>CM065942.1:1321266-2642532 GCA_033459515.1 Theretra japonica
CAGACCGTAATCTCTTGGTCTTCTTACATAAAGTGTTCAATTCTATAAGAATAGTTATTCTCACGGCCTTATTCATAGACAAATTTAAAAAACCTATTTTAGCTATCGAATGTTTTGTCTTTTTCGCTCAAACTGAATTCTCAAATCGTTCGAAAGGGACAAAAAAATCAATAACTAAAATAGGTTTTAAATATGTCTATGAATAAGGCTGTCAATGTTTATATCATACGGATTATAAATAACTATGTAATAGTAAATTAATTCTTGTACAGGGGGACAGCGGAGTACCACTCACCGTTGTGGACAGCGACGGACAGATCACGCAAGTTGGAGTTGGTAGCTTCGCCTCGCAGTTCGGGTGTCATGCTGGATTCCCTAGCGGTGAGAATCAAGACCATTTCTTTTCATCTTCACATACATTTAGAGTTAATCTCAAACATATATCTCCTAAGGAGTAGGTAGAGGTGACACAAGAACCAAAGTTTGTCGAGTTTATTTACAATCAAAGGCGACAAGAGAGCCTATCGCCTCGCCTCAATTTATAGTCCTAAGCAACTCTTATTTTTCAAATGGCTAACACACACACACAATCTCTACTGCCCTGCCTGGGTTTTGCACAAGACTTTCACAATCCACAGCCTACACGTTCCCGCTAAACCAACTAAGCTTTGATTAATCTTCGAGAACAAACGTAACATACTCGACATTTCAATATTCTGAATGGTAGAACTGAAATCCAATTAAGGTCACCTGCAATCAAACGCGTTTCGCGCCATAACAGATGACGTCATCGGTCGGGCCCGGCACAAATTACATTAGATTGGAAGCCGTTTCAGGCTTTTGTCGCAGTGGAAGCTATTTGAACTTGAATTATGGTCTAGACGGGTCTAGAACCAAGGCCGGGTGGAATAAACCGTAATACATTATAAGCTAATAAAATCTGTGCGTATCAGGCACGCGGGAATCGGTGTTGTGAGATGGAAGATGGTGTGACTGGGTAGGAGTGACAGAGACAGCAATTGAATTTGCGGTACAAACATTTGTTACAAAAGTTTCGTTCACAGTGTCCCCTTCACATCCTAATGTTTTTGTTATCACTTTTGTTAGACATTATCCCGTTACTACGCATTCACTTCCACATCTTTGTTCGGGATGGAGAGAAAAATACACAGAGCTCCAAAGCTCGACGAGTTTCTTCAACCCGCAATGAAATGAATTAGAATGAAAACAAATAGCCAGGAGTTGGGCCTAATGGTCCAATTCAATCTATAACAAAGGAGGAGATCAAATATTGGGCTAAGAGGCATAGTCCGCTGATAGAAACATTTCAAATTGGAGAAACCCTTCTTCTAGTTAGAGTTGTCCTAACAACAAATTTTGAATAAATTGAAATAATTACTATCTGTTGTCGATCGATTTTTGAAACCGCTTGTAGATATAGTTAACGAATCTTTGCACGCTACACGCATTATAAAGAGCGGAAGTATTTAATATAATAAGCACAAAAAGTATTCGTGAATCAATAATAACTACCATTTAACCTGTATCTTACCAAAAAGCACTTCTGGGAAAGAGAAGTGATTTTTTTATAATTTTTATATCTGCTCTATTTCAAACTAGTACACTTTATACAATTTTATAAAATAGTTAACTAGTTTATTAAAAGTATATTTTCATAGAGGAGGCCTGTATCCTGCATTGATACGGATTATTGACGTTATTTTAAAACTGAATTTCGCAAAATGATTATTTTTCTAGCTTTCGTCCGTCCCGGACACTACCACGCTTGGATCCGTCAAGTGACTGGCCGCAACTTCGATTGGAACCGCTCCGCCGCTTCTGACGTCGAAGAAACTTCCGACACCAAGGACGCGCCGCTGAACATCCTTAACATTGTACGAAAATATACTGTTTAATTTGACATCATATTAAGAATGTAAAATGATTAAGAAGTAGAAATATTTAACAAGAAAATAAATCACTACTTATTTTAAATAAAAACAACGTTGAATAAAACATAATAAACAAATGTGTTTTTATTATCCATAATCTACATACAGACACCACAGCATGCATGTTATATGTATATGTATGCTGTGGTGTCTGCTTCTGTTATACAAATTCGTAATACTTTGATTAGTTTGCAGTAAATAAAATTGCAAATTGGGACGTCGCTGGAGGCAGGCTGCTTCCAACAGGTCATTGTGGAAATCATTGGGAGATGTTCAGCAGTGGACATCCTTTGGCTGATGGATTGGATTGGAAATAAAATTATCTTATTTTGATTTTGGGTAGTTAACCTAAATAACTATTTTGGCAACTTTTAATCTTGTAAGATGAACGTAATACAAGCTTTGAGCTTAATTATAACATGCAAACGAAAACGCTGGTAACAGTTACAATGAAAGGGCATTGAAAACATAATAACGGCCAGCGCGGACCAGGACAGCATGAGAAGAGAGTTATTTTTTTACCAAAGGGTATTCAATCTTCGAACACAACACAAAACAAACATCCGTGGATTACACAATAGTTTGTTAATAACTTCCTAATAGTAGCATCTAGTCAGAGGGCACACCTCTGACTTTTCGGAGTCATGTGTGTATTGATAGTCAATCACCACGCACTATAACGGTGAAGGAAAACATCGTGAGGAAACCTGCATACCATAGTGATTTGTATAAATTTCTATGGTATGTAAAAGTCCGCCAACCCGCACTAGGCCAGCGTGGTGGATTATATGGCCTAACCATTCTCAATCGTACTCTCGATTGTACAGGAGGCCCGTGCCCTGCAGTGGGTCGTATATGGGCTGATACAATACAATACAGTAGCATCTATAATAATAACATCGTAGATGCATTGCCGACCTCTCAAAACAGGAGAGGGATGTGAAGGAGAAAGAAAGGCAGTGAGAAAGAGATATCGGGCTTCGGAAAATCTCACTCACCGTACGGAAAAAGGCAACAAAACCGTCGCTTCTTGACGGTTTTCGGTAGACAGTGACAAGTAATTTTGTATACATACATAAACTCACGCATTTTTTCCAGAAGGGGTAGGTAGAGGCGCCATTATGACACCCTCATTTCGCCTTGTATGTTCCGTTCCATGATGTGATAGGGGGCAAGCCTATTTGTACTTTTACAACGTAATTTCGAGTAATTTTGTTTACGGCCCAGATAATGATATCTTACTAATCGATACTCCATTTAGGCAGAACTGCACTTATCAATAAGCGCAATATCAGTCATTTGCAACATCAGTATTAATTATATATAATATAGGTATATATGTAAATAAAACCAAAGTCTATTGACTAAGTTGTAAGTCTAAAGTTGATTTAATTTTGAAGTTGCAGTTGTTTTGACGCGTTTGGATATATGAGAGTATTTTACGATGTGCAGGCATACCGACAGCCATAAAGCGACATGATGGAGTTAGCTTTTAACTGTCCCTCAATTTTTTGTTAAAACTCATAATTTTATTTTATTGTTTTATTTATGCAAGAGCTTTTGATCTTGTTTACCAGCTTCAGTTTTAGGAAGCAATGTGCGTCTATTGCAAATAATTTGACCCCTCATTACGCATAGGTAGACTATGGCCTAAGCCCTCTCAATCGTACTGTAGAGCAGTCTCATGGGCGATTATGGGCAGCTACAGTACAAAAAGTCCGCAAAATTCTACACATCAGTGCAAGACGCGCTGTACAGAAGCCATTGGAGGCAGATCATCCGCTCCAGATGCAACTCTGATGCTGACCACGATCCTCAGACATGAGGGACTGAACAGAGAGAGAGAGAGAGTACAAAAAGAAAGAACTTAAGAGACTTAGAGTATGTTACATCTAAATCTCATTCTAAAAAACCTTAAATTCGTCCAATTAGACAATATCATTATACATATATTTAGATAAAGTTGAATAATTACCGTTAGTAAAGCATTATATCGGATTAACTGTTAGGCATATCTTAATGCCATGTGTTATCAGTTAATCCTGGCTAATTCATTAATTATAATTGATTTTAATTTATTCACTAGTCGGTAAGATGGCGCCGTGGTGTGTTGTGTTTTCCCTGCTTGCGATTGCTGGAGTCCCGGTAATTATTTTTCATAATTTTGTAATTTTTTAAATGTACAATTCACGTTTCTCCTTTTAAAGTAAGCGGATTCTGTGCAAAATTATTGTTATGCATGTGGTTAAATAATGTGGCGTCATTGATTTGGTAATGAGCTGTAAGTTGTTTTGAGGTTCTGGGTTCGATTCAAGGTCGGGAAATTCTATTTTTATGAATTTTATGTATATCTGAACATCATAATTGATGTGAGTTTTTGTTGTTTTGTTTTAAGAGTTGAACTGAGGCTGGAAATTATGCATTGCGATAGGTTCAGACTGCCTTGGTGGCGCAGTTGTAGTACGGTACGATTGGAAAGCTGATGTCTCGGGTTCGATTCCCGGGGCGGGCAGTAATATTCGATTTTTCTATTCAATACCAGCCCAGAGTTAGAAGGCGAAACGTAGGTGTCCTGGTAGCACCTCTGCCTACCCCTTCAAGCAAAAAGGCATGAGTTTACATAAACTACCATACATACATATGTATGGTAGAAACGATGACAGAAAAGATGATTGACGATAACGTGACACCCGCCACTGCAACTCCTGTAAGCCAGGATCAACAGAGGCATACATTTTAAAGACACCGAGCATTGAAGCTTTGCTATTCCATGGGAATATATAACTTGTTGTTAATCCGCAAATAAATTAAATAAATAGTAAAATAATAAAAGGGATCATCATCATCATCAAAAGATCATGGATTTGATTTGATTTGAATTTTTTTCATCAACTTTCATCCAAACCAAAGCGGGAGTCAAAACTATGAACTATAGACGTAATACCAGCGAATAAAAAGATTTTTACAGAAGCCAGGGGTGAAGCACCAAGGATTAAATTTAATTGAGACCTATTTTGCGAGCTTTAAATGACTCTACACTCTAGAGAATGTCTCTGGATGCAGGCCGCTTCCAATAGGTCAAAGTGGAAATCGTTGGGGGAGGCCTATGTTCAACAGTAGACTTGCTGTGGGTGAAGAGAGAGAGAGAGAGAATGCTCAGTTTTGTGAGAAAAAGAATACTCTATGCTTTTTGTCTATGGACTTTACACTGCAACGGCGCCCCCAGTCCGGCCGGATACGATTGACCTAAAATCATGTAATCAGTAATCAAGAAGGCTGAATGATTTATTATACTTAGACATTATTTTAATCCAAGATATTATGTGATAATTGATAAGCTAATTGGAGGATAAAATTCACATCTTAAGCAGTAAATGTAAATGTTGAAAATTGAAAACTTAAAAAAGAGTTCAAAAAGAAATAAGAACACAGTTATTGGTGTTACTGCCTGACTGCCTCGGTGGCGTAGCTGTACTAAGGTACGATTACAACGCTAAGGTCTCGGATTTGAATCCCGGGTCGGGCAAAGTGATATTCAGAGTCAGAAATTTGTGGCCGATTTGGCGATAGGCCTCGCTCGCCCCCTATCACATCCTGGGACGGAACAGACAGGATGAAACGTCGGTGTCCTAGTTATACTACTAGAAGAACCTCTGCCTACCCCTTCTGGGGAAAAGGCGTGAGTTTATGTATGAATGTATGTGATTGGTGTATTAAAGAGGAAGTTCATTAATTTTTTTCTTATTTTACAGTCACAACAATGTCAGAATCGGTCCTTGAATCAATAAAGATCTTGTAAATGATAACTTGAAGAATATTTTTATTTTGATATTTTGAGAACATTTTTGTTAGAGTTCACAGTTTTCACATTGGGACTCTAACAAAAATAATAGAGATTTTATTGCTTAAACCTTTATTGCTACAAATCTTACAAGATAAAATCCTATCCCAAAGAAAACGGTCTAAACTTATGTTACAGTAAGTGGTGGAGTCCTGGTGAAGATCTTTAAAGCTACAAAACTAGTGGGTTAGTTAGGCCGTAATTATAGCATTGTCTTGAGGAAAACAGAAATGCCTGCCAATGTGAGACGAACGATGTCTCTAATATGCCTTTCTATTGTTTTTTTTCAGGCATTCGCTAGCTCACTAGCCACCTTCCCAGAAATTGCAAGAGGTAGGCAATAGTTTAATTTTTTATTTAATATATTATGTATTTAACTTCGTATTCAATTAGTTATGTTATAAGAAGAAGAAACATAGAGAGCCTTGTTAATAGACAGTTTTAAAAATTATTTTAGTTATCGAAAGTTTTGTCCCTTTAAAATGACTTTTAAATTCAGTTTGACTGAAAAAGAGACCTAGATGAGCATGTGTAGACAGTGAAGAACAAGCATGCCATTCGTATGGTAAGCGATTCGACCGCTCATTGACAGTGGCAAAACCAGACAACAACATCAATTGCAGTAAGGCTTGGCATTCCACTGCGCTCGTCATCCTCAGACACAAGAAGGTAAGTCTCAATATCCAGTAGTTACAGTGGCTACAATGTCCTTCAAACCGGAACACTACAGTGCAGTTACACTGTTGTTTGGTGGGAGAAATAGCCATTGCGGTGGTGCCTACCCAGTCGGCTTCTCACATATGAGAGACCTACCACCAGTAGAAATATCTGAGCTTTCATAAGGCCAGCGGAAAACTACTTTATCTTGTTGATAGAAAAACAGCTACTATGAAAGTTTCTCAATGCCTTCATTACAGGCAGCTCCAGAATCGTGTCAGGATGGGAGGCGACGGAGGGCCAGTTCCCCTACCAGCTGTCCCTTCGTATGGTGAACGGCTCAGGATCAGTGAACGCTTGTGGAGCCACTATTATCCACAGTGAATGGGCCCTCACTGCCGCTCACTGCACTGCTACGTGAGTATCGAAGTCAATTAAGTGGTGGTTATCCGCATTCGTATTCTCATCATACCGTAGTACAACTGCCTCCGTGGCGCAGTTGTACTACGGTATGATTACAAAGCTGAGGTTCGAGGTGCCGGGCCGGGCAACGTGATACTGGATTTTTCTATTCGTTAACAGCCCGGAGTTAAGAATTTGTGTCCGATGTGGCGGTAGGCTCGTTCCCTATCACATGGAAGCACCTATGCCTACCCCTTTTAAGAAAAAGAAGTGAGTTTATGTATGTACATAACGAACTACTGCATTATGTTCGTTATCATGTTTAATAGCTGGTTACAGCTTACGTAGTATCATGGGCGTATGTGGATATGTCGGATCAATTCGTAGGTAATCACAATCTTACTCACGGTACGCGAGACAGCCTCCACACTCACACAGCACTATTTCCTGATGCTGCTATTTGCTCTCTTGATCGCAACAAACCGTTCTGCTAGCTCGTAGACCGTTGAGATGCTCCTGACATTTTCTTTATAAAGCCCCTGACATCTCAAGTTACTGTGTAGCGTAGATTCTGTCGAACGCCTATAGAGGGCGTTGGCATTCCGTTTTTGAACATCAACTCGATGACGACATACATATATTATATGTATTTGTACCCAAGCGGGTACCAACCACATACTACAATGGTGAAACACAAGTGTGAAACGCTTCCGTGGATATGTATAAGGGGGTTTTAATCATCGTGTTACTTTCTCGATATGTGGATCGATTCGAACATCTCACCACTTTATAGCCGAATTTCACTCACTGGACAAAATGCAAAATCAACAGCAAAGCTATTTTCCACGTCAGTACCACCCTGGTAGAGCTTGCAACATAATTTTAACACTTATTCAACAAATACTCTTAACTAATTATATTAATTTCCTGGCCTGTATGGATGGATGGAATTATATTAACACATCTTTTGTTTAAAATATACGGAATTAAGCAAATTCATTTGTGCACGAGGTTATCATCATATTATGTATATTCTTTTGCCGTAGAAAATCCTGACCGATCTGAATTCATTGTTCTACAGCATCTAAGACCTAAATAACGTATTTTTTCAAAATAATATTCTTTCGCCAGGCGCATCACGATCGTGATCCGCGCCGGTGCCGTGAACATGACCCTGCCTGCCGCCCTCTTCGAGACCACCGAGTACTACAACCACCCCTTGTATAACGAGGCTATTCAGAACATCGTGCAGCCCCACGACATTGGAGTCATCAAGTTCGGGATATCGCTCACTTTCAGTGGTATGTATCATCATCAGCTCATAGTGAATTGTTAGACATGGGCATTGTAATGGTACGCCATGGAAATCGATTCTTAATATGGTAGGCAGACACTTGGCTGTGTCTTTGATATTGCAAAAGCCTATGGACAGTGGTGACTGCTCTCCATCAGGTGGGCTGTTACCTCGTCTGCCTACATAGGCAATAAAAAAGTACTCCGCTTCTTTCTTTCACCTCCACCCGGCAGCTTTGTGAAGATCATCAGCCTATAAATTCGTATAGTTATTTTTGTTTTATTTGTGAGAACGAGAAGAGCAAGTCTCACGCTTGCTGGTAAGCGTCACGCTTGACTCTCCGCCTCTTCATCCACAGGAAGTCTACTGCTGAACATAGGCCGCCACAGATCTGTTGGACGTCTGACTAGCTATAAAAAAAAAGAAAGAGCATTTTATTAATATGCACATTGCATGGCAAGGCACTGCGGTCGTCAGAGATATTAGATGATAAGTCTCTTATGCCCAGTCAGTATTCGCTACAATGTTCAAACCAGAGCATAACAAAGCTTCTGTGTAGATAAAGATATTCAATGGCATTTTTTTTTGTATTGTATCAGCCCATATATACGACCCACTGCAGGGCACGGGCCTCCTCTACAATCGAGAGTACGATTGAGAGTGGTTAGGCCATATAGTCCACCACGCCGGCCTAATGCGGGTTGTCGGACTTTTACATACCATAGAAATTTATACAAATCGCTATGGTATGCAGGTTTCCTCACGATGTTTTCCTTCACCGTTGATGTGTTAACGTTGATGTCTTCAATGGCATTAGTTGTATAAAACATTGTCAGTAATTTCTGTAAATGTACTACTCATTACAGACAGGATTCAACCCGTAAGAATGCAGAGTTCCTACCAGAGGAACCGCAACTACGAAGGAGACAGACTGACCGCCACCGGCTGGGGTCGCACCTGGACTGACGGTAACCATCATTCTACTTTCATAACCAATATCAACTCATATATGCCCTTTGCTGGATGTGAATCTCCTTTAAAATCGAAACTTCCCTTGAGAGAGTCCATCATGAATTTTTCCTTACCGTGAAAAGGGGTGGTATGAATACACTCTTCTAAAATTCAGAGGTGTGCTTTAGAGTTCCAACGCGCGATAATCGTCTCAGCAAATCCCATCTGATTCATTACCAACATGTGAATACGCTCTCAAGAAGACACTAGAATTTATTTGATCTAGGAACATGCCTTTTCTTTAAGGGAACCCTTTTCGAGATCTTTCTATCCATGTTAAATAACAATTCTAAGTTCAACTGCCTTTATTGAATTATTTGCGTACTGTTGATCCTTTAGTTTTGTTTTCTAGGCTCTGCTCCTGAGAACATGAACTGGGTGTACCTGTCGGGCATCAGCAACTTCGAATGCCTCATCGCCTACGGTGGCAGCTGGATCATCCAGGAGTCCACTATCTGCGCCTCTGGCTACAACGTCACCAGCCAGTCTACTTGCCAGGTATTATCCTTTGAATCTGTTGGTAAATCCAGTGCAGTTTAGATGCATTCACATATATACCCAACAGTTGCATACATAGTCCTGACCCCGCACTAAGATCCAGTGTTGTGTCGTGGGTATCAGGAATTGCGAAGGACTTTTCGGTCTCAAAAACTTCGAAACTAGAAAAAAAATATAGATGGAAAGAGGATTATCGTATATGGATATATCTCGCTGATCGATTTGTACGAAGTAATCACCATACTCAATTATGTTTGTTTTCAGGGCGACAGCGGTGGTGGCCTGACAGTCATCGATGACGACGGTATCCCCACACAAGTGGGTATTTCATCCTTTGTGTCCGCAACTGGATGCCATACTGATTTCCCTGCTGGTGAGTCAACAAAAGAAAAAATCTATCAATTTTAAAAATATTTTTGTGGGGCTTTTGTCTTCATTAAAAACGAAATATTTTTTTGAGAGCTGCTCATGTAACTCATTCATTTTCTAGTCTTGTTCTTATAGTGCCTCTCCAAGTAGTGAAGGTTGGCAGACAGCTCAGCATACTTTTCCTTGATCTTCCTGCTTCCTTCCTTCCTTATCTATCGCCTCATCTAGTGTAAATTGATAGATTTTCGGTTCTCCAGGTTTCATCCGCCCCGGTCACTACCACGCGTGGTACACTGAAGTGACAGGCATCGACTTCGACTGGATCCCTGAAGCGCAACCCGAACCCGAACCAGAGCCCGAACAGGTGCCAGAACCTGAGACTGAACCGGAAGAAATTGGAGGCGTACAATTCGTTGACAACTAAATAATTAAATAATATATTTTTTATTATGACACCACTGAGGCCGCAATAATTGCGTTGAATGGTGACAGAATAATTTTCCGCCATTGAGAAATAAAATTGTTTCATATATATTTAAAAAGCAAGAAACAAAATTGTAATATAGGTATTTATTTCATTTCATGCAAAATAACATTTTTCTTGCATCTTATTGGAAAATTTTGTGCGTCCCTCTTGGGTTCTGCTTTCAAAGACCCTAAGTTTAATCTTTAAAAATCCTTATTCTTGCTTCTTAAATTTCCATTTCCCAGTTCTCCGTGCCATAGAGGTTTCCCATAAATTCTCAACCAATGTTAATGACGAATAAATATTTATTTTAAACAGTTATTTCATTTTTTCTTACTGCCTTTATATAATAAAATAGAATCTAAAAAAATACAATTTAGTTAAAAATTAAGGCATGCCCAGGTTAAAAAAGAAATTGGATAATCAATAATCTCTTTCCCGAGTATGAGTTTTTTAATCCTACATGACAACTTCCATTGCAAATAAAATGAAAGAGGATTAAATTACGTAAATATTCTTATAATTTTAAACAAAAATAGCGCGTAAGGCTATTTAATTCACCCTCAATCTAAAACCCCAAACCGGTTCCAAAAATCGTTTTTCCATTTTACCAAAATCAAAATTTGAAATTCTGTGTTTGATTTAGACTCCCCACAGTTAACATTAAAATTGAATTAAGCTGTAATCCCTGTGGGCAGTCGATACGTGCTGCGACCTTAGCATACCCAAGAACGTGGCGTGTTTCGTGAACAATTAGCGGTAAATCGCACAAGAACAAAAATAGGCGCATGTCATACGACGTCGTATTGCAGAGGCGGTGGAACGCGCATGCGCCAAAAAACTATACCAGCTGTAATTCATTTTCCCCGGTTTTTATTTTGGGGTAATTTGATAGGTAATATAAATGGTTATCAGGGGTTGGAAAATTAATTTAATTTCTTATTGGTTGATTATATTGATGGATATTGAGAAAACTTATTGTATTTGTGATTCCGATAAGTCTTTTAAAAAAACATAAATATCGAAATACATTGTTATTAATGAGATCACAAATGTATATATACATAAAAACAATAAAGTATAATATCAAAAGATTAATCCATCGATACGTTGTGTATTGTAAATTCTCCAATGAAGATAGAAAATCGTATCAACTTGGCAACACCGCCTTGCAATTGGCGCGCGCGCGAAACGATCCCCCAATTCAACATGGCGAGCGCTCCGAGAGCGCGGCCCGCATTCTAACCCGCCGGAAAACCTATCGCAATTTCATTTGTATAACCGGGCGTCATACAATTTATCAGTGCCGTGTAAAATGTTATAGTGTCCGTTTAAAGGGTGTGTGGACTTTTTGCTGTGTCAGTGAGTCATTGTTTGTTGCATGAGTGGAACTGATGGGGCAGGCGTGCGGGACGATGGACGCGATTCACCGGCTAGCACCGAGCAGCTAACGTGGGTATTCCGAATATGAAAAGATTCGAATTTCAAAATATTATTTTTTTAAATCTGTGAAACGAACAAAACCTCTTTACGAAATTAATATGCGAGGAGGTTTTGTGAAACCTTTTTGGTGCTGTTGGAAAAGTTGCCCTCTTTTCGTAATGGAGGGAGGCAGTTGGTGTTATGGGTAGGTAGGGTAGGGGATTGGCTCACCGCACCCTTTGTAATGACAGTGGTCTTAATTTATGACCGCGTTTTGCGTACTTTTCACGTAAAAGCTTTCACAAACATCTGTATGGGTATAGTTTGCGCCGGCATTGTGATTGTTCTTGACGAAGTGTGCTCTTAAATTGATTAATTTTTGCCGGCTTTTCTACCCTAAAGCCTGCTAATGGAACTAAAATACATTTGCAGTCATAATAATGTCTTTCCAAAAGGTTTAATTTGACAAAGGCTTATCTAAAATCAATGACCTGTGTTGCGCGGTTTGCGATTTTGTGGATATATTGTGAAATATTTAACGTAAAGACGACAATGTATATGAAAATAATTAAATCTATTACCTAAATTATTAAGGTATAAATGATGTTCAATTGTTTATGTAACAGTACGCAATGATAAGAACAAAACAGTTAATGATTTATTAATCATCTTTGGGTCTATCAAAGTAACGTTAATATGAAATGAAATATTGAAGAAATTATAACGGATTAATTGCAAAGTGACAATCGATTTTTCTATTCATTATCAGCCGGGTGTCAGGAATTTGTGCCCGATATGGCGGTAGGTTCGCCCCCTATCACATCGAAGATCGGAACATACAAAGCGTAATATGGATGTTCTGTTAGCAACTGTGCCTACCCCTTCTTGGAAAAAAATGCGTGAGTTTTAATATGCATTAATATGTATGTATGTAATTTATGTAACACAATAAATAATTTTAGGAAAGATAATTGTCTTTACAACGTTATTTAGTAAAATATCCAGTGACTTTCGTAATATTTTTTGGTGTACGAACGGCTGAGGCAAACCCTGTATGTGGTTTTAATTAAGGTCGTAATGAGTTCCATTCCGCGTAGGTACTTTATGGTTTTAGTATTTTGTATTACTGCTGTCTTTACTCGCGGTTTCGTTTCCCCAGGGACGTAGAAAATCCAAACTATCCCCAGGAAACATATATTTTTTTGGTCAAAATTTGTCTGCGCCAATCTTCAGCTAATAAGTTATATAAATAAAAAGAATACAAAAATATAATAACAATTACATGCGGATCCGTTATTCTCTTGATGCGTATAAGAAATAACCAACAGATATATATTTGCATAGTATTACGAGGAATCGGCACACAAAGCACTCGATAATCGAAACTATTTTTTTATTACCTCGACAGAACAAGTGCTTCCAATACACTTCTCTCTCTCTCTCTCTCTCTTTCTGTATCTTCACATACATAGAATGTTTTGTTAAGACCTTTTTAGTATGCAGGTTTTTTTAAGATGTTTTTCTTCGTTTAAGTGCGTGGTAATTGATTATCAAATTGGCATCGATTTGATGTACTGTTGGTAATTAAGGGGGATAAAAACAAAATTAATCCCCCTTATTTTTTTTTGTGTATATGATTATTTATAAGGTACGATGGGACTGGCATATATTGTTTCATAATATAAAAGTCCCATAAATATTATTGAAATAAAAATAAAAAAAATAATTGGCATCGTGTTCATAGAAAAAACTACCGCCAGTAGAAATCTAGGCGTCATTGTACGTAAGAACTATGAACTAGAAAAATATATGAAAATCTGATTCATGTTTTAGATTTAAGACAAGGTTAGCATATGTGCGTACCCACGTCGGCGAATTGCTACCTGTCTTTGTAAATAATGCATTATCTTCAATTTGTCCTGTCAGTATAATGAAAATTGATCTAAACCTTACTAACCAGTCATGACTTTATCTAAATGATTTAATATTACGTGCTAGAACAGACGTTGGCGCAACTTGGATACAAATAGGTACAAATGTCATTTTGTCGAGTATGACGTTGCAAATTATTTTGGAGACAATTTTAAAAAAAATATTCATGATTGTAATTGATCTAGCGATTGGTTCAAGGGTGTTTGAGGAGTTTCACGTTCGATTCTAAGAAGAGTTGACATTAGGCCAGCATTTAGACGTTAAATATTTAGGTAGCTTAATTGTATCGTTCGTGAATTAGTAATATCATCTCTGCCTACCGCTTCTGGGGAAAAAGGCGTGAGTTTGTGTGTGAATGTGAATCAGTGACCGAAAAACAAGCTATTAAAGCCCCTATGGGTCTGTCCCACGCTTAAACGAAGTTCCAAAAATATTTGATATTTAGCTTAATGTTATGGAACCAATTGCAATTTATGAGAGCTATGATACAAGACACAGACACACTTCAATCAATGAATGCTCCCGCTCCGCCAAACATCGGGACACGTGGAGACGCATCGCGAGAACGGCTGCTCAGCAATCGGCCTAAACATGACCAATACTACTCTGTCACGAGTGTACAACTGCGAAGTAGAAGAAGATGACATAACACATGATTTTGACAGTGAGGTATTTTTTCTAAAGGCTAGACAAGTAGGTCAGGGTCACGCCTGGCTTTAATAAGATCAACAGCACTCAAGGGGTAACCCTTGGTTGGCAACAATAGTAACATTGTTTACCTGTGTTTGTCGTCACCACATTCAGTGTTAAGTTTCTTAATGCCAATCACTGGCCATGTCAAGATTATCTGACTCTTGGGTGCAGTTATGGAAAATGAAATATGAGAAGACCCGTTAATGCGAACATAAACATGATTCAAAGCACAGAATATATCATAGTTACTCGCATTTGTTACCAAAACAAATGTTTGTTGATCATGTAAACATTTGAAGCGGGGATTGAACTCGCGGCTTCTAGTTTCGCAGACAGATTCGCGCCGAGTTATTTTGGTTTTATTAGTCTTTTTATTGCTTGTTTTGAAATTGTAATCACCTTAATATAAGCAAATAGCAATTGATTACCGCCGCCCATGAACATCTACAAAACCTGGAACGTAATTTGTAATTGCACCGACTTCTGCCACACCTAAGACTTCGAAACGACTGGGATTGAATGGTATTCATTGAAGTTCAGCGAGTCAGAAAACACTTGCTTTGTTGCTGTCTTTTAGGAAATTTATTAAAGAAAAAGTGCTTAATAATAAAATCTAGTTGCTCTAAGATTTAGAAAAGAAAGGAATAAAGAAAATAAAGAAACATTTATTTGTTAGAAGCAGTTAATTACAGCTATGCTTGTCGCCCCTGTTTTTAGACAAACGTGGCGCTTATCATCAGGGTTCATCCTCTGATATAGAGGTCAGCAAATAACTGGATCAGATGTAAGCAAACCGACGAAGTGATATCAAAATTTCGGGTTTCATGACGCGATCAACACATTAACACTAATCATACCAACACTTATTAGATACCTAGTTTACCATAGCGGGTCAAATGACCCGAAATTTACGTTTCCTACTTTTATGTATGAAATATGGATGTTGGAAAGGAAATAAAAATATAATGATAATAAAATATGTATTATAATTATATGAAATAGTATTTTTACAATTTCTATTTCAAACGCAAAAAATAACAGTTGTTTTTATACATCACATTTTTTACACATAAGTGTTTCCGTCGCACATTTCCCGCAAACAATTTTTTTACAATTGGAGCAAATTTTATTAGTTTTATTTTCTTTGCAGTATCCTATTTGATACCTCTTACTCTTACGTTCCAACTAGGGTAGTTCTATTTGCTAGAAGTTGTATGGCTAGGGATTTGCTTGTGAAGAAGTTGTCTGTGGTCACAGTTCTTCCGCAACCCGTAAATGGCTCGATCAGCTTGAGTACAACATATTCAGAGAGTTGTACTGAAGAGGGTCTATTTTCATCTTTTCCTAGATATGGAAATGCATTTATGACGTATTTGCTATCGACGTCCGATGCTAACCAAAAATTGATTCCAAATTTATCCGGCTTGTTAGGCATGTATTGCGTAAATCTACATCGTACTTTAGTCGGAAATAGCTGTTCATCTATAGTAATATTACCACCCGGTTTGTAACAGTTTTGGCTGTTCTCAATGAAAATATTCCAAATCGTGGATACCATAGCAAATTTATCTGCTTTCAAACGTTCACTCCGCTGACTTTTTTTATCAAAACGAATAAATCTAAGAATTTCGGTAAAATTATTTCTGCTCATAGTTTCAGAAAAAAATTTGGGCCCCCATATATTATTCCAGAAAAAAGAAAGTTTCAAATTATTTGCTCCATATGCAGCTCGTGCATATAAAATTGAATAAGATAAGCAATATGTATTGATAAGCTTATAAAACAAAAAAAATGTTCTCTGGGTCAAATGACCCGATGTGGTAGACAACGGTATACGACAGTTATTACTCAAAATAAACAAAACAAAAAATTATAAAAATAGTATAAGAACAGTAGACTTAATTAGTCAGAAAAAGTCAGTAAGTTAAATTTGGAGAAGTAATAAGATAATACGTGCATTATCAATGCAAAAGTTCAAAATGGGTCATTTGACCCGTTATGGTATGATTAGTGTTAATGTTCTTGAATGGTTTGTTGCTATTTACCAACTGTAGTTGATAAGCTGCTTTAAACATTCTAAGTGGTCTAGAGATTTTGATACTCGTTTGTTTATTATATCTGCCAGCCAGTGCTATTGTGCACTTTCTTACTGAATTTTCGCCCTTCTGATCTTTAGCATTCTCTATTATAAGATCATCGATATCTTTCTTGGCCATATTTTTTGGAGTCCGTAGCGTCTTGGTGAAAGTGACAGGGAAGGTGATAATTAGTAATCATTTCACATTAAAACTTACATGACTTTTGAACACACTCCTTCTCGATTCTCGTATTGGATCTCGATTAAAATGCGAACCCGTTGTCAGCAGTAGCACTAACATCTAATAATATAGATAAATATAAACAGTAACACATTGATTTTAACGAAATTGTATAACATATTCGCGGGAATTACCTATTTTTTGACCAAATTGTAATAGAGGCAAAAGAAATATTCTAACGAATGTTGTTATAGCGAAAATTGCCAAATTACACATGTTGAGCGCAGGTAAATATTTGAAGCCCAATGTTTTTGTCCCTTAAAATGAAAAAAAAAAGTAGTGAATTAATTTAGTTTGGAAGTATGAGAGTTGCGAGTAGGTTGGTACGGCGTCGTGTTGGCTCCGGGCCAGGCGGCTACGTCATGGCTGCGTAAAAATCCATACCATTGTGTAACCGGCGGCTCCTTACACAACTTACATGTCCGTAGTTCAGTCGCTTCGGTGTAGGTTGTGGACCTAGGACATGGGAACTCGTTTGAAGGATGAAATCTTATATGAGTTTTTGAGATTTTGTCTGGCAAGGTGTTAGACTCTACCAAGTCTTTTCTGTCAACTGTCATACTAGTGGTTTTTCATGATTTACTTGCTTAAATTCCGCTAACCTGCACTAGACCAGCGTGGTAGACTATATGGCCTAACCACTCTCAATCATACTCTAGATTTTAGCGGAGGCTCGTGCCCTGCAGTGGGACGTATATCGGCTGATACAAGTACAGTACAGTACTTGCTTCAATGTTTGATTTGGGACTTCATTGAGAGGGGGAAAAAAATCTTTTATGTCTAACAAGATGGTAGAGTCTACCATTTTTTCTGTGACTGTGGTTAATATTAGTGGCAAAATTTCATGGTTTACTTTTTTTGCTTGTCTAAACAGGACTTCGTATTGGGGGCGAATTAAGGCGGGAACAGGAATCTCTTATGACTTTGTTGAATTTGAGCTTGATATGGCGATAGACTCACCTTCTGTCACATCTTGAGATGGAACTGAGCTATTCGCACTGTGGGTGGTATTAGGGCCACCTCTTTTTACTTTTGGAGATGCAGTGTAGTACTCGTAGGTTATTAGAAAAGTTATTTGTATGGCAGCAAAGTTATAGTGACATACGCAATTGTCTCATTTCGGGGTCAAACATAATTGTGTTTTCAGTGCGATATAATTATTAATAATTCCCGCTGAGGGAATATATATTTTGATGGTACTGCACGTACCATAAGCTACATTGTCGATACTTCTTCGAGCTGGTTAAAAATATAATAGACAAAAAAATAGGTACTTAAATTGTAACAGTCACTAAGCGGATGACTATACCTCAGTCCGCCATGTGACCACGAAGACTGTGAAGTGATCGAAACATCGAGAAATAAAAAAAAAATAAAAATTAAATCAAATACGCGATAAAGATCCGTAAGAATTCGTTTTATTTCAAAAAATAGACTACAACTTTTTAATCTATGTGTACCTACGTCAAAGTTTTTGTAAACATGCAAATAATAATCTAGATTTAATGTATGTACATGTTTTATTGTAACCCTATTCCCTGTGGGTTGGCAGTGAGTATCAATTTAAATGTATACTTTTAAGGGGCTAGGAGGTCACTGGATGACTTTGTATGGGTGCAAGCAAACCACCCCTTTTTAGAGCTATTTACAGTAGGGGAGGATCAAAGAACTAATCACAGCCCCATCTATATTACACAAGGGTTGTAAGACGCGACCTCTGGCTTCTTAGCGACTGTTTTTTGTAATTTTAAATTAGTCTTCGCAATTATTTGTTAATTCGAGAATTTTCTGCGGTGTTTGAGTTATTTTTAACTAGTCCTTTTTTATCGATTTCGGGCCTTACCGTGTTTTCTAAAAATACGTAAAATATAGATAAGTTATTTGTTAAGTATTTTTATAATTTATATTCAGTATCACTGCTCATGATCATTGATCGCGTGCAAAATATATAATGAGTGGTATTTTTAATTTAGCGACGTCTTGCGGCATGATTACGAACTTCACATTCACGAGCGTCAACACTTGCATATAATTCATTTAAACATTAACTGATATAGATTGCATGCGGCCTACACGTCGATGAAGCCGATGGAGGTACATACGTCATAGTTTAAACTTTAATGTGGCTATTTCAAGTAGAGGGTAAAGGCTTTTATTAAATTTGTATGACGCAGGTTGTATAGATTGCATCGCGATGTTTTAAGGGGTCAAATTAGTTTTCTATAAATATTTTGTTTTTCTTTTGTTTTATTCTGTTTTGTATACTTGGTTTTTGTAGATAGACATAATATGTTAGTAAATTTTGTTTTTGCGCAAATGTTTTATATTGATGTATTAGTGGTGGATGGCCTAAGCCTTCAATAGAGCTCTCGGTTGTAGAGCACACCAGCGCTCAGCCGTGGGTGATTATGGGCAGATACAGTAAATATGGATTAAATTGTAGCTTTTTTGATTTAGATAAATACACCCAACTAATAAATATATACTGCCTCGGTGGCGTAGTGGTACTACGATATGATTGCAAAGCTGAGGTCTCGGGTTCGAATCCCGGGTCGGGCAAAATGATATTGGATTTTTCTATTCATTATCAGCCCGGAGTCAGGAATTTGTGCCCGATATGGCGATAGGCTCGCCCCCTATCACATCGTGAGACGGAATATACAAGGCGAAACGTGGGTGTTCTGGTAGCACCTCTGCCTACCCCTTCTGGGAAAAAGGCGTGTGTTTATGTTTTATGTATGTAATAAATATATACACCCAACAGTCACATACATAGTCCTGATCCCACATTAAGATCAATTAAGTCTTGTGTCGTGGGTATTAGAAACTACGAGAAACTTTGGTCTCACAAACACCCAGACCCGAGACAAGTACTTGTGGGCCTCACAAATATTTGTCCCGGTGCGGGGATTGAACCCGCGGCCTCTCGTTTCACAGCCGGTGTCTAACCAACTGCGCCACGGAGGCTGTCGAATTTAGATGTATTATATATTTATATTATTTTATTTCTTTTGGGGGAGACCTATGTCCAGCAGTAGACTTCCTGTGGCTGAAGAGAGAGAGAGTGGTTTAGAGGAAGAATACCTAAGAATAAACAGGTAGAGAGTAATAAGTGCACTGCGAGTGTCGAAATCAAAACTGCAAAATCAAGCGTCATGCAAAACCTATCCTATATGATACTAGGTTTTTTCCGTGACTTCGCTCGGCGCATATGTAGGGTATGTCGACCAATTTAGATTGTCATTTGATAAAGTATGAGCAAACATAAATATACAACTGAAAAGTTTTTTCCTGTCCCTCGGAAACAGTAGCATTTTGGATGAAAGATACCGTATATCCTTTTCTGTAACCCTGACAAAGTATATGTAAAATTTAAGAAAAATCAATTGAGTAGTATAAGCGACAAATCGTAACAATCAAGCACATTCACAGTTATGTCAGTAGGGATACCAGTGTATTTGAATTCTTTCGTATAGAATTAGGATATCTATATAGCGTTGTGGCAGTACTATGTATATCAATAGAAGTCATCTATCTTCTATTTGTGTGTGGCGAAATCCGGAACTACAACAAAATAAAAAAAAAAACGCAATGTTTGAGGTATGTTTTCATAATATATACAACAAGCATTTATACTCTTAATCGAATAGTACTAATATGTCCAATTTAATAATATGTAAAGAGACAAAAACTGTTCCTAATATTTTGACAACAGCGTGACAACAACGCATTCGGACCAAAAGATCGTAGACAATCTATACTCTGTAAGCTCTAAATGATAAATTACAGTAGCTCTCGTGAAATGCCATTTCCACTGTGAGATGTTACGGCGGTGTGGAGTGGTGTGCGTGAGTATCGATTTATTCCATCTAGACGCAAAGCGTTGCCTTCCCTGCGGTAGGATATCGTCTTTCACGTGATTCAAAATAGTGATAGTATAATTGAGAGAGGTTTGGGTCGTATAGTCCACCACGCTGGCCTGGTGCCGATATTACGTCTCATAGAAATTCTTAACCAACTAGACTGCATTTACTATAAGTATCTTTATACTGCCAGTGGCAAATAGTAATTCGTTTGTACTGTAATGTATCAGCCCATATACGTCCCACAGTGGGGTATGAGCCTCCTTTACAATCGAGAGTACGATTGAGAGTGGTTAGGCCATATAGTCCACCACACTGGCCTAATGCGGGTTGGCCGACTTTACATACCATCGAAATTCTTAACCGACATGTTAAACAGGTTTCCTCACGATGTTTTCCTTCACTGCTATAGTGATGTGTGATTAACTATCAATAAACATATGACTCCGAAGAGTCAGAGGTGTGTAAGGCCTCCCTAAATGTAAACAGCTCTCGCAAAATGCCATTTACACTGCCAGATATTAAGGGAGTGGGGTAGTGTGCGTGAGTATCGATTCATTCCATCTAGACGCAAAGCATTGCCGTCCTTTGGGTAGGATATCGTCTTTCACGTGTTTTGGATGTGATGTAATAAATATAATGCCTCGGTGGCGTAGTTGTACTACTGTACGATAGCAAAGCTGAGGTCTCGAGTTCGAATCCTGGGTCGGGCAAAGTGATCATGGATTTATCAATTCATTATTAACCCGGATTTAGGAATATTTTCCCGACATGGCGATAGGCTCGCCCCCTATCACATCGTGGGATGGAATATACAAAGCAAAATTAGGGTGTCATGATGGCGCCTCTGCGTACCCCTTCTAGGAAAAAGGCGTGAGTTTATGTGAATAAATATATTTAATCCTTTTGCTAAACTGTAACATTAACATCATTATCATCTACATCTACAGGAGTCAGGAAGTCTATTACTGAACATAGACCTTCTTTAAGAGTCTACAAAGCAACCTATGCTGCTTTTTACTGATACAATTGAAATTCAGCTTGGTTTTGTCTTTTGTATTTTTTATATTAAGAAGGAAATAATTTATTGCCAATTTTTTACAGTTATTATTATTTCTCTGTCCTCAAATATTTTAACTGCTGAGGTGTTTTCCAATATTCCTTAAATTAATCATTCAAAATATTATAGATATAACGATGCAATGAGTACTTCAATTTTCAGTTAGGAAAAACACAAAAATTCCCTCATAGAAATTGCTTTCAAATCCCATTTTAATTTTGACGCAAAAATGACGCAGTGTTGACGTCACGGCGAGGTCTAAAGGATTTCATAAATCGTCTGGTACCTCCGTCCTTCGTCTGGCGACCTTCACCCAGTGTACGAAGGACCCTTAAAACTCTAGTTACATCACTATACATTATGGACATCACCCAGAAACCACTTTTGTGATCCAAGTTAAATTTTAAAAAGCAGCAGTCCAGACTATAATATGGCTTAACCCCTCTCATTCTTACTCTCGATTGTAGAGAAAGCCCGTGCCCTGCAGTGGGACGTATATGGGTTGATTACATACGAGTTCGGAGTAGGATGTTAAACAGAGTAGTTAAGAACCGTAATAATTACCTGTGTGTATTCAGATGCCATCAGGCCGACATAAATGTGTTGACTGCCGAGAGTAGCATCTCGCATTGTTGGATAATCTTTCTACATACATACATACATAAACACACGCCTTTTTTCCAGAAGGGGTAGGCAGAGGTGCTACCAGAACACCCACGTTTCACCTATATATTCCGTCCCACGATGTGATAGGGGACGAGCCTATCGCCATATCGGGCACAAATACCTGACTCCGGGCTGATAATGAAAAGAAAAATCCAATATCAGCATCTCCTCTTTCTACATTGCATCTACTATTATTATCATTTAACCGCCAGTGGTAAATAGTAATCCCCTTGTACTGTACTGTAATGTATCAGCCCATATACGTCCGACTGCAGGGCACGAACCTCCTCTACAATCGAGAGTACGATTGAGAGGTGTTAGGGCATATAGTCCACCTAGCTGGCCTAGTGCGGGTTGGCGGACTTTACATACCATGGAAATTCTTGTAAATCGCTACGGTATGCAGGTTTCCTCACGATGTTTTTCTTCACTGTTATAGTGCGTGGTGATTGACTATCAATACAAACATGACTCCGAAAAGTCAGAGCTGTGCTCTGGGATTTGATTTGAACCAGCGACCGCCGTGAACATGTTGGCAGCCGCGACTGGTCCGTTTACCAAGAGGCCACCACGCACTTAATCCATTTACAAGAGTATCTTAATTTATGTTTAATTGGGTAATTATGAAAGTATCTTCTAATGTGATTATGGTTGTAATAAGAGGATGGGCTTCGGCGTGTATGATAGAAGGAGCCCTTGAGCAACCGCGCCCTATTCCTAACGATCAATTCTCAGGGAACCTTGGTACGTGCTCATAGTTTTAACATTTTGATGCCCTTCTACAGACAAAGAACCTAATCGTAACGGTAATTAAAACTTTATAATGTCTTCGAGGTTACGCTGAAAGTAACAATAATAAACAGCTAAACTTTTGAAATAAACGAATTCATACGGTTTTTTATCGCGAATTTGATTTGTACATTTTTTAACTTTCCGATGTTTCGGTCACTTTACAGCTTTCGTGGTCACGAGGCGAACTAAAACTTTTTTTATGGATTTCTAAATAACGGACAAATGCCTCGCTTGCCCAGCGCACGTGAATATTTTTTGTCTTGAATTACCCTCAATGGTCTTTTTTGAAAAGGTCTGTGTCCTGCAGTGGACTAATACTGGCTGATAGATGGATAGACATACATACATAAGTACATACACAAACTCACGCCTTTTTCCCAGAAGGGGTAGGAAGAGGTGAACCAGGATACCCACGCTTCTCCTTGTATTTTTCATCCCACGATGCGATAGGGGCGAGCCTATTGCCATTTCAAGCATAAATTCCTGACTCCGGGCTAATAATAAATAAAAAAAATCCAATATACCGCCCGACCTGGGATTCGAACCCGAGACCTCAGCTTTGCAATCATACCATCACACAACTGCGCAACCGAGGCAGTCTGAGATGGATAGAAATCATGAAATTATTTTTATGATTAAAAACACTGATGTTTATTCTCACGCATCTATTAAGCAAAGTACAAAGACCAATAGTGACACTCATATGGGAAGTTGGCCGCCTTCCATTGCTAACAGCTGTGAAGCTATTCTTGTATATCCGTTAAATTATTACATTATGTTGAATTTATATTCTTAGTAGTAGACGTTTTACTAGTTCAGTGTGGACTTTGAGCTGTGACGTTTTGAGTTCGTTAGGAGAAACGAAAATGTTTAATCTAATAATAAATGTTTAATGTTTACATGGGCTTTTGAATCCACGTCCTTAAATGGGTTACAGATGAGAAGAAATTGCGCAGAAATCTATCGGCAGCATGGAAATTCATTTTGAATGGCAGTAGATTAGAACACATATTTTTTTCTGGATTAATACCGTTCAAATATCGTGTTATTATTCGTAAAAGCGTATCCAACCTTATAAAGTTTTTAGTATACAGTCTATTGTATTGTATCAGCCCATATACGACCCACTGCAGGGCACGGGCTTCCTCTACAATCAAGAGTACGATTGAGAGTGGTTAGACCATATAGTCCACCACGCTGGCCTAGTGCGGGTTGGCGGACTTTTACAAACCATAGAAATTTATACAAATCGCTTTGGTATGCAGGTTTCCTCACGATGTTTTCCTTCACCGTTATAGTGCGTGGTGATTGACTATCAATACACACATGACTCCGAAAAGTCAGAGGTGTGCCCTGGGATTTGAACCCGCGACCACCGTGAACATGTAGGCAGCCGCGTCTGGTCTGTTACCACCAGGCCACCACGCACTTCCATCAGTCAATCACATTACTTTATTGCACTTTTTATTTTGAAAAAAATAATTGAAAAATACTTAGAGTATTTGTAATATAGCGGGAGCGCTGGTACTTCAAAATTGTACATAAAAATGGTGGTGCCTGCCGGGAGGCAAGGGGGGCCACCTTTTTTTCCGCTCCTATTGGCTGACACTTGACAGGTTGTCCAACATGCACTAATTATTTGAAAAACAATAAAAAAATTAAATTGTTTATGACTATTGAACTCCCTTCAAACTCATTTTAGACGGATAATAGCATAATATACTTTCGGTTACCAACGGAATTTATAGCAATTTGTTGTTAAATAATTAAGAATAATAAAGCAGTGCTACCAGCATTACGAACAAACGTTTTTGAAGACGCAAATGTATGACAGCGGTCCCTCTATAATATCTATATTATAAATACTCTTAACAAATTGCCATATTAAAGCACGAATCATTAAAAAGTCCTTCATTATATTTAGTAACATTGTAAAAAGGACCCAATTAATATAGTATTAAAAACCCACCGAGTTGACCTTTGTTATCTGCCATTAAAAATAACTTTTAAAAATACAACATGACCCAATAAAGGAAGCGTTTTTAAGATGACGATAATGCCTAAATCGACCATAGAGTATAGACACCCACGAAATTGCCTAAATTATTGTTATGGTTAGCCCGTAGAGCGATACAGCGCGTATTTTAGTCACAATCGCTTTATTTATAGATCCTGCTATAAATAAGCGTAAACTCCTTGACCACGAAACTCGTTGTGGGCGGTAACTGCTCAGTGCTCTGTATATCCTACATGACATGTTGTTTTTTAGATATGAAGGTTACGAGTGGAATCCGGTAGCAATTTTATAGGTAATAAGATTTTGGAATTTATTGTATTGTACAATTTATAGCTGTATTTTATACAAACTATAGGAAAATTAAAACTGTCACGCGTCTCAAACTCGCAGTATTCCAATGATAAACAAGATGGGTAGGACTCAAAAAACAAATGAAGTTAATATATACTACTAATATACAAAGCTGAAGAGTTGTTCAATAAGTTACCAAATAATATTAAAAACAGTGAGAGTGTGAATAGTTTTAAGAAAAAATTAGAATTATGTATTGGCACTATGAGTATCAGTGACTAACTTAGTTTGTATTTAATATTTATTAACCCACTTTTTTGTATCTCATTGTAAGTGAAATGTAATTTTTTTATGAGAATAAATGTCTTTAAACCGAAGAGTTTGTTTGAAAGCTTTGATCTCAGGAATTACTGGTCCAAATTAAAAAAAGATATTAATGTTGGATAGCCCATTTATCGAGGAACGCTATAGGGTACTTTAAATACCGAGTTTTTATCCGAAATAAAATTTTTACGCGAACGAAGCAGCGAGCAATACTAGTATTTTATATGCCCTTGCAACCAGTGACCAAATCTTTTAAATAATAAAATACACATATGCAAAGCTGCAAAGCAAAACTACATATGAAATTCTGTGTCAAAGTCAAAAGGTTTCCACTTTTCAACAATACAAATATACCTTTCACATTTAACAATACAAGCTATTCTTGAACATGTTGTTTGTTTTTCTAACAACTAGATTTAGAGATTGTGCTACTACAAACAACGATGTTAGATATAAACCAACTTGTAACTTTTGTAATAATCACTATATTGTAAACTGGTTTTGAAAAGAGCAACCTTAGAGCTTCTTGCACGTTCTTCTCTAGTGAACACCGCTTTCCGAACCGAGTGGTAGATCGAAAAATGAATGAATCTAAATAATGATTTAACATTTTAAACATTTTAAAGATTCCATAAACTATTTTCATTTCATTTCATATGCAATACGAAATATGCTTATTGAACCAAAATGCCACCCCTCGGCGACAACGGTTCGATGCACATAACACGCGGCAGTAGGTTAGCAGTCAGGACCCATGCCAACTAGCGTCTAGTTTACTCTCCTAGTTTCAAGGCGCCGCCCTGTCTGGGGAATATTATTGTATTTCCTGCGATGTTATTTTTTGTAATAAAAACTGTCTTGAAATGCTCTTTTGGTGCAGTGGGTAAGTATGTTTTGAGACCGAATTTTGTCTAATGGACTTGGCCGTTGTGTGAAGTAGGATGTTAGTAGGCCGGCATAATTGTATTGAATGATATAGGACTGCCGTCTTATGTCATTCGATATAATGTCTGGATAGCATTGCCCTTACGGCTTACCATTTTAAAAGTTTTTTTTGTAGTATTTGATTAGTAATTCGTAGCAAAAATAATTCAAACATAATTATTATATAGCATATGTTAGTGTTCGTAAGGCAAGGAAACATATCATTAGGTTATGTGGACAGTAAAGTAAACGCAAATACGTGAAAGGCATTAAACAGACAAATAGACAATGTATCGTATTATGAACCTTCAGTATTGTGCTCATCAGCCCGCCCGTACAGCTTATTTGGGATTAAATATTTCTTGAACTAACACTCAAAGACGTAATCTAGACAAGCCTACATCCCAGCCTGTGTAATACACTTCAAGATTTACATAGCCACGGTATAGTTACACCAAGTTCAGCTTTCAAGTCTCCATGCTTCGTACATGACAATACCGTCCCGCCTGGAGTGCGTCTTAAAAGCCTTTTGTCTATACAAGTGTTTGAATAATCTCGGATTTCTAGGTTATGTGACGTAAGTTTATAGTTTTAATTAAACGAACACGTGTATTTAACAGGTTGATGGTTGATGTGGCGCAAAGCCCATTAATTTTATAATGGCGCCCAACGTGGGAGTTGACGCCCAACGTGGTGTTTATGATGTTTTTGTAATCATTTTTGCTAAATAGTTAAATGTTACGTGTTTTAAGTGAGCCATGTTTATGTGATGTGTGGCCGTTTGTGATCTCCGGAGTACAATGAAATAATTGACTTTGTAAAAGTTGGTTTGTTTATGAATTTTGTATGTACGTTCCACGGGTTTTCGTTGATAAAGAGTGAGGGAATATATTTATTTACACATACAACCCGCTTTCTTCTCTGAAGGCGTAGGCAGAGGTGCTACCAGGACACCCACGATTCGGCTTGTGTATTCTGTCCCACGACGTGATGGGGACAAGCATATCGCCATATCGGGCACAAATTCCTAGGCCTATAATTAATAGAAAAATTCAATACCACTTTTCCCGATTCGGAATTCGAACCCGAAACCTCTGAAAGAAAATTTACTGATAGAAAAAAGTTAACAGAGAGATTTTGTTTCCAATATTTTTGAGTTTATTAATACTAATTACTCGTAATTACAATTGAGACCTCGGACACTTAGTTTTAAAATACCTACCAAGTATACAAATATTGAATGTCCATTGGACAAGTTATCTATACAGTTTATACCAGTGGTTATTGTGTACAGAAGCCATATGAACTAGAATGATACGTAATTGTGGAGGAAGGTTACCATTGACGTGATTAAATGCTTTTATATTAATTATACGGACTCGATAAGGAGATAATGTTGACGTCACTAGCGGTTACGGCAACCGTATTGTTTACATGAATTACTATCGAGTATTATTTTTGAGGCTAATATTTATGCATGTAAAATTTGTTTCAAGGAGGCTTCTTTAAAATGGGATTGGGCAGGACATGTGACTCGAATGCATCCAAACCGTTGGTCCAAGCTGGCTACAAGCTGGATTCTCGAGAATGGCCGAAGAAAACGCGGAAGACCGATGTTGCGGTGGAAAGACGAGTTGGATGCATTCAGGCCAAAATGGCAAGAGCTCGCTGAGGACAGGGTCAAGTGGGGCAATAAAGGGGAGGCCTTTGCCCAGCAGTGCGACACAATATAGGCTATAAAAAAAATGTTTAGTAAACGCAAGTAAAAATACCATATAAATAGTAACGGCAGACACAAGAAGATCGTGTTTGTGTTCGATTTCTAAAAAGATTATTTCCTAATGGCTCCCACACACGTAACGATTTAACTGTGGAAGTCTGCGTTTCCACCAGTATGGAACGTGTGTGGGCAAATAACTGCGCAAACTTCGTTCCAATTTTCGTTCGAGACTGGTGCAACCTCGTGTTTGAAAGCGCGTGGTAAGCTTTTTTATATAGGGGGTAAAAGCGCATACGGTTCACCTGATGGTTAATGATCGCCGCCGCCCATTAACATCTACAACACCACACAGGGCATGGAGATGCGTTGCCGACCTTTAAGGTGGGAATACGCTTGTTTTTTGAAGGTCGAAAGATCGTGTTTGTTCGGAAATGCCGCCGCTGGCAATTGGCACACAAATTTGTAGAACGTGGAAGAAAGTGTTGGCTCTATAGACATGCTTT
Source organism: Theretra japonica (assembly GCA_033459515.1). Lineage (NCBI taxonomy): Eukaryota > Metazoa > Arthropoda > Insecta > Lepidoptera > Sphingidae > Theretra > Theretra japonica. The sequence goes on from CM065942.1 coordinate 1,350,282, forward strand.
ATAATATTAGAGAATGTGACTATAAATGTGCTAATAATGCTATAATTTAAATCAGCTTGTTACTTTTATAATAATCACTGTATTTTAAACTGGTTTAGGGAAAACCAGCACTAGAGTTTCTTGACCGTTCGTCTCTAGTGAAAACCGCTTTCCAAACCGTTTGGTAGAACAAAAATGACTGAATCTAAACGATTTTGAACATTTCAATGGATTTAAGAAATTATTTTCATTTTCATTACATTCATCTGAGTATACGCAATGTAATTTTAATAAAGTAGGTATCTACGGTGTCCTGTTTGAAATCCGATATACTGAAGTTGAATTCGAAACGCCACATACGTCATGCGTGCGTCTCTAATACGATTTTCCCAGCATCGCGTACGGCTGTTACTATCCGAGAGAAAACGAATTCTATTACCAACAAATAACAAAAATCTTTACTTATCAAACTGCAAAGACTGAAGCTTACATTACCTCATCTGCAGGAGAGCTACGGTACCGTCTTTAGCTATACTATCAATGGATAAGATCCAACGCGGTAGAACCATCTCACAAAAAATTGACGCACAGCTGTGTTTTCTCTTTTCGTTCGTTTAGTTTTATGAAGGTTATCGAATCGAATTCTCAATCAAGCACATACCCGCAAAATTATCTGTTTTGCAAACTACAAAGCTTGTGGATGGAATTATTTCTAACTAAAACCGCTATGGACGAAGTTAAGGGTGTTTCGCTAGGGATTATGTCAAACATCTATTCATTAAAGTTTGCCCTCTAAACTCCTTGTTCTGATCTAAATCGGGATGGTTTGCCGGAATAGTGGTTGTATACAGGTGGGTTGATGCTAAAGGTGTAAATTTTGATCATGTTCTGTCGGTTTGGTTGTATTTTGCTTGGGTGTAATGTGGTTAATAATTTGAAAGACCTGATTCCTTATTTTTACGGCAGTCAAAATAACTATTGGGTGACTACTATTTTTTTACATAACATACATACATAAACATACGCCTTTTTCCCAGAAGGGGTAGTCAGAGTTGCTACCAGGACACCCACATTTCGCCTTGTATGTTCCGTCCCACGATGTGATAGGGGGCGAGCCTATCGCCATACGGGCACACATTCCTGACTCCGGGCTGATAATGAATAGAAAAATCAATTTATTTATTACCGATTTTGTAAAAAGGAAGTTTTTCGTCCCGACACACCTAAACTTCGACCAAACATTTGTAAACTACATGCAAATTGAAACGTAGGAAAACGTAATTAAAGACCAATCTATTCTTGGAGGTCACAAAAGAAATTCCAAGCCCAATGGCCAAGATGGAGCATTTCGATATTTCTCAGTGTGAGTCACGCTTCTATCGATTTTGAGCACCGGGCCTAAACATAAACTAGTTCTAAATTATATAAAATGATGACCTAAGTTCTGTGGCTACCTAGAATTTCATTGCGTTGATTACCGCACATGTTTTGATCGTGTGCAGATTGTTTTGAATCTGGTTTGTGTATATTGCTCGTGTGGTAATAAAATTACCGTGTATAAAAGCAGACTTTCTAATGGTTAAACGTTCTTCCTTCAATATTTTTGTATTTGGATTCTTTCCGTCCTGAAATTGAAAAAGTTTTTACTATAAGGCTGTACAGTATCCGAGCCGCGTCTTTCGGCATCGATGCGCATTTTGCCTATGAAACAATTATTATATGAAGATGACAGTTGTAGACGTATCTACACAAAAAAAACAGTAAATAAACGCGTACCAATAATCATTGTATCACAAATATCTTTATTGGCAGAAGACTTTACACAAATATAACGCTTAGGTAGAAAAATGTATTTTCGTCTAAAAATCACAAAATACAAGGTAGACAAACAAACCTGAATAAATAAACTAATAAATACCGATCGACTCGTCCTTTCGCCCTTGTTCATCCTGTCTGACCTAGTTGCGCAATCTAGAATGTGAAAGAAATCTTGTAGGTAAAACGTAGAAAGAGCTCAATTTAGATTTTACAGCATAATACTTTGAGGTCTGACTTTTTACGGTTATGTGGTTATTAGAAATTATAGACTGCCTCGGCGGCGTAGTTGTTCGGTACGGTTACAACGCTGAGGACTCCGGTTCGAATCCCGAGTCGGGCAAAGTGATATTGGATTTTTCTATTCATTATCAGCGTGGAGTCAGGAATGTGTGCCTGATATGGCGATAGTCTCGATAGGCGGGATTAGAACCCAGGGCCTTAGCTTGGTAAACACACCGTATTACAACTACACCATCGAGGCAGTCAGAAACATAGGTAAATTCTATTATAAAGGTTAGAATATATTTAAATAAATAATTTATTGACCATACTTTTACAGTTTGTATCTACTTTAAAGCAATTAAATAACTTAGATACAATCGTTTTTCGGAGTCATGTGTGTATTGATGGTCAAATACCGCGCACTATAATGGTGAAGGAAAACATTGTGAGGAAACCTGCATATCATAGCGATTTGCAATAACTTCTATGGTATGTAAAAGTTCGCCAACCCGCACTAGGCCAGCGTGGTGGACATAACCTAACCCCTCTCAATCGTACTCTCGATTGTAAAGGAGGCCCGTGCCCTGCAGTGGGACATATATGGGCTAATACAGATTTTAATATAAAATTTTTGTAATATAAAAAACAAACCTTAATGAAAGAAGTATTATAACTATAATACTTGAAATATTTTATACCCTTTTCCTCGCATTTTCGTAGGCATAGCCAGCGTATAATATTACATTTGTACAAAAGATTTAAGTTAATCTCGAGCTCGAAGCGCCGTGACAGATTAACGCGGGATGCTGGGTGGCACGTGTCCACATGTATGTGCCTGTGTTGTAATAGGTTAGGCAGACATATAATTATTAGACTGCCTCGGTGGCGTAGTGGTACTACGGTATGATTGCAAAGCTGAGGTCTCGGGTTCGAATCCCGGGTCGGGCAAAGTGATATTGGATTTTTCTATTCATTATCAGCCCGGAGTCAGGAATTTCTGCCCGATATGGCGATAGGCTCGCCCCCTATCACATCGTGGGACGGAATATACAAGGCGAAACGTGGGTGTTCTGGTAGCACCTCTGCCTACCCCTTCTGGGAAAAAGGCGTGTGTTTATGTATGTATAATTATTTTAGATAGTGGCACGATTAAGTGATTTAATGTTTAAAAAATGTGTGTGTTCAAATGGTTTAGTCAATTATATGACTACTTTGAATGTTGGCAAGATTAAGTGACTGCAAAGTAAATAAATAAACCCAACAGTCACTAAGATCAATTAAGTGTTGTGTCGTGGGTATCAGGAACTACGAGAGACTTTTCGATCTCACAAACACCCAGACCCGAGACTTGTCGGCCTCACAAATATTTGTCTTGGTGCGAAAATCGAACCCCTCTCGTTTCACAGTCGATGTCTAACCAACTACGTCACGGAGGCTGTCAAGTCAAGGCTATCATAGTATAAAAAAGAATATCCATTGACATATTAATAATATCGATTTGATCGAAATTTGGTACAGTTTGATCCTGAAATGAAAAGCACTTGGTTATTATAATTGGTTCTCCTTCCATCATGTATAATGTCATGTCAAGGGACTTTTACTTAATGTTTTATTTGCTTCCAACTTGTAGAGGACTTACACTGAGTTTTGAAGCTCATTAAGATTCTATCTTACCTACTAGCTTACTGCATCAGCCCATATACGTCCCACTGTAGGGCACGGCCTCCTCTACAAACGAGAGTACGATTGAGAGGGACTAGGCCAATTGTCCACTACGCTGGCCTAGTGTGGTTTGAAGAACTTTCCATACCGTAGAAATGATTTTAAAACGACTATGGTATGCAGGTTTCCTCATGGTGTTTTCTTTCACCGTTATAGTGCGTGGTGATTGACTATCAATACATCCGGCTCCGAAAAGTCAAAGGTGTGCCCTGGGATTTGAACCCGCGACCACCGTGAACATGTCGACAGTCGCGTCTGATCCTTTACTAACAGGCCACCACGCACATCTAGCATATTAGCATTCACTAGCTTAATAAATATTAAACTTAATGAATCGCATATAGACAACCATATCTTTAGATAATAGATAGTCTATTTATCCCTCCATCAGCTTAAGGAAGTCCACTGCTGAACATAGGCCTCCCCCAATGATTTGTACAGTGACCTGTTGGAGGCAGCCTGCACCTAGCGTAGGACATCCACCCACAAAGTGGTCGATCTGGTTAAGGTCGCAGGCCGTAGATAGTCCACAATGAATATATTCCGAATCAGAAAATATTTACCAAAATAATGTGTCACAGGTCGGTGTTATGCAAAATCATAGAGGTGTTACAAAATATATTTCGCATTAGTATTAATAATGAGTTTGCGTGTAGCACACAAAATACTAAATTAAAACAATCTAAATGACGGTCTAAACGCAAATTATTTTACATTTATGATGTGATGTTCAACATGCATGTTAACATTAATTACGGGACATGTGATACGCCTGAATGAACCCTCTACCTGTCTGGAACTAACGTCTTCGTGTTTAGTGACCTGAATTGAACACATTTACTGAACGTCTTTGCAAATAAATGGAAACCGACGAGTATATGAATTACGTGATTATTGCCTTTATATTAATTTATGCAAACGTAAAACAACAAATAAATACAGATTAACTGGTAACATACAATAGGCAACCTCTCCCTTCTGTCTCTTTGAGGCAGACAGAGGTTATAAAACGTTAAGTACGAAACCAGAATCTAATCATCGTTGCATATGACATTCATCCTGCGTCGATCAGACTTCTACTCGTATATCCAGGTTTTTTAGTAAACTTGCTGCAGCAGGAGTGTCTTTATGTAGTTCTGACATGCCGCCGGGAAAATAGCGAAGTGGGCATTCGTTTACCCCATGGGACAGGGTCGGGTCAGAATCTAAAATAATCTAATAATCTAGTTACCAAGCGGTTGAGTGGTGAGGATACAAATTAGATCAAATACAAAATAAATAAACACACATTGATGTCCAAGTAGAGTTAGCAGAGTTTAGAAACCTGTGCATAATCCAACCACTTCTTTTGTTCTCTTCAAATATTTATTCTCTTTATGCAAACTCGTCGATACGAAAAAACACATCACGCACAATATTTTAATTGCCAAAACAGAGTTACGTATCAACTCTCCAATCTAGGTTACAGGAATTCCGGATTGACACTCCTCAAAACCGGGAATGAGAGTCCCGGGTCGCGTCATTTCCGGACACGGCAATCATCGTCACCGTGACAGGCGGGTTGTCATGCTGCGTGACACGACGGGAATCAAAACTTGTATTGGATAGTGGTTTGCCGGTTTCGGGTTATAACTATTTTAATATTTTTTTATCTGTTTAATTATTTTCAATGTCTTTTAAAATTAGGGCCATTTTGTAGGTAATAATACCCTTAGTAACACTCGCACTTGTTGGTCTGGATCTAGTTTACTAACAGAATACCAATGCATTCATGTAATTCGTGGTATTATGATTACAAATCTCAAATTGGACAATCCTTTTACCTTACTGTTCTTTGAAGTAAATACACGAGAGATTAATCAATGTAACAAAATTATCAACAAATGGTTTTACAATGGAGGACCAGCAGAAATGGCAAAAGTTGAGCATGGAACTTGATCCTGGCATCGACCGGGATAACCGTATATAGAAAAAAATAAACCAACTTTAAATTTGAACTTAAAAGAACTAAATATAGGGCAAACGAATAAGAAAAATGTAGAGCAGTGGAACTAAAGTTCACCTGACCGAACTTTGAAAGTTACAAACACAGCTTTCGGAAGTTCGACAGGTGACGTGAAATCTGCTTCCGACAGTCAATTTCAAATTCTCTAGCAAATGTTTGAAGTTGTAGAACCTATTCGTTTGTAGGTGATTTGAAATCGCTATTGGGGAAATGTTTAAGTTAACTTTGAATTGCTACAAAGTGGTAAAATTGGTATGGCTGTACTATTTAAATAGGTTACTATGGTGTGTCTCCAAAAAGGTTTTAAATGTTTTAAGCTCATTACCATGGATGTCATTTCGTACGCGTCGGTGTAGCGTCTGCTGCTAGTGGTCAAATGTATATATTTGATCGAAGGGTCAAATTCAGATAGGTTACTCTTAATGTAACAATGAATCAACAGATGGGATCTACAAGACTTTATACATTATGATTCAGTATTTTTACTCTACCACCTTTTTTGATCAGTTCTATTTACGATTTGATACAACATCCTGAAATTACTACCTACTGTTGCAAATAACAACAAAAAAAAAATCTATTACACGTACATAACCTTAAACACTGCACTAACTGCCTCGGTGGCGTAGTTGTACTACGGTACGATAGCAAAGCTGAGGTCTCGGGTTCGAATCCCAGGTGGGGCAAAGTGATAATCGGTTTTTCATATAATCATCAGCCCGGAGTCAGAAATTTGTGCCCGATATAGCGATAGGCGCGCCCCTATCACATCGTGGCATGGAACATACAAGGCGAAATATGGGTGTCATGGTGGCGCCTCTACCTACCCCTTCTAGGAAAAAAGGCGTGAGTTTCTGTATGTATGTATAATCTAAAACAAAAGACTAAACTATTCAATTCCGCCCGTCATTTCATTCCCCAGTTATAATGATCAGTCGCATTGGAAATGCCTCATGCCTCAAGCGTAAGCCCGTGTAAGCCGATTGACGGCTTAAGTCCTCCGGCTTACGCCCGCCCACCTGTGCGACTGTAAAGGGCATCCAACAGTATCTGTTGTAGATAATACAAAACAAAGGAGTGAATTGTTCCGACTGGGTTAGCGGAGACTGTCTTTTTGGAAGAAAGTTGTTTTTGTTTTTTTTATATTTGTGTTTATTTGACAGCTTTCTAGGCGCAGTTGGTTAGACGTCGGCTGTGAATCGAAAGGTGGCGGTTCGATCCTTGCACCGAAACAAATATTTTTGTGTACCACAGGTATTTGTTTGGGCTCTGAGTGTTTGTGAGACAAAAAAGTCTCTTGTAGTTTCTGATACCCGCGACACAAGACTCGGTGTTGAATCTTAGTGTAGGTTCAGGACTATGTAATATGGACTGGAGACAATCCCGCCCTCACACCCACCACTGCAACTCCTGTAAGTAAGGGTCAACAGCACGCATTGTAATGACACCGAGCATTGAAGCTCAGCGAGTCTGTGACTGCTGGGTGTGTTTAAGTATTTATTTAATCATGTTTTAGAGTATGACCAGTTTTAATAGATAATTCTAAAAGTCTAATGCCATACTACAGAATGCTTTGATTAAAAATAGCCTGTACATTACATACGGTAAGGTATATTAAAAATAAGTGAAGGAAGCATTATCGAGTTGTTTTCCAGTTAACATCTTGTGTTTCTTGCCCTCCAACTGTAAGGTTCTTAATATAGTTAAACAAAAATATTTAATGTTTGCATATGACGGGTTTTTCAGCGAACGACATACCAAATTAACTTTTACAAAATCTAAATGCAACAACACCGATAAATACTTCACGAAACTTAACCCTACTTTTGCCACAAACCAGTATAACTTAATAAAACCGTGTATAATTGTACCAATTTTCAATATCGATTGTACCAACCCCTGCACGAGGGTGCGACCAGGTAAAGGTTCACAGCACCCCTCTGACAGGGTCGCGGCGACTTCCGGGCGCCGCCACCCTAACGGACACCTCTTTGTCTATACCCTACTTGGTTTCCTTGGCATTTGTAACAATCAATGGGTTTAAAACACATACTCGAGTGTGTATTAGAATCATGTAGTATAATGCGTTTGGATTTAATGGACTTAATATGAAAATTATGAAGCTTTGACGTTGTTGGAGTAAACAATGAACAAACACACACATGCTCGTATATCGCATTAGTATTGAATCGCATCGAAATGTATGAATTCAAAATTAGTCTTCAATAAAATAGGCATTTTTATTTCAACGCAATTTCTGACATAATTCTATACTTCAGGTATAATACCTATAATTATCACCAAATAAGAAGCCGAATTCTAACGGGAAATCGTTTTTCTAAACTCCGATTTTGATTAGAATACTATCACCATTATATGTAATTTTAACAGGTGTTAAGATAAAAATTTGAGCAATAGATATGCTTAGATTCGTTGTCATTAGTGCGGTTTAAAGTAGGGAGTAGGGATTTAGGTCTCACACTTAGGGCCTTATTAATAAACTCGAATGAGCGAAGGATTAATTTTAGTATAAGACTTTAGAATTGAATCAATTATTTTGACTGGAATATTGAATAATATAACTACAATACCATGGTTGCCTAGCCCTCTATGCAATTCTGTGTTTATTAATAAAGTTGTGAATACCTTGCTATTCAAAATAATCGAGTCAATTCTAAAGGCTTGGACTAAAGTTAATCCTTCGCTCATCCGATTTTATTAATAAGGCCCTAAGTGTGATATTGTGCGACCTAAGAGTATTTATAATATAAAGAGAGCGCTGATACTTCAAAAACGTAGAATAAAATGGTGGTGCCGGACCACCTTTTTCAGCCCTCCTATTGGCTGACATTTAACAGGTTGTCCAACATGCACGAATTACTTAAAAATAAAAATAAAAAAAATATTTAGACGGATAATAAATAAATAGACATAGTGAATATAAAACATTTTTTTTTTATAAATAATTAGTTTAATTTTCACCGATTTTTTTACCGAAAATAATGCTTTAAATTGTAAGTAGTATGTTACGGTCCACAATCTTTCGTCAGTTCACAATCTCACGAGATAGAACATAATCTAACGGTGTTTACAATTTTACTGTGACATATACAAACCAAGGCATATATCATTTGATTGAAATTGGCTCTCATTTCACATTAAGTTTTTGATGAAATAACTTTTACCATAAGCTAGCAATTCTACTGACCCGTGCAAGCATCATGTTCTGTAAGGATACCCAATTACCCTAACCTTCTACTATTGCAATTCCCCCGTTGCCATGGCTGTTCATTCCATTGATCTGAATCCTTCAATATATATTTTTTTATCAACCCATATACGTCCCACTGCTGGGCACGGGCCTACTCTACAATCGAGAGGATCGATTGAGAGTGGTTAGGCCATATAGTCCACCACGCTGGCCTAGTGCGGCTCGGCGGACTAACATACCGTAGAAATTCTTTAAAATCGCTACGGTATGCAGGTTTCCTCACGATGTTTTCCTTCACCGTTAAAGTGCGTGGTGATTGACAATCAATACACACATAACTCCGAAAAGTCCGAGGCGTGCCCTGGGATTTGAACCCGCGACCACCGTAAACATGTAGGCAGCCGAATCTGGTCCGTTACCTACAGGCCACCACGCACTTCAATATATAGGTTCGGAAAAAATCTGCCGCTCAACCTCCGAAGCCTTTTAAACAACAATCGATACTACGAGTACAAGCAATTGAACGGTAAGCCGTGGTTAATACCGCTGCGGTTTGGTACAAGCCGGGCTTTTAGCGGTATCTCTTATCAGCGACGCAGGCTTACTCTTATCACGAGGCTTGCGAACTTTGCTGAGTGTATTACAGAAGTGTTATAATAATAATAATAATAATAAAAACTCTTTATTTAGCACCTGATATAGTAACATTAGTAATTGAGCTAATACTTAAAAATGCTAAAAATCGGCGGTCTTATCGCTAAGAGCGATCTCTTCCAGACAACCGTGACCGTGTTATGTGTTGTGAAGGCCTAAGTTTTAATGTTCTTAGATGATATAGTATTCATGAAAAAAGTAGGGTCTTTACAAATACAGTAAATAAATATAAAGTTCATCGATTTCATTTAAAATAATAATTTCATTTATAAATGTTTCGATCATCCTGGCATCGAACAGGTTCTCTCATTTCAAAATCAGTGTGCCTACATAGTAGATATCTTTTTTTAGACTTGCACACTAAACAAACACAACTTTGGGTGATGCAATAATTATTATTAATCTTGGATTCACTATAATAATTGTAATTAGCGAGCAGTCGCTCTCTGTGCATTGTTTTGTGTGTATATATAATCTGTCAAAAATATAATACGTTTAAATACAACGTGTTCTTCGTCATTTGTGTACATACCATGCCCATACGCCATTCAACACACCAACCACATCAGGCAAACCCATATCGATTAGTATGTCACGAGGTCTATCTAAACTAATACTTGAAAATTGTCTCCTAAATTCGAAAGTAGAAAAAAAATAACCCAACCATATAGCTCGTTTTATTTCATCCGAGAATCAAATACAGTTGCTCCATCAATTTGTCTGTCACAGCCCCAACGGTTTCTAGACATTACTAATGTCTATTTCATTTACGCAAATGGACTATCTCTGTGACGCGACTACCAACGGCACGATTCAATAAAATTACGTGACGTGGGACTAGGAAAACATTCGGACGTACAAAGCGCTGCGTAATATAGTGCGCGGTGTTTGATGTACATAAACTCACGCCTTTATCCCAGAAGGGGTAGGCAGAGGTGCCACCAGGACAGCCACGTTTTGCCTGGTGTATTCCGTCCCACGATGTGATAGGGGGCGAAGGAAACATTGTAAAGAAACCCACGTAATACAAGATAATTTTGTAAAATAATTTACATACATACATAAACACACGCCTTTTTCCCAGAAGGGGTAGGCAGAGGTGCTACCAGAACAGTGAACACCCACGTTTCGCCTTGTATATTTCGTCCCACGATGTGATAGGGGGCGAGCCTATCGCCATATCGGGCACAAATTCCTGACTCCGGGCTGATAATGAATAGAAAAATCCAATATCACTTTGCCCGACCCGGGATTCGAACCCGAGACCTCAGTTTTGCAATCATACCGTAGTACCACGACGCCACCGAGGCTGTCTGGTGACCCCGACGTGATAATTTTATAAGATAATTTTGTAAAATAATTTATTTATGAAGGTATAAGCGTCAAGCATAGAACAGCTGAATATGGCGTCAAGTGCTGCGTCAAAGTCCATCAACAAGACAGACGACGTAATAGAAGTTAGATATTGCTGGATACATGTTTACTTTCAAGATGTCGCAAATCGCTATGGAAATTCTTTGTCGAGGACTAGGTTCAACTCTTACACTTCTCGTCCTTAAAATGTTCGTAAGGGGCGATCGATATCTGTAATTCCACTGCCAAAAGTAGGCTTTCTAGTTTCCTCATACAACGTTACGATTATTCATTAAAAAACATAATATATTGTGAATGAAACGAGCTCACGGAAGATAAACGTGCCTTGTACGTAGCTAGACGAATTTGTCAAAACTGGGATGTGAGCCAACTTGCGGCGCCCCGGCCCTGACCGCGGAATCTTATACATCGCCAGCGCATTCAATTAAAATATTAATATGTATTATATGCAAGCCTCTCTATGGAGGAGTATTTTGTAAAGTCGTTAGACATAAGTATATTTAACTATACTGTACTGTATCAGCTTATATACGTCCCACTGCAGGGCACGGGCCTACTTTACAATCGAGAGTACGATTGAGAGTGGTTAGGCCATATAGTCCAACACGCTAGTGCGTATTGGTGGGCTTTTACATACCATAGATTTTTTCTAAAACCGCTATGATATGCAGGTTTCCTCACGATGTTTTTCTTCACCGTTATAAGTGCGTGGTGATTGACTATCAATACACACATGACTCCGAAAAGTCAGAGGTGTGCCCTGGGATTTGAACCCGCGACTACCGTGAACATGTAGGCAGCCGCGTCTAGTCCATTCCCAACAGGCCACCACGCACTTTTAATATTCAACACCCGGTTGTAATGTACGACTGCCTCCGTGGGGCAGTTGGTTAGACGCCGCCTGTGAAACGAGAGGCTGCAGTTCGATTCCCGCACCGCAACAAATATTTGTTGTGATCCACAGGTATTTATTTCGGGTCTGGGAGTTTGTAGGAAAAGTCTCTCGTAGTTCCACCCGACACAAGGCTTGGTCTTAGTGCGGGGTCAGGACTATGTATGTTACTGTTGGGTGTAGTTTATTTATAAGAGATTTAGAGAACCTTTTTGGTACCAAAAATAGCCAAACCGGAAAAACTGTTTTTGGACCACACAAATGTCACGGTACGGGGATTGAACCTACGGCTTCTTGTTTCACAGCTATCGTGTACACAACTGCGCCACGAAGGCAACATGTACTTATGTATGTTAAATAACGAGGAGAAAAACAATTTCAAATATATTAAGGTTTCAACTATTGTTGGTACTGGCATGTGCGGTGTTTAGAAGGAATTTTAATTAACAAATATAAGCTTACTTTGTTGCAGGTGGGCTCGATCATAACCGTTACTCGTAAAGGCTATATTAGTAGTTTTAATGTCAAAGTCAATATCAACTTTGTTATGGTAGCACGAAAATAAATTGCACTCGATAATGCAGTGGTGACCTTTGATCACCTCTTCGGTTCAGTCGTGAGCCTATACGTATGCAGGGTAAAAAAATAATAATAAAATAATAACTAATCAGAACAATTAATAATGTAACTTAACACTAATACTTATTTAACAAGCTGTGGCCCCAAACTAAGCACGATGCCTGTGTTTTGGGTGCCTGAGATATCAAGACTGCTGCCGAAGACGAAGCCAGGTGGTAGTTTTACTTTAGACATAATGCAACTAAAATTTTTGCAAAAGAAAGAGACAATTTTTTTGTATTCTTTTATCATCGTATTTGGGTGGTAAATACGTACATTTTCCTAAAAAAAATATGTACACCCTTTTATTTTTAATGACGCTATAGTACGGAAGGCTTTAAATTATAATTTTAGAAAACACTATGGATTTACCACCCAAACACAATGATATTTAAAACATTACAACAAAAAATCGTCGCGTTTTTTTGCTAAATTATTAGTTGGATCGAGTCTGTAGTCACTAAAATACCATCTGGCATCGTTTTCGGTAGCAGTCTTGATATACCCTGTATAGGCGTAGGCTAGGATAAAACAGGATAGTATGTAATAGGATATGATATCGTTAAGGACCCGTTATACGTGCCTATGTAATTGAGTCACATTTCGGATTCATTCAAGGCCAACGAGAGACCTATCTCGCCTTGGTGTAAACCCTGTCTGGACAATATTGAACTTGTCATCAAAAACATTGTAGTATATTTTTTGTGTCGGCATAAATAAATATAAAAAAAACAAAAGAATATTTATTTATTTTTATTATTTTTTGTACACCAAATAAATCATTTAGCATAAGAGGACTTTTTAAGTGGTAGAGCCATGCTGTTGTCAGACATGACTAAGCATAAATGGGCTGGCTCATCCGGGGCTGTACTACCATCGCACAGGGATTCGACGTGAAGCTACAGCATCGCTGTCGCGTTTCGTTCGCTGAGTGAGATTACCGGATACCCAATACCCCTTTCCTCTTCCCATCCTTTTTCCTTCCCTCTCCTCTCCCAATTGGGGCGGCAACACATGTGGATGTGTTGGATCGTGGGATCCAGCGTTGTGGATGTTCATGAGCAGCAGCGATCACTCACCATCAGGTGACCTGCTTGCTAGTTTGCCGGACCTATGCAATAAAAAAAAAGGACAATTGGCGGTCTTAACGCTCGTGGCAATCTATTCCGCCTACCATAGGATGGACATGGAGAGAAATAAAGAGAGGGCAGTCTAAAGTCAATCAAAAAGTCTAAATATCTAACCTTGTATCAATTTTTGTTGCAGGAAATGTGGGGAGAAGGACTCGATAGGGCTGGACAGCGCGGCCGTAGGTAGTAGGCTGCGCGGCGCGATGGGCACCCGGCCCCCCGCGCGGTTCTGGCCGCAGCTGTGGGCCACCGTGGTCCGCAACCTGCTGCTCAAGAAACGGGACACCAGGAAGACTTTGGCTGTGAGTAATGGGGTTTTAAATAAGGAGAGATTGTATATTTTGCTTTTGGTAGATTTATAAGAGCTTCGCCTTTGACGTTACCCCTTTTGTAGGTACGTGGTTGTGGTAGGCAAGAATAGTTTACAGCAAACGACTTTATATTCACTGTCAGAGCCTAATAGATTCACAGAGATTTATGATGCATGAACATTGTCGTCATTGGGTTTACGATGTTTATATTAATTATAATACTAAAGAGGTAATAGATCAGTTATTTTATTCTGAAGGTATTACCTACCTACCTACTAACTACCTAGTACCTACTCCTAAGCGTATTTCACTGGTTGTAGAGTGAGAGGCGCCTGGGTAGGTACCACCGCAATGTCTATTTCTCCCACTAAACAGCAGTGTAAATGCACTATTATGTTCCGGTTTCAAGGACATCGTAGCCAGAGTAACTACAGGACATAAAGAAACTTACCTTTCATATGTCTCTGGATGTCGAGCACAGTGGAATGCCAAGCACTGCTTTGTAATTCATGGTGTTTGGTTTTGTTATAGTCCATGAGCGATCGCATCGCTTACCATGACGAATGGCGTGCTCCTCTCGCCATTCATTGCAATAAAAATATATATAAGTAGACTGTAGTTTGTAGAACATGACGTGTGAAAACAGTGTACCGTTCACTAAAGCGGGTGAAGGGAGATTTTTATTTTATCAGCCCATATACGTCCCACTGCTCGGCACGGGCCTACTCTAAAATCGAGAGAATCGGTTGAGAGTGGTTAGGCCACCACGCTGCCCTAGTGCGGGTTGGCGGACTTACATACCGTAGAAATCCTTTAAAATCGCTACCGTATGCAGGTTTCCTCACGATGTTTTCCTTCACCGTTAAAGGGAGATTTACATTTCTATTACATTTCTATTATTCACATTACAATACATTCTAACAAAAGTAAAACACTGTTTAACGCTGTTGGTAACTTGCCAAAAAAATCCCCCGTGAAAGTAAACGAAAGGATATTAAAACATTCCGGGAACCAAATGACTGAAGAATGATTAGTTCTGAATAACAAAGTTGTGACAAAACGTTATATCCGAGAGCTTTCGACATGACATGAAATTCTTTTAATATTGATTCACCATCCTATTCTGCCAACACGCACTAGACCAGCGTGGTAGACTATATGGCCTAACCCCTTTCCATCGTATTCTCGATTATAGAGGAGGCTCGTGCCCTGCAGTGGGACGTATCTGGGCTGATACAGTACAGTACTCTATTCTGTAACACGGACTGATGAACGTTACAGAAAGATTGAGGTCTATTATAATACGTCCTGGTACTTATTTATTTATCTATCTATCTATCAGCCAAAGGAAGTCCACTGCTGAACATAGGCCTCTCCCAATGATTTCCATATTTATTTATTTACACTTTATACAAATGATGTATATAGGTGGACTTAATGCCTGAGGCATTCTTTACCAGCGAACCTAAGGTGATGCAGAGATGATGAGGTATATGCGTAAATAACAATACAAAAATCGTGATATATTACAATATTTCAATAAAATAAATAATACATTAGGTCACATGAGAAGACACATTACCTTTATGGTTTCGTGAGGGCTTTTATTCTGTTTCTGTGTATTTTTTCCCGATAGGAGTATGCAAAGTTAAGAGTTAGAAAAAATAGGGAATCCCTTCGCTGCTGAAAACATTTTCATTTTTCACCGTCATTTTACATCCTTACATCTTGAGGAAACCTGCATACCATAGCGATTTGTATAAATTTCTATGATATGTAAAAGTCCGCCAACTCGCATTAGGCCAGCGTGGTGGACTATATGGCCTAACCACTCTCAATCGTACTCTCGATTGTAGAGGAGGCCCGTGCCCTGCAGTGGGTTGTATATGGGCTGATACAATACAATACAAAAAAAATACATCCTTATTGATGCTGTTCTATAAACATTTGCTAGTTAGCTAAATTAAGTGTTGATCCTTGGGGCAGTCCTATGTTCAGCAGTGGACTTCCTGTGGCTGAAGAGAGAGAGAGAGAGAGAAAATCAAGTGTAAGAAATATCCTTGATAACAGACGAAAATGTTACAATACTTGACATTTCAGGTCTGGGTGGTGCGAGACAAAAATGATTTTGAGAAATAAATTTTACTAAGAAATATTTCAATAACATTAAATGTCCCTGATGTGATCCTTGGGGTAGTCTTATGTCCAGCAGTGGACTTCCTGTGGCTAAAGAAAGAGAGAGAGAAATGTCCCTGAGTATGGCTTTTAGTGGCTGTGGAGTCAGAATTGTATGACTACTGGATTTAATAATTTGATGTTCCACAGGAAGTCCTAGTGCCCCTCTACTCGTTGGGCGTGCTGATCTTCCTCAAGATGCTGGTGCCCAACCCCAACTTCCCGGAGGTCCGGAAGCCAGGGCGGCTGCTGCGCATCCACCACGATGCCTTCCCCGAGAACCATTCCGTTGCTGTGGTCGCTGACTGGCAGAATGCCAATGGGACCGTGGTAAGATACTGGCATTTGGCAAATTGGTACGTGATTGGTACATGGTAGAATGTAAGGATGTACTGTCAACAGGATGATGTTGAGAAATAATTTGGTAAGGAGTTGATTAAGGTAGGAAAGGTAGAAATTTATCCGGCTCGAAGGATCAAAATGTTGTAAATTAAGGGTTTTGAATTGATCTGTTTCATAAATATGGAATATAATTTGGCATGTTTTGTTTAATTTAAAATTAAGTTCGTAAATTCTTTTTTACTGGGTTATAATGCTTCTTCTTATATGTGGTAGGTATCTTATATGTGAGGGGACCCCCCTGGTCGGTACCACCGCAATATTTATTTCTCCCACCAAACAGCAGTGTAAATGTGCTGTTGTGTTCCGGTTTTACGGACATTGTAGCCAGAGTAAACACTGAACATAATTAGACTTAACATCTTATGTGTCAGGATGGCGAGCGCAGTTGAATGCCGAGCATTGCTTTGTAATTCTTGGTGTTGTTAGTTTTGCTACTGTTCATGAGCGGTCGTATCGCTTACCATGAGGCGAATGGCATGCTCGTCTCACCATTCATCGCAATTAAAAAAAAAAACTCTTGCCTTCTGTGTTCTCAGACAATTTATAGTTTTTTGCCATTTGTTTTGTGTAACCCTTCAAATACTGGGTTAAAGTTTCAGTTCCGGTGTTTAATTTTTTCTTACCGTTAGTGAAACCGAATTAAAATATCAGCGCAGTTCAGACGCCCAAGTTAAATCTCCACCACAACAACAGCTACAACGATAATTTCATATTGTATTATATTTCCAGGATTTTTTAGACAACATAAACGAAGTTCTTCTGGAGTCAGGACAGCACCCGATCCGCTGGATCAAGTATAACAACACCGAGGACCTAAACGACGCCTACCACAATGACGCCAGAAACTTCCCCATAGCCGTCATCTTTCACACCGACCCTAGCTCTTTTAACGAACCGCTGCGGTGAGTCGCTAACCTCAACTCTGTCGTTAACAGATTAACCATCAGATCTGCACAATCGGCATTTCCCGGGGTACTGGAAGGAGAGCTTAATATCTTCTAGAGAAAGGAAAGCGCCTTAAGCTCCCCTTCCGGCGCCTCGGGGGGGTCGAAAAGAGTGTCTGGATCCCAGGATTACAACTCTACGCGTGAGGACGATTGGACACACCATGCAGAAGTTACGGTGGACTCTAACCAAAATCATACGCCAGTGTACGGACTAAAACATTTTGGTGGCCACCACATTAGAACAAGTGTTTAATTGATGTTTTATCAGTCGTATTATAAATGATTATTGTGTGAAGGACGCCCTCCAGCTAGGTGGAGTGACGATTTGCGAAAGGTCGCTGGCTGATACTGGATTCGACAAGCCGAAGACAGGATGAAATGGCGCAATTTGGAGGAGGACTATGTCCAGCAGTGGACAATAAAAGGTTGATGATGATTTTGTGAAGATTTTTTTGTCTCCAGCAGTATCACGAAATACAACATTCATCCAACAATCTTCGTTTTTGTGACGTAGCTATTAAGTGAGATAACAATAAAAACTCCCCAGACGAGCCATTATTTGTATAAATATATTCTATAAGTACGTGATCTGATAGACAACCGATTTTGTCCTGCCAAATCAAAACTATTCCAGCTGCAATAAATAAATTACTGACTCTGTTATTTAATATGTGGAAATGAACAGCAGCAATCATCATCCTACCAACAATCCAATATAAACTAAATTGTTCCAGATACACAATCCGAACGAATCCCTCTCACATAGGCACTCCTTCCACGCGGACCCTGACCACATCCCCAGCCAAATGTCGAGAGAGGACGGGCGTCAAAGACTGGTCTTCTGATTGGTCGAGAGGAGGGCAACTGATACCATTATCAGAGATGCACAGGGAAGACACGTGCCCTGTGTTGCAGTATTATTACTCTGGGTTCTTGGCGCTGCAGACTTTGATCGATTATATCAAGATTAAGGTGAGGATTCATGTTGATGTGTATGTTCGGGTGTTTGGAGAAAATTTTAACGCGGTTTTGTTTTGTTTGATTAGAATAATGCTGTTGTATTGGCTAAATCACTGCCTTTTAAATTACTTAAGGTAAAAATTGAGTCATACAGCGCGGAGGAGCATATCCAGATGAGACATTCATATCACCTGGAGTATCTAGCTAGTTTTCGTCCAAAAGACTAGTATGTCACGAATCAGTTCCACAGGTCTCACCTCACGCACAGTATCTTGGTTGTTTTAAACCCACTTACGCAATATGACAATTTGGTGGTCAGAGCCTGCATGACGTGCTACATAGTACTGTAAACTTCGCTAGCATTATTAAACAACTCTAATTACTCCAACAGTTAGACACAGATTCAGCGATTCCGCCGCCGCGCATCGACTTGCGCCAGTTTCCCAAACCCCAACACACGGGCGACTGGCTGGTCATCTTCCGCGTCATCATGCCCATGTACATGGTGATGACCCTCTCGCAGTTCATCACGTATCTCCTCATGTTCGTCGTGGGGGAGAAGGAGAAGAAGATCAGGGAGGGAATGAGAATCATGGGGCTCAAGGACTCGGTGTATTGGTAAGCTATTATCTGATGGATTTGCCTATTTCTTGTAATTACTGATTGCTGTTAATCCTTTATCTTATATTAGCACGAAAAAATATGCACCAGATTTAAAGTGAAATGTAGTCCTGGTAAAGTATCCATTAGCAAGAAATAGCTTTGTCTTGGTTGAGACGATTGCGCTTGTTCGTTCCATTATGATTCGACGATCCCAACGGATGACACCCTACCAAAGATCACGAGTTTCGCACTATTTTATTAGGATCGTTATGTAGACGGATCCTACCACGAGAAAACAAAGATTTTATTGTACATAAAGCGGACCGTAAAATGATTTGCCATGTTTTTTGACCATCCATAAAAACATAGCGTCCCAACCACGGATGTTTAGAAAAAGAAGTGATAGAAATAGTACTTATTTGCTTCAGTGTTAGAAAATTTCATAATCAGATTGTCCAGACGGTCAACTGTGTCAAATATTTTAGTAACAGTAATGTCTTGGCATTGATCCGGCCCAGATAGTCATTTCTCAAAGATAATACATAAATCATTATGTAAATACTGATAGACTGAGTGACCATGCTTTGTAGAGTTGTCATTTTAATAGTTTATGATCCCCAGATGGGTATTTCATTTTCATTTATCTTTGGTTTTGGCAATTGAATATGCATCATCTTCAAAATATGTTCCTTCCTTATTACATAGGTCCAATAAGTGGGATGTGTGATGATAAGTTCTTACCGCCGCCCATGAACATCTACAAAATTTGAATAGTCAATATCTTGCCGGACTTTAAGAATAGGGAAAGGGAAGAAAAATGTTATAGATAAAGAAAAGGCTATTGAAGCTCCGTCAATCTCACTCACCGACAAAAATAGAACAGTAATACTGTTTCTTAATCTAGCTGGTGATTCAATAACCTTACTCTAGTTTAACCAGCCCATTTCTACAGCAGTTCCTGATAACTACAGCGTGGCTCTAACATGTTTTCGAAAGTTTTATTCTCTGTTTGTTTTCAGGGGCTCCTGGTTCCTGATATATGCAGTTTTTGTAACAATTCTTTCTATTGTTAGCACTGTTCTACTATTTACTCTGAAGGTAATTCAAAGTGCAAAGACATAATATACATTAAATATAATTGCTTTTATTAAAGTTATGGCTTAATATGGAAAATTACGATTAATTCCATTAATAAGCCTAATTTTGGTAATATGTTTACTAGCACAAAATAGTCAATCTGTTTCTGAAGGTATTTTCGGACTAAAATATGAGTAATGAACAAAAATTAAAATCTAATTATGTAACCTCGTTTTTTGCAATTGGCAATCGCGAAGAAGTCTATTAATTTGTTGACATTCTTTTGTAACAAAAAGCTGGTGTGACGTCATTGGCTTACCTCCAGTTCGGTTGCAGCAAAATATAATTGTCATTCGCAGGTGTTCCAGCATTCGTCATACATCCTCATTTTCCTGCTGATGCTGTTGTTTGGGTTCACCATCATCACGTTTGCTTTTATGTTGACGCCCTTCTTCGACAGAGCCAGGGTAAGTTTCATTATATAATTTACTTTTTGATGTCAGGAGAAAGGTTTTTTATTGCAGTTGGAGTTGTTTGACATCAGTGTTGGAATTAACTCTATCGGAGCCCTAGATGTTATTGCCAACGCGTCTGGTTGCGATAGGTAAGGCGTCATGGGAAAAAATACGGCCGATTCTATTTATATTCGAAAATCATAAGAATATAAAAAAGAACTTCCTTTTTGTTTTGAATTGTCAATCAAGTCTTCATTGTTAGTTTTTTTCCATGTTTCATGGTGCGATTTCCATTCCTTGTGTGCAGACTGCCGGCATCCTGGGCAGCTTTGCGGTGAACCTGATGAGCGGGCTGTACTTCATCCAGGTCTTCGTGTCTAACGCGGACTCCCTCGCCTTCTGGTTTGTCTCGCTCATCAGCTCCAGCTGTTACGCACTCGCTATGGATAAGGTAAGATCATTCATTTATTTTAACTCATATATTTATTTGAAAATAGCGGTTCCTTTACGAACCTGCATCACAAATATAAATTTGTTTTTGGTCATTGTATTTAAATTGTTTGGTTCTTAAAAATCTATTAGCACTTTCAACTAGACATACTGGTAAGGTTATGTATTCCATTACTGTTAAGGGAAGTCCTTACATAACTGAGTTATTCCTTTGTGTCTGGTGCCTCATTATTGAAATCAGCTGTTTCTACAGGCTCTAGTCCTAGACATGGCTGGTGTGGGAGTGACGTGGGACAACCTGTGGAGCGGGCCGGGAGTGCCCTTCGGAGGGAGCCTCATCATGATGGCCGTGGACACGGTGCTCTACGGCCTCGCCGCTTACTGGCTGGATGCTGTCATTCCTAGTAAGAGAACCTTATTTTATGTCAGTAGTGGATTTTGTTAGAACAAAAAATTAAAAACAAAATAGACACTCAATACTTCATGGTACCTTTTTTAAATTACATCATGTATCATTGGTATTAGTTTGCCAGATTTGTTTGGTTTTGTGGATTAAAACGAGATATTTTAAAACATTTAAAAAAATTACGAGAAAGTTTTGATAGATTTATAGGTTATTTTTGTAACACAGTTCAAAATACCACGAAACAAATTAATTTTTATAACACCATAACATAACAGCGTTGTTCAGGATTCTGCACCTCAAGGTACCCCAGGTAGTAAAAAGAAAACACAAAATCGGAACACAACATAAATCACCACATACACTAACATTGGACTAGGAAATTACGATTCCACCTCTTTCCTAACAGTTTGCTGTTTCACAGGTGAATACGGAATTAAGCAGAAGCCCTGGTTCTGTCTGCTGCCATCTTTCTGGCTCGGCAGTCGCCGCGGCCGCGTCTCAGCCGTACATTTCCATTCCAACGGTGAAGCAGCACATAACAAGGACATCGAACCAGTTCCAAGGTTTGCAGAACTTGCTAGATATTGTCTTCATTAGTAGTAAAGTAAGATAAGACAGGTGAAATTATCGTCTCTAGAAATATTAAATAGAAAATAGTGAATCGGTCGTGAAGTTAATTTTCTAATTGCTCTATTTTGTAAGTCCTCTTAAATATCTTCCTGTCCAGAACAGAAGCAGATATTAGGTCGATTGGGAACTAGCATGATTCAAATTTAGACCCTACGAACATTTTAATTCAGATTGCACTTTGCCGGTTTTTTGCTGCATTCGCCGTCTTATATTTTCTTAATAGAACATTAAATTGCTCGACGAAGCTTCCACGGGTCACTGTGGATCTTTAGGAGAAGTGTATGTTTAGCGATGATCGTCGAATAGCTAATTAAGAATTTATTCTAGAGTTCATAATTACTCCGCTATAAGACCCCCAAACATTAATTTCTTTCTGAATCCCTAGAGAGCTCCAAGACAAAGAAGCCATAAGGATTGTGGGTCTCCAGAAGAGTTTTCGCCACTGCCGAAGGCCTGAAGTAAAGGCCATCGATGGGATAGACCTTAGTATATACGAAGGTCAGATAACAGCTGTCCTAGGACATAACGGAGCCGGGAAGTCCACGCTGTTTAATATCCTGACAGGTCTTACTGCCCCTTCAGCTGGCACCGCCTATGTTTATGGTTTGGATGTGAGGTTAGTAAAATGAACAGGAACTTATTCCTGTTCATCTTAATCAATACAGCTAGATTCAAGATGGGTATTCTTGTATTGTAATGTTGATACATTACAATTTGTACAAGTATTGTCTTTGTGCACGGGCACGGGCCTACTCTACAATCGAGAGTGCGATTGAGAGTGGTTATATATAGAAATTTATACAATCGCAATGTTATGCAGATTTCCTCACGCTGTTTTCCTTCACCGTTATAGTGTGAGGTGATTGACTTTCAATAAACAAGATGTGTAAACATACTGAAACTCTATTAATAATCATAAAATTAAAGATTTATTTTTCTGGCGTTTTGTCTGGAAATCTGTTGTATAGTTTGCTTATTCAAAACTAATGAATAAGGTTCATTTAACAGATCCATAGTAAGTTTGCAAATTAAATGTGAAGTTTAGGATTAATCCGGCGTCTGAAGGATATCTGTTTATTAATACCTAGTATTAACAAAAATCTTGATTGGTATTGTGTTGCAGAGATCCAAACGACATGTACGAGATCAGACAGATGATCGGCGTTTGTCCGCAACAAGATGTTCTTTTTGACCTACTTTCCGTGAAAGAGCATCTTCAGTTCTTCGCTTCTGTTAAGGTAAAGTATGATCCTAATATGAAATAATGTTTGTTTGAATAAAATTAGTAGGCGGACTGTTGAGAATTTTGGAGTTATTTAGGTATGATTATATAAAGAAAACAAGATCGTTGGACTAGAGAAGTCAAGATTACCGATGTCGTTTGCCTTAAAACTAATTCATTGTTTGAATATTAAAAATACGTTTGTATCAATAAAAGGAGAAATCGAATATCAAAATCGCCGCGTAAATCTTAACTAATGAAAAAAATTGTTTTTTTAATTATTAGTGATTTCAAACTATTTTATTTTATCTTCAGGGCATACCACGGAAAAGAATTCCCGAAGAGATCCACAAAGCCTTATCTGAAGTAGGGCTCCTAGACCAGGCGGGTGTGTTCGCTAAACATTTATCTGGAGGACAGAAGAGAAAACTCAGCATTGCTATTGCCTTTATTGGAGATCCTAAAGTGACTATATTAATTGTTTTTCAATCTTTTAAGTTAGTTTAGTATGTTTGCTTGGATATAGATTATCCCACTCAAATACTTCCTTTTGGGTGTGCTTTCGTATTAGAGCAGGGGTGTTACTCTATGATCCGAAACCAAACTCGAATGTTCGGACGTCGCAAGTAAAACTGTACGAATGTACCTAGGTACTCCACAAAACGTTCGAATCCTTTATCGTACGCCCTACCTATAAGCTTAATTCGGAGTGAATGATAAGTATCATAGAGAATAGTGTTGATTTTTAGAAGTAGAAACCTAATATTTTACTTCAGACGTCGCATGTCCGAACATTTGAGTTTCGTTTCGGATCATAGAGTAACCTCCCTGATTCAATTAATGTGAACTAATATGCCTGGACTGTATATAGTGGGTGAAATGATAGTGTCCATTTGCGGATAGATTCGCTATAGATCTTCAATAAAGTTATTATCAGGTGTAATATGAAGCTCCCTATTCATCTTTGGTTTTGATAGGGACCCAGTCTGGCCACAATTCGCAGCGTGCCGGGCTGGAAGGCCAGAGATTCCCTCGGATTACCGAAAGCTTAATAGCTTAATAGCTTTTCCTTTTGGACAAAAAATCACCTTAAAAAAGTCGACAAGTCACTGAAAGCAGGCTGTTCTAATAAGTTATTAAACATCAATAAAATTGGATATATCATTAATGATAATGCTGACGATGATGATAAAGATGTCGATGATAGTTTCATTCTTAATACTAATAACGCCAGATTTGATTATTTTTCTAAGTAACACTCTACGTTTCCAGATTATAATCCTAGACGAGCCTACAGCTGGTGTTGATCCAGTATCAAGGAGACAGACATGGCGGATACTACAGCGAGCCAGGCGAGGGAAAGTGCTGCTGCTGACGACACACTTCATGGATGAGGCGGATATATTGGGGGATAGGAAGGCCGTCATTAGTAAAGGAAGGGTATGTTAAGAATCTTCATATTGAGTGGTAATTCGGCTGGTTATAAATGTCCTATCATAGTATGCTCTGAGATTTTTAAATTTTGATTTTTTTAATGATGGGGATTACGTTGTTCGTTCAGGCTATTTGTAAGTTGATGATGATTGCACTGTTCCCATTGAATCTAATCGACTCTTATTGTTGTCTTTTATTGTTTTGCAGGTGCGATGCGCCGGTACATCACTATTTTTGAAGAACAAATTTGGCATTGGATACCATTTAACTCTGGTGCTTGATGGTGAGTGGAATTAATAATTATATTTGTGTTACTTACTATTTTTAGAATTACCGCATTGCACAGCTAGGTGGCTAAAATGGTATTTATGAGGTTATTTATGGTAAGGTATTTATGATAAACTCACTTTTTAAGAATTCGCTGAACCCAAACTATGTATTTTAGCAACATGGTTTAAGGAATCTATAAGCACAGGGTTTGTTCTCCTCTCAGGAGTACACTGCCTATTGATGATGAAGTAAAGGTTCATGATAATTCCAGGTGCCTGCCGCGAGCACCAAATAACCCGCGTGGTCCGAGGCCACGTGCCCCGGGCAGTGAAGGCGAGACGCCACGGTCGCGAGCTCTCCTACATCTTGCCCCACTACGCCGTGCACCTCTTTCCGCCGCTCTTCCATGCTATCGAGAAGGAGATCGCTGAGAAGACCAATAGGCTTGGTAATAGTCTTTGCTTGAATTTAACTTAATTTTTGGTACAACTAATCCTAGGTTTACTACAACATCAGCTATTTTAAATAGTAAATAACTTGACATAAGGCCTTGTTAATACTCAGCTAAAATACTTTGATGAAATTATTAGATAATTAAAAATTCAACTAAAGGTCGGAACTTGTCATGGTTAAGCAGATACTGAATTGCGAATTATAAAGTTTCTTAAGTCATATACATTTTTAAACGCCTTCTCATAAATAAAAGGTTGAAGTAATAAAACTTTAAACTGTAACTTATATAATAAGACAAATTACATGTAGGTAAAATATGAAATTATTTCGAAACTATGTTTTAAAGCTCTGATAAAATAACGATTTCTATCCCAGGCATAACAAGCTACGGAGTATCAATGACGACTCTTGAGGAGGTGTTCCTAAGTCTGGAAGGTGAGAATGCGGAGGAAACGGAGGCGGTTGAAGGAGTGTCGTCGGTGAAGCTGGTGCGGGCGAGGGCGCTGTCCAGGAGTCTGTCGCTGCAGAGCAAGACGCTGAGCTATCAGGTATTAGTAAAAGAATGGAGTAGGTTTTACCAAAGCTTCAACAAATAACCAAGGGATTTCTATTGCATAGCCGAATTTGGACAAATAAAGAAGACAAGGTTTGATTAGTTAAAGGATCGTCAAGTCGATCATTAAACAAACAGCGAGAACAATTTGTAAATTCATGTTGATCATCTATGTTGTCTTTAACTAGCGTTAGAAATATCAACAACTTTTTAGTAATGGTTGACATTCTTTACGTCTGCTAGGAATTAAACGACAAAGACCTGCAGAAGACACCAGCGTCACTACCAACTCCGCCCGCGTCGCACGCGCTACACTCCACCACGCATGGAGTAGAACATGTTAAGGTACCGAAACTAAAGTAAAACATCTGTATTTCTCTTGTTTTGAATTTATGCATGTAAAATTTGCAACTCCAACAACATCCACGATAGAGGAGAAATCTTAGAATAACATTAGCAAATATTTTAATATCAATATACCATACTAAACCCAAAGCTACGACATTTTTAACCTTTCACGTAAATTCCAACACTTTAACAACTGGTACATGTCCTCAATAACGGTGATGGGCGCCGTAATTTAACGCCTCCTGTAAATTTTTACGTTGCTTATGATGTTGACGGGAAGCGCTGTAGCAATTTTATTCAAATTGCCTTGGTATCCTCGACTGGAGTACCGGTAGAACTGAAATCAGTATCTGTAAGAGTTGGTCGTCCTCCCAGGTGACTCCAGAGGCGCCAGTGTCAGTGGAGGCCCTGGGCGAGGTGGTGAAGACGGAGCCGTCCTGCTGGCGCACGTTCTGCGCGCTCGTGTACATCCGCACCGTGCGCATGATCCGCGACCCCTACAAACTATACGTCATGATATTCTTGCCGATCAGTAAGTAGAAATCGCATTGTTACTGGGTGTTCAACAGCTGCTGCTATTTTTTAATTTGTTTTAAGAATTGATTAGAAACTTGCCTAGTCTAAACTAAAGATACAATTTAAAATCTATGGTAAAATAACGGCAGTGGACGCTTCTAGCCAGCTTTGTTAGCAACCAATATCGAAAAACTTACTGTACCGAGTTTTCACTAGCGGTGCTCTTGGTTTAACTTATATATTTGTATTACATACTTTCTGTTAGCCATGTATGTTTATAAATTGTTTATAAATAAAAAATTCTACAACTTTATAATTATTTAATTTTCATATTATTTGATTTAACAACCTTCTACGTAATACATATTGTATTAACTTTACAACAATCATTTGTTTGTTCCAGTATCCTGCGCCCTAGGTCTCTATATGAAATCAAGACAGATCGTGTTCTTCAGAATGCAGCCACTGAAACTAGACCCCAACGCGTATTTTAACCGAACACCTATAGCCCTACACAGCGAGCAAAACAACCTCAAAGATCTAGCAGACCTCAGAGAGTCACTAGAGATCCTCGGAGCTCACCCAATAGTGGACTTCGATGGAAACTTCTCGAACCTTCTGGACATGGAGAACTTTGGAGCTTTCAGTTTGAAGGAGAGCCTGATACCCTACGGGAAGATAATGACATACTACAACACCACTTACACGCATAGCCTGCCTATTATCATCAATTTGTTAGACAATAGTGTTTATAGGTAAGTATTCGAATTTCAGTTCAAATTACGTAGGTAGGTAAGATGAATTTGAAGCAATTAAAGATTAACACAACATGATGGTTGTCTTATAAGACTAATCCAATACAATTCATCAGCCAAAGGAAGTCCACTGCTGAACATAGGCCTCTCCCAATGATTTCCACAGTGACCTGTTGGAGTCTTATAAGATAGTTATTAATTGAAGCGGAAATAAATAATGAAAATTACGTGCGTATCAGAGACCCACCAGTCAAATCAATTATTGTTTTTAATGATTATCGTAATTACAAATGTAACTAATAATGGTTTAGAAAAACAAAAATTACTCCCTAACGAATTTACACAATAGCAAATGCATAGTCGACATAATAGCCAATTAATATTTTTATTGTTAATTCTTCTTCCAGGGTGCTGATGGCAGCGTCAGGTCTCCTAGAGAACTTCAAGCCTATAGAGGTGCTGGCGCATCCGTTTCAGCAGACCGAGCAACAGGAAGAGTTCAACGTTGGTAACGTTGTGTGCGCTATTTTCGTCGGCATGATCTTCGCGCTGGTGCCTGTAACTCTTGCCGTGGACATTGTTTATGATAGAGAGGTAAGGGATGATGACATTAATGCCAAAGGCGGTACATTTCCCAATATTAATTAAAGGTGATAATGTATTGTTAAAAACACTGAAATTGAAGAGAAAACTAACACAGGAGAAGTGTTTATGTTCGTTTAATATACTACTTAGCGCAAAATGCAATTTAATGGTCGTTCGTTTAAAGCATCGATTTTTCTCTTATTTCATTAAATCCAGTAAAATATTTGTGTATTTATTTATACTTCTTATATTAAGTTAATTTGACTGAAAAACCTTTTGTTTCATGAATTTTTTTTTACGTCTTTTGCAGATAAAAGCAAAGAACCAGTTGCGTGTGAACGGGCTATCGATGAGCATGTACTTCCTCACGTACTTCACCATCTTGATCTTCATCATGATCATCACCAGCGCCGGAGTACTCGTGTTGGTAAGCAGGATCGTCGACTCCCACACGAAGTCCATTGTTGGATGTAGAACTTTTTGAAAATAGCTATCCCGTTTATTCTTGATATATAAAGGAATATTTGCAAACAAAATCTTTAGAACGATAGTTTTGTATACTAAAAATAATTTCTTTTGACAGCCATACCATCCATCTGACAGCCTCCGTGGCACAGTTGGTTCGATTACCGCACTGAAACAAATATTTTTGTGAATTACAGGTATTTGTTTCGGGTTTGTGAGACCGAAAAGTCTCGTAGTTTCTGATACCCACGATACAAAATCCGATCTTAGTGTGGGGTCGGGACTATGTATGTGACTGTTGGGTGTATTTATTTACTATAACCAACAGGAAGCCCACTCTGGAACATAGAACTTAACTCAGTATATTATACCACAGAGGTCCATTTGAGGGCAAAAAAACGGCTGGACGAGCAAATATTTTTGAGCCTATTTTCCTCACTCTTAATGTTAATCTAATCAAAATTTTAATCTGATTCAAAATTAAAGAGATGACTGCAAATGTCCAAAAACATACCTGATATAATTACTACCTTGACTTAAATCCAGCTTGCGTTTTTCTCTTCAACCGCACCATCAATCTATGAACTCGATCTACAAGCAATTGAACAGACCGTTTGATGCCAATCGATAATCATTCCGAAAAACTACACTTAACATTATTTGCAGTCAACTTATTACTTGAAGCAGATGCTTAAAACTATTACTTACTAACATTTATAAAATAATCTTCCTGTAGGTGATCCTCAACGACATCCCGAGCTTGACCAACGGCTCTGCGATCACGATGTTATCAGGACTGCTGTTACTCTACAGCCCCTCCGCCATCTTGTTCAACACGTGTCTCTCCTACATCTTCGACAAGATGGACTCCGCTCAGAGCATCATGCCCAACATCACTACGTGGGTTGGCGTCATACCATTTATATTGGTTGCTGTTCTCGACACTTTTAAATGGGGTAAGGTTTTTTGTTTAAAATTAGGTTTAATCTTAGTAACCGTTGCTTCGATTGTGCTAACATTTGATTTTTATAATGTTGATGCCTGATGTCCTACTTGATCTTATTAATAGTAACAAAATTTTAATGTGGTTTATTTTGATATCAATCCATTCCATCAGTCAAAGGAAGACCACTGCTCAACATAGGCCTCTCCCAATGATTTCCACAGTGACCAGTTGGAGGCAGCCTGCATCCAGCGACGTCCCGCGACCTTTACCAGGTCGTCTGACCACCTAGTGGGTGGACGTCCCACGCTGCGCTTTCCGCTTCGTGGCCTTCATTCGAGAACTTTTGAACTTTATTTTGATATCAACGTTATTAAATTATATGAAAAAAGCTCCAGAGTAATACTGGTGAAAATTGTGGTGTATTGAAATCTAGGTCTATTTAGTATTTATATGTATGTGACTACTTTGCGTCAAAACCTCTCAACATTAGTAACTAGGAGATCTGACGTCACATAATTTTACGCCATTATTTTGCAGGTAGCGACATCGCGTTCTACCTGCACATGGTGTTCAGTTTTCTGGACGTCATGTATATACCTTACGCCATCATATACTATGTGGATAGGTAAGAATATGATATATTTTTGAATTCTAAAGTTACTTAAATTGTTGCTAGACATTATACCTTGCATAGACATAATATGCATGTCCAACTTACATCTTACGCAACATAACTCACATAGCTTAAATGACGCAAGGTTGAATCACACCAACCAGGAAACTTCTTAATAAATATAATTTTGATATCCTCAGGGTGTACCTAACGTGCAATCTGCGAGGGTTGTGTACAACGCCCTCTCTCGGCAGCTACTTCACTGCGGAGGTGTGGGTACTCATCGCCGCCACGCTGTTCCACGTGCCGCTGTGTGGCGCCGCGCTCAGAGCCGCCGATAGACTCAAATCTGGGGCTGATTTGTGTCAGGTACACACAAACACTTTATTGAAAACCACATTACATAAAAAACAAAAATCACAGAATACACCTTAAAAATAGTAGGCAACTAGTTTTATCGCTAAGAACGATGTCTTTCAGACAACCAGCGTTTTTGTCCCTAAAGAACATCGATAGAGTATAGTTTTGAACTATTTAATTGTTTGCCGGATGCCCAATATCCCTTTTCTTTTTCCAACCTTTTTCCATTTAGCCATCCTTTTTCTATTTCCGCTTCCCTCTCGATTTTATGGGTCGGCAACACAGCTACGACACAAGCATCGTGAATGTTTATTGGCGGCAGTGATCACTTACCAGCAGGTGACCTTACCGGAAACGAAAAGAATTAAAACTGCTCATATTAAAAGTTTTGCTTGTCCATGTCTAGCGGAGTCGCAAGCCGTCCGAGCCGCGCAGCGACCCCGAGGTGGGGGTGTGCGGCGAGGCGGGGGAGGATGACGATGTGCGCCGGGAGCGGAGGCGTGTAGCTTCGTTATTGCAGCAGCCCGCGCATAACATGCCGCCATTAGTAGTGCATGTGAGTATTTATTTTGTGTTCTTTGTTTCTTTTTCAGATATCGTTGATTTGGAGGGAGGTAGATCTACCATGATTTTCTAGAGGAGAGAAATTTGGTTTATGACTTTTAGACCTTTCGAATACTTGACTTCGCCACTTTCAGGGAGTTTTACAGTACTGAGAAAATTATATTTTATATAGTCTGGGTTACACATCTTATATTGCAACTAGTGAGCGTTTTACGACCCTTACCCTATCATGCATCGTCGAATGTCTTCAAATTTGTTAGCACTTTAAAGCGAATACACTGAAATTATGAGAATTACCTTACAACACTACCTTTCCACTGTACTTCTAGAACCTGCGTAAAGAGTACAAGGTCCGCGGCACGGGCGGCGGCGGCAGCTGCCTGGGCGACAGCAAGGGCTCCACGCACCGCGTGCGCAAGGCGGGGCTGGCGCGCCTCAGCCTCGCCGTGGAGGGGGGCGAAGTCTTCGGCTTGCTGGGCCACAACGGCGCCGGCAAGACCACTACCATGAAGATCATCACGGCTGAGGAGCGGCCTACTTGCGGGACGGTGAGAATTTTTTTGTTATTTGAGAATGTAATTAATATAAACCAATTAAATTCACAATAGACAATTACTAATAAATACATGTAGTACTAATGTAATGTATCATTGGGAGAGCCCTATGTTCAGCAGTGGACTTCCTTTGGCTGATGGATGGATGGATGACAGTTAATACTCTACTTCATATTTAAATAAAGTCAATTAAATAACCTTTCAGAATAATTTAAAACACCATCAATGTGCAACTATTAGCGTTGTGAACGTACACAAATACCCGAACAGTATGTCCATCTCCCCAAAAAGATGCATATGACCTGCATGATGCATATATGCATATCTGCCGATTATTAACATATATATTTTTCCTGTTGACCAGGTGATGTTGGGCAGCCAAAACATCAGAGATTCCCAAGCATCAGCGTTCCGCATGCTGGGCTACTGTCCCCAGCACGATGCCCTGTGGAAGAACGTCACCATCCGAGAGCACATCGAGTGCTACGCCGCCATCAGGGGAGTCAGCAAGACTGATACGCCCAGGTAACTTGCACTGTAGTGCTCTAGGAATAGAGGAGGTTTTGTAATGAAACATTAGCTGTGAAAGAACATCACCATTCGCGAGCATATCGAGTGCTACGCCGCCATCAGGGGAGTCAGCAAGACAGACAGGTAACTTGCACTTTACCGGCGTAGGAATAAAGACTGTTTTATAATGAAACTAGGGTTGTGGGAGAAGGTCAACATTCCCGAGCACATCGAGTGCTACACCACTATCAGGGTATGCGTCTAATTAGTCTGTCATTAAGTGTTACACGCGGAGTTCGTCGCGCTGTTACAGGACTGCGTCAAATGGTTTAATGATTGGCTGTTAGAAGTATACTTTCCGGCTCTGTTACGGTATCATATATAATGATTTAATGATCTTCTATTAAACCCAACGTTCTCTATGCTTGTTGCACCATCGTTTTAAATCAGTAGTTGACTGTAACACCCAAAGTTCGTTCGTCTCTAATCGGTGGTTCAGTGTTACATCCAAAGTTTGTATAAGACTTAATTATAGTTCAGTGTTACACTGCCAGCGTGGTGGACTATATGGCCTAACCACTCTCAATCGTACTCTCGATTGTAGAGGAGGCCCGTGACCTGCAGTAAGACGTACTCGTATATGGGCTGATACAGTACAGTACAGCTACACGCAAAGTTCTCGTGTTGGTTGCAGGATCGTGGACGCGTACCTGCGCGGGCTGCAGATCTCGGAGCACGCGGGCAAGCACGCGGACGAGTGCTCGGGCGGCACGCGGCGCAAGCTGTCGTTCGCGCTGGCCATGGTGGGCGCGCCGCGCGTCGTGCTGCTGGACGAGCCCTCCACCGGCATGGACCCGCGCTCCAAGCGGTTCCTGTGGGACACCATCCTCGCCAGCTTCCAGGTTAGGGCGTGCCTAGTTCAATGTGATATAGCCGAAGGTTAACAATTGCAGCATAGCCGGAAGTTTCCAAGTTTGTTCCAGTGTGGCAATAACAACTTTATTTGAACAGATTTACCTTTTTATTTTCTTGTCCATTTTTTAAAAGTAATAAAAATATAGTTGTAAATAAGCTTATAGTTTGACCTTAATAGTAATGCTGGACTGCGGACCCAACTTAATTTAACCCGACGAAGCAAAGGAACAAGACGAAATCCCTTGTTGCTCATTATGGGTTATTTAAAGAATCTTAGTATCAAGTTTTTCCAGGTCTTAACCATTGAGCCGTTGTAAGTTAATTGGTCAAGGTTAAAGTCAAACTCTATAGACGATGGAAAACTATGCTATACGCCAAAATTGTTCTACTTTATTATTTTTTATAAATTATTACCTATATGTTTGAATCTTAGTGGCATTGCAATATGAAATATATTTGGTTGCAGGGCAAGAAGGGTGCTATCCTAACTACACATTCCATGGAAGAGGCTGATGCGTTGTGTTCTAGAGTGGGAATTATGGTTAAGGGAAGTTTGAGGTAAAATAATTTTATTTTTACATGTGAACATGGTCCGCAAAAATGTTTAATTCCTATTGAAATTTGACCCTCTGATGATAAGAATGGAAGGGTAGGAGATGGCAAAACTAGGTTATATTGAACAACTAACAAACTCCGTTTGAAAGAAGCGTGACACCTAGGCTTGCGAGTTCACCCCACTTTCGTTCGGATTCTGCCGTGCACACATATTTCTACTTTCTAGAATCTTCTATTGCAAATACCATGCCTTTATAGTTCTGCTATTCGCTATTAGATTGTCAATTGGTATAAGAATATTGATACTTGTGGCAGATGTATTGGTTCGACGCAACACTTGAAGAATCTGTACGGTGCTGGTTACACGCTAGAGATGAAGATTGGACAGAGCTATCAGAAGGCGAATGTAAGTTGCTTCTATTTTATACATTAACTACTTTGCCCAGGCCGCTTACAACAGGTCAATGTGGAGATCCTTAGAAGAAGTCTATGCTAAGAAGCCTACTTTTTTATTTTTATTTTTAGGGGCCTTAGTCACTATGTGACTATGCCGGCCCAAGCATTACTGTACCCACTATAAAAATGTGCTCATCATTATAGAGTAATGAAGACACTGCGTTGGAAGTGGGATGTAGTGAACTTTGAACATAACTTGATAATTGATAATTAATTATACTGCGTAACAATGCACATCTTATTTCCATTTTCTACACCTACCTTTTTTTTTACGAAAAATACAGGCGTAATAATTAGTTTAAAAAGAATTTACTATCGTGTGCGAAAATATGTCTCTATTGATCTATACAACAAACGTAAAAACAAGTAATTGATTTTATCAGCTGCTTTGGCCTCTTTAAATATTACATTCCTTAGATGGAACAAAACCATAATATGAGCATATTCTGTATTTATTTTTTAGTTGATGGAGACAGAAATGTCCATGTCGCCATCACCGCTGCGGTCTACAGAGAACTCGCCGTCTCTCGGTGAAGCTGACGAAGGTACTGTACTTTCCAACCTACCCTCAAATTAACACTAATTATGTAGATACTAGCCTCTGTTCTCTATTATTTTATTTTTTAGTTCTTCAGTTTGATCGTCGATTTCGCAAGTGGTCTAATTACCGTGAGCTTTTTAGACGTTTTTATTAAACTTATTGTTCTGTGTATTTTAAACTTCATTTTGTGTATGATTTTATGTTTCGACTTTCTACCATTGGTCAATTCACATCTGTGTTGTTGTGAAGTTTAGTGGTTACCCGTATGCTATGATTGAAACGTTTATGTTAATTTCAATTGTTATTTCTCTTCACGTAGGCTAGTAAGTTTTGTTTTTCTTAGTCTTTGCATAATCATAAACCTATTTATCAATATGAAGAATGTTTATTTAGTGATAATAAAATGCCCGACGACATTTGTATCTCTAATTTCCTAAGTGATCGGTTTTACTTCATTGTTTCCATATTATTGATATCCTACAATTCCACGTGAAGTGCTTGCAACGTTTTATAATCATTACTTCCTTGTTCAGATGCATTACGAGTATGTCGATAAAAATTACCTGTTATATGTCTAGTCTCATAATTTTTTTTGGCGTCCCTACATCATCAACTCACTAAAGACTTGCTGCATCCCTAATCCTGTTATTTCTTCCAGGGGGTTCAGGGTCGGGTTCGGTGTGTGAGGAGGGTGGGGAGGGCGAGACGGAGGCGGTGGATGCGAGCATACACACGCCGCTCGTGGCGGGGACGCCGCCGCATGTCACTAGGCAGCATCAGAGGTAAATACCCTCAAATAAAAACTTACTTGGAGAAAGTGATGTTTTTATTGGTTGTGTGATAATATTGAAGGAAGATAAGTTGTGATTTGGTTTGAGCTGGAATTTAACGGTTTGTAGAGTAAATAGAGTTAAGTGGAAAGTGAAGCACCAAGAAGTAATGGGTAGGATGGCTGCAACGGATCGAATTATGAGAGGTAATCGTCTTTCGTCAGTCAATATAGGTATCAACGTCAGTCAGATTAGTTGATATAGATAGAGTAAGCTCTATCTTAGTTATTTAGTCACTTCACCGAAATAGCTACAAATCAGTTATGACTGATTATAGCTTGACGGCGAAAAGAGTGAGAAACAAAATTTTCTGCAATAGGTATAGCTAATTGCAAGTCTTTGAAATATTTGTTAATTACTCAATTTAATCTTACAGGTAACTTGAACATGCCGTTCTAGTTTTTGACAGCCTTCGTGGAGCAGTTGGTTAGGCGCCGGCTGTGACACGTGAGGCCGCGGGTTCGATCCCCGCACCGAGACAAATATTTGTGCGATCTACAGGTATTTGTCTCGGGTCTGAGTGTTTGTGACACCGAAAAGTCTCCTGTAGTTCCTGATACCCATGACATAAGATTCGATCTTAGTATGGGTTCAGGACTATGCATGTGACTGTTATGTCTATTTATTTATTTACTTAAATCGCCTTTTCCATCAGGACGGAGTCAAGTGGCGGCGCGAGCGCGGAAGCAGCGATCGCGCTGGTGGGCCAGCTGTTTCCATCAGCGATCCTGGAGGAGAACTTCGCCGAGCGCCTAGTGTTCTCCGTGCCGCAGTCTGCAGTGTCCAGCCTCGCGCGCTGCTTCCAGCAGATCGAGGACGGTGAGATGTCTTGTTGTGTGGGTTATTGAAAGCTGTTGGAGACTTATACCCTTGTCTTCTGTGGTCATTATGTAGGCATTTGAGTCAAGAATGATGAGGGAATTTGGCAATTAGTCAAGGTGATTGCTGCTAAATTTATAATTGCCATAAAAATGATTTGCAAGTTCAATTCAGGGTGCTGTACAGTAGGCTATTGTATGTTGAACATATTGTTAAAATTCAACTGACAAAAATATATCGCTTTATAATATCATATGCCAACTTTTCGATCCTAATCCTAAACCAACGAAATCCGCTGTTAATTTTAAAAGAGCCTGCCTTATCATATCAATGAACATTTGGTTTGCATGGTTTTCGTAAATATTCCCACAAATTCGATGATAGCATACTTGATTCTACATTGCATTCATAACACACCATTCTCTTCAACACCACGGTGGGCGCCAATATCTACTCCATAGTGAATTCCGCGTTTTTTTCCAGCAAAAGAGAAGCTAAACATCATAGAGTACAGTTTCAGCCAGACGACGCTAGAACAGGTGTTCCTGAAGTTCGCGCAGTCAGAAAACGTCGATTCTTCTGAGCAAGAACACTAGCGAAAGTTATATGTAAGTTGTACTGCGCTGT
This sequence comes from Theretra japonica, assembly GCA_033459515.1. NCBI lineage: Eukaryota > Metazoa > Arthropoda > Insecta > Lepidoptera > Sphingidae > Theretra > Theretra japonica. The sequence continues at coordinate 1,387,214 of CM065942.1, forward strand.
CCGTTTGCACTGACGTCACTACATTACAAGGGAACCAGAGTATTCGAAGCAATATTGTTCTGTCCATTTAGCGGGTATTAAGGGACTGATTCAAACCTACCTCAATGTGTAATGGCCTTGTATTAGGGTATTAGGGCTGTCACTTGTTAACAGTCAAGGCAATCTGTCTCATTAGTGATCGTACTCGTTATAAGGGTTTCCTGTATCCGTATGATTTTGTCATCCCTAATTTTTTATTACAGTCTTTAGTGATTTTGTCGGTTTAAAAATGCAATGTAATTTTCTTAGGATTGAAAATTTTCATTCGAAAATTTCGCTGCGTTGTTATCAACCAACAAATATGGTGCAACCGTTCCGTGATAGGTGCCAGCAAAATGTGAATCTTAGAGTAAATAAAATTGCTAGATACAAAATAATTACAATTTGTTTTAAGTTCAATGGGTGACCGCCAAATGTGCGCTATTTTAGGACCAATAGTAAAAAATCTAGATTTTAATTTTCATGTCCTGTTTTATTTATGTTTATAACTTTTACCCAATAAACGATTGTTAGAGCAAGTGCCATAGAAAATCTAGATATCGTTCCCTTCCCACATCCCCTGTAACAAATATGTCAGTAGATTGTGGAAGTAAGAACGCCGCTTCAAACGGACAGCGTTCGTATATTGTGCTTTTATGAATAAAAAAGTTGTAAAATAATGATCGCTTCTGATATTACAATATCGTGTAGATGATTTCGTTGTGTTTTCAAAGCTTTTTGTACAAGGTTCCCGTGTCCCTATATGGGTTTGGACGCGGCGTTTTTTTACACGCCTGTAAGAGAGTTCAGAACTTATGACACTTCTATTCTTGCAAGGATTTTTATCACTAACAATTGAAAATGTGAGTGAATAACCAAATAAACTAGAAAAATAAAAATTAGCATAGCTACTCAAATACATTTAACGAAGTATTACAAATAAACTATGGGTCTTTAAATTAGTAAATTCAATTAAAATAAAGAACCACAGTTTTTCTCTTGAACAGCAACTAAAGATAAAATCCTTTTAGGGAACAGTGAAGTTTTACTAAAAGACTCCTAACGCATCTGAATAAAAAACGCAGCGTTTAAACTCTCATACGGACCCGAACCACAAAGTTTCCGATTAAAGAGAGAATATTGCGTAGGTGTGTCGTAGCGCGGGTAGCCGAAGTTGACTGTGTGTTTTTATAATTTGATACAACGTATTAATATCCGTTTTATATGAATAAATAGCAAGGAGTAGACATAGAGTGAGCATTGTGTCTGTCGGTCTGGAAATAACATGTTTTTATTGAAATAAAACTATTTTTTTGCGGGTTTTATCGCGAATTTTGTTTAATTTTTGCATAATTTAACTTAGTTTTATTTCAATGTGTAACATTCGCGTAATCTAAGAAACGATTAAGATGTTTTTATTTTATTATCGACATAATCTGTTGAGACAATGCTGTTTACCATTATTACAGCTTAGGCGGTTTCTAACAAATCATTCAGATGAAACGGCTATAGTTAAGTGTGTAAGCTTTACAAGAAATCTTTGAATGATTAACTCATTCACAGAAACAGTAACTACATTAAAAAAATATTTATGAGAGTTGAAAAGTTACTTTAGGGAATTAATTTTATGAGCAAAAACGTTTTATGATTTTAAAAATAATATTTATAAAAATATCGTGGCAGCTAAATAACAGACACAATGCCCACATCGAGCAGGCATACAATCTACACTGGAGCCACCGAAAATAGCAGAAAATTTGACGTTAACAAAAATATAGACTAGAATTTGTTATCAACCTCCATTGTGAATTGTGCGCCTTTTGTACAAAATGATAAAAAAATTCATGCGGTCTAACAGTGCCTAAGATCCGGACATGACCTAAAATGTTACTTTTTTAGTCGTATAAACACATTAATAATTTAAGGTTCGTTTTAATGAGGGAACTTTTGTGATTTTATTTTAATTTTCTAGTCAGCAACACTGGCTTTGAGTAATTATGTTCACATAGAAGCTATTTACTTCTTAAACTGGCAGCATAGTTTACACCTTAACCGAAAGTTCGTTACAAATAACGAATTCTTATTTCAAAAATGACATACGATGGCACGGTGTTGCCATTAAATAATAAACAGGGCATAATTACTCACAGCCATTCGAAAATAAATTTAAGAAATCTACAATTTCGTATTTGTTGCTATAATGTTTCATGAAATCGAAACTATGTATATTATTACCGCAAAATTGTTGAGAATTTGTCAAAAAAACACTAGTCTTACATAATTAATGATCTTTAAATAAATATATATGATCAGTTCGATATAAGTTCGTTTGTACGTGTCGGGTGTGACTGATGTGTGTAGAAAATCTTGCAATAGATTAGTACGGGCCATACGCTAAATACCTTACTACAAGTTGAATGTTGCCTGTATATTATTCTACATTTGACAGCCTACGTGGCGCAGTTTTCAACGTCGACTGTGAAACGTGAGGCCGCGGGTTCGATCCCCGCACCGAGACAAATGTTTGTGTGACCCACAAGTATTTTTTCGGGTCTGGGTGTTTTTGTGAGATCGAAAAGTTTCACGCACGACATAAGTGTGTGGTCAGGACTATGCATGTGACAATTGAGTGTATTTATTTATTTTAAAAATACGAGTCTGAAAATCTCTTCCTTCATTGGGATGTTGAAGAAAATTCTGGTTTATGTTGCAATTAGATTTTTTGTTGTAGTGATTTGATCCTTATGTATTTTTCTACGTATCATATACATAACATTTGCAATACGATACCGTGGCGTAAAAATATACTATGTAATTCTATTCTATTGGGTCTGGGTGTTAGTGAGACCGAAAAGTCTCTCGTAGCTTCTGACACCCACGACACAAGACATTAATCTTCATGTGGGGGTCAGGACTATGTATGTGACTGTTAGGTGTATTCATTTATTTACGTTTTTATTCGTAATACATATAAACAAAATATGTAAAAAATGTACCCAAATGTAAAGCGCCTTTTCAAAATACTATTGTATCGTTTGTTTTGGTTCTACCGTCTGTTTTGATTTATAAAACCCATTCAAGGTCTTCCCTAAAATTGAAGATAAAAATGGCTGTATTGACTAATTTTGACACATAAAATAAACTGTCAATTTGACATAATTAAGGTGTTTAGCGTATGGCAACATTTGTTACAAGGACCGGCTGGGTTGCCAGTCTTCTATACAATCATAGTGAAATCATTTATTGTTAGTTTAACTTTTAAGTAAATATAAACAGTATTAGATTAAGTTATGTGTCCTCATTTGCTATTTTTAATTTATGTGCTTCAAAAGTATGTTTATGCTTTGGTATATTTCCAATTTGTACGGATAGGTTTGGCGTGACGAGCGGGAATTAAGTTTGGCTGTATGTTTCTTGATGGAGTTTTATCTGTTAAATAGTAATTGTTTTAATAGGCGCGACTACTAAACAGACAATTGTCTTTTAACACGGACTATTGTTGATGAGGTATTAGTTATACTGTTCATATTTTTTCTAACAGCCGACGGTTGCCTTGATCCAAGTTTCAAATTATTTTCATCCACTTCAGCCAATCTTTGTCATTTTTAATCCATAGTCCATTCTTCTTTACCTCATGACTTTCTGAAATCCAATCCTATTTTTTATTGCAATCTATAGGCTTTAGGAATGTTCATGATCACAATGTTGATTTACTCAAAGCTATATTTTCTTTCTAATAATAATTCTTTCTAGTTGTAACATGCACAAATGTATGTTACTCTTTTCTTTCCTATCAACGATAAGGTAGCCAAATAAGGCGTTGTTTGTGCTCCGAGATAATGTCAAATTAACATGATTTAAGAATATTACACGTCAAGATTTTCTGATAATTTTTGTTCACTCATTTCCTTAAATTATTTGCAAGTGTATTACGATGAAATTTTGTTGGGTAGCTAAATATGGCAGATCATTTCTGAATATTCGACTTTTTAAAATAAAAATGCTAAAGATTGGGTGAAATGGTAAATATGAATGGGACAAGCCAACACACAAAAAACTTAAGATTGAATGTTGTTATGAACAATAATTTTATTTTAATTAAATTGAAATATAAATTCCCTGGGGAATAAAAAGGGCGTTATTTTTTTTCATTGTTGTCATATTTGAGGTTATAAATCTATGCATATTGGTGCTTACAATCTTATTGATGCGAATGGGATGTCACATATTTTATCTATTGTATATTTTACAAGTAAATACGTTATTTTACCATAATTTTGCCGATGAAACTCCATCGAGAACTTTTTATACCAGTGGTCTTAAGATCACACGAAAAAATTGTTAAAAAAATATATATTAAAAAATGGAAAAATCTTAGCACAGTGAAATGCTTTAATTAGTGAATTAAATATTTTATATATCATTAGGAAAAATGTGTTTTAGTGAACATTACTGGGTGATCGGTAGCTGAGTAATGCTTTTCTTCAAGTATACGCTTAATTTTATTTTTCAATTATTTAAATGTAAACCAGAGCCGGAATAAATGGTCTTAAATTTAAAAAATACATAAATTTTCCACTTCCAAATGTGGACCGTGGAAATACGAAGAAAAAACATGTTTTTCTGTATCTAAGATTCAAATTTCCCAATTGGGTGGCATAACCCACTTCATGGCCCTCTGAATCCGGCTCTGTGCTTATCAGCAACAATGGGCGACAAACTGTAAATAAGATTACGGATTTAAATGCTGAAATACGTTTATGCCACTATTGTTAAATGGCAGTGACTAGAACACACAACTTCACATGCTCTCTGAGGCATGAAGAGATTCCAGATTTATTTACTGAACTTATTTAACTATTAACCTTTTATGGACACCATCTTCAACCTTCGGCCGTATGAAGTTGTATCATTAATGTGTCATTTGACATATTTTGGTATATAAGTACCGTATTATATTTAAATCTATAATTACACTAAGCATCTACTGGAGCTGAATTGACAAAACTGATTCTGATTTGAATATTTTGTAAGTAATTTCCATTTAATTAATTTGAAACAAACCCAACTTTTTCACTGCAAGTCATAATTGAAATAAAACGAATTCTTATGGATTTTATCGCGAAATTGCTTTAATTTTTACATTTTTAATTTCCCGACGTTTCGATCACTTTACAGCTTTCGTGGTCACGGGGCGGACTGAGGTATTAGTCATCCGCTTAGTGACTGTTACAATTTAACTCTGTAGTTCAATTTGTAAACTTCGCGTAAATTTAAAATTTGAATATTAATAGGTGTGTGTTAAAACTCATTTGAATTATTTAAACTTAATAGGTTGTTTTTAATACGCAACGATGAATCTACAATGAATCTCTCGTTGGACAGTCATAACAAAAGAAAGGCGTATTTTAAAGCCTCAATACTTAGACGCGCCTAGTGGATGCTTAGCATTACAGTATGATTTCGCTGTCGCAAGTAATGTAAGGGTCTAACCACCAAGTAACAGTCAAACATTAACATGAGTTATCGTCTGTAATGTCCGATAATATATTTAATTTATAAATTACAAAAAATATGGAAAATCTATCAAGAATTGTGTTTTCAGGACTTAAAATGGTGGTAGAGACCTAAGGCTTTAAGACATTACGCTAATCTTTAATTTGTGTGGTTTTAGTTATTTTCTAGTCATTGTAGGAGACATTGCATTCCTTCGTTTAGTACATTTAAAATGCAACTGGAAATCACAAGCTTTAAATAGCCACCTCTAGAAACTCAGAAGATCAATTTCGTAATATCTAAATACTTAAAAATTCATGGAAGTGCTTCATGATAATGTCTGGTTGAGAGTTGTAATCGCGGGTGTGAAACCGAGTTATTCTTCAAAAGAAAACAATAACTTTTAAGAACCATCTCAACTCATAATCCAGGTTCGACAGCATACATATTCAATAAGTACACTGAGTCAGCATGTCTAGTAATTTAATCAAAGAAACAACTTATTGGGAGTTGGCTATACTGACAATTTCCCTCCGTAACAAAGCGGGAGACAAAATGATGTTTCTAGGTAAAGCCCTTTGATAAAAATACTTTTACAGCTAAAAATTAAAAAAAAAATGCTTATCGCGTGTGAAGATCATGATAGAAACATAATTTAGACTAGCACGAGTCATCTTGTAAAGTGTAGACCCTACACAACGAATGTTTTACTTTTCAAATTGATGATTGATTCATGACAGCCTCCGTGGCGCAGTTGGTTAGACGCCGACTGTGAAACGTGAGGCCGCGGGTTCGATCCCCGCATCGAGACAAATATTTGTGTGATCCACAGGTATTTGTCTGGGGTCTGGGTATTTGTGAGACCGAAAAGTCTCTCGTGGTTCCTGATACCCACTACACAAGACTTGATCTTAGTGTGGGGTCAGGACTATGTATGTGACTGTTGGGTGTACTATTAATTTATATTACCAATGTAAGAGCAGAATATTAAAGAAGCATACTTGTACTAAAACGAAGGAATGCTAATGAATACTTATATTATGAAGTGAGAAAAATCAATTGCATTCGCTAAGCAAAATTAATTTCTATAGATATTTTGGTTTAGGCTTGATCGAGTTCTCTTCATGGTTCTTCTGTGTGTATCAAATAAGATAATATATGATTTATATAATAAAATTCTAACATCTGAATGTTATTTAATGAGTCACGAAAATATACACGAGGTTCTAAAAGTACCTAAGGGAGCTCTGTAGGCTTAGAACATTATTTAATTATTCGTAAAAATGATTAACCAAGGTATGAATTTTCTGAAAAAATACATGAAAATATTGCAACTGTTATGTCCACCAAATAATATTTGTTGATTAAATAACGTTTTTTTCTAATTAAGTTTGAACTAGTGACGAGCATTTGCGTACAAATTAACAGTTGAACAAAAACAATATAATAATTAATTGCTCACAATAATAAAGTTATAAATCGTAATTACCCAAGAATATGAAGTGCGTAAACAATTAATGATGGACAATGATAATTAGTTTGCCAACTTTAATTCCATATTAATAGATATAAAATATGTGACTGTGAATAAATTAGCAGTAATTGAATAAGCATTATAATTGAATGTTGGTATACAATTTGGAACAATTATTTCTCACCAAGCATAACAGACATTAAATTGTTCCTATAATATTTGTGATGCCCAAATTCACTGTATTTATTTACTATTTATACCTGACTAGCGGCCCGTCCCAGCTCCGCCTGGGTGCTCCGCCATGTTTTGTGATTCCTCTCCATACCAGATACACGTTATTGTTCGTACAAACTGTGACACCTGTATATGTATTATACATATAAACCTTCCTCTTGAATCACTCTATCTCTTAAAAAAACCGCATCAAAATCCGTTGCGTAGTTTTAAAGATCTAAGCATACATAGAGACAGACAGCGGGAAGCGACTTTGTTTTATACTATATAGTAATTCTTTCTCTAAAACAACAAAAGAGGCAATTTAAACGTGTATACAACTATTTGGATACAGAGAAGCCGTGAAGGGAACAACTAAGTACGTCACCGCAAAGCATGTAGATAAGTTACAACCGCGCTGTGAAATGTGTGAATTGTTTAATTTATTAGTAAATTTTAGTCAATTAATTTAGTACAGAATAAAAAACATCCGACACGAGTGTGGCTCTTATTTACCTCATTATTTACCTCATTTATGGGAAGCTGGTAGTAGCTGGTGGTATCATTGGGAGGCCTAAGTTCAGCAGTGGACTTCCTGATGGATTGGATTGGATTGGTAGTAAAGTATTCGTTACCGGCAGTTCTCTCTCTCTCCCTCTTCAGCCACAGGAAGTCCACTGCTGAACATAGGCCTCCCCAAGGATCTCCATATCGACCTGTTGGAAGCGGCATACTCCATCTTTTTTTATTGCTATGTATGGTGAGACGAGCATGCAATTCGCCTGGTGGTAAGCGATACGACCGCTCAAAGACAGTAGCAAAACCAACACCATGAATTACAATGCAATACTTGTCGTTATGCGATCGCCAACCTGAGACATAAGATGTTAAGTCTCATTATGTCTAGTAGTCCTATCTAGACTCACTACACTTAAACCATCTAGTACATTCCATTTACTACCTTCTTTGACATTCCTACTAAATTTGGTTATGTTAAGGTTTTAACGGTGAAGGAAAACATCGTGAGGAAACCTGCATACCGTAGCGATTTTAAAGAATTTCTACGGTATGTAAGTCCGCCAACCCGCACTAGGCCAGCGTGGTGGACTATATGGCCTAACCACTCTCAATCGTACTCTCGATTGTAGAGGAGGCCCGTGCCCTGCAGTGGATCGTATATGGGCTGATACAAAAAAGGTTTGCTAGAATTTCTATGGTATGTAAAAGTCCGCCAAGCCACACGAGGCCAGCGTGGTGGACTATATGGCTAACCAATCATAATTGCACTCTCAATTGTAGAGGAGGCCCGCGCTCTGCAGTGGGACGTATCTGGGCTGAAACAGTACAAAAGTAAGGGTTGCTAGAGGATGTTATCCATTTCCAACGCGATGGTCTATCTGAACTCTAGGTGCAATGGAGTACCTTCCCTCGTCTGGTGACTAACGATCCATTGAGGAGGAGCACATACGGTCTGATAAAGGCCGTATTCAGTCGCTGGATGCAGGTCGTTTATAATAGGACGCTCTGGAATAATTAGTGATGGCCTATGTTCAGCTAAACTGTGATTATTCAGTCTACTGTCAAGTGTATGATATGCAAGGTAAAATAATTGGTATTAGTATCAGCCCATATACGACCCACTGCAGGGCACGAGCCTCCTCTACAATCGAGAGTACGATGGAGAGTGATTAGGCCATATAGTCCACCACGCTGGCCTAATGCGGGTTGGCGGACTTTTACATACCATAGAAATTTATACAAATCGCTATGGTATGCAGGTTTCCTCACGACGTTTTCCTTCACCGTTATAGTGCGTGGTGATTGACTATCAATACACACATGACTCCGAAAAGTCAGAGGTGTGCCCTGGGATTTGAACCCGCGACCACCGTGAACATGTAGGCAGCCGCGTCTGGTCCGTTTACCAACAGGCCACCACGCACTTAACACACACACTTAGCACATAATAAATAATAAATGTTAATTAGTTAATTAATTTCTATTATGAGTGTTGTTTCACACCTATAATTGGTGAATAGACTAAGTCTTAAATTGTACACGTTTAATGATGCGTGTTTGTTTATTAACTGTTGGTGTGTCATTTAGTCAATAAATAAATATGTGATATAACTACATACACATTTAGGTACGTTGATAAAAACATCCAACAATGTCGCGAGGATCTGAAACTACGTCGTTATGACAAACACCCAGACCCGAAACAAATACTTGTATAGCCTCAGAGCACACAAATATTTGTTTCGGTGCGGAAATCGAACCCGCGGCCTCTTATTTCACCTGGCGTCTAACCAACCGCGCCAGAGGTAGTAGACAGACGATATTGTAACGGGAGATTTTTGTAAGCGATGAGTAAAACAACCTATTTTAGCATGACGATGTTGCTGGCAGTTATATTAAGAAGAATAGAATAAGGATTTGAATACAGAACGGAGTTGTCAACGGCTGATGTGAAGGATGGCCGAGTCGGAATATTATCACGCTACGCTTGTTCAAGTTGTAATGTTTTACACAGTTTTAATATGCGAGTTGTATGTGTAGAGAGCCCTGCTATAAATGTAAATGATGTTGGAAAAGAATAGAGGAATTATGATTACACAATCGTCGTATTATTCGTCTTAATAATATGTTTTCAATTAAGCCATATCAACTTTCCACATCAGTATTATAATATGTTTAGTTAAGAAAATTATAATTCCCACGGGTGATGTTAATAAATCTATTGTTTCCGCGGAATGCATCAACTTTACTGGAGATAGTTACTCAAATATATTATTCTTCATAGCTTCCGCCATTACATAAAACATACTTAAATACACGCCTTTTTTTCCAGAAGGGGTAGGCAGAGGTGCTACCAGAACACCCACGTTTCGCCTTGTATATTCCGTCCCACGGTGTGATAGGGGGCGAGCCTATCGCCATATCGGGCACAAATTCCTGACTCTGGGCTTATAATGAATAGAAAAATCCAATATCACTTTGCCCGACCCGGGATTCGAACCCAAGACCTCAGCTTTACAATCGTACCGTAGTACCACTACGCCACTGAGGCAGGGCTTCCGCCATTATTAATAAATTACCATAATAGTGGAGGATTTCCTGCAACCTTAAGCCGCTGGATGCAGGCCGCTTTCAACAGGTCAATGTGGAGATCCTTAGGGGAGGGCTATGTTCAGCAATGGACTTCCTGTGGCTGAAGAGAAAGAGAGAGAATGGAACATTTAGGACCCTTCGTGGCGCAGATGGTAAAGCATCGGCTGTGAAACAAGCGACGCACGTTAGATCCCCACACCAAAATCAACATATTATTCTTTAATCAAATAATCTTTCTCAAGGTCTTTTGAAACGTTAATTACTACCACTGCTTCGGAACGTGTTGTAGCTGTGAAGGGACGGCGCAAGAAACTCCCCCAGCAATACGAACCGACACAAATGTTTGTATGATCCATTGATATTGTAAGATTTAAGTATTTGTTTCGAGACAGTGTTTGTTAGACCTTAAAGTCTCTCGTTTTCTGATACCCACAATAATTGAACTGATTGATCTGAATGTGAGGCTACGACTACATAGTCCTACCCCCACGTGCAGATATGTCGTTTGTATGTATTTTTAACCGAGTTCCAAAAAAAGTCGAGGTTCTGAATTCGTCGGAATATATACAAGGCGAATTCGCACACGTGCCAACCCGTTTTCTTTAAATCTGTTTTCATCCTAGAAAATCTTTGTTACTTTGATTAGCAAATTATATTGGAACAATAAACCTAGTCGTGGCAATAGAATAACGAGGCTAATTTGCTGAAATAGATTACTGGGGACCGCCGGCGATCCATACCTATGGACGACTCATGAAATGATGACGGGAGATTTAGGCGATCAGTCTGCGTCCCCGTCATATATATTTTTTAATTTAATTCATGTCCTTTTTCGAAGCACAAAATAATGATACGAGTAGTAAGTGCTCTCTCGCCCAACAATACAACACTTTTAATTTGTTATAATTCAAACATTTGTACAAATGTATTTAACACAAAAGAAGTCTAATGAAGCGATTAAATAAAGGAAAAATCGAACAAAGCGCATTATGACGTATTATTTCATTTCAGTTCATGATCACGAACTAAAGATAATCTACGCAATGAATATTTCAAATTCTCCTTTGGCTTGATTTTTTTATTGCATAGGTCTGGCAAACGAGCAAACAGCTCACCTGATGGTAAGTGATCACTGCCGCCCATATACATCGTAAACGCTGGATCATGGATTTGTTGCCGGTCCAATTGGGAGGGGAGCGGGAAGGAAAATGGATGGGAAGGGGCATTGGGCATCCGGCAATGTCACTCACCAAACGAAACGCGACAGCTATGCTGTCGCTTCACGAAGTTTTCCTGTAAGACAGTGGTACCGCTCCAAATAAGCCCGCCCATTCATGCTGAGTGATGACCCACAACAGCGTGGTTCTACCACTTAATAAAGTAAACATCAGATTGTTTTAATGGCCTACTAAGCTATAGAAAATAGGTAAATATTGGTCCCTTCCTTCAAACTCTGAAAAAGCGGTAGGGGAAGGGTTTGTCAGGGCGGCAGGTTACCAGTCAATTGGATGGAACTGTATCTACAATTGGTCATTGAGTGATTTTGGGACTTATGATATTGCCTATATGCGAAACTTAGAGTGAGGGACAGACGTTGCACGATCAAATACTTTGAGACTGCCTCGGTGGCGTAGTTGTACTACGGTATGATTGCAAAGCTGAGGTCTCGGGTTCGAATCCCGGGGCGGGCAAAGTGATATTGGATTTTTCTATTCATTATCAGCCCGGAGTCAGGAATTTGTGCCCGATATGACGATAGGCTCGCCCCCTATCACATCGTCGGACGGAACATACAAGGCGAAATGTGGTTGTCCTGGTAGCACCTCTGCCTACCCCTTCTGGGAAAAGGCGTGAGTTTATGTATGTATGTATATACTTTGATGGTCCACACAAACAATTTTCTAGCCAATCCGTAGGTCCTATTTACAGCAGGCAATAGTCTTTTCTCCCTTTTTGTATTGTATCAGCCTATATACATCCTACTGCAGGGCCTCCTCTACAAAAGAGAAAACTATTCAGAAGGATAAGGCCGTATAGTCCACCACGCTGGCCTAATGAGGGCTGCCTCTCTTAATACCGTCTGTTTTTATCTTCAAAGAACCTTTGATATATTAGTATATGAGTTTGTCTGCTCCCTGTGTTGTGCAATATCAATTCATTTTTCCTTGTATTTGCACCAACTCGGTCAATGTTTTACATACATTAATGAATATGGAGTGACATCGCAAAATACATATTTTTTTATACTAAAATGTCTATACAAATACACTTGCAATGCAGAAGAAAGTTATAAATCTTCAGTTCCATTGTCAGTTAATTTTAAGTTGAAACGTATGAGTTCATATTCTATATTTTATTTACATATAATACGTTTGTAACCAATCGATGTCTGTGAAACTGATATGGGGGGACTATATTAACGTAATAGAACCCAAAACAATGATTTTTAGAATTTTTGTCTGTTTGTGCGGTTCTACGCGATGAACTCAGTAACGGCTTAATGGATTTCGATGAAATTTGGTATGGAGGTAGCTGACACCTTGGATTAACACTTGGCTACTTTTTATAGTGAAAAATGTAGTGACATATATATTACTTTTTTGTACTCAAATGATGGGACTCAAAGGATGGGACTGGATTACATATCTTGAGTCAAAATGAGACGGAGCAAGGCGGGATATAAAGGGACGGGACGGGATTATTTTTATAAAGATAACCACGCGAACGGAGTTGCGGGCAGAAGCTAATTGATAAATAAATTAAATTCTGGCAGTTGCAATTCGTGGACATTATTCTAAAATTTTAATATCTCGAGTTTCCTCATAAGTATCTCGATGTGGGTTTATTTATTGTTGGCAAGGCCAAACAATTAAAACAGCTTATTTAAGCAATTATTTCGACTCTCGAAACGTGATAGTCAGGCTCCACTCAAAACTTGACAAAGTCGTGGTGAGTTGTGATCATTATGTGGTGTTAATCATCGACTATGGTAACAAGGTGGATAGAAGTAATCTACTACGTTTTTATGCCTCCAGCTATCTTGAAAACTCGAATAATCGCCATTCCAAATTCAACAGAGATGCCCTTGAAAGCTATCTTATTCGCCTTTTATCAAATCGTCGCACAACTTTGAGTCTGGACACCCAATGCTGCGTTTAAATGCATGTAGTCTCCATTTAAACCAGAATGTCTCTCTCTTCAGCCATAGGAAGTCCACTGCTAAACATAGGTCTCTCCCAAGCATCTCCACATTGACCTGTTGGGAGCGGCCAGAATTAACCTCCATTTAAACCAAAACAAACACATTAAACTGTTTCCTTTTCTCATCCTATATCCTTCCCTTTTTCTAGGTCCGGCAGTTCCTCTATAACCCAAGTGTTGTAGATTTTCATGGGAGTAATCATTAATTATCGAGTGAGCCTTTTGCCCAATAACCGAATCTTGACTTTATTTTTTATTTATTTGATTATCATTTGGTTAGAAAACTTACAGCTAATATACAGGGTATATCAAGACTGCTACGGAAAACGAAGCCAGGTGGTAGTTTCAGTGACTACAGATATGATGCAACTAAAAAATTTGCAAAAAACCGCGACGAAATTTTTGTAATGTTTTAAATATCATTGTGTTTGGGTGGTATATCCATAGTTTTTGCTAAAATTATACTCGCAATTTAAAGCCTTGCGTACTATAGCGTCTTTAATGATAAAAAGGTGAACATTATTTTTTTTAAGAAAATGTATATAGTGGTAAACACATACGTTAAAATACTTAATATTAAAATACGATGATAGGAAAAAAAATAAAAAAAATATCGTTGATTTTTATTGCTAAAATGTTAGCTGCATTGTATGTAAATTTACTAAAACTACCACCTGGCTTCCTTTTCGGCAGCAACCTTGATATACCCTGTATAGTTAATTAAAATTAATACAAGTATCCTTATAAAAGTAGTTTTAACAATCACAAAAAAGAGTTGCGAAACTTGAAAACGAGCATGAGAAACATACGTGCCTCAACAAAACATTTGCTTTACACCAATATATTATCTTTATAAATGTTGTAAATTCAACAATGTGCTCAAAAGTACCGGCCTTATAATGGTGATTAATTGCCGATATCACACCTAAATACACAGTCGGGGTTTTCATCATTAAATTCGTAAGGAAATAGCTCACATGACGCTTAATGACCGTCTCCAGAAGCCAGCATCTGTACCAATATTTTTTTTTATTGTATCAGTCCATATACGACCCACTGCAGGGCACGGGCCTCCTCTACAATCGAGAGTACGATTGAGAGTGGTTAGGCCATATATTCCACCACGCTGGCCTAGTGCGGGTTGGCGGACTTACACACCGTAGATTTTTTTTTAAATCGCTACGATATGCAGGTTTCCTCACGATGTTTTCCTTCACCGTTAAAGTGCGTGGTGATTGACTATCAATACACACATAACTCCGAAAAGTCAGAGGTGTGCCCTGGGATTTGAACCGGCGACCACCGTGAACATGTAGGCAGCCGAGTCTGGTCCGACACCACGAGGCCACCACGCACTTTTTTACCAATATTTTGCTAGGATATATTATTCGCAAATATAGCGACTACCGTATTCCGGTAAGGAGCCGTTATAGTGAGCTATGTGGGTCATGTTTAATTTTCCTGTTTAATCCTATCTCTATCCAGATTCTTCTTCTGTAGGTGCCTCTCCGTTATGAAGGTTGGCAGTTCCTTAAACCTCTCCTTGTCCATGGCTAGCCGGAACAATTCTCATATCCAGATTCAACCAGGCATAATTGTGTCGCCGGCAATAAACATATCAAGTCGGTGAATAATCTTTCTGCATCGTGGTGTACATCTCATTCATCTCTTAATTTCTTTTATTCCATAGGTTTGGCAAACGAGCAAACAGGTCACCTGATGGTAAGTCACTGCCGCCCATGAACATGCACAATGCTTGGATCATGGATGTTGCTGGTCCATCAAATCGGGTGGGGAGCGGGAAGGAAAAAGGATGGGAAGAGGAAAGGGGTATTGAAGGAAACGAAACAGCTAAGCTGTCGCTTCACGTAGATTTCCTGTGAGGTAGTGGTACCGCCCTGGACGAGCCTGCATATTAATACTGAATCATAACTAACAACAGCGTAGCTCTACCACTTTAATATTTACATAGGTAAATACAAATGTACGTATGCGATCATGTGGCGAAACTTGGTCAGGAAATAAATTATGCACTGGCGAGAGCGGGTTATCTTAGACTGGTCGACAAAATGATGTCAGCCTGATTTAGAATATTGCAATATAATAATGATAATCCTGATAGTTGGACAGCCTCCGTGGCGCAGTTGGTTGGACGCCAGCTGTGAAACAAGAGGCCGCGGGTTCGATCCCCACACTGAAACAAATGTTTGTGTGAACCACAAGTATTTTTTTCGGGTGGATGGATGGTGATGGACTGCCTCGGTAGCGTAGTGGTACTACGGTATGATTGCAAAGCTGAGGTCTCGGGTTCGAATCACGGGTCGGGCAAAGTGATATTGGATTTTTCTATTCATTATCAGCCCGGAGTCAGGAATTTGTGCCCGATATGGCGATAGGCTCGCCCCCTATCACATCGTGGGACGGAATATAGAAGGCGAAACGTGGGTGTTCTGGTAGCTCCTCTGCCTACCCCTTCTGGGAAAGAGGCGTGTGTTTATGTATGTATGTGTGGATGGATGGTGGATTTGGATGGTTGTAAGATGGAAAAGTCCCTCGTAGGTCCTCTCATAGTTCTTGATACCTACGACACAAAATTCGATCTTAGTGTAGGGTAATGACTATGTATGTGACTGTTGGGTGTATTTATTTATTTAATTCTAGTCTTCCCCTTTTATTTAGCTGCAATATTTTCCTTCAATATAAAAATCCTCGCTCCACTTATAACCTAGACTGCTGTTAATATTTACTACTGTTAATATTTCACGTACAAATACTAAAGATTCAGGTGCGGCGGAGCTATGACGACACTAATTGTAACCATGCCCCACATGTGCACCAAAAATCATTAAAATATTCAACGAAATTTGGTGTTTAGCATTGGGTATTTTTTACCAGATGTATGTGTATACTCGTATATGTTTATTACTCATTTGAATTTATTATTTTTTCATACTACCTTAGACTGCCCTCTCATTTTCCCTATTTATATATCCATTCAAAGGTTGCCAGTAAGAAATTGCCTAGTGTGATAAGGCCGCCTCTTGTACTTTTATTATTATGCCATTTCTTTATTGTAATTGTTTCTTTAAAGTGCAATAAAGGATTAAATAAATAAATATGTGTCCTTTTTGACATAGGATAAGTGATTACGCCCATTAACATCTAGGACACTTAGATCATAGATGCTATCAGTGGCGAAGGGTGATTTTTTAAAAAAGGGAAGCCGAAACTCAATACGCGAAATAAGTGTGTTTATTTTGTTTATACCTACTGGCACTACATAGGGAAGACAATGCGACTGATACTTGATAGTAAACATAGTGCAGTCCGGATTGAGTAGATCAACTTATCGTGAGATGCTTCAGAGAAGTAGCCCAAAACGCGACACATTTACATAATATGTACGTGTATCCTTATATCCGGACGTTTGCGAATATCCAACCGCCAGCAAATTATTCCTCCGACAATCTCACTCACCAAACGAAACGATTGCGTTTCGTATGATGGCATCTACGTACTGCGGTCGTCAATCTTAATATATATAAATCTCGTGTCACAATGTTTGTCCTCAATGGACTCCTAAACTACTTAACCGATTTTAATTTATTGCTAATTATTTGTCTGTTATTATTTGACAGTCACAATCATCTATTAACTCCAAATGATTCTAACAGATGTCGATACCTTTCGACTGGGTTGAGTAAGTAATCAATAGATGGCGCTGCTATGGTAAATCTACGAACGTGTCATATAAGCTACATTTTAACAGTATAATTACCACGTGTTGTTGACGCTATAAAAATTAATTAAATTTAAAATAAGTAGTTCATTATACTTTAAAAAATCAATTTCGTAGTCAGAATTTTGGCTGAGCGGAAAGTTTTAGCAGGAATTTTGCAAAGTATTTGTGTTTGCGTATTTTTTAAATGATATTCGTCGTATTTTCGTGTTTATATAAGGCCTATCTACAAGATAAAAGCAATTACAAAAAATATACAACTTGCCTATTTAGGCATTAAGGGATGAAATGGGATAAAGTGGGACGAACGCGATGAAACCGGTCGGATCCGGATTGCATTCGATGGGAAATAATGGGACGGGATGTAACAGAAAGAAAAGGAGCCAGATGAGATGGGATGGGATACGATAGGAAAAGGGATAGTAGGTACTTAGGTTGAGTTCAGGAGTACAAAAGTTTGAACGGGAATAAGATATTTCTGGTGTGGAGTGGAGTCTAAACATCTTAGCACCCAGGCGAAGCTGGGCCGGGCCGCTAGTTATATTTTAATATTTCCAATATACAAAAGTTGCAATGTCATCATGAGAAAAGTAAAAAAGTATATTTTTAAACCGCACGTGAATATAAGATTAATAAAGAAAAAATAATTATCTAGATACAATGTTAACAAGTACGTTAGCCGCGCTTTTATTAGTTGTATTATTAGTAGTCGAGCACTTCCTAAAATCTAAACAGTAATGTTATTTCCGAAATTGACAATCTAAACATGTACGTCCCTCACGATTATTAATTTCCATTACAACATAATAATACTATTAATATTTATGTACATTTTGTAATTTAAAACATTAAAAACTAAATGCGTGAACCAGCTAATACTCGTATACTGTCTAAATGTTAATACAACACTTACAAATGCAGTGATATCTACACAAATACACACATAAACGCACAAAATGCTGAAGAATCGCAGCATACCTCCTGCTTTTTTAACGGAAATTGAACCTTAAATCATTATAAGTTTAAGGTACAATTTTGCGTGATTTGTTGCAAACTACACAACCATGTCACACCAATGCGTAACATGCAGCCGACGCGGTCGGCGCACGGGCCGCGCCATTGTTATTCAATAAGCCGAACAATTTTGGCAGTAATTCGCCAGAGGTCGCAACGCGACGCAATCTAATTACGTGTTTGCTATGCGCCTCCGCAGTAATATTTACCTATGTGGCCGACAGATGTCGTTGAATAATATGAGTTTAGATATTACATAAATAATTTTGAAAAATTTGCTTGTTTATAGTGTAATGATAAATTACAAAAGGTAAGCCGCAGGGAATCGAGTTATATGGAGCCTTCGCCACTGGATGCTATATCCTCCTCATAACATGGAAAGCGTTAGAGAAGGAAAAGTACAAGAGGGAGACAGATAAATTGGGCCTCCTACAATTTCACCGACGGTATTACGACAGCAATGATGTTTTACGTCAGTTTTCTGTGAGACAGCGGCACCATCTTGATCGAGTCATTTATTCTTACTTTAGTGTATGGTAAGTATTTACAGTATGCAAAATACAAAATTATTGTTTAATTGTTATCATAATGAAATTGTTTAAACATTCATATTTAATTTTGATGTGACGCCTCACAGTTTCACAGTATTTTATATGTAACGGAGTGTTGTGTATTGTTGAATGAAATTCAGCATCGTAATAACTTGTTTAGACAGTTCGCAACACGCAACCATATTGAGTGGTTTTGCAATAATTAAAATCAATGACTTAGATTAATGAACGATTATAATAATCTTTTATAGAAAAAAATCGCGTATTTGTTTTATATAATATTGAGTTATTATCTGTTCCAGTCTGTTCTATAGAATACATTAATTTTTAATTTAATTCATAAAATACGTAGACGTGTAGAGCGTAGGAAAACTTATGCCAAGGGTTCTTTTACGTCTACACATCAATTAATTTTACAATATTACATAAATACATAAACTCACGCTTTCCTCCCAGATGGGGTAGGCAGAAGTTTTTTTTTATAGCCGTTATAGGCAGACGAACTAGCGGCCCGCCTGATGGAAAGCGGCCACCGCTGCTCATAGACCTCCGCAGTGCCAGGTGTCCAGCACAACAAAGTCGCTGCCTACCTTAAGGAAAGTACTCTCTTTAAGCCTCGTTACTAGTGCTACCAGGACACCCACGTTTCGCCTTGTGTGTTCCGTCCCACGTTGTGATAGGGACGAGCCTATCGCCATATCAGGCACAAATTCCTGACTTAGCTGATAGTGAATAGAAAAATCCAATATCGCTTTGCCCGACCCGGAATTCGAACCCGAGACGTCAGATTTGCAAATATACCGTAGTACATATTGGCAGCAGCGTCTGAGCCGTTTACCAACAGGCAACCACGCACTTACGTCTATTCACATAATAGACAAAAACGCGATAAGTAAAATGGCGTCTTTTCGAAGTGTTTACCGCCAATTTCTATCGTGCCAAGTTAAAACGTCATTGCTTTTTACTGTCATAATCTATACAAGTAAAATAATTTATAATTACTTAATAAGACGCTTTGTCATTTTATAGCCGTAACTGAAGTTAATGCACTCTTTATTTCGTAATAATTAATATCAATTCTTATTCATAGATTCGTGATTTAATGAATAGAGGTAATCATTATGATTGCACTGAATTGACAAAACGACTGTCATGGTACCAGTGCAGTTTTGTTAAATTATCCATTGACTTGACTTGACTTACTGGTGGTAGGTCTCTCATATGTGAGAGGCCGCCTGGGTAGGTACCACCGCTATGTCTATTTCTCCCGCCAAACATCAGTAGAAATGCACTGTTGTGTTCCGGTTTGGAGGACATTGTAGCTTATCTTATGTCTCAGGATGGCGAGCGCTGTGGAATACCGAGCATTGCTTTGTTATTCATGGTGTTGTTTGGTTTTGCTACTGTCCATGGCGGTCATAACGCTTACCATCAGGCGTATGGCATGATCGTATCGCCATTCATCACAAAAAATACTTGAGATAGTTATCTATTAAAATTCTACGGTATGTAAGTCCGCCAACCCGCACTAGGCCAGCGTGGTGGACTATATGGGACGTATATGGGCTGAAAAAAAATTGTTATCTATTGGCAATTGACACAATTTGGATGGTGTGGTCGGAACCGAAAATACCACTCGCGCCAATGAAGCATTTCAGATTCAACTTATGTCTATTTGATTTCCACTCTCTCTCTCTTCAGCCACGGGAAGTCTACTGTTGGCCACACTACACAGACCTTTGAATTATTTTCACTAAACCTTCATAATTATTGCGACAAGCCAGATATAACCATATCTCCTCGCTGTGTCTACTTTGATTGAACTACTCACCATTAGATCAATTAAAGTCAATTTTCCATACTTAAAAATAAAAACAGTCGATAATAAATAAATACACCCAAGTCACATACATAGTCCTGACTCCACACTAAGATCGAGTCTTGTGTCGTGGGTATCAGGAACTACGAGAGGCTTTTCGGTCTCACAAACACCTAGACCCAAAACCTACGGATATGAAATACCTGTGGATCACACATATATTTGTTTCGGTGCGGTAATAGATCCTGCGGCTCGTTTTACAGCCGGCGTCTGACCAGCCGCGCCACGGAGGCTGTCAAAATTCAGCGGTGTGTCGGGTTCAAATTCACAACCCCGGTATTCACAGTACGGTTATTTTCTAAACTAACTAAATAATGTAAACGATATTCATACACGCCATTCCAGAAACCCATTCCAGCACAAAATGAATGAGAATTAATGTTTTGTTTCAATGTCCTTCTATCACGCTATCACGAAGTCAGTAGCTCCACGCTATATTAAACAATCACGTACAATTTATAAACAGTTAATATTTTTACGTGGTGGTCTGTTGGTGGACGGACCACGCGTTTTCCAACATGTTCACGGTGGTCCAAAATCCCAGGGCACACCTCTGATTTTCGGAGTTATGTGTGTATTGATAGTCAGTCACCACGCACTATAACGGTGAAGGAAAACATTGCGAGGAAGCTTGCATACCATGGAGATTTGCTATAATTTCTATGGTATGCATCGTAAGCCAACCCGCACTAGACCAGCGTGGTGGGCTATATGGCCTTACCCCTCTTAATCGTACTCTCGATTGTACAGGAGGCCCGTGCCCTGCAGTGGGACGTATACATGATGATACAGTACAGTAATACTTTTGAATAAAGGAGGACTATCGGGCACAAATTCCTGACTCCGGGCTAATAATGAATAGAAAAATCCAATATCACTTTGCCCGACCCGGGATTCGAACCCGAGACCTCAGCTTTTGCAATCATACCGTAGTACCACTACGCCACCGAGGCAGTCGTAATTAATCGGTGGCAAAATTTTTTAGACTTAGTCTCCAGTTTTTGTGTAAAAAATGTTGGCAATTGTATATTTTCAGCTGGAATTTACAAGGCTTTTAAGGTAAGCTAAAATCAACTGACTACCTGTCATTGATTTAAAAGTGTGACGAAAATTCCTGCGCCAAAAACCTTTCGTAACATAACTACATACATACAAAAACATCACGCCTTTTTCCCAGAATGGAAACCAGGACGCCATGTTTCGCCGTATGTGACATACAATGCAAATATTGTCGAAAACAACGGTAATTAATAACTTAAAATCAAATGAAACAGCCTAAATTATTGAACTATATTAATCGTAGGTTTAACGGTATACATTATCGTAATCATATAATTAAAATTACATTTACTGTAAACGTTAATGACTAGGTTTCTCCAACAGAAGTACGAAATCATATATTCTTTCATACAACCCTGTTCGGCTCTCTCTCTATTCAGCCACAGAAAGTCCAATGCTGAACATAGGCCTCCCCCAAGGATCTCCACATTACTTGTTGGAAGCGGCCTGCATCCAGCGGCTTCCTGCAACCTTAACCAGGTTGTAGACAGGTGTCCGACACATCCTGTTCGGCTACCCAGAGAAAATTATCGGTCCACCTTACCTGACAGTGTCATTCACTACAATTTCTTGAATTAATAAACTGATATGCTTATACAAACATTGGAGGCTGCGGGTTTTCATTAAATCTCACGTTTCCTCCAAAACATCTTATCATTTCATCAAGTAGTCATTTAGATTGCCAAGTCAAACAGCGACATATTTAAACAGGAATTAAGGCTGTGCGAACTGTTCATGAGATAAATAATTGTGTTAGGAAAATTAGATCATGTTCAATGCAAAATATTGTTGTAATAATATGCAAAATTGAAATAGTCTTGGATTACAAGAAAGAATACTTATATGTTTAATGGTTTCTTAGATTTACGCGAATGTTACACATTGAAATAAAACGAATTCTTACGGATTTTATTGCGAATTTGATTAAATTTTTACATTTTTTAATTTCCCGACGTTTCGATCACTTTACAGTTTTCGTGGTCACGGGGCGGACTGAGTTCATCCGCTTAGTGACTGTTACAATTTAACTTAAATGTTGTTAGGAAATATAGATTCATTTAGGGTCAAGTTGACCCAATGGTATTATTTTTCAAACGACCTACTGCAGAACTTTACCATTTACAACACTTTTTCAATTAGGCTCCACTTAATTAATTGAACATAATGTCGATTTTTTGAGTACCTAAATGTATAATTTTTTGCATCATTACCAACACCACAAAACCTTAGTAATTTATACTATCATTTTGTGTGAAATCAATTTAGAATAAACAAGCAATTGTCTATATTACTTTTGGTAGCATCAGTGAAACTGATTTACTTGTTATATTAATTAATCTTTTTGAATTTGTATATGAAAGGATTAACCTGTTAGAGGACGAAAATAAATACAGCTTTCTGTGAGTGCGTTGACGATACCCCTGCCTGCTCCTTCGAGAATATACGAGCTTGAGCATAAGCTCGAATTTTTCAAAATTCTAACAGAAACAGCTAACAACAATTTTGAATTCTATCTCTTTTAAAGAATTCCATTGTAACATATTATGAATTTTGTATAAATTTTTATTATGGTTGGCAGTGTAGAGTTTAGACAGTGTATAACCCAACCAAATTGCAAATGAAACCAGCCCTGGCTGCAGGCTTATAAGTAGAGGCTATACAACGAGGTAGAATCATAGGCAATTTCCATTAAAACCAGATCTCTGACAGATAACCGGCGTTGCTAATGGGATAGCTAAAGTGGCTGTCAGGTGGAGCGTTAGGCAACTTGTCCAGCCCTCCCGCCGGGAGTTTATATAACGGAACTGTAGTGGTGTACAATGTGCGGTCTATGTTAGAAGCGAAAGTGTTTTAACGGTACGAGAAATAGCTGTCTCTCGGCGGTGAATGCTCCATTTTAAATTGCTCATTGGTTATAGAATAGTGATCTTGCCATACCAGAATATATTTGGAGGTATCGCAAATCTATAAATTTCTCTGGTATGTAAAAGTCCGCCAACCCGCACTAGGCCAGCGAGGTGGACTATATGGCCTAACCACTCTCAATCGTACCCTCGATTGTAGAGGAGGCCCGTGCCCTGCAGTGGGTCGTATATGGGCTGATACAATACAATACAATACAATACAATACAATCGCAAATCTATAATATTGTAATGCACAATATCATTTGGTTAACCCAAAGCCTTGCATAGCTAATCATACAGAATTACCTAAATTGTGATGTACGCGTCACTACATGCGTTGCCAAAGGAGCGTGGAGAAACAGTAATAACAACGTAATGTGTCTTGTCGGTAATAATTTTAAGGTTTTTGGCTACAGACAAGAGGGGCAATGGAAATCATTATTTAACTTTAGTATTAAGAGAGCCATCCTGGGTATATTTCTAGAAAATTGAATCAGAAATATTATGAAACTGAACTGATTATGAACAAGTGCGTGGTGGCCTGTTGGTAAACGGACCAGACGCGGCTGCCTACATGTTCACGGTGGTCGCGGGTTCAAATCCCAGGGCACACCTCTGACTTTTCGGAGTCATGTGTGTATTGATAGTCAATCACCACGCACTATAACGGTGAAGGAAAACATCGTGAGGAAACCTGCATACCATAGCGATTTGTATAAATTTCTATGGTATGTAATAGTCCGCCAACCCGCATTAGGCCAGCGTGGTGGACTATATGGCCTAACCACTCTCAATCGTACTCTCGATTGTAGAGGAGGCCCGTGCCCTGCAGTGGGTCGTATATGGGCTGATACAATACAATACAATACAATACAATACAATCGCAAATCTATAATATTGTAATGCACAATATCATTTGGTTAACCCAAAGCCTTGCATAGCTAATCATACAGAATTACCTAAATTGTGATGTACGCGTCACTACATGCGTTGCCAAAGGAGCGTGGAGAAACAGTAATAACAACGTAATGTGTCTTGTCGGTAATAATTTTAAGGTTTTTGGCTACAGACAAGAGGGGCAATGGAAATCATTATTTAACTTTAGTATTAAGAGAGCCATCCTGGGTATATTTCTAGAAAATTGAATCAGAAATATTATGAAACTGAACTGATTATGAACAAGTGCGTGGTGGCCTGTTGGTAAACGGACCAGACGCGGCTGCCTACATGTTCACGGTGGTCGCGGGTTCAAATCCCAGGGCACACCTCTGACTTTTCGGAGTCATGTGTGTATTGATAGTCAATCACCACGCACTATAACGGTGAAGGAAAACATCGTGAGGAAACCTGCATACCATAGCGATTTGTATAAATTTCTATGGTATGTAATAGTCCGCCAACCCGCATTAGGCCAGCGTGGTGGACTATATGGCCTAACCACTCTCAATCGTACTCTCGATTGTAGAGGAGGCCCGTGCCCTGCAGTGGGTCGTATATGGGCTGATACAATACAATACAATACAATTATGAAACTTACTTATGACAATTATTAAATTCATATCGTATTACACATTATATTCTGATGGAATTTCCTTCCGGATCGGGCTTGTCACGAAACATTTTCAACCGAGGCATTTGTTTTACCCACAAGTATTTGTTTCGGGTCTGTTTGTGAGACAAAAAAGTATCTCGTAGTTTCTGATACATCAGACTTGAATATTATTAACGATTCAAAACTATATATTGGACTGTTGAGTGTGTTTATTTATTAATTGAGTTTTGAAAGGATATTATGGTCTGTTGCCAATCGCCTCTCTTTATAAACTACTTCTACTCTCTCTCTCTTTTCGCTACTTAACTCTCTACTTAATATCATGACGTGAGGTCATTTTGTCACGCTATATTATAGGGTAAACAAAACCAGCGTAAATAGATTCTCAAAGAGTCTTTCCTGCAACTGCCGTCAGACAGGATCAACAGCAGTACGCAAATAATTGGCACGGAGCTGCGGAGCTCGGCGAGCCTCTTAGGGACAGTAGGTTGTCTTTAACCTGCATAGAAAATAATCGGAAAGAAAAAACGAGTTACAAACAAACAATCGTCCACTTCTAGATAGATTCTTTTTAAATATACACAGCAATACCCTCAAGAAATGAATCAATAAACCCGCTAACACTCATAACTTGTACCACGGACATAAAGTTGGCTACCGAGAGAGCACCGCGTGCGCAGTTGCTCCTCCCGCGCGAAACATACCGGTGTAGTGATGTGTTGTTCTATAGTGCTGGGATATTGATAAGGTTTGTACGTTATTATTTTTAATATAAAGATAGATGAATAATTATATTAATTAATTTTGAAATTAAGCATTATTTTAAGTGGGGTATTTCTTAGTTTTAGTGAGAAGTATTCTCTGTTTTCTATTATTGATATAAAATTGTTATTTCAGGGTCGGAAAATTAGAAACATGATAACTTTAGGGTTCCAAAGTGTTTTTATTTTGCTTATTTTGTTAGTGTGTTAAACATTATAGAGTGGAGTTATCAATTTGGCTACTGTTTTCTAACCAAATAAAAAAAACTGTTTGTTTATTAAAAAAATAATGTCATATACATGTTTTCACACAAAATACCTTCTGTTGTTTGATTTTTAATAAAAAAACTGCTATTTATAAAGTGTTTATGTGCTTTGCTGTCTACATATTTACATATACTTAATTTCTTGGTATTTATATTTCATCGACACCTGTAACCTTAAACTATTTGAAGCATTTCACCAGCTATTTTAGCAAATACTCATTTTACACGCACATACATACACCTACCCTTTGAAGGGGTAGGTAGAGCTGTCACTGGTGACATTTGCCAATCACCATCCATATTTCGCTGAGCTTACTCCCGTTCTTAGACGTGATAGTTAGCAAGCCTTTCTTCCTCCCTCTTAAGCCATAGAAAGTCCACTGCTGAACATAGGCCTCCCCCAAGGATCTCCACATCGACCTGTTCGAACCAAGCCTGTCGTCATCCTCAAATTACAGTCCTAGGTTAACGAGAAATTAAAATTTAATTCTAGTATTTTTTTGTATTGTATTATATCAGCCCATATACGACCCACTGCAGGGCACGGGTCTCCTCTACATTCGAGAGTACGATTGAGAGTGGTTAGGCCATATAGTCCACCACGCTGGCCTAATGCGGGTTGGCGGACTTTTTATATACCATAGAAATGTATACAAATCGCTATGGTATGCAGGTTTCCTCACGATGTTTTCCTTCACCGTTATAATTCTAGTATTACTTAGCAGTTATTTTTTATTTAATGCATGTTGTGACGCCTGCAGTGGCACATTAAGCATGTTACCAAATTGTTAGTGTATCAGATATAAGATATAATGTAACTACCTCTGGATGCTCTTAAATAAATAAATAAACGAGGTTTTAGATCTTACTAACAAAAAATCTCATTTTGTCACAGAGAGTCTAGGGGCGTCTAGGGATTTGAAAATAGGACCTCTCAGTTTGCAAATAGGTGCAACCTAGGCAAGTAATACAATGACTAAAACTGATTTTTTTTTAAACATACGTTGGTGAATTACTCCTGAATGAATGAACAGTGGATGTTTTATAAACATATTGTTGTCGTGCTTAGATATTTCCACATTTGCAAATATCTAAGCACGACTAAATCTACGCTTTACTAATAGGACGCAGGTGGGATTCGAATCCGCTACCTCCGATGTAGAAAGCCAACTTAACCCAAACTCAGTCTACAACTTTACTCACAAATCAATCCTGAAAATGTAATGTTAATTTTATGCAAGACCGTAACATATCAAGATTTTTTTGTTTAATTCTACAGGTGTGCAAACAAACGGCGCAATTGCTAATATGCATTTTAGTAAATCGTGATTGCGTCTAGATTAAAATGCATTTTCATAGCGTAGTCTGATAATAACAAAGATGCCGAGAAATTAACAATTACCAACACACGTGCTTCCCCTTAACGTATTACGTCGCATAAATACTTATATACCTCTGTAACAAATGTTAAGGAGAAGTCTATGAAAGTTTTGTTGATGTTCAAAATAATTTTCACTGTTTATTTCGTTACCTATTTAATAAACGACGAAACGAAAAAATACGTATATGTTAAAATCTTGCGCTTTACCCATCCCAACTGGTTTTCTTCGAAAAGGTGGTGGTAATTCTTAAAACTTTATAAGGTCATAACTCCAAAACGGATAGCTATTCCCCTAATATTATTTCTTTATTATCATATTAATATTATGCCCTTGTATCCAACTGAGCAAGTGCGCCATTTTCCTGCGCTCCCTGTATATACACTATCAAAAAGTTGACTAAAAAAGACTGCCTCAGACACTTAATCTACCTTGATATTACTCAATCAGTCCATATACGTCCCACTGCAGGGCACGAGCCTCCTCTACAATCGAGAGTACGATTGAGGGGGGTTAGGCCCTATAGTACACCACACTGGCCTAGTGCGGGTCGGCAGACTTTTACATACCATAGAAATTTTTGCGAATCGCTTTGGTATGCAGGTTTCGTCACGATGTTTTCCTTCACCGTTACAGTGAGTGATGATTGACTATCAAAAGATAAGTTTAAAAAAAATAATCTTTTACACAAATACATATCATTTCCGACTAGGGGAAATAATACTCAATTAAAAAACTTGTACACAATTATTATAATTTACAAGATTAAAATACATAAACACTTTAACAGTCTTTTGATTTCGAAAACTAAGTTAATTCCCACGTTTATTTGTTTTATTTAAGCTGTGCTATATATAATAATAATAAATAATAAATAAATACACCCAACAGTCACATACATAGTTCTGACCCCACTCTAAGATCGAGTCTTGTGTCGTGGGTATCAGAAGGTAAGAGAGACTTTTCGGTCTCACAAACGCCCAGACCCGAGACAAATATTTGTGGGCCTCAAACATTTGTCTCGGTGCGGGGATCGAACTCGCGGCCTCTCGTTTCACAGGCGTCGTCTAACCAACTGCGCCACGGAGGCTGTCAAATATATATATTTCGATAAGGATAAGGAAAGATATTGGATTTTCTATTCATTATCAGCCCGGAGTCAGGAATTTGTGCCTGATATGGCGATAGGCTCGCCCCCTATCACATCGTGGGACGGAATATAGAAGGCGAAACGTGGGTGTTCTGGTAGCACCTCTGCCTACCCCTTCTGGGAAAAAGGCGTGTGTTTATGTATGTATGATAAAGTTTCTTCCTGTAATTTATATAGGTTTTCAGAAAGTTTTCGTGTATACAAAACAATTAGATTATCTATTAAAAGTATTATTTGGCGTTCTAAGAACGAAATTGGGCGGTTAATTAGTTGGTTTGGAGTTTGAAAAAATATGGCTCGGTGGCGCAGGTGTACTACGGTACGATTACAATGCTGAAGTCTCGGATTCGATCCCCGCACCGGAAAAATGTTTGTGTGGTCTACAGGTCTTAATCGAACCCAAGACCTTAGTACGCAGAGGGTTCAAAACGGCGAGACATTTTTCGTCAAAGAATATTTTCTCAGCTACTCTATTTTACGTAAAATTATTATACCCATATTGTACATCCTAGGTGCTTCATCTTTAAGCAAGCATAATGATTCTCAAATTTCAAGGCTACATTAAAATGTTTTGTAGATATTTATTATCTCTTATCGTATAAAAATAGACTAAAACTTGATTTTTGAACTCGTCTTACAGGTCATATTACGAACCAACATCGCGTGTAAAACTACGGGGGGTAAAATATATTAATGAAAACCTATTAAAATTTATTAATATTAATTTTAGTCTGATTATTAATTATTTATAGGTGATGAATTATGAATGAGGGAATGAGGCATGGTTAAATACGAAAACAATCCGAAAATTCCTTCTTTTTTATATCGATACGGTTAAACCGTCGCTTCACATAGACATATCCATCACCAAGAGTTTTGTAACGGGTGATTTTTATGAGCGATGAGTAAAGCAACGTATTCTAGCATGACGATGGGGATGGCAATTATATTAAGAAGAATTGAACAAGGATTTGAATACAGAACGGAGTTGTCAACGGCTGATATGAAGGATAGCTGAGTTGGAAGATTATCACGCCATGATTATTCAAGTTGTAAAGTTTTACACAGTTTTAATATGCGAGTTGTTTGTGTAGAGAGCCCTGATGTAAATGTACATGATGTTGGAAAAGAATAGAAGAATTATGATTACACAATCGTCGTATTATTTGGTTTTAATAGGTTAGAATTTAAGAATAACTTTATTAATTCAAGAAATCGTAATAATGGTCACTCTTAAGCTGTGCTTTTAGGGTAACCACTAGCCGATAGATAGGCTATATTTTTTGCTGAATGGCTAATGAGGATAGGATAGGTAACAGAATAAAAGTATTATATTCGTTGAGGTGATTTTATAGGAAACCCTGTGATCATGACAGTGTAAATATCTTGGTCTTCTGTAAGATCTTTTTACATAAGACCGACAATAAGCGATGGCTTTGCGATCGTATATGGTTCGGTGTGTGAGATTACCTTTACATCCTGACGTTCATTTTCCTTTCCATTTCCGTCCTATTTTGAGAGGCTAACAAAACCCTTACCATCCGAGCGTTGTGAATTTCCATAAGCGGTATAATTTAGGTACCGCAAGCAGGAATTAGGTATTGCAATCGGGAAAAACAAAAGTGCTGGGATCATTTTATTTGGAAAGATGTTCCATCATCTTACAAGGTCTACCCTATCGTAACGAATATCGTACCATCGGCTATGGGTCTCTGGGAATCTCACTCACCAAACGGAACGCAACAGCAAAGATTTAATATCTCTCTCTTCAGCCACAGGAAGTCCACTGCTGAACATATGCCTCCCCCGTGGATCCCCACATAGACCTGCTGGAAGCAGTCTGCATTCGACGACTTCCTTTCCTGCGTTTATTTCAGTTACTTTTCATTTTCTATCAAACAATT
This sequence comes from Theretra japonica, assembly GCA_033459515.1. NCBI lineage: Eukaryota > Metazoa > Arthropoda > Insecta > Lepidoptera > Sphingidae > Theretra > Theretra japonica. The sequence goes on from CM065942.1 coordinate 1,417,886, forward strand.
TTTTTTTGTATTGTATCAGCCCATATACGACCCACTGCAGGGCACGGGCCTCCTCTACAATCGAGAGTACGATTGAGAGTGGTTAGGCCATATAGTCCACCACGCTGGCCTAGTGCGGGTTGGCATCAAACAATAGTAAACCGAATTATCCAACCAATTAGCTGTTACATAAAAACCAAACGTCAGGTTTATAACTAATATTAATCGCTCTTGTTGCACGAAACGTACAAGTTCATTACGCGAACGTTAAATAAACTGTTACACAATCTTGTTTACTGTACAATAGTTTCAATTTTGATAAGAACAAAACACGCGACATTTACACGAATGCATATCAAACATATTTTTGACAAATATCTGAAAGAAAACATTCTGAGGAAATAAATAAATACACCCTACAGTCACATACATAGTCTTGACCCCATATTAAGTATTGTGTCGTGTGCATCAGAAACTACGAGAGACTTTACTGTAGATTACACAAATATTTGTCTCGGTGCGGGGATCGAACCCGCGGCGTCACGTTTCACAGCCGGCGTCTAACCAACTGCGCGACGGAGGCTGTCGATCGAATATATCTCAAGGAAAACATTCTGAGGAAATAAATAAATAAATACACCCAACAGTCACATACATAGTCCTAACCTCACATTAAGATCAACTAAGTCTTGTGTGTGTGAGTGGGTATCAGACACTACGGGACTTTTCAGTCTCACAAACTCCCAGACCCGAAACAAATACACGTGGATCACACAAATATTTGTTTCGGTGCGAGGAACGACCCCACAACCTCGCGTTTCACAGCCGGCGTCTAACCTTCTGCGCCACAGAGGCTGTCAAAATGTGCATACCATGGAGATTTGCAAGAGTTTTTATGATGAGATGGATTATGAAGTCCACCATCCCTCACTAGGTCAGCATCGTGGATTGAGACCTAACCCTTCTTAATAATTGTAGAGGCCAGTGCCATGCAGTGGAACCTATATGTGTTGGATCACTATTAAACTGCCTCGGTGGCGTGGTTGTACTAAGGTATGATTACAAAGCTGAGGTCTCGGGTTCGAATCCCGGGTCGGGCAGTGATATTGGATTTTTCTATTCATTATCAGCCCGGAATCAGAAATTTGTGCCCGATATAGTGATGGGCTCGACCCTATAACATAATGGGACCGAGAACACACGCGCGAAACGTGGGTGTCCTGGTTGTACCTCTACCTACCCCTTTTGGGAAAAAGGCGTGATGTTTATGTATGTATGTATCACTATTAAATATTGTAATTTAATAATATAAAACCGAAAAGGTAAAAGGGGCAACGTTGAAAGAATTATCTCACATTGAAAATGCCAGAGAATATTAAAAAAACGGTGGGAAATGAAAAAAAGAGCACATCAGATCATGATTTTACTAGTCAACTTGTATATAACATTATTATTACTAACAAGATTACAGCCTCCGAAAACCAACCATAGCACTTAGAATAGTTATAATATAGAGAGAACGCTGGCACTTCAAAAACGTAGATACAAATGATGATGCCGAGCCACCTTTTTCTGTTCTCCTATTGGCTGACATTTAACAGGTTGTCCAACATACACATTTTTGAAAGAGAAAAGTATAATAGTTAAGGACTATTTAAATCCACTCAAAGTTCAAAGGATAATAAATAAATATACTTTTGGGTACCAATAAAATGTATATTTTTTGTTAAATAATTAATAAGTCCAATTTTCACTAATATAGCAGTGTTATCAACATTACGAACAAAAACATATCTACGTTATGAAGACGCCAATGTATGACGGACCCCCTTTATATTATAGATTCTAAGGCTAAGCCATAGCATTTACAGTAATTTTAAAGTAGTTGAACATGTGATGAGCTATTTGCAACTAGCAAGCTTGATGTCTTATTAACTTAGTAACAGCGTACATAGATTCCAATCCATCAGCCAAAGGAAGTCCACTGCTGAAAATAGGCCTCTCCCAATGATTTCAGTGACCTGTTGGAGGCAGCCTGCATCCAGCGACGTCCCGCGACCTTTACCAGGTCGTCTGACCACCTAGTGGGTGGACGTCCCACGCTGCGCTTTCCGCTTCGTGGCCTCCATTCGAGAACTTTTTGGCCCCATCTGCCATCAGTTCTCCGTGCTATGTGCCCCATACATAGGTTATGCTATGTACATAGATTCACATTGAAGGCATTGGATTCAAAATCTAGTTCAATTTTGTGCGTTTTTTTATTTTATTTAATATGTTATAGTTAACGTATGTTTTGTCTCTTTCAATTGGCTTTTGAATTCAGTTTAAGCGGTTTTAAAAGCTGACTATAAATATGACCCTAGATATTTATGTACGCTGTTACAAAGCCAATGATAATTTTAAAAATACAAAAAATAATTACAAGAATACTACCAACTACTCTCTATGGAATCTTTATCACAGCCTAGTCTAATAAAGCTACTGCAATGTGAGTTTGTTGAAACAAATATAGTTACTATGAAATCACAGTATGGGAAAATCTCTGACCCCTGCCCGGCTATAGAACTTGTAACTTGGCGTTCAAAATGCTATACAGTATAATTGTGTTTAGAAACACTTTTTGTATAAACTTCGAATAAAATTTAAATTATGTGAACATTTACAAAGATCTTATAAATATGTATGTATAATATAGAACACATAATTACTTGTTCTTCTTTGAATATATATGTATATATATATATATATATATTGATTTTAAAAAAATCCTACGGTGTGTAAGTCTGCCAACCCGCACTAGGCCAGCGTGGTGGACTATATGGCCTAACCACTCTCAATCGTACTCTCGATTGTAGAAGAGGCCCGTGCCCTGCAGTGGGTCGTATATGGGCTGATACAATACAATACAATACAATATATATATATATATATATATACATATACAGGTTGTTATTGCCATATGGTATTTAATTTAACCCACGTGTTTCTCACCACCCCATATGAAATTGTACTGAAAAAAATTCAAGATGATTTTTTTATCAAAAATCGTGATATTATTTTTCACTATTTTTGGCCACCCCTTATAGATACAAGTATTTTTACCACTTAGCTGAACTTCAGTTCGGTTCGGGAACTTACCGAAACCGTATAAAGTCTCGTACCTATACGGGTTGATCAAAAACCTAAAAAATAAAACCGCGATTTTTGACAAAATACCAGACAATTTTTTTTCAAACTTGGTACAATGTTACCTGGGGTGACTAGGACCATGTGGTTTAAATTAAATACCATACGTCAATATCAACCTCTATATAATATTTTGTATACCATGATTTCACAATAAACCTATTAACCAATTGACATAATATTTATGTTCAACACAGTATATAGCTCATATAATGAATAACTTAAGAGCTTATAACATAATATTTGGTCTGAGTCAGGGCATTATTCATAATTAAGGACACTTTTGCAATCCTAGTTGTCCCACAGTTGCGAACAATTCTTAATTTTCACACATTTCCGTAACAATTCATTGAAGTCTTACGTCCTAGATGGGTCAGAGGTCATCCACGGTGACTCTCCATCTCTCACGGTCTTGAGCTGCCAGCTCGATGTCACTCCAGGGGTTCTCAACAATTTTTGCTTCGTCGATGACAATGCGTCACCTGGTTTGTTTGGGACGGCCACGCTTTCGCTTCCCTTGGGGATTCCACTCCAGAGCCTGTTTGGGTATATGCTCTGCACCTCTTCGGAAGGCGTGGCCAATCCATTTCCACTTGCAGCGCTTAATTTGTAGGTGAATCTGAATTTTATGGCAGAGTTCTCGTAGTTGCCGTTTGAGATTTTCTCAGGCCAGTGAATACCAAAGATTTCCGTTAACATATAGATTTTTTTTAAATTAAGTCGTTGTGATACCACAATATATAGCAAAATACTTTCTCGCTTAGTTTTCGTACATTTAAAGGAATTTGCGGCGTTTACTTAAATTTTTGTCTGTGATCATTTTAAAACGGTATGATACAACCATAACATTATTGGAGCAAAGTCAATTTAACATACCACCGCATATTATTTTATTAGTTTGAATTCAATATGTTACAATTTCTTATTAAATTTGTATGAAAATAATGGATTTTGTATTTTGTTGTGACATATAATTTGACTCACTCTCAATCGTACTCTCGATTATAGAGGAGGCCCGTGCCCTGCAGTGGGTCGTATATGGGCTGATACAATACAATACAATATAATTTGACTATTTGTTGTAAATTCAATAATGTGTTTCCGCCATACCGTGCATATAACAATAATTATATCACAAATAATATGCATAATAAAACAAAAATTCGTAACTAATCATGCTATGTGTGGAAAATTCACATTATAATATTTAATCGTAAAAAAACATATGGAACACGATTAAATACAATTTCATGTTGTGTTTTTGTGCATTTCTATTTTTATTACAAACTAAAGGCAAGTTAAGGCATGTCATCACAATTATTACACTCTTTCTTAAATTATATCAAGCAATATTTTTATTGTCTGGTAATTAACTTTAAAACAACTAACGCCATCTGTGATTTGGAATAAGAAACTAAATATATTAGTTCGCTATGAATAACATAGATGGCGGTAGTAACACCACCCCATATTTTTCATTGAAAATATTACGTACACGGTTGTTATTTCTATTCATACTAAATGTATGACATTATATTCTAGTACTTACGTAGCTTCTACAAATTAAATATCTATTATTTGTACTATCGGAATGCTTTCATAAACAAAATATTCTGTATGAAATTTTCTACCGTAATTTCCTACCAAGCCAAGCTAATTATCGTTGTCTCATCCTATAATCGACGTGTTACCTCCGGCTGGACCATAGACTACCTAACCCACTTCCTGTACGTCTTGTTCATGAGAATCGTCACTCCGTCGTCTATGGGGTGCACTATAATTGGTATGGAGGCCAGGCCTACTGCAACGGTCACCCAATTTCTTGCCAAGGGAGGTATTTTCGGCACGTGTTTCGCCAACAACCGGTTCGATATGGCGCATATCCTGGAAATCACAAATATATATTGATAATAAAGACCATCACAAATGGACTGAAAATAATTAAAAAGAAAAAGAAAAGTAAAATAAATTTATTTGCCACAAACCTTAAAATTAAAACATACATTTAATCAGATAACAAAAAGGAATAAATAAAAAAAGTATTTTAAACTATGTACAACTAGATATGTACGTCGCGTCGTGCCTGTGACATGTAGGTGACCACTCAGCATATTGTTGAGCGGTGGCGTGAAACCACAAACCAACGCTGAACGTTAGGTCTTAAATTTGATTCTAAAGTAGGACTAATCAGTGTCTATATGAATTCCTATTTCAAAAGACCCATATGAGAACCCCAAGAATGAAATTAGTACCCAACTTAGCAATAGTATATAGACAGTAGACATTCAGACCTCTTCGGTCCGAAATAAGCTGTGCGAACTATAGGTGGCGCTTCCAGCTATGCTCTCGGGGATTGAGTTGTGCGCTTATGTATATTATCTATGTAATAAATACCTGTTAATGGCAAATCCCGGTATAATAACAGACGCCAAAGTCTGCCAAAGCAAAGCATCTGAAGTTTCCACCAACACTGTCCTGGGTCGGCCATCTTTCTGCAAACATAAATCACTCATATTAGACTATTCGAAATATGATATTTTTGACCACATAAGGACCTTGGATATTGATCACAGTAGCCAGTTTTTCAAATAACGGGTCAATTTAATAAAATCAATGACTAGATAGGAATTTTCGTGCCCGATATGACGATAGGCTCGCCCCTATCACATGGGACGGAACACACAAGGCGAAAAGTGGGTGTCCTGGTCGCACCTCTGCCTACCCCTTCTGGGATAAAGGCGTGGTGTTTATGTTGTATGGATTGCAATTTAAATGACCTTAGGATCGCCTCTTATGATATCGCTTCTTGGAACAGAAATAAACTTATGTGCTATGTAAAATGTGAGCCATGTGACATCTCTGATTACCCCTTTGGGAATGGAAGCTTTAACACCTACGAGTATGTATCCATATAACTACAAATAAATAATGTAATAAATAACTACACCCAACAGTCACATACATAGTCCTGACTCCACACTAAGATCGAGTCTTGTGTCGTGGGTATCAGGAAGTACATAAGACTTTTCGGTCTCACAAACACCCAGACCCGAGACAAATACTCGTAGATCGCACAAGTATTTGCTCGGTGCGGGGATCGAACCCGCGGCCTCACGTTTCACAGCCGGCGTCTAATCAACTGCGCTCGGAGGCTGTCTATTAAATATGGTCTGATATGAATTTATAGTTGGTCTTGTTAGTACAATTCAACTTATGCTGACCCAAGCCCACTCTCCACTGGCGGATTATCCCTAAGGCAAACTAGGCACGTGCTAGGGGCGCGAGGTTACGAAGGGGCGCGCACGATTTCGGATATCTTCGTTTTTATGCAAGACAATGCTATAATTATGTTACATAAGGGAAACATCATCTGCGTCTGACTATTTGCGTTGTAACATGGTGTATTTAATGCTGAGGTACAAGTGTAACTGTTCTGTTATATCTATATAAAAAAATACTGGGTTATGTTCGTTATCATGTTCGATATCACGCTCAATAGCTGGTTATAGCTTACGTAGTATCGTGGGCGTATGTGGACATGTCGGATCAATTTGTAGGTAATCACAACCTTACTCACGGAACGCGAGACAGTCTTCACGCTCACACAGCACTATTTCCTAAAGCTGCTATTTGCTCTCTTGATCGCAACAAAGCGTTCTGCTAGCTCACAGACCGTTGAGATGCCCCTGACATTTTCTCTTATAAAGCCCCTGACATCTCAAGTCACTATGTAGCGTAGATTCTGTCAAACGCCTATAGAGGGCGTTGGCATTCCGTTTTTGAAAATCAACTTGGTGACGACATAATATATGATTATCCCTACTAAACTGCAGAGTGTGAAGTGATGTTCTTCACCCATTCACATCATAGTACAATCACCAACTATGCAATAAAACTATTCCTCGACCTTTCGAAGTTAGTATTTTTTAACTATGGCTTCTAGAGGGGGGCTTTGAGGTGCTTGTCTCTCTCTCTCTCTCTCTGTACGGCGCTCTCGACATTTAATCCGCCTCTGCCACCCTCTGTAGGAACTTTAGAAGTTGCAGCGCTAATCTAACAGCATACCTTGATCATCTTCCAGCCCTTATCAGCGGTATCGGCGAGGACATACGCGAAGGCCACGCTGTAGCTAGCGCGGACGACCCTGGCAGGCACCAGCGTGCGGAAGGACTCACCCACCTCGTTGGCGTAGCCTGAAATATGGACCTGTTCAGCGACCAGTACATTACCAGGGATGAGGGGTAAGTACCAGAGACAGACAATAGAGAATAGACAATAGAAAATAAAAATAATTTATTGAATCCATGAAAATGTTCCACGTTAATATGATTCAGTAATTTTTTGATCTACCACCCAGTTCGGAAAGCAGGTTTCGTTAGAGACGAACGGGCAGGAAACTCTAGTGTAGTTTTGATTTTACAGACTCCGTGGCGCAATTGGTTAGACGCCAACTGTGAAACAAGGGGTCGCGGGTTCGATCCCTGCACGCAGACAAATGTTTGTGCGAGCCACAACTATTTGTTACTGGTCTGAGTGTTTGTGAGATCCAAAACTCTTGTAGTTCCCGATACCCACGACACAAGACTCGATCTTAGTGTGGGGTCAGATCTATGTATGTGACTGTTGGGCGTATTTATGTAATTAGAGGCGAACTAAATGTGAATGATCGCTCGCGTCCTTGCGGTGAAGAGTTCTTGCGTTTAAAAGATTGCGACTACACAAGCTTTATTACATTTTAACTGAAGCGTTACCGGCTTTCCAAAATGTTTACGAAACGGCGTTAAGGAAAAGACCTTAAACAGCATGAAGAAAGGTTTATTGAGTTTGCAAGAGTTCCCCTTATTTTCTTTTCGCAGTGGGAGTAGAACCTTGGTACAGTAAGCATTTTATTTCATTTTACATAAATCAAGTACCAAGGTAACTATATTGTGGCTCTACAGCTTATTTATCAATGAATCCCGTAGCTGGGCACGACCCTAGGTCACGAATTAAGACGATCAAGCCCAAGTTATTGACTTCGAGCTGATTGTTGAACATTACATACCTTTGAAATTATTCTAACACTTAAGTGTATACATACATAAATTCACGCCTTTTACCGAGAAGGGGTAGGCAGAGGTGCTACCAGGACCCCCACGTTTTGCCTTGTGTGTTCCGTCCCAGGATATAATAGGGGGCGTCGGTTGAGCCTATCGCCATATCGGGCACAAATTCCTGACTCCGGGCTGCTAATGAAAAGAAAATCCAATATCACATTGCCCGACCCCGGATTCGAACTCGAGACGTCAGCGTTGTAGTCATATCGTAGTACAACGGCGCCACTGAGGCACTTGAGTATGCGTGTCGTTATCAAAGTCTAAACGAGTTTCATATGTAATAAAGAAGGTATATAAAGCGGATTACACACCAAAGCTGTCGCGGACCTCCGGCATATGTCGACAACATTTTGTTGACGTGCTAGCCGGCCACTTCAGTCATTGCAAGTCGGAAAACTATGACGGCGACATGGCAGCGGCTCGTCATATTAAGGAACATTTTATGACGTTGTACACGTTATGACGCGCAGAGTCTTGCGTTGTAGAAATGTCATGTCGGCGAGCAACATGTGCCGCCGACATGATGCATTTCTTATGGCCTGCGGGTTAGCCGGGTCAGCGAGTTTGATGTGTAGAGTGCTTTAGAATGTAGAATTAAAAAATCGCGTAGCTGACTACAACGTCCTTGTTCTAACAGAGATAACAATGATTGATGGGTGCAATTGAGGCCGAGACGCGACCGCCTTGTAAGACAAACAGGCCATATTAACATGTGCAGAAAGCCTTTTAAAAATACCTACGTCATGGCAAAATTACACTAGCATATATATTTAACAGCCTCCGTGGCGCAGTTGGTTAGACGATGGCAGTGAAACATGAGGCTGCGGGTTCGATCGTACCGAGACAAATGTTTGTGAGAACCACAAGTATTTGTTTAGGGTCTGGGTGTTTGTGCGACCGAAATGTCTATCGTAGTTCCTGATACCCACGACACAAGATTCGATCTGAGTGTGGGGTCTGGAGTTTATAGTTTAACATACAAATTAAAAATACATATATTTAGTTTTAGAAAAATACTTACGGATTAAACGGGTGGTGTTATCAACGATTACTTACTTAATGAATACATCCTTTTTTTTTGTAGAGTGAAAGCTCTTCTCCTTCCAGCATCCCAACGCCTGGTCTTATGGTAGTCAGAATTCTTACGACCTCTGACCAGAGAACCTAGGTGCTAGGCTAGCTAATCTGGTCTATATTTTGTCTACACTCTCTCTCTATCTTCAATCACAGGATGTACTACTGAACATAGGCCTCCCCCATGGATCGCCACATAGACCTGTTGGAAGCGGCCTGCATCCAGCGACTTCCTGCGACCTTCTAATCACTAGATGCAAATAATCCCGGGTCGGGCCAAGTGATATTAGATTTTTCTATTAATTATCAGCCTGGAGTCATGATATGTTCCCGATATGCCGATAGACTCGCCTCCTATCACGTCGTGGGACGGAACACAAGGCCAAACGTGTGTGACTTGGTAGCACCTCTGCCTTCCCCTTCTGGGAAAAAGGCGTGAGTTTATGTATGTATGTACTATATGCATGGTTGAATCATAAAAAGATTAAAATTGCCAATGGCGTGCCTGCATTTTAGCCGTGTTTAGAAGGCACAATTGCCTTGAAAATTTTACGAAGTATTCCAACGTAGAAACACACACGACGACTCTTTTATACGTTATGCATATTATATATTCATTATGGAACCAACTATTCCGTGCGGGTTATGAACTGGTGATCCGCCCGTCATGCAATACATTTAGCAGTAGTAGCTTTTAATCAATACTGTACAGCTTAAGTTACATCGTGTTGCTCGCTTCTGGCACCCTGCCAACTACAACTAACGAATGCCAACTTGTACTTCAACTAACGACTGTTGTACTTATGTATCCACTGAGTTTAAAAACTGGCGCAAAAGTTATCATTTTTGTCTACACTTACGCCCTTATTCATAGACAGTTTTAAAACCTATTTTAGTTATCGAGTGGATTGTTCCTTTCGAACGACTTTTGAATTCAGTTTAAACTAAGACAAAACAATCGATAAATAAACTAAGTTTGAAATCTGTCTATATGGGCCTTAATATTAAGCGACAAAATATTTATGAATGAAATAAATGTAATTTTGTTTAATGTACACATCCAACAGTCACATCCATAGTTCTGACCCCACACTACAATCGAGTCTTTTATCATGCGTATCAGAAACTACCAAAGACTTTTTAGCCTCACAAGCACCTACACTAGAAACAAATAGCCATGGGTCATAGAAATATTTGTCACAATGTGGGGATCGAACCTGCTGCCTCACATTAAACAGGCGGCATTTTAACCAACTACGCCACGCAAGTTGTCGAAAGTTTGCGCCTAGACGTTTTTATTAATTTCTTTAATTTATTATTGCATTGCAGTTTTAATTTAATGTTTTGTATGAGATTAAGGATACTGATGATGTGTCTGACTCGCCTTAGGGCTGTTATCAGTATCAGCAAATATACTGTATATGTCCCACTACAGGGCACAGGCCTCTTCTACAATCGAGAGTGCTGTTGACAGGGGATTAGACCACATATTCCACACTGGCCTAGTGTGTGGTGGCAGACTTTACATACCATAGATATTCCTTCAAATCGCTATGGTATGGAGGTTTCCTGGCAATGTTTTCCTTTACCATTATCGTGCGCGGTGATTGAATATCAACACACATGACTCCAAAAAGTCAGAGATGTGCCTTGGGATTTGAACCCACAGCCATATCTGATCCCTTACCAACAAGCCACCATGCACTTGGGGCCGTTACACTAAAATGCTGCAATATATTTTATGTGAATTACTGGATATTTCATTTAAAAATTTAATTCCACTTGCTGAATGCCACTCTTATAATAGATTCCAGAATTTTTTGGTTTACAACTTTTACATCAACATGATGTCAATCTTTTACATTATATTAATTGCATAAATAAACAAATTACATTATATATATATACTTATATATATACTTACCCAGATATCGAACCCATGTGTCTCTGAATAAATCTTTTTTGTCTCCCATGTTATTATACAATATGATACAATTTACAATGTAAAAAATATTTTTTTACAATTATATATTCATTATGTAATTGGATATTTAAACAGGATCTAAATTGTTACACCAATAACTGAAGGATAACTCACAAAAATATTATTTTACGTCGAACGTATGATTAAATAAAATTTCAAATTAATTTGTAAATGATTAGATAACACTTTGGGTAAATATAAGTAATTTGTAAATTGATGTAGTCAGCATTATTTCGTCGAGTTGTTGTATTCACTATATTCACGAATTATTTCCGATTTTACGGCAAAATTATATGTCGGAGCAATACATCCCCTTTTAAATCCATATTCATACTATTTTTGCATTTTATCTTGAACTGTGAACCAAGAACGTAAATTTTGACACTGATGTTGACGTTTGAATGAATGTTGCCATACTAAAAAATCAAGAAACAAACAGCCACTAAGTTTAAAATAATTTATTCGCAAATTCTTGTTAACATTTATTATTATAACTCCTAATATGACGAAAATTATACGTTTCTGAATTTAACAAAGTTATTACAATATAAATGATGTAATGAAAATGGTTACTTCCACATATGGCACTGACATTTGCCCATTGAAAACATGGAAAATCGCGACATCGATTCACAATGACAACAATCAGCTGTTGTTTTACCTTTCACGAGGAAAGACGTGTTAAGGTTAAGTGCTAATTCCCAAATAACAATGTCGAGGACAATAATATAGTAGAATGACGATAATCGTTCAATTAAGTGATTGCAAACAGTGTTTGGTGATTATTTATTTATTAAATTTATTCGTGTTTAATAAGATATTTAATTATTCAGCTTATATAAAAACGACTGTGTTTAATTAATTAAATTGTTTAAAATGTATCGTAAAGCAATTTATCAGTTGCATTACAAGTGTGTTAATTATGAAGATGAATAAAAATAGATTACCTTAATTTCTTCGTTCTTGACCTTGGTAGTGACGTGCCATTGTACGCAAAAAGAAGATTCGTCGATGTGTTTCTTTATGTGAGCTGCCGAATGTATAATGTATGTGTAATTATTCCAAATTGTTTTTAATGTAGAACTTGTTTGTATCAGTAACAAATGTATGAAAGGCCATATAACATGAATAGTAAACTTTTTACAGTTGACCAGTAATCATTTTTTTAATTACTTACAGTTACGCTTTTCAATAAATAGCAATAAAGAATACATGGCCCATTTATGTACCTAGGTATCGTTACTTTCATTGCATTTAAATTACAAAAAAAAACACTATATCCTATTTTATTTCATAGGTAGTAATTTTTATTGGTATAAATTATGTCGCTATTTCGTAATTTCGATATTAATCATTTTTATTTATCGAAAATACTCTTTCACTATAGTAAGTAACGTCTAATTAAACATCGTCGTGTAACTCGAAGCAGTATAAATTAATTAATGAATCATCAATTATACCAAGAAGTCACATAAAGTAGGTTATATGTACAATATGTGGAACAGTTTATTAAACTTATCATTGTTCTGTAAAGTGCATCCACACGTTGCACAAGAAAGGAAAGCATATCTGCTTAGTAACAACAGATAAAGCAATTATATAGCAAACAATGAAATAAAACAATACAAACTGCATCTAAATATCCATATTTTTTATGATTTTTTTCCCATTTGTTGGGAAGGCAAAGGGTTCTTACCCATAGAGGCTCGTTATATATTTTCTAGGTACTTCAATGTTTGTAATTCATTAAGGCCTAAGCCACGTCTTCATTTTTATCCATAAATTATCCGTCGATTCGTATTTTTTTCCCAATCGAATGAACAAAGAAATTAAAGATCACGTGGACAAGTTTTGCATATTTCCTTTTATAAAATAAATACAATAAAACATCGACGTGAGAGGTTTCTTAATTCGATAGTATTTATATTCAATTCCTTTCGTATTATTTGCAAAATTTCTCCGACTGTATGACTCACGTGTGAAATGGAAATTCCCATAACCAACATCTATAATTTTTTTCGCCGCTATCTTTTTTTTCCATGAACAGAATGCAAAAGAATGTTAGATCATACAGCCCCATTTACAATGCTCTGTATCAATCGTGATATAGGTATATTACTATATAGTACACAAAGTCGTGTTCATATGAGGCCAACAACTGTGTACGCTATTCAGTTCGTAATGAAAACACCTCAATACTTAACATTTATCAATAATTTATCAGTGTGTATCCTTTCAATGAAACTTGTATTTTCAGATATAACAAGACTGAGGGTTTTACGCCTATGTTAGCACATACGTCCCTTGACTTAATAAGTCAGAAACCAGAATTAATAAAATTTTATGAGTTGATCTCGCCACTAAAAGTTTTAAGCAATTAATAACAAATTGTAATTTTTTTAAGGTTCCGAGTTCTTTTACTTTCATTAATGCGTTGACATTTCATTCATGTCCTGAATTACACTTACTATAGGTAAATATATTTTTTCCCCTTCTGTAATTACCTAGTTTTGTTATGAATTGCTCATTTTAACTGTAAGGAAAACATCGGAAACTTGCATACCTGAGAACTGTACACAATAATTACTAAGGTATTATCGACGCGACCCGCAGTTGGCTAGCGTGGAAGACTAAAAACCGCTTTAGAGATAGCCCATGACCTCCCACTAGAACACAAACCTATAGATTCATACAAATACATGTAGATCAAGTATTATCGATATGTCTAAACGCTAGACATTCGCCAGGAGTAGCGCCCATCTGTGAATACAACTATAATTAGTTTGACTTTGACATTGGCATCTGTGTTCTCAACTCGGTAACACAGATCAACACAATCAAGTATTAGAAATGTATATATCGCGCATATAACTATGTCATGTGCGTATTGATAGTCAATCACCACGCACTATAGCAGTGAAGGAAAACATCATGAGGAAACCTGCATACCGTAGCGATTTGTATAAATTTCTATGGTATGTAGAAGTCCGCCAACCTGCACTAGGCAAGCGTGGTGGATTTTATGGCTTAACCACTCTCAATCGTTCTCTCGATTGTAGAGGAGGCCCGTGCCCTGCAGTGGGTCGTATATGGGCTGATACAATACAAAAAATATATAATATCTATTTGTCTATGTTGGTATTGTCCTTTCGCGTAACAACGGATCAACAGGATTTCTTAGTAGGGATATTTCTTGTGCCGATAAATAACGTACGATTAATATCCCGAAAAGATTTATAGTGCATAAAAAATCTTTACTTAGTGTAATACTGCGTGAACGAAATCACATACAATAGTAGATAATGTATGCTAATAAATATTTCACACGCAATAAACGTAAAATAATAGTTTCAATGACTTTGTTGAGAATTAATGGATCACGATTTTTGTACATGGCGTAAATTTATTTTTGTAAGGTAGGATATCCGTTTCCGGATAGCCCTTCGCTATACGTAATTAAGATGTAAATCTTCGTACTTGACTCGTGCAAAAAATATTGCGACAATAAATTGAGATATAAAGTATCTTGTCTCTCGAGTCGGATCAAACTACACACAGTGTGCAAAATTTTATTCAAATTGGTTCAGTAGTTTAGGAGTTCATCGCACTCATGTCTTGCGTTCAGGGATCGACCCTACCCTACCTGGTTTCGAATAGGTCGCTATAATAGTGTTGGCCGGTTAAATAATCGTATTTTGCAGTCATTGGTCTGAGACTGTCCCGCCCTAACACCCACCACTGCAACTCCTGTAAGCCAGGATCAACAGCACGCATTGAAATGACACTGAGCATTGAAGCTCAGCGAGTCTCCGGGAATGTCTAACTTGTCTTTAACCCGCAACAAAACCAATCATAAAGTTAAATTAACAAGAGGAGTTGGAAATAAATTGTTGTCCACTTGCCTCCATAACAAAGCGGGTGACAAAAACAATGAACTATTTCTCCCACCCAATAGCAGTGTAGATGCATTGTATTCTGGTTTGAAGGATATTGCTAAGCTATGTAAACGATTCCCATACAATTTACAAATAGCAAAAATCAAAAATAATTATTCGCCATTGTCATCATTCACCCAGACACGTCCAACGGCTTTGTAAGAGTCTCCCGATTGAGAGGGATTTATGCTTTATGTTCCGAAAGCCGTGGTAGAACCATGCTGGTATACTGTGTTGGAAGATTTTACACACCTTTGAAATCTTTGTGGAATACTTGGTATAGTTTACTCGCGTTATTTACTACACCGTTAAAGTAGGCGGTAATTAACTATGAACGTTGTACATACATACCGGAAAGCTGAAGGTACGTGCCTCGTAAAATATAGAATATCACTTTATTTCTGGTTTCGTGGCACTGAAGATTTTAATAGCAAATACTCATGGTCTCAAACATTCTTTTTGAGCGAGGTCGGCGTACATTGGAAAAAATACTTGAATGAACCAATTGAAAGAGCTGTTTTTGTGTTAAGCCAATACAGAATCGGTTTACTTAATTACAGCTAGGAAGTTTGCGTTTGATAGATCGATATGTTTTTAACCGACTTAAAAAAATGAGGAGATTCTCAATTCGTCGGAATCATTTTTATTTTATTATTTTTTTATGTAGTATGTTCACCGATTATTTAGTTATTATTTAATATTTGCGCGCAGAGGCTAATATATGAATGTTCATCGAAATCTATCTGCTTTTTTATTATCAAAGCCATGAGTCCGAAAACGGCAGGCACAAATGTCATTAACACTAATTGAAATTTGCCGAGCATGTTTCGGTCCCAATATTTTATTGCTCTAAAGCGCGCTACACACAAAAGCCGTTGATCCCCCGACACAACACTTTGACGTCATCATATTTTATATTGAGTACAAAGTTCAAATCAACTAAAATATCTAACAAAATGTTTCGTATGTATTATTTTTTAGACTTGATAGAATCATTCAGGCATTAATGAATTTTGAATTCTGAACAAATTATTAAGTAAAATAAAATAAAAACATACTGAATAATCCCGTACCAGTGTTGCTAGTGCAAATAATCTGTTTTAAAATTGAGTTCTTTTAATTAATTTTGTATTCTGTTTAATTTACATGGCATATTTGTTTTGTTTTCCTATGTATTACACGTGATAAAAACAACATTAGTTGTATATATACATGAGATTTATTATTGGCGACCTGTTTACTCATTATTATTAAAATAAATAAATTATTATAAAATCTCCAAATGAATAACAACAATTAAAATCTAGTAAGAATTGTAAGAAAATAATTCTAAATGCAACATATTCTCAATAGAGCGACAACGACTGTGACTATCTAATCTCAACCCAGAGCCCATGGTTGTTTGAACAAAGGCTTGTGAAGTGTCCATTCAATTAATAAATGAACGTCACGCGTACACCAACTGATTTAAAATAAACAAACTTAGTGGTCGTTTAAATAGACTGTAGTTCGCAGTAAGATGTGTTTATGTCGCCTGAGAAACGAATGAGGCACAATTTCAAATCACATATTTATTTCAATAGAGATAAGGTTTTAAAACAAAACGAATTCTTTCGGATTTTATCGGGAGTTTGATTTAATTTTAACATTTTTGATTTCCCGACTTTTCGATCACTTTACAGTTTTCGTGGTCACCACGACAGACCACCGATTGAATCAAATTCGCGATAAAATCCGTAAGAATTATTTTTATCTCAATTTGTAACATTCGCGTAAAACTAAGAAACAATTATAGAGAGAAGGTACTTAAGGCTCAGTTAAAAAACCAATTCCATGATGATTACGGATCCATGGAGGCTATTGGTTTCGAGAGCGTTAAATGTGATTTTCCATTGATAACTAATATTTAAGTTTACATACGTTAACTCACGGCTTTTTCCCAGATGGGGTATGCAGAGGTTCTCCTGTTAGCAACCAGGACAACCACGTTTTGCCTTGTCTGTTCCGTCCCAGTATGTGATATGGGTTGAGCCTATCTACTTGACTACGGGCTGATAATTAATTAAGTTTATTATCTTGATATAAAAATTGCACCTCTAAAAGAAATCGAATCATCATTTAATCTTTTTTGTTTATTGCATGACTTGAGTCAATTTCACAGAGTATATTTTACATACTGAGAGTCAATTTGGTACCTAAGACAGACTAAAGAGCATATATTCGAATTGCTGTGAGTCTGTAAGAAAAACAGCCAAAACCCCACCATAACATATTTGTTGTGCTGATATTGATAAAATTAATAACATGTTCACTTTACCTTCGATGAATTCATTTAGAATGACTCAACAAGTGTCGAAGTGCAGAAAACTAAGCTAATTTTCCTAATAGCTTTCGTAGGTGCAAAGTATCTGTTATACCTATAATTAACTAATGTAATTTTGAACACTTGATGCGTATCTTTTAATAACTGATAATTTTTTGAGTATTAGTATGTCTTTGTTTTGATAATCGTATTTGCCTTTCCATGGACTTCAACCCAAACTGTAATCCAAAGCTGTGAGTACTTACGTCAGTCAACCGCAATTATTTTAAATGTTTTTTGCGTTCGCTCGATTGTTTTCGCTCGTGTCGGTCATGATTCAGTACCCGTATAACGTTGTTTTGTTTCTATTGTTCCAAGATATATGAGATAGAACAAAGAATTAAAACAATAAATGAACACGATACACGAATGTAAAAATAAATATAAACAGACAGGTAGTCCTGACTCCTGATCTCGCAAGAAGATACCAAGCCTTATGACGTGTATCGGAAACTGCGGATTTTAGTCCACAACAAAGACCGACATAATTATTGTCCTTAATTATTTCTGGACTACACAAACATTTATCGACATATTATTCGACATATTATTCGACAGCCTCCGTGGCGCAGTTGGTTAGACGCTGCCTGTGAAACGAGAGGCTGCGGGTTCGATCCCCGCACCGAGACATATGTTTGTTAGGCCCACAAGTATTTATCTCGGATCTGGGTGTTTGTGAGACCCAAAAGTCTCTCGTAGCTCCTGATACCCACGACACAAGAATTAATTGATGTTAATGTGGGGTCAGGGTTATGTATGTGACTGTTGGGTGTATTTATTCATTATGATTATTTATCTCAGTACATGTATTAAAGGGCAGGCCTCTCGGTTTACACCCGGTCATTTCGATTAAGAATGGTTCATCACACTGGCCTCCTGCGGTTTGGCAGACCGCACATCAGGGGCGAAGCGTTCATACAACCCGATTCCAACTGGCTTCCTTTTTTATTTAGTGTCTTAAAACTTATATTCCTTACAATGCCATGGAGAAATGTGAAGATATCAAACACGATGCTTTATTTTAAACACTAAACACTAGGTGACCACTGAAAACCAGTGTTGCGCTGTGGCTCACGCCGCAGTACAACGTTAAGCTGAGTGGTCACCTACGTGTCACTTTTTTGCGACGTACAAACTTTTTTTTTTATTTTTTTTTTTTTTTATTTATTTCTGTATGGTGTAGATAAATTTATGTTATATGAGTGTGTGCGTTGTGATAAGTGACAAATAAATGTGTTTTCTTTCTTTCTTTCTAATTATCATAATTTAGTGAAACACGCCATTACGACCTCGGCTTGCCGTTTTAAAAAAATTACCCTTCACCACTATCGAACATACCATAGAAATTCTTCTAAAGGTATCTCTGTTAAACAGGTCAGTTCACGATGTTTTGCTTTAGCGTAAACATCGACGTATTAAATGATAAATAGGATTTAGGGAGTCGTTGGATGAAGTCTGCGTCCAAAAGACCACTGTTAAAACCTTCATAGACCAATGTCTATGACTTCTTAATACTGATGATAATTATGATGTACATATGTATAAAAAATAAAATAAAATAAATAGACCCAACAGTCATATCGTAGTCCTGATTGATCCTAATGTGGGATTAAGATCAAACTGAAACTGCCCCAACTTTCGTTTTTGCTAACTTATTCATCCCATGGTTGTCTGGCAGAAATTGCTTTGAGCAATAAGACCGCCACTTGTACATTTTTTTTTTGTAATTTTGTCCACTTTTCATGCATTTGGTGTACAATAAAGTGTTAAATAAATAAGATCAATTAAGTCTTATGCCGTGGGTATGAGAAACTACAAGACTTTTCGGTCTCAAAAATACGCAGACCCGCGACAAATATTCCTGGGGCTCACAAACATATGTCTCGGTGCGGGGATCGAACCCACGGCCTCTCGTTTCACAGCCAGCGTCTAACCTGCGCCACGAAGGCTAGGTATACCTACATACTATATCTTCATATCCTTAAAATAGTCACCGGTTTTCCACGCATTGTCCCAGACAGGTTCTCGACGTCGCGTCGTATTGTGTTATTCCATATGTTAGTTTGCAGTTTCAGTTAGCATCTAACATATAAATTATCGCGGCAATGACAAACATAGTATGTAGTGATGCACAGCGAGGCAATTTTCGAGTATATATTCGATTTCAGTAGGGCAAAGTACATAAAGACAATATTTTTTTAGCCCAATTAATTTAATCATTAGAAAATACTAGACCTCCTAATATCTATATCTCCTAGACCTAATATCCTCGTGCCGCAGTTAGTTAGACGCCGACTGTGAAACGAGAAGGTACGGGTTCGATCCCCGCACCGAAACAAACTCGAACCCGAGACCTCAGCATTGTAACCGTACCGAAGTACAACTACCGACGCAGTCATAGAATGAAGATAAGTCTGTATTCAATGTAATTCTTGAGCATGCTAACATCAGTGATCAGTGCTGTTCCGCAGCATTCAGCCTACGCGTTTACTGTGTAAGTGTAATCAATATCGTTAACCCTTTCAGACCTGGTGTACACAATTGGACACATATAATATAAAAATAAATTTAAGTATTAATTTCACATTATTTGCAACTAAAAACGGTTGTGTTCATTAGTTCCAACGCCATCTCTTGGCGTTTAATGACAGTTTTTGGCAAGTTATGACCAGTAGCCGACCGAAGTTTGCATTGTGCAGGTAAAAAAAAACAGGTCTGAAAGGGTTAAGCGAAACGCTAATAGAAATGAATATCTTATGTAGTTATTCCGTAAGAAAATTTCGATTCTATAGTAAAATTATTAAGCTGCCAACACTGTATTGACATTGAAAGGTCATTGCTCCGATCTAGGCAATAGGTTATAAATTATAATCATTATTATGTTATCGTGAGAGATAAACGACTCTCGTTGATGTTTTATTAAGACTGCATTGCATATAGTTTCTATCAAGCTTCGTCATGCCAGAGAAAAATCTCCACTCGAGGTAGTCTGTATTAGTATCAATAGTTTTTGGATCTTAAGTAGCCATAATTCATAATGTCTCGAAATCCCTGACGCAGAGTAATGCACTGTTGAGCAATTACATGTATTTACTTGTGGTGTAGTCGCTCAGACATTGTACTACCACTTACAAAATACTGTACCGTTATTTCATTTTATATCTCTGTCACACCTAAGCGGTCGCACTACCTTCCCTCTCACGTCACAGGGTTCGCGCGTGATTGGTACATACAGTGCGCGCATATTTTGTTCACACTGTCCACTCTTCAATATGATGACAGACTACAAAAAATCTCATGAAATCACTAGTGTTTGCACAAATGATTCTAACTTCGTAATGATGTGGCAGTCGGTGTGTGTGCTGCTAATTTGTCAAATGTATGAGTCAAAACCATAAACCGTAATATTTGCATTGAATTTAGCGAGGTTTATTTCTGATCGGTGATAATTCCGTCAGTTATACTTGATCTTATAACCATGAAGATAAATAGATACTGCTAACTATTAATTTTTAGCGAAAATACTATTGGTAATACTTCTTTCCTGTTTCCATACTTTTTCCTTCTTGCTCCCCTCCCGATGGCCGATCTGATGGGCCGGCAACACATCCATGATCCAGCGTTACAGATATTCATGGGCGGCAGTGATCACTTACCATGAGGTGGCCTGTTTGCTCGTTTGCCGGACCTATTGTACCTATAAAAAATATAAAATGACTTGGCTGTAATTCAAAGATATATATTGTAGGTACTTAATATTTTTTTTAACTTATAGTTTATTTTGACTAAGGACCCGATTGAGAAACAAAAGAGCGCGGGTCGCTTTCCGCCACAAAACGAATAATTAATAAAAAAATCGGATATGTTCTAAAGCCGAAAGCCTACCGTATTTTCTGAAAGTAATAACACAATGTGAGTGCTTTTATGAAGTGTATTATTTATTCTCTTTATACAGGGTATATCAAGACTGCGACGGAAAACGAAGCCAGGTGGTAGTGTTAGTGGTTACAGATACAATGCAACTAAAAAATTCCCAAAAAAGCGATAGATTTTTGCAATTCTTTGAATATCATCGGATTTGGATGGTAAATCCCTAGTTTTTGCTAAAATTATAATTTAAACCCTTGTGTGCCATTGTGTCTATAAAGATAAAAAGGTGTACATTATTATTTTGGAAAAACGATGTATTTAATACCCAAATACGACGTTATGATATTACTTATTGTATTAGATATAATTAGATTTAAGAATGTATTTAATGTAATTGGTGTATGCCGTTTTATTAAATTAATATAATTAAGTAAAAATTACAAAAAAAAAATTGTGGCTGTTTTCCAAGAAAATTTTAGTTGCATTGTATCAGAAGACACTTATACTACCACCTGGCTTCGTTTTCGGTAGCAGTCTGGATATACCCTGTTTAAACTAAATAGTGCCATAATGCATGACGTATCTTGCCATATTATCTTTAATTGACGACCAAGCCGGTATATCAGTCATACAAAAAATTTCGAAGTTTTCCTCCTACGTTTGTACTCATTAATAACCTAAAAAATATGGAAATCCCCTGATTTGTGAATACTCAGTGTTAGTTTTGTAAATGTGGTATTTCCATTGCCGAATATTTCGATTTCTCTTTTTTATTAATGTTAGCGTATGACGAAATGAGCAGGGGGTTACTCTATGATCCGAAACGAAGCTCGAATGTTCGGACGTCGCACGTAAAACTGTACGAATGTGCCTAGTTGGTACCTACGGACACAGCCCGCGCATACGAGAAACCCACTTTTTATTTCAAAATACTGGCTGCACTTCAATACTACACAAAGACACAATAACCCAAAGGCCAAACAGTTATTCATATACACATTAACATTGTTTATCCCAAATTAAGAAGACCTTTTTGTCTACCACGACAGTCTAATACGTTGGCAGAGTCCACAAATATGCAGCAGATTGCAGGTTACCTCACGATGTTTTCCTTCACCGTAAAAGCAAGAGATAATTAACCAAGCATGATTAGCATCTTCGTCCAGTAAATAACGTCTTTTAATCACAATCTTGAGCTAATTTAAACAGTGATTAGAGGAACGCGAATATAATTGTGTTGACATTGGAATAAAATAACTGCCCTTTCTTTTATCCTTGGATTAACAGTATCCTCATCGTTAAACGTAATAATAAAAAAATATGCATATAATGCATTTGTAACCGATCGATGTCTGTACATGAAAGATAAATGAGAAAATTTAATATGGGTCCACCGAAAACAATGATTTGTAGAATTTTTGTGTTTGTCTGTGCGGTAGTGCGCGATTATCTCAGAAACGGCATAATCAATACATAATATTATAATAAATTTGTAACCGATCGATGTCTGTACATAGAAGATAAATGAGAAAACCTAATATGGGGGCTATATTAACGTAATAGAACCCAAAACAATGTTTTTTAGAATTTTTAGTTTGTTTGTGCGCGATGAACTCAGAAACGGCTAAATGGATTTCGATAAAATTTGGTATGGAGGTAGCTGACACCCTGGATTAACACTTAAGCTACTTTTTTACCCGAAAAATGTAGTGTTCCCGTGGATTGAGGGAGAAATTCCTATATTTTTTTTACTTTCTTGATGGGATGGGACTGGGATCTTGAGTGATTATGAGACGGGTCAAGGCGAGATATAACAAGATGGGATTTTTTTAATAAAGATAATCACGCAAACGGAGTTCCGGGCAGAAGCTAGTATTCAAATAAAGTTGTTAAATTACCTCAGTTTATGATAGACAATAATACCTATATTTTAAATCATAGTCTAGTGTTGTGACTGCATGGTTCTAACACCTAAACCAAAACCTAAATAACAATTGGTCTTGTATTCGCAGAAACATGTGAATCTGTTACGTGTATTATCTTTTAAATACTTTAAAAGTTTTGTACGGCTTGAGATTAATTTGATTATATATTTTATTCGTTTTTATATAATATCGTTAATGATGACTGTCTGTTGGTATGGCCGATTAAAACCTTGCTAGTAATTGCTTGTGATATGACAATCGTGATGGCATTGCTCGCCGATAAAAAAACTATTCAGTTGTTGACATTGTTGCGTTAAATTGAGTAAGTATTGTGAGGTCAAGTTCAAAGTTACACCGGCCTCAATTCAAACTTGTTTTTCTGCTAGGCAAAGGAACTACAACACAGTCTGCTTCTAATGACAAATGCAATTAATAGACCTCGTCTGCGATCTTCTAACGCCTGGAAGCGTTGTTGTCAAAATATTAAAAACAGTTTTTCTCACTTTACATTTTATTTCCTTGGACATGTTAATACTATTAGTTAACGAATATAAATGCTTAATCATATTATGAAAACATATTATCTCAAACAATGCTTTATAGATATTTTTTTAAATTTTATTTGTAGTTCCAGATTTCGCCACTTACCAATAGAAGATAAATTAATTATAGTTTTGTTTTTAAGGCCTAAACTGACAATAATGACGCCATGACAGCTTCCATGTAGCCGTTGGTTAGACACTGACTTCACTGTGAAACGTGAGGCCGCAGGTTCAATCCTCACATCAAAACAAAATGTGTATGTAATCCACGGGTATTTGTTTCGGGTTTGTGGAACCGAAAAGTCTCGTAACTCCTGATACCCACGACACAAGACTCGATCTTAGTGTGGGGTCAGGACTGTGTATGAGACTATTATGCATATTTATTTGTTCAAAAAACTCTTAACCATATTGGTATAAAAATTAATACCGTTCAAAGAAATGGCAATTCGTTAAGTGATAATTTAATTTGCTTTATCGTCGCCATTTTCCTGTGTTTTTAGGCCAAGAATACTTAATTAAGGATAATCGTTTTGTAAATATTTTGATATGAAACTTGTTTTTTCATCTAACAAAGATCGCTTTGTAAGTAATCTTACGTTGGTAAGATAAGGTATAATTAACTTTTAAGCATAATTAATTAATGATTTTGAGTGCGCCACCAAATGCTTTTAGATTTGTAAGAGTTTTTGTTTGTTTAAAAAGTAAGAAAAAAATCCGAGCGAAAGCCGCGGGACGTTTGTAATTTAAAAAAAAGTCTTAATAATATATATATACAATTCCGTCTTTATACTAAGTATAACGCTAGTAAAATTAAGTTTAATTAAAGTTTGAAGATATCATAATCCTACTTACTAATATTATAAAGGCGAGAGTTTGAGTGTTTGTTACTTCTTCACGCTCAAACGGCTAGACCAATTTTGTTAAAATTTAGTATGGAGGTAGCTGATACCTGGATTAAGGAATATTGGGTGTATCGTATTTATAGTCTACTCGAGCCACACGAAATAAGCCATTTTGGCTCCGCAGTCAACGTGTTTGTCTTTTGTCAGTTTACACAATTTATAGGTACAAATTGTCTGCGATCTTTTGGCGTCCGGATGCGTTGTTGTCAAAATATTAGGAACAGTTTTTATCTCTTCACATTTTAATAAATTAAACATGTTAATACTATTACATAACTAGTATAAATGCTTGTTATTATGAAAACATATCTCAAACAATGCTTTAAATAGATATTTTTGAAATTTTAGTTTTAGTTCCAAGTTTCGCCGCACGCCAACAGAGTTTAGATTTTACGTATTGTATGTATAATTTGGAAAAGTTTGCGAGACAGGTCAAAGACCCCGTACCAGTCCGTAACTATAGTGGAATGAAATTGACTAACTCTAGTTTCTACTGAACACTGTAATTGACTGATATGGAAGAATATGTAGACTGGTAGCAACATTAATATGGTAATGTATGTATTGGTTAATATTATGGTCTCGTGAAGAAACATTGTGAAAAAACTATAATTAGATATTAATACGTAGGCACCTAAGAAGTCAATATAGTTTTATGCGCTGTATATATTTTTGCATCTTCATGTTTATAAAAATATTTTATTCGTGTTCTAATTCGTTCGTTCGTATCAGCCCATATACGTCCCACTGCAGGGCACGGGCCTACTCTACAATCGAGAGTACGATTGAGAGTGGTTAGGCCATATAGTGTTCTAATTACCCAACTTAAAAAGGATCTATTCAATTTAAAGTAAATAATCTAATGAGTGTATGTTATGATATTAATAAAAAATTAAAATCGAATTAAAAAAACACTCCTCATAAAAATTGTTTGAATATTTAGGTATTATAGATTTATTAAAAGATTAGTTTTATTTCTCTCTTTTTGTTACACTTTTGAAGTCGGTTTAATTTATTTAAATTATTTTTTACTTTTTATAGTGTTTTTTTTTCAAGTCGGTTAAAAAGAATTATCAATCTTGTTCGTTCAGAACTTTTCTTTTTTTCAGAAATTCTGGAAGAGGTCCAGAATTTGCAATTAATTTCACAGTAAAGCCGACAAAATAAGTAGTAAGTAGTAACTAGATTTCATCATAGAATTCATGTAATGCAATTCATGTTTCCTCAAAGAAAATGTATTAGTTTATCCTCAAATTACTGCTGACATTATCCTTAAGGAAAAGCCGTAAAGGATACTTGACACAGTTGTTAATTTCCACGGAAATTGACTTTATGGATAAAGATTTTTTAAATAGATTTTATGTCCCTCTTTTTTTTTATACAATATGTCCGGCAAACGAGCAAACAA
This sequence comes from Theretra japonica, assembly GCA_033459515.1. NCBI lineage: Eukaryota > Metazoa > Arthropoda > Insecta > Lepidoptera > Sphingidae > Theretra > Theretra japonica. The sequence continues at coordinate 1,444,152 of CM065942.1, forward strand.
GTCACCTGATGGTAAGTGATCACTGCCGCCCATGAACGTAACGCGTAGATCATGAATGTGTTGCCGGCCCAATTTGGAAGGAACGGGAAGGAAAGGAAAGAAGAGAAAAGATAGGAAGAGGAAAGGGGAATTGGGCATCCGGCAAATATCCAGTTTCATATGGTTGTTCATAGTAACATATAAGTACGTCATCATATTATCTTATAAAGGTAAATCCACACTCTACTTTCCCTGGACTATTCCAATCCAATTCAACAGCCAAAGGAAGTCCACTGCTAAACATAGGCCTCTCCCAATGATTTCCACACTATTGAGGCAGACTATTAACTCAAAGAAAACTGACGTGATTCTATGGCCTTGTTTTTGTGTTTCGTTTTGTTAGTGAGATTTCCGAAAGCCTAATACCCGTTTTCTCCTCCCGTCCTTTTTCTTTCCGTTTCCCCTCTCTTTCTAAAAGTCCAACACACCTTTGGATCAAGCGTTGTAGGTCTTCATTTGTCCGCCATCATTTATTACCAGGTAAAGCCTTTAATCGTTTATATGCAATAAAAAGTATACGGCGTATATCAAGACTGCTACCGAAAACGAAGCCAGGTGGTAGTTTTAGTGACTTTAGACACAATGCAACATACATTTTTGCATTTTTTTAATGTATGTTTTTCCTATCATCGTATTTGGGTGGAAAATACATACACCAACAAAACTGACATGCGTAACGGCGCGTTCTTCGCGTGTCTTCCTTACACTCTAGCTACGGCCATGAAATCAATACATGTTCCGTAATAATTGACATGATAATTATGTAATGTGTTGTCGAAGTTGTAAATGGTATTAATAACAAGTGTACCACGATGTCACTCAGTGCGATAATTACGTAAATGTACTTAGCAAATGTTGAATTTGTATTATTTAATAGAGTAGATCGTTTTACGTTAGAAAAAATACAACGTGAGATATACGGCTAACTCTGGAAAGAGTTGATGTCAACTAGGCAGATGGTCGTAAATCGCGAGGATTTTTTTTTGTAATGTTTTAAATATCATTGTGTTTGGGTGGTAAATCCATAGTTTTTGCTAAACTTATAATTTAAAGCCTTGCGTACTATAGCGTGTTTAAAAATAAAAGGGTGTACATTATTAATTAGGAAAATGTATGTATTTACCACCCAAATACGATGATAGGAAATATATTACAAAAAAATCGTCGGATTTTTTAGTGGCAAATATTTTAGTGGCATCGTGTCTTTAGTCATTAAAACTACCTCCTGGCTTCGGTTTTCGGTAGCAGTCTTGATATACCCTGTATGGTAGGACTTTTATCCCGGAAAAAAAATCACCTACCTCAGGCTTCGCATGTTGTATTGCGAGCTTAAGTTCAGGTTCCTGATCCAGTTAGGCTAATGTATTTCATAAGGCCATTCTGTAGTCATTCTATTGTTAGGATTATGTAGTCATTCACACTGCTCCGATAGTATTTACGAGTACAACCGGGTGTTGATCCCCTATTTCCTCTCCGTCCATAAAACATAAGACTGTTCTTCGAAGGCCTGAGATACTATCCAACTATGTGTCATTCCTATACCCTCCCATGAAATTCTCTCTCTCTTTCTTGTTATTTAAGTAGAACTTACAGTTTGCGAAGTTTTAACATACTTATTTTATAATGCGAAATTTCTTTGTTAAATAATTAGTCATGTTAACACAAAACAATCAAAACACACATTGCTCTACCACGAAAGTTATGACTAACTTGAAGTTAGTTTAGAAAGACATGTTTGTCTTAGCAATTATCTTGTCACTCGGAGAAATAGGTCTCTCAAAACAGCTCTGGATCGCTAATCAAAAAAGAGGTTGCTGGCATTTTATTATGATGATGGCGAAACAAAAAAAGAAGAGAGGGATTTACGAATATATCAGAAATTAAATTAGATTTATATCAAAGAAGAATCTTATTATTTTTTGATAGGCTGGGACACGTTTAGTAGCCATAAGCTTAAATTTAATAAAACTATTTTTAAATGGGTCAGACGAACCAGGGCTTGACCATTATCTTAATATTCATGCCCTTTTTCTAATTTGGGCTCATGATTGAGATTTTACACTACAAAGGACACTAAAGAAATTTCTAACAAAACAGAGTGGTACTCGTAGCGGTATTAAAGGCACCTCTCTGTCACTCACACAGTAATACTATCTTCCCTCTCGTTTTAATGGGTTCCCGTGATCCTGATTGGTGCAATCACAGTGCGCGATTATTTTGCCCGCGATGTCCGTTTGAATACCTCAAAGGGGCCGAATAATGTCCGAAAATTGGGTATTACCCTTTTTATCTCGTTCGTTATCGACATCACGTCTCAGATAAATGGAGATGATCTGCGAATACGACATTATGACGTCACAGCTGTCAATTAGCATGACAGTATCGCCTGTGCGGCGTAGTAGACAGTTGTAATTCAGTTGTCGGTAATGTCTCACGCTGTTGTAGCGAATCGCGAGTCATAGTGCGTAAACGTTTTTTTAATTTTTATTTTTTTAAATTTTATGGTAAAGGTTACGTTGTGAAGCCTAAGTGCTTTTATTGTTTTGGGTAAATAATTGTGTATGATTTTTTGTGACATATTACAGTCATTGGTTTTTTTTTTAAGAAAATGTAATACTGTGAAGCCTTAGTGATTTTTATAGGTTGCTAGGAAAATAATATTCGCTTTTATTTAAAGCGTTGTATTTGTATAAAATATTATTTAATTATTTTAATCAATACGAAAAATATATAGCAAAGAGTTTTAAAGTGATATTATTGCTTTTAATTTATAATCGGTTATTGTGTTTCATATTGTATTGTATTTTCGGATACAAATTCAATTCACGAACAAGTAGGTTATAAAAGTTCGGTGTTTGCCAAAAATCTTGTATGTACCATAAATTTGTGAAACAGTGTTTATGTCCTTGTTTAAAAATTTATTCTTTCCGGATAATCCTTGTGAAAAGTAACCTTTATTTTTTCAATCCTTAACGTAAGGAAGTGTGTAGCTATCTTTATTATTCTATTGCAAGTAAATCCAGTATCAAGGCTGTAATATTTATCTGCTTTATCTAAATTGGATATGCAAATATTGGCAATGTGACAAAAATGATCGTCCAATGTTTGTTTAAAATTTAACAAATACTACAACCAATAATTGCGATGTATTTTACAAACACGTTTGGAATCGTGGTCATATTTCTTATTTACGACTCTATATATTCATATTTTTAAATCACAAGTAGGTATTAATTTCAAAATTGTTCGGAGTTCGGGCATAAATAGTTAAATAAATATAGTAAAAATATATAAATAAATAAATACACCCAGTCACATACAAACATAGTCTTGCCCCATACTAAAATCGAGTATTGTGTCGTGGGTATCAGGAACTACAAGAGACTTTCCTGTCTCACAAACACCCAGAACAGAAACAAATAATTGTGGTTCACACAAAAAAAAATTCGGTGCGAGGATCGAAACCGCGGCCTCTCGTTTCACAGCCGTCAGCTAACCAACTGCGCCACAGAAGCTGTAAAAAAATAGAAGCTACTTTTAATATATTTCATGCCCTTGAAGGTGGATTCTCGTAGAATCCATACACTATGCCTACGAAATGTAGGTACGTACCAACCAAATCTCAGATTTATAAAATTTCATGAAGATTCTCGGTTAAAGCGACCGTAAATATAATACTGTACTGGTTAATATAATACTCTATTAATTAATCGTGTCTCAAAAATCGAAATCGTGATTTCTAATAGTTCCTACTTCCTGTCAAAATCTTAAAAATATTAAAAGACAATAAAGAAGAACTCTATTTGCGTGCTAGAGTTCTGTAGGTTTAAGATACCTCTCAGCCTAGATCTGCCCTTAAATCTAGCCTTAGATTCCACTGGAAACGAATTCCTGAAGTATTCTGTATCAGCCCATATACGTCCCACTGTAGGGCAAATGTCCTCTACAAACGACAGTACGATTTAGAGGGCCATATGGGCCACCACGCTGGCCCTTAGACGTAGAAATTATTCTCTTTTAATCGCTACGGTATTCAGGTTTCTTCACGATGTTTTCCTTCACCGTTATAGTGCGTGGTGATTGACTATCAATTCACAAGTATTAAGTCCACTTATTTACTTTAAAGTGTTAATACATAAAGTAAATATTTTGCGGTCACACTAAGGCGTTAAATGGGGAGTCGCAGAAACCGCGTAACCATATTAAAGAATTAGTGTTAATCACTCAAATATATTGGTGATTATTTGATAATGTTATCTGCATAAATGTCTATTCATGTTGATAAGTGATTAATTTGTTCGTTATCCAATTATAGCTTAGTTACAAACTGTTACTAAGGACTGCGTCGGTGGCGTAGTATTGCTACGGTATGATCACAAAGCTGAGGTCTCGGGTTGGAATCCCGCGTCAGCAAAGTGATATTGGATTTTTCTATTCATTATCAGCCTGGAGTCAGGAATTTATGCCCGATATTGCGATAGGCTCGCTTATCACATCGTGGGACGGAACAGACACGGCGAACCGTAGGTGTCTTGGTTAGTACTAGGAAACCTTTGCCTACGCCTTCTGGGAAAAAAGCGTGAGGTTATGTATGTATGTTACTAATTACACACTGGTGCCGTGTTCATATCCCGGGTAAATACCAAATATTATCAGCCCTATGTCATATGATTATCCTTAAAATACTTATGAATGTAAAATTACCAAGTTGTACATCAATCAAATCCAATCCATCAGCCAAAGGAAGTCCACTGCTGAACATAGGCCTCTCCCAATGATACCCACAGTGACCTGTTGGAGGCAGCCTGCATCCAGCGACGTCCCGCGACCTTTACCAGGTCGCCTGACCACAAGTTGTACATAAATTACACGTAAATATATCGTTCAAAGTTGACAATGGATCGGAACAGGCGCCAAATTTTAGCACTTTCAAATAAGCTTATGATGTAGGAACAGGGCGATAGAACGTTTTAAAAATGTCATACTAAGGGTACTTTAATTGGTGTTGAATCTATAATTTGGCAATAGTAATTAAAACACCATATTTGATTATTAAATTAACCTAATGAATACTAAAAATGTAGCACATATTTTTGCGTTTTTACGTATAAATATAAACTGATACTAAGAGTAAGTGAATGTTATTCTATAAATTAATTTAAATTAGTTCTAATTTCCATATTTTACTTTAAATTAGTTGTGTAATTGAATGTTTAAGTGATTACAACGTTTTGGCTTTAAAAGCCAGTTTATTTATGAATTCGTGTGTGTATATTTTAAAGAGAATGAAGGAGTCTTTATATTCACAGAACAGATGAATCATCTGTTCTGTGCTTATACCATTGAAATTCACAGTTGTTATAATTTAATCGTCATATTTTAAAATTGTTAACTTGGGTGTCACATTAATTTAAATACAAAATTCAATATTATTTAATCGACTTCAAAAAAAGGAGGAGGTATTAATGCATTAACATACATACATAATACATAAACACACGCCTTTTTCCCAGAAGGGGTAGGCAGAGGTGCTACTAGAACACCCACGTTTCGCCTTGTATATTCCGTCCCACGATGTGATAGGGGGCGAGCCTATCGCCATATCGGGCACAAATTCCTGACTCCGGGCTAATAATGAATAGAAAAATCCAATATCACTTTGCCCGACCCGGGATTCGAACCCGAGACCTCAGCTTTGCAATCATACCGTAGTACCACTACGCCACCGAGGCAGTCAGTAGTTAATTAATGCATTAATTAACTATTAATATAAGGCATAGGTCCTGTTTAGTACTTTGCGCCTTCAATATGTTACGCATATATTTTGATTTGTCGCCTAAGTCAATAAACGAACTAATCAACGTGTACAAAGTACAATGAAATAGATTTTATTTCTTACTTTGTGTGTTTTCTTTTAAATCATTTTTTACTTTTTAAATTTAGATTTGTCGTGTACGGGGGTACGAACCTGCGGCCCGTCTTTTCACAGTCGGTTTCGTGAGGGAGTTCGTTACGACTGATCTCTCTCTCTCTCTTCAGCCACAGAAAGTCCACTGCTGAACATAGGCCTCGCCCTTGGATAGACATAGACCTGTTGGAAGCGGCCTGCATCAAACGACGGATAATTTAATTTAATTTTAGACTTACCAATGGTCTTATTGACAGCCTCCGTGGCGCAGTTGGTAGGATGCCGGCTGTGAAACGAGAGGCAGCGGGTTCGATCCCCGCATCGAAACATATGTTTGTGTGAACCACAAGTATTTGTTTCGAGTTTGGGTGTTTTGACCGAAGTCTCTCGTAATTCCTGATACCCATGGCACAAGACTCGATCTTGTGTGTTGAGGACTATATATGTAACTGTTGGGTGTATTTACTTTTCATTAGATCTGATTTCTATAAAGTCTAAAGCATTTCGAGCATTCTAAAGCATTTTCAAGTACCTTATCTCCCATTAAATATTTATACAAACAATCTTAAAACAGGAAATTGTGGTAGATAAGCAAAGATAAAACGGGATTTTGAATAATTTAAGTCCATTGCCGTAATTTATAATTCTTTGTTCAAAGACGACGTAAGATTAAGAACGTTTATCAATGTCTTAGGCAGTAAAAACGTAAAAATTTAAAAACATATCTGAACGTCACGCCTTTTTTCTCAGAAAGGGTAGGCAGGGGCGCAATTATGACACCTATGTTTTGTCTTGTGTTCCGTCCCATGTGATAGGGGGCGAGCCTATCGCCATATTGCACAAATTCTGACTCCGGGCTACATACATACATACATAAACACACGCCTTTTTCCCAGAAGGGGTAGGCAGAGGTGCTACCAGAACACCCACGTTTCGCCTTGTATATTCCGTCCCACGATGTGATAGGGGTCGAGCCTATCGCCATATCGGGCACAAATTCCTGACTCCGGGCTGATAATGAATAGAAAAATCCAATATCACTTTGCCCGACCCGGGATTCGAACTCGAGACCTCAGCTTTGTAATCATACCGTAGTGCAACTACGCCACCAAGGCAGTCGAACATATTATCTTAATGCGCAAACGTAAGCCTACTTTATTAGGTAGATTTTCTTTTTATCTCGCTACAAGATATTTACTAATAAAAGATAAGCCAAATATGTGAGTACATAAATATATTCGTTTACATTTGGCTTATCTTGAAACAATTAGTAATTTAATTTTCATTGACACATCGGCTCTCCTTTTCTTTCAAAACATTCATAGATGGCCTTGTCTGTAATGCTCCATTTATACGGGGAGAGTTTCTCGCTTCTAACATACGATTATTGTAAGGATATAAAAAAGTTGCATCGTGTAAACATTGTCAGAACCTAAGGTCAGAACATTATAATCTATGGTGGTTGTGTCATGCGATAATCGCATACGATTCTCGCCACGAGAAACTCGCACCGTGTAAATAGGGCTTAAGTCACATATACCAGGAGTTCATCTTGATAATTAACGTAAAATATGCTATAGATAAGTCCGCCAACCCGCACTAGGCCAGCGTGGTGGACTATATGGCCTAACCACTCTCAATCGTACTCTCGATTGTAGAGGAGGCCCGTGCCCTGCAGTGGGTCGTATATGGGCTGATACAATACAATACAATGCTATAGATTATTACCTAAGTTTGCGTTTTTATAAAAACGATTCTATAGTTTAGTAAACTGTTGCAGTGGTACAGAAAAACAAGTATGGCCAAAGCGTCAAACATTATAAAGTTTCAAATTATTCTATAAAAATCTTGTCAGACATTTTTTTTATATTTGCTGCATTCGTAAATAAAACAACTTCTATGCATTAAATATACAAAATGTTATGTAACAAAATACTTAAAGCATTGTAAGGAATACATTGTTTTCAATTGCATCTTACGAACATTTTAAAACAACCAAATCTGTATTCTATTAGCATGGTAAATCTATTGTTACACTACAATAAGACGTGCTGTATATTTGTATATCATATTATCATAATCATTGTTTTAAAACAAAAGAACTAAAAGGCGCGAACGCAGTCATGTGATAAACAATATGGCGCCCACAATTCACAAAAATGTTATGTAAAATATTTGCAATAAATATTTTAAATAAGGTGCTCGGTTAAATAGCTCTTCAAATAATTTCATGGTTTTAATTTGTATTGTAAATGAATACATGCAATTTTATTATTATGCAGATTATTTAACTTAACAAAACAACGTATACAAAGACTGAATCTTAGGTTATTCACAAACAAGGACTTCTGTGATAATGAGTGTTAGTGTGTGAGTGAAAAAAAAAACAAAAAGTGACATAATGCGGAACGGAGGAAATGAAAAATCTGCGGATTGGGAGAGCGAGAAATTAAATCCAAATGGATGGTAAGTTATAGTAATATTCTTTTATTTTTCAGTCGCAAAATATGGACATCTTCAAGCGGACCTTGGTCCAGTTATGGACATATTTCGGCTTTATTAAACACGTTCATCTTTGGTTACATGAATCTCTGTGTATTCTTGAAATATTTTTGACGAGACTGTGATATTCTTCTTGCATAATCAACTGATGCTGAACCTAGTTTATAATTTTTTTCGGTTTATTATCTTCATTTGGACCATACAATATGGACTTAATAATAAAAAAACAAAAATTTTAAAAATCTCTTAAAATCCTCAAAATATAAATATAATAAATCCTCTTAAAATGGGACTAGGAGATTTTTTAATTTCACAATACAATTACTGGCCGTTCATAATTTTATTTTTCATTTGAGCGTCATCAAATGAGGATTCACCAAATAGACTACCTAAATCTCAATAAACTAGCAAATACAGAGAAATTATACAGTTTTAAAATAAACCACACTATATTTTATTCCCCGGGCCATATAAAAATAAACATTTGCGAATTGGTGTCAATTAGGTGACTATTTATTCGCAAAACAGGTGTTGTGTTAAAAATCTTATTTTATTAGGCAAGGGTTTTAGTGCGTGGTGGCCTGTTGGGAACATGTTCACGATGGTCGTGAGTTAAATTCCCAAGACACACCTCTGACTTTTCGGAGTCATGCGTGTTTTGGCCGTCAATCTGCAATCACCATGTAAAATAACGATGAAAGAAAATTTGTAAGACTTTCTATGGTATGTAAAGTCCGTCAACCTGCACTAGGCCAGCGTCGTGGGGTAAATGACTTTACCCCTCTCAATCTCACTCTCAAAGAGGCGGCCCGTGCCCCGCAGCTCAGTGGAACGTATATGGGCTGACACATACAGGGGATAAGATGTAATTACTGCTGATCAACAGTATTCAATACTACAAATGGCCATGCTGCTTACTTATCAAATAACCTAGCTTAGGTATTCCTGCCCGCTGTCCTTTTTTTCCTAGTGCTCTCCCATATCGACAGCCTCCGTGACGCAGTTGGTTAAACGTCAGCTGTGAAACGGGAGGCTGTGGATTCGAACCCCGCACTGAAACAAATATTTGTATGAACCACAGGTATTTGTTTCAGGTCTGGGTGTTTGTGAGACCATACAGTACATACATACGCCTCGGTGGCGTAGTGGTACTACGGTATGATTGCAAAGCTGAGGTCTCGGGTTCGAATCCCGGGTCGGGCAAAGTGATATTGGATTTTTCTATTCATTATCAGCTCGGAGTCAGGAATTTGTGCCCGATATGGCGATAGGCTCGCCCCCTATCACATCGTGGGACGGAATATACAAGGCGAAACGTGGGTGTTCTGTTAACACCTCTGCCTACCCCTTCTGGGAAAAAGGCGTGTGTTTATGTATGTATGTATACAGTCTCTTGTAGTTTCTGATACCCACGACACAAGATGCGATTTTAGTCTGGGGTCAGGACTATGAATGTGGCTGTTGGTTGTATTTTTTATTTATTTTGAGAGGTCGGATACGCAGCTAAAGTATTGTAGATATTGTTGGGCGACAGGAATTAGTTATCATTTATTGAAAATTAAATGAAATGAAAATAATTTATTGAATCCATTAAAATGTTCAACATTATTTAGATTCAGTTATATTTTTTTTTCTACCACCCGGTTCGGAAAGCGGTTTTCACTAGAGAAGAACGGGCAAGAAACTCTAGTGTTGCTCTTTTCAAAACCAGTTTACAATATGGTGATTATTACAAAAATTACAAGTTGGTCCAAATCAGAGCAGTTCATTGATAATTTGTTATAATTTGCAATTGAGTCGTTTGCTCTCAATAGATATGTAATTCTTGCGGAACCTATCGAATATAAAAGCTTATCATTTTCAACATCAGACGATAGTAATCCAGAAACTGGATAAAGACTTCCTCAAAAAACATTGGGTAGTACGAGTAGGTAATATTTTTACATGCTTTTAACGATTGTGGCTCTATCTACCGTGAGATCTTTTTACACTGCAACTGGTTGTCCGAAATAACACATTATCTTAAGACGTATTTTCCTTATTTCTTTGGCCACAGGTATAAAAACCCAAGTTCCAACGTTTTATTTATTTCATTTGCGTAATTATTTAATTTCATAATAAGTTTATTCAAATTAAGATTTAGTAAATTGCCTTCGCTCCGATATTTATTAATAACATTTGACGTATTAAAGTTAATGTCGGATATTTTGAAGTTGTGATTTTGTTTGCCTTGAATGACCAACTCCCTAAATTTCACTAAACTAATAGGTCAGTAATTTTAAAGATATATAAAAGTACACAATATAATTAAATTCACTCCTTGATTCACAAACTACGTATTTGGCAATAGTCAATATAGTTTCTGAAACAAATTAATGTCTACGCTCAATAAACTATGACAAACATACTATGAACGACTCTACATGCAGTTAAAATTACATATGTATCTCCTTACATTAAAACAGTAAAAATCCAAAGATTCAAATTATATTGTACCTTAGAAACGAACATACACACAGCACTCTACAACATTCGTATCAATTATATTACTTTTTTATCAGCTCATCAGACAAGTGGCCTGTCGATAGATCGATAACCTTACGGACCGCAAATCATTTGATACAAATGTGATCAGCAAAAACCATATGTATAGCTACATTATAATGCAGCAAATAGGTAATACTGCAAAGTGTACAACGTGTAAAGTCCACGTGATATAGAAATGAAGGAAATTATGTGTTCTTTGAACGAAATAAAGAGCATATATTGAGCCTGTTAAAATATTGTTAGCAATGTAACATTGTAGCGCATAATTTTGATAGCAACTTTAGAGGTGGTAATTTTGCTAAGTGATTTTTAGTAGGAGTTTTTTAAATATAAAACTTATGTTTCTTTGATTTAAAATTGAATTAAATAAAATTATTGTGTGTAACTTTGGATTTGTTAAAGTGTGATCTTGATAACGCCGAGGAAAGCCATGAACTCATAGGTATTAGTTTTTTTTAATTAGATAGCTATATTACATAAAATAGCTATCTAATTTAAAAAAATTAACACACATAATTATGTGTAATCAAAATGTTGCTGAATAAGCACTAGTATCATAAAAGGTAAAAGAAAATAAATGGAAAGAATGGATAATTGCGAATGCCAACGTATTTTAATTGATTTACAAATAATAATTAAGTGCAATGCGTCTTAAACATAATATATAGGCATGCATACTTACCTTTTACTATCACTAATGACCCTTTTTATTTTCCCTAATTTATTGGATGTAATTACTAAGGCGTTAGAACGGAAGGAAAATAGACTTAATTACGAAAATAATATAGAATTATTTTTAAATTAAGAAAATATTTTTTTATCCTGGCATGTTTTTTTACACTGACAAGATAGAATGCAACGCACCCAGCGTACATACGTGCATGCAGTCCATCTATAAAGAACCAACCGGAGAGAGAAAACCTTAATCATCGGTTGGTACAATATGCCTTCAAACAATGCTAAATAGATTACCCATCGTAGATATTGTACTGTACTGTATCAGCTCCTATACGTCCTACAGCAGGGCACGAGCCTCCTCTACAATCGAGAGTACAATTGTGAAGGGTTTGGCTATACAGTCCACCACGCTGGTCTAGTGCGGTTTGGTAAACTTTACAAACCATAGAAATTCTTACAAATCACCACGGCATGCAGGTTTCCTCACGATGTTTTCCTTTACCGTTATAGTGCGTGGCGATTGACTATCAATACACACATGACCTCGAAAAGTCAGGTGTGCCCTGGGATTTGAACCCGCGACCACCGGGAACATGTGGACGTGGATATGAATTGCCCTAAATTACCACTGAACCGGTTAGGCTAACATTACTCCTTAAACATCTATGTCTATTTTATATGGCTTGACGGATTTCGATGAAGTGATGATGAAAAAGGATGGGGAATGCCCATTCATGGTATCGGTAAAAAATATTGTTGACCCCAATACTGATACAGCTTAAAATTCATTACATTTTTTTTATGGTTTCTCCTTAAACGTGTTCCTGTATAATCCCGGGGGACAGATTTTTTTTAAATAAAGTAATTATCATCACATTTCACAGAGCGGAAGCCAAATAAATGGCTTTGATACTTCAAGTTCATTTCTCCAAGAACTCCGAGCCTGGGTCGCAATTATGTGTATTTTTATTGAACATATATATTTTCCCGACACAAAAAAGTAACTTTCATCGAGGGACAAATCTTCGCACCGATACCAAGTTTCATAATAAAAGGGTCATTCTACTTTGGTATGGAGGTAGCTGACACCATCTTAAGTGGATTAACACTTGGCTACTTTATATCCCGAAAAATTTAGTGTTCCCGTGGGTTGAGGAAGGAATTCCGATTATATTATATTTTATTATATTTTACCTTTTATACTCAAAGGGATGGGATGGGAGTGGATTTCACGCAGACTAAGTTTACAAGCAAAAACTAGCATTAAATATTAATAAATACACCCAACAGTCACATACATAGTCCTAACCCCACACTAAGATCGAGTCTTGTGTCGTGGGTATCAGGAGCTACGAGAGACTTTTCGGTCTCACAAACACCCAGACTCGAAACAAATACTCGTGGTTCACACAAACATTTGTTTCGATGCGGGGGTCGAACCCGCGGCCTCCCGTTTCACAGCCGGCGTCCAACCAACAGCGCCACGAGGCTGTCAGTATATCCGCGGTATATCAGTATATAGGCAGTATATGATGCTATCAATATATCCGCGGAAACGCAAAAGTGTCAAGGCCAGGTTGTCGACCCACTATCAGCAGTACGGTAGGTACCCAGTGACTAGTGGAACAATACAACAACACTCGCAAACATCATCACATGATCGGCTTGCCTGTGATAAGCGAACAGATGTACTAAACATGTCGTTCCTGTCAATTTTTTTGTTTTATCAGCCCATACACGTCCCACTGCTGGGCACGGGCCTACTCTACAATCGAGAGAATCAATTGAGAGTGGTTAGGCCATATAGTCCACCACGCTGCCCTAGTGCGGGTTGGCGGACTTACATACCGTAGAAATTCTTTAAAATCGCTACCGTAAGCAGGTTTCCTCACGATGTTTTCCTTCACCGTTAGAGTGCGTGGTGATTGACTATCAATACACCCATAACTCCGAAAAGTCAAAGGTGTGCCCTGGGATTTGAACCCTCGACCACCGTGAACATGTAGGCAGCCGAGTCTGGTCCGTTACCAACAGGCCACCACGCACTTCCTGTCAATTATGTATATTTATAATTATTGCCTCAGTGGCGCTGTTGTACTACGATACGGTAGTTAAGCTCTCGGGTTCGAATCCCGGGTCGGGCGAAGTGATTTTTTATTCGTTATCAGCCCGGAGTCAGGAATTTGTGCACGACCAAAGCAATAGAAAAATAATTTTAAAGTCGCGTTGTCTGTCCCCGTCTATGCATGTGTGGTAAACATTTTAATATTATGTATACAGTTGATTTTTATGTGATACATTAAAGTCGCTAAAGAAAGTATATTGTGTAATACATAATACTGTATAAGTAATTGAATTGAATTATTTGTTGAGCGTGGACTAGGTCATTTAGTTTTACTAAGGCCGTCGTCTCGTATAATACTGGTGATAGGTCTTTCGTGAGAGGCCGCCTGGGTAGATACCACCGCAATGTCTATTACGCCCGCCAAACAACAGTGTAAATGTACTGTTGTGTCCCTGTTTGAAGGACATTGTAGCCAGAGTAACTACTGGACATAAAGAGACTTAACAACTTAATGTCTAAGGATGGCGAGAGCAGTGGAATGCCAATTGTCTTGTAATTCATGGTGTTTAGTTTTGCTACTGTCTATGAGCGGCGATATCGCTTACAATCAGGCGAATTGCATGCTTGTCACGCCATTCATTGCAATAAAAAAGTTTGGCTTATTGCGAATTAGCAACCATACCATAGAAATTCCTATAGAAATATCTAAAGTTGTTCTATGTATATGTTCTATGTTCTATGTATGTCTGTCTATATGTTTTAATTTGTGTTAGTATGTAAGCTGACGTTCGCATGTCACTCAAGGTGACCACTGAAAACCAGCGTTGCGCTGTGGCTCGCGTCGCAGTGCAACAATAAGCTGAGTGGTCACCTACGTGTCACATTTATGCGACGTACAAACTCCCTTTTACTGTCTTTTTGTTGTTAGCTATATATATAAATTTATGTTAAACGAGTGTGTGCGTCATCTTATTTGTGGCTAATAAATGAGTTTTCTTTCTTCTTTCTTTCTAAAGTACACTTCCCTCACAATGTTTTCTCCCACCTAAGCACTTAATAATAATGTCTATTAGCTGGAATTTATAATATAGTGCTTGTTCACATATCGTTTTTGAATTCGCCGAGTAAGCGTGTTGCTAACGACCGAGTTTCACGGCGATCGACTAGCATGCAACGTTACAAATACTAGCATCGACGCCATCTGATCAAACACATTAATTACCTTTTACACCCTACATTTCATCCATCCATCCATCCATCAGCCAAAGGAAGTCCACTGCTGAACATAGGCCTCTCCCAATGATTTCCACAGTGACCTGTTGGAGGCCTGCATCCACCCTACATTTATGTATTATACATTGTGAGGTTTTTAGCGTCGTGTCTCTCTGACAGCCTCCGTGGCGCAGCTGGTTGAACGCCGCGAAACGTGAGGCTGCGGGTTCGATCTCGCACCGAGACAAACGTTTGTGTGAACGACAAGTGTTTGTTTCGGGTCTGGGTGTTTGTGAGAGCGGAAAGTCTCTCGTAGTTCCCTGATACCCACGACACAAGACTCGATCTTAGTGTGGGGTCAGCAATGTTGTTTTTTTTATCGTATTGGTCTGGCAAACGAGCAAGCAGATCATCTGAAGGTGACAAGTGTGTCAGAACAGTGATCAAGTGATCGCTGCCGCCCATGAACATCCACAACGGTTAGATCATGAATGTGTTGCCGGTCCATCAGATTGGGAGGGGAGCGGTAAAGAAAAAGGATAGGTCATTACATTAATGTCTTTTGTAAGTGATGTCCGTCTGCAGTAGACCAGTGTGTTGGACTATGAAACCCTCTGAATAAAACTCTTGATTGTAGTCCTTTACTCAATCGTGAGTGTTATATGTATCGATAAAATTAAAAAATGTAATGAATCACGGTCCAATTACAACCGTCACGTCAGAGAATGCTGAGTTGGCACTCACTTTACTACCTACAATATTATATGACCTAATTATAGACTGCGATCGACATTTTGTCATTGTTTCTTCTTGATCGACCTTAGGCAACCTCTCCTCCCCTCTTCCCATAACTATCACTCATTACAGGACGCTATAGGGTCACATAAGTACGAAGCTCTTTTCCTCATAATATCTCATGTTTCCCTAACGCGACTTCTCTACAACCAAAGGTTCGATTAAGAGGGGTTAGGCCGTAATCTTCCCGCTGGCCTAGTGCGGATTGTCGGATTGACATAGAAAGTGATAATAAAATATCTAAGATGGTTCTCCTTTACCCTTGAAGTGCATGGTTATTGGCTGTTTTCTCTCAATCAACTTATATTGAGACTCCAATTTAAATCATACTTTTTTTTTGCCTATTACCAACATCTTAATGAAAACAGCTCCGATTGTTGGCCATCCGTCCATAACATTGCGTTATCGGCGCATTCGGTTAGCCGTTTCAGTTTTAAAACGGCCAAGTAGCTTATCGGACGTATAAAATCGATCTCAATTTGAATTCTGTGATTTGTGAATGCTGCAGTGAAAATTGTTAATAATGCCATAGGCTGTTTTTCGAAAATAATTAGTACGAGTTAACTAATTAGTACGAGTTAACTAATTAGTACATTAAACAATTTATTCAACATTATTTTGAATTTAATATAATTAATTATCAAATGCCACGGCACTATAAACGGTTTTCAATGCCAAAGTAAAAAAAATAAATAAAAAATACTTTTTAAATTAAGACCTCTTTGAAACTCAGTGTCAACGCATTCGGGATGTCAATACGGAATCAAAATACTCATTGTCGTTATCAAAAATGAACTTTTATTAATCTTAGAGGCATTAAGTAGTGCAACATCGATTGTGTTTTTATCAGTTTCCGTTTTAAATAATTACGTGTTTACAAACTGAGATAAGTGAAGTGATTTATAAGAAATATAATAAGAAAAATCAAAGTGTTTGTATTAGCCTACATTATTTTTTATCGCTCAAGAAACATTGCAGTGTGACTAAACAATTTAAAGCTGCAGGCCGGCATAATTGTGTCGAATCGCAGAGGTTTTGTCGCCAATCTATACCTTCTATAATGGGTATTGAGTATTTCATTTATAATTAGGTGCAGAGTGGTTAATTTATCGTGCCAGAATGAAGTATATACTCTGGTCTAATTAGCTTTGTGTTAATTAACTTAAATATCTAAATTTGTGTATATTTTATAATGATTTTAATTCTATTGTTATATTTAATTTCGCCACGCTTTACGTTGAATAAAAGTTAAGTTTCTTGAGCGATAGTATTCTAATAAAAACAGTTTTTCGTTTAAAACATAGTTTGTGATATTTCCAATATTGTAACACAATGATAAAATGTATAAAATAAAGGATTGATATAAAAAATCAGTGATGCGTATGAAAAAGACTTTCATATGGATCGACAATGATGTGAGGAGCAACAACAATGAAAACATACCGTTGTTGCAAGACCAGGATGGAAGCGATGACGACTGGCAAGTCTATTTGGTTTTTAATAAATAAATAGGTACCTGGTACACCTAACAACATTACTATTGACCGCACAAAACATTACAAATCTTAGAAACTACGAGAGATTTTGCGGAATCATACCCAGACCCGATCCAAATAGGTAGTTGTGCAACGCAGAAACATTCACAAAAATAATTTTATAATAATTCCATTATTTATGGCCTGTACTCCGGCAGACAAACTGCATCTACAACTTACTATTTAAATAGACTTCCTGACTCTTGTGCCCGAAAATGACGTTCATCATTATAATTTTCTACCTGTCTGCAAATGACGATGGTAATGATTTTCAGCCAGTATCCACTCATCGTAGAGCATAGAATTTTCTCCTTCATATTTGTCGATTTATTTTTTATCTTCGGCTAATCTCATCCAAATATATCCGGATGAAACTGATGAACATATTATATTGTATCAAATAAATAAAACTGTAATGCATGGTAGCCATCTGGTAAGGAATTTTGCGCACTATGGCTCCGATAGTCGCAGATTCTACTCCCAAAGCACGCTTCTGATTTTTCAGAATAGTCAATAACGAAAACATCGTGGGAAATTTTGCGCAGCATAGAGAACTTTACTAGAATTTCTGTGGTGTGTGAAGGCCCTTTGGGTTTAATTACTTATATTATTTATCATTTGACGAGCTGTGTGCATGTTTGTCGGGCTACATAAAATATATGTCAATGATTGTACAGTTTTCATCAGGAAAGAACATGATTGACCTAAGTGTATTAAGTTTTGAAGATAAGTTATCGTATTCCGATTATAATATCTCGCCAGTTTTTTTCCCGTTAAAAGTTTTAAGATATCTCTGCGATATTGTAGCTAATTCATGTTAATTCTCAACTCAAGTAATTGTAAAATATCAACTTGGACTTATAAATATAATTGACGTATGAATCCCAAAGTATACGTGCAGGTTGGAGCGACATGATTTAAAGACATGGTTATATTTAACTAGCCTGATTCGTAGCAATGTGTATTTCATACAAAGATTAAAAAAACAAAAGGCACAAATATAGTCTTCAGACAAACCTAAGATACAACATTTGTATATAGATATTAATCTTGTATTTCTATCGCGTACCAAGACTCCGAGAGACTTGTCAGAACACCCAGACCAATAACAAATACTTGTAATCACAAACATTTGTCTCAGCGCGGGGATCGAACCCACCTCACGACCTACAGCCAGTTTTTAACCGACTAAATCATAGAGGCAATCATAATGACAAACCGTAATAAACGTTCAAGCTGCTTCTAGGCGAGAAAGTGTAACAATCGCAAAACACTAGGACCTTGAGCTGAGGCAAGCAAGACACAACGTGAGGCCACTGGTTCATTCACTTCGCAACGGCAATGCAACTGTTGCGGACATTTACTACAGCGTTTCATAACATATTGCAAATTAAAATATTTAGAAGTCGGTGGGGAGAAAAAAAATTGAGACTAAGGATAGGGTCTAGTCAGATCAAGGAAATAAATTACGGTGAAGGGATCTAGTGCGCATGTCATAGAGACCTTTAGAAAGAATATGGTATGTGGATTCTGCCAACCCGCAATAGGCCTAAACCTTTACAATCTAGCTTTGTACCGATTTTAGAGAACCTGTGTTGTATTAGGCAGATATGGGCTGATGTTCAGTGGTACAACCTTGGATATATATTGTATAGTCCTGACCCCACACGAAGATCGAGTCTTGTGTCGTGGGTATCAGAAACTACGAGAGACTTTTCGGTCTCACAAACACTAGACCCGTGTATTGTTTAAATTGATAAGTAGTTTTTTATGGGATTCATTATTTTCGTATTTTGTATTGATTGTTAATTTTTGATGTGACGCTTATTTTAAAAAACTTATAAAAGACTGATTGGCTCGTAGCAATTTTGTTGTAGTATAATAACTTTATTTCACCACCCAATACATTATAACTTTCACCGAGTTTATTAAAATGTGTTACATCGATTGTTCTAAGATTTGTTTCGCAAGCAATTGTAGATTATGGACTTGTGGCGAATGTTTGCATTATTGTGTGCGTTATCGCTAAATACGTACGAAATGCGATGTTTTTCTCGTATAACGGCCTTATTCATAGACAGTTTTAAAACCTATTTTAGTTATCGAAAGTATTCCTTTTCGAACGACCTTTGAATCCAGTTTGAGTGAAGAAGAGAAAACATTAGATAACTAAAATAGGTTTTAGAACTCTCTATGAATAAGGCCGTATTACTGTAGGTAACGTCCATCTAGCTAATCTTCATACAGATGGAATACTGTCCACGTTTGGACCCTTCTCCCTCTTTCATATTGCCTTGCCCCCAACACCTGTGCATATTGTTTAACAATGTGTTTTTATCGGCGTTACAATGAACTAAACGTGTTGATACCCAAGGTTACCTATTGTAACTGAAAATGTACAAATACAATTACGAGTTGTAGCTACTGCAAGTTGCAACTAAGAAAGCAATGTAAATGAACGAAATCTGATGGATATAAAATCACATGGACCAAATGTCTTCTTTCTTCAAACGAGGCTTAAAGAGAGCACTTTCCTAAAGGTAGGCAGCGACTTTGTTGTGCTGGATCCCTGGCACTGCGGAGGTCTATGGGCAGCGGTAGCCGGTAGCTTTCCATCAGGCGAGCCGCTAGCTCGTCTGCCTATAGCGGCAATAAAAAGAAACAATAAATTTATGTGTGTAATTAAAAATAACAGTAATGAAACTGAAATTTCATTGTTCTCAGGACCCAGGGGCGCCCCAGTCAACAGTTCAACGTAGTGAGAAGGGTGTACCAGCAGGAAACCCTCAACAAAGATGCAGATTACCAGGTGCCAAACAGACCTCGTAAGTCTTCTTATTCTACTTGTGATCTCTACCTTCTATTCAATCTCTCAATTTCTGTTGTTGTTGACACCATTCATGTTTTAGCTACTTTCCGTAGGCATTTTTTTTGTTTGTACCTCTCTCTCTCTCTCTCTTTCTCTCTTCCAAGTTATGAATCCCACATGGTGATGAGATCAGCTTTCTTCGTTTTTCTTCTCCACTCTTTATGTATGTATGTCTACAATGTGAAAAAGAATAGCAACGAGCTCTCAACTAATAAAAAAATGCTCAGGATTTCGTAGAAGTGTAATTTTGAAAGCTCCAACACTTTTACAAACATTTCTTGCGTTCATTGAAAGTATATAATAATTGATTACAAAAAACCTTCAGATTTTTAGTAATCTATTGACTCATATTCTATCTATGAATTTCATCCACAAATGACTAATACTTAATCTGAACCCCTACAGTGGGCCACCATGTCAAGAAAGCGGTCAAGAGCTGCGGCATCGGAGACTGCATCCTCAACTCTCTGCCGATCGTGCGGTGGCTGCCGAGGTACAGCTTCAAGCAGTACCTCGTCGGCGACCTGGTTGCCGGAGCCACCACCGCTGTCATGCATATACCTCAGGGTGAGTAAAACCTTCTGGAAATAGAAGAAACAGTTTTTGAAACAGTAGAAAATATACTCGATAAGGTCAGAGAGTCAGGATGTCAATTACCAAACGTGGGCTAAAGGATTCTTTCGAAAATGTTGTAATGAATCGTTTTAAGAACGATAGGTAATAAAACCATTAATAAATATAGACTTGTCGCAAAGATATTTACCTGTAAAATAGTCCTATAATATCAATATGTTGCCTGTGTTGTTTTCTCGACTCTACGATATCATAGTAGAGTCATTGTTCCTGAGAGTTTAGAATTAAAATTCTTCCATCCCATGGTTGTCTGTAAGAAATTACCTAGTGTGATAAGACCCTCACTTATACTGTTATTCTTATGGTATAATTTCTTAATTGTATCTGTATAGTGCAAAAAAGGATTAAATTAATAAATTATTAAGAGTACAGAGAAGAAGATTATTATTACTAGAGCATAGTTTAAATTAGTCTTCAAGTCACATACTATTCCTTTGGTATTATTAATATCCATTTTTGTGTTAAATGACCAAAAACGTGCTAAGTATCATATTTTCAAATTACGGCCAAAGAATCGAGATTGAAATAACTTGCGCTGCCCATCGAAATTATAATTAGATCCTGCATCAAAATTTACTAATTCCACGAAATCTAAATGTACAAAATTAACAAATATTATAACAGACTTTGCTTTTAGTTGCAGTAATTTGACTATACCGGTGTCTTAATAACTTTTATCATGCAGGATATGAATATTTTGCAATAAAATTATTGCAATGTTATGACAAATTTCATCTAAAAATACGTCAAAGAAACCTTATAACCCCTTCTACACTAAAACTATCTGTAATTATCACTATAAATTATTTAATCACCAAGTTGCTTAAGTTCAGCAGTAACTTAAGGATTAACCGAAATTCGTATTTTAATCAACTCATTTATTTTGATTGCAGGTATGGCATATGCCTTGTTAGCAGAAGTACCTCCAATAGTAGGCCTGTACATGGCTTTCTTTCCGGTTCTAATTTACGTGATATTCGGAACGTCTCCACACATATCCATGGGGACGTTTGCTGTAGCTTGTCTTATGGCGGGAAAGGTGAGATTTGTAAATTCTTTACCATTTAGATCATCTTCTACTAATACTGATTTAGTGATAGCAGTCTTGGATGCATGTCGCTTCCAATAGGTCTATGTGGCGATCTATAGGGGAGGCCTATATTCAACAGTGGACTTCCTGTAGCTGAAGAGAGAGAGAGAGAGAGAGAGAGAAAGAATCTTGTAGCTGATGATGAAGTTCTAGTGTCCCTCTGAAACATTTAGAAGTTTCTTTGACATTTGGACTGGTTTAATTCCCCATCTCTCACTCTCTCTCTGTCTTAAGCCACAGAAAGTCAACTGCTGAACATAGAACTCCACTAGATCCAAATAAACCTGTTGATTTAACTATTTGATATTTTTTTGCGTAAAGTTGTTAGCTGATAAAATCAGAAAATAAAGGCCATAATATTTTTTTACAGGTGGTAACACATCATTCAACACACGGTGAAAATATCCCCGTGTTTAATGGCACTGGTAAGTGTTAAATTTACACTTTTAGTGATTTTCACAGACAACTAGCTTGGTTGGTAGTAGTTAGTTTACTAATCGTAAAATTATTCAATTATTTATGTGATCATTTACAAAGGCTAAGAATAGCGATAAGAATGGATAAGGAGTGCAGTCAATACTCAATTAATTTTTAACTAATCGAAGAAGTAGTGGAATTTAGTGCTGAAAACGGTGTTATTTCTATTCCAGTGCCAGCATTAGAAGAAGGACAGTACGCGCCTTTAGAAGTACTGAGTATAGTGTGTCTCACAGTCGGCTTGTTTCAAGTGAGTTTTACCTTGTATTTTGATATTTTTTTGTGTCACTTGTGTCCAACTTTGTGACCAGCTGCACAAAGTGTAAAATCTAGTTGCCTATGGAAGTATGGCACGTTCATGGATCAGACCAATTACACTCGATACAGTAATCATTTCGCTTCATATGTTTTGGATGCTGTGTAGTTAGTTTACTGTGGCATTATAAACATAGACCTAAGAAAAACCTGAGGGCCCTGGGATCGTTTCTCAAGTAGCACCATCAGTTTTGAGTATACTTTTCAATTCCAATAACATGCTTTGGTCCTGTCTTGTAAACATATGCCTTAATCGTTGTCTCCAAGGTGGAAAGATGACCTAGTTAGGAATTCAAGAACTCGCTAGATGCAGGCCGTTATCAACAGGTCTCTATTGTAATTCTTGAGGGTGACATATATCCAGCAGTGGACTTTCTTGTTGCTGCGTAGAGAACGAACTGTCATCAGAAAATGTACTTTTATATTTTTTATTACATTGTATCAGCCCATATACGTCCCACTGCTGGGCACGGACCTACTCTATAATCGAGAGAATCGATTGAGAGTGGTTTGGCCATATAGTCCACCACGCTGGCCTAGTGCAGGTTGGCGGACTTACATACCGTAGAAATTCTTTAAAATCGCTACGGTATGCTGCATGCTTACCGCAATTATTATTAACTTCAAAAAATGTATTGTTTCTTTTTCCAGGTTATAATGTGGGTGTTGCGTCTAGGCGCGGTATCCACATTACTATCAGAGCCTCTAGTCTCAGGGTTCACCACAGCAGCCTCCTTCAACGTCCTAGCCTCGCAGCTTAAAGATCTGTTCGGAGTGAAGCTGGCCAAGCACTCGGGGAACTATAAAGTGCCTGTTGTAAGTGGCTATTCATAAATTCTGCACAACTGGTAGTAAAACTCACGATGTGGAAGGATCCGCCAACGCAGCTGGAAGACTTGAGAACCCAACACACCTCTTCCAACGTCCCCTGAGGTTACAAAAGGGGTACATTAGGCGCTTTCTTCTCGATAAAAAGGGGTTAGAAGCTCCTAAAGTTATAACTACATGTACTAACACAATGGGTTTCTGCTAGTTAAAACCAATGCTTAGAAAACGAGAGTAACGACTTCGTTATCAACGTTTTTGGCTTCTAGTATCTGTAACAGCCCAAATAGGTCCGACTACAGGGCACGGACCTCCTCTACAATTGAGAGTATGATTAAGAGGGGTTAGGCCATATAGTCCACCACGCTGGCCTAGACCCTAGTGCGGGCTGGTGGACTTAACATACCGTAGATTTATTTAAAAATTGCTAGGGTATGCGATGATATTCCTCATCATGTTTTCCTTCACCGTTATAGTGCGTGGTAATTGATTATCAATACACACATGACTCCTAAAAGTCAGAAGTGTGCCCTGGGATTTGGTTTCTAGTAATGCCATATTACTTTCAAAATATGGCATTACTTTATAGAAGCCAGAAGCCCTAATTCCTTTCTCTATTGCTTCCATGCTAAACAAACAAGGGTAGGGAGTAATTGATGTAATATGTGCGTTTGTTCCAGACAGTGGTGGAAGTGTGCCAGAGCTTGCCGAATCTGAACTGGGCGGCGCTGGTCATTTCCTTCATCACCTGTCTCATCATCGCGCTGAATAACGAAGTGCTTAAGGTAAATATTTGTAAATACATCCAAAAGCCACAAACGTAGTCCTGATCCTTCTGTAAGATACCAAATCCTGTATCTTGTAGACTTCAGTCTCATAAATACCCTTACCTGAACAAATATTTGTGCTTATCACAAACATTTATCTCGATGCAAACCCGGTTTCGTCATCAACTGCACCATGGATGCTATCAAAATTGCGTCCACTGTCGACGAGAAATCACTTTCCCTAGCTTACAGTATATCTCAACTGTGCTGCTCTTAGCAACAGATGCAATGAAATATTAGAATATTTCCTCACAAATATATAAATGTGTAAATGTATTGTTTCAGCCATGGGTAAGTAAAAGGAGTCGTGTACCGGTGCCCATAGAGTTGCTGGCGATCGTGGTGGGCACGCTCATCTCTAGATACGTCGGACTCAAAGAACAGTTCGGCATCAGCTTAGTTGGAAACATACCTACTGGGTGAGTACCTTTACCTTCGTACATCTTCATTATTCAATATTGTGTTAAACAGTGGCCAATTTAACTGTGTCAAATATTGATTTGATTCCTTCCTTCCTCATTTGATGAATAGGGATCATGAATACACCATCAAAATAGACAGAAATATGCAGAAGATCCTCATTATAACCTGTTTAAACTACGACACCGATGCATCAGAAAAACAGATGTGGACCTCAAATATTTACAAATGACCTAACAATTGTATGTTCTCTCCTTAAAGCTTGCTCTCTTTTTTCATACTTAAATGTTGATGAGGAATTGCTAATCGTCATATACATGAGTCGTGACAATTACATTTATTATCAAAAGAACTGTCAGGTCACCTGCCTTCACTGCCATTAAAACATAATTGACAGTTGTTCTTGCAAAATCTATCTTTTACCATTTCAGCTTTCTTCTAGCAGATAATTTTCATTTATATGTTTTTAATTTATTGTTTCTTTCTAGACTGCCAGTCCCTCAAGTGCCGCCACTGGAACTCTTGCCCGATGTAGCGCTAGATGCGTTTACCATCACGATGGTCACCTACACGATATCCATGTCGATGGCGCTCATCTTTGCCTCTAAAGAGAAATATGAGATCGACGCGAACCAGGAGTTGCTGGCTTTGGTAAATATATAAAAAAATATTGTGTAATATATGGTGTATAACTTCTACGAAGGCCCTATACGGGGTTAGTCATAAAGGGTATATACAGCTGAAAGGGGGTTGCTATACTCATCATAATGATCAACTTTTACTATGCGGCCAACCCTAAAGTCGCAAAAAGAAAATCAGCTGTTCCATACATTTTGAAGATTCAAACGATTATATTTGTATAGAACAGCTGATTTTCTTTTCGCGATTTCTGGGGTTGGCCCCATAATAAAAGTTGGTCATTATGTCATAACATAATGACCAATATAATATAAATATAAAGCTGAAAGGGGGATGCTATACATATATAGCATCCCCCTTTCAGCTTTATATACCCTTTATGACTAACCTTGTATAAACCGTGACTAACAAACAAACAAACGTTTCTTCTTACAGGGTACAAGCAACGTTTTCGCATCATTCTTCTGCTGTGCTCCATTCTGCGCTAGTCTTTCGCGTTCCTACATACAGTATCAGGTATGTAATACAATAATTTTCATAATGAATGTACATATATACATATATTTTTACCCTGTAAGATAGGATTACTGTACACATGATCTTGTGTCTTACCGGGCTATATCTGAGCTGTGGTACTTTTCCTATTGTATTGTATTGTATCAGCCCGTATACGTCCCACTGCAGGGCACGGGCCTCCTCTACAATCGACAGTACCATTGATAGTGTATTGAGTACTTTTCCTATATTCAAAGGGAAATATTTATTATTTCATTTTAGGCTTCAACTTCTTCTATTTTCCCTCTGATATTATTTCGGTTTTTAAAACATAAATTAGCGTGCCTGAGAGGCTAACTGTGTTTCGATTTGATGCAGCAGCAATTGATGAGTAAATAGTGTCTTTATGTCTGAGTGTGTGTGTGTGCAGGCGGGCAGCAAAACAGGAGTGACGTCAGTGGTGAGTGCGTTGCTAGTGTTGTGCGTGCTCCTGTGGGTGGGCCCTTTCTTCCAGCAGCTGCCGCGCTGCGTGCTCGCCTCCATCATCGTCGTGTCGCTCAAGGGCATGTTCATGCAGATGACGGAGCTTGGCAAGTACGTACTCATTGTCTCTTACTGTATCTATTCAGATGAGTCGCCTAGAGGAATTAAGGTAACTTTGATTATGGTTAAAACTTGCTAGCAGAATTTCGAGGAAGGTCTGACTTAGCAGTGCACGTAATATGCGAGTTGGTATAGAAAATACTAGACTTTAACTAAGTTATTAAGTGCTGGCTTCCTATTGTTATAAAAAATATGAGAAGCTGGTGGAACTGGTCTTTTAATAGAAGATGCCTAAGAATAGATACCAAAGTGAAGACGGATTAAGAAAACGAAACCCCACATCGACCGAGATAAAGTAGAAAATTCCCTAAAGTACAGTAATAAATTCTATCGTAAAACAGCATTAGGAATTATGAGTGAATTAACTTTTTGTTTTCATTGTAGATTCTGGAAGCTCAGCAAATTGGACGCGATGGTGTGGCTTATCACATTCCTAGTCACTTTGATCGTCAACATCGACATTGGGTATGTAACATGTCCATAAATTAATCATTGCTATTGTAACTACTTATTTGTATATATGTATCGTCAGGACTGATTTTTAACCTACATATTCTAATATATATAAAAATACTAGCGATTATATCCCGTGGCGTTGGAAGAGCATTGAAAACCTCATGACATTCGTAAGTGATTGGGTCCAGGACGCTTCCACCAAGACACTGTAGAAATCTTACGAATCCAAGATCTCTACATTTAACCTTGAGTTTCCAGTAGCTAAAGATGAGATTGATACAAATATAAAATATGGCATGATTTGTGTTCTTTCTTCTCAGATTAGGCGCTGGTCTATTGGCGAGTGTGGGTGCGCTGTTCTGTCGCTCGCAGAAGCCCTACACGTGCCTCCTCGGCAGAGTGTTGGATACGGACCTTTATCTCGACACCAAGCGGTATAGAGCCGTGAGTATTTTCAAATATTTCTTTGATTTTTTCAATTATTCTTTCATTCGTATTTTGAAGGTAGGAGCGTATAGTATAGTATATCCTATAGTAGTGCTCTATGGAAATTTCCCGCATTCTGAGATCAGAGAATGTAGGTATGCTAATTGCCAAGTTTCGAATAGATTGACAATCAGGTTGGCATAATTGTATCGAACTATCTATACTATTGTATAGTTATCGTATACATAAATAAATGTGAAAAAGCCCATTTTACGGTATCAGTGCAATATTATACTTCCGCCCTGGTTCAGCAATGTTATTAGTGCGTGGTGGCCTCGTGGTATCGGACCAGACTGGGCTGCCAACATGTTCACGGTGGTCGCGGGTTCAAATCCCAGGGCACACCTCTGACCTTTCGGAGTTATGTGTGTATTGATAGTCAATCACCGCGCACTTTAACGGTGAAGGAAAACATCGTGCGGAAACCTGCATACCGTAGCGATTTAAAAAAAAAATCTACGGTGTGTAAGTCCGCCAACCCGCACTAGGCCAGGGTGGACTATATGGCCTAACCACTCTCAATCGTACTCTCGATTGTAGAGGAGGCCCGTGCCCTGCAGTGGGTCGTATATGGGCTGATACAATACAAAAAAAAAAACATAACATATTGACGAATCGCCACAAATATTTAATTTTTGCCCATCGACTCAATTATGCTTTGCTTAATTATTTATCCTCGCATTAAGGTAAGAAATAGGATGGTATGTCTGCGATAACTGAGCAATTATTGCTAATACAATAAAAAAAGAAAATATCAAACACCATAGAATTATTTATTCATATTACCGAGAAATTAAAAGTCCACGACTGGCCATTTCCAATTCATTGTCGTTTGAGTACAATAATATGAAATATTGCACAGAACACATCAATATTACGTGTGATATGAATAGGACAAACAATTTTAGCACACCACATAAGCAGATTTCATTTGAGAACGCGTATGGGTATTTGTTACATGCTCTTAGTTTCATTTTGGCAATATAAATGTACACCTGTTTTCATATTAATTGTTTTCTTTTAGTGTTAAGAAATGCCTGTACATGAATTTGTAAATAGAACAGTTTTAATTACGGCATTTTTGCGTATAGTTTGACCGTTAATGTAAATGACATTGACGTTTTCAAATGACAACTGACAGCTAATGACGTTTATTTTTTTTTTAATTAAAAATACAAGGGACATGCGTAAAGAGTTACTAGAAAACAGTTAAATACTATTTCGTCAGTCTGTTGAATTTTGATGTTCCTTTTTATTTATTCGTCTTTTTGAATCAGGGCGATAGTATTTCTTACTTCGTTACTAATAACTAATACGATACAATAATATGATGATTGTATTAGAATTTGCTTATGCGTACATAAAACTATCACTCTAAATAACTTGATAATCGCTCGCAAGTGTATCGGGTATTCGGGTTCAGCCAGTATAGATATTCTCTTTAAGCAGCCGGTATAATTGAGTCTGCCCGATATCTAGTCTAGTGTTGTAGATATGATTTACGAGTCTCCCTAAAATACCGTTTGCATGATTAATATGCATATAATGCATGGGGCCTTATTAATAAACTCGGATGAGCGAAAGATTAACTTTAGTCCAAGGCTTAAGAATGACTCAATTCATTTGACTATAATTTGAATAATGTAACTACAATGCGATGGTTGCCTAGCCCTGTATGCAATTCCGTGTTTATTTATAAAAAGTGCGTGGTGGCCTGTTGGTAAACGGACCAGACGCGGCTGCCTACATGTTCACGGGGGTCGCGGGTTCAAATCCCAGGGCACACCTCTGACTTTTCGGAGTCATGTGAGTATTGATAGTCAATCACCACGCACTATAACGGTGAAGGAAAACATCGTGAGGAAACCTGCATACCATAGCGATTTCTATAAATTTCTATGGTATGTAAAAGTCCGCCAACCCGCATTAGGCCAGCGTGGTGGACTATATGGCCTAACCACTCTCAATCGTACTCTCGATTGTAGAGGAGGCCCGTGCCCTGCAGTGGGTCGTATATGGGCTGATACAATACAATAATAAAATCGTGAATACTTCGCTATTCAAAACAATCGAGTCAATTCTAAAGCCTTGGACTAAAGTTAATCCTTCGCTCATCCACATTTATTAATAAGGCCCATAGAGATTAACCCATACCTCATCTCTTTCAGGCAGAAGAACTGCCAGGCATCAAGATATTCCACTACTGCGGCGGTCTGAACTTCGCCACCAAGAACCTGTTCCGAGCGACATTGTTCAGAAAGATCGGCTACTTGAAGCCGGCGGAGTCTTCTCATGACGAAGACAATAACCTCACCAAGAGCGAATCTTACGAGTGGGACCCTACTATTAGTAATAGAGTAAGTAGATTTTTTTTTATTCCGTAGCTTAGATCGTAATATAGGCTTTTGGCCCTTCGACATGGAAGGGGAAAAATAAGGAATAACTACAGGAGTGAGAAAGGAGTTTGGGCATGTAGCAGTCTCAATTACGAAATGACACGACAGAAAAACAGTCGTTTCCAGTCGGTTTTTTGTGAAAAAGTGATACTACTACGTCCAGCCGGCTCATACATATTACCTATTGTTATAAAAAAAACTGTGTGACTGCCACCCGTTTTTAATTAATGGGTAATATAGCTAAACCTTAATTATTTCAAGTGAATTATTTTTATATAAAATGGGTCTGGCAAACAAGCAAACAGGTCACCTGATGGTAAGTGATCACTGCCGCCCATGAGCATCGACGACGCTGGGATTATAGGTGTGTTGCCGCCTGCCGGACCGTTTAATCGGGAGAGGAGTGGGATGGAAAAATGATGGGAAGAGAAGCGGGGTATTGGGCATCCGGTAATCTCACTCACCGATCGAAACGTGACAGCAAAGCCTAATCCTCACTTCGATCTCCTATGAGATAGCGGTACCACCCTGCCCAGCCTGCACATTCATGCTGTATCTTGACTGACAACATCGTGGCTCTACAGTCTACCACATCAAAAGCTTTGAACAATGTTTTCCTGCTTACTGATACTTTCCTCGAGTCGAGGTACTAACTTCATGATATTGTTGTATATTTTTATTTATCTAACATTTTGCTTCCAGGTGCAATGCGTAATAATCGATGCAACAGCACTATCCTACGTGGACGCGCCGGGAATCAAGAGTCTGATTGCGGTGCAGAAAGAACTACATAGTAGCAATATATCTGTGCTACTGGCTGGAGCTAATGGTAAGGTTAACATAAAATGTATAATGAATTTCAGGGCTTATCATATTTTTCACTATAACTGTTATTAAAAAATTGAAGAATATATAGAGATGTTTTGTAATAGAGCCGACATAGCGAACGCTTTTAGTGCGCGTATCGGACACGCAGGGAATCATTGGAACGTGACGTAACTACTGTGTCCGCGTTAGAGTGACAAAGACAGAAACAAAAGCGGCACGGTACTGCAGTTTCCTGCCGCAAGCAGTTTATTCCCATGTCCCCTCTATTAAAATATGTTAATTATTAAAAACCTATTTTCCACTTAAATTAAGTAAGTGCATTGCAAGCTATTACAATGTCACCAACAATCAAATTAACTGTATTTTTTTTATTATTTCAGGACCAATGCTAGAAATGATAGACAGATACAACACGTTAGAAACGGATAGATTACAATTGGAGACGTTCCCTACTGTCCACGACGCTGTAGTGTACTACAACGTGACGGAAGCGAAGAAACACACCGTCGCAGTGACTGTCGCCTCGTGAGGCCAAGGAAACACCGTGCAGACGGGGTGACTAGGGACAAGCTAAATAGGGACTAGACTGGTCGATAATAATGTTTGTATAACGAAAATATACGTTTTTTTTTTAATCAGAAAGGTAGTTTCAGATATCAAAAAGCAGATTAGTCCCTATTGATCAGCGTTCCTATTTACGCTGTGTGACGGTATAAGAGTTAGGATATAGAAACTAACATTTACGCTGAAAGGAATTGAGTCACTATGGTTTCTCAATGTCTTACACACATTGGTGGCTTAGTTGTGATGAATATGGATTTTGAATCTCCAGGTACTGTGTTCGATTCTTAGGCTGGAAAGACTTCTTTGTGTGGTTCAGAAGGAAAATAAGTTTGGCGAACTGTAAGTAGCAGTAATGGCTTCTCTGTCCACCATTTTGGGGATAAAGACGAAAGCTTATGTATACGTGTGTATTTAAGTAAAACTTAACGACTCAGTTCCTAAAAGCGTTTTCAAAACACAAAAAAGTGTATAATAGTGTATGTTGAAGAGAAAACTAGGAAAGAATACACATTTGTAGTCACGAGACTACTTTTTTTTAAGTTACAATTCAGTACGCTTAGACTATTCCAGAATTAGAGTATATATTTTGATTATTTATTTGTTTCATGGTGCTGTTCGTGTCGTGCTTCATAATGTAATTTTGAAAACACTTCTGGAAACTTACTTAAAAAAGTGAAAAATAGTTCATAAAACATATTTTAGTTATACAACTTACAGGCCAGTTTATAATCTGTTCAAGTTTAAAATCGACTAAAAAGACTAATATCCAGATTGTAGATTTTAAAAAAAGTTAAGTAGACAGACTTTTTCATCGGAACTGCACGACACAAAAAATATATATAAATTGGACGAACAATATGAAATACTTAGTTGTAATGAAAAATTATGAAATGTATTTTTGTTTATAGTTAATATATTTTGATTATTAATACAAATGTATTGCTACATAATAAGAAGAAAATTTATTTTTTACAAAATATACAGTTGGTATGAATTAAGAATTATGTTAGTTTAAAAATTATTATTTAAAAAGTAATTTTTTACCAAAATTTTGATGATTTTTCTAAGAAACTCTACTTCAAATGTAATGTTGATATATGCATTTATACTCTGGTTGTAATATTTTCTCACGAAATCTCGAATGTTTTGTATCCAAAGTTTTCTTATCGTTTTTGAGCAAAGATTAGCTTTAACACTACCTATTACCTAGAGATGACATCGAGAACAAAATCTGTAGGCACTGAATGTACCAATCAAAACCGTAGGAACACACTAGAGTGAGAGGGAAGATGGTTTATGCGTAAGTGTGACAGAGATAGAAACAGTTTATTTACCGCTCTTTTTGTAAACATCGTCTACGATCTTCTGTCGCCCGAATTGTTGTAAAAAATAAGGTTAGTTTTTCTCTCTTCATATTTTATTACATTGGCCATGTTATTATTAGTTGATGAGTATAAATCCCTGTTGTTTATACTATAAAACATATGCCTCCATATAAAAACATATGACAGTCTCCGTGGCGCAGTTGCGTAGACGCCGGCTGTAAAACGAGAGGCCGCGGGTTTGATCCCGCAACAAGGCAAATATTTGTCAGGCCCGCAAGTATCTGTCTCGGTGTTTGAGAGACCGAAAAGCCTCTCCTAGTTTCTGATACCCACGACACAAGACTTTATGGATCTTAATGTTGGGTCAGGACTATGTATGTGACTGTTAGGTGATCAAACGATGAGTTAAATTGATATGATTTAAATTTTATTTGTAGTTTCAAATTTCGCCACACGCCAATAGAATTAACATGATCTGTACAGCTTGTTTGCGGTGTCAACTCTAGCTTAATATCTCTTCTATTTGTCTAAATGTAAGTCGCCACGTTTCCAATAAATTCAAATAAGAATTACCGAAGTACTTATAACTACTTAATTTATACACAGGTGTGTGTTTCTAGTAATTTAATTGTTAATTTTTCAGCTATTAAATGTTTTGTAAATGTACAATATAAGTAATTAAGTAGAACTACACTTGCAAGCAAAAATACGTAAAAACAAAATATTTTTTATAACAAAGTCGCTGGATATAGCATGATTTTTACTTAGAGTATAATATAGAGGTAGCGCTGTCATACTGTTGTTATGTCATACTTGTTGCTATTAATTCCGTTGGTAACTGAAGGTAAATTTAGTTATTATCCGTCTAAAACGAGTTTGAGTGGAATTTAATAGCCCTAAACTTTTTTTTTTCTTTTCCAAATAATTCGGCCATGTTAGACAACCTGTCAAATGTCAGCCAATAGGAGCGCAGAATAAGGTGGCCCGTCGTCACCATTTTTATCTACGTTTTTAAAGTCACAGCGCTCCTTCTATTTTATATTATCAATAGGTCCCTATGGGAATCTTTGAGTTGCCTAAATTCAGCAGTGGATTCCTGTAATTACTAACAAATTACTTATAAATTTTGAATTGGAGTTGTATGGTTTTGGTAAAATTACATATGTGGAAGTTACAGAGTTGCATGTTGTGTGTGCAATAAGAACATAATATGTATTATTATGATATTGATATTCCTAAGCCGAGGGCTTGAGACTTGAGTTAATATGACTAGGGGGATATGTGTTCCTTCAAAGGCAATTAATTTAGCAATTAAAAGTAAGTAATAATTAGAAACAAAACCCATGTTAAACTTTTTAATCTTTTGCATTATTCATAGACAATTTTGAAAGTTATTTTAGTTATCGAATGTTTTGTCTGAAGTGATATTGAAATTTCCTATTCATTATCAGTCCGGAGTCAGGGATTTGTGCCCGATATGGCGATA
This sequence comes from Theretra japonica, assembly GCA_033459515.1. Lineage (NCBI taxonomy): Eukaryota > Metazoa > Arthropoda > Insecta > Lepidoptera > Sphingidae > Theretra > Theretra japonica. The sequence goes on from CM065942.1 coordinate 1,478,167, forward strand.
GGCTCACCTATCACATCGTGGGACGTAAAATACAGGGCGAAACATGGGTGTCATGGTTACACCTCTGCCTAAAAACGGAAAAAGGCGTGAGTTTATCTGTGTATGAATGTTTTGTTTTCTGCGCTCAAACTAAATTAAAAAGTCGTTGGAAAGAGACAAAACATTCTATAACTAAAAAAGTTTTTAAATCCTTCTATGAATTAGACCGTTAATTTTATTTTTAAGTTTATAAATAATTGTAAAGTTTATGATATCGATTGCATATTTGGATTGTAAGATATGAGTCGAACAAAGAAAATTAAATAAGTGCCTGTATTGCGTCAGTTTTGCTGGCAAGTGTAATTTATGATAAGTCTTGTGATATGTAGTACCTAATACGATTGCCGTATGTACTTAGATGTACAAAATATAATGTTGAATATATTTACAAACTGTTGTTTTATTTCGACTGCCTCGGTGGCGTAGTGGTACTACAGTACGATTGCAAAGCTGAGGTCTCGGGTTCGAATCCCGGGTCGGGCAAAGTGATAATGAATTTCTTTCTATTTATTATCAGCCCGGAGTCAGGAATTTGTGCCCGATATGGGGATAGGCTCGCCCTCTATCATATCGTGGGACGGAATATACAGGCGAAACGTGGGTGTTCTGGTAGCACCTCTGCCTACCCCTTCTGGGAAAAAGGCGTGGGTTTATGTATGTATGTATGTTTTATTTCCCTTCATTATGTAGTGACTGTAATTGAGGTAAGTATAAATTCTTTGCGCGTAACAGGCACAAGTATCACTTTTATTGAAATTTGAAAATTTACGTTTTCAAAAATTTACACGACTGGCACGGTGTCCGCGAGTTCGAATCCCAAGGCATACCTGTGATCTTTGGGAGTCATATGCGCAGTAAAAGTCACAGTTAATTACTATACTTAAAAAACGAAGGAAAACATGGTTAGGAAATCGACATACAATGGAATTTTACATGCATTTTTACGGTATGTGAAGTTCACAAATCCACAGAAAGCCTGCGTGGTGTATGTGTGTTATTGCCTCACCCCTTTTAACAGTACCGGGTCGTTACTGGAATATGAATCATTTTCCAAAATCTAAAAATAAGGATTTTTAGGATTAGTAATACAAATTTAATACAATAGGTAGATAATTTAAAAATGTTGATTGGTTTTTGCGATCCGATTCACGCAGAAGGAGCTCACGGTGTTTTGAGGTCTGGCAGTTGGTCTTTTGGGTTCCGATATAATATAATGTAGAATAGGTAGGCCATAAAACGCGAGTCATGCCCACCCTGTTATATCTTTAAATACGGCGTCACAGCATGTTATTAAACTTCACGCCTAATTAACTTGATTAGTTTTCTTCATTCATCCAAAGTTATCGAATTATTGAATCGCATCATAATCTTGGATTTAATTTTGACCGTCTTAAGTTCTAAGCCTGCTACGGTTTTAACGATACTAATCATAGTGGCTGATTTCACAAACCATAGTAATTCAAATCGCTATGGTATGCAGGTTGCCCTGTTTTCCACTATAACGGTGAAAGAAAACATTGTGAGGAAACCTGCATACCGTAGTGATTTGCAGGAATTTCTATGGTTTGTAAAGTCCATCACTATGATTAGTTGTAAAGTCCACTAACCCGCACTAGGCCAGCGTGGTGGACTATATGTCTACCCCTCTCAATCTTGCTCTCGATTGTAGGCCAGGTCCGTACCCTGCAGTGGGAGGTATATGCAGCACTATCTTTTCTTGGTTAGATTCTATAGAACGTCACAAAACAAAGTAACATGGCAACACAGATTTTTTACTGAAAACGAAGCCCTCAAAATGATGTGGGACAGTAGAAAACATTATACTCATATAGATAAAGGACATCGCCAACAAAACGTTCATCACATTAAATTGCGGGCATCACATAAAATTAATCACTCCTAGGCAGTGACACCATCTTCCTTTTCCCTCCACTGATTTCCCTCGTGCCTGATACGCGTGCTCAGATTTTGTTAGCTACGTCCAGATTTTCGGTTTCCCTCCTTTCTATAATCCTGGGTCCCCCCGCCGTAGCGTGAAAACGCATCTCAGCGGACCCTCATGATTGTATCAAATGGTATGAGACTGGCATCTGATACGATTCGATACTCTGTTTGGACGGCCAACACTAACACTTACCACCAGGTGCAGCGCAGTCACTGTGCCGTGCCAGAATAAAAAAAATACACGAGAATACCTTAATATTAGAGCAATAACTTGTAAATAATAAAAGTTCGCAACACTTCATGCTTGGGCTATTAAAAAGTCATGAGAACATTTCAATAACTAATTAATTTAGGTACTCTACAATCTCGCCATGTTAATGAAAAAGTTTTCCTTGGCCTTTGCATAGAATGCATGACACTAAAAAAATACGATAAGTTTGAATTATTTTGATAGAGTCACTGAAATCGTACAGCTTATTATCGTTATGTCTACACCACCTGTATACAAGAATTGCTCATTTAAAATAATAAGATAAGATAATCTATCAACTTGTTCAAAATGATTTAATGTAAGGGGTATTTATTATTTACATATTTTTTGTTTAAAAAAATATTCACCCTAATTAAATTCATCATTCGCCCTTTGATAGTAAGACTTAAGACTTACGGGGCACCATAGTTAGGGGTCTAACGTCTCATAATCGCAAGGTCTATAACATAGCAATCCCTTTCGTTCTCAAAGTCCTGGCAAAGAAAACATTAAAACATTGACCCTGCAAATTATATTATTTTTGTTCCTGAGGAAAATTAATTAATAAAACCGTTGACATCATTAATGATGCGTGAAGATATACCTTAATTATATTTATCTCTGATTACGGATAATGATTATATATAAATAGCTTTCGACAATTTGGTTACGCAATTCCTCAAGATGTCTGTGGTGTATTTGCTCTGTGTGTTGTTTGTATCGGGCTTGGTACAGGTAAGTTATTCTACCAAAACTAAAAACTTGAAAAATCTATCGCATTTTAGACAAAAATATGTAGGCATATTTTTTTTTTAGTGCATGGTGGCCTGTTGGTAACGGACCAGACGCGGCTGCCTACATGTTCACGGTGGTCACGGGTTCAAATCCCTGGGCACACCTCTGACTTTTCGGAGTCATGTGTGTATTGATAGTCAATCACCACGCACTATAACGGTGAAGAAAAACATCGTGAGGAAACCTGCATACCATAGCGATTTGTATAAATTTCTGTGGTATGTAAAAGTCCGCCAACCCGCACTAGGCCAGCGAGGTGGACTATATGGCCTAACCACTCTCAATCATACCCTCGATTGTAGAGGAGGCCGGTGCCCTGCAGTGGGTCGTATATGGGCTGATACAATACAATACAATATTTTTTTTTTAATGTCGCTGGATGCAGGCAGCTTCCAACAGGTCACTGTGGAAATCAGTGGGAGAGGCCTATGTTCTGCAGGGGACTTCTTTTGGCTAATGGATTGGATATTTTCAATAAAAATTCCCTATATCTAATTTATTTTGAAAATCGAAGTCGATCAGGCCAAATATTGCCACATCAAGATCAATACGAAAAGCTATGCAGTTGATTTCAATTTGCTTACATTTTTTATCGTTTTAGTTGAAGTAAGTTAATCTATGATTTGGGCGCCATTAACACAGGGAGGTTTTCTCGCGGCGAGTATGCCACAATGATTAAAGATTATTTAATCATTTAGATGTGATTCTTAAAGATACTTTAATCATTGGTATGCCATAACCGCATGACATAACCGCCATAAGATTATCGTATTCTGCCAATGTTTACACGATGCAACTTTTTCATATCCTTACGATAATCGTATCTTCGAGCCGAGAACTCTCCCCGTGTAATGGGGCTTTAGTCTAGTCAAGTTCAGTACCTCGTCGAGCATAGTCAGAGATCTAGAATACCTAAATCAATTGCCTTAGAGATAGTATTATATTGTAATTATAGTTGGATATTGATTACATAACTTTCCTAAAACAAACGATATACTTTCCTCTACAAAATATTTATTAGATCCTTCATAATTTGTTATGGCTCCAGCAAATATCCAGTAATTAAAATACATAAATACACTTAATAAATACACATACATAGTCCTAACCCCACACTAAGATCGAGTCTTGTGTCGTGGGTTACAGACACTACGACTTTTCGGTCTCACAAATAAAAATAAAAAAACCCAGACCGGAAACAAATACCTGTGGTTCACACAAACATTTGTGGTTTGGGAATCGAGCTCGGGGTCTCTCGTTTCACATCCGGCGTCTAACCAACTGGGCCACCGAGGCTATCAACTATTAATATAATTATTAAATTTCATGGAACACTATTAACCGGAGGTTTATCCACAAACGACTTTTCAATCTCTACTAGAGCTAATTTAGTAATTTCACCAATAATTGTGACATCGTTTCCTTCCAGGGAGATCCTGTACCAAGTATCAATGAGGTGGAATTTACACCGTCTGAACCAGCCTACTTGGACGAGGAACCTTTTAGTAAGTTACATATTATTAAGCTAAATAACCCACTTTTTTTCCAACAGCCGTTCTTTTCGAATCCCAAATCTAGGACTTGAAAAAAATGTATCGACTTCTGATTACTCTACTGCATGAATACCCTGTTCACTGGGGAAATCATTGGGAGAGGCCTATGTTCAACAGTGGACTTCCTTTGGCTTATGGATGGATGGATGGATGAATACCCTGAAGATTAAGAGGGGATGCTGGGCTATCTAGCACGTTTATACACAAATCTAGGGTTTTCTGCTATTCAACCCAATAATATATTTTATACGTCCCACCGCAGGGCACGGGGCTCCTCTGCAATTAAGAGTACGATTGAGAGGGTTTTTGATACGATGACCGGCCCTTTGTCGGTTTTATGTGTTATAGGGGATCATCCAAAGGGACAGGACTTCCGCAAAGCAATTCTTGATTGAGATGGGTTAAGCCATATTGTTCATCACACTAGCCTAGTGCTGGTTGGTAAACTCAATCATCAAGTCCAAATACCAAATATTTCAGGATCGAGATCTACCTGTTATATTTCCTTTGATTCTCCAAGCTTGACCCATACATTATTCCAGGTTCAAGGATCGTAGCTGGATGGCCAGCCCAAGATGGCCAGATCCCGCACCAGGTCAGCTTGAGGATGGTGCGTGATGGCGGCGGCGTGGGGGCCTGCGGAGGCATGATTATTAGCAACGAGTGGATGCTCACCGCTGCTCACTGCCTTGCGAGGTGAGTTCAGATGTTTACAAGACAATTTAGACATTCCCAGAGACTCGTTGAGGTTGTCTTAAGTCCCTTTCACACGGAAAGAGTTTCTCGCCTCAAAGATACGATTATCGTAAGGATATAAAAAAGTTGCATCGCGTAAACCTTGTCAGAACAAGATAATCTTATGGTGGTTATGTGATAATGACATACGATTCCCGCTGCAAGAAATTCTTTCCGTGTAAATGGCGCTTTAGGCAACTATAAGATGTAGTTATGGTGCTGTCGACTCCGACTTGTAAGAGTTACACTGGTAGGAGTAAGGAGCGGGGTATTGTCATGATCGTATTCTAGAGTTAGGTAGTGACAATCCTTATTAATCATATTCACCTTATCCAAAATCTCACTCTGTTCAACTCTTTTTTGGTAGCCTATACTGTGTCCCACTGGTGGGCAAAAGCCTCCCCTTGACCCTGTCCTGCTGCTTTGTCTCGAATACATCCAACTCGTATTTTCATCATATTATTCATAGTAAACAAAAATAACATATGTTTATACTTAAAATAAAAGAAACTAAATCTGGCCTGATGAACAGCTATTATCATGATCACCAGCATCTTAAATTGTGGCACTGAACTCTAATTCTTCAATTCGCGAGTATGATTAGCACTTTACAAGTATCAAAACCGTTAGAGCATTATTTGGTTTAAAAATAGCTACATTTATTCCCAGGCGCACAACCTACGTAGTACGCCTGGGACTGACCAACTTGACCAAGGTAGACTTGATCTTCGAGACCGACATATCCCGGGCGCACATCCATCCGCTGTACAACCAGGGCTCCACCGCAGTGCAGACCCATGACATCGGCGTGCTCAACTTCGGACGCTACGTGCCCTATGGACGTGAGTATCCAGTTCTTGTAAATCGATCTTCTAATTGTCCTTATCCGACATTGATTTGGCGTGATAATCTCATTACATCCCACACAAGAGATCTATTCATATCGAAGACCGACTTGACTTATGAGGTTACGTAGGTTGACGTCGACCATTTCGGGAAGGACAATTTAAAGGTACAATGTGTTAAAATCTCTTTCAGTTATTAGAAATAGATAGAAAGGCCAATCCGTACTTCATATTCAAGTATAAAATAGACAGACAGAGAGGGAAAAAAGGGACTTCTCCCCTAATTCCCGACAATGTTTGTTGGGCTATCGGCAATCTCACTTAATAAAATTTAATAGCAAATCTGTTATTCACTTTGATTGTACTAGTACATAGTAGTACCACGACTGGTCGGCTTAAACTTTATGCGACCTCAGAAAAGTTTAATGCTTTCTTAATTTATGCGAATGTTACGTTACGCTAACTACTACCACGAAAACTTGAAGGTTTAGGAACTTAAAATCATTAAAATTTAAATCAAATTAGCGATAAAATCAGTTAGAATTCGTTTTATTTCAACCCAGAAAAGGTCTTTAAAACTGTGATTTATGCGTTTATTCTAGCAAACATCCAGCCCGTCAGGTTGCAGAGCAGTGAGAGACGGAACATCGAGTACGATGGGGTCACACTCACCATGAGCGGCTTCGGAAGAAACGACGACGCCTGGTTGGGTTTGTAACTTTATTTCTCTGTGTAATTTAACAACTGATAGAGGTAGGCTCAATACTCTAGCAAAAAAGCCCAGACTTTTTGCCCACTGGACCGAAATTGAAAAAAGATAGACTGCAAATACCTTCGAAATTCATGAAAGACCTCTCAAATGCGTCTGTGGCAATATCATTTAACGGACGAATTGAAACAGAAAAATGAGAGCTTCACGTCAGTTTTCTGTGTTAGGAAGATCCATCGATACCTTCTGTAGCTTTAATGAACTACAACATTTCACGAAACCAGCATTCTCTATCAGTAAAATTAACTGACACCTTACTATAAATTCACATCTGTATCAGCCCCTATACGTCACACTGCAGGGCACGAACCTCCTCTACTATCGAACGTACCATTGAGAGTGGTTAGTCCACCATGCAGGGTGGCGGACTTTACATACAATAGAATATTTTTTTACAAATCGCTTTTTAATGCAGGTTTCCTCACGATACTTCCCTTCACTGTTATAGTGCGTCGTGATTGACTCTCAACATGCATAGCTCCGAAAAGTCAGAGGTGTGCCCTGGGATTTGAACCCGTGACCACCGTGAACATGTTGGCAGCTGCGTCTGGCTAGGCCACCGCGCACTATAAATTCCAATAAAACCTTCACCTTTATATCAACAGCAAATACTAATCAGTATTCTTGTTCTATAGGAGGATACATCCCCGAGATCCTGTCGTGGGTGTACCAGACCGGCATCACCCAGCAGGAGTGCTTCCGCTGGTTCCCCAACAGCCAGGTCATCAGGGAGCAGACCATGTGCGCCAGATACTTCAACAACACCTCCCAGAATGGTTGTACTGTAAGTCTTATTTCTTAACTCATGTTATGATGGCTCTTATCCCACGTTTATTAGACCTTCGTCTACCTGACCTTTTATTTATATTTATGTTGTTGAACGACTGTAAATTATTTCGGAGAACTCTACAGTATATATGGATTAACAGCCGCCATTGCGTAGTTGGTTTAAAGCATTACAATTTAAAGCCAGCTGAGAGATGAGATTCCGCCGTGTCAATCCCGCACTGACAATATTTCGTTCACAAATATATTTTTCGGGTCTGAGTATTGTAAGACCATAAAGTATCTCATAGTTACTGATACTCACGACACATCTTCATATCTTATTATGGGATTGACAAAGATTGTGACTGTTAGGTGTATTTATCTCAATGTTTCTGCCGACCAGGGTGACAGCGGCGGTCCCCTAACCCTAGTAGACCTTGATGGAGAGCTCACAGTTGTGGGTGTCTTCAGCTTTGGTGCCGCCATCGGGTGCAACACTCCCAACCCTGGAGGTAAGTCCTAGATTATCATTATCCTCGTTTTCGTTAGCTCCAGAAGTCCACTGCTGGACATAGGCCTCTCCAAAGGATTTCCACAGCAAAAAACACGGCCTGCATCCAGCGACCTCCCGAGAACTGTTTATTCCACCTATCCACTTCGGTAGAGTTTCATGTACTATGACCACAAAGAGGCATGCCCTCTATCACATCATAGGACGGAACACATACGGCGAAACATGGGTATTCTGGTTGCACCTCTGCCTACCCCGTCTGGGAAAAAGACAAAGACACAAGATCTGATTATAATTAAATTTTAGATTATAATTAAAATATACATCCGGTTCATTTTTTCAATAGTCGACACACTAAAGCCCCATTTACACTGAGATCAGTTCTCGCGGCAAGAATCGTAAGCCATTATCTCTTGACATGACCGCCATAGATGATCGTGTTCTGTTCTGTTTACACGGTACAACTTTTTATATCCTTACGATAATCGTATGCGAGGCGAGAAACTCTCCCTGTATAAGTGGCACTTAATGCAGATCTGCTCATAACCGAAGATACACCAACAGAACCTTAAACTTGACAAGTGTTGGAAGCCCAGATGAATTGTCTACCCCAATATATTTATCGCTATCTTGGAGTATACGATATAAGTTCATCCAGGAACTATTATGCTACTCTCATTCTAAAATATACCCTTCATTTTCAGGTTACGTTCGTCCTGAGTACTATCACGATTGGATCAGGGAGAGCACTGGCGTCAACTTCGACTGGAGCCTGTCAAGCCTCATCAACAGTTAAAAGAATTGCAGTTAGATAAATACATGATTTATTAAAACAACTATCTTCTTTTAATGGGGTGGTTATTATGTTTATTTATATCTGCTGAGTGTGACACTTATTCTATCACTCAAATTAATAAATGAATATGTGGAACTATATTTATTATGATATATTATTATGTATAATGAGTATTTATAATGTACAGGGAGCGCAGTCATACAATTCCCTCTTCAAAATCATAGATATTTTATTGGTGGTAATTTTAGTAGCATTGCGATATTGGTGAAAGTTTAAACATTTATTTAACAACAAACTGCAAATTCCGTAACTAACTGAAATAACTGAAATTAAATTTAATTCTTATCCGCTTAAAATGAGTGAGAGTGGAATTTAATAGCCCTAAACTATTCTTTTTTAAGTTTTCTTTTACAAATGATTCGTACATGTTGACAACCTGTCAAATGTAAGCCAATAGGAGGGCAGAAAAAGATGGCCTACCTACCTACGTTTTTAATGTACCAGCGCTCCCTTTATATTTTAAATAGTCTACAGTGCGGAAATATGTTTTGTAGATTTGTTTATAATTAAGATTTCTTTCTATTATATTCTTAGAACGATAAATATATTATCTTTAAACAAAATTCCTAAATCTGGAATATTGAAAATAGGGATTTGTGTTGGTTTATCTTTCCTTCACCAACAGCAATATTTTTCACGACAATAAAATTTAAAACATTTGAGGCTTCAACTGCTTTAAATTAATTCATAATTTATGGTTATAAAGCACAGCTAAACGATGTCTGTGACGTGTCTTGGAAATATCCAAGGCACAAAAAAGTAGCATGAACCAAATAGTTACTTTATTATCAAAAATATTTATTGTGATCTATCAATAATTACAATTTACACCTAATTGTATACAGAAATTGCATTCGGTGTCAGCACAACAGAAAAATCAAGTTCAAATAATTTGTTTAAAATGTGGTTAGGTGATTGTAACATTTCATCACTATATTATCATAGAGTGAATTTATATTTTTGATAATTATCAAAAACATTATAATCAAAAACAAAAAAAAGCAGGTTCCACCGAGACTTGAACTCGGATCGCTGGATTCAGAGTCCAGAGTGCTAACCATTACACCATGGAACCAGTTGCTACTAAAGACAGAATAGCGCTTTATTTTATCAATGAAGACACGCAACATGCATTTGATATATTTTCGTTTAATTTACAAAAATTGTTTCCACCACAATAAAACAAACATGGAACACCAGTGTTGCTATTTTTAAAACCAGTTTACAGTGATAACAACAGAATTCTCCGCTTAAAACAATGTATAAAAAAATCGCTCATAACTGAAACTTGAACTTACTTGAATAAAATAAACTTCAGTGGTTGAAAATTAATTTGTATATATGGCTACAGCTACTGTTTTACTACAAATACAATAAAATGTAACTGATCGTTGACTGTACATGGAAGATAGGTAAAAGTAAATCTATGAGAAAAAACAGTTTGTAGGACTTTGTTAACGTCATACTCGTAGAATCCAAAACAATTTCATTGTTACAATGTGCGTTTATTTAAAAAACGGCTTAACCGATTTGGATGCGGTTTGTACTAACGTATTATGGTTAGCTTCAGTAAATTATTGAAATTATATTTCTTTTGGGGCGTTTGGAAAAATTAAGTGAGTTAATTTTTTTGCGATGCGCGCGCTCACCGGCAGCCAAAATAGCGACATTATAAAGTTATTTAAGTACCAGGAACGCATGAAGTTGGCGGAGATATATTTTAAAATATTATATTATTAAACGATAATGCGGGAAGTTGTAATTTAAAAAAATAAACAAATTAAAATAAGAAAAGAGGAGAATTAGGTTTTATCATGTAAAGTTTATATAAGTATTTTAATACCTAATAACTGTACGATAAAGTATCAAAATTTATCGCATTTAAATCCGTGCATTTGTTTATCTCATATTTAAATCAGTAAAAGTATTAGACCCGTGACACGGCTCCAATCGATAAGTAATCTAATTAGCTGCTTTTGGTATTAATTATATTTATACAGGGTATATCCAGACTGCGACCGAAAACGAAGCCAGGTAGTATTAGTGACTTCAGACACAATGCAACTCAAAATTTCTCAAAAAAGCGACAGGTTTTTTTTTGCAATGTTTTAACGGCAACGGCAATATTTTTTGCAATGTGTTAACAATGTGTCCGGCAAACGAGCAAACACGTCACCTGATGGTACGTGATCACTACCGCCCATAAAGATCCACAACGTTGGATCATGGATGTGTTGCCGGCCCAATTGGGTGGGGAGCGGGAGGGAAAAAGGATGGGAAGAGGAAAGGGGTATTGGGCATCCGCCAATCTCACTCACCGAACGAAACGCGACAGCTGAGCAGCCACTTCACGTCGATTTCCTGTGATACAGCGGTACCGCTGCTTTAAAATGGAAGAACAAACGAAATGTAAAATTACGGAAGAGGGAAATATTAGGCATTCGGCAATGCCACAGCCGAAAAACAATAGCAAAGCTGTTATATCACATAGGCTTTATGTAATGGGACTGCCCTAGCTGATGCTACCCATTCCCACAACAGTCCAAAGTAACTACCATATGACGCCACCGAATTGTATGATAGATAAGGCCAAAATTCAAGATTAAAAAGCCCATCAATTATCACAATAATTATCTAATAATACATTGGTTTATCGTTTTGAACAGATTTAAAAAATCAGTGTGTTTGCAAAAGTGCGGAATGGCGGCTGTGTACTTACTTGGCTTTTTGGGCCTGCTGACCTTTGCCCAGGTATTTTTAAAATATATCAACACATACCTACATGTACTTTAAGGAGACCTTTTCCTTACTCTCTCATACTCGATGAATTTTCGCACATTGCCGCCCTTAGATTCTACTTCCGTTTTATGTGATTGAAAAAAAAAAGAAAACGCACGCGTGACCCTGCTTAACATGGACATCTTTTAAAATTCAGATGGTCATTAAGAACTAACCTTGCTTTTACCTTTAAACTATCTTAACCAAACTTTCGTTTGTAAAGAAATTACTTAGTATTGACCGATTAAAGGCAGATACATGGGCAGCTACTAGAACACCCATGTTTCGTCTTGTGTGTTCCATCCCACGATGTGATGGATGCGAGCCTATCGCCATATCTGGCTCACATTCCTGACTCCGGGCTGATAAAGAATAAAAAAATCCAATATCACTTTGCCCGATCCGGAATTCGTACACGAGACCTCAGCGTTGTGATCGTACCGTAGTACAAGTACAATATATTGCCGTCACACCTACGATAGATTTTATATACGTAACCTTTAAAACTTGTGGAGTGCTCGCATTTTTGCCATCTGGTATTCCTGGTCTGAATAAAGTATCAGTCTGTTTTTCTTGTCAATCTTTCTAAAGCAACCAATCTTCGGCGTCTTCAGCTGTAAGACTGGACGCTCCAATAAAGAATAGTAATTAAAACTCACATCGACACAAATATCTCACATGCACCCTTTTATACATCATACAGAATTTTTAATAAAACTTTAATTTAAATAAGTAATATAAATGAAAACCCCAACAGTCTTTCCGTTTAATTATCTAACACTAATTGAAACGTTATTTTCAGGCCGATCCACTGTACCAAGTTGATCGCCCCACCCATGCCATTATCGAAGACATTCGAGGTAATATTATAATCATTAATAAATTATTTGATTAGAACGAAAATACTGATAATAATGAAATCTCAACAGAAATAGTTGATAGGTGCCATGTACATGACGTGATTTTCAATACACGAATGAATTACAAAAACAAAACAAAATGCCTCTTTGTTACCAATCTCTGACAGCTTCCGTGGCGCAGTTGGTAAGACGCCGGCTGTGAAACGAGAGGTCGCACGTTTGATCCCCGCACCGAGAGAAATCTTTGTGTGATTCACAAATGTTTGTCTCGGTTCTGGGTGTCTGTGAGACCGAATATACTCTCGTAGTTTCTGACACCCACGCTACAGGACTTCATTGATCTTAATGTGGGGTCAGGGCTATGTATGTGACTGGTTGGATGTATTTACTGTATCAGCCCACACACGACCCACTGCAGGGCACGAGCCTCCTCTACAATCGAGAGTACGATTGAGAGTGGTTGTAATTATTATACATATGTATATTAATCTCATATCTACTATTTTGAGCCATTTTTTAAATCATAGTAACTGACTGCCTCGGTGGCGTAGTGGTACTACGGTATGATTGCAAAGCTGAGATCTCGGGTTCGAATCCCGGGTCGGGCAAAGTGATATTGGATTTTTCTATTCATTATTAGCCCGGAGTCAGGAATTTGTGTCCGATATGGCGATAGGCTCGCCCCCTATCACATCGTGGGACGGAATATACAACGCGAAACGTGGGTGTTCTAGTAGCACCTCTGCCAACCTCTTCTGGGAAAAAGGCGTGTGGTTATGTATGTATGTAGTAACTATAACATGAAACGGTTAAATATAATCCTTTGAAGGTGCATAAACCAGCTACTAAAATAGCTAGTTACGATCCACAATTGCTTGAGAACCTAACACCACTGAAAAATCAAGATCCTGCGTGAATACGGCTGATTATACTGAAAGACAATGAAGTCTGGAACCAGAAGGATATTCAACATGTTTCATCACAAAATTCAAGCTTTAACCCAATACAAACATTCTAGATGCTTCCTCAAGGGTCGTGGCAGGCTGGCCAGCGGAGCCCGAGCAGATTCCGTACCAGGTCAGCTTGAGGATGGTGAATGGAGTCGGCAGTGTCTCCTCATGCGGTGGCTCCATCATCCACCACAACTGGGTCCTCACTGCTGCTCACTGCGTGGCTAAGTATGTATAAGTTTCGCCTGCGGGTATGCACGGAAGTACTTTTATTCTTTGCATAAGCATATCATTTATGGGCCCGCCGATGACGCCGCAAAATTACTTTTACCGAGATGCAAGCAACATTGTGTTGGTTACTAAATCATCCATCCATCAGCCAAAGGAAGTCCACTGCTGAACATAGGCCTCTCCCAATGATTTCCACAGTGACCTGTTGGAGGTTACCAAATAAATTGGTTGGTTACTAAATACTTTATTAAAAAGAACCTTGGGTCTTAACTGTTCTTCTCTGTTGGATACATCTATATTCTAGACATAAACACTTTGTCGTCCATAATCTGCAACTTGGCAATTGTAACGACTACCCACAAGGTTGACACGCGACTTAGCAATGGTTTCAGGAAAACATCAACGTTAAATCTAAGCATTTTCATTCCTCATTATTTGTTACTAAAATACTAATTAAAGACCCACAAACCTACCCTTGAATAAAAATCAGTAGGCCAAGAAATATTTTATCCATACAGAATGTAATGTAATATACATACTAGCTTTGACGCAGTAATTCATTCATACATTTTATATTTGCATCGACTCTTACGTTTCAGATAATACTGATTAATGTCTATCAGGTATACCTTATAAAATTACATACATAAACACACGCCTTATTCCCAGAAGGGGTAGGCAGAGGTGTTACCAGGACACCGACGTTTCGCCGTATGTGTTCCCTTCCATGATGTGATAGGGGGCGAGCCTAGCCTTATACATTTTTTTTTTATTTTAAATTTCTGAGAATCATGATAATAATAAAGATTACGGCCTGGGTGGCGAAGTTGCACTACGGTACGAACACAATGCTAAGGTCTCGGGTTCGAATCCCGAAGCAGGCAAAATGTATTGGATTTTTCTATACATTATCACCCAGGTGTCTGGAATTTGCGCCCATTATAGTGATAGGCTATGTGAACGAAACGTGGGTGTCCAGATTCTGCGTACCCCATGTGGGAAAAAGGCGTGACTTTATTACATATGTATGTGATACCTACATTAATAAATAATTCTTTTACGATTTCTTCTACAGCCGCATCACATTCGTGGTCCGCTACGGTGTGACCAACCTCACTCGTCCTGACATCATTGTGGAAACCACACGCAAGTACATCTACCCCGACTACATCGAGATCCAGGCTGGAGTACAGACTGACGACATCGCCCTGCTTGGCACCGACCAGTTCATTCCTTATTCTCGTAAGTAACAAATAAGATTAGATCTTCATTAGCCAAAGGATATCAAAAACTGCTAAAACATTTGGACATCATGGAGAAAAATTAAATCTTTATAGTTTATTTGGGAGTATAGAAAATTGGGTTCTAAACAGGCTGGCATTATGTTCATATTTAACCTAACGAGTACTCCCCTGCTT
Organism: Theretra japonica; assembly: GCA_033459515.1. NCBI lineage: Eukaryota > Metazoa > Arthropoda > Insecta > Lepidoptera > Sphingidae > Theretra > Theretra japonica. Next base: position 1,493,469 of record CM065942.1, read on the forward strand.
ACAAGAGAAAATGATGCAAACATTTCACATTAATTTTTTCTAAAACTTACGTTGTGCGTCGTTACCTATGCCATTCTTGTATGCAGAATTTGAGGCTAACATAAACTCGAATTGAAATCCAAATATTAATTAGAATGTTAACAAAGAATTCCTTATAATCCACAGAAAGCATACAGCCTTGCCGTCTGCAGAGCAGTGAGCAGAAGAACATTAACTACGAAGGACAACGTTTAGTCGTCAGCGGCTTCGGACGCACTGACGATCCCTGGAACGGTAAATATAAAGCACTGAATACTGATGATGACAGTTTAGACCTTACCATAAAGGTATTAAACTGTATCTACAATTGAGGGTACGATTAGGAGGGGGTAGGCCATACAGTCCACCACTCTGGCCTAGTGCGGGTTGGCGGACTTTACATACCGTAGAAATTCTTTAAAATCGCTACGGTATGCAGGTTTCCTCACGATGTTTTCCTTCGTCGTTATAGTGGTGATTGAGTATCAATACACACATAACTCCAAAAAATCATAGGGATTTGATTTTTTTTTTTCAATAACTACATATTATATTGGCAGTGTCCCTGACGCATTTAGTTAGACGCCGGCTGTGAAATAATAGGCCGTGGGCTTGACCCTCGCTCCAAGACAAATATTTGTGTTAACTGCAAGTATTTGTGGCAGGTGTGGGTGTTTGTGAGACCGAAAAGTCTCCCGTAGTTTCTGATACCCACGACACAAGACATGCCATCTTAGTTTCAAATTATAAATATGTACGAAATGTGGCTGTATTCATTATTTTTATTAGTCAATAGTATAGCCACAAGATTTTTTTACTAGTTAGATTCATGAAACACATTACTTTTTCATTCATTTACATGGCTCATAAGCCACATGCTCAATTACATTAGCTAAGCCACCTAAAGAATTTCTCAATCATCGTCAGCCACAAAATGTCCACTGCGGAACACAATTCCCCAATGTTAAAACCTTTAAAACATAATATAGGTGGCGCTACTTCCGAGATTCTCATGTGGGTGTTCTTGAGTGGCATCACCAACGCGGAGTGTCGTCGCTGGTATGACGACAACAGCATAATCCAAGACAAGACAATCTGTGCCGGCTACTACAACGACACATCTCAGTCTTCCTGCCAGGTGATAACAATTTAGCTTCTTTTAATCCGATCTTGCAAGTCAAAATTTGTCCTTCATTAGAATGTTATTTGATGCACAAAGGTTTAGCTTATAACATTAGTAAAACTATGCCGATTTTGAAGTATATGTATGAAAACATAGGAGTAGTTTAATCAATCGTTATTTGACGTAATAATAATGATAGTTTAAGCAATGAACACCTTCATCAGGAAGCAAGAGTACTACATTAAACCAATTGATCGAAAAAAATGAAATACAAAAAAGTTTCAAAATGCGTTCGCGAAAAGATGAAAGATTTTTTATATAGACATATTGCTTTCATATTTGCAATCACACATCAAAATCTTGTTGCAGGGTGACAGCGGTGGTCCCCTGACCATCGTAGATGCTGACGGACAACCCACCATGGTCGGAGTGGTCAGTTTCGGACACATCAGCGGTTGCAACAACGAATTCCCTGCAGGTGAGAAATTAAATGACCTGGATACCGAGTAACCAGTGACGATTCTAATAATGTCTAGTACATTATATTATAGACATTCAGTTTTAGAAAATATTTTTTACATTATGCAGCTGGCCTACTACTTATATAATTATTAAGTCGTAAAGTAATTATTGGGTTTAAGAATTTCGCAAACAATGTTTCTCGATTGACATTTAAAAACAATACATTTCGGCGAAAATTATTGCTAAAGTTATCCTGAAGCCCAATTTACACGGCGAGAGTTTCTCGCCTCGAAGATATATCGTAAGGATATAAAAAAGTTGCATCGTGTAAACATTTGTCAGAACATGATAATCTATGGCGGTTATGTCAGGCGATAATTCGCATACGATTCTCGCCGCGAGAAACTCTCCCCGTGTAAATAAACTATGCACTTAAATATACTATATCAAAACCAGCGTTAAACTAAAAAAAAACATAGGAAATAATTGTAATTCTATTAAAATCTCTGTCGTCACTCGACACATTATTTTCGTAAATATTCTTCATTGTTGGACAAAACCTCCATAGAAAAACACTCTTTAATTCTAGGTTTCGTTCGTCCCGGGCACTACCACGACTGGTACTACGACGTGACCGGAATCAACTTCGACTGGACGCTTGAGGAGCCGCTCTCTCTACCCAAGAACATGGAAGGTCAAGTGGAACAAGACGTAGTCAACGTTGTAGATGCTTAAACATCCGATTGAGAAACATTACAGTTTACAAATCTCCAAAATCTTCAAATATATTTTTAACTTAAGATAAATTACAACTTTGTATTTATTTACATCTCTGAAATTCTCACTCCATAAGTTGTGCAAATTATGTTATGCTATGACACACAATCGTAATTTTGCCACTATGAAACTATAAACGCTCAACAAATGTATGAAAGTGAATAATAAACTTAATAATTTCTTAAAGTAACCGGTTATTTTATTAGTGTTTTGTTGCCTGGTGTTTAAGTAATACTTTTATATAGCAATACTTTCATAGATTGACAGCAAATACATCCTTCCATTCAACTCAATATCGCCAGCATTCTCAATTATTGCTTCTTCTTTTAAAGGATTGGGTCGGCATGGGCTAGCAAACTATTCTTCATATAAGATTGTAAAATCTCGTATCAGTTTTTCGAGTGAGTACAAGATCCTTAAAACCGGAACACAATAGTGATTGTACACACTTGACACTGCTGCAGAATTAGGCTAAATGTTGGTATAATTTAGACACCGCTTTCACATGAAGGACCCGCCACCCAGTTAATACCCCAGGTTCTTTCATTATTTTAATCTATTGTCTATGAAAATATGTATTTTCCGTGCTGATTGAAATAAGGCCTAGCCCCTAGCTAAGGTCCATTAATTCATCGGATGACGTGACTGATTGTCGTAATGATACGCCTCTAAATATTTTATCTATTTTCATAAAATATGTTAAAACCCAAGAAACAAATTGTGGTATCTTCATCGTCATTATAATGCGTATCCCGTACCTACAACATCTTGAACGACGGATTTTATGAATGCTCAAATTGTTTTTTACTTATTAATATTTTACAAGATCATATTATAAGGTGTGATATTATTTGTTCTGTGGTATAATCCTTCGAAATGCTCATTAGGAAAGGCCTATGTTCAACTACATATAAACTTCCTGCGGCCAGCAATGAAGAATCTCTAGATCTAACTACAAATATTCTTGGTTGTCTGTAACCATGTAGATAAAAGGATATTTTTAAGTTTTACTCATTAGAAGTAAAATTCACGAAATACCCATTAAGGTATGGCTAATGGTTAAATTTTCCAATCACAATTAATACATTTTACCATTATTTTTAATGGTTCTCTCTATCCGCAGTTCATAAGGCAATATGGCTGCTATGATTTACTCATAAACAGGATGTCAGACGAACTTAAACGTAAAAGAGCGTAGATATCATAATGAATTAGGAAAATCCTTGATAATTAAACAGGTAATTAATTATTTTTATCGCTGTTCGAGATTGGGTTTTATCTTTGAAAGAAATTAGATTATATGAATATTGAAATTCAGGCATTCTGGTTACTAGTGGACAGAATGGCGGCTGTGTACTTTATTGGCCTTTTGGGCTTATTAGCCTTTGCTCAGGTAAAATTTAAAAAATACAATAGTTATAGTTTACATATTTGAATCAAATTATTTTTAATAAGGTTTTCTCAATCCAATTGTTTTGTGGTAATTGACCTTTGAACCTTGCATCTTCACAGTTCGCGTAAGTTACGTATTTTTCTAAACTGGAAACACAATGACAGCCTCAGTGGCACAGTTGGCTAGACACCGATTGTGGAACGAGAGGCCGCGGGTTCGATCCCCGCACCGAGATAAATGTGTGAACTACAAGTATTTGTTTCGGGTCTGAGTGTTTGTAAGACCGAAAAGTCTCTTGTAGTTTCTGATACACGACACTATACCCGATGTTAGTGTGGGGTCAGAACTATGTATGTGACTGTTGGGTGTATTTATTTATTTATTTCAATCCAATTGTATAGTGGTAATTGACCTTAATCTCTTCCTACTTCGCGTAAGTTACGTATTTTTTTATACTAGAAATAGAATATTGCTCGTTATGATATTATCTCAGCGATCTGATATTGTGTTAAACCCCTACCGGCCAAATCATCACACAAGTATGAATCCTAGGAAAAAACATATTGCGACTACCCTACAACTACATTGTATTAAGATTCGATCAGTGAAAATAATAGCAATAATTTATTGTGAACGCGTATTGTTCAAATAAGTGTTTTATGACAGCTTTATTTTTAGGCGGAACCACTCAACCGAGCTGACAGCCATGCCATTATCGAGGATCTTCGAGGTAAAATTAAGTAATAATTATTTTATATGCTTTTACGCGTCCTATGCTGGACGTAGACTTCTACAATAAAGCGCCAACCATCCCGGTCCCATAATTTTAGACCACCAACTCTTGATAGCATTCACTCCATCCTGAAAAACTTATTTAACCCCATTGCTTATCTTAGGCCTTCTTTTCCACGCCATGATACATGGTCAAGTAACAAGCGCCATTTAAATATGAAAATCTATTTCATCAGACCTTCAATCTTACGATAACCTAACTTAAGCCTTCTTTTACACGCCATGATGCTTGGTCCGGTATCAAGCGCCGTTTAAGAACAAAAATCTATTTCATCAGACCTTCAATCTTACTTTGTCTTTTTCTCTGTCTATGCTGTTAAATTGACTTTCCTTACAATAATTCTGATCTAATCTATTAATAACTGGTAAATTATATAACAATTTTGTCTGCAGGCGATTCCTCGAGGATCGTGGCTGGGTGGCCAGCTGAAGATGGGCAAATTCCGTACCAGATCAGCTTGAGAATGGTGAATGAAATTGGCAGTGTGTCCTCATGCGGCGGCTCCATCATCCACTACAACTGGGTCCTCACTGCTGCCCACTGCGTTGCTAAGTATATACACATTTAATATCATTTTGCCTGACAGCCTCCGTGGCGCAGTTGGTTAGACACCGACTGTGAAACGAGAGGCCGCTGGTTCGATTCCCGCACAGAGACAAATGTTTGTGTGAACCACAAATATTTGTTCGGGTCTGGGTGTTTGTGAGACCGCAAAGTCTCTCATAGTTTCTGATACCTACGACACAAAACTCGATCTTAGTGTGGGGTCAGGACTATGTATGTGACTGTTGGGTGTATTGATTTATTTATTCCACAGTTTTTAAACTTTATTCACTTACCACCGCTTGGCGTGCTAGTATCAAAAACTTGTAATACCTTATCTTTATTTAGAATTTCGACGCCATAATTACCATTTATAAGCACAGGGAGACCTACTAAACCTAGACCCTGTTTTAACAATGTTATGACGACTCCAATATTCCGGAGTTAACGCCTATAAAGTAAGATTAATACGTTCGCCCATAACATATATTGGAACGGCTATAAGCTTAGTGAACTGTGAATATTAAGAATACCTGATTATTATACATTAAGAATACCTGCCTACATTCATGATTATGAGTGTGTAAAAATCTACGGTACGTAGTTAATTTAAATCGTGTGAATATTAATTCCAGGCATGTGTTATCAAACAGTTAATCCAACTAATGAGTAATTATAATTGATAGGCAAGAACGTGCCACGCTATCGAATGCCTACAAGTTTATAACGATATCCATTATCTCCAAAATCTGAACATTAATTGATTTGAGTTTTAATCCGTAAAATCCCCTATCAAGATAACATACATTAAATGTTAACAGCCTACGCACAAACAAAAAGTCAATGATTTGCACTATCGTCTAGGTACGTAACAATTTACATACTCGTATTAATCGAATATAGCAAACGCTGCAAATTGGTATGATGTATTATGCAATTATAAATTAACTACCTACCTTAATTTCTTAGTATTTTCTCGGATTAGCAATTGCACCCATCTAGTAAACACAGACTTATACGTAGAACCAACCAGACCCGAAATCATATCTAACAACCGATATGCTATGAAGGATGGACACCAGACTAAACTAGGATTAACAGCATCTAACTCAAACGTGAAACAAATACAGGGTTAAATTAAGTAAATAATATATCAATATCTAAAAAATTCAATAAACACTAAATAAGACATTGGTCACGCGGGAGCCAGGACTGTAGTACGATTAGGCCAGTTCGACGGGATTAGTACAACTGTCGCATATCATCAGATGTTCGTGCGGTTACTTTGCCATGCATTAGCATAGTAAAAAAAAAAAATACACATTTCTCTTTGGTCTTATAGAAACACAAACGGTCCTTTATACCATATGTAGGCAAATAGGAACCTGTAAACCAATTCAGATTGTAAAAAAATTCTATTCTTAATTCCTTTCACAGCCGCATCACATTCGTGATCCGTTTCGGTTTGACCAACCTGACTCGTCCCGAGTTCATCGTGGAGACTACTCGCAAGTACATCTATCCAGAATACATCGAGATCCAGGCTGGAGTGCAGACCGATGACATTGCCCTGCTTGGAGTCGACCAGTTCATCCCTTACACCCGTAAGTACTTCTTCTACTTCATCTTAAGTAGAAAACTGGTTAAGATCCTTTATAATTTCCATGTTATAGTTTCTATTCTTTGTACATGCAGACATATTACAACATTTTCCTCCATTTTTCCCATTAAATCATGGATAGAGTATGTCAGAGGAAGAATATTAAGCAATATTAGGCAAGCGCAGTGTCAGACGCCGGCTTCCAAGGCGGACGGGCACAAAGTCGCTGGATGCAGGATGCATCCAACAGATCGATGTGGAGATCCTGTGGGGAGGCCTTGTTCAGCAGTACACTTCCTGTATGGAAGTGAAAGAGAAAGAGTATTCATACACGTCAGAATTGAGGCTAGTAACCAATAACCACATTATGGCAGAGAAAGTCATAGAGAAGTGATGCTTCGTTGCTCAAGTATTTTTGGTAGGAATCAAGTATCCAGCCAAATACAATTATATAAAAATAAGTTTAATTTGTACATCCAGGTCATATCCAGCCTTGCCGTCTCCAAAGCAGTGAGCAGAAGGACATCAACTACGACGGAAAGCAGCTGGTCGTCAGCGGCTACGGACGCACTGACGATACGTGGAACGGTAAATATATTATAACTAACATCAGCTTACTAAAATCAATAAACCTGACGTGTTCAATCACCACGCACTATAACGGTGGAGGAAAACATCGTGAGAAAACCTGCATGCCAGAGGAATTTGTGAGAATTTCTATGTAAGGTCCGACAACCCGCACTAGGCCAGCGTGGAGGACTATATGGCCTAACCCCTCTCAATCGTACTTCCGGTTGTAGAGGAGACCCTTGCCCTGCAGCGGAACGTATATGGGCTGATAGAGATACCTCCAGTTCAAATATAATTGGGAGAAAGTTTATGTGTAAATCCAAAATTCTTACATTTCATTGTAATTTATTTAAAAATCAGTTGGACGGAAATATCTTACTATAACACACAAATCTTTTAAAACAAAACAGGTGGTACTACTTCCGAGATTTTGCTGTGGGTCTTCCTCCGAGGCATCACCAACGAGGAGTGCCTCCAGTGGTACCCCGGCAGCCGCGTCATCCGGGAACGCACCATCTGCGCCGCCTACTACAACTACACCTCCCAGTCTTCCTGCCAGGTAATGATAAAATTCAAGCTTAATTATATCACCCTCCTTTAGTGTATCGTGTTTTCTTCATAAGTAACTTTATTGACGAGCAGAAGCAAGATTAAAATGGTAGTTAAAATCAATTCTAGGAAGAGACTCGAAAGTTTTACCCATAAAGAATCAACATCAGGCAGACGACTGGTTGTAAAATATTCCAACATGATGGTTAACAAAATAGAACAAAATAACGTTTTAATATCCCACCTTTTAATAGGTTACATACATAACCACACGCCTTTTTCCCAGAAGGGGTAGGCAGAGGTGCTACTAGAACACCCACGTTTCGCCTTGTATATTCCGTCCCATGATGTGATAGGGGGCGAGCCTATCGCCATATCGGGCACAAATTCCTGACTCCGGGCTAATAATGAATAGAAAAATCCAATATCACTTTGCCCGACCCGGGATTCGAACCCGAGACCTCAGCTTTGCAATCATACCGTAGTACCACTACGCCACCGAGGCAGTCGTTTAACCGTTTTAATAGGTTATGACCAATTAAAAGATTTTTACAATATACTGATTCCTAAACCAAGTGTTAATATATTCCACCAGGTCAGTGGTTAAAACAACTGCATCTACATTGTTTTGGCTCTAAAACACGAGTTTTTTCGCAGGGTGACAGCGGTGGTCCCCTGACCATCGTCGATGCTGACGGCCAGCCCACCATGGTCGGAGTGGTCAGCTTCGGTCACGTCAGAGGATGCAACAACGAAATCCCTTCAGGTCGGTATTCTAAACATCCTCTACCACCCCAAATATCAGTTGATCGATACAAGCTTTCCCTGCGTTATATGAGCTGGCTTAGACTTAGCTAAATTTAAGCTTTGGATCTATTATGATGGTGCTTTACGAATACTGCTATTAAGAAACGCCAATACAAATGAAAATCAATTATTTAGTATAGTTTTGAATCATCGAGAACTTTAATTTTTCATGCAAAAATCCCAAGCTCCTGAAATCTTTTGACTACAATTCATTTTATATGTGAAGTCCGCCAACCCGCACTAGACCAGCGTGGTGGACTATATGGTCTAACCCCTATCAATAGTACTGACAATTGTAGAGGACGCCCGTGCTCAACAGTGGAACGTACATATATGGGCTTATACAGACAGATACAGATTTATTTTACTATTAAATTGATTTCTTTGCGGATGGGCAACTTAACACCTTTCCAGCGACTGGCCGTACTTCAATGTTCTCTTGGCTTAGCAATGTCGATTCTACCTTACAAGAATAGTTATAGCGAATGTAAGAGCTGAATGATCTGTAAATTACAAAATCCAATAAGCTATATATTCTCCGCAGGCTACGTCCGCCCCGGCTACTACCACGACTGGTACTATGACGTCACCGGCATCAACTTCGACTGGAAGGCTGAGGACATCGCGACACTCCCTTTGTCTGAAGAAGGGCACGACACAGTCAATTTTGTCGATGCTTAAACTGTAGTACAACTGCTGAATTCTGTTCAACTTAATTGTATTAAGTCTAATAAAATAATGTAATTAATAAACCTTGTTTTAATTGAAAGCTTAAGTTTAATACTTTATGCTCTGAGAAATATAATTGACAAGTTGAACGAGCCTCCTTCTTGTTGTTCTTTTCAGTTGCCCTTGTACTTGTTGTCTCTTTGATGTCGCTTTTTCTTTTCATCTAATTTTCGAATCATAACAGTGCTAAAGTGTTTCACTTCAGAAATGTTATGAATACACTGTTTTTATTAATTGCCATAATTAAGCAATTTGTGTAAACTAGGGCGAAATAACTAAATGGTAAAAATAAGTATACCTTACATCATCACGCTATGAACCTATAAGCAAATAAACACGGTTTCTAAGTAAGACATTTATTTAGGAATCCAGTTACATGCTACTTGAAATATTATATAAAGGTACCATGTCACACAATACTTCTGAAACACCGTTTGAGTATAAAACAGATCATACCGAGTGGTCCTAGAAAAATCGGTCAAGCATAAACTGCTTCCACCAACTTTTAGTTTTCAATACAAAAATATTATTATAAAAATTAACGCCTGTTTTAAAATGTCCAAATAAATATTTGGTATTTAAGAAACTTAATATTAGAGGGAAAAATGTACAAACGGGTTTTTTTTTTCAAAAACATATAAGTGAAAAAAAAATACATTGGTTGATAGATTATTTATAATTAAGTGTTTATTCAGACATTTTAAAACAGGAGCTAAAGTACAAACTTGTATATATACAAGTAACATTTTATTAGCCAAATAGTTTTACAAACTTAAAGTTATACCTTTTTCATATTTATCCATATTATGATCCATTTGAAAGAAAGCTCTTCACATAAATTGGACTAGCAGGAACTAAAGGTGTGGTATTCAATATTTAATTTATCTTTTATTAAACTTAGCCAACCATTTTAAAATCAATACAATTGATCCATGGTGATATCTTCCATAGTTTTAAGTTACTTAAATATAAATGCATAAAGAATTTGATTTCAAGTATTCCATTCATCAATTTGATACTTCAATAGACCACTTAAGTTCCAAACTAGTCAATTATGAACCAAACGCCATGCAATGACACACAAAAAGCATGAAGCCGGCATTAGGCCAGCATGGACGCCCAACCTATATGTTTGAGCTAAGCACAGAACAGAAAGATATCTCACTGACAACCTGAGTATGTTACTGGAATGGGAATGTAAATGCACCAATACATATAATCCTTGCCAGCTCCTCCTTATATACAAAAAAATAGCAATTGTCTTTGTGAGAGTAATTTCGAGATATGTTTAAAATATCTTGTCCCAAATCAATAGAGCAAAGTAATTGTTCTATTAAGTCCTCCTTTACTATTTAAATGTACAAAGTATTAAATAATTAGTAATAAAATCAATTTTTACATAATTATTGGCCTTATTTACTCAAGTTTAATTTCTTTTTGAAAAATATTTATAGGCGTTTGTTAATCTGTAGGTACAATGTAATATTTTTTTTATATACTTTGAATGTCACCTATAGTCCTCAAGAATCAGTGGTATAGACAAGATCGTTTCCACAAAGTTAACTTTTCGGTTCAGCCTCCCTGCGGAGAGAAACATTACGTCAAAAATTAACATTAAATAATATAAGGGATGTATGCCATACGTAACCATGTATGCCAGACCTACTAATTGCCAGTAAAAATCCCCATACCTAAAGGAGGTCTCAGATAGAAATTAGGAAAATAACTTATTTTGGGAAAATCAAGTATTCAGGACCTCATAAAATGTATTTTATTTAATTATAAATTCAGTCTGGTGTCATCATTGGAAGTCGATAATAATATAGCTTTAATTAATTTATTAGATGCTTGATTTTTAGAAAATATTCAAATAATGGAGTGACAACATTTCAGCAGCTATTAAGAGGACATTTTCATTCCCATTCCTCCTTAATTATTACCTAATCTTACTTATAAATCGCGATTAAATAATGTATGTGACTTAGATACAAATGTGTATGCTACAATATTAGTATTTAAATATAGAGAACAAACTGAACATCTACCCAGAGTTATTTGGAAAAAAATTGTGATACCCTCAACAAGAGTGAGGTCAAAAGTACCCTGAACAGACAAGCGTGCATGAAGAGATTGACGAAAGTGGATGAAGCGAAAGTAGCATGTCAGGATCGAGCAAAGTGGCGATCCATAGTCTCTGCCTACCCCTATGGGATGCAGGCGTGACGATTATGCATGTATGTATTTTGAAATCTCATTGTAAAACGGGGTGAATAAGAACCAAATTGGTCGAGTATTTGTGTTTAGCTGACATGTTTGTATACCAGAAATCGAAAAAAAAATACCAGTTTTTTTTTGTCAAAAATGTATATGTATATGCTGTATATACGCTCAGTTTATTCTTTATACATACCACAGCTTACTTATTTATCTTAATAGGGTACTAGACGGCGCCAAACACAAAAATATTTGCAACAAAATTAATTAATGCAATTTACGAGAATGAACGAATGTTTTCAAATCATAAATGGCAAGTATACAAGTGTGATAGTGACTATCAATCAGTCTTTCTCAGGACAATGTGCAGTAACTCAACTTAAAAGTACCCTATTTAACAATAAATTACGGAAAGTTAAAGCACACTAAAATATGAAGGAGACACTCACATCACGGCCCATTGACAACCATAATACAAAATAATTCGTCAAACTATAAACTTGAATGCATAATTATGAAATTGGTAAATGGCACAATTTTTACGATTAACTTCTGAATAATAAATGTAGCAAATTGACTTAAATTATTTTTTCTTTTTTTCCTTTCCAAATTGCGAATATGAACAGTCCGCGCATCATATACTTTGGGAGTGTGGTCTTTGACAGAATAAGCGGAAAGCCATGCTGCATAGTGTACAAATATCATCTGGAGTTGTATGCAAATGGACCTTATAGAGACTAGGGAGAATTTCCGTGTTTAGCTACTTTTTTGCCAAACCGGAATGAAGTATAACAGCTCACATAATAGGTTGCATTTGAATGTAATTATTTGATCCGTGGTGCTTTACAGCTGGCTTTTCTGGCTGTAGTCTTTATTCGAGGTTATTCACCGCTTTAATTCATTGTTTTATCACCCACTTTGCTACGGAAAGTGGACACAAATTTTCCAACTCCTATTAATTAAACTTTATGATTGATTTGTTGCGGGTTTAAGACAAGTTAGACATTCCCGGAGACTAGCTGAGCTTCAATGCTCGGTGTCATTACAATGCGTGCCACTGTTGATCCTGGCTTACAGGAGTTGCAGTGACGGGTGTGAGGGTGCGACAGTCTCCATTTTTTTTATTAATGAAAATTCAGTTACCATGAACTTGGAAATAAAGCTCCATAATAGTAACATGCATTTCATAAAGTCAAATAGGTACTATTCAACTTGTAAAAGACTACCAACTGCCACCAAATCCAATGTATCTTTAATTGTTTTAGTAATTTTGGCCATTCTGACACAATTCACTACAAAATTCATATCTTTAAATGACGAATTTGGAAAAACATGAACATATACTATATGTGTCATTGCTCAATAGTGTCCCCTTCCAAAAAAAAAACAGCAAACTCATACAAAACATTCTACACACTTATCCGATCCTACAAATTATATGACAATGAGATTTTAGTTACATGTGCGTTCCGAATTATAAATACATGTGTACATTTAAGATTACATCGTACGCTAGAAGAATTCCTTGAATTCAGATAAATACTGACTATACTACAATATTGTAGGACCAAATCACATCATAGAGAATTTAACGTACGGAGTACAATAAACGGGGTGAATAGGAACAAAACTTGTCTTGTTAAACTTAAATGAAATTTGTATATTGGAAATTGTACGGGCGTTTTTACCAAATTCCAGAATGACTGTATATTGTGAGAAATTATTTAATTTTATCTCTATTCACCCTTGCTTTCCTATTCAAATCATTTCTGTATATTGTAGAAATAAATGTATAATTTGTCAACTTATTACAAGGAAATTAAACTGTCGAAAACAATACGCAATTTAGATAAAAATTAAATAATTTTGATAACATTTGACACCATTTTCATCACATTAAAAGCACAATAATAATAGAAAAGTGGTCCATTACATGTTTCATAACAAATGGACAGACTTGCAGACATTTAGAATATGAGATACACATATATTCTATTTATTAGGCGCAATAAACCTACATGTTATCCAAATTTGGAAACTTAACCAAACCTGACATTAAAAGAAAAATTCTCATACAAAATGGTCAATGAAATGAACAATTTTAAATAAAATGCACGGTTTACATAGCTTCTTTGAAGTGGTAATTGGACTCAAAAATTGTGCTGAAAATCTCACGCTCAGCTTACAAATAAATGCAATCAATAAATAAATCACAAATCGACATTCACAAACCAGATAGTTCGAAAATAAAAGTTTACCTGTCAGCGACTTCTTCAATTATCTCAACTGGCTGGTAATTCTCAAACACTCGAGCTAGAATCTCCTGGCAGAATTCCTTCTCCTCTTTGAACATGTCGTAGACCAGGTCGGAGTGCTCCAGATGTTTCTCCAGGGAAGCCTTGAGGTCCAGGCTGGGTTGACGGCACTGGGCCAACACTGCAGGGTTGCCATCCTCCACCAGACTCAGCATGATGGCTAGTAGATGTTCGGAAGTGTTGTCCCTGCCAGCCCTGATTTCCTCTCCAATCGTCTGGATGACATTGAGCTGGATGAATTCCTCTGGAAAAGCATTTAGGGGTTTTTATTTTTAATGGCGAGACGAACATGTCATTTGCCTAATGTTAAGCGATACGACCGCTCATGGACAGCAGCAAAACCAAATACCATGAATTACAAAGCCATGCTTGGCATTCCAAAAATAAATGTGTGACCCACAATGAAATATTCAGTATCAGCCCATATACGTCCCACTGCAGGGCACGGGCCTCCTCTACAATCGAGAGTACGATTGAGAGTGGTTAGGCCATATAGTCCACCACGCTGATCTAGTGCAGGTTGGCGGACTTTTACCATAGAAATGTATACAAATCATAAATGTATACACATAATGGTATGCAGATTTCCTCACGACGTTTTCCTTCACCGGTATAGTGCGTGGTGATTGACTATCAATACACACATGAATAACAAATAAATGTTATGTCCCTTTTAGTGGAATATACAGGTGGACATGTGATTGTGGACTGACCCTTGCATTCTGCGTAGCTGTGCGTGAGGTAGCGCATGAGGAAGGCGGCCTTGGTGCGCACCATGGGCTCGTCGGCCTTCAGCAGCTGCGCCAGCGTGCCGCAGCCGCCCTGCGACATCAGCTCGCGACACGCCGGCTCGAACTCGCGACACATGCCTGCGGATCACATCACAATCAACAACAAAATCTTCTTGCAACCTAACATGTTTTTATAGCATAGATGCGTTGTACGCGCTCTATAATGGCAAGACGATTGCAAGGCAATTGTCTGTCATATTGCCTGCCAATCAGTCACGCTTTAACCAGTGTCGCGGCTGCTCGTCTCTCTGACTATTTGTATTTTGGAAATCGAATGCCACTGCGCCATTTTTTTGTGCAATTAAGTTAGTGTATAACGTGTCTATTTATAAAACGTCATTGGTACCAACACCTTTTTCTAACAGTCCTGTGTGTAATAAGAGGCTGCATCTTTGACATCAAACTGTCGATGGTTGTTTTTGATCAGAATCAGAAGGTCTGATATTTACTGCTTCTAGGACTCATCATCATCAGCCTATACTGTTGTCCACTCCTCTCCTCCAAATTGAGCCATTTCACCCTGTCCTCGGCTTGTCGCATCTAGCGACTGCCAGCGACCTTTTGCAAATCGTCACTCCACCTAGCTGGAGGGCGTCCTACACTAAGTTAGCCAAGACGCGGTCTCCACTCAAGAGCACGCTTGTAGGACTAATACATAAAAATTTGTACACTCAGAGAAACACATGCACATTGACAGAATAATATAAAAATTATCAAATATCGCTGTACCATTGCTATTTGGCCCTATTCAGAAATTTTACCAACCACTCCTAGACCAAGATAGATCTAGCAAAACTAACATACTCAAGAGCATAACATTCTCTTATCTTCCCATATCTTCTCTCTATCTTCCCATACAAACACATTCAGTATTTTTTAAGAAAATTTCGGCCATACGTTCACATAAAATCTTTATTTTTTTTCACAGTAAACTCACATGAAATAGCAGACAGGCACTTGGAGAGCGCCAGCCTCCTCTCCGTCAGCACCAAAGTCAGCAGCACGTTGAGTAGGCCGCACTCGAGCGCGCGCGCCTGGCAGAACGAGTTGTTCTGGCACACCTCGGCCAGTATGGAGCTGGCCATCAGACGCACCTGGTCGTTCTCGCTGCCGTAGCACACCGGAAAGATTGAGAACCCGCCCATCTTGTAGAAATCTGGAAGTGTGTGTAACAATTATATACTGGTAAGGATTTCACATGTGAGAGGCCGTCTGGGTAGGTACCACCGCAATGCACTGGAGACTGTCCCCAACTCACACCCGTCACTGCAACTCCTGTAAGCCAGGATCAACAGTGGCACGCATTGTAATGATACAAGGCCTTGAAGCTAAGCAAGTCTCCCGCAATGTCTAACTTGTCTTTAACCCGCAACAAAATCAATCATAAAGTTAAATTTAATAGGGTGTGTATAACTCATAACTCATCAGACTAAAAGTAGGCATAATAAGAACTTAGATGTATCCACATGAATGGGTCAAAATCATGTTTCTCTGACGCATTTAGTCATTTGCAACATCTTGGTAGTCAATTAGGTCAATCAATCACAGGATCATCTTTTCTTATATATTATGTAAATTTAAACAACTTTTAATAATAGTAACTTTCTCACCGTTGGCTATATCAATGTCATCGACAACCTCCAGCAGGTTGTTGAATGCCGAGTGGATGTCGTCCGGCAATTTCTCTCCCAGCTGAATGCTATGGATCCTCTCTGCATTGCTCAACACCTTGATTGACTGCTGCAGAATTTCAGCCATGTTTGCTGTCATGCTTTTCAATGCTTCTTCGAGGAACTTCTTTCTCTGTACGTAAAGTATCATTATTGTTGTTACTTAATACTTAATTTGATTACATGATGAGATTGTAAAGCATGAACTGAATATGGTATGTCAAGATTACGCAAGTGGAGATTGACAGTCTCGACCTTCCTTTATAGCATGCAGACTTGGCTAATGTACCCATGTGTGAAACTTAATGGTAAAATTATGGCAACATTCATTGAAACCACATTGAGGATTTTACATTATCAGTTAGAGACAAATTTCTGTGGTAAATTAATGATGACAATATGAGGACATTAACTAAAACCACATTTGAAATACTGCATCATTAGTTTAATTTTATACACAAAAATATTATTCAATTATGTAGAAAAGATTTATAAGAATTAATATCTAATTTGCCAGATTACAGTTAAAAAAATTGCAATTTTTATCATTTTCCAGGCACAATGACTTTTAAAAATCTTACCTCCTCATCCATAGGCCCAAACTCCGAATTGCCAGGAGCATCTTCAGCTTTAGTTGCCTCCATGGCAAACCTCAACAGACCCTGGAAGAAATATCACATCCATGGATATAAAAACAAAATGTCACAAAATAATAAATAATATTATTTATTATATTCCAATTAAAGTGCAACATTTTAACATAAATATAAAGGGTGTCCAAGGGGCTTCGAGTATACGATTTGATGATCCATAAAATAAATGTTTGAACATATAAAATACAACTCAACAAACATACTTTTTTACTTAATTAAAGTGAAGGTATACAGAAAACAATTATTTAATTTTGCACTTATTAAAACTATAAAACCAATATAAATTGTCAAACCAACCAAACATTCAAGAGTAAGAGCCATGTGTATGAATTTATCATAAATATTAAGACACATTCAATAAATTTCATATAATACACTCTACAATCTTCAACAGTCAAATTGTTGAACTTAACAGTGCAGTGTCCAACAGGGAATGCTCAATCACAAGGCAAAATCAATAAATCACAAAACATCAAAAATGGCTGCACATTGTGAAGAACACGCGTATTCACAACAAAATATTAATGAATTATGCAAATTTTAATATTTATGTCGATTTCTATTATACACAATGGAAACTAACATACGCCAGCAGTAATAATGGTAATAAATTACACGAAGGAAAGCTATGTGATCAATCGATTATAGACAACCATTTTGTAATAAGAAGAACGCGCATTACAACAATTTTGTCAATGATACCTGCAAGTTTCTCGGCTGCCGGGGCTGCGCCGGCATCGGCGTAGGACTGTCATTGCTACCTCCGGCATGGGTCAGGGCTCCCGCCACAGCATTATTTTCGTTATTAGCACTCATGTTTTTAGTTTTTACTCAATCTATAATGACTTTACAATACACTTCAATGAAACGCTTCGAAATCGCTCTGTGGATAAAATCCCGACGCAATCACTAATATATGTTTATTAAAGCACAGATGAATCACGGAATTATATATTCTAGAAGATATTAGAATAATCTAGAATGTGGTTCAGCTACCAATCAAGCCGCGGAAAATCAATATCTCAATTCTCTCACTGTATTGGCCGTGCCATATAAATTGTCAAAATAGGGATGCCAATTAATAAATATAATTTTCCCATGTAACGTTAATAAAAATACTAGGTATTTTAAGAGGGAAATAAAATTCTAAAATGTTTATTTATGTATATAATTCACTAATCTGTGACTTGCAACTTGTTACTATTTTCCAGATTTTTTTTTATTGCAATGAATGGCGAGACGAGTATACGATTAGCCTCATGGTAAGCGATACGACCGTTCCAAGACAGTAGCAAACCAAACTACGCCATAAATTCCAAAGCAATGCTTGGCATTCCAGTGCGCTCGCCATCCTGAGACATAAGATGTTAAGCCTCATTATGTTCAGTAGTTACTCTGGCTACAATATCCTTCAAACCGGAACACTACAGTGAATTTACACAGCTGTTTGGCAACAAAAATAGTCAATGCGGTGGTATCTACCCAGGCGGCCTCTGACATATGAAAGGCCTGCCACCAGAAAATCATTATAAATATTTATCTTAACTTTTCCTAACAATGAAAATTTTGACTTATTAATATTTTAATACTACTTCTCTCTCTTTAGCCACAAGAAGTCCACTGCTGAACATAGGCCTCCACCAAGGATCTCCACATCGATCTGTTGGAAGCGGCTTGCATTCAGCGACGTCCTGCAACCTTAACCAGGTCGTCCGTCCACCTTGTAGGCGGGCGTCCGACACTGCGCTTGTCTGTACGTTTAAATAGTATATTAAACTATTGCTACATATTTCCCATTATTTTAGTAAAATATTTTAGGATAGTAACAAAAGCAACTGTCAAACTCGTGTGAATTATAGGTTAACCATAAACCAAAACAAAATTATTAATAGTCTTCAAAGTTGTGGATATCAGTCTTTCAAGCCGTTGTCTCAAATCGTATTTAAAACGTCACGAGATGGCGCTATAGCGGAAACTCATTTTATTGATCAGTAGATGCTGTCGTAGCTACATAAATATATACAACTTAATAGATAGGTATGGATACACGTTCAGGCTTCTGGTTTAGTAAGGAATATTAATCTAATAGTTTGTGTATCACCTCGTACTTTCTCTCGAAAACTAAAATCTGTAAGGATGTGGACACTCGAGGATATGAATAAAATAATCAAATATTGTCTAATGTCTTAATTATTACATATTTTTCATTAATTACTAACATAATAAAATCATTATTTAAAATCTCAAAAAAGACTAAGACAGCTAAATCAGAAAAATCAAATAAGAATATCAGCAATCCATTATCCTCTGTGTATATTCGTTACAATATTCAAATTGGGCATTAAAATCAAAGTCTCGAGATTATAAATCACTAATAATTCAAATTGATACCAGTGTGTAGGTAACAGGTACAGCACTACGGACTTTATCAATAAGCAAATTAATATTAGCAGAAATAATTCCCGTTCCCGTCGTATGGATTTGCCAACAAAGTTGGATTTCTGAAATCGCAGTAATGCTAAAGTTATTTCTCCTATGCCCAATGCTGCATTATAATGGATATATCGACATGATACCCGAATATCCGCGATTGTTGCGAACTAACAAAAGCTTACAAGAATATCGAATACACGTAACAGGGGCGGTTACAGGAAATAGCTTTTGGTAAAAAAGATTCAATTCTTTGTACGAATTTCCAGTCTTGAAACGCGATAAGCTTTTATGTGAAATAGGTGAATATTCTTTGTAGTTCGTGGATAAGGCAAAATCAGTCTTTTCAACATTTCAATGGCACTGAAGAAGGTTCTATTGTGTATAAATTACGAATTTAAAGTTGGGCAGCGTTCAAAATGTATTTAGACTTTTAGATTGTTTTTTTTTTTATAATTAAAAATCTTAATAAATAATAATATGATCTTATAGCGTAGGTAGCGTCACCTCAGTACGCTTACGGTTTACCTCTAGACGCTGAAGTAATTTTCTTAGTTTGACCAATACTTAGGTACCAATAATAAAATAGGTATTACATAAGCAATGGAATCATGAATTACTGTATGCATAAATATATCGACGGTGGAATGTAAAAAGTTACCAAGCGACACTAGGGGCCAAAATGAGTTTTTTATATATTCGGAATCAGCGAATTTTTCTCTATCGATTAGTCCTAGTCCCATGTCTCTACGAGCACTTTTGATGTCGCTTAGGAACTCCGTAACAACGGGTATTTTTCCTGTTTTTGGCAACCAAGTGACAACATTTTGACACGTTTTAAAAAAGTAGGTATTTGGTAATATCTACTTGTTTTTTATTTTCATTTGGTAATTTTAACCTTTACCCGATTTTAATTTATACTACAGTAAGTAATTTCTGCCTTTCCACTGTTGGAATCAATTATGTACTTCGGAAGTTTTACCTGGAATACATTTATTTTTGTATGGTATTTCGGACTCTTTTACAAATCTTAAAAATATTTTATCTGTATTTAGGTAATTTTTAACAAACTGTAATCATACAAAAAATTTGATATAGTAACTTTTACTCGCCGAAAATAAGAGAATAAGTAACGCTTGGTAACATTTTACCTGCCGTTTTATTTATAAATTGTGTTACTTGGATACTTATTACTGAAATAGTTATTAATTTTTACATGTGGTTATCCCAAACAAACACTTGACGCGTTGTCGCTCGTCCTCGCTTTGAATCATACTAAGTATGGTGGATGGTAACGGTTTTATAGATAGAAGACCAAATAGGTTGTTTTTATATTAATACTGATTCTTTAGCAAAAGTTGATTACTTATATAATAAACGAATTTATAAAACAAATAAAAACCGTCTTTCTATTTTTCAAAGACATACCTACCTATTTCAAATTCATACTTGATAGTTTTTTTTTCAAGATTTTAATCTTGAAAAAAAAACCTACTAAAACTAAAGTTTCACTTCAGTTATTTTCGATTGCAGCAAAACTATACTGAGCAAATTTACTTACTAAATCTAAAAATTTTGAGTTCTAGATCAAATTTATTTGGTGGTAGGTTAATTACTACTTACATTAACATAATTTGATTTGTTGTGTAGTAAACATTGCTTGGTATAAAACCACAATTTTATGAAAGTTAGACATCTTTGCTTGTTCAACTAAAAAAATAATTCTACGCTTGTCCCCTTTTGCTTGGAATCTATTGAAAATTAAAAAATATTTAGATATCTTTACCAGCTTCAAAGTTAAAATTTTTGTCGGTTGGTAACTTTTACCTGCTTCTAATTTCAAGTAAAATTGTAACCAAACGCCACTTCCTTGCAAAATATACAGAAATACTTTTTTTTGGTAAAGCCAATTTATAAAGGCATTAAAATAATTTTAAAATCCGTTGGATTTTGTCAGATATCTCTAATAGCCAATTTTATACGATTTTTTTAAAGAAAAAAATAATCTTTAAACGCTCTGCTGTAAACTTAACAAAATGGCGCTTGGTAACTTTTTACATTCCACCGTCGATATGAGAAGCATATTCTTTTTTTAAGTTAAATTATCGTGCACAGACATTCCGATTAAAATCTAAATAATATAAACCATTTGAAAGATAGAAATGCAAATACATTTTTAAAGTAGGCAAATCAAATTGATTTACAAAATAAAGAATCTACAAAATGTTATCCTTTAATACAATTTGAATAAATTCTTGGCAGCGACAATAACGCCGTCCCAATTTCGCGAAGCAATCTTCTGCACCTACTAAAAATAAACACTAATATCCTGCAGTACGCATGAATCTTTGCCAAAAAGTGAAATTAAAAAATAACATATACTGCAAAATAATAAATCAGCGTTGAAGTCCAATATTTATTGGAACGTAAACACTGAACGGGCTGATATCGCCATCCGCCGCCCAGTACCCACCCGGGCGCCGATGAAGGAGGTTGTGTCCTACAGCTAGAACTTATTCGCGCGACGTTCTAATACGTCTTTATTCTCTCGAGTTTATACTGAAGATTCATGTCCATGATAAATGTATGTAAAAAGAACGAGTATTAGGAAATGTCGCTGGTCTCTTTGAATTGTAAAAAGCAAAGAAAAGTCTTATTAGAAATACTCCCGTCGTAAGGCTAATTATGCGTTAAAGATAAAATATATGGCTACAGCTGACCACATCGCCTATGCATAAATATTCATCATGTAATTACTTTTAGGTGTAAACTTATATTGCTCTGATTTTCAAGAGCAATTTTGCTAGCGTATTTGTGATCCATTTATGTTTGACACTGTTCTGAACTGATGTTATCAATACAGTCCTAGATGAAATACCTAGGATGAAACTATAAGGTTAAACAATGGTAGGATGTTCGTAAACACCAGGGGAGCAAAGGGCGTAAAGGATAAAAATTAAAACTCGCCAGGAGGCCTGAATTAGCTTGAATAGAAGGGTTTCAGGAAGGTCGGCTTAATTGTGCTGACGGAAGAGAGAATTATCTATCACCATTCAACTATTGATTGTACAGCCTCCGTGACGCAGTTGGTTGAACGCTGGCTGTAAAACGAGAGGCTGCGGTTCGATCCCCGCATCGAAACATTTTTTTTGTGTGAACCACATGTATTTGTTTCGGGTCGGGGTGTTTGTGAGACCAAAAAGTCTCTCGTAGTTCTGACTGGATCTTAGTGTGGGGTCAGGACTATGTATGTTGGATGTATTTATATTTATTATTATTTACTGTAGTGGGTAGTCTGTATTTATCTAACATGCAGTATACTCACGAGTTTGTGCCATTATAAATGATCTTTTGAAGGTTACTAGACTTGACAAACTGTTCTAAAAAGATGACATTCGCAATCTAAGGATATTGATGGTCTCAACATTACTTGTATTGAAATTTTGCGCAGATAACACGTCTTCTTTCAGATAATGTTTGATGATCTTAAAGTATAAATAATATTGTCAAAAGGTAAGGTTGTCTGCGCGTTGAATTTTTGACGAAATTTTATAGGACTTCAAAAAGTATATTACTTCTACCACCATAAACGATAGAATTTAAGATATAAATCTAGATTAGATCTATCTAAGATACACACGGGTTCTAAAGATATAGGTACATATTACGAATTTTTATTCACCCTACACTGCCAGAATAATGAACCAAGATCCTATGGGCCAGCCCATTAAACTAAAACTAAACTACAGGAGCTGCTCGCAGTTTTTAATATTGAATCTTTGCATTTTTTGTGTTCATACTCAAGCCATGGGCCGCAAAAAATTGATCTACTATCTTAGAACATCAATTATATTTTTAATCGAAGACCCCTTGCAGGTGTTATTACTGACCACTTCGGCTATCAATATAGAGTAACGAACTAGGAATATTCCGCACCGAGCATTGCCGTTGTAAGAGCTAACACTTGAAAACAAAACACTACAGGATTAGATATTACAATCATGTCGATAAACAGAGCAGTAGATACGCTATCGCGATAAACGATTCGTTAGCGAAGCACTGTTTTCATAACAACCGCACTCATTACATCTGTGCTATTTATTACGTTTAAAATTATATTTTATGTTGCGAATATATTGAACCAAGGAATTGTGAGGTAAGTAAAACCATTAAGCACTTTATTATGCTGTAATTAAATCGCTTGTCGACAAAATAGAAAATCTATTGAAGTTCGACGTAATCATGTCATGCGCAATTATTTTGAATGTCCCCCGCAAATATCTGTTTCTGGATGATCAGAAATTGAATAAGTCTATTATTTTTTAATTATGAAACCCACTACTTATACACGAATTCTATCTTTATATCAAAACTATGTGGTCACAGAAATATATCGAGAGGGTGGCTGTTGGGTGTGTTATTAATTTGAAATTCAAATCACTTACTTAATTGTTTGTTTATGATATCTAAGAATTGCTTCATTATACGGGAAATATGTTATGTTTCGATTAGATAAACTCGATTAAGCTGCAATTAGATTTTCTAAATTCGACGTAATACAAGCTGACGTTCGTTAAATCGTTACAACAATTGCGTATTTATTTTATGTCGACCCCCCGTAAATGTAAGTGAAGATAATGGTAGGATAGCAAAAGATTATAATGAAGATTGGCTGACACGTGTCTCAATCATGCATATCCCATCTATCATTAAAATTAAGCTTACTTCTTAGCTTGTGCTCCAAGATTTATGTGTAATCATGTTTACTTGTATTTTGATGAATACCGCGTTATAAAATTCGTAGGTTCTGTCGAATTTTAAGGTCAGAAAAATCTACACATCATACGGAGCTAAAATCGATTTGGCCGGGTGGATTTGTGACCGAAGTTACGAGGGGTTGGCGCCCCTTCCATCGGGTGGAAATATCGTTTGCGAAATGTGGGTGCATTCCTTTTCCCCGCGCCACCCCTTGTGAATGCCAGCGGGGCTGTATTTACGTTTTTTTAGTTTGATAAGGGATTTTAATCTGGCGATTTATCGGCCGATCCATCAAATGCGCCTTTGAATGTTTTTTTTTTTTTCAGTTTTTGTGCAGGTTTTGACGAATATAGGCGTAATTACTATTTAGTTTTCAGTAGAGTGTGTTGTTATGTACCGGCATGTGTTTGATTCCCATTCTTGGAAATATATTTTGTGGGAATTTGCCTTTCGAAAATAATTACAAGGTAATTTCCCCAGCGTGTTGACTCTTGACTAACAACCTGTTGTAAAGTAATAATAAGCTATGCTTTTTTAAATAATTCACGTTGGATTAATCTTGCGAAAATATGGACTAAGCATGGCAAATAAGACATTCTATATTTGTTGTTTAATACCACGGTACATCTGGTAAGTAAGTATATATAGATAAGTATAGTGCATTCCATGTCTGGAAATACTCTCGATCTCTTGGTTGATACCGTCTGTCGACAGATGGAGTATCGACCGAGAAATTGTTTTCTCTCTTAAATCGGCATAATAATGAAGTCAAAACACCATAGTAGTTAAGTAGACTATCGTACCATGAGCAAAATACGTAAAAACATAAACGTAACAATCATGTATGCTAAATTGTAACGCATTTTGAAATTCCTCGTATCTTTTATGTTTATGAAAAAATAGTTTCCCCCCTATAAGGAGATATTTTCTAGAAATAAAGATAAGTATGAGCCTCTAAACTGATAATGTCGTTAGATTAGATAAAACAGAGATTTTTAAGTATTTTTATAGTTGCAAGGCTTTATTTTTGTTTACTACGTTTTAACATAATGTCGTCACATTTACGAAAGCACACGATATTTTTACTTGTCAACAACGATTACCCGTCGTCGTTAAAATGTGCAGTTCTGCTCAACTGCTTCTAATTCCAATTAGATCTATCCACATGTGTTCCAGAAAAGGAATGAAACGTATCCACCCGAACTAATTTAGAATGATGAACCAAGCCCTCAAGAGTGTACATAAATGATCAATGATAGATCATGGAGAAAACTCAGTTGTACCGACCAAAGCAAGCGTGTCACGTTGCGGGTTGGTCCTATGTATATAAGTAGTACCTACATATACAGGGTGTGCAAACAAACGGCGCACTTGCTAATATACATTTTAGTAAATCGTAATTGCGTCTAGATTAAAATGCATTTTCATAGCGTAGTCTAATAATAACAAAGATGCCGAGAAATTAACAATTACCAACACACGTGCTTCCGCTTAACGTATTACGCCAAATAGATACTTATGTACCTCTGTAACAAATGTTAAGGCGAAGTCTATGAAAGTTTTGTTGTTGTTCAAAATAATTTTCACTGTTTATTTCGTTAACTATTTAATAAACGACGAAACGTAAAAATACGTATGTGTTAAAATCTTGTGCTTTACCCATCCCAACCGGTTTTATTCGAAAAGGTGATGGTAATTCTTAAAAATTTATAAGGTCATAACTCCAAAACGGATAGGTGTCCAAATATTATTTCTTTATTATCATATGAATATTATGCCCTTGTATCCAACTGAGCAAGTACGCCATTTTCCTGCGCTCCCTGTATATAAGTATATGGTTTCGAGTGCTGGTGTAATTTTGTTCATAGATGACAGATAATCATTTCTTTGCCTGGTTTGCATTTTACATGATTTTTTTTTTTGGTGAGATCTTTTTTTCAAGACGTCGTAATTACTTACGTAGTGTTCATTTACTAGTCTCTTAATCTGTCTCTTTATTTCTTTCTGATTAAATCCTTAGCGGATTAAGACTACTTGGTAACCCCCTCAAAATTACTGAATTTCGATTCTCTGTATAGTTCACAGGATATGCAGTTTAAATCACTATATAGATCTAAAGTCTAAAGATTTGACAAGCACGTGTGGGAATATCAATTCAATATTTATTATGTATGTATCAATTTATCCTATACTTTATTAAACCAACTTCATTGCACATCGTTTAACCTAGGTTACTGTTTGACCCTTACTACCATATGTGTTCTCTCTTGGTCTTTCTCCCACTCAACCCCATGGACGTATTAATTTGTATAATACGTCCATGTTCAACCCCTATCCACGTTCTTTTCCACGCAGGTATTCCAAAAACTAACCAAACGTTATCTCAATTTCCAGCGATGCCGCCCCGCCAAGACTTAGTGATACAGCCTCCAGTGATAAGGGTAGAGCAGGCCAGACCTCCACCACCGCCCCCTCCAGGTCGTCACCAGCGACCACCCCACGACAATCCTTCCAACTACCTGCGCAGGCCTGCTAACCCACCGCGAGACAATGCCAGGCTAACCAACACTGTAGCCAATACCCAGTGACTACGGAGCTGTAAATTAAAAAGTGAAAAGTGAGACGAAGCGAATTTTTAACAACAGTTGTTTCTTAGAAAAAATGTGATTAATTTTAGGGGAGTTTATGACGATATAAAAATATGTGAAGGTATTTTTGGCCACGGATTTGGAGTTCGCACCTCAAATTACTTGAATGAATAAGAAATTAACAAAATGATAATAAAATATTTGGCTTTGACCTTTATTATTGTGCTGGAGTAATCACAGACTTCAGGAAATTAGGAAAATCTTAAACAAATAAAAAAGTGACAGCTGTTGGATTAACATTTGCTATAAACTTATTTCTTTATATTTTGTGAATTCAGTTCCTTCTTTGTTTCTATGTGTAATTAGAACTTTGGAAAAATGTGGATAGTGTGTACGTGATAATGATTTTGAGACTTATTTTTAAACAATATCCTATGATGAATATTTTCTGTTTAAGATAATTAAAAGTAAAATGATTTTTTGTGAATGTTAAAATAAGTTTGGTTTAGACTTGTAAAAGATTTTTTGGATCCAAAAATAAATACGTGTAAATGTATATTTATAAAAAACTATTCGAAGTATGAATTTTTTGGAAGGGTAAATTTATAAGCGTAATATTAAAAAAATTGTTTCTTAATGTAAATTTATTAGAATAATAGAAAGATGTTTAAGTGATTTGCCTACTATGTAAAAACATATTTAGAAATATAGTAAAATTAATCGTAGTAGTGTTTAATTAATTTCTTGTGGGGATAACATACTACCATACAACATACAATACAATTAAGAAAATTCATAATAATTACCACATTTTAAGGGTTAATTTAACAATTAAATATAGATCAACATCGTTAACTGATGTAAGTAAATGACCATTATTTGAATATACTTGAAATGTTTTTGTTAAAATACGTAGATACTTAAGATGAACTTTTATTTTTATGGAAACTGTATAATGAACAGAGATAGTTATGATACTATTTAAAAAAAATGAAAGAGACCTAAGTAATATTTTTGAAATTAATTCAGAATACCACTCAATAGTTTTGAAGTGAAGCCCCATATTTATTTGTTTCATGTCTGAATGTTATAAGTCAAAAAATATTCTCGTAGTTTTTAATACCTTCGGCAAAAATCTTGGTATCTTACTCTGGTATCTTGGGGTCAGGACTATATAACTTTCCATTCAAAAAATATTATCATAGTTATTGATAATTACTACACTAAACGTGGTACTTAACTCTGTGGTGATGACTATGTAAGTATCCTTCCGATTGACAAAAAAAACACAATCTTTACGACGTCGTGAAAAAATATATTTTTAAATGTAAAAATAGTTTGTGAAGCGTCGATAAAGTTGTGACAAGTTTCACGTGAGCGTGGTGAAAGCTATGACTGCCAACCAGCGTACAACAGCTAATTGCAAGCTGTTGCACAATCAATGACGACCCCGCGCGTCATTCTACATTACTTTTATGAAAGGGGTTTAAATCCCCTGTGTTAATCTGTTGAAAGGGTTTAACATAGGTCCTTTAGATACGTTGTCTACCCCTGTATAGCGGTTGGGGTATTATTGGGTGGGATGACAATGATCGTCTGTCGTTAATTGATAGTCTGTTTAGAGTCTAGACTCTTAATGGCACTGGTTAACATCAGGGGCAAAATAATGCAATGTACATTGAATAAAAACAAAGGAAATAAATTTAACTTCTGGCTTGTATGTATGTATAAAAGAGAAGGACTTCTCCTAAGAACAATATTATACAAATTACAACATTATTATATTGAATAACGTCCCAGAGCAGACACCGGGAACATAATGTTTGTAGCTGAAACTGCGGCCCACAATTCCTGTTTTTATCTCTGTCATTCTCACACACTATGCTGTATCCTCTCTCGCTCTTACTGAGTTCCCATGATACGCGCGCACATAATTTGTTCTTAACGACCACTCTGAAAGGCAAGTCTGAAGACATGAGCATTTGTTGCAACATAATTAGTAATATATAACTTAAATACATGCTCTTATACTATTTATATTCTTTAGTGGCCATAAGAAACTTGTTTTTAAAAGCAAGTGCTATCTTTCGATCTGTTACTATAAACAATGACTTCGCAAAGGCACCATTTACGGACGGCTTAATTAATACGTAGCCACATCTGTAAATCATTGCTAATTGCTAGCATGTTAGCATCGTGAAAAAAATAACCATATGTTACTTTTAAAAACCGACTTTAAAAGCAGGGGGTTATCAATTGAGGTCTTTTTTATTAAATTAAAATGATAGTTATTTTTTAAGTATTGCTGATGCTTCATAGATAACGTGACCACTGACCATACATCAAGTTTTAAATGAGACTGTCCCTTTTCTTGATACTAGATGTCCAGTGACCCCTATGTAAGCTTTGGGACACTGGTGTGTACCGTTTTTACTTTTTACTGATAAATCTCAAAACTGCAACAGAATTTATATCGATTTAAATTTTGACAAACATTATTATACGACGCCAAAGTTTCTACACACCTACTTTTTAAATTTTATTTTACGAAAAACTATGTTCTTGTATGACCTTCGCAGGCCGACGAGCATGTGGCCCGCCTGATGGTAAGCGGTCACCGCAGTTCATGATGTTTGTAAACTATGCATAAAACATCGACCCTAATGTAAAGATTTTCTAGATATTTCACATTGAATAACAATATCTATGTGTTTACAAATGGACTTCCCAAATCCAGTGTCATTTTTAATATAATTTTAGATTTGAATCAACCCTGTAACATACCATGACCGTGCTATGAACGTAATAAGCATAATATTGTATAAATTTCCTAACGCATATAAGTCAAAGTAATGAAAGATCGGTCGACGCACAAGGTGGACACCCGACCTAGCCAAGGTTGCAGGAAATTGCTGGATGTAGACGTCCTCCAACAGGTCGCTATAGAAATATCCGGGAGAGGCCTGTGTTATTCCTTTGGCTGGACCTCACCATTCCGCCACCGATCTATACGGTATCTTACTATGACTGAACTAAAAGTAAATTCGCAAACAATACGCGACGTTGCCGCACCGTGACATACACAACCCGCGACGTTGCCAAGTCACAACGTATAGTGCCTGATACGCGACGTTGCCGTTCCGTGACGTATAGAGCCTGAAACGCGACGTTGCCGCACCGCGACACGCCGGCCGCTAGCCGCATTGTGCACGCTTGTGCTCACCGTACTATACGCGTTGCGATCCTGTCAATACAAATTACTAAACATGAATGACGAAAGACTAATAGAAATGGTCCGTAAATACGAATTTCTGTATAATATAAAACATCCGAAGTATATGGATGGCGCACGGAAAGATGTCGCGTGGAAGGATATTTCAGAGCAATTGAAACAACCATGTAAGTATTTTTGTGTATATTTGAAATCAATTAATTAGTCAATTGCCGTTTCCGTCTGGAAGACATTTTGAAACTCACAGCGTTTAATGACATGACATAACATTATAGTACCTGTTATACAAATACAGAACGGTCCAAATGCTCTAATAAACGCAATTTGTATCATCAAAAGCCATAACATTTTAACGATTTTATAATCTAAAAAGAACAAATGGAATTCAATTTTGAATCTGACTGTCATCTTCGGCTATTGGTGCGGAGACACCGTATTATCGGACTCTTTCTGAAGGTAACACATAATCATATTTTTTTACAGCCGCGGCTTGTAAGCTACGGTGGCAAAGTCTAAGGGACGCTTACAGAAGGTCATTGAATAAAAAAAAGAAACGAACGAGCAAAACAGGCAATAGTGTCAGAAAATGGAAATATGAGAGTGAAATGGCGTTTGTAGTTCCCTTCTTCACGGAACGTAAAAGGAATGATTCCACGGAAAACGCGAGTGATGACGAAGATGCTGAAAGTGAGGAGGCTTTAGAATTACAATCCAGTTGTAGAAGTGACGACAAATCTGAGAAACCCAACAACGATACTACAAACGAAAATAGTACTTCTAGCGGTAATTGTAACATTAGTGAAGTTTTAGAAAAAGAAGTCGACATTAATAAAACAGGAAACATTAAAACCCAAGAAAATGAAGATAAAATGCCAAAAGGAGTAAAAAGAAAGGTGGTTGAGCTAGAACAGTCGATATCTCCTATGTTGATGGCAAAATTGATAGAGGATCAAAGCAAAATTGAAGACGAGTTAGATCGCTTTTTCCTAAACATTTCTGACACTGTGAAAAAATTTGCGCCTTACCAGCAAGCGTTGGCGAAAAACAAAATATTCACGTTGGTATCTGAGATGGAGTTGCAGCAATTAGCGTCAAGTAGTTCATCTCGATTCGCATATTGCCCGTCCATGCAATCAACATCTTTTAATAATTCACAAAATTCCACGCTAAGACCGACATCTCCGGAAAACTTGGCTAATCGATCCCATTTTTTATGAAGTTAAAAATCATTTAGTGCACTGGATAACGCAAATGTTTTGGACGTTTTTTGTCACCCATCATGAAGAGAGGAGTAGGAATTTTGGCTGATGGAAAAGTCATGCCTGCCAGTATATGTAAGCACAACAAAACTCGAAACTGATTATTGATTGCGTGTGATGAAGCTGCATAGCACTTGTCATCATGAATAATGTGGTGTAAAGTCTCATACGACTTTTTTCATAGACATTTTTAAAACCTATTTTAATTATCGAATGTTTTGTCCCTTTCGAACGACTTTTGAATTCACTTTGAGCGACGAAGACAAAACATTCGATAACTAAAATAGGTTTTAAAAGTTTATGAATAAGGCTATTAATGTGTAGTATTATCAAAAGCGTCCTTTAGACACTGTTGCTTGGTGGTCAAGACAAAGTCAAGTTAATAATATTAGATCTTTCATACACTTTCTTATTAGATTTTATAAAAGCAATTCCTGTATATTTTTATAAGTGAAATAAAAAAATTGTTTACCCAAGTGTTGTTTTTGTTGAATTTCAAGTCGTTTTGAATTCAAGATAATTATGCGCGCTACTGGTACTTTTGAATTATTGCCAACTCAGCTGTCGTCACAACTTTTTAAATTGTTTATGTCTTCTCGGTAATCAATTTAGATGTTTTTGTTTTTAACCTTTTTTTTTTTAACGTATATTCAATATTGGAGATGCAATTGTTTTCAAAATAAACATACAGATGCCCTTTGCCGCTATAACTCAATCAATAGCCAAATTCAAAAATACTGCCGCCATTTTGAACTTTTTCTGACGGCTCTCAGAATAAATATCTAAGGCTAAGTTTTAATTCGATATTCACTCTTCTACTTGATAGATGAAGTGATATTACGACCGCACGTAAAGGTTACATGTGCATTAAAGTATGTACTTTGGTTCACACAGTTATAACAACCTGCTCGAAAGAAATTTAAACACACTATGAACCCAAACCACGACACACTTGCGTCACTATAACTGGTTTTACATCAAGTCCAGTGCCTCTAGGCTCTAGCAATTTCTTATTCGCAAGTACTTTAAGTTACTTTCAAAAGAAGTAATGTATTGCTATGACCATAGGCAAGGATGAAAGGACAGACTATCTCCTATCTCGTAAAATACAGTAAGGTTCAAAAAAGTATTCCAAGTCGGTCCAGGCGTTTCGTAGTAATCGGGGAACCTATAAAAATAAACCGAGGAATTGAGAACCTCCTCTATTTTTGAAGTCGGTTAATAAAAATATTTATCCAGCGAACAAATCCTTCAGAAAGGCAATGCGGCAATCGATACGGAAACTTTCTCATAATATTACGTCTGGGGTTCCTGTTTATTTCCTTTCGATAAAAACTTCGCGAACTACGATTTACGCGGTTGTTTTTGCGCCGTCCTTGAATCAACTTCGAGAACTTTCTACCGAGCTTAGGCGAACTGCGGCTTGGGTATTTATTTACAGCCCTTGTGGCGCAGTGGATGAGAAACTAACTATCACTCTAGGAATTAGAGGTTCGATCAAAGGTAAATGTTAATGCAATCAAGACAATTTTGCGGATTTAGGTGTAGCAAGATATTCGCTACGACACAAAGCAACAAGCACGTTCCTACCATAAGGTTGGAACAAAAGTATAATTCTTGGGTGTGTTTAGGTTATTTTTTATGGTTGACCTAATTTGTATTAGTTTTTTCGCACTAACAATGAACAACAGATTAGCTTATTCTGTGTTAATAGAGTTTTTATCTATTAAGAGCCGATTTTTCAATGGTCAGGTAAGTAATTTCTATTTGACGAATAACTTTCAATCTTACCATGTTTTTTAGAGGGAAGCTGTCAGTACCTATATCAAAATTATACTCTGGATAGTCGACTTACGATAGAAAAATGGGCGCAAAATGACATTGATTTATGTAAGAAACTGGCATCCAAATAAAATCAGCTCAACATTTATTTTCTATAAATAATGTGTACCGGATATAGATATACACTTCTAAATAGTAAAATAACAGCTTAGTTAGTCGCTACACTGTGTACTATGGTTTATGTAGAAGGAACAAGGTACGCTTGGGCCCTGCCATCAAGCGCTGCGTAGTAATCTTGCTCAGGAGGAACTAAAAATTGCACAGCTATAATAGAGTTTAATTTCTTATTAAAATTTCTGTGTATGAGGTTTTGGGTTTAGTAGGTACAGAAATATCCCCTTAATTTGAAAGTTCCCATTGTTTGAGACGTATTTCGTATCATCAGCTGGAACAAGACATACATGTATAGGTAATATATGCGAGTTACTAACATATGCAGACACTCCTTTCCTCTTCCAATCCTTTTTCCTTCCCGCTCCCCTTCCAATTGGGCCGGCAACACATCCATGATCCAGCGTTGTGGATGTTCTTGGGCCGCAGTGATCACATACCACCAGGTGACCTGTTTGTTCGTTTGCCGGACCTATGCAATAAAAAAAACAAAGTGCATACTCAAGAGTTAAGCAGTGGCGTGCCTAGGGTTTTGAAGTAGGGCAAGCCCAAAACTTTTTTAAAGTATAATACATGTTGATTTAAAAGGAAAAAATACTAAGAACGAAGAAAACATATGTACGTCAGCAGACCTAACAAACAATCTATCAAATATTAAGATTAAAAAAATTATAGATTACATGTGGATATGCAACCGTAACTTGGTAATACACTAACTACTGAACACTTCTAGTAGGTACACTAGCATAACGGTAGCTACTATGTTGCCGTGATTACTTCGCAGTTAACCGAAATTGCGGACAGAAAATATTACTAATGCATTAGCGTTTTTATGAATTACAAGTAATAACATGCCTTTTGAAAGGTCCACCTAAGTTATTAAAATCATTATACAAAATACAAACATTCTAATATACAAGTGTCGCTTGAAAAACATGTGAAACACGACTATTTAATAACCCATTTGAAGGGGAGCATGTAGAAATCAAATTACGTAGGTAGTTTTTTTAAACTGAGCTGATAAATGCCTCTTGTAATTTACCACGAATTTAAGAAATGCACAAACCCGGCGTTGTTTTCGCGCCAGTTTTTTTTTTCAATATAATCGAATTAAATTACCTTTATACCAGCAATGAACACTTATATCATCACACTTAAACCATCACAGGAAACAATACAACTCATTTTAGTTTCAAAAAGCTTAATGAACATAAAAAACTAATCATTAACCTAAAAACAGAACTATTTACAATTGCACAATGCCAAAACACCTATGAAGTTAGTACGAATCCGTTCAGAAATTGTGAAACGAAACGTAAAAATAAACATTACAACATGCAATTACAATTTATTAAAAAAATATAAAAACCACATTATTTTTACCTAAAAAATTATAAAATAATTTCAAAATGGAACAAACATAATTTAATAATAACAAATATAATTTACTAAACGAATATTGTTACACGTGACGACCTTCAAACGTACGATGTTCACTCCGCGAAGCTGGGCTTAAACGGTTTGATTTTTTAGTACAAATTGCTATAGTTGCACATCTGTAGCTATACATTCGTAGTGGCAGAGTGTAACATTTCAACCTTAAGTGTGAAAGAGACAGCATGAGTTTCCAAAAGCCTCGTAAAAGCACACGAGAGAGAAAGAGACATTTAAAGAACGCGAGTTACGTCTTTTAAAAAATGCGTGAAGCTACGCGAGAGGTTAAATTATTGAATGAATTTAATACAAGCGTTGCGAGGCGCGGGCGGCGCTCCGTCGCTCGTAGTTGCGTTTCATTGAATTGCGCCGCGCAGCGACGCGACCGAACGCGGTAAATTCAAAAATGGTATATGTGTCGTAATAAATTACTGTAATGTATTGAATGTAATGGTTTCTGTTCATTATCTTGTATTTGCGTATTAAGTAGGGCAAGCCGGGCTTTTGGGCTTGTATGGAAGTACCGCCACTAGAGTTAAGCAGTACTTACTCGTAGTTTAGTTAGTAACAACCAACAGGCTTGTAGGGCTAGGAATTATGAGAGTTTAAATAAGTTAGAAAAACCAGCCAGCTTAGCAATAAAAATAAGTTTCGACTAATTTCAAATTATTCTAGATCCTAAGCTAGAAACCCTGTGAATGTAATGACCTCAAAATGAAAGAATTTCACACAATGCGTCATCGACGCCCTTATCCCATAAAACAAAATCTAGATTGGAACATCTTCCTACAAAATACAAATAAAATATATAAGTATTTTAATTCCTAGACAATGACCCTATCATTGTATTATCATTGTATATAAGTACAATTAAAAAAGGGCACGAATTTGTTCATACTGGTAACATGGTAATAAGTCAATAATTTCACAGTTCATAACTCCAATTCTATTCCCACACAGCCTCATCCACCCCTGTAGGTACTTTAATCCCAATAGCGAAAGTTATTCGTCCTTTAGTATAGATATAGGAATACAGAGAGATGTAGTTTATTTTGAAGTGTGTAGCTGTGGGTCGGGCCGAGTGTCCGCCAACGGAGCGGCAACGTCGCGCATCGATCGCCGCTCGCCGCCGCACAGCCCGCCGGACGCGCTCGCTCGCTGCCTTCCCCGAACTTCGCGTTTTATTGCACCGCCACAACCCGCAACTTTTAGCTCAGATGCGCCTTTCACTGTACCTCTATACTGCTGCATACATAGCCCAAGGATTATGGCCCAGTTACACTATATATCTGCTTTATTTTTTACCAGTATTTTGCGTATAATGTCAGAATCTTGCCGACTTCAATCTTGATGGATCTGAGCTACAGCTGTGTCTTACAGCCAAGGTTAATTATACGATTATCGTGCGTTAGTTACCATGAACAAACATAGATAATGAGGCTTAATGATAGACTAGTTAGATCTACGTAGGTACACTCTGTATTGTGTTCGACGGCTAGGTACCAATTACCATCAACATTGTAAAAATCATGGTGTTTCACTATTAGAATCGTGGTGTCGTATAGAGTTAGACCCGCATGACAACTCAAACTGATGAATGTTAGTCATGTTTGTTTTTAGTTTAAGATTTAAGGTAGTTTCAATATACCGTGAACCTAGCATAGTCATAGTAAGAATATGTTGATTTATTCAATAGAGCCCAGAAATTGACGGAATTTGATAATACAATAATGAAAAAAAATGATGGAACATCCAGAATCCAGACACCCCAAAATATTCAGCTAATAACCTGCTTTCTTTGTATTCTCGTCGTGAAATCTCTTTGATATTGACCTGTACCAAAACAAAGAAGCATAAGCACATTTTTACATCACGTTTAGCCATTGCATATTGACCATCTCACGTGCAAATCAGTAGATATATTATAAGTAAACATTTTGGCGTGTCACGTCGCCTGGTTGCGTCATGAGGGCGTGCGGACCATTATTCCGGCAGATAAACCGCCCACGTGGCGCTAGCTCGTCCAATTAATATCAAACTCGTGTATTTCACTACGTTAATGTCGGTTTTGAGCTCGCGGATGTCACGCGATTTGCACCAGCTGTACAATGGTATTTTGTTTATTTTCTTAAGAAAAACAGCTCTGGTATCCCATTTGACGACTTTAAGTATACCTATTGTATTAGCCCATATACGTCGCACTGTAGGGCACGGTCTTTAATTAAGATCAAAATTAAACCAGTAAAGCCACGAATTTTGTTATTGAAACCTTTTTCAAGTAAGTACTCTATAGCTGAGCTGATTGTGTTGTCTACATTAAGAATTCTACACCAAACACAAACTTAAAGCGGTAATTACCTATGAAAACTAATATTTCGGTGAAAGAATTTAAGTATTTCCAGAACTAATGTGAAATACGCAAACTGAGCAAAATATTTAATTGTACAATCTAATAAAAAGTCAAGGATTAATTCAAGTGAGAGTTGTCACATAGTTTTCATAAATAGAAAATAGATGGTGTACTCGTATGTGGCCAAGGTTGCAATTAATTCATTTCAACAATAACTAACGGTATTAAAAGTGACATAAATTGCTATCTACTTTACATAAGCCTCTCCCAAGGATTTCAAGAGCGGCCTGCTTTCAGCGACCTTCAACGAACTATATCAAGTCATCTGACAATTTCGAACATGGAAAATGTTGCTCAAATTTTATCATGAATAGAAGTCTATTTTAGGTGGTTGAAAATATTTATAATTCATGGTTCGAACAAAAGATAATATTCCAGCGCTTAAATCCATAACCACAATGCTTGCCATAGCCAGAAAATAGCTGTGAGACGGTTTTCGTAATAAATTAGAGCATTCCAAAAGCGTATACCAACGTATATTCTTTTTATTAAATCATTCATTATAGTCACACCGAATCCCTCTTTCCAACCATCGATCGATGTAAGACCCACAACTGAGATAAATGTCCTCGATATATGCTATCTGTTTAATTAAAATAGGATTGTCACATTCAGTTATGTTGCATATAAAGAGAAAAAGAAGCATTTGTAAGTTAAAAACCTTAGACGAGTTGATATGCTATAGGTTGTTCTTCATATATTTAGCTCACAGATATTCTATTGGAATTATAGTATAGAGCCGATTCCAAACAAGGCATTCCACAAGCCCAAGACGCGTACTGAACCAGAAAACTAAGTTCCCTCCAGCTAGCGAACGATCGATAACCATTCTACAATGTTGTGGTTAATGTACGGAGCGCTGAGAACGCGACAACTACCATTTTGATCACAACAACGCGCCTACAACAAAACCTACGCGCTCAGATTCCCGATCTACCTAGACATATAAAACGTAAAAATGAAAAGCGGTCCGTCAGGCCAAAGATTATCTTGGCAGTTACAAACCACCCACCTATTTATACCGGTCGGGCGACGTTGCCGCTCCGACACGCACGTTGAGCACTTCGGATTTCGAACGTGGAACATCGAGTGAAAAACATTGTTGCCAGCCCACTCGCTTTACGAGCAGCTCCGGCAATTTCTGCAAGGTTTTATCAGCAAGCTCGTTGAAAAAGGAGTAAAACGATATTGTTTTCAATCTTGTCCCTAAACTTAGGCACACAATCACCTTGCACCTTTATATATTCATAAATAAAAATAAAACGACTCAATGTGAGAAATCGACACGGAGGAAATAAAAATATAAAGGAAACGGCTTGTAAGACGTTTTTGGAAAATAAAATTACCTTCAATCAGCTGCGTTTCCTGTTAAATGCAGCAGCTAATTTGGTCGTTTTACAGTCGCCGTTGGCAACACCTTTGTGCGGCAAAGAGACCGCTGCACGAGCGGCCAGTCGCCCGCGGTCCGCGGCCGCCGGTGCTCTTGCCAGTTATGTTTTTTTGGTATGTTGTTTTCGTATGTGGTTACGACTGCAGATACGAAATGTTGATATTCCATTTATACATAAAACTTCAATTTAAGTAATAGTACCAATTAATGCACGATCCTGGAGATACTTCAACAGTAATGTATGATGTGAACTGGGCATAATAAGGGTACCCCAGTTATCCGTTCAGTTTGAAAACAAGTCTGACATAATTATGTAGATCCTCGATTTGGCCTAGTTGAGAGATTAGTTCACTACTTTGGTTTATACAACGGTATGACATATTACAATGGTCTACGTTAAAATACTGTGGTCACCAGTCACCACAACGTTGCATGTTGTGTAGCTATGTAAAACTAATACATATTACGTTTTGCTGTTTTTTTCCTTACCATAATTATTCCATAAAACGCTATACCTTCACGTGTTTTTTTTTCTAATTGTAGCTGTGGGTCGGCTTAAGTATTAGATGGGTTTTCTACTGGCAGGTGGGTTAGCGCTAAACTTTAAGTGCTTTATTCAAGTACATGCTATTCATGTCCTAGGCACTTTATACCCGCTGGGGCATAAAATATCTCATTGTTTAGGCAGAGAGCGTCCTTTCACTCCCGTGTTCTACATTTCAGGTTATTTACAACGCGATTGTGTTTTATTGTGCTAATAAAATTAAAATGATAAAATCATTGTTTTTCAGTGTACAAATACGAGTCTTGAATTGTTTTTGATGTATCATGATTAGAATGAAAATTGATGTTTGATAATTTTAAATTCGATTACAATGCGTCCAATTTTGGCTTTCACGCCGCCATTTTGGATACGCTCGACTTTATTCGGCCATCTTCGTGTAATGATTCACTTCCTTTACGAGATTTTAATGATCGACCAAACTGCCGAGGCGCTCGCCGTATCAATCGGTGTAGCCACTGAATCTACGCACAGAACATGCCAAATTGTATTTTCATGAAATTGATTTTAATGTTTCTTGTCTAATCTTTGTTACGAAAACTAGATAGCTACTTAATTGGAACTTGTAATTGATTTTGCCAAGTTTGAATCGAAGCATAAATCGGTAGATAGAAGTCTTCAACAAATATCTATAAGTATGAGATCCTTGGAAACGTGTCTTCATTTCATAAAGAAACGGAGAAGTAACAACAATAATGTTTTGAGATAAAATTATATTTCATCATCTTACATTGCAGAAGACTACTAGAAAAAAAAGAACTGCATAGCAACATGTTTTACAGCGGTAATGAATCACAAGAATACCGTTTAGTTTGAAACTGATTCAAAATTACAAAGCCACAGGATACAAGCTATTTTCGGCACATCACTTCAAACATACCTAAATCGGGAATCGAAAACACCGAGCGTCATTCATTAATAAACATAAATTCTGGCTTGTTTATTTGTACTGTATTGTAAAATATCAAGATCCGGCCGGCGCTGTTACGTTAAATGAAAAACTGTTTCTCTGAAGGTCATTGCTTTACCTACTGGCTACTCGAGTACGCGTGATTATACAGGCTTTTCGCCTGACTTCCTCTGCTTATTTTATACGCCACTCAACCATGATCGTTACATTGGAGTTTTTATGGACAAGGCAGACGAACTTACTGATCACCATCACGCCACGTGATCGTAAGTAGACGTTGACAATGCACAAAAAAACTGCTATAGTTAATATCTTAAATGATGTGTTAGGTGGCATATAACATCTCTCTTTTCCCGTTGGGATTTTGAAATGAAGCCATGGATATCTTCCCCTGTTTTATGACGATGATGATGAATACTAGAATAATTAAATAGCCAAACAGCTTAGTCAATCAATTTTCTTTCGAATATTGTGACTAACTCGAGAATCGTTCTACTTACTAAAATTTACTACATTCTAACTTCTATACGAACATCTCATACGTCCGATAATACTCTATTCAAGATATCATGGTGAATCTTTGATGTGTGAAAGGACAAACCAACAAACGTTCTTATTTATAATATTAACATCATTATTTATGACGCTGTGAACGTATTTTCCATTCTTAACATAGGTATCCATTATACCATTCGGGTTTAATGCCACCATAATATAAATTGTATTTCAAAAAGATATTCTAAATTAAAGAGAAAAGACGGATATATTTTATTTAAGGTAAGGAAAATTCGCAGTGATTTTTCCCGACAGTACAGCTCCATTGACATCCCAAAACGTTTCTAGGGCGACAACACTGAGACACAGTTGTATGTAATATTACAGGGTTGCCAGGCTCAAGTAATTACAAGGACGATCGATCGGAGTGTTTAATTATTTTTTTGCAGATATTATTTCGAAGTAGTAGAGCTCTGTTGAATGATAGCATGAATCGGCAGGCTCCTCCCGGGAGGCGCCACTGTCTCACAGGAGATCGACGTGGGACAGTGGTACTGCCCCGTGAGTGAGATTACCGGATGCCCAATACACCCTTTCCTCTTCCCATCCTTTTTCCTTCACGCTCCTTACCTTTTGAATAGGCAGATAACATATCTATGATCCAAGCGTTGTGGATCTTCCTGGGCGGCAGTGATCACTTATCATCAGGTGACCTGTTTGCTCCTTTGCCGCACATATCAAGAATTAAAAAAAAATATGGGTACACAAACAAGTGGTGCAAAACAGTGCCTAGCTACATAAACGTCATTGCTTTAATTTCCTAGCAAGGAACTGGCCAACGAACTTAATAGTCTTCTTGGTGGAAAAAAATTGGTAGAACTTTTGGGTGTTTTGTATAAAATGTTTGAATATTTTTGAAGCGTAATATAACAAAAATAGAGCTGTCTGCTTTGAAATCGGACCTCGCTCGGGGCCTTTCTGTTCTCATAGAATATCTCCATTTGACCGTCATCATTTTCACCGACAAAGAGTTTAATATTAGTACTGGGTATAGTCCAGCCTCTAGCATTTCCATAGACAACCAACCAACAAGACTTCGTGAAAAACATAGTAAGCCATAACAAAACCCTCCTTAATCAATTCAGCACAATTTTCCATTCAGCCAGTAATTGTTTACCCGAATCCCGTTTGTGGCAACCCTGCTGGGGGTGGGTGGGGGCCCTCCGACCTTCGCGGAAGTCGGCTCGTAATTACAGAGACGTTGCCGGCCCTTCCAACTCAATTCCACTCTGGAGCTCACATCGATTTTTGTTTATAAATACTTGCTGTATCGATTTCCTTGCGGTTTCACTTCAGATGAAGTTGGGCTTCTCAACAGCGAATATTACAGATGACAGATTATTTTATGAAGACTACGTCTTGGTATTTGTAGATTGTCGCGTGCTATATTCATAAAGTTAGAAATTAGTTGTGAAAAAATATTCTGTAAATTAATTGATCCTTGCACTAATAATTTAATAAGCGTAATTTAATTATACATAACGTAAATGTAAGTTCACATTAATCTAGCCAAAATACTACTAGATGGAATTCTAACAAACTAATAACTAGGTAAAATATTGCCATTTCGATTTGGCTCCACGGGCGGTTGAACTAAAATTCTCTCGTAGATTATAAAATAGGATATTACTCGTATTATGCGAATGTAGTTATACGTAGGGACTATGTGCCTGTCGGAAGGTTTTATTATATAAAAGTACTTACAAAAGCCTCGAAAGGTTGTAAAATTAATGTGACGTCACGTAAAAATAATACATTAAACAAGAACTTGGAGTACCAAGGATGTCTTATTTACTTGCTTAGTCACGTACTCGCATTTTGTTACTAAGTTTTGAACATTAGTAAGTTTGTATGTTGTGGGTGAAATGCAGAGTATGGAAGAAAGGTAAGGAGTGGGGAAGCGGTATAAGGGCGGGTGGGTTTCACCTTCCCGCTTGTAGTAGTACCACAATATGGCTGAATAATTTAGGACTTGAAAACTTCTATAAATATATTACTTATAATAAACCGGGAAACTATTCATTAACTTTATTCCTTAAGTTTTGTCACAGGAAGTATATTGCTAAACAAAGCCTTTCCCAAATATTACAACACTTTGGAAGCGATGTGCGTTGCAATTACCAAATTCCATACTTTTATTCCACTCTAACCACCAAAAACACCAAAAGCTGTCGTAATACCAGAAATAATCTGGAATAAGAGACAACACTTTTTTATTTATAAATCAAAAGCACTTCCCGTTTACCCTGACAACTAATGGAAAATCTTTTATCGTGCACATTCCACACAATTCTATACATTCCATTCCCTATGTATAATATGTTTCCAACTTTCCACACGGTACATACAGAATGGTGAAGTATTGATAGCTATGTACATACGTATATAGCTGTACATAACGGAGGTCGAGGCCCGGCTGGCGTAGTGTGGCGTACTGCCTGAATCGATCCATTCGCGAGGCAGTGTGTTCGGCGTTCCAGAGTTTTCATACCAGCGAAAATTTGGCACTTCAAGCGAAGATATTCGCTTGGCTATTAATAATATACATTGTAAGTTAGTATAAGTTAACCAGCGGGCTCTTGGGCAAAGATATTTGTTTAACTAAAACATATACGGCACATTATTATAACTTAACTAACGGGAGTTTTAGTGGTGAAGGAAAACATCGTGAGGAAACTTGAATGCCTTAGAGAATTTTATAAGAATTTTCGTGGTAATTATATAAAGTCGCTAAGCTGCAATACGCCATGCAAAGGTGTTAAAATGCGACCTAAGTTATCACAATCGAACTCTTAATTGCAGAAGGATACTGTGCTCAGCAGTAACGTTGGAATGGCACTGCATCTAATAGTAATTGAAGTAGTTTCGAGATAGACTATCGCCTGACGTAATGTGTTTATTTCAAACTATCCTGATACTGTCCTGACGTATGAATGTTTCGGGTAAAACCGGTTTAATATCTGAGACATTCCTTATCAATCGTAAGATATCAATAAATGGGTTAGTAAACAAAAAATATGATGACAATGGGATGTTACGACATAAAATATGTAGACATTTTACATACATACTAAACATCACGCCTTTATCCCAGAAGAGATAGGTAGAGGTGCAACCAGGACACCCACGTTTCGCTTTGTGTGTTCTGTCCCACGATGTGATAGGGGGCGAGCCTAACGATATGTCGGGCACAAAT
The DNA here is from genome assembly GCA_033459515.1 of Theretra japonica. Taxonomy (NCBI): domain Eukaryota; kingdom Metazoa; phylum Arthropoda; class Insecta; order Lepidoptera; family Sphingidae; genus Theretra; species Theretra japonica. The sequence goes on from CM065942.1 coordinate 1,537,153, forward strand.
TCCTAACTCCGGACTGATAATGAAATGAAATGAAAAAAATAAAAATGAAAAATCCAATATCACTGCCCTACCCGGGATTCGAACTCGAGACACCAGCTTTGTAATCGTACCGCAGTACAACTACGCCACCATGACAGTCACAGTAGATATTTTATTAATTCCTTTGTATATCAATAAAAATACCATAGCGATAACTGACAACTTACAGGGTATTTTATAAAAATGCCTGCGGCATTACGTACATAGTATACGGACGTGAAGCTAATTGAAATGTACACTGTCCGTGCCGCCGCCATGCACCGTGAAGATGCAGATACCAGCGGTAGTTTAATTGCACACACAATTACGAACCAGCAACGTACACTAACTGTACGGTAACCATGGGCGTGTTTTAACTATCTTTCAATTTCTAGATATATTCCTCATCTGCATATTTCTGTATTCTAAAGTTCTTTTTTAAGGTAGAAAATAAGGACGTTTCTCTTATTCGGAGAAATGTATCTCCCAAATTATCCAGATTGTGTACTTGAAATCAAAATTCAAGATAATAGTTGGAGTCTAATAAATACCCCCAAACGTTATAATTCATACGGACTTATTCATAGACAGTTTTAAAACCCATTTTAGTTATCGAATGTTTTGTCTTCTTCGCTCAAAGTGAATTCAAAAGTCGTTTGGAAGGGACGAAACATTCGAGAACTAAAATAGGTTTTTAAACTGTCTATGAATATTGTTGTTATCATTTTGATTTTTGAACATTACAAAACACTGCTTTCAGTTATGTGTATTTGCCAAAAACAACGAGCGACAATGGCCGTAATGTTTAGACGCAGCCTATCGATTGTTCTCATCGGCAACATGTGAAGCATTGACGTCAATCACAGGAGCGTGTTGATGCTGTTTAGACACGCCACGAGTGTACTCGTATAAAGGTCAGACAGTCAAATAGTAACTGTATTATTAATTCCGTAACCACACAACACATTAATAACACGACGTTATCGCAATATTGCATTTGTTTTTGTGGATGAAACCGTACCTTTACGTAATGGTCAAGGAAAACATCGTGAGGTTAATTTTATACCTGAGACTTCTGTGCAAGATTAAAATATGTTTACGTGAAATTAGCAAACGGGAAGCCAGACAGACATCCAATTAAAAATTACTCGACATGGAAATGTTGTTTATACCTACGAGTATATATCTAGGTAGGCCCCCACAAGTCTATACTTTTAAACTACCTAGATTTACAAAAACACAAAACATTCTTAGTACATTTTACTCGTATTCTAAGCTAGAAACAAGCCCCGCGCTGAATAGCTAGAGGCGTGGGTCCGTTGCACTTAATTGCGCCGATTGACTGGTGTAACTTTCCATCGCAGCACTCGGCGCACGCAAGCGATGCTGCCAACTTTTATTTATATTTTACTGCCGTAAAAACTCATTCGGTATAGCCTTTTCGGAATTTCTTGGTTGGGAGTTATGATTTTAAAATATTTTTGATAATAAAAATCAATGATTCAATTTCCCATATATGGCTTTCACAGAGCAATAAAGGACAGTTTTTTTATGAGATAAAAATAGTAACATGCTTTTGCTGGATAGTTAGCAAAATTAAACCTTGAAATAACTAAGGAATTAAGCAGGAAATCTGTGGAGCGTACAAAAATCTCAGATTTTAACACAAATCCACACCTTTCAGTACATAATATTTAATATGAGTACCTAATAAAATATTTAAAAAATAAAACGAAGGTTTATGTGGAAATTAATTATAATCAATGTTATTTGTTAGGAACGAATGGTTTTCCTTCAACTTATTAAGTTATGAGAACGTTTCCTTGATTCCAATGCAGTTCCAAGTAGTGAGTAGCTATCTTATCTTATATCTTTTGATTATAGACAAGTGATTGTTATCTATTTTGTAGAAAACGTACAAATATGTATTTCCTACGACAATATATTCTTGTTATGTTCAATGTCCGTGTTAATAATTTTTATTTAAAAATAAACCATTCTAATCGTTATTTTGTACTTAAATAGTTTTTTTGTAGTCTACTTCTACTAGTAATGCTGGACTTTATGTCAAATATTCCTTTAAGTTACATTTTACACCATCTTTAATATCCAACAATTTGGAATATACATATTGTTTTATTCACGTAAATCATTTACGACATAGGAACTTAACAATGCCGTCGCGTAAATCGCGCTAGTCATTTGTTTCTTACGTAAAGCGTAGTTAAGTCTCGTCGAATAGACATTGGTCTTACGATAGTCATACCTCAGCGTGTCTGAATCATAAACAACGAAACACATATCCATACAGTATTTATATAACAATGGAAAGAAAACAAAACAAGGTAATCTCGGCGGCTGGACCGCGGCCAACGTCACTGAATACTTCTACGCGTTGTCATGTTGCTCATTCATTGATTTGATAAACTGTGTATATACAGCTACAGATATAGGCTATATACAGAGACCCTCTGTATATAATAATAACAGGCCTCGAACAAACATCGTAAACGCTATTTACTCGTTCGTAAGAATCTTAGAAGCCGTCGTTATGTTGTTCGTCTACAAACCTGCATTAAGCCAGTGTTGAAGTATAATCAATAGTTTAAAAAACATCGTATATCCACCCGTATTGAACCAGTATCGCCAACACCCCTCGTACTATTTCATAATTAATCGATGCAACACAATGAACTAATACAAAAAGCAACAACTCTTGAAACGTGTCGATAACCCTTGTCGATGTTTCTTGTCGATACATCCTCGCTCTAAGGGTGGTAAGACGTCACTAGCGGGTTCAATGTCTGAGCACGCAGGCAGGTGCGGAGGGGAGGCACTCCGTCCCCTCTCTAATGTCAAAAATGGGGTCAAACACAAAGGAAAGGTGCCTGTGATGAACATATGTTTCTATTGGACGCACTAATGCAACTGGTAATCATGTTTCGTAATAACACCATGTTGACTAGTACATTTTTTCCGATAATTTTCCAATGTCCTGTACAAACAAAATTATATGCCTACAAGAAGATTATAGCTATTTATTTTTTTAAGATATATTCTTTCTTTTTTTGAACAAACGACAGCATCCCACTTTGCGGTAAAGGTCTCTCCTTTGTACTATAAAATATACTTAATATGTATAAACTCAAGCCTTTTTCCCAGAATTTGTAGGCAAAGGACCGCCTCGGTGGCGCAGTTGTACTACGATACGATTGCAACGCTGAGGTCTCGTGTTCGAATCCCGGATCAGGCAGTGACATTGGATTTTTCTATTTATTATCAGCTCGGAGTCAAGAATTTGTATCCGATATATCGACAACCTCACCCCCTATTCGTAGAACGGAACACACAAGGCGAGTTGTGGGTATATCATTTCTACTTTACGATTAATACGGCAAATAAAAAAAACTTGGCTCCTATATGTTCATTTACGTGTCATCGGCACTCCATGAATTTTAATACATGCTGCAGAATATTTGGCTTGATTTTACGACCGGCCGCCTGCCCGCCGACTACATGCAAATAAAGAAGATAAAACGAAACCTGTCGGACAGGGAGATTTTTTTACACCTTACGAGCAAATTACCTATTAGAAATTAATAATAACTTATACTTAAGAGATGGTCGATGCTTTGCCTATCTAGTGAGGAAGAAAAATACGTAATGATTTTCCAGCCCATAGCAACAGTTTTCGAAAAAAATCAGTCGATATGAGAACCTTCTTTTCGAAGCCAGTTAAAAGTTGCAATTTTATTAGCATGTAGATCGTTGGGAAAGTAGGAAAACGTTTGCGTGACTGCAAAAATTTTACTAACTACAGTGTTTGAAATGGTTTGCATGTTTGCGCCATGGGAAACAGAAAAAGTGATGAAATAACCGCGTGGAAACTAGCTGTATACCTACGCAGATACATAAAAGATACTTTACTGATGTAGATAGATTTAGATCCTGGGTTTGATTGTTCGATTTGCAGTCGAGACTTTTGGTGATAAATAAATTCGATTTCATAATGGACGGAATCAATGTGTCCTGGTAGCACATCTGCCTACCCCTTCTGGGAAAAAGGCGTGAATTTATATATGAATGAAAAGATTTTTTTTTCTACAATAAGCACAAACAAGCAAAATAATATAACCCATCTGATAGTCAGAAATTACTGCTTTCATGAACATCTACATTCTACATCTGGTTATTAATTTGTTGGTGCGTTGTAGGCCTCTCAAATTTGGGGAGAAAAGGGAACAAAAAGGATGGGAGGAGGAAAGGGTTCCCGCAGATTTTCTGGGAGATAATGATATCGACCCCTTCGAGCCAGCCCCATAATATGTAACTCTGTGTAGTGTTTTAATTTTCCAAAATAAAACGATATTTCAGTCTAGATACTGTTATTAATTATTACTTATTATAAAACTATAGCCCTTTTGTGAACCATGGAAAAAAGTAATTATTCCAACATATGCAAAATAATTCATAAAGTTCTTCACGGCTAGAGTTTAGTAATGTAAGCAATATTAAGTATGTTTATGAAACAAAAAACGAACACGCCAATTACCAAGCTGCGTTGATAGTATAATGATAATAAAATTGTTGTTAATTATAATTTACTATGGACGCACCGTAGTTATGCGTTCTGTCCATCGACGATAATTATTACTATTACGCAGTACGCCTTTTTTCCTTAGCCTCAACGTTTTAAAAACATACTGCAAAATAAGGAATAATACTTGCAGCATTATTGATTTACTCCTCGTAAGTATAATTTGTGAGGTCTACTGTTCTATTTCCATATTGGGTAATCTGCTTTTGTGTGCGTTTCTGTGTAAAAAGGTCAAACGAGATGCCCGGAACTAATTTTGTGCCAGGCATAGACAATATACTGTCTCTTTCATAATTTGGTTAAAATCGGGATCGGAGGAGTGCAAGTGGTATTGGTCAGTATTCACCTCTCCCTACCCCTTCAAGGATACAGTCGACAGTCGTGAACGTATATTAAGTTTAAGAATATTCTTAACCAATCAGCTTGCATTAAGAAAGTAATGAAAGTTAAAAGTAAAGAGGTATGACAGAAAATACATGGCGTTATACTCGTATAGCCTCTGTTTCCCAAATCCGGTCACAGGCACGACTTTATTAACGTACAGCTTGAAATATTTTATTAACTTTTACCGGCACTGTTTAGTTATTTACTAACTTATCAATTGTAAGTTGAAGTGCGCTGTAATTTCAACTTTCAAAATAAACGCAACTCGCTATCTGTTTATCATTGTGTTTTGTAAATATCAGAGATCGGATGTTATTGCGTGCTTCCCGCCATTTACTGATACTGATACCAGTGTTTTATATAGACGTCGTCAGTACTAAATATTTTAATAAACTATAAAACTGTACTGTACTGTATTAGCCCCTATTACGTCCCACTGCAGGGTACGCTTCTCTACAATCGAGAGTACGATTGAGAGTGGTTAGGCCATCATAAACATTCTTCGATAAAATTACAGCAATGAAATATACTTTGAGTTACGTATATAGGCAAACGCCACTAATAAATCCCATAGGGGTAGGCAGAGACTAAGAATGTTCAGTTTGCTCAATCCTGACATAATTATGTTCGCTTCATCCACTTTTATCAATCTCTTTACGCATTCTTGTAGATTCAAAATACTTCTGACATGATCCTTGTTTGTTACTATTGTCCCTCTATAATACGTAACACAAGTAGTAAGTAAAGGCAACCGAAATGTAATGTAAATCGTGAAGTCCTGTGATCTATTCCCAGGTTGGGTAATACTTCACGTAATTCAGTTCGAAAAATTTATTGGCTAGAGACTGGGTGTTTCTTGATAAGGCTGACGTCACGCAGGCGACTGGTCGCAAAATCATATACTAAATAGTCAAGCAAGGCGAAAAAAATCTTGTTGAGCTAAACTCAAAATGTGAAATTAACACAACAGAACTTATTGTAATTCAATGAAAAAAAGTGATTTAACTGATATTATAGAAACATAGATTCCTCGATACCTAAATCTAATTGAACCTTATCTAAATATTTTTTTTATCTAATTTAATCAACAGGATCGGTGACGTGACTGACGTGTGAGGTTTTAGGTCTCTAATACGAAACGTCATGCTTAAATTAGATACCTCATACCTATGTACCTAACTTAGTTATTTAATAAAGGTCTCTGTGCTCTTGTGCAGCGACTAAAATAATATTCTACAAGCCCTCTTTATGTCCCTGAAAAACTCTACTGAATATAAAAACTATAGATAAGACATTTATATATATATTTTAATTTGCGCATAAAACAGTGTTCCTAACATTCATTAGTGCTGGTTTCAAATCTAGTATAATTTCTAAACAAAACGTCGCAATAAAAGGTTGCAAGTAATTAAATACACAAATAAATTAATAATTAGTGTCACGTTGTGCCAACAAAACTATTTTTGTGGCACATGTCGTGACGACATAGTTAAAACGCTGACTGAACTGCAACTGTTTAACGCGACCAAACTCTGAAACAAAAATACTTTTTTCCTACTCTGCACTAAAACGCTAGTTATAGACATTTAAGTGGAGATAGTAGGTCTCGGCTGCGATAGGCCAGGCCGGCTATAATGACGGTGGAGGCGCCTAATTCCTCCCCGGGGTGCGCTATTTCACAAAAACTAAAGTCTGGAACGCCGCCATAGCCCATAGGACCGCGAGCCCTCGCCTGTCGGCGCTAACTCATTCCGCACTCCGTAGCGAATGTTGTGAAACTCGTATAGTATTGCGTAGTAGGCGTGCGGGCGACGGGCGTGCAGGCGGCGGCACTGCATGTACTATGTAGGTTAGCGGCTAGCTCGCCGTGTCTAGGACTAGGTTCGAGCAGGTATCAAAGGGCCACGGGGATTTCGCCGACTTTCGTAATCCGTGGAAACGTGGGCTCGAGTGGCGCGACGAGCTGGCAACGTCTCGCCGTTCGCGCCCGACCGACGACCTCGCGTTATCGCCACCCGCGGTGACGCGTTACGCCGAAAAGGTCACCACTCGCCGCGGCGCTCGCCATCGTCCGCTGATGTGTTCGCCATCTAAACAATCCCGGTCTCCACACAGAATACCATAAGCACACCGTCGAAAAAATATCCTTTAGCGAGCGGCGACGTGGCGGTGCGGCGTGCGGCGTCTCGCTCGCGCGCCCGACGCGGCCCCCGCCCGCCCGCGCCCCCTCGGCCCCGCCCCCCGCCGCCGCCAGCGCCACCGAGCGGCCGCGCCGCGAAACGTCCACGTCGTCTATACAGCGTTGCCATTCCGTATCTATAATTTCGCTGGACGTAAATTTCAAACGAAACAGTTCAATGGACTTTTCGAAAACTCTGAAACCGCGTCGACAATCGTAAAAAGTAATGTGTAACTTAGGGTATTGTAGGTGATGGTGTAAAACGATACGTTCTGTTGAATATTGTGTTTAACCAGTGCCAGTTTGGTGTCGGTGCGTGTTGTCCGTGAACGAAGTCCCGTTGGGAGCTTCCACGTCGGTTTTCTGCTGAAAGGTGAGTTCGTGAGTGGCGCCCGGCGCTGCATGTGTTGTGTCACGTGTCGCAAACGATTTGGAGTGAGTTTGTCAGGTGGAAAGTGCGCGTTCTGCTGGTGTAAGCGCCTTGTTGAGCCGTCGAATCGAGTTTCTAGGTAACTGCGCAAATGTGCCGTGATGCTTTTCTCTTCTTCTGCTCGTTATATAAACGCGTGTAGTGTAAGTGCCTTGCCGTGGTGCACGTGCCGTGAGCCTGGCTTATGTAAGGCACACGATAAGCTTATCACGGCGCGACAAAACGTCGCTGGTCGTTTGTTATTTTCGTCCGAGGGTGCCCTTTGGCCGGATATGAAAATAGCTTGTGCATCGGACACCTCACCGCGAGTGGCGAGTGGCGGCTGCCGTTCCTGGTGGCCGCCACTCGGCACGCCGTGTGAGCGGCCAGCCCCGGCCGAACAGTTTAGGCCTATGTATGACTCGAACAAAGCGCATTCTCGCCGAACAAACAACATCCAACACAATGTGGCCACTTTAAATAGGATAATTCATAATAGTTATCATAAAGTGCGGTCCTAGTGAACAAACATGTGACTAAGATTCAGTGCCACTAGTTATTGTAGAAAAGAAATAACTGTACCGAAAGTATTGGACGGAAATTTTTACCAATTACAGCCCCTAAAAAGTGTGATAGTCGCAAAGCAGTTAGTTTTTAAGTCAACATCGAATCATCTAGTACACACGAAAAATAATAAAGTCAAAATAACAAACCATCAAAAACTTTGTGACAGTCATTAACTTGTATTGAAATTTACAAAAATCCTTAAATCGTGTTTTTTAAATGCTCGACAACAGACGATCAGTGATTAAAACTTACCCACACACTGAATTCCGAAACTAAACATATTTTTCAAATTGGAAAACTGAGTTTCCAAACACCTTAAAAAACGTAACCTCAAAAATTATATTCACGTTACCATGTTTCTAGAATTGAACGTGAAAAACTTAGGATCCATATTTTACAGAAAATTTCATTTATGGAGTGATTTCGAAATTCGAAAATCTACCATAAACATAATTATAATATTGTCATAAACAGTGTCAGAAATGCGCATAGGACCACGATCAAAGTGCCCAAATCGTTATAATATTTTGTGTTTTCTTATATTCTATTATTTTCACCGAGAATAGAGAGTGATGTCTGTATAAAAAAAAATCCGTATAGATAAGTAATGTTGTGTGAAAGGTAAATCTGAACATCTCATAAAACATAGTTATTGAGGAAAAAACAACTGTGAATTTATTTATAGAAATATGTTTACGTAGGTTTCGAAAAAATACACATGCGCGTCGAGTAGTCGAATTTAAAAAAAAATGGCAAAAATCAATACTTTTTAAGTGGCCACAAATTTTGTCGAAACGACGTATATTATGTTGCAATTTCCCAAATGATATTTTTTAAATTTCCAGTTAGAGTGTATTTTGCTAGCTAGCCATAATTTTTGTTCTTTAAAATCTTTGCCGGCATCTGTTACCAAAATAAATAATAGCATACACAAATACTTATATGCAAATTGTTAACTCTCAAACAATTTTTGAAAGTCCGAACCGAAACCTCATGCAAGCCATTCAATCGATATTATCCTATTCAGACGCCATTTTAAATGTTACGGATGTATTCCAAATTCAACGTGCTACTCCGTATTAAAAATTCTGTATCACTCTGATAGTGACGTATAAATATAAAAGTTTGATAGATACATTTACTTAAAATATCTAAAATACGGATGAATTATGGTTGAAGAATGACGGCGCAATTAAAATTATTATTCGTGACAAAAACCGATGCGTGAAGGTGAATGACACCAAGGGCCTTAAAACACTAGTCACATTAGAAGGCCGTGTTCTTAATAACTTCAATACATTAGTGGTTTAATGTAATAGACTTTGCGCTTACGTTGTTTTTGTTCGTAGGTTTATACATGATGTAGATTGCCGGTAATTTAATGGAAATGTGTGAGCTGTTCATGAGAATAGTCTATGTAAAGATGGACTGTTAAACTATTACCTTCTTATTCATAGACAGATTAAAAAACTATTTTAGTTATCGAATTTTTTGTCTTCTTCGCTCAAATTAAATTCAAAAGTAGTTCGAAAGGGACTAAACATTCAATAACTTAAATAGGTTTGAAAACTGTCTATGAATAAGGCCCTTGTTTATACGCCCAACTGTTAGTCATAGCTATAATGGGTAAGGGTTAGGCCCTAGTCAATTTGCAGAACTTTATTAAATTTTGTACATCCGTTTTTGTTAACCAACAACAGATTGCGTCACGACTCCTTTCATTGTGCCCTAAATTCTTTGAAATGTTATGTTCTGTTAAATGTATCAGATTTGATTATCAGTAGCGAATTAGCCACATATTTGGTCCTGGTCGAGTGGCAGGTGCAAACCAGTTGGCACTATTCAATTTTGGGTTCAGATTCAAAGTTAGGTTTTGTGAGGATTCGGAATGAATTTTATTGTAATTAGTATTTTGCCCCACGGAAATATGTTCGCATTATTTTAAGGAACGCTAATTCTAGCGCAATCTAGATAACCACCTGCCTACCCACGTAGGAAGCTTGATATATGCATGCAATTTATTTTATAGAGTAGACAGTGTTCCGAGCAACAATGTTACGCGTATTGCATGTATGTTGAAACCATCCGGTTTCAGTACAATTTCTCACAGAAAGCAGACATTATAATAGACCGAGCGCCCGTGAATGCCAGACTTTCGTCATTTTATAAAAGCTGAATTTTATAATTATGTTGTTAAGAAAACTATCAAATAGTGTAACCTTGGCAGCCTTGGCAGCAGCAGCCAGCAACACTTTTGATGGTTCTTTCATCTTGCCAGACATATAGAGCTGATAACTTCCAAAGCCACCACGATCGGAACTTCATAATAGCTGATCGTGTGATGCCAATGTCAGAGCCATGAGCATACAAACTTTCACCTTTTATATTTGCTTTTTCTGTTCGTTCGTGTTTCGTTCATTTAATTATATTCCCGGAGGAGTAGGAATACGTATCTCATATTTTTATAAATCGTCATCGCACGTTCGTTTCCCAAGAGATGTGTGATGATTATATTCATGTCTTTTTTCTATCAGATAACTTGCTTAAAATTATATTAAATTATATAGATAGGCAGCAGTGCTAGTGCCTCCAATAGTATGTTGAACTAACTAAGATGTGATAGGAGGCGAAGCTATGATGTTGGGCACAAATTGTCTAAATATAAATGCGAAAGTTCGTGACTTCAAGCTATGTGCATAGCTTGTGTATAATTCTCTCACGCAAAATATGCTGAGTGGATTTTGATAAAAAATTTCAGTGCTATAGACAATTCATTACTTTTGAATGTATTTGAGCGAAGAAGACAAAACATTCGACAACTAATAGGTTTTGAAACTGTCTATGTATAAGTAAGTAGATAAGTCTTATAGGATTTTAATGACGCTAGAACGATATAATCTTGAGATTACTTTTATTACCAGCATTGGTTGAGTGTATGGCTTCCGACAGCCTCGGTACTAGTGAGACCGAAGTTTAAAATAAAGTAACAGCACTGAATCCCACTGCAAGAAAATAATTGTTTTTTACGAAGTTTCTCGTAGTTCATGGTCAGCGCCACTCATGTTTTGTATTGTGTATCTCATGACTGCTCTGGTAGCGCATTTGTACGGTATGATTGCAAAGCTGAGGTCTCGGGTTCGGAACCGGGATCCCGAATTTGTGCCCAGTATGACGGGAGGCTCGCCCCATATCACGTGATATGGAAAATACGAGGCGAAATGTGGGTGTTGCCCCTCTGCATACCCCTTCTGAGAAAAAGGCGTGAGTTTATGTATGTATGATGTATCACTGTGTAGGGAAGACTATTTATATGACTGTTGGGCGTATTTATTTGTTATTTATGTTACATTAACCGAGATAGCACTAGGAAACGCCCACATTTATATGCGACGTGTAAATTGAACCTGACAATGCGTCATCGATTAAGGGGCCAGCTGAGTTTTAACTGTAAAGACGAGTCTACCAATACAGCTTAGGCAATTTTTAGCTAACATAGCCTAACCCCTATTAATCGGACTCTCGATTGTAAAGGAGTCCCGTGCTCTGTGAGCTATTATGGTCTGATATAATATGTATCTGGTTATATTAAGAGATTTATAGACGAAGAACTTTATCAAAATTGGTTTAGTGCACCAAAATTAAGGCACTCTTGCACAAAAGTTTTTTTCTTATACCAGCAACTAATTGGCAACGATGCACCTAATTGTATGTGTAGAGTTTAGGACGATATAAATTTATTATGTACCGATGAGATGTCGTTATTAGTTGTAAGTCTACTATTATGCAGGCTCAATACTGGATGTAACTAATATGGTGTGACTGCTTCGGTGGCGTAGTTGTACTACGGTACGATTACAAACCTGAGGTCTCGGGTTCGAATCCCGTGTCGGGAAAAGTGATGGATTTTCATTCATTCATTATCAGCCCGGAGTCAGGAATTTGTGCCCGATATGGCGATAGGCTCGCCCCCTATCACATCGTGGGAGGGAACATACAAGGCGAAATGTGGGTGTCCTAGTTGCACCTCTGCCTACCTCTTCTTCCTAAAGGCGTGCTGTTGACGTATGTATGTATGATATTGGATGAAAAGAGGCAAAGCCCAAAACCATGACCACTAAAAGGTGGATACGAGGTATCCTTATTAACATTTGAATTTCCGGTGATGTCAATTACCGCACACAGTAACAATCATTTTACTTCACTTTTTTATGCGAGCCAGCGGTACTCCGGACAAAACTTTGTCAAAATTGGACGAGCCTCTCAGAAAATAATTATATTACGCATAAATGACAGTAGGTTTCTGGGATCTACTGGAAAAGAAAACTTTATCAAAACTGTTTAAGTAAATCAGTATGAGATATTAAATAGAAAAAAATGTTTAGTTGTATTTTGTAGTCGTTCAAGGTAGGTGGGAGGTATGAGATGTTCGGTTTTATAGCCAGGGAGTTATCAAATCTGCTTTTATCCTCCCACCCCCAACCCCAAAAACTTGGTATAAGAGCTTGTAGGAAGAAAAAAGTAAGATAAGCCTCAGTTGAGAGCTGTGAATTTTTCTTTGTTTTTCCATCTACGATCTTTGCGGAATATGTAAATTAATTTAATATAATTTAATCTGTAGAATCTAGAATAATCTAGGTGGGCGTAGTGGTGCGTCAAAGCCAGTTCACTCGCAGATAACCGACGTGAAATGACGGCTTTGTTGTCGTTGCTCGTTCGAGTACCTTTACACCTTCCGTATTTTTATTTATTTATAACTCTTTATTGTACACAGAACATATTGATCATTATTTGTATTTTTATTTCTCTTCCCCTCATATTTTGAGAGACTGACAGTGTACTCTTCTTCAGGTATAGGGTGCTGTGTGTATGTATCATAGCACTTTTAATATTGATTTATAGGACCCTTAGCCGTGGGCCCCAATTTCTCCCATTTGGAAATCTTTTTCTTCTATTTGAGAGACAGGCGATGTCCTCTTTTTCAGGCATTGTGTTAATGTGTATGTGTCATAGGACTTTTAATTGGACCCGTTTCCCGTCGACCAAAATCCCACCCATTGTTAAAGGCTAGTAATGCAATGCACCTATGCACCAAGTTATGTATATATTTATTGGCAGAAGTAATCACCATCAGATGACCAGTTTGCTCATGCTACCGGACCTGGGTTATAAAGATACAACTTAAATTCTTATGCTCAACGTACAGAAAAGTATGTACAAAGAAAACATTCAATTACAGCAGAATAAAAACGAGACGAAACAATGTTGACCAAGCGAACGGCTTCCGCCAGAGTTAACGGTGAGAGCGCCGCAAAAAATACATGTGTACGTATAAAATTGTAGAAATGCTTGCTGAGTATATTGTGCACTGCACAGACCACTTCGAAATAACTGGCTGTTGCTTGGAATTGGTTTGTAGTGTTTATTCTACAAAAAGTGGGGGCCAGATAGTTTTGCGTCTTATTTGTATTGTATCAGCCCATATACGTCCCACTGCGGGGCACGGGCCTCCTCTACAATCGGGAGTACGATTAAGAGTAGTTAGGCCATATAGTCCACCACGCTGGCCTAGTGCAGGTCGGCGGACTTTTACATTCTATAGAAATTTATACAAATCGCTATGGTATGCAGGTTTGCTGACGATGTTTTCCTTCACCGTAATAGTGCGTGATGATTGACAATCAATATACACATGACTCCGAAAAGTCAAAGGTGTGTTCTAGGATTTGTACCCGCGACCACCGTGAAGATTTAGGCAGCCGCGTCTGGTCCGTTACCAAACCGTTGTGTCTTATGCATTTAGGATAACATTCGATATTTGAATCTCTCTATTACTCATGTCATGAAATTCTTATTAATTCAAGATAAAGTCTTTGTTAAATCTGATCAGAAATAATCCAAAAGTATTTTCATGAAAAGCTAATGTAGTAATTAATCAATTGGCTAACTGCTGGACTAAAAATGATGATATTTTATGTGTATTTTATCGAACTTTATCGTCACACGAAAATGTATCTAACTTGTATTAAGTTCATGAAAACCTGACGAGTCCGTATTTTTGTGGAACGTAAAAAATACATTTCGATACCAAAAACTAGACATTGGAATTATGTTTTGATCCACAGACACTTTTTGGGAGACCGGAAATATTAGTAGTTTCTGATACCCACGACACAAGTCTTATACATACTATATGTTTATGTAGATTCAGACAATGTTTGTAACAGTCGTGTGTATTTATTATTTATAAACAGGACACTGCCAGGGTTGGTTGTGGGAAAAGTATTTTTAACTTTGTCTGTCGTATTTTATATTTCCTCGACTCGCCCTGTTTTCCTATGAATCGACGTGGAATTCCAGTGAAAGACTGATTCAAAATAGAAGCGACTGTTCCGAAAATGTAATATATTTTTAAAAGGAATTCGATTGAAGTAGGTACAGTACACTAGACGTGTCAGGATTACCGTTTATCTTTTGTTTATATTTTTAGCATAAGATTTAGACAGTGCTATCGTCTTGTATATATTTTTTTATATTTACTGGTTGTCGTCCACTGCAGGACAGCAGATATGTCATTAAATTTACTTGAAATAATGTTTTTTTTTTTATTGCGATGAAAGACGAGTTGAGCATGCCATTCGCCTGAAGCGTCCCAACCGCTTATGAATAGCATCAACATCATTAATTACAAAGCAATGCTTGGCATTCCATTGTGTTCGCCATCCTGAGACATACGATGATAAGTCTTATATGTCCAGTTGTTACTCTGGCTACAATTTTCTTCAAATCAGAATACAACAGTGTAGTACCTACCCAAGCTACCCCTCACATATGAGAGACCTACCACCAGTAGATGATGTTACACTTGATTCTCCAGATTCTAACATGCACTTTCCCCCGCAGGTAGTCATCAGGTGTAGTTGGGTGCAGTGCGGCAGTGCGGCAGTGAGTGTGTAGTGTAGTGAGTGAAGCGCTATGGCGCGCAGCTAGCGAGCCCGGGCCGGCATGAGCGTCGCCTAGCCATGCCACCTGCCGCTCACTGCACATGGCGCAGTACACGCAACGGACACAGCCAATGCACAGGTATGTACTAATTTATACCTAAATATTGGTGCAGTTGATGGTCAAACTGGGTATAAAAGTGCATAGGTTAAAAAAGTTGTTCTACTGTTCTGTTGTACACTGTGACTTCCTATTATACAAGTTGATGGTCAAATTACGCATTTAAAACTGCATAGGTTTGAAATTGTTGAGTTACTGTTCTGTTGTACACTGTGACAATTATATGAGTCTTCGCATTGTGTAATCTAAGTATTAGGACTGTAGAGGTATTATGTAGGTCTGTAATATTGATCGAGATGGTAAATTCGTACAGTTGACAAACAATTTGTTCGTTTGTAGGAAATGTAAATAAACGTAATGTTTTGATATCCACTGTGGCTATTCAATGAGTTTCCGTGACCTAAATATGACAATATAAGTCAATGATAATAAAATATCACATTGCTTAACGGCCAAATCGTGCGTTTTTAATAGCTTTAACTATTTGTTCTACTGTTTTGTTATGCACTGTGAGTATTCCATGAGTGTTCACAGTTCATAACCTAAATAGCAAATACGAAAACGTAACACAGGCTTATAGTAATCAAATTATTTAAAATAGAACGAAAAACATGTGAATATTCAAGAATTACTGTGTACCATTAAGGCAGATTACCCCACATTTCCACATTATCTAATGTAGCTATCCAATAATTAAATTCTAACGACAGTTTATAAACCTATTTTAGTTATCGAATGTTTTGTCTTCTTCGCTCTAACTGAGTTCAAAAGTCGTACGAAAGGGACAAAACATTCTATAAACAAGTAGGTTTATAAACTGTCTATGAATAAACCAGTTAGTAACTTAATTTAAGTCCTAACCTACTACGATATTATAAACATGCGATTTGCGGAACGATAACTCATGCTAGTTGTCTTGGCAACATTACGGCGTGACCTTGCGGGCGTAGGCTGATACACTATCGTCTCGCATCGATCTTGCGCTCCCTACATTCTTTCATAATTCTTATCGCTGATTTTAGATAAAACAAACGCATTTTATAACTTCTTTTTGATGTGTTCTTCGACGTTCATTTAGTTTATTTATAGTTTGTGGGCTAATTCTGTCGCCAATATGTTAAAATATTTAAATTGTTTTATATTCAGAATGTTATAACCTCATTGTTTTAATTATGTATACTCGTATAGATAATTAACTGTGAGTTCTTGGGTTTTAATCCTAGGTTAGTCTAGTCTTTGGTGAGTTTTTTATTAGAAAATCATGATTCGCTTAGGATTAGAGTTTAGACAATTCACAAAATAAGTCAGTAGTTTGTTGGCGGACTTCCAGTAAAATACATTATAATTCTTGTAAATATCACCATGGGATGCAGGTTTTCTCACGGCATTTACCGTCCATGCACCGTTAAAGCCCGTGGTAGTTTGCTATCAACACACATCTGAAACCTGAGGACACCATCGTGAGGAAACTTATATACCATAGATATTTGTAAGATTTTGTATATGAATGACTATGTGGCCTAACCTCTCTCAATCACACTCTCTATTTTAAAGATCTGTTCCCTGCAGTGGAAAAGTAAAAGGAAGTCAAAATCCAAATCATTGTACACGAATCTGATCCCAAAAGGGTAGTAAGACTGAATTGTTGTACATAGTTAGGCATTGTATAGATTCTACTTCAAGGCTCCAAGTGTTTATTGCAGTAACGGGTTTTAAGTCTAAGCACTAAGTATGTGCAGTGTGTGTGTGATTGTGTGTCTGTGTGTGTGTGTGTCGCAACAATGCAGCGAGCGGCTTCGTTTACCGGTATCACCGTTTATCGAGCCAAATAGCCGTCTGTCATCGACGCTGTGACATTTCTGACTGTTTATTTATTTATTTAGACCTCCAACAAAGATTGTGTGTAATATTCCTGTGCTCGGTGGATTGTTTGCTCGCTTGCCGGACTTATTGTATATTAAAAATACTGAGGTTGAGGTATTTGCTTTCTCCACCACAAATTATTAAATAGAACACAATTCTTCTTCTACTGTTAAAAAATTTAAATTGACGAGAGACATAATGAAATTTAGCATTGCCGTAATAAGGCGTATACTGTATAGTTGTATCGAATAATTATTACAATGAGGACGAAAAACAAACCCATTATAAAAATAATTTTGAAAATTGTATTAATGATTGCACTATCATATAGTCTAGAAAACCGTTATCTGATCAGACAACCTACGTAGTATTTAGTGATGACTGTATAAATATACATATTGGAATGTAATAAATTAAATATATGCATTGGGTTTTTAAAATAAATTAACAAAATGTATAAAGAGAAACATCAAAAGGCGCTTTATAAATTCGAGCGAGGCTTTTCACATGAATCTGTGAGATTTTATACTGGCCCGAAATATATTAATGAGTATTAAAAATTGTTTTTTCGTTCTCATCAATCAGCTTTATTTAAATATTTTTTGTTCCATTCGTTTTCTGCGTTTTTCAATGAATGTTACGTAATAATTTCTTTAATACGAGTATAAAGGAATTTTGATTTAAATAAAAATATAATACATGAAAACCTTCAACCAAAGGATCTTAATTAATTAGTGAAAGCCGCATCGAAATATGTCCAGTGGTATTCAAGATATTCACGAACAAACTAAATTATTACACAAAGAAGCTATTTTTTGTAGTCTCTAGGAGACTGTCCCGTCTCACACCCACTGCACTGCAACTCCCGTAAGCCAGGATCAACACTGGCACGCATTTTTTGTAGTCCTTTATGCATATTTCTATAATAATATATTATAAATTAAGTACAAATTGATCTTTAATAATTTCTGTTTGTGTTCTAAAATTAAATTACGCACGACTGATCCCTTCATCCGACACCTTCTAGAATATTCCAAAAATAAAAGATTCATTTAGTTATGAAACAAGTTATTTGTAGTGTACATCAAAGCATCAGTTAAAATTGTCAAGCGGCATAGAGAAACAGCCGGCTCTCGTGTTTAATGGCGTCGGTTGTCGAACGGCTGTTTTCTAACTCGTAAAATTAAAGAATGTCGCCTATTTCCCGCTCCGGGTGGGAAACCTATTGGAAATTTCCGCTAGTGCCAATAAATACTTGCACAGAATATTCAATGCTGTCGATAGCTACTGCTTTTCGAATAGACGTAACTTCATGCGCTAAGAAACGTTAGCTGATGTTCTTGTGTGGATGGTTAGTAAAAACAGTGCGTTTTATATTAAATTGTCACTTGTGGTAATGTCGTGTTATTTATTAGAGTTTCGGCGAGTTTAGAGCTTACAAAAATACAGTTAAATATGGTTTCCTAAAAGTCAACGTTTCCGATAGTCAATAGTGACATCAGCTAGATTATTTGCATTTTTCTTCTGATCAATTTCCATAAAAACAGCTAAAAACAGCTTTTGAGCTTAGATATTTTTTATAGCAGATATAGAAATAATCGTTTTTTGGTGCGGTATGTATTAATTAGTAGAATCAATTAAATATTTTAAAACTAATTAATGATGTTTAATATAAAATGGTGAGTAGATTTTTAGTTCCACTCAGCCAGTTTTACAGACTTGAACAATTAATCGGCGTTAATCGCGATAGATATGCACAATGACATCACTGTAAAAACAAGGCGTGCCACCACACCCAAAGGATAGCGGTCACCACTTACCATCCGCGCCTGCACTGGTGCCACTTCCATTACATGAAATAAATAAGTAATTCTAAGCTTACACACATTTAGCTTCAGAGCTATGAAAGTTAGTATTGTAGTTAAAAAAAATTGCAAAAAGCATTGATAAAATTGATGGATAAGCTGCTCGGAGCATAAGGTTTTTGATTCAGACAATTTGTATATTCAATACTTACGAGTATATAAAACGTAATACATTTATGCCATAAAAAAACTTGCAGATATCTGCTTACTGCAACATCTCATTAAAATATCATAGGAAACCCACACATCCTGCGGTTAAAAATACATAATTATAACATATTTTAGCACATCTGCTTTCTTCCTGACTATAAAACATTTTTTAATTTCTAGGTGCGATGCTAATTATAACGTGCAAAGTTTAATTTTCATTGCAATACTTTCACAATTTTACACGCGTATTATTCCTCGAACACCTGTCAAAAGCTGGCAACACAGGCTAATTAAAGTCAAGCGCTGTCATGCCCGGTGACCGTTTTAAATTCCTTAATTACGATGCAAAGGCAGGTAAACATTCAGCCTTGTACAGCAGATGTCATTTGTAATTTTTATAAAGTTATTAAATTCATTAGCGGATGCTACGTACGCTTCACGTCGGATGTTTAAAATATAAACAATAACGTGGGAATGCAGCACTGTCTCAACACAATTGCAGAAAATGGAAAAGACGCGTATATTTTTTTAGGATCGTGTTATTTTTTAATGTGGTTTCTTTGGCTAAATATTAAAAAGAATGGTCAATTGTCCCGTCCAATCCCTTGGTTGTCATCTAGAGACCTCTTTCTATTTATGTAAAGGACCAGAGGTTGTATTTAGGTCATTGTCCCATTAAGTAAAATGTAGAAACGTCGTGAATGCGAGTACAAATATACGTTTTATTACTTTACCTGTCCCGCCATTACGCAGAAATTTTAATGTTTATTACCCAGCAGGATTTAAAGAAATACAATGTTATGTTTTCATGCAAATTTGCTTAATTTGACAACTTTTTTGCAATCTACTTTATAATTGTTCTTTCTTTTTCTTACTTGTTTTTGTTTACTAAGTTTTATTGTGGAGGAAACGTATTATATATTTAAATATCAAAACTTATCTTTCTTAAAGATTTATATGTATTTAATCTTATTAATAGTTATAATGAGAGAAGAAAAAAATATGAGGTTAGTTATTATGAATTATATGCTTCTTATTATGAATTTTGGATAACGTATTATGCGATGTCTACCAACCCTATACACCCAGTTGTCTAGTATAGTACTTAAAAAGCCTTACGACCTTATTCATCGACAGATTTAACACCTATTTTAGTTATCGATCATTATTCCCATTAATTTTCATAAATTCCCATTAATGACGTGTTTTATTTTGAGCGAATTAGACAAGACATTCGATAACTGAAATAGGTTTTAAAACTGTCTATGAATAAGGCCCATCTCATGCCTTAATGTTAAAGGAGGCCATGATATGCAGATTTCATAATATTACACGTAACATTACCAAAAATTGTCCTCGGAAAGCTCAGAGTTAATACAAATAATGTTTTTCATAGTTTTTCAAAGGTCAGTGTTTGTTTTTGTGATCAATTCTAGTGTCATACATGTTTATATAGTGATTTGCAACAATTACCTCGTTTGTTTTTATCTTCGCTATATCCTAACACAAGTGCTATGACGTCATTGTACTTATCGGTTAATGATTGTATGATTTTATCTCTCGACTCAAACATAATTAAGTATTTCTAGTGATATAAGATAACGCTTCAAACTAGAGGTTAATTAAGGGTTATATTTTTTTACTGGCTAGGTAAGTAACTGCATGTTGCCTGTTGGTGAATACAATGCCATTTAGATGAAATTTTAAAAATTAAGTATAATAAGCGGTCGACTTAAAACCGACTATAGAAAAACTGAACAGGAAACTCAGCACTTATCGTGAGATGGTTACTATACCAAAACTCAAATTTTACGCACGTTGGTTACTGTACGGGCGTATGGCCTAACACTAGAATTTATCGGCCTTATTCATAGACAGTTTTAAAACCTATTTTAGTTATCAAATGTTTTGTCTTCTTCGCTCAAACTGAAGTCAAAAGTCGTTCGAAAGGGACAAAAAAATCGATAAGTAAAATAGGTTTTAAAACTGTCTATGAATATGTCTCCAGCGATAGCGCTTTGAGAGAAACGGAACAACTTAGCTGTGACTTCACAATTCTGAGACAGTGGTACTACAGACATGGCGACCCATTTATAAGATTTATATGCCAACGAATAAAAGAAAGCAAATATCGTAATCTAGATACATCACGCTGTTCGGGACACCTTGTGTAATTATCGTGTTTTTATGTCCGTAGGTCGTTTGCCTCGCGACCTCGTGTCGGCTGATAACACTGTGACGCATTGCTTGCTATAAAAAAACTGTTATTTAACTACAACACAATATAATTAAATAACACATTTTAGTACACTGCTAATTTGGCGTAAATGGCGCTTCACGTCAATGGTAATTTTCTGGCTGGGTATTTGTTACCATATTAGGATCAATTAAGTCTTGTGTCGTGGGTATCAGAAGCTACGAGAGACTTTTCGGTCTCACAAACACCCAGACCCGAGACAAATACTTGTGGGCCTCACAAACATTTGTCTCGGTGCGGGGATCGAACCCGCGGCCTCTCGTTTCACAGGCGGCATCTAACCAACTGCGCCACGGAGGCTGTCAAATAATGTCAAATCATTAAATTCATATTTCCATTCAAACTTAGTTAACTATCACTGTGACGGAGTGGACAGGAAGTCCTTTATAAAATCGAGAGCCATTGAAGCCGATGAATTAACGAATATTCTATTCCGTCTAGGTATTGTGAAACTAAATAGGCTCTTGTAGTTTTTAATACCTACAACGTAACACGTTAGATGAATTATACTAAACCTAATGCAAGAAGAACCATTGGAATCCTACTCAAATTTGAGGAGTTTTACTTTCCAGGTCCGAAGGTATCCGTCAGATCTTGACCACTTTTATGGGACTACCTGTGAAGTATACGCTTTGAAATAAAAAAAGAATTGTCTACATCGGTCCAGGCGTCTTCGAGTAATCAGTGAACATGCATAAAAAATAAAAATTCCGACGAATTGAGAAGCTCCCCTTTTTTGAAATCGGTTAATAAAGACGATATACAATGTACAGAGATCCTCACAGTATGTCAACTCTCTCTTTTATGTTGTATCTTTTTGCTAGTATCAGTCAAAAAATGTTAAATAGCGTTTGTCTCAAAGTATTTCTGATCAAGAATCGTGACGTCAGTGTCATTGTTATGCGTAGCGAAGACGTGATAAAAATTCGATTCGTAAAGGTGTGCAGCATTGAAAATGGGCTTCGATACTCTCGGTGAGAAAGCTATTGAAAATTTTCCATGAAGACAATTGCCGGATTAAACATGTGAAATAGGAGGAACTGATCTTTAATTTATTAACACAGCTGACTAGTTTAATGACGTAAAATATCAGAGGTTAGACACTAGAGATTCAGCTGGAGATATCGGAACCTAGCTTGAAAGTGTAATAATACGAGTACCTAAACGACAAATAGGACAGGCCCCATTTGACGTTTAGTTATTAAGCTTTGGGTTTAGGTTTACTTAGCGCCATTCACACGGGGAGAGTTTCTTGCGGCGAGAAACGTATGCGAATATGACAAACCGCCATAGATTATCGTGTTCACGATGCAACTTTTTTATATCATTACGACAATCATATCTTTGAGGTGAGAAACTCTCCCCGAGTAATTGGGGTGTAACATTGGGACGAGATTGAGGCAAAACACCGTAAACAATGTTACACAAACGTAACCCTGCCCTATACTACTATAACTTTTTTCGGCGCGACATTTCACAGGCGAGTGGAAAACAGGTTTTATTACGTAACATTTCTAGATTATTCTATTCGCACAATGGAACACATTAACGGTCGACACAGTTTAACCAACGGTTCAAATTCAATAAAATAATCGATGAATTATTAATTACCATTGTATCGGTGGAATTGGGACGGCTTTGGATAAAAACATTCACACATTCCACTCGGCTGTTTATTTGTGGCTGGTGACGTAATCATTTTTTATTTGCACCGTTGATTCTATTAACTTTATAGGAATTTAATGGTAGCGTTTGAAATACAACAGGATGTTGAAAGATATATTGAAAATTCCGTATTTTTTATTGAGTAGGTCCTGTGAACCAGCAACTGGCTTGCCTGATGGTATACATATATGAATATCTATAAAACTTGAAGCATAAGGCCAATGCCGACCTCTTAAAATAGGCGGGGATAGGAAGAAAAAGGGCGGCTCGAGAAAGAGGTATTTGGTTTTTTAGCTCACAAATGTATTTATGAAACTCTTATGCTGGGTATATCTAATAATCACCCACATAACCTACAACTCAGTATAAAATACAAGACTTGTGTCACGATCAAAAGTATCCAGGTTCATTTAGCTCCCGCCCCATGACACTCATATCCAATAAAAACATATTGAACACACATACTTACATTTGTTTCCATGCGGGTTGCGAACTCGTGATTTCCGGCACCATTTGCATCTATTGAAAAAATAAGCGCCACAACAAAAAACAATAGGAAAAAATGCATTCAAGCACGATTGATTGAAGAAAACAGCGTTTATTTATGACACGAAGTCGTAAAACAATTACTCGACTGCCTACCAACATCCTGCGGTATAAATAAAGGTAAATGTGATGCCACACTAAACAAGGTGCCGTAAATACTAATTTCTGGACAGTACATGCTCTGCGTGCGTGGTGGCGTGTTGGTAACGGACCAGAGGGGCTACTTTATAATCCGAAACGAAACTCGAATGTTTCGACGTTCGACTTCTGAAATAAGTTATAAGTTTTCCACTTCTAAAAATCAATACCTTTATCTATGATACTTATCATTCACTCTGAACTAAGTCTATAGTTAGGACGTGCGATAGAGGATTCGAACATTTTGTGGAGTACCTAGCCACTTCGTACAGGATTACGTGCGACGTCTGAAGTTTTGAGATTTGTTTCTGATCATAGAGTAACCCCCCAGACGCGACTGATAACATGTTCGGGGACACCTCTGACATTTCGGAGTTATGTGAGTATTAATAGTCGATCACCACGCACTATAACGGTGAAGGGAAACATCGTAAGATAACCTGCATATCGTAGCGATTTTAAAGAATGTCTACGGTATGTAAAGTCCGCCAACCCGCACTAGGCCAGTGTGGTGGACATAAC
Organism: Theretra japonica; assembly: GCA_033459515.1. Lineage (NCBI taxonomy): Eukaryota > Metazoa > Arthropoda > Insecta > Lepidoptera > Sphingidae > Theretra > Theretra japonica. Next base: position 1,561,372 of record CM065942.1, read on the forward strand.
CTAACCCCTCTCTATCGTACTCTCGATTGTAGTGGAGGCCTGTGCCCTGCAGTGGGACGTATATGGATTAATGCAGGTACGGATACATATGCCCTAACTGGACTCCACTGAGCTTACTTTCAATAAGTCACTGCCAGGTCATTACAAAAATACGTCATAATTGCGTCGTATGTCGTCCAATCATAGTTTACCTGGTTGGACGTCCGACGCTGCGGTGGCACGTAGCTTCACTTGGGATCCTTCGGCCCCATCAGTTCATTGTCCTATACCTCTATGTCTTGTCCACTAGAATAAGCTAATTTTGCTCGAGCTTGTTGAACAGTAAACTTCCTGTGGCAGAACATAATGACATTGATAGATCGCCACTTTATCCCGAGGTTCTTGAACTTACCACCAGGTGCAGAGCAGACACATTGCCGAGCCAGGAATACTTCTAATCATACCATGTACATAAACAACGTGCAATAACAGGAAAATTAATGAACCACCATATTGACATATTTCATAAACATTGTAGTTGACAATTAATTAATTAAGCAAATATTGATAACGTGTCTGAAACGTTTTTTCGCCTCGTTATTAAATTATCATTAGTATTGCCATTATGAACACTTGTGAATATTGCCAAATTGGGTTTTAAATTGCCAATAAGGCTAATTAAGTTTAATGAACTCTGTTCTATCGACATTTTTAATTAAGATATAATTTAATGCTTCTTTTTTAACGCAGATGAATGTAAGATCTGACGACTAACAACACCTAATGATAAATAAGTGTACTTCAGTCCTGATAGATAGTACATCGAGTATTCATATTCGACTGTCAGTTGTCGCCACAACTACACCGGCTCACTTTATTTTTTACATCTCTATAAATCAAAAACCATAATTTCAATACATCTACTATTTATCAACATCAGCCAGTTGCAGTCCACTGCTGGACACAGGCCTCTCCCAATCACGCTACAGAGCCCGGCCTGCTGCTTTATTCATAGTCTCCGGCCTATCCACGTCATGATGTCGCACAGTAATGAGACTAAACACCAATAGTGTCTTGGGCTTACGCGAATGTTACACATTGAAATGAAACGAATTCTTACGGATTTTATCGCGAATTTGATTTAATTTTCACATTTTTTTTATTTCCCGACGTTTCGATCACTTTACAGTTTTAGTGGTCACAGGACGGACTGAGGTATTAGTCATCCGCTTAGTGACTGTTACAATTTAACTACCCTTAATTTACAATTATTAATTTAAAAATTGAAAATGTGATCGAAACGTCGGGAAATGAAAAAAATGTAAAAATTAAATCAAATTCGCGATATAATCCGTAAGAATTCGTTTCATTTCAACTAAATACCAATTCAAAACAATCTGAAATGCTAATAACCGAACGGGTTTCGGGCGGAAAAATCTAGACTCACAAATATGTTACACAACAGGCGATTTGTAGCGAGCGAAACGCGGCCGTGACTGGCGACTGTCAAGGTCCCTCGCAAGTTTTCGAATTGGCCTCTATTACGAGTAATTTGTTTTTAAACGAAGCCCCATTGTGGTGTTATTGATTGGCTTATTCAGGTTTGACAGACTCGAGTTGGTGACTGGCTCTGAGATATTTTTGATTGGGGTCATTCTTATGTTTTGTCTCTGAGAATACGCTGGAGAAAGGTCTACCCACATCTTTCTCCACAAATCGCCCGGAAGACATCAAAAATTTATTTCTCAAAGGTAATAAAGCATACAAACGGATCTTGCAGTAAAAAAGTAATAAAAAAATCATATATATTTATTTAACATGTAGATACATCCAAATTCAAACTAGAGGTTTTTTCTATATTTTTAAGCATAAGGACTACACTTTAAGGCAATCTCAATGCTATTCCCAATGCTGAGTGTATTTAATATTTATCTATTGATAGACGTCAAGCATAACCTATCTCACAATAATAATACCAAAACTTGTACATGTATGGCTAAACCAAGAAGCCCTTAACTAAACCGGCTGGCTGTCGGCTCGTAAATGGTAGACAATTTGTTATAAATTGTATGGAACAATGGATCGTTGGTCGCACCGTGTGGACGCGACTCGCTGAGGATAGAACTTATACTTGTAGCTAGCGAGTATTGAGTTGTAATATGGTATTCATAACTTAACGGAGTGTTTTTATATTGGTCAATTTCATTGATGGCAATACGCGTCGAGATGAAAACATTGTAAGTGCTAAGAATATGAAGAATGAGTTTTAATAGTAAGCTCTCGGATGATTTTCCACCTGATCACGTATTCAAAGTATGTGTTACAAAAATTATAAGTGATAAAATGCTTAGAAATATACACGTATATATATATATATATATATATATATATATATATATATATATATATATATATATATCGTAATTTCTGTGGAAAATTTACAACTACGATTAACGATCGAATTATTTTGCTATTTATACATACGTTAACAAATAATGTACAAAAACCCAGCCACTAAATAAATATGTCTATAACATACAAACTACATAAATGTTTGGCCAAGCTTGGATCAAACCAGCAATTTTCAGTATAAAAATCTTTAGTGAAATTATAACTGACAGAGCCACGCGAACCATATTCCAGGATATGTATCTAAATGAGTATTAGACGTGGTCCTGCCGGCTTGGCAATCCACTCGGCGCAGGTAATTAAATTTAATGCGAGCGCCAGTGACATTTGCCAGTTGCCAGTGATATTACAATGTGTTTTTTGCGAGTAACTGGCAGCCATGTGGAAAACTCGCGGCACGACGTGTCTGATGACGCTTGCTTACATCGCTATGTGAAATGTCAGATGTGTTTCATATTAACTATGGGATATGATTTTAGTATATTTTTTTTGTGACTGAAGTAAATGATATAGTCATTAGTTATTTTCCCTGACTTTGCCTGCTTCAAATTACGTCTCCAGGTCCATATAATATTTTTGATGCAAAAAGACCTCAACATCCTTTTTTCGACTCCGAAATAGTGTATAAAACAGAGCCAACAAACACACTGTCGTAGTAATATTAATAAAATAAAACATTAAATTATAGAAAGTATTTTGTCCAGCAATGGACTGATATGCCCTGATGACGATAAACCCGCGAATTGCATATCAAGAATATTTTTATAACTCAAAACAAAAATAATATATAATATGTAAGAGTTATTTTAAATAAATCACCGGTTTAAAAGTGTGTTTGTGCCACATTCTCGGCTCCACCAATTCAAGATGATTCAGTGTCGCCGTTATTTCGGCACGCGACCCAAATCTCACTTAACTTTGGACTAGCTTAAATTAGATGATTTCAGACCCAGCCTGCCCCAATTACAAGTGGGACAAATGTCTGAGTGCAACACAGATGTGCCTTGTATTACAGCATTTTATAATATAGAGAAATCGCTGAATAGTGGCTATAAAATGTGACGATGTAGTTTTGGTGTTGTTACTGACGTGGTCAAATTGTCGTCAATCAGCAGTGTTTAAAACTGTTGTGTTCCTATTTAAAGGATTAGGTCATTACAGGGCATTAATAAATTATAAGTTGTGAGTGGTGTTCGCCCTGTTTTTGAACAGGCTTAACGCTTGGCAACAGGCGAGTGATCGATCTGTTCGTCTCGTCATTCTCACTAATAACAAAATATATAATATGTTTGGAAGCCTCTTAATCCGATACAAATTATATTTACACAAATCTATTTTCCAACACCATTATTCTGTTCAATAACTGTCAGAGATTTAATTAAGAGTGCCGTTCCATTTCACGCATAAAACACTCGGATTAACGTTTAAAACTCACGTTCCATTTCATGCAGAATTAAAAGTTTATAGCCACTCTGTATAAACGCGGTACATTGGTACATTGATTTTTCATCAGACGAATGCAAAGCGGGTCAGACGGGTTAATAATAAATACAAGTCACATAGTCCTGGCCCCGCAGTAAAATACAAGTTTTGTCGTGGATATTGTAAACTACGACACTTTTCAGGTTCGCAACAACAGAAACAAATACTTGTAGCATTATGTTTTAAACTTGTCTCGGTGCAGAATTTTTCCTGTAACCTCTCGTTTCAGCCATCTTAACCAACTGCGGCACAAAGGATGTACACTTGTAGAAATACATCACCGGCACAATTACTGAATTTCGATTCTGTTGAATCCCTATTCGTTGCGTCGCGTCGTCCGATTGCTTGAGACTTGATTGTTGGACTTGCGATTTAAAGTACACACCAAACTGAATCAGCACTCGCTTCGATTCAAAATGTACTACTGTGATAGTTTGGCGATTTATATCTTGAATCTTTTATGAATTGAACGAATTTTATTCTCAGCTTTAGTAATATTATTTATAGAATAAGGAATATTTGAATATAAAAAATAAAAAAAGAACTGTTATGTATCCACGTAAGTCTAGATTGATTTGATGCAAAATTATTCAGACATTCATACCTTAATGATTTATCTTTTGTGGCTGGCACGGGGATAGATTCGCTCCCAGCTTAGAATTATAAATGCTTGGCTAACCGTAGGTGGCTCTATAGACAGCTCTACCTACCCTTCGGGAACACAGGCGCGAGCTTATTTATCTATGTATGTAAAATGGTGCCACATACAAATCGTAAAAATATTACAAAACAAAAGAGTAACCGACAATTTCAAGATATTGATGTCATTCAACATAAAGTCTATCAATTAGTGATAATACGAGTATAAGGTGACTCGTTATCGTGAGGTCGTTTGCCTTCACTACACACGCGTAATGTAATAAACCATTTAAATTCCTTCGCTTATTTATGTCAGGAATAAAGTATCAAGACTAACTATATTGTTAATTATTAGATTTAGGCAGTAATGTGGCTTATTTTTTGGATCTTTCAACATTATTATAGTGGTGGAAACAGAACCACGTATATTCTGAAATTGTTTTATAGGAGCCAAAATAAAATTATATTGCATAGTTTAGGATTCATTTCACAAGAATAATTGTAAGGGCCTCATTCAGCATCTTTGAGTAAACTATTGATTAGTTACTTTTTGATTAACGATAATTGCCAAGTAAAAGTGCCGAGTATATTACGTCGATTTCACAAATGAAAACAAAGTATCCAGTAACAACGTGTTGGTTAAGTAAATGACATAAATAGTAAATAGTTGAACGAATTATTCGTTCAATATTACGTTAAATGCAATTAATAAATTTCTTTATAAATAATATTTCTTTAATCATTGGTCAAAATTTACCCGCCCTGCCTCATGCTGAAGTGTCAACGTATATTTTGCCTTAAAAATTGGAACGTTAATTTAACCATCAAGTAAATACGCTAATTGGCAGAAAATGTGGCCAGTAAGGTACTGATTAGTGTAATCATAGGATTAGTGTTACTGGAGCGTCGTGAAATCGACACGTGATGTTACGGGTGACTTTAACTGATGACTAGCCTACTTGGAGCATTACTTGAGGGTGGTGAACGAGGCCCTAAGACTAAGACATACAAAACTTCTAATTAAGTAATTTTCTCCATCTGTCCACCTTCAAAATAAACTAAAATATAAAACAAAACAACCCAAACTACACAAATAATTGCCCCGCAACCCAAACGGTTCCAAAGCTTCTAGAAACTAAACTAAATATGTATTAATCATTTAAATTCGGCCCGACCCACCGGCGGGTCACATATTTATGGAACGCCGCGCCGGCCGTCTATCGATTCCGAATTAAAATAATCCAGGCCACGGATTAAAACTCCTCGGCTATATTAAAATGGACACATAAAGGGCTCTTGGAAATGGACCGGACTGCTTTATTCAAGGGCCGTGAGTGTCCCCTCAGAATGCTTTTCCATCTCGGAAGGAAATCGGCTTTGCGCCCCTCTGGCTTCAGTGCTCCATTTCGAGGCGGCCATATTTTTAGCCTTCCATTTTCGGATTTTTATGTGACCTTTTAGTTATACTTGCTGCGTATACATCAATGGAATAAGAAACACATGTTGTATTATAATAGATTTAACTTACTAACTGGACATACCTAAAATAAAAAATGTTTCAACTAAATTTTTGCTCCAACTTTTATAAGGGCACCTCGTAAGTTACCGTTCCTGCCTCTTATGTAGATGAGACACTTTTTCATGTCCTCAAACAAAGAATATCACACACAAAAGAGATTTATATCCTCTTTACCATTTTAAAATTAATACAATATGTATGTGGAGAGCATTTTCATTAAAATTTCCACGGCACAATAAATTAAGTGGTTTGCGGTCGACATTTTTTTCCCGTGGCTCGTTTAAAAATATTAAAAGGCTCTACAAGAGGGTGTTATGATGAAATCTTCCTGTATCAAAGCCATACCAAAATGGCGCCAGACAAAATGGCGGTGTGCGCGTCAAATGGCCGCTCGAAATAGCCATTAGAAAAGCCTGTAGTTTAGCTAGACAATATAGATAGGGATAATTCTGTAGTTGTTTTGGTTTGAAGTCTTGTTTATGCCAATCATTATTTCTATATTTAATATCACACATATTTCTTTTTAGTCTTGTGATTTGTGATTTTTCTCGTAGTTTACAAATTTACTCGCCGATCTCGAGTGATAAAACCTTTTTAGACTAAAATCGATCTTGAACCAATAAAAAATCACTGAAGCGCTCCTTTCACGGTATTGGAGCTCAACAAAAAACAGAAACAAGATTTTAAATTGTGACCAAGCCCGCAACGGTACATCAAAAGGAAACTGTGTATTTTGATTTTTATACAGTTCTTTGATCTCTACTCTGGGGTAATTTAAGAAGCATTTTACGACTAGTATCCAAAAGTTGAGAAACTATTTTTGGAAAAGTTTACTATAAATCTATTTTATGTTGTTTAATGAGATGATAGTTGCAACGTGCAAGACTTTTTAACAAAACAAAAATGATTCTTTTTTTAAGAAAGAAAATAAATTACGTCCATATTGTGTATGTGTGAGACGAGGTTAGACAGAAATAGGGATTTTAATGTTTTTTATAACCTCTTTCTGGGTTAAAATCTTTGCACCTGAATTATAAAATACAATACATACATAAACTCACGCCTTTTTCCCAGAAGGGGTAGGCAGAGGTGTAATCAAGACACCCACGTTTCGCCTTGTATGTTCCGCCCCACGATGTGATGGGAGGCGAGCCTATCGCCGTACGGGGCATAAAGTCCTTACTCCGGGCTGATAATGAATAGAAAAATCCATTATCACTTTGCCCGACCCGGGATTCGAACCCGAGACCTCAGCTTTGCAATCATACTATAGTACAACTAACGTCACCTTGACGTTTATAATTCAGGTATCTGAATTATATATGACCTGAATTATAACTTTGACTTTGAAAATGTCAATCCCATACATTAGCAATGTCAAATACGTCACAAATGTATGTTGACAGTGTCAAAATTAAAGTTATTGTCAAAGTTAGTTTATGCAACTGGGCCTAAGTATACACCACGTGGTTAGCCGATCTTACCGAAATGTTTAATAACGACAGGTAACATACAATCACCACACCGCGCGGCGCCGCGCCGTTGCTCATTCAATATATTACACATTCTAGTTGGTACCTAAACACAAATCAATAATATCTGGCCTGGCTAAAATATTCATCTCATTGATTTAGTACTTACGGGCTTACGGAGGGGTGGTTCGGGTCCCGGGCTCGACAAATGTTGGCCCGGATAGGATTATGTGCCAGAAGGGTCGTTCGCTGAACGATCGATCCGGGTATGTTTATGTACATACTACATACATGTATGTAATATGTATGTACGACGTGTAGGTAGGATGACGGTACATTGTACTAATAGAATGTTTGTTTAATGAAAATATATAAAAGTAGGTATACATGTGCATATTTAATTAAATAAAGGTACTTAATAGTAGGGGAGCCCAAGCGGGGATTTCGGGATTTACTACAGCGCGGCAGATTAATATACAGGGGGATACCTTGTACCCGGTTAAGTACCTCCACAAAACATGAGGCCCATATATAAGGCCGCCCATGAAGGATACAGGATCAGATTAGTAAAAAAAAATTGACCATCAGAAATTCTCAAGCGCGTCAGATTAAGGTAGGGTGAGTTAATTACATCCTAAAAAGTGTATATTCCACTAATCTGACAATTTGAGAGTGACGTAAAAAAAGAGGAGGGCAACAAAGTTGTAAAAAAAAAACGTCATCTCGACATTCTCGAGCGTAGCTAATTTTTTTTTTATTTTGAAGGAAATAATTCAAGAATAATGAAAAATATATAATCTGACGATTTCCGCAAGCCGATATAACAAAAATTCGTCGATAAAGTTAAATGCGTGCAGCTGCGTGATGCCTACATTTCCTTCTCCTCGTTTCTATTCCTCTCTCACTCTTTCTCTATCTATTACTCTCTCACTCCGTCCCCACTCTGGTTTCTGTTGCCATCTCAAAAAAAATAAGAACAAAAATTTTTTTGAAAGTGTTTTTTTTGGAATAACTTTTAACCGGCTTTATCGATCAACTTCAAAAACTAATCCGCCTTTGAGCTTGAAAAACCACGTCGATCGCCACCAAGCTGGTCAAAAGCGGTTGATTCGTTCGAGAGATATCGTGAACGAAAGAAACCCGAAAAAGTGTTTTTTCGGGATTACTCCGAAATTTGTGCTTCGATGAATTAAAATTGCAAAATTACTTATGAGGATGATAAAACTGCGTCGAATGCCGCCAACCGCGTGAAAATTGGTTGATCCATTCAAAAGTCATTGCGGTTTGAAAATTCCAAAAATAGTGTTCTATGAAACTTCTATCAGACTTTCGAGCTGAGAGAGCTCAAATGCATAGAAATATTATTTCTTTGTACTCAGCGAGCTCAAAATATCACATAAATTATATTTTGAGCTCAAAAATGTCATAAGTACAATTTTAAGCGCCCAGGAATGGAATTAGCGGGAAGTTGCAGGGATGGCCTTTAAGGTGAACCGTTTTTCAAATATTTTTTTGTCAGATCAGGCGAATCCCTCTAGATAATCGTCAGATTATGAGACAGTATGTTTAGAACATAAAGATGAACCATATATATCTTAATCTGACGCGCTTGAGTATTTCAAAATGGCGAATTTTTTTTGCACATTATGAAAATGGCCGCGAGTTTGCGTCCCATCGAAATCGTCAGATTAGTGAAAGAGAGCTTTTTTTTAGTGCACTTAACACTCCCTTAGAAAATCTGACGCGCTCGATTAAATTTTTTTTTTTTCATTTTTTACCCTTAAATACAACCACCCGCATCATGCAAACGATCAGATTAACATACGTACATTATTAAAAATACGTAGGGCATTGATGCTATCAATATCTGACGCGCTCGAGGATGTCCATGCAACAGTTTTTTTTTACATATTTAAAAATCTATAGCCGCTTCCCCCACCGATGTACAGGTATATATCATATAACATTTTTTTCTTCTTATCATCTAAGCTTTGCATCCCAATAGGTCTCTACGACGCTCGAGTAAATCCCCATTTAGCATCGTGGGCTCCCCTACTATAAGCTAAAGATAAAGGTAGTGTTAATGTTGAACGGATGTTATAAGATGGATCATATTAAAATTGTCATAATGTTGCTTTAGGAAAAAAAGTCAATTATAATATAAAAACATGTCTCAATATTATCTTATGTCATAGACCCCATAAGATTTTTATACCGGTGATCCTATAAAGCCAAAATAAAGTGTATTACTAAAGAATGTTCATATTGTATTATGAGATAAGAGCCGGCATACAAGCAAATCTAAATAGAAACTGCGTAATACATGTACAAGCTGAGTAAACACGAAAAAAAAATACTGTATCATAAAAGTAGTACACACATAGAAGTGCCTAGTGGCAACTGGCGCTCCGCACACACGCGCCGCCACAGCTGATCTGCCATCACACGGAGACGCCAACAGCGCGGCGTTGCCAGCTCGCCGTGCCGACCCGCAGGCCGCAGCCACGCGCGACGTTGCCGCTCCGACGAGTAAATACACGAATTTCGAACTTGTTTGGCATTGCGAATTGGATAAGTTGGCGTAAACGGGCCGCCGCCGTACCTACTGCCTTTATACATTCAGAATGTATGCCTTCATAACGGTTCCGACCAATTAAGGTGGATCAGGTTTTTTTTTAATTTTGATTTTTGCATTTAATTGGACGTGCGGGCATTAAAAACATTGTGAGTGCATTTTAATGCAGGTTTTTTCTTCGTACTCAACGCCCGATATCTGCATGATAAGTCTCGGAGTGCGCGGAGCGGCAACGTCGCGTTTCATATCAAAAATATCTGACGCACTGTTATTAGACACTTAGCTCGATTTCTACGAACAGAATGAATGTTGTAGTCGTTAGTTTTATTAGCTTTTATACGTAATTACATACGTGTAAGTAAACAATGCTGCAGTATCGCAGACATTTGATATTGTTCCATTTTCGCCAAACTGGTGTTATTTAGTCTGTTGGCAAGTTGAATTGGTTTTTCTCACGACGTTCATTATAGTGTTATACTCTGTGACCCGTGATGATGATACACCGATTGTTTTCGATGTAAAATTCACACGTAACGTTGGCTTCTTGGAATTGTGTTTTTAGTTCCTTAGACTAGAAAAACTTAATATTCCACTTTTAAAAACTTATACATTTGGGTGTTTATCTGAAGACGGAATGTTTAAGCTTTCGAAATGTCTGGTGTATAGGTACAACCAGCCAGTTCAGTTTGGAAAAACAGAGTTGCCCTTGAAAACATATCGTAAATGTCTTTGCCGCAGACTGGCGTGTGGTTAAAAAATAGCCCAAGAACAGAAAACCTGTTTTATAGCCAGACCTTTTTCCGAAGCCATATATCCACCCGCGCTAAAAGGGTACCGTTATTTTATAAGTTTATGAAATGTATCTATGTGAGAATGTGATGAAGGATGAACGTGTAAGTACTTATAAAATAGAATTGATATGTAGTTTTCTCCACATCTACATACAAGTTATACAATGCTATGGGTATTACAGTATCCGATAGGATTATCACTCGTTATAGCAATTTATAACGATCTATGTTTCAACCCATATTTTCTGCAATAAAGTATTCCTATACATGTGAGTATACATCTCTTCGATTTCATTATAAACGGATTCTACTGTATGTTCATACTGACATTTTGACAAGAACACTAAGTCCGTTGCATTGAGGTTGCAATACCTAAATGACCCATTGTGGTAAAATTTAAAAAACATTTTTACTCTCATTTTTATGTAATTTTATTTTAAAATAGTGTATTCTAGAAGTGCATAGCGCTTGCTTATTTTTGAATCTATTTTTTTTTTTGAAACCACAAGTTAAAACATCCCGCACCAAGAACTCCGGCAAGTCGCAACTCGGAAGCACGCTCGCCGACATCGATCGTGCGACGTTGCCGCTCCGCGCGTTGCCGCTCCGTGTGCCTATTATTACCTATTTATGTTACGGCGCGGTGCAGTCGCTTGCGTCACCCGCCCGTGCAATGGCCGCACGTTTTCAATGACTCCGCACGATGTCTTTATGTGTTAATCTTCATGGCGATGGTGGGTGTCGGTAAAGATATACATCAATATGTCGGTGTTGGGATGAGAAAGTCGGTGTAAAAATTTTCGTCAAGTTTCTCCTATACATGTACTCAGTACCTTTCTTACGGGTCATTGAGCTTTTCGCTGTATTATCGTCGTATCTTCTTGGTGTTTATACATAATTAGTACATAGCCATTCGATGGCAGAAATATCGACGTGTGTCGCATAAAGGTTGAGCCTTAAGTTCAAGCTTCATTCCCTTTGGCAATGACCAAAGGTTTAACCGCTTCAGAAGCGTTATTGCTTGAAAAAAGGACTAAAATGTATATTTAAATAAAATCTACATATAAGTCGAATAAGGAATTGAATTTTGTGTTTAACGTGTTCATTTTTTACCTACGAGTAGGTAGTATTTGATACCACCCACCATATTATACTTGAATGTAACAATAAGCTTAATAACGCTTGGAAATTCTAGTAATCAAACATTAATTCATCTATTAGCAGTCATTTGTTAAGTTGCATCAGTGACCATCAATCATTCACATAGCAGATACAATACACTTTTTTATTAAGTATACAAAAACTTACTTTAATTAAAATTACCATTATCAATACGTTATTGTCTTCTGCCTCGCATCTAGTTTTAATTTGAGTATGGATACATAGATTATTATTCAGAGATTTGATATTTAAGGTTTGGAAATTTAAGGCAAAAGGGTTGACAATAATTCTTTATCATAAAAATTATATCCCACCAATACCACATAATAGTGGGATTGAAAAGAACAACAAAGTAACAGTATACCACAATTCCAAAAACGCATACCAAAATTCCAGTAATCCAAAAATAGACAAAATAAGCATATAAGTACGCATCACAATAGTGACGGTGACATCAAAGGTGCCTCCTACGGCATCGTTACCCAACCATAGAGTGTAGAGGCAATCAGCTGGTGTACGTAGGTAGTGATTGCACACGCGATCGTGACTCATGACTCATGTCCTGCCTCTGTAATCACGTGAATATAATACGGGAATGTTGCCAATGTTTTTGTCTAAGGACGGAAGTTGATGTCTAATTCCATTTTTGTTGGTAATTTTTCGTGTAATTTTGGTAATAAGTACCAATTATTAATCATGCCATGTTTATTTTAATACATACGACTACATTATAAAGGGTAAGCAGACGTGCTACCAGGACACCCAAGTTTTGCCTTGTCTGATCCGTCCTACGATGTTATAGGGGGCAATCCTATCGCCATATCGGGCATCAGTATACGGCTCTTACGGCTCAAGATAGTCTGTTTCTCAAAAGAATTACAAATTCACTTAAATGAGTTAACAATATGTAGATGTTTAATAGCATAGGTAATAATTACTTTTATAAACAAAATAATGTAAAAATAAATATAAAATTATACTAGGGTCCAGTGGATACTCACTAGTAAAATCGCAATTTGACCGAGAATCAGCCGTGCTGTCTATTAATTTAGTTTACCCGAGTACCAAAAGGCTATAATTTGGTCTCCATAGAGCATAATACGCCTGTATCAAACAACATTGTTTGCAAATAGAAATATTTGAAGCTAACACACAAAACCACTAATACTTTAAAATATAATAAATAAACTGAAATAATTACGTTTAATTTCATTTGTGGTAACTAACAAAGCGAAAACTGGATATACATTATAATCTGTGGCGCCGCTTGTGCCGCAAATGTACTGGACTTTTCACTATGTATTCGTAGTTATCAAGATTACATATATAATTTAAGTAATACGTATTGGAATTATCGTAACAATAAATAAGAGAGACGTGGCAGTATTTTGTCATTGTTTTCATAGTAGATCCTACAAACCTTCCTGATTCCATGGTAAGAACCCTTTAGAAATTGAATAATTCTTAAAACATTCACGAACATACATTAGTAGGAAGCAAACAGAAAACCTCCGATTTTGAAGTCGGTTATAGGTACTGCCTGTATAGCTATTAAAAAACTAAATTACATACTATCGTAACCACATCCGCAGTTACACAGCATTGTATAACTATTTACCAACGCGAAATCCTTGATATAACTGATAACAGCTCCATTCAGACATGACAGGCTCAGAATACACGTGACAACGTATCGGAAGGGTCAAAGTTACCCCGCGCGCGCTCCCCGCGCCGTATCGACCGGGAAACTTTCGCCGCGGTGTTGCCAGCTCGACAATGTTATTTAAGAATTATTGTGCTCCATAATTACTTGTTGCTGTGCCGAAATATGGAGTTTTCAACTGTTTTGGGTTACATTTTAAAACATGTTTAGGTTACAACCTAGTCTTACAAGACTAGTGTAATTCTGTTTTTATGACGGATGTCGTAATAAATGAAAACTTAAAATTAAAATTATACATATAACAGACAAATGTAGCATTTCACAGTGTAGTTATAAACAGTCATGTTATATTTAGGAATTGTAACTGATATCCTAATGGCATTCCAATGCACGAAATGTGTATAATGTAGATTATAGTGGATATAAAAAGATGTTACCACTAGATACAGCATATTGCAATTCAATCTACTAATTGATCTGTATTTTAATGTTTCTAATTGTATGTAGCCTTCCATAAAATTATGAATATTTCACAAAACTATAAGTAATTCAATTTTAAATAATATTAGTAAAATCTACTGTCTATTCGGACTGTGGCAGGATGTCTAGTGTTATTCGCAAAGGTCACAGATGTCAAAAACTCAAGAGCTGTATGTAGGCTTGTTCAAGTTGGAATTAAGGCCAGCCCGTTCTGACAGTCTGGAAACTTCTACAAACGTAATTCTCTTAACTGCTACTTTTGTAATTCGAAGATTAACTTGCTCTATATACTGAGTTGGTTTGCGGCTTTGTTTGAGAATGGATAGATATGCTCACGACTATATCCTTGGAGGGGTAGGTAGAAGCCTTAGTGGAAACCTTAGTTTGGTGAATATATTGCCGGCCCGCGATGTGATAAGACTAAGCCTATTGATATGATGCCTACAGGTTTTGTACAAGCCCCAAGTTAACGTCAAATAAAATTATGATTTATAAATTTAACCGATTCGTTGCGACGCCCATTTTGGTGCACTTTTATGCGTGGCGACGAACAAATAATGCATTTCATTAATACGTACCTAATCGCAGTAATCGTAATGCAACTTATCGAGGTTGTCAACCCCTGGAATTATCTGATTTGCATTATTTCCAGAAACGAAGTCTATAATAATGATCCGCATTCAAAAAGATTAATGTTTAGTTCAAGAAGCACCTCGAGAAATTTCGATTTGAGCGAGATAAAAGACATTTAAAAATGACACGAAACGCGTGTCATACGCCATATGTAAAAAAATTGGATGGCACGTCTGTCGTGCCATCCGCAACGAATCGGTTAAAGTTACCTAACGCAAGAATTTTCCCGGTCTGAGAATCGAACCCAGTAGCCTATAATCTACAGTTCAGATACTTGACTGAAAGCTGATATGATCGATGAGCCAAATTTGTATAAAGTAAAAGCATATCGACCTTGAATTATTTTTTGTGCGAGTTTTTCAACGCGACAAAATCCTTTTTTTCTAAAGGGCACCTTTACAACAGATTCGGTCGTAAAATGATAAGTTGTTTTTACATTTTGAAAGTTCGTGTTCCACACCTATACGAGGTCATAGTAACATGATATGTTGCATAAAGATTGTCTTGTTTTATGACCTTTATTCAAGAAATTATCCAACACTTTAAGATTTAATCGACTTATAGATAAAAAGTGTTTTTGTGTACCGTCGTGTGTCCATATAACATGGACGTACGAGTATAATATGTATGTGTCATAAATTAATAGCTAATTTAAAATATTGTTATAAAAAATATATAATTTATTTCGTGGAATTTGCTTAACATATGTAACGATTATTTAGTGCCTACCATTTCGCACGGTTGCCATTATTTAGACTGAGGATAAAGCCTCCTCAAATCTCATGTGAGGGGACTTACGCCCAGCAATGGCATTAAGAGGCTGGTCTACATCTAGTTCTAGACTGATTATTATTTATGCATTGTCAAGATCAAACAAATAATGTATAGTAAACTTCACTTATTTATTATCTTATCACAATATTGGAATGATAAATACATAACAATCTGCATTGTTTACAACTCAAATATAGACGTTCAACCGATGGTACACTATTGATCGTATTCTCCCGTCCTAGGATCTAGTTTGTATTTGTCGGTGTTGCGTCTAATGTTCTTTATTAACCTTATAACTTCACTGCGGAACTCTAGTTTTTGGTCCAGGTCGAAGGATCGTACAGCAGGTAATAATGACTCGAAGAACGATCTATCATCGTCTTCTGCGACGGAATAACTGCACGCTGCTTCTGGGTACGAGGCTTCTACATATTCTATATCGTTTGATCTCAATGTGCTTTTTCTTTTCCTCTTCAAGTTCTCTAGTGGTGCTTCCTCTGCGTCACTGAGCCAGTTGTCGTTCTTTATATCTTGTGATTTCTTCAGGAATATCTTGTCTGGTTTGGAGTCCTCTGCGTCGCTAGGCCAGGTGTCGTCATTGTTGTCTGCGTCGATGTCGCTTCCAGAGTTGCTGGTCTGTTTGTACATGTTGTCGAGGAAGGTCAAGTGTTTCGCGTGCATGTAGCCCCGCTTACCGTATTTTTTTTTAACGTGCCTCACGTATGAGTCGCGTATGTTTCGCCATTTGCCATTCAGTTTTCTGTCTGGAACAAACGTGTTAGCTTTTAGTTTGTTGTTTGTTACTGACAGTCGCCTTTAAATTCGTTCGCTGAGTAGATTTTTAATATTGAAACGGTAGGTGAGCAAGCAGGTCCAAGGCGGGGAAGTCTTCGGTGTTTATAAACATCGATTGTCAAAAACTATGGGAGGTGCGTGGAAGAGTTAGGAAAAGTAAAGGGAAGGTGTGAAAGGTAAAGGATAAAATATTGGATCTGATACTAGATACTGAAAGAAACGCCACACTAAACTGTTATTTCGCATCGGTTTTCGCGCCTCTAGTATTTGTATTCAACTTTTATTTCACTAAAATTTAGAAGTCATGCTTTTAAACGGTTAGCGTTGAAAAATCTTAAACAATTGTTATGAAACACAACATAAAATTCGTTAAGCGATTAAAACATTGCATCGGTTTCTCCGAGTGAATTCTCTTTAAGTTTCATGTTTTAGATATTTTGGATAATGTGTATTTGAACAATTACTGCTAACAAAGAAGAGTAATTAGTATAGTCTCATGGGATTACTGTTCTCATTACATTAATGTTTCGTAATTACTAAGCTTTTAAGCAGTCTGCATGACCTTGAGATTAAATAAGCATGGTTTTATAAAAACTGTTACTATGTAAAAACACTGTCTTGGCAGTACTTATTAATTTCGATTTTTATAATGTTCATCAAAATAATCTTCAACTAGCGGTCAAGATGTTATATACAGTATTGAAGGAGAATCATGATAATGACGATAGCGTTCTTAACAATTATTATTGATAGTCTTGCAGATATTGTCATGCGTCATGATATGTTGCAAAATTATTAATCATGAAATCGTATATTTATAACGTTACAAATAATAAAATGTGTGTCAAAACTAAATTAAAGGACAGGGGGTTACTGTATCATTCGACACAATGACGAATGTTCGAATGTGCCTAAATACACTACAAAATGTTAGAACTCTCTATCGTACGTCGTAACCATAGACTTAAGTTTCGAATAAATGATAAGTTTCATAGAGAAGTGAAAAACTTATAACTTATAAGTGAACGTCGAACGTTCGAATATTCGAGCTTCGTGCCGGAGAATAGAGTAACCCCAGTTGCGTTGCTACGTTGGTATAGCAATAAGGCAAGGTATTTAGATAAACCTATTATCTAAAGTTATCTTTATAATAAATTAATCCCCCTGGCAACACAGACTAAACCATTATTAATGGCTAATTTAAAAAAATTGGAGAAATTGATTTCGACACGTAATTGTGTAGAAGTATTACGTTCGAACCAAGATAGACGGGCGTATAATTCAGCGGTCTTATTGGCGAAATAACGCGCAATTTTGTGGAAAAAACCTCACGTTTTTGCTGTTCGGCAAATTCGAACGCAACCCGATAGTTAGCCGAGTAAAATTTCTTTTTGTTCGACCAAATCGAGAAATAATGTAACGTTTTGGAATAAAAAGTGAAAAATAGACATGATTGCAAGAAACGTGTCTGTAGTCAGCATGGGTGTACTATTTCAAAGGCATTTGATGTTTGTATAAAATCTACTTATTTAGAATGTAAAATATTTCGGCAGAAACTCGTTATTTAAGTCATCAAACCCATCTAAAAAGTTTTCTATCGTAACTAAATGAATTTTAGAATGCAGACAGGGAACCTATTTGCATATTTAAAAAATAATCACGAAAATCAGATCAGAGGTTCTCGAATTATAAGCGCAAGAACTAACAAACGTGTTTTTTTGTGAAGAATTCCTTCCTTTTTTCTACGCTATCGTGATATTTCACGACTTGACATTAACGTATTACGCCAAGAAAATTATACAAATGTAAGCAACAGGGTAATTAAAGACCTACCCTTCGTTTTATTTTTAATAAACAAATTGAACATGTTGCTAATTGATAGATAAATAGTCCTGTTTTGCATACGAATACTTATTAATTTATTTCCATAGAAGCCATATGTTTATAATTAACACCGTAAACATGTATTCCCCATAATAAGAGTCTATATAAAATTACTTTAATTAACATGTTCATAACTCTCTCCTCTGAAAAGAGAACTCTCTCTTCAGCCACAGGAATTTCACTGCTAAACATAAGCCCAAGCCCAAGGGAAAGCCCAAGAATCCCCACATTGACAATTGGAAGCGGCCTGCATCCAGCCACTTCCTGCAACCTTAACCAGGTCGTCTGTCCACCTTGTGGACGGACGTCCGACGCTTTGCGTACCGGATTATAACTATTGAAGGAACATTTTATGAGTCATGTGAAAGTATTAATCCGGTAATAAATTAATTAAATAAGGTATTTTCTAGGTTGTCCAAATCATTTTGTTTTAGTAATTACGTATTCGTTCTGCAGAAATATATGCTATACCAACCGAGTTGTTACACTATTGCTGTTTCATACTTTTCTGTATGGTAATTGGGTGTTTAGTATTCAAAATAACCAGATCAGGCATCGAAGCCAACAACTTATTTCCCCGCCTTATGTAAATAAAGGTCTTTACGGTTTTGCTGAAATACTGACCTCTACAGATATAGTAAACCTAGAAGTGATGCCTGATAAGATATCTCAAAATCAAGATCTACCCAAGATCCTTCGATCTGCCTCCGCGGCACGATTGGTTGAGAGCCGACTGTGAAACGAGAGAGCGTCTTCGATCCCCGAACTGAGGTAAATGTTGTTCTTACCAACAATTGTTTGTTTCGGATCTGAGTGTCAGTGAAGTTAAAAAGTATCTCGTAGTCAGGAGTACGGGACTGTGTGGTAAATATATTTATTATTGGTATTTGGAATTATTTCGAAGTGTATAGGAAGCTATTTTAACACTTGCATGTAAGATTCCCTATGAAGGTCATTAAGCTCTGATTTCTCTCGTTATATTTATTTGTTTTAGAATGATAGATTAGACTGCATTTGAACCTACTAATAAACTAATAACAGGTGGTGAAAGTCGAGTTGTGGTTAATTAAAGTCTGCCTACCCAGTAACGGACAGACTTGATGATACATAATTTTATGCAACATTAATTACCTACTAAAACAATGACTGAGCCTATTTCGATGAATCTATACAGTAACGGGAAAAATAGTGTAACAATAAATTCCATTTGTGGCTTCCTATAGACAATAAAAATAAACGAAGTACCTAATAATATTAACTAGGAATATCTTCCTCATACAAGTGCGGTTTCATATAGTAATTTAACATTGTGTGTTATATTTTTATTTATTTACATTTTTTCTATGTCAATTGATACATACAGCATCCATTTCGCAACGAACTAACACATGATGTATTTATTGAAATCTATATATTATGTTTACAAGTCACATCCTAACTAATACCAAGTCCTAAATTCCTAACTACGAAGTTTCGACGTGGCGTCATCGAAATCGATCACGAAATTCAGTCCACGTTTACTCAACTAATTACATTTCACATCCGACGTTTCAACCCGTTGTCCGAATTAATAATCTTTTTACTTCCTACAAAATCGATTTAACTGCCTGTCCTCCCACGAGCGGCGAGAGACTGATGATAAATTACATACAACAATGATGGATTGTGTTTGGGAGTAAAATATTTGTATGGGAACAGACAAGTGTTGATTGGTGCACTTTGGGTGTGTCGTATTGTTTTTTTATCGATTATTTCATTCGATTTCACCATCGATTAATCGCACGGGTCCGGCAAAGTTGTACGTATATTCGAAAACAGGAATCGCAGATCACCGCTCGACGTTTTTCGTATTTGAAAACATATTTCAATAGCACTCGTTTACTTCGCACTTTCCGCTGTATTCAATCACGTATTGGAAACGTTCCTCCGTCTCCATACTTACAGACGTCCAATTTTTCACTTTCCGGCATATCATCGAAGTCATTGATGAAGACCCTCGCGATGCCCGCCCAGGCCTGTTGCTTGCGGGACTTGTACCTGTAATCTTCATTGTTGAGGTCCCATATTTGCGGGAACTTCTTGACTTCACTGATAAACAACTCGACGTCGAGGCAGTAAGAGGCCATGGTGCGGCGTGCGCGGCGGTGGCGACGGTCGCGCGGGCAGCGGCCGGGAGACGCGCGTACGCGGCGGCGATGGGCGCCGAGTGAGTAGTGCGGCCTCGCGCCGCAGCGTGGCAGGCGCGTGGTCGCTGCGGTCGCGGCGCCGACACGCCGGCCCGCCGCCCGCCGTCCAAGTGCGGCAACGTCGCATGCATGCTCTTGCCGTAGTTGAGAATTTCACTGCAACGCGACGCTTTGCTTACGCTCATGTTGTGTATTATTTTTATACTCACGATATTTATACGCGCCAAATATTTTCTTATTTTATATTTGCATAATTTTCTTCGTATCAACCAAATCTTTTTGCCTTTTAATCTTATAATATAATTACTGCAATTGGTGTTACATGTCGTTGAATATCAAATGAAATAGATGATATATGTATATTTTTGTAGGGGTTAAAATCGTCCTTGAAATTGCGTGTTAGTGTACATTATAAAACGTTTATAACTATTCTTGGGCAGACAGTGTGCAGTCACCATAATGTCGTATTTCTATTGAATCATCAATAACTAGTGGTTAGTGGCGACACAATTTGTGCAATTGGGGCCTCGTTCGCAGCAGCTATTTCGTGCGGCTACCTAATCATTTCCAACTTCGTACTGTAGCGTCGCTTTCGATAGTATAACTGTTAGATTCCCGAATGAACCAAAAATTTTTATGCACTTCATTTTGTTACATTTCGAAATCAAAATATAACACACATTTTTATCTCCAAAAACTAGAAACAGCATTATTATTTTACATTTAAATACATCTAGGAATTAAACCCCGTACCACAGGCGCCTTATTATGTAGTTGTAAACACGTATGATGGCGCGATGCAAGCGTGCGTGATGTATATACGTATGTACGTATATAGGTATGTTTCTGCGCGCGCCACGTCGCGAGTGGGAAGTTATTTGGCTTTGACCCAAATGAACTGAGGGATTACTTGCGTTCCTATGTTTACTAAGGGTTCCGCGACTGTACTAGTAAACAGTATTTTAGTAAGTTTACTGTTATTTATTTTAGTAAGATTGCTTAAAATAGGCAGTAGGCAACATGACGGCTGTGGAATTAGGGGTTAGGTTCCCGCATCGACACAAAATTATGAAATTGAACATTCCAATTATATTTAATATTCTTTCGTGTCTGGGTGTTACGACTCTCTCATAGTTTAGCTAGTGATAGTCTCTGGGGGGTTACTCTATGATCCGAAACGAAACTCGAAACTTCGGACGTTGCACGTAAAACTGTACGAATGCCCAAGTATTCCACAAAATATTCGAATCCTCTATCATACGTCCTAACTATACTATAGACTTCGGAGTGAATGATATGTAACATAGACATTAGTGTTGATTTTTAAAAGTGGAAAATTAAAAACTTACTACAGACGTCGAAGTCTGAATATTCGAGTTTCGTTTCGAATCATGGAGTAACTCCCGTGTATCCGTATGTATGGTTCGTACACTTGAGTAAGAAAACCCGTCTTCTTAAGGCACGCAAGTTCAGTCTATGTACATACATACATAGTTTCGATCAGCCTGGTATAATTGTATTCACCAGCGTTCGTCAAAATGGTGGGATTAAGGACTAAAGTCGAAACCCTTTCTGAGGTACTTGATCAGTGCCCTACAGTAAGATAGTAAGAAAATATATTGTGATATATAATTAAAACAAGTGTTCGCAAACAATAATTCTCTTTATAAATGGGTGTGTTTTTGTTCCGAAATAAATTGCTGGTCGACCTTCGAATGTCGGCGTTATGTAATTGTTAATCGCGCAGATAAATTATGACTCTTAATGATAATTACGTGCTTTGGTGTGGCAAAAACTTATTTTTAAATTCAATTTAGTTGAGAAAAACATTCTTACTAAAGCTTGACCATAATTGTATAATTAAATGCTTGTACTAGTCTGGTAGCTAGTAGGTGGATTCCCAGGTCGAGGCATTTTTTTTGCAAGTTTTTCGATCTCAATAAATAGCCTACCGCCTATCCGGAACGAAATAATTTGTTAAAATAGCTAGGTGTCATAAACCCAAAACTTGCTTACTTGCCCAACTTGGGAATCGAACCTAGGATTCCACACAGCTCATCCAACCACCTCTAAACCTATAAGACGCCCACTTCTATTTTCACATCCAATTTAAAAAGATTGCAATGCGCCATAAATGTACTTAGCTTAGGTAGCGGTAACCATTAAACCATCGAGTGTGCCACCAGGCAGTTTGTCCGACTTGTTCTAAAAAGCAGTTCAAATGGTAATTACATTGTACATAAATCCTTATTATAAGGTCGATGACTGTAATTATTTTAATATATTTCCTCAGTTTTTCCTGCTATGAAAACAAGTTTGAATAACAAGTAACTATTGCTCGGTTTAAATACATTTTAATTGCATTATGTCATGGTTCAAAGTGTTTACTCCAACTCAGTAATTAATTTGCGATTGTTCTACGGATTTATTAGTTTTAAAGAAGGATGAGTTACTTCGTGTTGTGATTGTATTCATTCGTGGAATTCTTGTCTTAAATATTTATTACAATTTTGTGTATTGAATTAAGATAGAGACGCCACTAAAGACATCTAAAGCAACTTTGTATCCATTCCAAGATGTGTTAGTGGCATCCGCGCAGCCTAGGTCTCCTCTGAATATTTCTGTGAAGACTTGTTAAAAGCGACCTGTATCCAGCGACTTCCTGCACCCTTTTTAGGTCCTCCGTTCACGTTATCGATGTACGTCCGACACCGCCTGTACTATGTAGCCTTTTCCC
Organism: Theretra japonica; assembly: GCA_033459515.1. Taxonomy (NCBI): domain Eukaryota; kingdom Metazoa; phylum Arthropoda; class Insecta; order Lepidoptera; family Sphingidae; genus Theretra; species Theretra japonica. The sequence goes on from CM065942.1 coordinate 1,584,551, forward strand.
CATCAGTTCATCCATCCATCAGTGTTCCAAGTTTTTCAGGCCACCTACATAGCCTTATCCCCCATTAGAACCTTGAGGACAAGAGTGTCATCTCCTTCCAATTCCCACGCGTGGTATACTTACGTGAGACGCGTCAAGACCTTGCAAGTGTCACTCTATTAGTTATTCTAGTCATCTGTCATGTCAGGACGACTGTCTGCATTTGCATGTACGAAACACGAGTATCTAAGTAGGATATGTCGGTAAGTATTGTAAAATGGGATTAGCGATGTGCAAAAACATATTTTGCTTTGATAATATGTGAGTTTAAGAAGAACATATCGTTCAGATTTAATGTATTATCTATTTAAAATCATCTTTTTTGGCCATGCTAACATGATTAATCTGTTTTTAAATGAAATTTAATTGTGAATTTTACACTTAATTTTATACCATCAAAGACTAAGTTTTACGTTTCATAAAGTCATTTAAAAAAACAGCGATAACGCGGACCAAAATTCTCACAACTTCAGACTAGACAAAGGGGAATTCATTCGAACTTTTCCACGAAAAAAAGTTGGAAATTCAACCCGTAAAAATTCAAACTCACAAAGTTGGGAATAATACGTGAAACTTCGCAATTTACTGTGTGAAGTTCGGCGGTGTCTTCGAAGTTGCGAAGTTTTTCGTTGTGAGTTGGGTTCTTAGTCAAGACATATCGCTTTTTACTTGAGGGGTAAATACAAATGTAGGCTTCCTGGCTTTTGACGGATATGTGACCTATTTTTCATTGTTATTACTTTTTTTGGGATTTTGTTGTAATATATCTCTCTCTCTCTGTCTTTAGCCACAGGAAGTCCAGTGCTGCACATAGGCCTCCCTCAAGGATCTCTAGATCGACCTGTTGGAAGCGGCTTGCATCCAGCAACTTCCTGTAATTTTAACTAGGTCATCCGTCTACCTTGTGGGTGGGCGTCCGACACTACGTTTGCCTGTATGTGGCCTCCACTCCAGAAACTTAAAAAAAATTGTGTCCGATATGCCGATAGGCTCGCCCTCTATCACATCGTGGGATGGAACAATAGGCGAAACGTGGGTGTCCTGGTTGCACTACTGCTAACCCTTCTGTGATAAAGGCGTGATGTTTATCTTCGTCACTAGTTAATAGGATTAAAAGCAAAATTCTTAAATAGAATATTTATACTTGCGATATCCATGATACGAAATAATAAGTGATATCAAAGAATAAATATTTTTTTATTGTGATGTGTCAAGTTTGTGTATTTTCAACATGTAGGTGATTTTCTCAAAACTACTGATTCAAATCGAATGAGGTATTCGTCATTCTTAAAATTTTATTTCCAAATTCTTATTTAATGTTTTTTTACTTTGTTTCAGGTATAAGCCACTGGTACGACAATAGGGTAAATTTCCTACTTAAATCTTATTATTTCCGATTCTACATATAAATAAACAGGAAACATAAATATTTTACTATAAATAATGAAAAGGAAATACTCGTTCCACTAATTGGGTGTGACACGTAATCTTTCAAATGACCACTGAATTAAAACATGTGATTCTTCAAACTAGAAGTAGAGAAAATACTACATGATGTCAACAGTATATTATCTTTACATTCGGTTAATATTTCCTAGCAAGTAAACTGTGAGTTGTTCATTACACATTTATATCATTATTAATACTCAAAATAATACGACGATTGTGTTATCATCATTCCTCTATTCTTTTCCAACATCGTGTACATTCATACAAGGGCTCGCTACGCACATCTGGCATATTTTAATGCCTACAACGTTTACTCTTGAACAATCACAGCGTAATACATCTTCCGACTCGCCGTCTTTTCCATCAGCCGTTCAACAACTCCGTTCTGTATTCAAATCCTTATTCTATTCTTCTTAATATATCTGCCAGCAACATAATCATGCTAAAAAGGTTGCTTTACTCATCGCTTATAAAAATCACCCGTTACATCATAGAGTATAATACCGGTAAGAGACATTCATACCATAGAAATCACCATTGGAATAATAGCGACTGGATAGATCCTCAGTGGATATAATCCATCTTAATGGCCGGCATTGCATTTATCATCAGGTATTTTATTTACTTTGTCCGAGCAGTAAAAATATATTCCATCCATCAGCCAAAGGAAGTCCACTGCTGAACTTACGCCCCAATGATTTCAGTGACGTATTGGAAGCAGCCTGCATCCAGCGGCAAAAAATATATTACACAGATGAAATTTAAAAAAAGTGTAATGGAAATTCGTAGTAGTTGTATCTGATTATTTTTGTTGCGAAGGCTAAATCTAAATCAAGTGACAAATTATAAAAAAATAAAAAACAGATTTTTATTTTTTAGTACTATATTTATTTGGTCAGGCATTACGTTATCACTTAAATCAATTCCGTTTCGTAGGTACCTTAATTGCAGTTTTACATTTTGAAATTAAATTAAAAACAACATCGAAATTTTCATGCTCACCTTAATTATTTTTCTAATAGTTTACTTGAAATATTAAAAAAAAATCATGTGAAAATCGAATCGAAATTTTACTTGACAATCATTATACTCGGTAGCAATGTCAGTGCATGTAATTTATGACTGCGATTAAAGCGAGAATGATAACCAACAGCACACTTATACATCGTAAAATATCCTTTGCCTATGGCTCTATAATTACATCTAGACTAAGGCAAGGCTCGTTGTGATTCGTACACTTAAACGGGACAGGGCACACATACGGCTTTTTTTAATAGACAGTTTTAAAACCTATTTTAGCTATCAAATGCTTTGTCCCTTTCGAACGAGTTTGAATTCAGTTTGAGCGAAGAAGACAAAACATTTGATAACTCAAATGGGTTTATAAATTGTCTATGAATAAGGTCATTAGTCTTTACAAGCTGTGTGTGGTAGATTGGAGTCTGGAAACGGTAATAAAATTCCAAGAAAACACATCAAATACTAGTAGTAGTACTACATTGACAAAACTAGGTAATGAAGTTAAATTATGGAATAGTTGTAACTAAAAGTATTCTAAACTAAATCATCGAAATGCAACTAAAACTATATACATAACGAAATGATCTCACCAATGCTTCACCTTCAAACTTCACCAACGGAAATCTCTGAGTACAAGAAAGACCACTTACTGAAATAAATGCCGAGATCACAATGCTTTAGTACAGGATAATTTGTTATGCATAAAAAATACAATACATTTGAATATAAGGATTACATTTTACAATGGAAATATATCAAACATACGCTTACTTACTACGTTACACAAGAAATTGGAAACACTTACGGCCTTAATCATAGACAGTTTTCGAACGTATTTTAGTTATCGATTTTTTTGTCCCTTGACTTTGAATTTGAACGAAGAAGTCAAAACATTCGATAAGTAAAATAGGTTTTAAATCTGTCTGAATAAGGCCGTGACAATTCAAATATTACAAAGACGAATAGGTAGTCCAGCTACCCGTTTTAAACACTATAACGCTTACACCTCATAGACTACTACCTATCTACTCCGTGCTGTCCTGTCTATGTCTCTTCAAATCCAGGTGGTTCCTTTCAGGGACTCCTGGCTGGGTGTTGTTATAATGGCTCGAAACCGCCTCCTGCATCACGTTAGCTATCTGCGCCCTCACCCACATCTTTATATGCAGCGGGAGTTGCCTCATCTCAGGCAGGAATGATAAGAGGAAGAGTCTATCAGTGTCTGACTCGTTGGTGTCAGCTTCTATGGGGAATACTGACATTTCCACCTCTTCAGGTGGGTTGCTGTCGCTGCTGGGCTCTCTTTGCCGCTTTTTCCTCTTAGGTTTGACTTGCACTTCAGTATTGTCTAGTGAATCATCTGCGGTACTGGGCTCAAGCATAATAATTTCAGCATCCGATTCGCTGGAATGAAAACTGTGATTACCAAATCATTTAGCGGGACGTTCGCGATTTTTCAATCTATCGATGCAAAACATTATTACTATCAAATTGCAATCCAGGAATGTAAATATTGTTAAGGCTTACTAACTATTGGACCAATAAACATTTAAAAAAAAAAAAATTTTACTTCAATAAATTTAGATTGATCACCTTTACTAAACCGAAATTTTGTACCGTCTATGCGTATTACTTTTATAAAAGCGTATGAACGGGTGCATACGTACTCTCCATCAGAGACAGTACCCTCGAACCCGCCCAGGAAGCTCATTCTCTTGAAGTATCTGTAGGTGCGCTTGTTGGTCCTGACGCCGGAGCGCCGCGCCCTCAGCTCCCTGTTGTACGCGTCGCGCAACGACCGCCATTTCCTCTGCAGTTGTAACACTGCACACGACAATTGTTCGTATGTGAATTGTTAATAGGCTCTCGGATGCTGGATTGTGATGATATACAGTACATATCCTGTTAATTTGAATGTGAAGATGTTTGTTACTGTTTCACGCAAAAACTATTGTAAGCTTACTGTTTTATAGCTTTCACATTAGACTGATAAATAGTCTATAATTTGGTAAACAGGTTGTATATAATCACGCAAGCAAGGCTTTGGAAAATAATAGAAATTAAAGTGAATTCACCATGATTGTTTCTCAGACGAAATTCTTGTAAATTCACTAGTATGCAGACTTTTAGAAAAGTAAATTTTATGGAGCGGTAATAAATAGAATCGTTTACCCTAGAAACCGACAAACAATTAATATAGATAAATAAATAAGCAGCCCCATAGTCACCGGAGCATCACAACGCAGAATGCAGTCGAGCACGTTGAACCGTATTTAGGTCGACCCGCCGTCGATGCTCCAACCGACCATCAATTATACCGCGATCGATATTATTCTGTTCTGTTTGTTCTGTTTTTGTTAAATGAATAGTTGTCTTTCAACGGCGAAATGTTGTTATACAGGTAGTTATCAGACAATAACAAGACGTAGGTCTTGTTTTATGTATAGTATTTAAATAACTAATTATATCTGTGCCTTGAGGCTGGGTTTAAAGACGTAATGCCGACCAAATCGGAGGATATAGATTTGCCTTTCAACGCCCAGGAATGTGAGTATGATCCCCGCATAGACGAATATTTGTATGACCTACAAATGTCCATATCTGGCTGTTCCTGTAAGAGATTTATGTTTGTAAAAGAAAAAAAAACGCATACACGATATAACAGTACTTAATCTCTACTTTGGGCCAACGTTTGATAAAATATTTGATGCATTCTTTTTGCAATAATATTAAGAACATGGAGCAGTTGAATCATCTAACCGAAGTGACGTGACATGAAATCGAAATTGATATAAATAACTACATCCAACAGTCACATACAAAGTCTGACCTACATTGATATACAAATCTTGGGTCGTAATTGAAACTACAAAATACTTTTTGTCTCACAAACACCTGAGTCAAAACAAATATATACTCATCTCAAAGATTTATCTCGGATTTTGGTGCGATGTCGAACCTGCACCTTCTCATTTCGCAGCCGGCGACCCATAGACACCCGAAAATTACAAAAGTTTTTTATGCGCAGTATTTTCTTGTACACATCGTCAGGTTTAAAGCAGGACTGTAACCTTACATACCATGAGATCATACTTCACTTTGTATAATTAACAATCCTCACCAACCCTTAAATCCATCAGAAAATGAAAACATATTCTAAAAGCAAAAACGAAACAAAAATTCCCTTACATCATTTTCAGAGCTTTGTAGGGGTCGGTCGAACAATGAACGTTTTGATGAATAATCAAAATGCCCCCATTGAGACAATAGGCAATAAAACTTAATGACACGTCCGGGATTCCATCGAGTGGGGGGATGCTTCCCGCCCCACCGTGACCTCCCACTAGCATTACGCAATTAACTGGGACATGCCATTTTATAGGGAACCTAGATTTATTCATTAAACAAATATCTATACTCGTGTGTGAGGCAGCGGTCAATGAGATGAAAAATCGCAATCTTTACGCCAGCAGAAAACAACTGACCTTTGCATTGACTATGAATTTCTTGTATTATTTGGCGACCAAAACTAGTATACGAAAGAACATAACAAATAAAACATTGTACTTAGAATTTTTTATACATCAATAACTAACATTTAGCAAAGTATAGAAACCTACAATATGCCTACCTCAATATGTTGAAGAATATAGATGTATCATGTAACATGTACTGTACTATATCATCCCATATACGTTCCACTGCAGGGCACGGGCCTCCTCTACAATCGAGAGTACGATTGAGAGTGGTTAGGCCATATTGTCCACCACGCTGGCCTAGTGCGGGTTGGCAGACTTTTACATACCATATAAATTTATACAAATCGCTATGGTATGCAGGTTTCCTCACGATGTTTTCCTTTACCGTTATACTGCGTGGTGATTGACTATCAATACACACATGACTCCGAAAAGTCAGAGGTGACCCTGGGATTTTTACATGTAACATGTATTTACGTGTGTAATTTTAATATTACAAAAAATAAATGGTACCTTTAAAATATGCTCCTATCAAATGGTGTAGTCTACAATATATCGCATACCAATTTAATTACACAGATACAACCCGAATCAAACCCGGACGGATCAAAATCCGGACACCTGCCAGCCCTAATAATGGGTAATACAATATCTCACTATCACACCGGACGCACGCACGGAACAATAGTCGTTAAATGTACGCCCAATAAAGCCCAAGGTCGCGTCGAGCAGACAAAACAATCGTCAGATTTCATTAACCAACAAAATGAAATGATCGATATCCCGAGCGCGCTGCGCCTGTGTAAACTACTGACATAGTTTGGCCGGGTTGGACTTTCCACGCGCCTGTATGGCTTTCATGTACATTGTACACAATCCCGGTACTAAATATTTTTTTCCTAAATACATTACTATCACTCACGATCAAACTTCTAAGAACGTGATATGTCCTAGAGCCCGATAGAAGATGCGTATATTTTTTCATTACGACAATTCATTACGATTTATGACGCCATAAAATGCCGATTTACAAAGCGACAGTCCAGTCGGCAAAATATACAAACCAGTTGGTTCTGTATTCTGACTCACTGAAATATTCACGGAATATCACTAAGATTTTTCACCGCACTCCAACGTCCATTCTATCTTATCAACGGCAGATCTAACCATTTACCTCTATCATACGCGGTGGCCTTGTTAATGTTGTCCCAATCGGAGTACATCACCGCTCCGATCTCCTTCCAGAGCGCTAACTTCTCCTCGCGATCGGTAGGAATGTCGGTCTTGTACAACGGCGGCCGCTTCTGAATCTCCTCGATCATCAGCACCGGGTTGAACATAGTGACGTTAATCGCCATTGACACTGACGGGGTACAAAAATGTATTGCGACGAAAAAACGCACCGTTCTGTATGATCGTTGCGACGCGACTGACGCGCGCGACCGGCGTGCGACTGTGCGCACGCAGTGAGGCGGGATTGGTCGCGAGTCGCGGACGATACGCTAGTACACAGACTACACACAGGCTGGGCTCTATAGGTCATCGTAGACGTGCATAAACGCATGCTTAACATTTAAATTAGTTTTGTGTTTACATACACTCGCGACAAGGTTTTTGTGGCAGTGCGAAAGTTAATGCAACTATTTCATTTAAATTGTTATTTATATATTTTTGTATTAGTCAGTCTGCATTTAAGATGAACATACATAATAGTTTACAAGAAATTGTTTAATGCATCACGTAGTTTACTTGCGACAACACGCTGTGCAATAGCAATTCGAAGACTTGCAGGCTATGTGTTATCATCTGATGACTGATGAGTACTATTTTCACAGCATATTCTATAATAAATAAATACACTTATATGCTAATAAATAAAGATAATACGTGTTATACAAGGCCCGTCAATGACAGCCGCCTACTGTGCGTTGCGACTGCTCTGTCGCGCACAGAGCGTCGCGCGTTCGCGTTACGTAGGTAGCCATTTTGTTCACTAGCGTTTTATTATTGCATAATTTACGGCATTGGTTGTTTAGAAAGAGTTTACATACGAAAAGCAGGTATGAGACAAAAGTATTTGATTTAGCTTGTTTTTCACTACATTTGAAAAACATGAGTTGAATAATATATTGATATGTTCAACTATGCACATTCAAATAGACCGTACCGTGACTTCATCAGATTCGATTCTCAACTTATTTATTTGACAAAAAATATTTCTTTTTGCTGTGACATGCCAATTTCGGAGGTGTTCCATCGATCCCTGTAAAGAAGAGAGGAAAATAAAAATAAGCATTTCATTTATGCCAGCAGTAAGAACTATATGGTATTTTTCATTCACAACTTACGGATATCAAATCACAGCCTTTCAACAAAAGAAAGGTTTGTTTAAAAACAAGTATGACGTCATAGCACTAATCACTGTTATTTATCAAAAGATAAATATTTTGTTGCATTGTGAAGTCATATCGTATTTATAAAGGTGGTAATTGTAGTGCTTTCGAATTGTTATAATATTATCATTGTCTCGAAAAATGTAATTTTCTCGGAGAAATTTGGTGATCTATATCTGTCAAGCCTTTATGGCGTATTGGAAACAACTTAGTTTTAAACGCAAGTTTTTTGTTTCAAATCTATGACAATTACGCCCAAATACTCAAACGCCATTTAAATATTAAGTTCCACTTAACTATCCGCGTCCTTAGCCAGTACATTTAAGCTGGACTTGCGTAGTTAAGTGCAACATCATATTTAAGTAGCGTTTGAGTATTCGCTCGTATTATACGTTTATCGATAACCACTGAGTAGCGCTCATTTTAAACCTGAACGAAAACATCGCATACTGCATAGGGTAAAATCTGACATTAAACTTTATATATTAACATATAGCTCTGTATTCATATAATACTTCTTACTTTACATATAATAAGACTGATATAATATTTCTTAGCAACTAGAATTTCACATTTGAACAAGAAAAATATGAGATTTTTTGTTGCTAAGGGAGTTTTTTACTTTTTATTGAGTATTAATTATCGATTAGGATCATCTGAAAAGCTATTTGAACTTTTTTTTTTGGCAATGACACTTTCTACCCCATACTTTATTGTTAAACCACCTGTCCTGTGCGATTCCTGTACAATGCGTTTGAAGACCCTTGGTTGCGGCGTTGCCAGCTCGCCGCGACGTTGCCGCTCCGCGTGCATAAAAAACCGGTCATGCGGTGAGCGAACCAAGATGCTTGTTGTTCCGTATGTTGCTATTCAAATACCTATATACTAATATGAGAAATATTTTTTACATAAAGAGATGATAAAGATATAAAAATATATATATGTTACAGATTTTTGATGTATGAAATTCTTTTCTACTAGACTGGTAAACAGCCAAAATAAAAATCTGGGCTTGGGTAACATAGGCTTCTTTATGTTATCAAGGTATCTAGTTTGTTAAAGAATTTTAATCCTTTTTCTTGTGATAATATTAGTTATTTTTTAAATGAATCTATTGTCTAGTACGACCAATTAATACTGAGTTGTTTCTTATCTAATTCCATTTCATATTTTAACCCACGAGACAAGACTCGACCTTAGTGTGAGTTCAGGATTATGTATGGGACAGTTGGATTGGGTGTATTAATCAATTTTTCACATTGGTAAAAGTTGCATATATTGTACTAGTATAGGTATACGTAGGTCTAAACATTTCATGGAATATATTTAAAAAGTGCATCAACATTTTTATTTTTGTATACCGTGATTTTTTAATATCCCCACCCACTGCGGAATGCCAAAATCTTGTATTTTTTTAGGCTGATGCACTTTTCGTGTTTCGGCTAAATCTCGCTTTGAAATATTCGCGGAGTGGATAAGTGAATTTATTTTTGGACGTTTGGGCGTGCATCCGGAGTTCATCTAACACGATTCGCGTTCCGTTTCACTCATACTGTTTTGTTCGTTTATTACGAAGATGTTATTGTCACTGGTTTTTTTAGTCCAGGCCAAGAAGCAAACATGGTTATAAAGATTGGTGAAAACAATACGTTTTTTTAAACTACACGAATCCCCGTGCTTAGATAACTGAAAGAGAAATTCGTTAATTTAGATTTCCTAACTGGAAACGCATCGAAGATTTAGGTGAAATCCTAATGTAAGAAAAATACTAATCATATTAAGTCTGCCAGTCCATTTAGGCATAAGTATTATAGCGCGATGATATCAACCAACAGTCCAACACAATGATGCAACGGCAACAGATTTGACAATCGAAAAGTTTAATAAACCAACTCGATTAGATTACATACTTGCATTGTTGCATGTGTAATGTTTAAATACGATTTACTATTGATTATACGTCGCATACTCATTGACAATGTATGGACCGATAACACGCGAGCAATCAGAACGAATACTTTTTATCCAAGTTGGTATTTTCCATTTAGATAAATTCCCTGCTGCCCTGCTGCTCACGCCTTCAGTACATAAATCGAGAGAAATTTAAGCATTATTTCACCACAAGTTTAGTTTGGTTTGGTCAACTTCACTAACTGAAAATATTGACACATTTTATATAAGTGTGATAATGATACGGCTATGATACACGTGTAACGTCAAAAGATGGGTCAAGAGAAAGTTGCAATTGAAAATATTCCTCCGTCACCAAGTGAAAATAAACACATGAACGTAACGTACCTAAATTCGTAACAGTAAACTCTAGAAGCATTTTATATAGAGCAAGGAGCGTAACTGCGCACGACAGTACAAAACAACTATAAATAATACGGAACGCGTTTGATTGTACATTTCACCATTTCCCCTGATTCATAAACACGAGGCTAACTTTCCTTCGGGTGTTTGCGCCACGCGCCGCGCCGCCCGCCGCGCCGCCCGGACCGCCAGCGCTCGTGTCGCGCGACGTTGCCGCTCCGCCCGGCCACCAGTACGCCAGTACACCAGTACCGCTATGAGACGTTGCCAGATCGCTCGACCCACTTCCAACAACAGACTTGCTTTTTTCACTCAGCCAAATTGCTCCGGGGTTTGTTTATGGCTTAATTGCGAGCGATTTTTAGATATCACATTGACTTTTACGTAATCGTTGAGTCTTGACCTCTTCGCAATTCGGACGGATAAAGCAGGGCTGTCGACTTTTCATAATTAAACTGATAATGGAACTGTAGATTCCATTTTCGAACGTTTTAATGACTTGTTTTTTAATTTATATTTTTAACAGCATATGGAAAGAAAACTGCCATTTATGAACAATACCAAAAAATAAACCAGACTTGTTACAAAATACATAATATAAGTTGATACTTGTTGTCTGTCTTATAGATAATTTACAATTGATATTTTTTTCTTGAGAGTCAGTGTGGTTCTATATTTTCAACTGTATTGATAACCAAGACTAGGAAGATGCATAAATAATCTAATAATGAAAATATTTTTGAATGTATTTTGTAGTTTCTCGTACGACGAAAAATAATCAAGTATTCGCTATTACATGCATATAAAATGAAATAGAGTTACGGGAGCAATACAACATATTAGTGAACTAAGATCACTTTTCTTTTATGGTTACACGATTTTATTTCATTTTTAGAATATTTCGACTTATTTAACTGCCAGATACCTGTCGCCTAATCTACATCTATTTTCGTGAGAATATTGTTTTTATTTGACAAAGATTGTGAAAGATTTCCTCGGCTTATTCCGTCCAAGTTATTAATGCCAGTGTAGGTAGTAATACTTACCTTGTCATTGTCACAACTGGTTCCGGCGACTTCTACTTCTTTGTGATAGTGGGCGACCGGTCGATCGAAATGCGAGGTCGCCGATTCGAATTCCGATTGTGTTTTGTAATGCTATTTTCATTATGTTTGTAATATTGTCATATCAGTTTTGATATTTTTGTGTTAATGAATAATACGTTTTGTGGTTGTATTGGTCTACTTGCAGTGTGCAAGGACTGTGAACCCCGAGGTCTCGGATTCAATATCCAACTCGTGTAATTTACTTTTAGTTTTCGGTTTAACAAATCTCATGCGAGTTTCCCGGGACTTGAATTTTTGCCCAACATGGTTATGGATTACAACCCTATAATATTTTGGGATGGGAATAATTCAACAATCAGTAGGCAACACTAGTCACCTCCAACTACCCTAGGGAATACACAGCGGTGGGCTTATGTATGTAAAGTACCCCAAATTCAGGTCTCCATAAAGACCTTTGCTAAAAGCCCAGCCTATTCACGTCAAAGGTCGCGCTGGCCGGACTAGTCTTTGTGGCCTCTGAATAGGCCATCTGACTGACCGACATGCGCTCTCAAAATATACAGGTTATTAACGGTTTTAAATTTGTTGAAAAGCGGGGATGGAGTTTTTATTATGTTTTGTAAGATGACAATAGGTACAAGTGTAATAGACCTTTGGTAAATTAAATATTTCCTATTGCCTGTTCATATGGTTCGGTGATATTAAGTGACAAAAACATGAATAAAATAAATACAATTTTGGGACTTATTGATCTACAACAAAAATAAATTATGAGTAAATAATTGTGAAATGACAGAAAGTATTGAGTATTCAGCTGTTTCGATTTGTGAATCAAATACTATAGCAAAAAAAACTTTTTAATTCTCATCGGGGCTACTGCCCTGGCAGAACTGCCCTAACTCTGCAATAATTAAATATCTCTGCTCTAAAAACTAGCGTAGGAATGCGGATAAAAAATATTTAATGTCATGACGTCACCTCGTACGATAATCGCTGATAACTGATAAGCGATATCACATAATGGAAGGCCAAACACGTCACTCACTCGTTACTTCGCTAGTTTAGTTCTAATGGCGTGTCTATCACGCTGTGTCACTATGCGGATAAGCAGAACATTAGGTTCATATTTCTAATCGTTATAATATGTAATAAGGCAAAGTGATAATGAAAAAAAAATGAACGGACCATACGTTAATCGTGTTTTATAGATAATATAGACGCTATAACGTCATCGATTTTGTTGGACATTAACTGCGTATATAGCCAGTCCCTTTTATATTTGCATACGTCCTTTCAATATGGACAGCCTCCGTGGCGCAGTTAAGCCCCGACTCTGAAACGAGGGGCCCCGTGTTCGATCGCCGCCACGACAAATGTTTGTGTCATCCACAGATTCTTGTTTCGACTTTCGGGTCTGGGTGTTTATGAGACCGAAAAGTGTCTCGTAGTTTTTGATACCCACGACACAAGACTTGATCAGAGAGTATTTATTGTGTTTATTATTTTATTATCACGACTTAATTTTTAACCCGCATTTTGACCTATGAAACTATCTTAATCTATTGTTTAATTCATCTACATTTTGTTGCTATGAAATTAAAAATATACATTCACATATATACATACATACATAAACTCACGCCTTTTTCCCAGAAGGGTAGGCAAAGGTGCTACCAGGACACCCACATTTCGCGTTGTATGTTCCGTCCCACAATGTGATAGGGGGCGAGCCTATCGTCATATCGGGCACAAATTCCTGACTCCGGGCTGATAACGAATAGAAAAATCCAATATCACTTTGCCCGACTCGGGATTCGAACCCGAGACCTCAGCTTTGCAATCATACCGTAGTACAACTACATACGTCACCGAGGCAGTCATAAAACATACATTCAACATCTGTGATATCGAGAACCACATTAAAACCATAAAAAACCAAGGACTCCTTTTTTAATCAAACCACTCCCGGAATTTACTCGACAGGTTTCGTATGATATATCTACATAATATATCAGTGTATAGCGTATAGCAAGGGTTATGCGGGATCCTGGAGGCCGGGATCCGGGAAAATGTCGGAAATTCTGTCCCGGGTTGTGAGAGTAGATTGTTAGTCGCGGTGACGCAACTCGTCGACCGTTGTGTTGCGCGACAAAAATGTCGATACCAGACGCTGTTTGTATCAAACTTTATTGCATTACTACTCGTACAACGAATCTTTTCTTTAACTCACTGAAGGATTTTAAATGTAAACTTTTAATACCATTTAAGAATTATTTTTATATTAATAGTAAATTGTATTTCTACGTTTATTACAAGTGGTTCGAATTTTGAACAAAGATCTAACAATAACATTAGTCTACATTAGAAATTAATTGAAAAAATCACACCCATGCACAGTTAGACAGTATTTGTAATATTGGTGCTGACTAATCCAGTTTGCATTGATTCATTGCTATAATAGTAGCATTGTCCAAAACAGATCTATTGAAAATACTGCGTACATGTACGGTCATTAGAATATCTGTCTGTCTGTATCAGCCCATAAAATCGAGAGTACGATTGAGAGTGGTTAGCCCGTATAGTCCACCACGCTGGCCTAGTGCGAGTTGGTGGACTTTTACATACCATAGAAATTTATACAAATCGCTATGGTATGCAGGTTTCCTCACGATGTTTTCCTTTACCGTTAGATATCTATATGAATTATGAACTTAAATTTAGCGAGACAATATTAAACATGACAACATGGTTATAAACATTGTTAATAGCTAAATATTTAAGAATTATTTTAGGCAAGCGTTTCTCAGCTCCTTAACCCCAGCGCGAACAGATTGACAGGTCGGCAAAACAAAGTTTTTAATGGCGCCCACACAAATACGTCTAACACTTGTTTTTTTAGCACTAACAATGTTATACATTGGTTTTCACGATTCCCGTAAGTGATTTTTATTGGAAAGTAGTTAGATCAAAATAATCTGTCGCCATGCAATATTTAATATATATAACGTAAATTCACGCCTTTTCACAGAAAGGGTCGGCAGAGGTGTAACTAGGACACCCACGTTTCGCCTTATATATTCCGTCCCACGATGTGATGATAGGGGCGCGAGCCTATCGCCATATCGGGCACAAATTCCTAACTCTGGGGTGATAATGAATAAGAGAAATCCAAATACATTTTGACCGACCCAAGATTCGAACCCGAGACCACAGCTTTGGAATCATACTGTAGTACAACTGCGCCACCAAGGTAGTCTATTTTACAATGTCATAAATTGTTAATTACTAGGATTATTTCGAAATATTTTCAGCGACCTAAGAATGCATGTTTATAGATCTATATGATTTAAAAAACTCACGATGTTGCCATTCAATGTTAAAGTGCATATTAATCATAGATTTAAAAACTAAGGATATACCCTTCGTACATTCGGAATTTTAAAAAAATGTCCGTATCGTGCTAAAATAAATATAAAATAACTTAATCTAAGTAATAGATTTCGTATTGGTAAGAATTATTTTTACTTTTATTAAACTTTCTGTCATAATGTAAATAAGCATTTTCAAAATCGTTGCGAGAGACGAGTAATTTCAGTAGGGCTCCACTGGAGATGCACTGGAGCTCTGCGGGCACCTCTTACGTCGGAACACTAAGCGCTTTCCGTCCTGTCCATATGTATATTATATTTATGGTAATAGTAAACAATAAATACACGTAACACCACCACACCAGCGTGGTGGACTATATGGCCTAAACACTCTCAATCGTACTCTCGATTGTAGAGTAGACCCGTGCCGAGCAGTGGGACGTATATGGGCTAATAAAAAAAAATACACGTAACTCTAACATTTAGAAGCATAACTGGGGAGTTAAACTCCGACACCATACGGGTCCTTACGACGCTCATTGTCTGATTATAATGACATATCAAACCTGAAATCCACACGACCAACCCAGGAAATACCTTCCATAGTACAATAAAGATACAAAAACAGACCACTGCATTTATTTGCGTACGTAACAATGTGATGGCTGTGTGTGTGCATGATATACGTGTGACCATATGTGTTTGTGTGTGTGTGTGTGCAGTTTTTTCCAGTGCAGCGCGCACAATGCGCATCCGGCCAGCAGATCTACATCTTCATGCGCCCTCGCATATGCACCATGCTAATGTTTGTTCGTTTGTTTTGTGTACGTGCGGCAATTTTTATACAATTGCCGGTGGTCTAGTAAAATGTTAGGACACGTTGATGAGCGGTGGAGCCTGGGGTTCGATTTATATGTTGGGCAATTTTACTTTAGTTTTGAAGAAATCTCACCTTTATGGGCCGGAACTACAATCGAAACAAATATAGATTAGTTACTTTTATTAAGTTATAAATTGGTCTAGATTCTAGAATCTAATCTAGACATTTGACATTAAGTAGATAACGCTACGAACACGTTTGCCATACATGTTTATGCTTAAAACTTTTTTATAATTAACAGTTATCGCCCATAAATATTCCTCGTGAATCATTCAAAGAATGTTCATTAAGCGGTTATAATTTACTTTGTGGTTTTGATAACGAAATACCTAGTATTCTTAGGCCAGCAAACCGATTATAATGCTGAGTCATGTCTGTATTTGTTCAATTGTAAATGTATGTTTGTTCTAGCAAGTTAAAAAAGTTACTAAAGATAAAATTTCATTTCCTCACGTGTATATTCTTAAAGTGGTAGGCAGAGGTGTTATTTGTACATATTACACGCAGCGTCTGTCCGTACAGAATCATTTTGGCTCTTTTTCTATCTCCGGGCATTAATTCATTCCCGGCCACTTATGTGAACATTTTAAAGCTAAAAACATACAAGCTTAGTGGGCTGTCTGGGTATGGAACGCAGGAACTTATGGTTCATTACCCATACTAATGATGCCACGAATAGTGAATTGGCCGAATACCGAATACCGACTATTCGGCAACTCTGTTGGCCGAAGCGCCGAATATTCGGCCGCCGAATATTTGAAAGAATGTTCTGGCAAACGAGTTGGATTTCTATTTGCAAAACAGTTTGCCTAGATCGGAAGGCCGATCCTTACAAGTGGTGGTTAGCAAACGAAAAACAATACCCAGAACTTTCGAAATTTGCTAAAGTTTATCTTTCTTCTCCCGGAAGTAGCGTGTATAGTGAGAGGTTATTTTCTGAGGCTGGTAACATTTACGATGAAAAGCGTAATCGTTGCACCAAAAAATGCTGAAAAGCTTGTTTTTATCCATCACAACTTACCACTGATCAATTTTAATTACTAAAGTGTTGTAATTTGGAAATAAATACATAATTTTGAGTAATATAACGTTTCCTTTTTTACATGATTTGGTATTCGGTATTCGTCCGAATAGTACGTATTATTCGGCCGAATACCGAATAGCAAAAAAAGTGGCCGAATAGGCCGAATATCGAATAGTTGCCGAATATTCGTGACATCTCTAACCCATACACACTGCGACTAAACAAAACAGGAGACAAAATAACGACGTAAAGCAGTGTTAATTTTGTTACTGGCGTCACTCGTAAATGTTCAAAACCTAAGGACATTGTATTTTGTGCACATAAATAACTGAATATAAGCATGTACATTATGCTCTAAATGTATTTCTGACAAAACGTGTATACATTACTATTCCGTTCTAAAACATAAATACTCCATGAGTCAAAAGTATCTTGTTGTGGCGTCAATCAATATAACTTGTACACGAGTACTGTACACACTCTGCATATACTGTATTTGATAAAGCGTACATTGTAAACATGTGTGCACTAACCAGCGACATGACAGAGGCGCGTAACCTTCGTTTCCCTTGAAATTAAAAGTTCCACATAAATAATAATTCAGATGTAATCTGCGGCGCGGCCCAATGTGCTGAATCAGTGCGCGACGTTGCCGCTCCGAGGAGACGTTGCCGCACCGCGCGCCCCCCGCCGCCGCCGCACCCCACTCCGCCCGGCGCCGCGCCGCCACACGCGACGTTGCCGCTCCGACAACACCACCGTAAAATACCATTCATTCAATTAGTATCAAAAGTTTTAATGAATAAGTGCGAATAGTCAAAGACACAGTCGTGTTCGTTTTCCGAATTTGATTTTTTTCGCGTTCGCTGAGTTGCCAGCGCGGCGCTAATGATGCGGAATGGCGATTGCGCTATTTCCGCCCGGGGCCAATTTATCTCGGATTCAAGTCCTTTAGGTCTGTGGATTGGAGTTTTGCGGAAGTATTCCGCTGGGAGGATGGTCCTAAATCCTACCTCCCTTGCTGGGGGTTGCCAAGTCTCATACTCTGGGCTCTGCTATAGATTAATAATAATATTATGTATGCCAATTGTAGGATTCATTCGTTTCATTATTAGGTTATCAGTGACAATTTAATATTTATCAATAACCACTCGTAATGATGTGCTATTTGTCCTGAAATGTTATTTAATTACTTTGACTTGTTTCAGGTCGTACCTAATTCATGTTTATTAATAGTAACATATTACGTTCATATGGCTTTTGTGGTTATACAATAAAATATAATATTCGATACACTGAAATCAAATCCTGATACCTAACCACTTTTGTCATGTACCGGAATGTCATGACATAGGTACATAGAGTAACTAAATTTATAAGGAAAATTTCAACCTCATAAAGCCAAAATACATACAAAAGTCTACGGATACCATACAATCCACTCGTCTGGTATCGGTAATGCGTTCACCGAATTATTTCTAAGAACTCCGCGAGGTTTTTTTCCAATGTCACGGCATACATATTTCATAGCGCCGATACACGCTTCAACTATGTCCGACGCAGAACATCTCTATAGTAACAAGAGTTTATGATGCAACCTCTTTTATACTTATGTTAATTATTATTCTTAGAAAATATTGTGAAGTAATTAATTCAAGTTAATAAACACTTAAAACCTCATAGACACACTTAAGATTAAGTGTCGGATAGTGACGGCAAAATTATCTTGTGAATAAACGACATTCGAAACCACATATCTATACATTATGTACTGATGTAATTCAAATATTCAACTATATTATTTAATCGCTCAGTATGGGAGCCATCATTAACTACGAGTAGTAAACGTCTTTTCTCTCTGTTTGCTCGGCCTGGATATCGAACTATGAACCTCAAGTATCCGAATTTACACACGCAACCTTCACAGAAATAAGTCGATACAAACACGTAAAGTTAATTTTAAAATACTCAATTTCTTTGACGTAAAGGAATAGACTCGCGTAGTACACTTGACCGAGTTGATCAATGCCAGACTCTAATAAATAGTGCGGAGTCGGAGGGATTCTGCGAATCGCGCGGACCCCCATTCAGATCCCCCCGGCCCTCTCCCGACCTTTGGCGGAGAAAGGGGGCTTATTAGACGTCCCTGCAATTGTTTACTATGTGTATTTTGCGTAAAATGTCGCGTAAATGCGAGCGTAAATGTATAGTAGAGATTTTGCGAAGACGAAAGCGATTTAGACATTGGCATTTATTTTGCTTTGTTAGTATGATTACTAAAGGGCTTTTAACATTAAAATGGAAATCTTTTTTATCATTTTTTGACTACGTGTGTGGCTTAGTTATCGAAATACGTGTTGTGGAAAATGTTGCAATAGGCCAGCGCTAGGAGAATGTTTCACGAGAAAAATATTTGCGTGATCAACAAAGATATTCTGATAATGACGTGACACATATTTTCTTGAGAGTTGCGGATATGTGTCACGTCGGTTATTTTTATGTTTGTACCCACTTTAATTTAATCAGAAATCTACTAAAATCTCTAGCAACGTAAATACCTACAGACTGCAATACCGATCTATCATCAAGCGAACTGTTAGGAGCCTTCGGGGCGGAGCCTTTTTAAAAAATAAAATTCCGAATAATATTTTAAGACAACCGTCGTGATTGGAAGTAGGATGAAGACTGACTGGAAGAAATGGGTAGCGGGAGGCATTGGCATGGAAAATACTAGCTATGCGGGATAAAAGGGATGAATAGGCAAATAAGGATGCAAACACTAATCATAACACCTCCCCGGGGTAGACTAAACTTCGGGGTTCAAAATTCGAAGTTTAGGAAAAGGAAGAACGAGGAAGAAGGAAGGAGAAGGTCAGAGAAGGATGGTGGTATTTAGATATTCCTTCTTGTACTTGGGGATGGAATATCCTCTGGTGATTGGGTGTGCTTAACTACCTTGACAGGGATGATAGGATCGGGAATAGGTGCCTGCTCAACAGGGGACTCGGCCGGAGCTGCTCGGAAAAGTATGGGAATATTGTAGGATAGACGGTTGTGCGCTTTAATACATAAAAACAATTTAAATATACAATATAGGCAAATAATGCAAGTAATTATAACTAAAATAATTGAGTAATGAGTCTCGTATTTAATTATTTGGTGTTGGTTTAAAATTTTATCAGCTTCAGTCGACATTGATTTCAGTTTGGATTTTGTTTCTGGAGTAAAAATATCTAAGTCAATATTTTGTAGCTTCATACGAGGTTCATGACTCATCTCTATTCTAAACTTATCTAAGGTACAGCAAGAATCGTTAATTATATTGAAATCAGAGTGAAAGGTAGTAGCATTAATTTTGATATTATCAAATTTAGGTATTAACTTGGTACTTTTACAATATGCATAACAATTACTCGGGATGCTTGCAATTCCCGTTCCAATAATATTTATTTCAATGTTTTTCTGGCCGATACATTCAATATACAATTTATTGTTTTGTGACTGTACATAAATCCAGTTATTACTGGAGAGTGATTTCCATATGTCTAGGTGTCCGTGAACGAAGTCCGTTTGGCACTGCACTGGTAACACACTTATCACGTTTGATAACAGCTCACTTTCACAACTAGGGTTCGCGCTGGTCGAGAACACTGTCATGACGTCACAGATGTATTCGCGGGAATTTATCGCTCTACATTCTTTTAGTGATTCAAGGTTACAATATTCCGACTTATCCTTGGCAATACCTATGTACTTACTACTAGGGATTATAAAGATAAAAGAGTTTGGTTTTACATTGTTATAAGGGGTAGGCAGTGCTAAACTATGATATAAACTATATTCCTTAGGGGATACAAGAGGTATTCTTAAAATAAACATAATCTTATTATTTAAACTATAACAGACTACATTGGATATATTCATCAACATATGAATGCGACTTAGTTCTAAATCAACGGGTAATTTAAGATCAGCAGGTAAGTACCTATAATTGTCAACAAGCTCGGTATATAACTGTGTAGGAGTTAGCACAGCTGGGTGGAGAATGTTTTGACTACTAAGCATGATAGCGTTGGTTATGTCCTCTAATTGAAACGATAAAGCCAGGACAGAGGTTTCCAAACTGTGGAGAATGGAATTAATGTTTGCTTTTATTTCTAACTCATTATAACTTTGTGATACATTTTTTAATTTTAATGATAAAATTTCGATTCTGTCGTCAAGTCTGGCTTCATTAATTTTTATTGCGTGAAGTGTATCGTTAAATTTCGATAAAACAGAAGTTGTAACTAAAACGTTTTCTTTAATTAGTGAACCCAGGCTTTTCTCGTTATTTTGTAAGGTTTGTATGGCAGTATCATATTTGACAGCATCGTCCTCATTTAGGGTTCCGAAAATAGTTTTGGACAGAGTACCTACACCACCTAACCAGGCACTCCGCTTGGATTTACTGACACTCATAAGATGAGCAATGGATGAATACGCGGAAGTAATGTCGTGGTATCTAGTTGCAAGCGGTTCTAGTGCATTATGACATTCTAATTGGCTAATACTTTCAATTTCTATTTGGTTGCACAGGTAACGTGTAGTGCTTAGGATTGAGTTAATATTTTTTATGTGAGGCTCTAGGTGTGAAATGTCGAATGGGGCGACGACGTCTAGGTGGCCCGTATTTATTTTGAGTTCACCAATTGCGTCAAAATATATACCGGCGCTCGAGTTGATTGGTCGGACATACTCTTGATGACCTTGGACCAGCACGCTGCAAGGGAAAGAGACGGAGGATTTACTAGTGATTCTACTTACTGATAGTGCTTAAAATAAAACTCAAAGTAGAGAACTAAATAACGCATAATACACTTCTTATTTAATATTTTTTTTTTTATATTTTTTATTAATAGGATTAGAGATATATTTTATGACGGGGATGCGTCTTCTATTTCCACATGTTTGACCTCGTCGTAGTGGTGTTTTACGTGACGTCTATTTATAAGCAGGGATAAAGTGTGATTGCCATGTATTTTGACAACTTTGTACGGGCCCTTCCACAAGGGTGATAAGGCCTTACGCATCCTAAGATGGTTCTTTAATAGAACATAGTCACCTACTTTATATTCAATAGGACGAGTCCTTGTGTCATAGTATCTTTTAGAGGTCTCTTTAGATTTATGCATGTATTCTAAGGCTTTATCACGTGCATGTTTTAAGCGGTGTTGCAGGAGTTTCACATATTCGGGGTACGTGGTATTAGAGTTATCATTATATATTGAGTCTGGAATGTGAGGCTTATGCCCAAATAGTAGCTCGTATGGGGAGTAGTGCGTGGTTGAGTGCACGGCAGTATTATATGCCAACATAGACGTGTATACATACTGAGGCCAATTATCTTGGTTTTCATTTACATATGACTTCAAGTATTCCTTCAAGGTGGAATGTGATCTTTCTAGTGCTCCCTGGGTCTGCGGGTGGTAAGGTGATGACCACAGTTGTTTGATCTTGAGGAATTCGCACGTTTTCTTGAAGAGATCCGCTGTAAAGTTTGTTCCTTGATCAGTGAGTATGTGTTTTGGGATTCCGAACAGCGATATAAAATGGAGAAGGCAATCACTTGCTTCAGCTGCCGTATTACTGCGAAGAGGATACGCTAGGGAGAATTTAGTCAGATCGTCTTGCATAGTCAGGATATACTTGAGTTTAGCTGTGCCAGATTCTGGCAGTGGGCCCACAATGTCGAGGGCCAATCTCTCAAATGGAGATGTGGAAGTAGATGTTATGACCATCGGTGCTCTATTTATTCTACGTAAAGCTTTATTGGTCTGGCACGACTGGCATTTCTTGATATAGTCTTCCACGTCGGTGCGCATGTTTTTCCATGAGTATCTTTCTTTAATGCGACTCAGCATTCTAGCAGTGCCTAAGTGTCCAGCAATAGGGATGTCATGATTTTCCTTCAGAATTTTAGGGATTTCACTAGGTGAAGGATATATGATCTGGTTGTGATATATATGGATTTTTATGTTGGTCCCATCGAACAGGTAGGCCAACATATTGTAAATTCTTGCGAAGGAGTGTTTGTCAAAGGGATTCTTAAAGTCGGATATACTTATTTCGTTGATGCTGGGGTATGACATGATTATTTCGTCTCGGGTGTATTTTAAGCCCTTGAATATGTCGGGATACGAGTGGTCGTCGAAATGGTGCACTTTAGTGAATAAGAAAAGGTAGGTTTTATTATCCATCGTCAGGGGTATAAATGTATGCAGGCTTCTTTCTATTTTCAGAAATTCAGCGAGGTTAGAACTGGGACAATTACCGAGGATTTCTTCGACGTAGGGCATAGATTCATCCATGTCTATCGAGGTAGGTACTATTATTAACTTCTGTGCTCCTTTTAGTAGATCTTCGTTATGTTCTGTAATGTGTGTGTTGTAAATCTTTGTTGCCGATTTTAGAAATCTACTATAGGTTTCATCTGACGAGGTTAGGTTTTCAGGTACTGGAGAAGGAGTTCCTGGATCGCGGTATGCAGAAATAGGAGAAGGTAAGGTATCGGGATTCTGCCAGCTGGTTGAAGGTTGCGGGTCTACAAGAGTGGGAGGAGTCGCGACAACAGGAGAATTTGCAGGTGCAGTAGCTGCATTGGGTGTTGGAAGAAGATTCGTCTGGATAGGAGGAGATGGAATAGCAGGAAGATTTTCAGGTAAGTAAGGTTCTGCGGGAGTAGGAAGACTCAAGGGGCTGAAGTCGAGGATAGCATCATCTATTGGGCTGAAGGTTGTGCGTAGCATTTCGTCGAGAGTCTCTTGAGGAACCACTGGAAGTGGAGATTCTGCTGTTTCGGTAGTAGAGTCCAAAGGAGTGTCGCTAACGGGAATCGGGTTAAGGTTGCTTTTGTTTTCAGGGAGGATAGGATTTACGGGATATCGAGAAAGAGCATCAGCTGCAGAATTCAATTTGCCCTTGCGGTAAACAATTTCATATTCGAATTCTTCGAGTTTCAATCGCCAACGTTGAAGCTTACTGCTAGGGTCCTTGTGGTTGAAGAGCCACTTCAATGGCCTGTGGTCAGTAACAATTAGGAATTTATTTCCGTAGAGATAGGGTCGGAAAGTCTTGCAACCGTAAAGGATGGCTAGTAGTTCTTTTTCAGTTGTGCTGTAATTAGTTTCGCTCTTGTTCAGGGTGCGAGAAGCGAAGGCTATGGGTTGATCTTTACCGAGTTGTCCTTGGGAAAGAACAGCGGCTACGGCGTAATTGGATGCATCGCAGGTCAATATGAAGGGTTTCGTGAAGTCGGGGTAGATGAGCAGTGGTGCAGTTGTCAATTTATGTTTCAGGGTATCGAATGCTAGTTGTTGCTGGTTCTCCCATTTGAAGTCTGTGTCCTTTTTCAAGAGGCTGGTTAGAGCTTTGGCAGTTTTTGAGAAATCAGGGATAAAGCGGCGATAATAAGAAACAAGGCCAAGGAATGATTTAATGTCTTTTGCAGATTTTGGCACTGGGAAGTCGGTGACTGCCTTGATCTTTTCTGGGTTCGGTTTAACTCCTTGCTCTGTTATCACATGTCCAAGGTAGCACACTTCGCGACGGAGAAACTCACATTTGTCTGGTTGAAGCTTTAAATTGAAGACACGGATTCTTTGGAAGATAGATCTGAGATTGGAAATATGGGAATGGAGATCGTAGGCGTAGCAGACGATGTCGTCAAGATAGACAAAGCATCGAATGCCTTGGAGGCCGGATAAGGCGGAATTCATGAGCCTCTGAAATGTGGAGGGTGCATTTTTCAATCCGAAAGGCATTCTCAAGAATTGGAAGTGTCCTTCTGGGACAGTGAAAGCAGTTTTGGCCTTATCGGTTTCATTAAGCAAAATCTGATGAAAACCGGAAGCGAGGTCTAATGTTGAAAAATATTTGCTGTTGCCAAGTTGATCTAGAATTTCTGTGATTTGTGGTATGGGATAGGTGTCGCCAATTGTGACATCATTGAGCTTCCTGTAGTCAATAACGACTCGCCATTTTTGGATGTTAGAGGCATCAAGTTTTTTGGGGACCACCCATATCGGTGATGACCATGGGGAGTCGGACGGTTCGATAATATTCTGTTCGAGCATTTTATTCACTTGGTTCCGGACTTCAGTTTTGTGAGTTTCTGGGAATCGATAGGTCTTTGTGTGAATGGGAGTATCAGTTGTAGTCTTTATATCATGTTTTAAAGCATTAGTGTGAGATAGTTTTTCACCAGGTAGATGGAAAATATCTGAAAATTCTGAACATAGCTGGAATAAAGCTTCTTTTTCTTCTCCGTTTAGGTGAGAAACGCGTAGCTGTTTGAGTACTTCTTCAGTTCGCGTAACGCTGTCGGTTGTAAACTTCACGTGGTTCACAGAGACCTTAGGGTATGGTTCAAGGTCGGATGCATCAATCGGGGTAAGTTTCAGGTTAAGATCAGATTTCAGTTTCACAGGTTCTTCAGAAGTGTTTACCACAGATATGTTTATTCTATTATTTTCTTTCACACTGACTATGCTGTTTGCAATCAACAGGGTGTCGGAAATTTTCTGGTCGAGGATTAACCCTACTTTTACTTCGGGGTTACAGACTGAGCACTCAATAATAGACTCTGTCCTTGGAGGGATCAAGTATGCAGGGTCATGAAAATACAACTTTAGGGACGACTTACCGATGTGAAGCGAGTTGTTGGTATAGTCAATATTGCAGTTATGAGAGTTAAGCATGTCGGAACCTATGATTCCGTCATACGGAAGATGAATTTTGTCAATTACATGAAACTGGTGAGTTATTGCGGATTGAGATAGTCTTAATTTCAACTGGAAATGGCCTTGGGTTTGGACTAATTCTTCTGATATGCCTTTTAGCTTAATTTTTTCTTTCATTAGTTTTGGGTGCCTTTGCAGACAGGAGTATTTCAGCAGGCTTACTGATGACCCTGAATCGACCAGTAAGATAAGGGGAATGTCCGACACTGAGGATTCGACGCGTACATGAGGCAGAAGTGTCATTGCAGGGTTATTAGTGATTTCAAATATTTGAATTAGTTGAGATTTAGATTCAGTGACATTGAGCAAGTTCTGCTCGGATTCAGTGGGTGAGTCATCATGTAACGATGACTGCAGAGACTTGGAAATAGTAGGTTGACTGATTCCATGTAGCGGAATCGGTTCGGATTTAGAAGATGGGCTTGAGGTGTCGGTTTTTGGATTGCGAGGTCCCGTACGACACCGGGACGAGACATTTATTCGTTTTTTGTACTGGAATCGACGGTATCGTAACCTTCGGCTACTTCGGCCGGGTTGTCATCAGGGATGTCGGCAATATGGAACATGCGCTGAGGTGTTCTCGACAGTGGATTCTGGTCTATTTTGAAGCGGTTATTATTATACTGTCGTTTGCGGCACTGTTCGATAGTATGGCCTGGCGCTTTGCAATATCTGCAGATCGGGGTGGAGGAAGTATTGCCCGCGTTGTTGTTAGGCCTATTAGGGAAAGGCTTGGGCTGTAGGGAACCAGAGGTCGACGGTTGACCCTGGTCACGGCGCGAGTACTGCGGGTTGACTTTCTGGGAATTCGGTCGTGATCCGGAAGAATTTTGTTTATAAAGATATTGTTGAATTTTTTCTTCGGAGATCGCAATGTTGACAGCCTCATTTAAAGTTCTAGGAGACTTGCACCGGACAATGTTAGAAATGCGAGTGATTAGTCCCATTTGGAACTGGTGGAGGGCTAGTTCCTCCATTGCTGCTGTGCGTCCTATCATTTCTCTACTCTTGTGTCCATGGGAAATAGAAATTTCGGTAAGGAGCTGTGAAAGGCATGTCTCTATCCTTAGAGCGTACTGGCTCACGGTTTCATTATTTTGCTGTCTGCATTCTTGCAGGTCTGTGAGCAGATGGGCGTAGTGTTTCCTCTCGCTGAATTGCGTTTTGAGGAATTCTTTTAACTGCTGCCAATTGGTGAACTCCTTTACGGAGCAAGCGGTTTGTGCCTTGCCTTGCAATTGGCAAAGAATGTACTTAAACAAAATGTCTTTTTGTGGTTCGGAAGCTAGTTCATATGCATTGTTGCAGTTAACCAGGAATGAGTTTAAGGTTTCCCTAGAGCCATCGAATGATTTTATAAATTTAAGCAAAATTGATAGGTCTAACTCTGTTTTGGGTACTGTCACTGCAATTCTATTTTTTGATCTAGTAGCGGGACCAGGGGCACAAAAGTTATCGTCCTCTGTGTCAGTAACTGTTATTTCAGGTTTTTGAGCCTCCAGCTTTGGGCTTTGTGACCTACTTTCTGCCATGATATTTTACACAAAATAAATCGGTTATTATAGTATAAAACAACGTATGAGTACACAGAATAAAGTTTGAGAAACAGTGGCCAAGAATCACTTACTTGTTAAAAGTGAGCAGAGCGATAATAAATAACATATCCGGGCACGATAAGATAGCTGGATGATGTAGAACGGACAGGCACTTGTTGGCTGTTCCGGAGGATGTTGGTCAAGGATTCGTTGATGACGACGATGACGTTTAGTGTCGGCGGCTGCTCTCTGACTGGGCTGAGACAAGGGCTGGATGCAGGACGAGCAGGATGAGCTGTGCGGTAGTGGGCCCAGGGCTATGCTAGGCTACAGGCAGGTTTTCACACTGCGGCACTGCACTATACTGGTATGACGTATTAGTAACTTCACTGGTACTCGGATCACTCGATTCTTCACTTGAATTCACTTCGCGAGTTCGCGCAGGAAATCACGGGTGTAGAAGAGGGAGACGTTTTCCGGGGATCGCGAAAAAGATCCCTTTACGCTGCCACCAAATGTTAGGAGCCTTCGGGGCGGAGCCTTTTTAAAAAATAAAATTCCGAATAATATTTTAAGACAACCGTCGTGATTGGAAGTAGGATGAAGACTGACTGGAAGAAATGGGTAGCGGGAGGCATTGGCATGGAAAATACTAGCTATGCGGGATAAAAGGGATGAATAGGCAAATAAGGATGCAAACACTAATCATAACAGAACGACTCAATAACTCAAAATAAAATTCAATATAAATAAATGTGGTTGAAAATAACTAAAAGTGAGTTTATTTTGATCGGCGCGCTCCTGCCAGCGCGGCGTCTGCGTGTGTTGGCATGCCCGCTGTTTACGAGTTGGCTATTTCTGCCGCCGCTCAACTTATGTGGCCCTGTGACTTCGCTCGATATAATTCCAAATATTTCTTCTTAAATTATATCTCACGTTAAGTGTTGGAATATTGTTCGGCATTTTAAATAACTAAGGGTTAATTTATCTAATGTCTGTCGAATGTATATTTGAATCCTATGAACCCACTCTTGATGTCTGGAACACTACAATTCATTGTGGACTATTTCATCCAATTTAGTAGGACCACAGTCGGACAGGAGCAGGACCCATTTGGGATGTTTTTTGTGTAGAAGCCGCGATTATCGCTTGCTTATATAGTAAAGGAAAAATATACGATTACTATTCATTTTAATATCATATACATTCCACCCTAAAACATATTTTTATGCCAAAAATAATTTCGATCTATTCATTATTGTGTTTCGGTTGAAGTGGCAAAGGACAGACATACATACTTTCATATGTACATATTTGTATGCGCTTTTATATTTTATATTTTTGAAACTATGTTGGAATATAACAACTATATTTTATTATATCCCTATCTACGTAACTTTCCATTTAGATTAAAAGTAATTAATTAAGTAAGTAATTACTTATTAGGTTTGGTAATGTTTCGTGATTAGCCGTGGAGGATTAGGGATTAGGCAAAGCAATCTAATTAATTGGCCCAATGTGGTACAGTTACTGGGCTTCTTTTATATGTTGTCTATGCTAGTCTACACTCTATGATCGCATTCGCAACATATTTGACGCTTACCGAAACACGGAATAGTATTGGCAAGAGAAATTACTTTATTGAAAATATTTGTCACGATATTTCGGACTATTGACATTGAATTCTTTTACCACTTGACAGTGGAATAAATACTGATATTTATAGTTACATTCCTTTGTGTTATACATTTAATTGATAATGTATTTTTACTGTACCTCGCGTTACGATAGTCAAAGGTTATTTTTCAATAGAAACTGATTTGAAGCAACTGCATTACCATCTGCTGTCTTACGGTGTGATGGCCGGGGACCCACTACTCCTTGGCCATTTCCTCCTATTTTTTCTTACCGATCTCATCCCATTTAGAGTCTAGTGGCATATATGATGTATGAAAATATGTGACTGCCTCGATTGCGGTCTTGGGTTCCAATCCCGGGTCGGGGCAAAGTTACTTATATTGTTATAAGTTATATAGGAGTCAGGAATTTTTTGCCGATATGGCGATAGGCTCGCCCCCTAACACATCGTGGGATGAAACTCACAAGGCGAAACGTGGGTGTCCTGGTTGCACCTCTGCCTACCCCTTCTGGGAAAAAGCGTTATGTTTATGTATGTTTGTAAGATATGTGTATCATGGCCAGTGGTTATCACTATCAGGTGAGCTGTTTAAAGAAACACAAGTCCAAGAGCTAAAATGACATCGACATACATATATCACCCACACACTCTCAGGTCGTGAAAGTCTACACCGCTGCCGCTCGGAAACCCGAGCCGCGCGCCCGGACTTGAATAACAAGCCAAGACAACTTGCTCAAGAAAAACCTCTTTAAATCACGCTAAATGTCCGCTGAGTGAAACCTTGAGGGGACCGAGGGAGCTGTTATGATTTTATTCTTTTAAAATATAGAAAATGTGATTATTGTAAATAAGGAGTAAGTTGTGAACCAGTTTCCTAGGCCATGTGTTTTCTCCCTCCTATAAAACTGGGTTCTTAGCGTGAACTGTGAAGTTGAAATGAAACAGGGCGTCATGTTCGCCAAATAATGCCTGAATAATACGGCATTGCAATTTCACCCATCGTCAGGTGAAATCATTTTATTAAGGTAAAAACAGTGTGCGATTCAATGACAGAGTATCCATTATGCTGACCAATTAACATATTTTTTATTTTTAATGGATAAAAAATCCGGGTGTTTGATAATTATCATGCTCAAGGGAATTGTTAAAGCATAGAGCCATAGATGCAATCTAACTAATTATATTGTAAAATCTCGTAAAAAACCTAAGGGTACGTATGTCGTAAGTTTATGTGATCGCAACTCTTTGTTCTGTAGGATCTGGTATAAATAACACATAAATGCAATGTTAACTGATAGCAATAACCTATTTTTAAACTGTACCGGAAATTTTAATCAGCTGTTTAAAATTTGACCTGAATTAATTTCACAATCACTAACAATTGGAGCATTAACTTGTTTGTCATTTACATACTAAAACTTCATTGAAAAAACTATCAGCTCTTCTATTAATTTAAATTCAAGTCAATATATTTTCTAATTAAAGCGTTTTTGGTACTTTACTCTAAAAATAATTAAATAAAATTACCAATGCTAATGCATGAAGACTTGTAATTACGTTAACGGCGTAGAAAGTTGGCGGGAAAAGAAGTAAGTTGGTCCGCCATCTTGGCGTGATGTCGGCTCGACCTTGGCGCCTTCCTGCAACATTGTCGATGCGACATTCACCGTAAGAAATTAAAAACCGTCGCTCATTACCGCTGGATCATTTTAAAGAAAAAAATGCCGTCCGACCGGTTGTGAAGTAAACTAAAAAAGCTTAGGGCAACTCGAGCATGCCCGGCTGATAATCACTTGTAAAATGCTAAGATTATTCAGTTGGCTATAATATGTACTATGTAGTTACAACCAACAAGAACTTAATGCTAGACAATTTTCTTAGAACACACGAGGATTGATCCAATTTATATATTTATTTCAATTATGTATGTATTGATAGTCAATCATGAATCACCACGCAATATAACGGTGAAGGAAAACATCGTGAGGAAACCTGAATGCTATAGCGATTTGTAAAGAAATCTGAAGGTATGTAAAGTCCACGTATATGGGCTGATATAGATACAGATTTATTTATCTTATAATTTACTACGAAATTCATAATGACTTTCATAATAAAGTGAATAAAAGTAATGTTTTGTTCTGTAAAGCGCTTAGTAACGTTCAGTCTCTATGCATAGGTGTTGCGGTATGCGTAGGTTTGCCGCCCCGATTCTGATGCCATTCAACGTTTCTCGCGACCTATTTTATTTTGTATCGAATAGTTCCAGTGACTTCGATATTTCCTATATCATGAAATTCATTCATAAGATAAAAATATCTAACTTTCGTGATTGAAAGTGTACCACCGATTATCGCTTTATGTGGTCTTACGCAAGTGGTGGTCTGAGCTCGCACAATCTAACTCCTGATTGTAGAGGAGGCTCATAACCTGCAGTGGAACCTATATGGGTCGATAGGTACTCAAGTTATAGACTCTAAAAATGATTTTTAAACAGGTTGATTTTTTAGCATGGATAGTCGGGCGTACACATTTGCTTTGGTGTTAAATCATCGTTAATTTTAATATCTTTACTGGAGTCAAGTGTGGTGTCAAGATGATGATGATGGACAGTTAAATGAATAAATGTATGTGATTAAACAATAAGCGCGTCGTCTACATAACTGTTTCGTGAACGCCATTTTTCGAGAAAGCATTTTAATATTTGTGGTGTTCAATATTTTTTGTTGGTACATCCACTTCATAATTCCTAATTTTGAAGAATTTACATTTACGAGTACAATTTGGCGACTCATTATGGACAAAAATAAAACAAATCTTTTTCGTTATGTGAATAAAGAAGAGTACATTTTTCATGCAATCTTTTATATAACGCAAACCTAGTATTCACTAGCTCTTCCAATAATCTTAGTCTATTCATCAATTTGCATAAAAGACGGCCATTTGAAACGAGATCATTATCGCATTGATAAGCGATAAGCGCAGATACGCGCCGCTCCATTTGCATTGCAGATTCGTCCGACAATGTCGAAACAAAAACACGGTTTTTACATACAAATCAAGCATTTAATGAACACTGTAAATGGTTTTCGTTGCGCGTCGCTGCTCGCACTGTTATGTAATTACTTATTGTTCTACGATTTATGTATGTGGATATGATATTGGCAGCGTTTATACTTATAATATTAGCAAACGATTAATTATGGTGGTGTTAGCTAGAATCCAAGATTTCAATAAGGGGATCCTCTCTTGTAATTGATATACATATTTAGTAGATAAATATGGATAATTTTACGGGTGGACTTTGCCCAGCAGTGAAATTTTGTAGGCGACTGTAATAATAATATACCTTTCTTGCCGTGGTTAATACATAAATTTTTAAACCAGGCTATTTTATGTCCTTTGGTCCTATAAGCCATTCGAGGAACGAGGATTCCTGGAATTGAATCTGTTTCCCACATGGCTATCTATAAATGTATCATGTAGGCTAGTATATTGATATGGCCTTCTAGACACGTGGTGGTGCGATAAATTATTGGCTAGGTAATCTTTTGCTTCTTTATTATGAGTCATTCGAGGAAGATGGTTTCCCGGAATTGAATCCGTTCCCCATATGGCTGTAGGCTTGTCCACACATTATAAGCCGGAAATACTGGCTAAATGGATAATCGGTTTATTTCTGATGTGTTTCATGAGTGAATCATGGATGTTCAAGTTAAAGCAATATAATTTATGATATTATTGAGTTATTTTGTCGAAATAGCCGTAAAATTATATGATACAAGTCATATGTATCATTTACCATACTTAGGAATAAAATCTATGACACAAAAATTTACAAGCATTATAATTTACCATAATATTTTTTTCCTCTAACTGCTCGCAAGTTCTTTCACATCGAACAAAACGAACGCACTATATGAGACTTGAGTAAGTCTTTTGTTCTATGGAGGCTAAACGCTTCCATCGCTCCGGGCCGGCATTATGGCAAGCCAGACGATCACGACTCCCATTCTAGGAGGTTGTTTTGGGATGCAACTGTTCTTGCCGCCAAATACTTGGATTTTTATTATTTTTGGCTATCCAGGAGTCTGCGAATACGAAAAGTTCATACCATTTCATTTATTTTGTTGGCAAGTTTCATATTGATATCAAATTTTCTTTTCTAGACAGCAAAATGCAGTAATTTACCAGTTTAGACATAGACGTAAGAGCAAATAAAAGTTGTTAATTAAAGAAATTGTTTAAAAGGTAGTAATGCTATTTGGGAAGCCAGCGGAATAGTCTCAGGTAGAACGAACTTTTTTTCGTACAAAAAAAAACACGAAATGTAAGTAACTGTAGTACCATCAGTATATTATTTTCCTTTGAGCCCGAATATCTCACCCTTTACTACGGAGAGAAGTGAACAATAATTTCTTCCTAACTCCATTTTGTTATGATTTTGCTGCCGGTTAAACAGAAGCCACTGCACCTTTTAGACCTGTCTAAAATTGATCCGTGGGTGTGAATTCTTTGCGTACTTGATTCTGGGTCACATTATTTGCACTGGTGTGAGATAGTCTCTAAACTAGACCAGTCAACACAACAGCAGCAGCAACGCCAAACCAAATCGTGTCCTCATTCCAACCCAAAGGAAAAACTATAGTTGGCAACGATCATGGTGGTTCGGTTCCAACGCCATGTTTACAATTATTACAAGTATCGTTTTATTTCAACAAACCGCTTCTCTTCATATTCCTTGAATTTTATGATGTAACTTGGCACGGTTAAGTGAAAATGTGCATCGAGAGGAGTTGGCTCCACTACTTCATGGATGGATTAATTCGTGTTTTGCTTTTCAAATCGTGCTTTTTCAATTGAGCTGTTTCAAGGTTGCAGTAGTGTTCATTATGGCGAGAGAAAATGCTTAAATGTATTGAAATAATGCTAAAAATTAACACTGATTAAATAATTTCAATAGCAGTTAACTTTACGACTATTCTAATACATGGAAATTTCTGAAAATGTATAAGAACACCTATATTTTTAGCGTTGCATGTTTGTTTCTTTGCTATGTCTTTCACAAAATGTTAACAATATGCTGCTACCTTTAAACTTTATTCTACCAACGTCTTTGAAATTTAATACCCACACCGTCACAAAAAGTGCAAAGATTACATCGAAGTTCAAAAATTCGCGACCAATTCGTGATCGTTTCGCGTTACAGCCTCGACAGAGAGCTATGATATCACCTGACAAAACAATTGTTCCGCCATGCAGAGGTGAACCCGATGCCATTCATTAGTCAAAGTCACTTTGGACGTTTTTGTGGATGACGTCATGGCGGATAGACGTATTGTGGATCTAAATACGAGTG
This sequence comes from Theretra japonica, assembly GCA_033459515.1. Classification (NCBI taxonomy): domain Eukaryota; kingdom Metazoa; phylum Arthropoda; class Insecta; order Lepidoptera; family Sphingidae; genus Theretra; species Theretra japonica. The sequence continues at coordinate 1,618,896 of CM065942.1, forward strand.
TTTTTACCTAGACTTGCTTCGTGGGAGTAATTTTAGAAATTATAGTGTTGAGAGGGTTTGCGTGATCTTTAATCATTATCGTCATCAGCCCGTTGCAGTCCACTGCTGGACATTACGTGATCCTTACTGTTACCTCTAAATATAATAGTTTTATGTGATATTGGGATTTCATATTCATTACCAGCTCGGCGTCAGAAATTTGTGCAAGGCGTTACATATGTGTAGCATCTCTGCCTACCCTTTCTGGAAAAAAGGCGTGAGTTTATGTATGTATGTAACAACTGACAGTTACACACAAAATCCTGCCGCTATGCTATATTTTCGTGGATATACAAAGGACTATACTAGTTATACTACAAAGGACTTTTGAAAGGAATGACCATGCACAAGGTGCAAAATCACCCGCGCCAATGTGTCCCTTCCGGGGATGCGCTGCTTCCGGTCGCAGGTGGGCATTAGTGTATCATTTTTTTCCATCATTTGTTATTTCAACATTTCTGTGGTATACTTTGGTTTGCACTATTTTTTAAAGATTTTCTTTGTCTATAAAATGTATACTGGGTTAATAAAAATTTACTACGGATGTACACGTCACATGGAAAGTTTGTGAATTTATTTACCACCACAGACTATATATTTTGCATAATATTGTGTTCAGCAAAAAAACGTGTTCAATACTGTTCTGTGCATAAAAACACTGAATGCTCAAACACGAAATCTTGCTGATTTACCTGCGATACGACCTTTAATGTGCTATTTTTAGTATTTATTGCTTTTTGCGCACAACGTGTAGTGTCGTGGTGATTTTTTTGCCACTTTATGAAATTTGTCTGTTTTCGCTTGACGACAGTTTTTGCACAATTTAATTTTGTGGATTTGATGATGTACAATATTAATATTTGGACTTTGTCCGCGATTACTACACGTGTCCTCACAATTATGAACGCCAAGTTTTGATTCTGACCAGAAAAACATTTACCGATTTAATTTATTTTCTTTTTTTCCCAGGCACCTAAATTAGGTAGCGCGAGATGAATAACCTAAAACCTTACACAAGTTTAAGGCTATCTAATACACAAACATTTTTTCAGATCCTGTCAGTAGTTCCATGGCCTTATTCACAGACAGTTTTAAAACCTATTTTAGTGATATTAACGCGTTCAAATAAACACTACACTCCTATATTTGCATACATAAAGTTGAAAGCAAATTACATAATGTTAAAATATACGTATTTATGGACTTATCCTTGAACTTGGCCTTTTCAACCGTGCGACTGTTCTGTGTATTTTCTGTACAATACATAACAAGTGTTTAAAGTATAAACACTTTTTATCACCGAAAATAACGAGACGTGAGGTCGATCGCGTGATAGTAACCGTCTCACACACTGATAAAGCTGTGCAATACTACTGAGACTTTATATTAAACACTGCATAGCACGGCACTGCGTTCGACACTGCGAGACATATAGCTTCAAATATCTTGATGCTCAGAAATCATACGCTACAATATTCTTTAAACCAGACCACAATATTAAACACATTGCTACTGGACAACAGATATTGCAAGATCGGTAGCATGCCTTGACGGTTCCTCATACCAGGGACCTACGTAGTACAACGTTAAGTAAACTACAGGCTTAAAATAGTTTTCTGTTTACGTGAATATATGTATGTACATTAAATTAAATGTATTATTTCGCGATTTTAAACCAAATAGTATCTACAGACATACCAATTTTAATTTTGTTAATTTCGGTGATTGTTGTTCGTTAAGATTTATTGAGTATAAATAAATATAAATAACCTGTTCTAGAGTTATATAGATTGGTAGCAGGCCTAGTTCCATTGTTCTACGTACTGGTGTGAAGTGTAGTTTGCGCGGAGTGGCGTGGAGGACTTGGCTCGGACATCTAGGCCACTGGAATACACTAAATGTTCTTACATCATTGCCTAGTGCTTGCATTCGACTGTATAGGATGCCCTACTTGTAGTACTATTTATATGGCTGTGTGGTACATACATTGGCCTAGTGACCGCGTGTCACTGTTGGAGTCTCAGGTCAGGCAATTAAAAAAAAATTGTAGGAGTTATCCTGAACTGGATTTGTGCTCTGTGTGGTGATAGGCTTGTCTTCTATCTCTTTTTGAGACAGTAATATGGTGCATGGACATACCAAGACTCAAGTGTATATCGCCTAAAATTATTGCTTATAACCTTGGATTATTAACCTTATATTTACGTTACGGTTTTTTTTTTTTTTAATAAATATTACTGTTATTATATTGTATTTATGTATCGTATGTATACGTTTTTCTTATAAAAGCACCGTCCATATATTTTATAAATTTTTTCCTCTTTAGGCACGGTTGTCTGGAAGAGATCGCTCTTAGCGATAACACCGCCGATTTTTAGCATTTTAAGTCTTAGTTTATGAATAACTTATGTTACTGAATCAGGTGCTAAATAAAGAGTTTTTATTATTATTATTATTACCCCACGGTATGGGAAACACTATAATAAGTGTTTTACGAAGATAACGAGCCCCTTAACTGCAAAGAAGGTATTAAATACAAATATTTTATTCCGCAACACATCCTAAAATTCGAAATAGACACACTATTTGTGAACTTGCAACATCCAAAAAATATAATATCCTTTTTTCTCCATATTTCACCTTAAAAAAGCGGCAAGTAATTTTTAGGTTCGGCAAAAGCCCGAAAACTCGGCGGGAGTTGCTCCCGCAAGGGTGTGTCGCTGCCTCCCCACCCCCTTGCCCCTCGAGGGGTGGCGCCACCCCCTGAGACCTTGAGGCGGGTCTCCGCGGAGAATCAGCTGTTCTTATTGTCGAGTAATTTAGTTATTTCATATATTTTTTGCGTTGCTATGTACAAGGGACGAATATTTTGCTAGAACTTGCTAGAATTTTGCCATGTTTGTGTTTTGAACTTATTGAAATTTATGTTGATAGTTTATATTGAATTTTGCCTTTATATTAGTAGAATAAAGTTGATGGAAATTTAATATAATTTCTCAAGCAATGAATAATATAATGCTTTTGTGTGATATGTTTAATAACTTGAATTATGTATGATAGCTACTTACAATGAAGCGGTTTGTCCATCGCTTTATTAATCTATTGTTATGTACAAAACTATTGCGTGGTACATAATACGCCATTGTTATTCTATTTATATTGCATGCGATATTTTCCCTTACGAGCATCACGCTGACGAATGCAGCCATAAAAACATAATTACGTAATAATCCAATTATTATCTAAATATTCGAGCCACCCCTTAGGGGAGGGGGGGTCTTGATTTGTAAGTACCTAAACAAAACCATAAATACCCCATCAGGAGTCTTTATTTTTTTTAATACCCAATGTTCTCCTAAATTGGGGTCATTGTTGTAAAGTTTCTCATACTTGTCCGTGCCTTGCCCCGGGGTAAATCCTCCTTGGTTCCGAGAAAAAAGAACAATTTGCAGAGTACAATGTACAGGCCTTGTGGGCGTAGCTTCTGGAGCCCAAACGGGACGAACAAGGTCGGACAGGACTTCAGCGGGACTTTTAATTAATTGCGTTTTGGGAGGGCGTCCTAGAAAGGTCGTACGTTGCCTAGCAACCATCTGGTAGATACTGTTTCTCCGCCCGTGTACTCGCTTGGAGTAATAATGGAGCTAATTTTGTACTCGCAAGTTTACTTTCGTTTTATTTACGTTTTATCAAGTGTAAACAGTTTCTTAATGTAGGGGATGTTTTTGCTATTGAAAAACGTATCTGTTGTTGTAGTTTTAATTAGATTTATTTATTTGTTTAGGTTGTTCTACAAAAACATGCGAGGTGCGGCAATGTTTATATTTTATTTGTGAAAAGTATTGTCATGTTGGATATAATACACGCATTGGAATGCGTTAAAAATTATTTATTATAATTATCTGCGTAATAAAGGGGGGTTGGACCTTAGCTCGCCACGCTGGTCCAAGGTGGAAAGACGAGTTGGATGCATTCGAGCCAAAATGGCAACAGCTCGCTGAGGACAGGGTCAAGTGGGGTAATAAAGGAGAGGCCTTTGCCCAGTAGTGGGACACAATACAGGCTAAAAAAAACTGCTTAATAAAAAAGCTGTACCACAGGACGATATTCACGTACCGAGGCAAATATTGTGGAACCTTGTCTTTCTGTAATATTGAGAGATTGTAATGAACGGTGTAGTTTCTGTCATTCAATATTACTATGGGCCAGGACGATGCGTGGTTATTAACAGCATTTATAATTATTGATGATGTAATCTTTTATCTGATTTTATATTTACTCACGACTTTATGACTCCATACGATATACTCATAATATTATCTTACGATCTCTCTTACTATCGTTGATTAACATATTGTATTCCTTTAAAATTTCGAACCCGAAACCCCATGGATCAAATTGAATAGATGTCAAATTGCAAGCGTGGATTAGCGACAAACATCTAAACATTTCATCTAAACGCTCGAATGCGATTTCACACGAGTTGCGTCAGTTAAGATCCACTTGTCAAAATACTAGACTAACAACAAACTTGCAGAGTATCGACAAATGATTTGGCAAATAATCGTGGAAAAGTTCAGGGTTATATGTGTGTTGATAGTCAATCACCACGCACTATGACGGTGAAGGAAAACATCGTGAGAAAACCTGCATACCATAATTGTAAGAATTATTATGATATGTAAAGTCCGCCAACCCGCACTAGGCCAGTGTGGTCGACTATATGGCCTATCCACTCTCAATCGTCCTCTCGATTGTAGAGGAGGCTCGTGCCCTGCAGTGGGACGTATATGGGCTGATGCAGTACAGTATATTTGGAGACGATGTGAAAATACTAGTTGCCTTAGATGGTATTATTGCGTGTATACTGGGTAATCAGTACATAAAGTGGTTAATAGAAACAATTTAGTATTACAGTATTCAATGCATATTAAATTATATCATAATTGAACTATGTAGATTGTATCTATGTCGAGCTAAATATGTATCAGATTTGTTAGAACTGATTAAATGCATGGTGATTAAATCTATTTTTTGTGGGAACTAAAAATAAACTATGATTATGTAAGTTTCTTCATACAATTGCGAGTATACCTATGCAGCCCTACTGTACATTTTAACGTCTGTGCCAATACATAGAATAAACTATTGTATTGTATTAAAAATAATGCTTTTCTCTACGTTTAATTACAGTGGATTATCCCATAGCCATTTGTTTTATGTTTTAAGCCGGAGTTAATTTTTATTATCCTATTTGCTATTTCATTACTAAACAACACGAGACGCAAACCGCAGGCACTGGCTACTGGAATATTAAGTAACAGTTGGTAATTAATAGAAAACCTTGACTGTTACTGGCTATATCTTTTGTAGAAAGGCTGAATGAGAGAAATGGAATGAAAATGCAATTAAAAATAAGATTTATTTCAATATTATTGCAGCCACACCAGTGACGTATGGAATTTTACTCCTCATGATAAATGTAGAATAGAGTAATGTTGTCCGACTATCAATTATATTCTTTTATTTCTTTTGAATTAATCGCAATATCATTCTTTGAGCGACCGCATACAATCTTACGAAAAATTAGGTGTATGGAAAATGAAATAAAACAAATAATTTATTTATTTACGCTTTCTATGTATAGTGTAACGGCGGACTAAATGCCTGAGGCATTCTCTCCCAGTCAACCTTTGGGTCGTGTAGACAAAAGGAAGTAGGCGCGAAAACTAAATAAATAAAGGTAAATAATAACCAAGTAATGTATCGACTTCATACCGTAGCGATTTCAAAGAATTTCTACGGTATGTAAGTCCGCCAACCCGCACTAGGCCAGCGTGGTGGACTATATGGCCTAACCACTCTCAATCGATTCTCTCGATGTGGAGTAAGCCCGTGCCCAGCAGTGGGACGTATATGGGCTGATAAAAAAAAGTGTATCGACTATTGTGAACCGATATTACACAAACATAAAATAAACAACCACAATCATAATACACGTATACATACATATATAATACGTATATATAGTACGTATATATATATATATATATATTATAGTACGTACAGCTACGATGGTACTCGTTTTAAGTCGAAGTAAAACCTTCTCAAATTGCCCAGCTAGATGCTAGATACTAGACAGATCCAGGCGATAGCCGTTTTATGGCCTCTAACAAAGGGAATTATCCCGGATCCTTTTAGATGTATGTGCCGTTTGTCGATATATATGCTGTGAGATAGGTCTGGGTGAGCGTCATTTTAATGGTTAATGATTTCATCATATTTTTCGTTGGTTGTGTGATATCTGATTATTTTGTATAGTTAAAAAGCGTGGTTCGAGATTTATACTGTATTATACTGTGCCTCCTCTACGATCGAGAGTACGATTGAGATTGGTTAGGCCATATAGCCCACCACGCTGGCCTAGTGCGTGTTGGCTTAGTTGGCGAGATTTATACGTAAATAATATTTTTGCATAGGTTTCTGAATTGAAGTGGCGTAAGAATATCCGAACCAGGGCGAAGCTGGGCAGGGCCGCTAGTACTAAATAATAACAAAAGTAGCATCAATAATACCTTTTATAGACATGAAGCATTGTTAATTTAAAATATGAAATATCATAAAAAAAAATGATTTTATATAAAGCATCATCATTATCAGCGGTAACCAACAGAGTATGAAATAGGCTCTGCAGCCAAAATATTGTCGTGTTTACACCGTCTGGTCTGTATAGTTGCGATCCGCATTTTACAAAAAAAGTTATGAGCCGAGTAATGACCCACTTTCCACCTGACCCAAATACGCGTGACACCGCCCGGCCCGCTCACTCGCTCATTCGTTCATTCATTCATTCGGCCTATAGTTTTATAGACATTTTTGTGTGCGCCAGGATCTGAAAGCTTTGATTTATCAACTTCGATTTTGTTATTATTAAAAAGTTAAGTAACTAGTATCTGCTAGTCATATCGCATAGTTGTTACATAATTGTGTGTCAAAAAGAAGCCAATTATAAACTTAATTTAAACTCAAAGTTTATTTTTTTACGTGTCAAAGTTCGTTAAAGATATTTGTCTCCAGTGTTCCCAGATACTACTTTTATTCATTAATCATTTACTTATGAAAATAAATATGTTTTAAAATTACATTATACGCGTAAAGTACAACAATGAAAAGAAACAAATCTTTAAATGCAGTTTACGTTATTAAAATATAAAATTTATTCTTGATGCAAAAAGATTATATGACTGTCTCGGTGGCGTAATTGTACTACGGTACGATTACAAAGCTGAGGTCTCGGGTTAGAATCCTGGGTTGGGCAAAGTGATATTGGATTTTTCTATTCATTATCAGCCTGAAGTCAGGAACTCATGCCCAATATGGCAATAGGCTCGCCCTCTATTACATCGTACGACGGAACACACAAGGTGAAACGTGGGTGTCCTGGTGGCACCTCTGCCTGCCCCTTCTGGCATAAAGGCGTGATGTTTATGTATATGTATGTATGCTAAGACATAATACCTACCAGGAAAAGATTCTTGACTCAAATACGAGTGCTAAATGTTACTCCAATTTATTTCCTGCAGACCGAAAGAAAAATAAAATGCAATTAATTACGGGTTAAGTAAGATAGTTCAATTATTTCTCCAAAGGTATCGCGTATTGCTTCGTTATTTATTTACATGAGTAATGTCTTATGTCCTCGTTTTATCATTAATTCGTCATCAGTGATAAAGGAGGTTAAATACCGCCGTTCCTCCCCCTCCCCTGTCTTGTTTATTAGTGATGCCATTATCTTTATTTCGTACCTGATGTATTATTTATTATATTACATTATAGCTGTGTATGAATTGGATTATGTTAACTTGTATAAATTAATATTATAAACTGTACTGTTTGAGTGAAAAAACCTAGTCTAGTTGGCTGTCTTTATAATATTACCGGGCTTAGGTTTTATTTATTTGGGATTTGCATAAATAGATTCTATTAGACTCAAAACGCGTGTAGTGTCAGTGTTTTGAAGCCTGTTTCATATTTTTTTATTTTCAAGTAATGTTAATATTCCTGGACCAGCGTGGTGGTCTTTATGGCCTAACCACTCTCAATTGTACTCTCGATTGTAGAGGAGGCTCGTGCCCTGCAGTGAGTCGTGTTGGCTGATACAGTAATATTCCTCGGACTTGAATTTCTTTTTCCTAGCCTGTACTGTCCCACTGCAGGGGAAAGACCTTGAATTAAGGAATAACATTTGTTATTCAATAAATGAAACATTATTGTACGATAAGTATGTAACACAAGACTTCTCAACAGTAATCTAAAGTATTATACATAACACAAGAGTAATCTAAATGTATGTACAAGTAACAAGGAAGACGTTGGGAACACTCTCTCTGGTACCTACATAAACTATACATCAGTATGCGTGTTGAAAGGTTGCAGTTAAAATCACTGCGCGTGAGAGCTGATGCGCGGACCAGTTCGCACACACACACAGACAGTTACACACACACATTACTTTCAGTTCATGTGTGTCTGTGTGTGAGTGTGTGAGTGTGCAAGTGTGTGCGCAACCCAGACAGCGCATTATCGCATTCCGCACACCTGCAGGGCCGGGCCTTTATAGAAATATCACAAAGAAAACGTGTGTCGCTTTTTGTTATTGTTGAGAAATGATTGAATGAATTGTTCCCCACTGCAGGTATAAATGCGCGTCACTCTGGGTATTGTAACATCTTGTAAACGAATCAAGTGTAAAAGCAAATATATTGGACTTTAAACACTCGAAATTATTGAAATAAGTCTAAAATTCTTCCTGAATTGTAAATTTTGAATTGTATATCGAAATAAAGTATTAAAATATAGCGAATGTCAGATAATGGCGTCCTTATGTATCGCGTAAGTACGAGTAATAATATTTGCGAGAACAGCGCGGCCTAACGTAATTAAGTAATAGTCGCGAACTTATACGTTATGTGATACAATATTTATGTTATTTACGTTGCTATATAGTATGTCGCTATAAGTAAACTGTACATGTTGCAACCAGAGGCTTAGGGTGAAAAGAATCGCATGGGAATGCAATTAATAATGATGTCGTGACTGCAGGACATGCTCCTATAACAGGCTGTAGTTTGGATGACGCCGAAAACATATTTAAAAGACTCAAAAATTATAATAAGTAGGTGTGAGGTGAAAAGTGTCTCGTATTTTTTATACCCACAATATAAGACTTGGTGTCTTCTGCGGAGTCAGATTTATGCGTGTGACTTATGTTTCCAAATTATTATATTATTATAATATTATTTTTGTAGGAAAAAATATTCTTGCGACGTTACATCGTGGTAGAGGTTAGTGCAACCAGTTTTGACTGCTGTTGTATAGGCCGGTTCGACGGGACTCGTACAGATTTAAAAATACCGGTATGAAGTAACAGCTTATTTGTTGCTACAACGCAACTTTTGTCATGTTCCCAAATATACATATTATACGCAAGAAAAATTATGTTATTCGAATCGAAAACCTGACGTGGTAATTGAACCATTTTTATAGTCCCATTGCTCTACCAGATACACCCATATTAGAGCTTAAAAGCTCAACATATTATGGTCTTAATTATTGCCAAAGCCAACGAAAAATACGTTATTAAAAGCCACCAATCTTCAGTTTAATGAAACGCGTAAGCAAGCGTCGTCGCCAATCAAATCGATCTGTGAGTTACTGGTGGTGTCGGCACAAACACTGCCGACCCGCTAGCCAGCGTGACCATCATTATTTTATTGGAGCCAATTTACTCGCCAATTGATACTGTCCGCTCCTCCATTGTGAGGGAAGGAACTAGACTAGTTTACTGAACTGGGTTTTGTGTCAGCATGTGTTTTGGTATAGAGTACAGACTATGTAACTACCACTAGCATTGGTACTTCAAAAACGTAGATAAAAATGGTGGTGCCGGGCCATCTTTTGGTTGACATTTGATAGGTTGTCCAACATGCAGGAATTATTTGAAAAAGATCAATGAAAATAAACAGTTTAGGACTATTAAATTCCACTTTATCTCGTTTTAGACGGATAATAATTCAATTTAATTCCCGTTACCAACGGAATTTGTAGAAATATGTTGTGAAATAATTCGTTCTAGTTTCACAAAAGTAGTAATGCTACCAAAATTACGAACAAGAAAATATCTACGTTTTGGAAGAAGCAAATATATGACAGCGCTCCCTCTATATTACAAATACTGTAAGATCTACCACTGCAATTTATATATAAAAGACTGTACCGTAAGCCAGGATTAATAAAACGCGCGAGGAATTCCCAGCATCGAAATGCTACGTGGCTCTAAGGTATATACATTGTAGAAGTATACTCCCTGCATCGGTGTTTCCTGAGCGCTATGACCTGTCCTTCAAACGAGGCTTAAAGAGAGTACTTTCCTTAAGGTAGGCAGCGACTTTGTTGTGCTAGACCCCTGGCACTGCGGAGGTCTATGGGCAGCGGTAGCCGCTTTCCATCAGGCGGGCCGCTAGCTCATCTGCCTATAACGGCTTAAAAAAAAGTACGTTTATATATGTTCGTTCAAGGACTATCATACACGATGGAGAATAATAAATCATCAGCCAGTGATCAGGAATTGATATACATTATACATATTGATAGTCAATCACCACGCACTTTAACGGTGAAGGAAAACATCGTGAGGAAACCTGCATACCGTAGCGATTTTTTTTTTTAAATTTCTACGGTGTGTAAGTCCGCCAACCCGCACTAGGCCAGCGTGGTGGACTATATGGCCTAACCACTCTCAATCGTACTCTCGATTGTAGAGGAGGCCCGTGCCCTGCAGTGGGTCGTATATGGGCTGATACAATACAATACAAAATACATATTGACCGAAATATTTGGCTTATGAGGTAAAATGAAAATAATTCATTGAAAATGTTCAACAATATTTAGATTCAGTCAATTTTTTTCTACCACCCGGATCGGAAAGCGGTTTTCACTAGAGAAAAACGGGCAAGAAACTCTAGTGTTGCTCTTTTCAAAACCAGTTTACAATATCGTGATTATTACAAAAATTACAAGTTGGTTTAAATCAGAGCAGTTCATTGTAATTTGTTATAATTTGCAAGTGACATATATTTTTTGACGATATATGTCATGATGGTATGGTATGTATAATACACAATCCTCGAAGTATACAATGACCATCCAAAACACAAGACGCCAAACAGCGAGATATGATAAATCACCAACATAATGTACATATATACTATCTGTGGACACAAACGCGCGTGTATTGTAATAGGTATATAAAACAGGTCAGCGTATCGATCAGCGGTATCACAGTGCAGATAAACGCAACTAGGTCAAGTTCTGTGCCAAATGCGGAAACACGCAGCGAACATATTTATATCTTACGTCGCTTACTTGCTATGTTATTATATATCTTATGTTGATCTCGGTTTCCATTGTACGGATACCTATTTTTGTTCAACTCGGCTCGTTTTTATTGCGTACTTGAACGGCGCCAATAATACTATGTATATCTAATATAGATATATATGTTTCTGGGAACTGTTTCTTTAACGGTGAAGCAAAACATCGTGAGGAAACCTGCATACCGTAGTGATTTTAAAGAATTTCTTCGGTATGTAAGTCCGCCCGCACTAGGCCAGCGTGGAGGACTATATGGCCTAACCACTCTCAATCGATTCTCTCGATTGTAGAGCAGGTCCGTGCCCAGCAGTGGGAGGTATATGGGCTGATACAGTTACATGTTTCTGAGAGTATGGCCAAAGCTACTTCAATCGAACAAGGTTTGTGTTCTGCAGCGTATATAGACTAATTTATGTTCAAAGCTATAACCATATACATATATACTTGAGATTTCTCTCCGTGAATTTTTAAGATTTACGATATCGACAATTTCGCGTTTAGATATAGTTTTCACAGAAATAGAAGTACATTACCTAGGATGAATGAGTTTACCGAAGGCATATCGATCCTTAACCGACGCTGGCTTTTGTAAATGGATGAGGGATGGGTAGGGAGGGTGTGGCAAGACTGGATCTCCGGCAATCTCTCTAGACGTAACACGACAGTAAAATAGTAACTTGATTTTCTAGGAGACTGTGGTAACCTCAATGGAACTGTTTCATTTATATTTTACAGTTTTATACTGGGGACGACAAGACTGTGCCACTTGGTGTGAAATTTCAGTACATTTTTGTTGCAGTATATAAGTTATGCCGATGAAAATTCTATTAATATTACCAACAGAAACCAAGCTACGCGTTTATTTACTTAAGGAATATAAATACATAGTTAACGACAAGAGTTAATCATGAGTCTAAGTTTAATATGTAAATACTAAGAACATAACTGTTATTTACTTATAATTGACTTTCATAAACTCTATTTAAATCTGTATGTACATACTGAATAATTATTTGCTTAAAACTTTAGGAATGATATTTTATTAATTTCGTTATTTTCACGCCTTCACTTTACTTCAGGGATTTTATTTTTGTTTTTTTTTTTTAATTCTTCACATTCTTCTTTTATGCATATATCCTTAGTTTTAGTAAATACTGGGGCCTTGCTAGAGGTCGTTGAAGCACTAATAGGTCGGATCGATGGGCGTGGTACTACAGTCTGTAATAATACCGACGTGGGGAATGTCTGCTGTTGCATTTCATTCAGTAAATGAGATTTCCGGAGACTGAGTAGACATTCATATTCGCCTGGATAGTTATTATGGTATACAATACACATACATAAACATCGCATGTTTTCCCCAGACGGGTAGGCAGAGGTGGTACCAGGACACCCACGTTGCGCCTTGTGTGATCCGTCCTACGATGTGATAGCCTATCGCCATATTGAACGCAAATTTCTGACTCCGGGCTGATAATGAATAGAAAAATCCAATATCACTTTGCTCGACCCGGAATTCGAATCCGAGAACAGTACAACTGCGCCACCGAGGCAGTCAACTACGGCACGCGATGCTTTAAAATTTGTTAAAGTTAAATATCGAAGTGTGTACTTTAAGTTCAGCCTGCATCGGGTGTTGACTAGAGCGGTATTTAACGTGTCGATATTGTGTCGGCGTCGTGTCGTGTCCTTTCGCACTTAGTCATTCGGGAATTTTAGACGATAAACAAATGAACAATTAAATCTGTAAATGATTTATTTTATTTTTTTATTTCTACTTATGTCATGATTTCTTATAAAAAAAATCTTAATGTCTATGGCAACATTTATAATATGTATATTCTGTTCATTAATCATAGCACGACCGTCTTAACATACTCCATAGTCCATAACTTGCCTTTGTATGATATCGAATTGATTCTCGAATGTTCGATGTGACTCATAATTTACCAGTTCTTGGTGTCGTGAATCGTGATACAGTTTATAAATAATACTTCCCACATTAAGTTTTAACCGACCATCGCCATGGTGGTAGAACAGGTACTTACTTTCTTATTTTATGTAGTGGTAAACCTACCATAGTAACTAACAATTGTCAATTTATTTTTACATCCAGTTGCTAAGGATAATGTTATTAATATTTGTAGTAGCTGAGGCATTTTTTTTATTGAATTTATTTTTGAATGGACAGTATCTGTATTGAATAAATGATGAAAGAATTTCTAATGCAATAATTTTCCCTATTATTAATTACGCAATGAATATTAAAGATACTATTTTATTTATTCATCATTTTTATCGTCATCGCCACATTCATCAATATAATCATCATAATATGTCTCCATAACGAAATTCATCTTTATCGGCCATTATGAACATACACATATCCCCTAAAGTCTAAACATATCTACAGCCACCTATCCATACCGAAAAAGTACTTAAACTGTATTTCCACAATTGCTTACACAGCAAGTGAACTGACATTTCATCTCGACGGTCGGGAAACCGAGTATTACGTGTCACTTGTGCGGACTGCCGCGTGTTCAGTCGCAGCACGCAGACGTAGCCACGAAAAACGCAGTTCCTGCTGTTTCTGTTACCCTGGTACTCTCACCTCGTTAGATCATACCAGTTGTATAAAAAAGTATAAAATGCAAGATAAACGATAACAGTGGATTTAATAAGAATTACTTATAATTTAAAAAACGAATAGGAAGCTCTCACATAAATAGAATAATTTGGTGCATAAAAAATCGCAATGTCATGGGCGTTGTTCATGATGAAATACAAATTCTTCGATACCTTAAGTGTTAGAGCACATATCACCAAATAGAGAAATAAAAAAATCTTAAGTGTGTTAGTTTTCTAAGAGGATTCCACCAAAACGAAGACTTGTAACTAATATGTTTTTGTATTGTTACAGGTAAAGAACCAACGGAGGCCAGGAGGCGTCCCGTCTGAACCTCATACAACATTATGAAGTGCACTGAATGTGGTACCCGAACATGAAATTCTTAGCCTCAAGACTGGACTATAAATCGTAACTTTCACTTTCTTTATTACTAACTTAACCTTTATTAGTTGATAAGTTTGCGTTGTGTCTTATTAGTTGATTGTTGTGGTGTTCGCTTTGTTTCGCCTTCACTGTAGTCTTGTTCCTCATACGACTTCGGGTTCGAGTGGTCACCGGACACTTCGCGTCTGAAGTGACGATCATCCCAAACTTTTGTAAACACGTGCGACCGGCACGGCGTGCCGCGCGCGACTGCCGCCGAGTTCATTCAACAAGCTGCGAGGATGTGGGCGGGGCGAGCGGGACGCGGCATCATTGGGCGACCGGCCGGCGTGCAGTGATGGCCGCCGTCGCATTCGGCCAATGAGCTGCGCGCGGCGCGAACGCGCGTCCATCCGGCGAAGTTGCCAGCTCGGCTGAAAAAAAAATACCACATTCGACCTTCTTAGGACCCCGGTTTTTTTTTTTGTTTGGCCGCGTTATCAGTGGGGACGTGCGGCGAGGTCCTTATCCGCGCCCGGTGAGATGGTGCAGGTTGTGGTGGTGACTGTGTGTGTGTAGTGCGAGTGTGGTGCGGAGCATGGTGTGGTCGACTCCGTCAGGCGAGCTGCTGATCGACATTGTGACCAGGTACGAGGCGAGCGCGGCCCCCAGCGCGGCGCTGCCGACTGCCTAGACCTCGCAGTCCACACTCGATATAGCTTTATCTAATTTGGCGTTTTTCAGCGGGCACGATATCTAAGTTTAATTTCCCGATAGTGGTTGTTGTGTAGATAACATCTGCGAGGACATTGACATCATTATGCGGCACATGTTCGGCTCGTATCTATGTTGTGTATCTCGCGGCCGGGGAGCGATCTGCTCATTGTTCTGCGGTAGCCAGTTCAAATCGAATACATAACTACGTACGTACGTAGTTCACTCTGCTATACCATCTATACCAACACAATACACTTTACAAAGCCACTGCTACTTTCCATTACATACTAGAGTCTTGACAGGTCTGTACAAGTATATAGGGCGACGTAATGATGTATGTATGTTTATCTAATAATAGATGTATGTGAGCCGGCGTTTGGACCGCGGCCAGTCCAGCACACGCGCTGTTTACTAATGAACGAAAGTCTTGCGAAACGACAGATAACGCTGGAAGGTCAGCCAGCCGGGTCACGCCGCTCGCGGGTACTGGGTTCCAATCACTTGACATTATGATGTGATTTATAGGTGTAACTGTACTGTTACGTACGACCTATAATGGGAGTATTATGAAAGACTCGGTTGCTATACCAAACCACTTGGAAGCAATTACACAAATACCTACATAATTTGTTGATAATCGTCACTTTAGTTCTGTGACCTTACTTCCGGTCTATTGTATGACTCACAAAAATATCATAACATAGGAATCGAACACGGTGCATCTTGTCAATTAATTACCAGCTACGAATACTTAATAAGAATAATATCACACATGAGGAAGTATATGTAAGGATAAATAACTTGGTAATGACTTGACGATAACTCCTTGAAACACTTAACGAGTTACGCGTAGTCTATTTATATGCGGGAAATTCCCCTTACTGGCTACGTAACGACATATAAAAATATACCATATGTTCTTTATTCCAATAGACTTTCGGCAAACAACATCACGTCATGGAGTTCAGAAACAAAGAATATTTCATCATCATTACTCTCGTCTAAGACGGAAATAAAATATTTTTTTTTACATTTTTAATAATGCTATTGAGCTCAATATTCTGTTCTGTTTTGTGGTGCTTCCCTTATCTTCCCATTTTCTCTTCTCTGTCTTTCTTTTGCTTGCTTCCTCTAGCCTCGAAGGTTGACAAAGAATCAGTACTTTTAAGAATCCACAACTTTCAGTAATCATTTAAATTAATAGAAAAAAAGAATAGTGTTGATTTTTCGAAGTGGAAAATTAAAAAAGTACTGCAGACGTCGAACGACCGAACATTCGAGTTTCGTTTCGGGTCATAGAGTAACCCCCCAGATGCTAGTTTTGAGAAGTCATGCGGAGAAGGCCAAGAATTGGGACACATGGGCAGACTTCACACCAATAAAAACTTCGTTCATAATTCATTCCTAATGTTCGTTCTATTGACCACGGTCAGAGCTTGTAAAATACACATCCTTCTTAATAAAAACTACTCGAGTGTTACTCCGAATACTATGGTTCAGTACTTTTGTTTATTTTATACTCGCGAATATTATTCGTTTGAAATGGGACGCTTGGCAACAGATTTGTTCTGTGAAATATATCAAGGGTGCAGTTATTCAATCGCAAGTTAGATCTTCTTGCTATAAATATAATTATGTAGTTGCGTTACAACTTACAACCTAACCCAGAAGTATGTGATAAGTGACTTACTTCGTAAACAGTCAGTGATTAAAATGTATTTTCATATTTCACTGCATAGTAAACATATACATTCTTGGGACCCTCAAAACAATATAATGCCAACGACTATGGGTACTGATTATTAATGACAGCCTGCCTAAAGTATAAATTACATGAATTGTAGCCAGCTTCACGGAACTCCGCACACGAGTATCATGTATGACTAGTGATTGTCGAAAGTCCTAGACGACCGCTGCTGTGTGAGGGTGACCTGCTGCGGACGGCAAGCCGCTGCGCACTTGAACAATATCGCGTTCAAATTCTGTTTAAAATATTCGCATTTATACACACATAAACTCACGCCTTGTTCCCAGAAAGGGGTAGGCACAGGTGCTACCAGGACATCTACGTTTTGCCTTGTATTCTGTCCTATAATGTGATAGGGGGTGACTCTATCGTATTGGCATTAATATAGATTAAAAATCTAGATTTAGTAGACCAGTATAACGCACTTCGGCCTTGAGTATAGAGAAGGGTCTTTATAAACGAACTCCAGCGGGTGGATATGGCTTTGAGTGTAGACTGGGCTGGTGCCGTAATATTCCAGTAAATATAGAATCATCGGATTTTTTGAATCAATGGATTTTTTTGATAGATCATTATTTAAAAAAATAAGGTAAAACTCGTGATGATTGCTAATTGTTACTAACCAATTAAGCATTTAAATATTCTTTCACGTTTTCCACATCCTATACCTTCGTGGTGCAGTTGGTTAACGCCGTCTGTGAAACGACAGGCAGCGGGTTCGATCCCCGCACCAAGACAAATGTTTGTGTGAACCACAAGTATTGGTTTCGGGTCTGGGAGTTTGTGAGACCGAAAAGTTTCTCGTAGTTTCTGCTACCCACGACACAAGACTCGATCTTAATGTGGGATCAGTACTTTGTATGTGACTATTAGGTGTATTTGTTTATTATTTATTTATATATACCTACCTATCTATAAAATGTACTCTAGTGCCTAACTTTATTTATTATATTCTTGTAAGACGAAAATAACTTAAAATAGAGGTTACGTAAAAGTTATTGTTACTGTTAAAAGCGAGAGTGGCATAGTAATATAAGTTTTGGTTGCCGAAAAGTAATTTGAAAAGATCTGCTCTATGATACGACTATGATGGTTGTCTATGACAGCGCTTATAAAAGGGGGACAAAATGCGACATTGCGTGACTTTATTTAAGAAGTAGGGTTACATATATAGTTTGATAAGCAAATGGGACTGTGGTTTAGTGGTTGTCTTTGTGCCTCTGGGGTTGTGGGTTCGATTCCAATACGAAAAATTTTATGGCATACTGATTGCTGTGTCGGTTTCTATAACCACGTGGATTTTTAAATTATTTTATGATATATGAATAAATTTAGTATTTCGAAAAATTTAAATGTTGGCATAACACAAAATGATGATTTTAGTGATATGGATCAATAATATTGTATTGGAAACTAAACCAAGAACACATATTTTCATAACCAACAACACTTTAACATTCAAAAATGAGAAAATTTAATAGCGGAGAATTTGTTTAATGCAATTTTATTACAGACTTGGTAAACATCAAAAACCCGTTTCCGCGAAGCTAAGTGTTTGATAAAAACAGGGTCTGTAACGTCGGCCAGATTTAACACGAGGCGAGCCCGTGCTGACTGGAATAATAATAGAAAGTTTGTTTTTTACTTAACGGGCACCAACTGCCAATAGATTCACACCGAGTATCGCTCGCGAATCTACTGACAATTACTTCTTCTTTGCCCTTCTACCGTGAAGGTTGGCCCTCAGCTTCACAAGAAGGAAGAATACAAATTCTTCCTTGTCTTCCGCCAGGTGGAATAGTTGTTCAACGGTGCTGTTACCCGTCTACTCTCGGATGTTTAAAATTACTTGAGTCTTGAATATTGTTCTAATACATACATATGTATCCATTTTTTTTTATAATGTTGGTTCGTAAAAGTGAATCACGTGATATAATGTATTGTAATATAAGTGCAATACAATTTGATTAGAATGTCTACGAGTGAGATTTAGTAGTGTAAAGTTTTGAAAAGCAGTAGAGCCACGCTGTTGTCAGCCATGATTCAGCATGAATGGGCAGGCTCGTCCGGGGTGGGGTACCACTGTCTCACAGGAGATTGATGTGAAGCGACAGGTATGCTGTCGCGTTTCGGTCGGTGAGTGAGACTGCCTAATAAAAAAATGCATCCTGCATACCCTGCCTACCCCATTTGGGAAAATTTCTCCGTTTAGTTACAGTCCCAACCCGAAACACGACATAGTAATTAGTAGATGAGGTCATATAAAGTTCTTATCAGTGACTCCTTTGTTATGTTTAATCAAAGATAAGTACACAAACATACATAAATTATAGTAGTATATGCTAATTTACATGTTCGCCTATTTATCATGATTATTTTGATTAAAGATGTTCTGTTAATTAGTTTAATTTTATGCAAGTTAATGGATTCTTTTGTACCGGATACATTAAGATAAGACATGTTGTTTTATTTCCTATTAGTAGAAATATTACTTTTGTTTCGTAAACTAAAATCCTACACTTGAAACTATAATCTGTTTTGTTAGCTGTGGTTTTTTATGATAATAATATACATAAACAATTCACTTGCAAATGACTATTACAAAAAGACAACACAATTGAAACGTATCTAGCGCAGGAAATTTCCATTCCTCATGCCGTAACTCCAAAAGAATATTTGCTGGTAACATTTTTTATTTACTGGAATCGAACCCACGGTCTCGTTACATAATTGTGGTCTATGACAATTCGTGTATAAATATGATAAAAGCGGATATTTTGGGTCACATGTCTGGGGTCGAAGTCCATGAGTTCAGTGACACATCGATCGAGACCGCTCGGTCCGCGGTACGAACCACGCATTATTATGTAGCACGCAACACTACTTGCGTCATCCGGCCGCACTCGCCTTTCGTTAATGAATCATTTTGTTTGTAAAATATTGTATTTTTATTCTACATATTTACCTAGTCATTAAATTTGAAGGAAAATATAGGGACTAAACCTATATGCCATTAATATATTTATAAGAATTTCTGTATGTGAAGTCCGCTAACTCGCAATATGCCAGCTTAGTGGACTGTGGCCTAAGACTTCTCAATCGAACTCAGAGCAGGGAGTGTGTATGGGCTATGTGTATGATATACTCATATTCTAAATGCAGTTATTTCTATCCAAAAATACAGCGATTTGGGAGAAAGTAGGACATTATGAAATTCGGATAAAATTGCTCCAACTACAAGTAATGACGTTTTAAAAGATATTACGCTACTTGGTTTTATTACTGGAACACAATTATGTACAACAGTCGAAAGATTGAATCTGTGTGGGCTTATTTTGATGTCGAAAAAGTATCTACGGATTAAATTATAGTTAATTTTATCGGAGAAGATAAAACCGCATTGCAAAAAGGTTTTTTAGATTTTTATGCATATATATACATTAGTAATTAAACAACCCACTACCGGGTTCAAACCTTAGCCCGTTATGATTTACTGCGTTTGATATCTATAAGCTCAGTCGCATCGAGTAACTTTGACCCTTACCAACTTAAACCGTTTTAATGCAATGCATTTTAGTGGCCAATTGTATGGGATGGACATAAAGTCAAAGTTATAATATAATATATGTTAGTAAACCTTAAAATATCACTCAAACTCACATAGATAATTCCCATGCATGTACGTATTACTTATTTTCCAACTGAAACGAATGCTGCACACATCAATATATAGAATTTGCAATCAGCCGAAGTTAGCCGAAGTCAGCCGATGTTCGCCGATGTTCCGCGAAGGATGCGCGCAGTAGAAAAGTAAAAGTAGCTTGAAAGTAGTGGCGGCGCGGCGCGGTGGTTCTCAGAACGGGCAATGCACCCGCTTCCTGCGCTGCACCGACACTGCACATTGTTGGATTTATTTACAGACGCCTCACATCGTGTTATTCAATGTAAATAACATTAAATTCAAAATGCAATAAACGCCCCAGAGATAGGTGAAACGATGAACGATCAAAGATGAATGGGCATGGATGAGAAAGGCCAATAAATAAAGTTAACACATTAAGATACGTTTCTTAAACGGAAAATTTTCTGTGCATCAAAACAAATATCTGGGGATTGCACAATTTCTTGAGATGACGATCAAAGAGCAATGACATGCAGATATAACTATAATTAAGATCTAGACATTCCTTCTGTAATCTGTTGAAAGGCAAATGTGACGCTTACCGTCAGACGACTTGTCTCGTCATTCTCAATAATAAATAACATGGCTGGAAATGATGAAATGACTACTGTTCATTGATAACTCTCGAAGTAATGCCCCCATTTCCCCTGGTATTTAGGTATGTCTGCATGCTGTGGATTGCGAGGGCGTGCAGAAACTCACGTACACCTTGCTGACGCACTCATTCGCGGTCCGTACGTGAGATGAACGACAAACTCACTATCTGATGATCATGCCCGGGCTCATTCATGTGATGACCCTGCGTGATTTAGTTTGTAAATAGACGGTGTTTAGACATATAGTACCTAATCTGTGGTGGAAATGTCCAAAATCAAAGAAGGTGTTGTAGATTCTTGTTTTAGGCAATGTTTTTTACTATGTCATATGGGCGTTTGTGGTTTTTATTTGCGCACACAGGATTAAAACAAATGTCATGTCATTATAACATTAGAACAGCGATGGAACTAACATTTAAATAACTTTATATGTAGTACATTCATTTTAAATTTAACAACTTTCATAAATAACTTTCTCAATATAAAATGTTCACACATCGTTTTCAACATTACAGATTTTATATTAAATAACTTATAACATATGAAACATTAGATATGGTTTTCCCGTAAAACTGATTAAATTTGAGATCGTGACTTCTGAACTTCGACGATTTTTTTCTATCGATTCTACAATTTTATAATCACTGCACTTATCAGACGTTAAAATTGATTAAATTACTCTCTCCTCGTGTTTTAAAAGTTCCAAATTAATAACAACAAAGTATACTGTATTGTAAGCCCATAATCGAGCTCTACAACAATGAGTTTGATTCTACGAGTTATGCCATTGACCAACGCTGGCCTAGTGCGGGTTGGCAAAGATCATAACTAAGGTATCTATTTTCCAGTATACTACTATAATATGTATATAGAGATATATCTCTACTAAAAGCCATTTCATCCTACAACACAAGGATTACTCTATTCTCCGACACGAAGTTCGAATGTTCGGACGTTCGACGCTCACGTATAAGTTAAAAGTTTTACACTTCTAAAATCAGTACTATTCTCTATGAAACTTATCATTCACTCCGAACTTAGTCTATAATTACAACGTATGATTGAGGATTCGAACATTTTGCAGAGTATTTGGGCACATTCGTACATTTTTACATACGACGGTCGAACATTCGTCGTCGTGTTGGATAATAGAGTAACTCCATAGGTCACCCGTGAGGTTGCTGGTAAAATAGACCGCGCCGGAAGCACGGCGCTACTGACGCGCGGAGCTGATACCTAGCTGTGTATTATATCTTACGTAATTACTTATGACCCATGAGTCATGAGACAGATATAGGTGCAGACTGAGAGATAGACGTACCAGGTTCAACTGTCTTTTCGTAGGTACCGGCACCACTCTGGTTAACATTTCGACTAATCTACAACACATTAAACAAAAATGACCCTAAATTGTATGATCATTGTCACATTTTCCTCAAGAAATTTCTGTGAGGAAGTCCCATAGATAGATTTTAATAAATACTCGATTAGCGTTATTACGTCATAATTCAGCGGGTATAAATGTGTCGAAGAGGTCAGAGACCGTTTGTTGCTAATTTATATTCGGTGAGCCTAGTTACTATACTAAATCAATATGAAAAATCATTTTATATGGTTATCTCAATCCCACCATTTCGTATTGTATTAAAATGAAGACTCAGTACTCTACTACTGTTTTTATTGTTTTAGTTGGGACTTGTATCGTGTGAGTAATGTTTGCCGTGATGTCACATCCTGTGTGGGCATGGTCAGGTTTTCCTGTACAAGCGACTGCAATTAATCGCTTTCGTAGTTTTATATTTTTGTAACATTACACAATTTTAATACAGCTTGCAATGTTAAAAACTGGTTTATTAATACTGCAAGTTTTGAAAGTTGCAGAACAATTTCCTCCCATCCGTGTTTCAACGGGTCAAACGGGTTCCATACATCTTATGCTTTGTTTTTTTTTGTAATATTCTTTTAGTTAAAGAATCGTTATACTTTTCTCAATACGACTCAATGGGCTTACAACATCTTCAATTGTTGAGTCACCTTACAAAACCACAAGGGAAGCCATATTTCAAAAATGCATTTGTTATTGGTCCATTGTGAAACCAGTTTCCATACGCTGTCTCCATCTTCTCGAATTTAAAAGCATGTGAGCGAATTTGCATAGAACCGTTAACCGAAAATGTACGATAACACCAAATTGACTTTGAAATGGCGTTCCTGTTCTTTTTAGGAAATAAACAGAATGGAAATTATGACGATTCGCAACAGTTCACGGTAACTGTACTCCGCTGGTTCGCTGTTTTTTGTTCGCGAGGCTAAGGAAGTCTGTTTATTCAGACGTGTTATTTAAAGTTTTATGTATTTTTTTATAATTGGAAGTAACACCTTAAAGGTTATGCTTGTTTGTTTCGATAAAAATATACTAAACTATTGAGTTTAAAGCTTTGTCAGCACGTTAAACTTTAAAATTATTATGTCGTCAAATTGCGTAATAAAAAAGACAAAAAATATACCTCTACTTCTTTTAGGTTATATATGACTATGTGTCATATAATTAGTCCAATTATTAGCATTTTGATACCGAAACTCTGCATTTTCCTGCGAATAGAAACAAATACAGGAATCAGAATGGTAGTAACTATTAAACCTGTATCCGTAGATAAAACTAATATCATTCAATGCTAATGAGTTGCGCAATGTTTTGGAGCGCCCATAAATTATAGACGAGCGCCGACATTTTGTTCTCAATTGTTGTTTGTCTATGCCACAATATCTATTGCGTGTTGCGTTTGCCCGCGTTTTTTGCATATTTATAGGCCGTAGATTATATGTAGCTTATAATTATTTTTGTATAATGTTTTCTTCGAGGAATAAGTCTGATACTTGTATTAAATTTAGTCGCTATAATCTGTTGAACCGGTTATATATTATCCTGATCCCAATGCTGGGGATAGACACAATTTGTAGGTCTTGTAAACTTAGGTACTCTACTGTGTCCAATATCCAAAACGGCTTGTTTGGCTTATTTCTTGGTTTACCTAATGATAAATAGCTATACACTCGACAACTATTTAAATAGTTGCTGTACATATTATACAGAATGTGTCACATATTATGAATACAATGTTTTTCAGACGTGTTAGTGCAGGTGTACATTTTATCATGTTATTATGAGTGTTATTTTGTCTTGATGGTTCTACAACTTTATTGCGTCGAGGAGACTGATAGATTATTTAATTGTTTTTTTTTTATCTTTAGCTATAATCGGTGATTCCAATTCGAATATTACCTACTAAGTCACCAGAATGATTTTCTTAAATAAAAAAATTTTTTGAGAATCGAACCCGCGCTTATTACTCATCACAACTGAGCTACAGCAGGCAGCTGCATTTCGCGGGCCGAGTGGCCAACATGCCTGTTTTCGATTCTTGGAACGCTGCACTTGCGAGTTGCGACTGCGACGCGCTACAAAAATAAAAATACAATGGTCGCTTTCACGCCGCTCGCTCACTCCACAACAGCATAACCTACAAACATTTTCACCGAATATTCAACTCTAACTCCTAAAAATAAAGTTGATTCTCAAATGTAAGTAGTACAATAAACAACGTTTTACGTGTGGTCGGATGCGTCACAGAATGGCGTCGGGCGAGCGGCGCGCGGGTCATCGCGCTAACGCGTACACTGTAGTTGCTAGCCACACGTGTATACTGTGTACGTATAGTTATGGAGGTTTTACGCTACGCTGTTAGTTACCAGCCGGTGGCTACTCGACGAAGGTCACGCGATCGCACTGCCGCCGAGCGATGCCCAGCGTTAACCGTCATATTTACTTGTCTTATGTTTATCGAATTTTATTGAGAAGATAGGGTTGTCAATGCACTTTACTCTTTTGATACTAGGGTTGTCAATTTTCATAGCAGATTTCAGTTTGCTTACAAGTTACAATCATTTGTTTGCCATTTTGTTTGGGATCAATTTACTTGTGGACTGAAGTCAAGTTAGTGTCCCTCAGTGACTGTCATTTTAGTGGGTGCATGTGTAAGTTGAAATAGTTTTCTCGTTTTGGTTATAGACCCGTAATTTACATTGACGAGTAAATTGCGAAGTATTCAAGTATATAGCTTGTATAAAAATCCTAGGTAGCACGGTGGCTCGTCTGGCGTATTTATTTATGTAACTGGTAGGGCTTCCAGCACGGCTTCGCGCCGGCTTAGCGTCTCCGAGACGCGCGGCTTAGTGCACGTCGAATGTCACCGTTGCTCACCGATTTCATACATACCATGCAAATATACACACATTCTTACATACCATAGATACATACACACATTCATACATACAAATCAAGCCTGTCTTGAATAGGGGTAGGCAGAGATTTCCACTTTGGTTCTGCCCTACACACACATCTTTACCACATATCTCATCTTTTTATCACTTTTTATGTTATTGACATGATTCGCTCAAAAGACAAGAGCATTTTTACAAAATGGTCAGTTAAGAGAACGTCTGTAATATGGAAGGTACTGTTTAGATCTTAAATAATTATATAATACTGCGAAAGATTGGTCGTGGGAGTTCAATTCCCGTGCAGGGACAAATGTTCGTGTACTCAATAAATATTTATATCTAGATGTTGTTGTTCTAGAGTTAGTCCGCCAACCCGCATTAGGCCAGCGTGGTGGACTATATGGCCTAACCACTCTCAATCGTACTCTCGATTGTAGAGGAGGCCCGTGCCCTGCAGTGGGTCGTATATGGGCTGAAAAAAAAAGATGTTGAAATTCTAGTAGGATCCACGCCAAGTACTACTACGTGGTTAGAACTGTCAGAAGTGTTTATAGTTTATACGAAATGATAAGGTTATCGATTGCAGTTAGTTTAATTACGTATGAGTTAACCGAGTGACTCACGTGTTATTTTCGTCAGTTATCTTTACGCGTAGTTTAAATATCCTGTTCAACCATGTGTTTATGATTAAATAGATTAATTGGACGTATGGGATTTCCAATCTGGAATATAAATTTTCCGAATTTTTAGGTTTAAGGAAAAATATTTAAAAACTCTTGTAATCGTAATACGTTGTTCAATGAACCAATCGTGAAAAATAATTGTCATTACACCACAAGTGGCACAGATTCGAACCTCGGAAAACATTGTCCACATCTTACATGCTACCGAAAAGTTATTCGTAGTATTGTTTTTACAACAAAAGTACTAACTCTGTGCTAAAGTTAAAAGTCAGTCTTTGACTATATAAAATATAGAGGGAGCGCTTTCATACATTTGTGTCATCAACAACGTAGATATGTATTTTCTGATTCGTATTTTGGTAAAAATTGAACTAATTATTGAATAACAACAAAGTGCTATAAATTCCGTTGGTAACCAAAAGTATATTTAGTTATTAACAATCTAAAACGAGTTTGTGTGGAATTCAATAGTCTCAAGCCACTTTTTTTTTCTTTTTCAAATTATTCGTGCATGTTGGACAACCTGTCAAATGTCAGCAGAGGGCAAAAGATGGTGGCCCGGCCCCACCACTTTTATTTTCATTTTTAAAGTACTAGCGCTCCCTCTATATTATAAATAGTCTAAGCAGTCAGCATTTGTAACATTTCTGCGTGTATAATTCACAATCTGCACAAAAATAGGCATTGTAACGCTACAGTCAATTACAATGGCAATTGGAAGCAGGTACTGGAAGAAATTGATTGTCCAAAGGCAATTCGAACGTAAGTGGGCCACGAGGAAGTGTTCAATACGTCCATTTGAAAGGCTATCATTGTGTCGGCGCGGCGATTGCCCCATTTCCAACGTCGCAGAATATTCCACTGCAGGTTTGGAGAATTGTAGATGAATTGAGCAAACATGTGCTAAAAATAATGTTAATTGGTATTACACAGCTGATTTTTGTTTCAACAATAATATCTGGAATAATAAATGTTAACTCGTCTTCATAAAGGAATCGAACCTGCCTCATTATTTCCTTGGCAATGTAGCATAATTGTCAATATTTTCCTCCCAACGACATACATTCACACTAATAACTAAACAAATAAATTACTGATTTTACAAAAACACGTTCGAAGTTCATTACACCATCAGTAAATAATGACGTCAACCCGTCAATTCGGGCTGAGCGCGCGTTCGAAATTCAAACAGCGAACGAATAAAGGCGGAAACATACTGTTGAAACGCAACGCAACGCAACGTGTGTTATATCAAATCAAAGATTTTGGACCAAAACCACCCTACGAACACGCGACACTACGTTGCGTCCGGTGTTTGAAATGTGGATATGGTCATAGAAAATAGTACGATTTGATTTGATTTAACACGCGTCGTGTTGCGTGGCGTTTCAACAATATGTGGCTGCCTTAACTGAAGTGTAAAAATACCTCAAGTTGACACGTTGCGGCGTCAAGGTCGGCGCGCGTGGGTGGTGTGTACGCGGACATGTGGCCACGCACTCTCACCGTACGGATTATTTTAAGATTTTAACTGACAGCTTTGATTGGCGGTGTGAGTGTAGCGTAGTATGATTTGCATTAGACTTGAAGATTAGAATTGCTTGTAGAATTGTCTAAAAATGCAAGCTTGGTCATCAATTTTCTAGATTTCGTCTTAAATCTCGAATGACTACGATTTGTCTTAAAACAAGCGTGTAAAAGTTACGTACATAACTAAGTAAATAGTCAGCGAAATCCGACGAATTAACCTTTTAGGGAATCTTAATCTGGATTTCGTATAAGTCTCAACTCTAAACTAATAAAACCAATGATGTTTCACCACGTGTGATACGATGAATCATTTCTTAAAAATAAAAAATGAAATATTTAAATGCTTGATGTTATTCTCTAGCCGGGATTTCCATTCAGCAAAATTGCGAGACCGCGACACCGATATCATTTTAATTAAATATATGAATGAATATACCTATCTACTCATTACCGATATTTCCCTTTTCATAAACGAATTTTTTCTCTTTAAAGTATTGATGAATATGTTGCCAAAAATGTTATAGAATAAATAATGTGTAATTTCAAAATGATGCTTGATAGTGTGAATGATAAGTTCAATCAGTCTGATTGACACTCCAGATTTTGGCGCTTACGACGTTTTTCCCATAGGCTCGATATCTTAGTCACCAATATATTGAATGCTCTACTGTATATAACTATATACTGTATAACGTGACGAGCAGATGGCATTCGTGGCAGCTTCTCGACTCAGTGATGTGGTCAAACAGGTCGGAAGCTGTGTGGGTGGTACATTCCCGCATCTCAAGCGAAATGAGATGATCGAACTCACCAACTTCATGATTGACATGTTAATACTTCTATTTAAATTATAGTATCTTTTTGGTGTCAATGGTCTCTGTCCACTAAAACATGACCGTGATATGATCGAAACGGTCTAGTGGGCAGCGCTCCTTAGTCATTCAAACAAAGAAACTGTATTTGCCTGATACTGTATTAGCCCAGATACGTCCCACTGCAGGGCATGAGCCTCCTCTATAATCAAGAGTACGATTGAGAGTGGTTAGGCCATATAGTCCACCACGCTGGCCTAGTGCGGGTTGGCGGACTTTACATTACATAGAAATTCTTGGAAATCGCAATTGTATGCAGGTTTGCTCGCGATGTTTTCCTTCACCGTTATAGTGCGTAGTGATTCAACGGAGTTTTCCTGAATTTTCGGAGTCATGTGTGTTTGACACACATGACTCCCAAAAGTCAGGGGTGTGCCCTGGGATTTGAATCCGCGACCACCGTGCACATGGTGGCAGCCGCATCTGGACCTGGTCCAACAGGCCACCAAGCACCTCACTGCCTGATAGGTTGACCATACTGGTCATGGAGTGCGAAGCTATAGTGGGTAGAGTCCATTAAGCTATAGTAAGCTCGTTCTGGTTGGTCCTTCTTATATAATTTTCTTACTGGCGTTATCCCGAATAGTGCCAGTATCTGTTTTCTGTCTGTATCTCCTCTTTGTACCATTAGTTGTAATACCATCCATTGAGCTGGATCGAAGAGTATGTGAAGAGGTAGATGAAAGTAGTATCTTAGAATTAAGGAAAGTAGAGATCCTTAGACTCTGCCTACCTCCAGATAATAACACACTGAAAATCAGGATACAGGCGTGTGTTATGTATGTTTGTTAGTAACTTATTAACAGGCAAAAGCCCTTTTGTATTTTAACGCCCTACTACGTAAGGATTGACAAAATAAAACAAAACGTACGTTCTCACTCATCAATAATTCTTCGCAGTGAGAATAACTCGTAAAGCTTATCTGAAGATCCGCGGAGTTGGCGCCAAAATAGAAGTTCAAATGAGTACCCCCCCTTTCATTCCACCCCCTAACTGCCTAACAACCCCCGGGGGGTAACTTTGTTCTGTTGTTTGGGACTCAGGAGTTTTAGCCTACGTGTTCAGCTTTTGTTGGGATAAAATTTGTACGTGGATGTAGAAAGAAAATACAAATTTAATTTCTTATTGAAATTACTAAGATAAACGTTATAAGGTAAATTAGTCATTCCCAAAAACTAACTGCCCTATTCATAGACAGTATTAAAATCCATTCTAGTGATCGACTTTTGAATTCAATTTGAGCGAAGAAGACAAAACATTTGATAAGTAAAATAGGTTTTAAAAGTGTCTATGAATGAGGCTGTGAGCGTTTGGTGTCTTTAACTGCGGGGTGTTGATCAAAATGAGGTCAGGTCAGAAGAGTCTCTTTTAGTCGAAAGAAAAAATAGTATATACTATTGCAAGGGTTTTCAGTTTACGCGTTCAGTGTCAGCTTGGTAGTAGCTTCGGTCTGGTTGAGTGACTACAGTAGAAATCTGACGAATGTATTGATTCATCTCGTATTTGTGAGTATGATTAATAGAACATCTGTACTATAATATTGGGTCATCAAACTGTAAATTAGCACAATTTAGCATCAATTGAGGTTACTCATAACTTTGATTTAAATGAAGTATCACGCGTACACCATTTTCCACTGTATAAATATATTTCGGTGCTTTTGTCATGTATAATTAATTTGCATTTGGCGACATTTCACACCTTCAAAATGATTTCTCAAATAATGAATTGTTATGGACAATCCTTTTATACCAGAAAATTTACTATAAAAAGTAGCATCTTGTTTTGTTATTTGCGATTTTCCCCAAACCACATGAAAAAGTAGCAGTGTTCATAATGCATTTCACATAATCACATACTACATCCATATTTACTACATAATATTCAAAATTACGCAAATACATAAATCTAACACGCAGTTGCACCAGGCGCAAAAACTCTCCAAATAGCTTATCAGTAGCGTTATCAGTTATGAAAGCGGTCGATTTACACGCACTGTTTGTTGCCACCAATAACGGGTACGCTGCTCTGTGTATGTAAACAAATGCTTTCTCCACTTGACGCGTCAAATAGTTTTAGACAGTAGAGTCCTCGCCAGATAATGTGCGCGTGACTGATTCGCTTCTAATGTTGCCAGCTCTATGAAAATTAAAATCACCACAAAAATGGAGATTGTGGTACCTATAGCAGATTGAGTAATTCTTTTATCACGCAATTGGCAAAATGTGATATAATTTTAATGCTTGTAATTTAGAATTATATTGTCTTATTATAAGTTTTATAAACGGAATCGGAACGTAAACTAGCTCTATGTGTAGAATATTTCATGTTACTACCATAGGATCGGATATTAATGATATGTCACTTCAAATGAATTTCTCTTAATTAAATTTAATCACTTTAGCTAACGTATTGTTATTCTACTGCGTATGACATTATTCATGATAACAAAATAAATTTTCCCCAGTCTGAATTCTGAAATCTGAGAGTCCAAAAAAGCAAATATTTTTCTACACTTACCGAAACGAAAAAATATAAGGCGTATGCTAATGAGATTGTAAAGATCCGCTTTAGTAAGGTAAGTGTGAATCACCTGGTTTAGTCACTCGTAGTACAATGGCGGTGAGTCACGCGGCGCCTGCACCTTTGTGCAATATTTTGCCGACGTTGTGACTTGCGCCACTGCAGGTAGCTTGCAACGTGGCGTTGGGAGTTCATTGGAGTCATTCTGGGTATGACGGGTTTCTAACCAAATTGTCGTCGAAAATGACTTTCAAGAGAACACTTGTTGTATAATTTTATAATATCTGTTTGATATCTATGATTACAAAAACATGACCAACACTTTTCCGTCTTGTCATTAGTTGTACAATATGCTTTTTTCCGAAAATTAAAGTGTTGCAAATTATTATAATTGTATTAATTAATTACAACCAGAAGACTGAAGTATAATATAAATATAACAACACTGAAGTGAATAATGCATTAAATTATTCGAAATGATGCTTACGGGCTAGACTTACGCTGTCTCACTGTCTCAAAGGATTCTCCGGTGTACCTATGCTGGATATTATTTTTAATAGATTGTAGCAGTTCAGTATTGGGCATGGGTTTCTAAGGGCAGCCTTCTACGTTTGTCAAGTCTCGATGTCCAATTTGTAACGCTTTCTCGTATTTAATTCCTTAACGCTAATGTAAGTATTTCATCAACCAAGCCCTTTCTCTTTTACCACATTGAATCACAAAAAAGCCGTTACTATGTCTGTATGTCTACTAGTTCGAACTAAAAATACATACGTACTGTTTATTGCACAGACGCAGTAAATCATTTCGCTCGACCTCAATAATGCAAATAAATAAAAATGTTCCACGCAATGAGGCCATTACGAGTGATTGTCTCGCACGCATGACGAATGCGCTGTACTCAACATTTGTTTATACGCATTATGTATCTATTGTTATTATCAGGGGCAGGGTTTTTGGTTGTAAAATAGGAGTACACCCAATATTCGCACAGAAGTTCTTCCACAGTAAGATACAAAACATGAAGCCTTGTAAAGTGAGTGTCAGAAATTACAAGCGGCTTAACGATTTTTTTAAAACCCATACGTTTATAGATACTAAACTTTTATATACATAAGCATAAGGTTTTCAACTTAAATATCTTATACAGAGGATTTTCTGACTTGGAATAGTACCAGAACCCCGCGAATCACAGCAAATAGACGCTATCTGTTACTTTGTAAACAATAATTCTGTTTTTGCGGAAAATGTAAAGTAAGACACGCATTATTAATGTCAAGTTAGTTGATAAAACAACGGTGCCGACCTTAGGTTGTATAAAAGTTGTCAGAATGAATAAAGCGATGTCCTTTGCATAATCATCAGCCGATTGACGGATACGCCGCGTAATAGAGTAATTAACATTCATTCACAACGACGCTAATTTACACACCTTTTGATAAGTATCGAGTAAAGTTGGCATTTAATCAATGAGAAACGTAATTTTTCGATTCTAAAAGTGGTGTTGTTTCTGTAATTGTATCGTCCGATATTCGTCCTACTGCAGTACACGGGCTTCCTCTACAATCGAGAGTACAATTGAGAGGTTGATTGTTTCTGTAATGGGTGAAAATTAACTTAGCCAACGAATGACAGGGACGCCAATACTATCCATCCATCCATCCATCCATCAGCCAAAGGAAGTCCACTGCTGAACATAGGCCTCTCCCAATGATTTCCACAGTGATCTGTTGGAGGCAGCCTGCATCCAGCGACAATACTATCGCCTTGGATCTATTCCTAGGGCACTCTTTTAGCTTATTGTAGCTCGCTTTAATTATTATCATGTGGAGAAACTTGTTTGCGTAAGATGTTAAATGCCAAAGAGTCCCCCTCTTTCCTTAAGGTTTACCTTTCACTTACTTTTGCAGCTTGCCAAGAAATAAGACAAATTAAATATAAATCTGATCATATATTTTCTCTCCGACAGCCGATAACCCGAATTGCTATTTACAAAGTTCAACAAAGTTCAACTATTTACCTTTAAAACATTATTCAACCTCCAAGCCGCAATGTCACAGCGCTTGTCGTGTATAATGAGCTGAAAGTTCCTTATTTTTCCATTTTAATTGCGTAGGAAGTTTCTTAATTCCGCGAATGTTAATTAAACGGAAAGGTCGTAAGCGACACGCGCCGAGTAATTCCAAATGACATTTTCATGTTTACTCAATTTGGAGCTGATTTTTTTACAACCGTTAATTTGGGAAAAGTGGGGTCGGTGTACGTGATTTCGATTTTCTTGAATATTTTATTTTATTGTGTAGGTTTTACTCGTGTATTTCTCCTTGTAGGATGGGAGTATAAAAATCTTCCGTAGATCTTGCAAAATAAAAATCCTTTGCGAAGCGAAAATTAATCAAATTGGCATTATAGATCGTATTTTTCTACAAATGCGTTGGAATGGCATCGATTCGAACTTACGAGCTGTTATATTTGGCAGCTATATTCTCGAAAGTTCTCAACAAGGTTCTTGTTATACTAGTTATTACGCATAAAAAAATGAATAAGTGTCTTGAAAAAAATAGCATTAGTATAACCAATAATACCGTGAAAGAAACCGCATTGGACCTAAACATAAACAACTGAAATGACGCCTGCGTTCTCTAGCATGACACATTTATTCAATGTCCATAAAAACAATAAACCATAACTAAAGAACTACAACAAGTTAATTAAAATATTTTGTTTGTAAGTTGTTTACCAGAATCCATTCAATTGAAGGCATATGATCGATGCACCGTTACTCGAATGTCCGAGATGACGCATGGTCCGACCATCCGGGGCAACTGGTTTTGAAAGGTACCTTTTAGTTTCGGAGCCTTGGTCGGTGTCGGGATGAAATCATAAGATTGTGTTAAAATCATCATGTTTCTGGTACGATGTAAAGAATTATCAGGGACGCAGTTTGGTAAGCTATGGGTGTTACGAATATTTATGTCTGTATTTTATTTTTAATTTAATTTGTAATGAAATTATGTCTTGATATAACTGGTTTGGTTGTACGAACATTTTTTTTTGCAGTTGAACAAAATCGTTCTCAACACTTAGCAATTCGCAGTTTATACACACTTCAGATCCATTTTTCTTTAATAAATTGATCATTGATTTTACTACAAACATAACATCACGCCTATGTCTCATAGGAGTAGACAGAGACTAACAATCTCTATTTCATTTTCCATTTTCTGATTTATCACCTGCGAATACATATCTCATTTCTAAGTTTTCTTTAGTTCGCAAATGATCGTATACCGTGGTGAATGATGGAACGGTATTCAATCTCCCACGCGAACTAACTGGTAACTAACTGGGTTTCATAAAAGTAAAGATTGTGTGCGAATATAAGAAAAGCTGTAAAAGACGTTAAGGTTATTGACCTTACCGGAATTCAACGTACTTCTGTATTGGTAGTTTAAGAGGCCCTTAAAATCCATGTCTTAAGTTTCTCTCCTCTTGAGCCCTGTAATGCTCAGAGGAAGCTAGAACGGTAGGTGATCAAGTATGATGATAACTTAAAGCAGGTGAAATTCTATCTAGATTTGGATTTAAACATTAGTTAATATCAGATCGCTAGATTTCACGACGACCTGGTTAAGGTCGCAGGAAGTCGTTGGATGCAGGCCGCTTCCAACAGGTCTATGTGGCGATCCATGGGGGAGGCCTGTGTTTAGCGTTCCTGAGTTTTCCTGTGTGTGGATTTCCTGTGGCTGAAGAGGGAGAGAGAAAGAAAGATTTCACGAGGAAATTTTATCACAGTTTAACAGAATCTGTTTAATACTGTGGGAATCAGGAAATAACAAACAGATAGTGTGAATTTATGTTATTGGAACGGGTATAAATCCTGTCAGAAATGTTTCGTGTGGTGTAGGAAAATGAATAGAATTTTGAAAGTTTCCTTTGTCGATTTATTATGCTTGTAGTTTGTGACATGTCATGTTGCCTATGATAAATAATATGGTTTCCACATATGATGTGTAATAATGTAGGGTTTCTGTTTGTGAAAAACTTCACTACTTATTACCTAAGTTTATGTGTGTTTAATATATTACGAAATAACACACACGGATCAAAATATTTTGTGACTCCTATTAGAATTTATTCAGCAATTTGGTCTTGGGCTAATTTTCTATAGGTTTTCTTTGCTACATTGAAATATTCACATGAAACTTGCCAATATTCGAATTAAAACTACGACTTTAGTACTAAATCCCAACATATTGAAATGTGGGCGTATGCCCATCCCTGTATCATGGATTGTACAGACAGAATCTCGTTATAATTGACGGCGCAGAAGCCATTGACCCAATGAAACGGATACGCGAATAAAAATAGTTCTCAAACTTTACGACCGGACGTGTTTCGCCACGATTTAATGGCTATGTGCGTAGTTTTATGTATTCATATATACGCTTGTTTTTTTGCAATCACTATGCACGACCGTGACTGAAGGTTTAAAGTTTGCTGTAAACAGGTGTCATTTTTCTAATATTTTTTTAAGTTCACTTTGTCGAGTTAGCATGTATGCATATGTCTTAGTTTCTATATTGTATATTATGTACGGATGTGCTTGGTATACTCGTAGTGTAATTCAGTTCGTGGAATGCTTGTGTAATTTATTTTAATTTAAATGTTCTAGAAAATATGAATAAGTTTTGGGAAACTTCCTGATACATTGCTCATTAACATAATTTTGTTCGTAAATTGCTCTAGATATTTTTGGAGGTTCAAGTTCAGCAGTGATCCTATGTCTGATGATATTGTTGTTGTTGATGAAGATGATGTTGTTGTTGTAGTTGATGTTCATTATATTGGTGATAAAGATGATGATGTTGATGCAATGAATGTTTATCCTAAAAGATTGTTTTTGTTGACAGGCCCGGGCAGACGGATCACGGGCACGGCGGCGGCGGCGCGCTGGCATACGGGGGCAAGCCGGCGGGGGCTGTGGTGGCGGGCCCGCAGCCCCGGCCGCCGCCGGCCGCGCCCTACGCCCCGCAGCCCTATCCGCCGGCGCAGTTGCGCCTCCACCAGCCCGGATATGGCTCAGCAGCGCTCTCTTATAGGTATCTGTCACTAGTTTTTATTTGATACCATTCGCTTAGACGTAACAAACTCTCTAAGAAAAGGTAACGAAGTATGTCCAGGAAGGAGTCACCGGATCTTTAAAAATAGTTAAGTCGACGAGTCTGCTTGAACGTATTAATATGTAGAAGTTGCAATTATTGATTCAAAATACTTTTTGCTAATTTGATAGGGATCAAAAAAATGTAAAAAGCCTAAAATCTTCCTCAAGATTAGGGAATTTTAGGCTTTTTAGATCAGGTTTTGACTTTTAGCAGAGGAAGAAGAAAGTATTAAACTTTCAAATACATACATACAGTTAAACCCGGTTCAGAAATACTAAAAATATAATAATAAAAATAAATAATTGGCTATATCAGATTGGTGATATTTTACCATAACCAGCCTCATTATACGATTATCTATGTAAAGCTAGTCCCATAGCATTCAGTTTATCTTTGAAAGTATTCATCTTGCAACTGTTTACTCGAGCCAGCTTAACCGGAGGGGCTCATTAAAAACTGGGCCGCTTAGAGTCGACGCGTTTAACTCGGAATAAAAGTAGGACTCGCTACATACTTACACTGAAAGATATACTACTGCTATGTTCATATCTGTATCAGCCCGTATACGTCCCACTGCAGGGCCTCTTCCACAATCGAGAGTACGATTGAGAAGAGTTACCCAATAGTCCATCCACTACGCTAGCGTAGTGCGTGTTGGCGGACTTTCCACATAGAAATTCTTACAATTGCAGGTGTACTCACGATGTTTTCCTTCATATGCCATCTACTGCTATTTAGTATGTGTTGGTGGTATCCGATTCCGCCCGGATAGCAACCACATAATATGAAAAAAATGGAAAAATCGTTATGTAATAAAATAAATTTTACAAATGAGTTACAATAATACAAGGGTTCTCAAATTAGGCGTTGCCTGTTTCTTAAGAAATCATATACCTGGAAAACCTATCATAATACACAGTCAAGTGTGTCCCATTTTAGGTTCGTCTGTGTTTAAACTTTCAACCAGGCCGGTTTTGTTCTTACAGAGAGACCATTTCTTGCGCGTTATGACCCAAGATAGATCTGTTTTTTTAGTTAAGGATTATTAATGTGTTATATTGATTCGCCGTTCCTTCATTTCACGCTAATTTCTATCCATTGCGCCATAAATGAGATAAGTATAAGACGCCATTACCAATAACATTTGCCGTTATGTGGAAAGCGTTAAGGCGTGCATATGTTAAAATTTTATGAGTCATTTAACGTTTCAAAGGCAATATTTGGCGAGGCTTTGTAAGCAATGTTCTCAGAATTCGTTGACTTGCCTTGTGTTCACATGTTCCGTGTGTTTCGCCTGATTCTTGAGGGTTTCGTGATGTGTGCGTTTAATGAGATACATCATACAACCCATGGGGCAGCCTGTTTTGTTGGTTTCGATAGTCACGTAAAATGTTTTGTCTGATCGCCGAAAGATGCGCCACATGCTTTGCAGCTTGTTAGGCTCTGTTTTGGCTGTATACCACCGTAGTCTTTTAATGATGAATGTTTTCATAATCGAAGTATTTTTTTCCAAATATACGTGTATTTTATCATTTATGTACAAAATTCAGATTCCTCATCAACCACTTCCGCCTCATACAGCGTAACAGGCCTGTAGTCACGAGATCTGACAGGCTCGCAGACAATCGAACGACAGCCGCCGACTGCTTGCAACGCACAATGAGTTTCGTACCGCTGATAACAAAACAACGCGGTATTGTCGCTGTAGGGTTGACTGACTCTATTAAAAAGGTCTTTAGATGACTTGAGATTTT
The DNA here is from genome assembly GCA_033459515.1 of Theretra japonica. Lineage (NCBI taxonomy): Eukaryota > Metazoa > Arthropoda > Insecta > Lepidoptera > Sphingidae > Theretra > Theretra japonica. Next base: position 1,656,913 of record CM065942.1, read on the forward strand.
TCTATATTCAGGTGCACAAGTCAGGTCGTAATAGCGCTTATCAGAAAATAGGATAGATGTTTAATGTTTATCGCCCGAATACTCAAACGCTACTTAAATATTAGGCTGCACTTAACTACGCAAGTCCCGCTTAAATGTATTGGCTAAGTAGAACGCGGGCGTATGTAAAATATCACGTTCTATATTTGTTACCTTTGTTTACATATTTAGGTAACTCTTTTCGTGAAATATTCCACCTGGAGTCTGGACGATACTGCATACGACGCGTAGTGTAGAATAGCATTTCAGCCTTGTATTATTTAGGGTTTGTGAGCGTGAGATGAAACGGAACAATAGAATTTGTCTGCCAAGCGGAAAAATAATTCAATTTCTAACTCAAAATCGAACGCGTCACTACGGTGCTTTATAAAATACTTTCTGTTTTTTCAAACCCCGTAAGGTAACGGAATGTTAAATTCGCGAAAGAAGCTGCGGAATGTGGGCGAAATGTTTCTTGTTCGGGGCTCTTATTTGCGGGTCGCAGGGAATGCGGAGGGATGGAATTTTCTTACTACCCTTTGACGCTATTTGTCCGAATTTAAATCGGCGTTAAAAAGGATTTATGGAGTTCCAAAAATGTTGGTTGTTCTGTTTTGGGATTTTTTGTATTTTTTTTAATTTAATTCAATACAGCTTAGTAAATTACCATCGGTACTGTCTTTAATTAAAGACCTTAGCCTAACCTAGAAAGCTAAGGGAATTTTTATTAAACTATCTTCAATTTATTGTCATCCAAAACACATATAGAACTTCTGTTACGGCTTGACTTCTGATATCAAACGATACTTCTGGAACTGCCGTCTTAAAGTTCTTTAATGAACGGAGTTTGAGACAGTTACCACCAATATGATCACAACTATAAGTCTTCCTAATATGACATACAGGAACAATGTCCCAATGGAGTAGGCAGAATATAAAGCAGCAAGTACTACGATCGAAATATACCTTTTTCGACACCTATGAAGTACTACATCGAAGAACGGTCTTCAGCTTTGAGTATTTCTTACCAATAAGAGCAAAACGCAGGCAACTATATCAAAAGCAAGTAATTATGATTAAGCCGTCAACAAATACAAGTAAAAAACCGAGGATATTAAGGTCAGTCTCGTAAAAACACTTTAAATGCCACATATAAATTAAGTTTCTTGACATTTTCAATATTTCGTGGAGTTAACAAAAAGTAAGTAAAATATTTAATTAGAAATACAAAACGCAATGACCTGATGTAATGACCTTTGTGACCTTGGTGTTAGATTTTGGTAAGGTCAAGAACGAATGATATTGATAGGTCATCAATACAGTGAGTAGTAAATATAATAATCCAATCCATCAGCCAAAGGAAGTCTACTGCTGAACATAGGCGTCTCCCAATGATGTCCACATTGACCTGTTGGAGGCAGCATGCATCCAGCGACGTCCCACGTCATCCCGTCAACGTGTTAATAAATATAATAATATTAAATCAAAATTTGAGGCATATGTAGGATTCTTTACCCTTATTTTGTTTAAGAATCAAATCTACAACCTCACGTTTCATATGTCACGCAGCCAATAAACTTGATGCAAGTGTTTGCAGCAAAGAGGATTTACCATCAAGTTACTGTCAGGTGCAAAATCTTAAAAAGGTGATATGGTGACATGTCAAAAACACCGCCCCGGGTTGGCAACCCTAGACACCGTCACGCGAGTCCCGCGCCCCACAATGCCCTGGGAACCACGAACAATGTTTTTGCCCAAGCCCGAGATTACATTGTCTCTCAAAACGAACGATCTTTTTAATGTTTAAGTTTCACTGAGAATTGCGTTAGTTTCATTTCCTGATGTGTTTGACTCATCGCTTCGTCTGGGAATGTATTGTATTTCAATTATGATACATGTGTTTATGTGACTCGGTGACGCAGTTGTACTACTATATGAATATGACGCTGAGGTCTCGGGTTCGAATCGGGGGTGGGGCAAAGTGATATTGGATTGAGGGCAAAGTGATTTCTTTTCATTATCTGTCTGGAGTCAGGAATTTGTGCCCGATATGGCGATAGATTGGCATCCCATCGCATTGTGGGACGTAACACAAAAGCGAACCATTGATGTCCTTGTAGCACGTCTGCTTACCCTTTCTGGGAAAAAGGCGCGAGTTTATGTATGTATGTACGTTGAAAGAAATTATTAAATTGTTTAGTAATGCATCAAAATATTGTTTCTTGTCTTCAAAACATAGTCAATAAATGCACTGTTATTTAAGGATGTTATATTAAATAATTTGTTTGTCGTTATCAAAGCCACGAAATGTACTTATTGTTATTTGTTAATGTTTTTCTCTATAAATCGCTCATAATTGGGATTATTTAAATTTGTGTACATGTTGTAATATGCTGTATTGTGAGACATTCAAGTATCAACATTAAAAGCGAAAACAATGATATAGTCTTGTTTAATATGGCGTCGTTTTAGGCAAGTAAAAACCGTTAGTAATTACTGAGTAAAGTTGGTCGTGTTTATGAGCAGACGTGACGCTTACCATCAGGCGAACGATCTATTCGTCATTTTGGCAAATAAGAAATAAAAATACAAAGACTGCAGTCATTGACAGTCATATTTACTAACGAGTGACGTCATTAACAATCCACCAATGTAGACCGTTTTCGTTCTTAATGCGCCACTTAAAAAAAAACTTACTTTACTGCTATTGGCGGCGTGTAGGTATGTTATAAAATATATTCTTTTTTCACTTCAAGTATGGATGTATAAAGTATTATAAAGATAACTACGTCTCAATTTGAAATAGTTTATTTTTTGCGGCGGCGCGGCACGACAATGGCGAATATCCTTCGTATCGGATAATCGCAGGATATCCCACGATAGACCGTCACAATGGTGACAATCGTCGTCAACACTTACTTCACTTTAATCGACATTCGTTTCAATAGAGCGGAAAAAGTGTACTTTGCCAATTTAATTTTAATTACCCATTTTTAACATTAATTTTTTATAATATTTATTGTCATAAGAATTGCTTGTATTATTGTCTGCTTATCTAATTTTAACTGACTTTAAAAAAAAGACGAGGTTCTCCATTTTTATCTATTAATATTTCGTAGTATTTCTTTATCGTCCCGATTGCTGACAAGTATGGGATAATGGCAGATGAGTGATGTATGGATTTCAAGATTTTGACAGTTGTAATCTGTATACTCTTTCACCGTCCAAAAAAAATTTTTTTTTCGTGACTTACGCAATAAATTACGCATAAATATCACTTAAAATTATTATCTACATGAAGGTCAAGTGTCCTAAAGTTCGCTGGGTCTGAATGCCAGCTGCTCCCAAGAGTTTACTTTGGATATCTCTGTGGAAGGTCTGTACTCAGATATACCGATGACTTATGATGATAAAAAAATGACTAATTGAATTATCAGTTCCGAGCGAAATCTTGTTTAAAACCTAAGCAATTAAAGCCATTACACGAAGATAAACAAATTAATATCGCTTAAGTTCTCAGTAAACTTACAAGTGCAGATCGAAATAACCCGTTGGCGTCGCTCCAAGGGAGTTATGAAAGTGCTCGCAAATAACACGATGCGTGTGTTGAGAGGAATTGCATTCCCCTGTCTCCCCTCCCCGCCCTTCCAAACATTTATTTTCGGACAATGTTACGTTGTCACTTTTTCAATTTTCTTTTGGCTGTACGTTCGAGTTTCCTTGCACATCGATTCTGAATTCTAAAAACCTTGATTAAAATAGATAGGGTTAAAGGTTACATTGATTGAAAATTTATTGAGGTTTCTCACTGATTGAAATGCGAAACCAAACCGTTAGTTTTAATGGCTTCCACACAGTCCAACTAATATCAACTTTTCCAATCTAATTTATAGACATACCAACACATCAACGATTGGATGGTTGGAACGTCGGGCGATAGTGTGGAAGCATGCCAAAGTTTTGAGGATGTCCGGATATTCAAATATTATTATGTATTAACGCTGGAATTTGCTTGGTGTTATATTTAAGTATTTTCCTCAACATGCGTGCGTCTTTTTATAATGATTCGCAGAAGCGTATGCGCTCAGAATACATTGGAGCTCTAATGTCAGTGGAATTTCGTCGCTTAGACCTTAAACTTGGCTCATTCATTCATGTTTGAAGCAAGTTGTATTTTGTTATTATCGATATTTCAGGTTGAACTTGATAACTTTCAGGCCTGTAAAATGGAAGTAGTTAATAAGTTATTCGCCTTATTATAAATTATCACTAGTGGCTAAAAACATTCGCCATTCCTCGAGTAAAACGTATATCACCATTTTTAAGGATCGGAAAGGAGGATAAAAATGAAGACGTAAGGATAAAAGCCAGGCCAAATCTTTCATAATTTTTTGAGCCTAACACTTTATACCTTGCTTGTCTTTAATGTGAGAAACGCAAAACTGGATCCATTTATTTGCGAGACTGCAAGTTTGGCCAAAACTCACTGTATCTGACAAAATGCCATTTAAAACTTTGCAGTCGCGTTCACAGTTTCCAATAGTGTCTGTTGCCAAGCGCATTACGACACAGCAATGCACAAACAACAATAAGCGGTAAACAAAAGTGTCGTGTGACGACACGAACGCGTACACAGAACGTAATGCGACACCAGACTTGATACCAAGAGTGTGTTGTGTTGCACCGACAATCATCCAGTTATAGCATGTGTTGTAATGTTAACGTTATTTTGTTGTGATTGTTCTGTACTGTATCGTCCCGTATTGGCTTAATATTGAAACGACTTGACAATCTAGAGTTACATTGAACCAGCTTAGAGCATAGTTATTCAATGATCCGAAACGAAGTACGAATTTTGGAGCGTTCGACGTCTGAAGTAAGGTTAATGTTTTCCACTTCTCAAAATCAATACTGTTCTTTATGACACTTATCATTCACTCTGAAAGTCTATGGTTACGACGTAAGATAGGGCTCCAACATTTTGTGGAGTACCTAGGCACATTCGTATATTTTTGCGAACGACGTTCGAATGTTCGAACTTCGTTTCTGATCGTAGGAAACCCTATTGCGTGTTGGCGGACTTTAGATACCATACCAATTTAATTAAATACACCCAACTGACACATACATAGTCCCACACTAAGATCGAGTTTTCAGAAACTACGTTAGACTTTTCGCTCTCACAAACACCCAGACTCCGGAGAGTTGTATGTATTGTGAAATTAAATCTTAAACTTTACTAATATACTGACAAGTAAATAAACGCAATAAATGCGGGCATACAAACAGTACGGTCTTTAACAAGTTAGATAATATTCAACACTTTAACGCATGCGGGTTTCCTGTTTCAAAGCTTTTGTAAGAGATCAAAATAAAATTCCAAGACAATGCTGAATCACAATTATGAGGTAACAAACATAAAAAAAAACATACAGTCGAATTGAGAAAAATTAGTGCATTTTCACTGCTGTTTGGTGGGAGAACTAGATATAGCGGTGGTACCTACCCAGGCGGCATCTCACATATGAGAGACCTACCACCACTCAGCACTGGCAACAGCTTACACAAAATGTAAATCGCCAATTAAAAGAACCTCTTGCAAATTAAATTTCTCGCGGAAGTGAAGGTATTAATCGATAGCAAGTTGTCGACGCCGAATATTTTTGCATAATGTTGGAGCTGGTGAAAATAACATCACGCGAGGTTGGACTGTCGCGCTGCTAGTCGCGGCACGTACGGAAAACACGTGTCTTTTATTTGCATCCAATAGCAACACCACGTATTATTATGAATCACTTTAATGTGAGTGGCGGGACTAGAAGCTCACGATATTTGGGTGACAATCCAAACCCATGCATCATACAGTAGTGTTTCAGGAATTATAGGTGTATTAATAGTCAATCACCACGCGCTATAACGGCAAATCAAAACATCGTGAGGAAACCTGCATACCGCAGCGATTTTAAAGATATGGTATGTAAAGTCTGCCAACCCGCTCTAAGCCAGCGTGATGGACTATATGGCCTAAGCTCACCCAATCGTACTCTCGATTGTAGAGAAGGCCCGTGCCCTGCAGTGGGGCGTATTTGGGCTGATACAGATTCCCAAAATCGCATTTATTACATAAATCAGCAATGTCTTATATTTAGATAATTTATCATCACCACGATGATGTAAGTTTCTGACATATACTTATAGATAAGAAGCTAAATAAAAACTAGTTAATACTTCTTATACCATCCTGGCAATGAGTAAGGTTGTTGGTTTGTCTGGCACCACAAACGACAGTCTTCCGATTCACATTAAAAACTAAAGATTAATGGCAATTGACATCATTCTATGACTAACTAGTCGAACTGATGACTCATGTAGATGCAAAAACATTTTAACCGACGCGACGTGCCATCAATCAAATGAGAAGTGAAAATCGATAGCTGAAATATTAGTAAGCTACGCTTTAATGTTTTGCGTAGAAACGTAGACAAAAAACGAATGAAGTGTCTGATTTCCTGTACGGAATCAGAGTATTAAAATACATACTATATACATATGTATATCCGATAGGCAGAATTGTTACTAGGCTCTACAGAATTCACTTACTATTTCCCTCTTAAGATATGGAAGGGGTGAATTTTGCTTTTTAAAATCACATACATAAATTGTCTGAATCTAGGATCACAGCCCACAAATTTACCACCACATCAATGAAGCTACACGTTTTATAATACCTTCATTTTGTTTTGGCGTAGTAAGATTAGACTATATTGTAAAAGGCGGACCGGGGTGGTACAACTAACCACTTTCTCCCATACATTTTTAAACACTGGAATCTGACATTTAGGCGGAGATAATTACTTATGTTTCATTTGGTTCACTAATCACTTTCATTATTTATATCATGTACAGAACTAAATGGCGCAACAATATTGTCTTAAATAGTTGATAAATAAAACAAAGATTTATTTTCGATAAAACCACGACCCAACATGTAATACTTATATTTTTTGTTGCGCAGCGTGTAAAGGTTATCCGGTATTTACAACTACAATAGTTCATTATCAGCCATTACAGTCATCAATCATATATTGCAATTTCTTCACGTGTTGTACAATTTATTAAACTTTGTTTTGTCGGTTGTCACAGTTCCCGCTTTCGCGATTTACATTTCATTCATTCGTTCATTCACCACGTGGACCGGAGTTCGGACGCGGCAATCAAAACGTCACGTAAACAAGTTAGCTAGTGAAAATCAAAATATTCCAGTGTTATACGCGATAAACTGTACGCGTCTTTATTTAGTGCGCCACGTTGGCCTCCACGTGGCTTGACAGCGCGGGACGCCCGTCGAATAATAATAAAAAAATAAACAATGCGAGCGCGCGCTACAGTTAGCTCCCTCGCCCCGCGCGCAACCTTGGCCTTTCTCCGCGCTGCCCGCCCCCCGCCGCCGCCGCCGCCGCCCGCCGCCCGCCGCGACCTACACACATTACACACCAAATACCAACTATAAACATTACATTTATCTGTCTATATCAATTAATTAAACGATTTTGTTACGAACTTTTTTTAAAGTGACGTCTCACTTCTAAACGGAGTCACCGTTTAGAAACTGCAGACTGCAGTGAAAGCACAAAAATCGCCAGCGTGAGGTTGTTTATTTACGAGGCTGTATGGTCGACGACCCTTGCTTGTTATTGGTCGACGAATAAAACTGTCAAATGGCCGTGTACGAGCTCCGCAAAAAATACTTTAAAAAATATCGTTGCGATTAAATAAAAAATGTGTTACTGTGCGTGTCGTGTTTGAGTTTTGACGGAATGTTTTATGGTTATTATAATTCGGACGTGTGGTAGGTACATTTAGTTATATTATTAGCATAAATTATGTGTGTTGAATAATGCATAGACATTCGTCTAGGTCGTATTGAAAACCTATACCTATGGTAATGTTGAAAGCCCGGAGAAAATTGTTGTGAAACTGTAAATATTTTTAACGTTGAGCATACGTAGTGACATCTGGTTATGGGGGAACGAAACGTTGTAATGACTTACTACCTTTTAGAGATGGCGTTAGTAATCACAATAGTAATTAAATATAAATAAACAAAGGTTTATTTAAGTAAAGACGTATGCAGTGTTTGCTATTAATAATTGGTGTTTGAGCTAAGAGCTCAGCAGTCTTAAAGTTATAACTTGTGTGTCTACATAAGTTATAGCTTAGCATTCCTACCAATGCTTACATGATGTTAAATGTTTGGGGTAATTAATAAGGATACGTTCCGATAATAATAGATGGCTATCCTGCTCGAGCTAGGAGGTTCGCTAGCAAGCAGCGCCCACAGCATCAATCCGTGAATTTGTTGGCTGCCCCACGTGGTCCGTCCTTACTCTAATCCTGACTCATAAAAGTGGCGTTTCTCTCTGATAATTCTCGGGCTCATAAGGAAGGTAGCAGAATGCAGCTGGTTGCAGGCTCCTTTCGAAGGTATCCATTCAAAATTCATCATTATCATCGTCATCATTTTGAGCCACAGAACCTCCACTACTGAACATAAGTTTAACCCAAGGATATCAACAGGAACTCTTTGCATGGGGCTTGCGTCCTGCGACTTCCTGTAACCTTCAGTAGTTGTAATTTGTGGTGTTCTCTGTGTTCATATCCCCACTGGTTGCGTTGCAGGGACGGCAGCTATGCGCGCGGGGGCGGCGCGGTGGGCGCGGTGGGCGAGTACCGCGGCGGCGTCGGCGGCGTCGGCGTCGGCGGCCGCATGTCGCTGCTCGGCGGTGGCTACCTGCCGCCGCCCGCGCCCACCGCGCACCACCCGCCGCCCGCCGACCCTCCCCCCTTCAAGAAGATCCGCCTGGCTGCAGACAGACCGCCGATCACGCAGCTGCCTCATCACCAGCCGCTTAGGGTCGATACTAGGGTGAGTATTCTACATATGCTGTCAAACCCTATTGCCCGTAGATAGCTAGTAGGTGGTCAGAATTAGTAATAGTATCTGAAGTAGTAGGTGACCAGATATGTTGAGTAATGAATAAAAGAAAACTGGGGCCCCATTTAGGGTCCGTACTTGGGTGAGTCAACATCTGTTGCTATCAACCATATGGTGAATAGCTGGTAGGTGATCAGAAATTAGTTAAGCCGATAAGTTGGGATGTTATATCGACTGCAAGACCAGTGTAGAATTCGTCATACAGTCACATGTATGTTTCATAGTTCTTAATTGTTATTATACCCCTGTAGCCTGTAGTATGTAGGTAGTAGGTGATCTGAACTTAATTAGTTAAGCAGATGAGCTAGGGTATAAACTGCTAGATCAGTGTAGAATTCGTCATAAAATACGTTGATTTTTTATGGAATCATAGCGGTTTTACTTTAGTTATCAGGCGTTTAGAACTTAAATCACTAGCTGTACCTTCTGCTTCCTAGACAAAAGGCTTCGTAATTTTCAATCTTAGTTTACTTATTATATTGACACAGGTATGCTTACCAAGATATTCTCTAAAATTCTTAACTGCTCGTCGCTCTCTGAATGAAGCTATATCAAAATGAGTCTAGCATGTACCTAACCGCCTAATAAAATATTAGGGATATAGTAAAAGCTACTATCATTGGACGCTCAAAGCTAATAGTAGATTTGCAAAGCTGAAGCGATGGTTATTAGATTTCCAATGGCAGTTATTAGTAATAATCTACATCGTAAGTAAAGTTCAAGCGATTGCCGTACCAATTTGTAATAAGATCCATAAAATATAAGTTAGGCAAGATAATACGGCTTTGACGGCCCATACGATACGAAAGCAGATTTCATTAAACGGATGGCCATTGAAAAATAAAACTCCCTATTAAGGATCTGCCTTAGAGTCACCACAATAAAGACTTCAACACATATGTGCAAAAAGTTGATTTATACTATGATAGTTTATGTATCCATATTATCATTATTCATTGAAGGACTTTTGAATCGAAAGTGAATCTAATACTCGTATATACGGAATGAAATTTACGTCCTCAAAGTAACATGATTACAATGTTACTAATATCGCTACCCCTTTCTTCATTATATTAGAATAGTATAACTGATGTTAATTCTTGTTCTTCCTAGCTCTACGCTAAGGAAGTACATACGTACGTACTTTTGACTGCATTTACTCGATATATTTGATGGTAAGAATCAAACCTGATGGTGTGTAAAGGTATTGGACGCAAACGGCCTAATCAGTGATCATTATTAACAATTCTGTTTGAAATCCTTTACCACCCATGAACATTGAGAATTAACTCAATAGATATTTGAAACATAAAGTAGTACGGGATAGAACCACTAAATTACATCTGTCTTTTTCTATAGGTTTTCTTTTTTCTTTACTTTATCAGTCACTGCATACTCGTAATGTGGTTCAACCAGAATATTACGTTCGTTTTGTTTTCATTTCACCTTTATTTATTTTGTAACTTCAATGCTCAGTCTATATTCTCTTTAATCTTATGAGTTACTTGCTTAATAAATGTTTGTCTTCCCGTTTTATGATTTCATCGTAATAATCAGTTTGATTCCAGAGCCATTTTCGGTTTAACATTGAGGAACTACGAAGATTTATCCTTGGAGCAAAAACTCAATTTCTAAAATGATTTCCCTATATTTGAAGAAAGATTCAGATTACCACTCCCCATTAATAGAAATTTTGGAATTTCAATCTTCAATTTGATTAAGAGCTAAGCTAAAGAGACGACTTGGTAAAAGTCGTAGTAAGTAGATGTATGCTACTTCCAAAAACTCATCCTGATAATGTTTATACAAGATCTATGTTTACCAGTGGATTTACTGTGGCTGATGATCAAGAGACCAGGTCACATTGGCCCCTCCAATTGCTTGCGAACAAGTCCGCACACGTTACTCGTTGTAATAGTGTTTTGGCCGATCTTTCAGGAGCCGGTGAATACTTACAACACAGTGGAGGTGCTGTCTCCCAACCCCCCCTCCGAGCCCGCGGCGGAGGACCAGAGTCTCAGGACGACAAAGGATGATCTCTTGCAACAGATATCTAAGGTAATGCAGATACATCAACTGTGTGGCAATGGGAGAAGACCAGATCCGTGACAGATATAACCAGTAGATCAAGTTATAAAGATTGATAGTCGAGACATCAGGAATATTGGGTAATATTTTGATTTGATATAGCTAAATTCAATTGATCTGTTGTTGGCAGGTGGACCGCGAAATGGCGTTGGCGGAGAACACGTTGAACCAGTTGAAGAAGAAGCAGGAAGAGTTGGAGCAGTCGGCGTCAAAGCCGGCGCGTGCGGAGGAGCCCGAGGAGGCGCCGCCACGGCACAGAAGCCTCGCGCACTGTATATATGCTGAGAACAGGAAGAAGGTGCGACTGGCCACCTTGGGATTCCAAGATTTTCTTTTTGACGTGATTATTAAAATTTACTATCTAAAACCTAGCATACTAACTAATATAGTTGTGCAAGCTGTTCATTTGTAATAAATAAAGAATAAAAAAGATAATATAGTAAAAATTGAGAAAATAAATAGAGCATCACCAAAAAATGATGATGCGGTAATCGAAATTAAGCCATTGGAAATAAAAACAGAAAGAAATAGAGGGTGCAATATGTTTAAGATATTTATATTGAGGACACTCACCATGCGCTTATTCGTTTACATGACTCGCTCATAAAGGATCGTATTGTAAATGCTAAATTGGCTTCCCTTTATATATAAATACACGCCTATTAGTTTGAAGTAGAATTTATATAGCTCCATAGTGCAATAGACGAGCATACAGAAGCTATAGAGTCGACCCTCGCAATGACATTTCTGATACCTGATCCACTAGTCTGCAATGTCAGTTAGTGACAATTGGGTATATTTATGCATACATGCATATGCTATCGTGCGTACAGATAGACAGCTTGCATTATCTGCCTTTCATCTCATAGTACCTCATAAACGGGAAAGTTGACATCGAAATTAAAGCCTAACCAATTTTAGACCGACATTTTTGGTCAAATGATAAAATTTTTAACCAAAGCATTTTTGACAGTCTCTTATATTCTTGAAATACTTACTGAAAAAGATGTCAACTTTCCTTAGAAGTACTTGCTGGTCACCATTTGGTCGTGGAGAGTTAAAATCGGATTGATAGCATACCGTATTTTTATTTTCAATTGGATTAAAAATCAAAACTTTGCACAATCCTTCCTTCATCCGATTTTGTCCCTTGATGACATTTAATGCATTCATTGGTGTATATGGATTGGTTATGTATTAATTCGGGAACCATAATAATGCTACCACCTTTCGAATTTGTCCCTTAGTCATCTTTTGCAACATTCATTGGAGTGGTCCTATTTTTAAGCCGTCCTACATCAAGGTATTCACAATTTTGTATATTTTGTATCATGTTGATGTTGTTTGGGTCGATGTGTTTACTAATTGTTTGTGGAGTGTGAAAATTGTTAATGTTTGTAAATATAACTAACCTCCTAAATCTTTGTACAGTTTATATGTTTCAATGACTTGTACATATCAAAATTATAATTATGTTAAAGTAAATTGGGAGAGGGTTTCTTAAGGTTTTGGCAAAGTTACGTTAAAAATTATCATCTCTATCATTGGCAAAAGGGCTTTGTAATCGAGCTATATCATTCCCAATATAATGGCTTTCATTTTGAAATCCTAATAATTTTCTTTAAAATTTGAAAATTATTTTAAAAATTATCTTCATTATCCTTGTCATGAAGGTAAGATTCATCGTCGGCACTTGGGTTGAATTGGCTGTAAATTATAATCACGTCAGATATCTGGTGGTGGATTCAAAATTTTGTTTTACTTTTGTAATTTGGAGGAATTACTGTCGAATAATGTTTCAATAAAGAGAAATAAACCAGCTTGCAGCTAGTGAGTCACACGCATCTGCAATTCATTTAAATCAATTTTGGTACGGATTGGAAATTTCCCCCAAAATCATGGTTCATTAGGAACAAACTAACACGTAACTCGACTAATTGGAACAACTAAAATGCATATTAAATCAGATGATAGTAAATACGATAAAGGAATGTAGGAATTCAAACGAAAACCTACTTGCAATTCATTTTGTAATATGTTCAACAATGAAGTAAACTTTAATAAAGAAATAGCGAATGTTAATTAGAAAGCAATATGTCTTAGTTAATTAAAATTAAGAATTTAAATTTTGCTATAATTTACTCTTTTAAATCAAAGATGTAGTATTTCGAATTAAATGAATAATTAAAAAAAAGATAATTAGTTTTATAGTAAGTTTGAAAAGCTGCATAATAATGAGCGGCCACACACAGGCGGCGTCAGCACACGGGGTGTTATCCCACCTGGGTCCGGAGATGCTGTACCCCATCTACAACCAGCCGCAGGACACGGAGGTGTACCACGAGAACATCAGGAGGCATCGAGTGTTCAGGAAGAAACTCGTCGAACACATACGGAGGATAAAGGCTGAGTCGGAAAAGGTAAATATGTAAAGCAATAATGTTCTGTATATACAAACTGTTATATTTTATAAAAAGGACGCTTTTAAGATATTTTAAAAGTTGGTAGGAGAGTTTGGGGTCATTGTTTTTCTCGACCAAATTAATGATAATAAGAAGTACATGATTTCCGAGTAAAACGTGTTACTGAAGTAAAATATTGGCCTCGACTGCCTCGGTGGCGTAATGGTACTACGGTATGATTGCAAAGCTGAGGTCGCGGGTTCGAATCCCGGATCGGGCAAAGTGATATTGGATTTTTCTATTCATTATCAGTCCGGAGTCAGGAATTTGTGCCCGATATGGCGATAGGCTCGCCCCCTATCACATCGTGGGACGGAATATACAAGGCGAAACGGGGGTGTTCTGGTAGCATCTCTGCCTACCCCTTCTGGGATAAAGGCGTGTGCTTATGTATGTATGTATGAAATAAAATATTGAAAAAGTCGTGGATTTTATGACCTGAATACCGAAACTAGATCCGGTTGATGCCATTAGACATCGTTCTAAATAATTATAAAAGAGATTATAACGTCATAGCATCCGTACGCTTGCAGGCCATCGAAAATGTCGCAACAACAGAATACAAAATAACATCGGTCCAAAGAATTCCAATCACCTGCTGTATATTGGTGTATATGCAATTGCTGTATATAATATGAATATTGTGTTTATTTGCAGAGAGAAGATGCGTTAGCAGAAGAGTACAGTAGAAGAGCGGCGGAGTGGGCGCGAAGAGTGGAGAGGATAGAACAGAGTCAGAAGAGGAAAGCGAAGGACGCCAAGAATAGAGAGTTCTTTGAGAAGGTACCTCAATTATTATAACCTGCGTCAAAGAGGATGGATGGAAGGAGGATTACAAAACAGACAACCAAACCTAGTGTTGATGGAGGAGTAGGTAGGGATCGATTCCGTGGGCTGTTGAGAAAGCTGAAACGGTATCACCCTATACAAGAACAAATGTTCTTCTCTTGATCCTCGATTTCATTTGATATTTAGGATTGGAAGGAAAATTTGTTGGCATTATTGAACACTACCATGACGTTGGATTTGACTCTAATTTGTTCGATTCCGGTGGATTGTGGAATTTCATAGAACTAAATAAAATCGAGTATAAAGAGTAGACCAATAACTAGTCTAAACTGACAGAGATCGATGAAATTGGATGTTACGAACGTTGTGTGTCAAAATCGAGGAAAGTAGAGTTTTTTAGTTCTGCCTGCCTACGGTTGCAAGTGGTATTGTTAATATTTATAATTATTGCGTATTAACGTGCTGGCTGTAGGATGTTCACATTCGTTCCGATTGCGACTGTACACAGTGGCTAAGGACTCGTCAAAGTGACCCACGCAAGTGTGTTGTGAGTCGGACGCACCTGTGTTTTTTTTATTGCATACGTCCGGCAATCGAGCAAACAGGTCATCTGATGGTAAGTGATCACTGCCGCCCATGACCATCCACAATGCTTGGTTCATCCACATTGCCGGTCCTTAAAATCAGGAGCGGAGCGGGTAGGAAAAAGGAGGGGATGAGGAAATGTACTGGGCATTCGGTAATCACACTCACCGAACGAAACACGACCGCAAAGCTGTCGCTGCACGTCGATTTCCTGAGAGACAGTGGTACCACCCTGGACGAGCCTGCCCATTCATGCTGAGACATGACTGACAAAAGCGTGGCTCTATCACATCTAAATTTGTGTATACCCCGATACAAATTTCTCGTAAAAATGTCCACTGAGATGTTAACCTCCCACCAATGGATACTTTACCTGGATTACATTTACCACTAGACCTATGTGATTTGATCACATAGTATAATGCCAGTATTAAAATTACTGACTGCCACGGCGATAGGCTCGTCCCCGTCACATCGCGGGACACACTAGACGAAACGTGGGTGTCTTGGTAGCATCTCTGCCTACTCTTTTCTGGGAAATCACGTTAGTATATGTCTTAGAGTATTTGTAATATAGTGGGAGCGCTGTCATACATTTGCGTCTACAAAAACGTAAATATTTTCTTGCTCATAATTTTGGTTAAGCACTGAACCGAATAAATTACATAACAACAAATTTCCACAAATTCCGTTGGAAACCGAGATCAAATTTCATTATTATCAAGTTTTTCAAATGATTCGTGCTTTTTGGACAACTTGTCAAATGTCAGCCTATAGGAAGGCAGAAAAAGGTTTCGAAGTGGCAGCGCTCCCTCAGTATAATAAGTAGTAACGGCGGAGTGGGCGCAGGTGTTCCCCGAGCTGCGCAAGCAGCGCGAGGAGCGCGAGCGGTTCAACCGGCTGGGCGCGCGCGTCAAGTCCGAGGCCGAGCTGGAGGAGATCGCGGACGGGCTGCACGAGCAGGAGCACGAGGACAAGAAGATGCGCGCGCTCACCGTCGTGCCGCCGCTGCTGCGGGACCCCAACGACACCACGCCCGTCTACATCGACACCAACAGTCAGTGCTGCCCTCTATCACACACATGCTTTTTATAAATCAACTAACGACCAGTTGTTTTCCGAGTGTGGACTAGGCAAAATATGAAATTGGGTGCAATTATCTTAAAAAGTAACTACGCATAAATTACAGTCTTGAATCGCTGTCTATTCTTTAAAAAATGCTTTATAATCCGTTTGGTAGAAGAGATCAGATATTTTATCAGCCGTTATAGCGCAGTTAGTTAAATGCCGGCTGTAAAACGAGAGTCCACGGGTTCGATCCCCGCGCAGAGACATATGTTTGTGAGGCTCACAAGTATGCCAAGGAGCCTACGGTCTAGGTGTTTGTGAGATTGAAAAAAAGACATAAGGTAAAACGGGATACTGGCCCTCCGGTAATCTCACCAACTGAACAAAGCAGGTTGCAAAATCGTTGTTTCACGTCTATTTTCTGTGAACTAGTACCACTAGTAAATTACCCACTTATCGTCGAGTCTATTTCCTACGCATGTTTGGACTAGACTAGAAGCAAATGTATCACCATGCCAGGCACAAATTCTATGTGCTCCTTTGTTGCGTGAAGGCGTTTCCTTAATTATTTCGATATCGACTGGCTCAGAAGGAGCATTATCTCCAAATAACATTTGCGTGGACGTAGGGTACTTTGTTGGTACAAGGAAAACATCTAACTTTAATATTTTATGTGAACATCAGCTCCAAACGATACGTTTATTTTATTGCGATGAATGGTGAGACAGGAATGCCATTCGCCTGATGGTAAGCAATATGACCGCTTGTTGACAGAAGCAACACCATGAATTACAAAGTAATGCTTGGCATTCCACTTCGCGCCCCATCCTGAGATAGAAGATGTTAAGTCTCATTATGTCCAGTAGTTACTCTGGTTACAATGTTCTTCAAACCGAAACACTACAGTGCATTTACACTGTTGTTTGACATGAGTAATAGACGTTGCGGTGGTACCTACCCAGGCGGCCTCTCATATATGAGAGACCTACTACTAGTAAGCCAGTTTTTCATTACTGTTCCGCACGATGCTGAGAAGGCAACTGTGTCTTCTGTCATTTCTACCTCATAAATAGAACTGGCAGTAGGCTCGTACGAACTTCAGTTAGGACTCTGTCGAAGCGCCATCTATACGGCACTATCGTCTTGTCGACTCTAGCCCTGTACTATTGACCTCGATTTAATTCCTGTACTTTTCCTCGACATATATTGAAATAGTACAATAGTGTAACTGTTCTGGCAGGACGGTGCATGGACATGAAGGCGGAGCACAAGGAGTTGCAGCTGCGCAACGTGTGGTCGCAGGCCGAGCGCGACCTGTTCCGCGAGAAGTACCTGCAGCACCCCAAGAACTTCGGCACCATCGCCTCCTTCTTGCCGAGGAAGAGCGTGCGCGACTGTGTACGGTACGGACACTCTCTCAACTAGCGGACACACCCGCTACATACACTTTTTTAACACTGTCCATTATTGCTCAGCTCCTGTTGATGTTAGCATGATATACAGTCTATAGATTTTCTAGACAATTTGGCTATCCAACACCAAAAGAAATTTTCTATTCGAACCAGTAGGTCCTGAGATTAGCGCGTTCAACTTTTTATCTTTTTAAAATTAATTTAGATACGTCATATTTTTAATAGAACAAGAGACCATAGCCGCCAGACTTTCGTCATTTTATAAAAGCTGAAAGTTTTGCCAGCGTTATACCTTATTCATAGACAGTTTTAAAACCTGTTTTAGTTATTGATTTTTTATTCCATTCATGCATCCATTCATAAGCCAAAGGAAGTCTACTGCTGAACATAGGCCTCCCCCAATGATTTCCACAGTGAGCTGTTGGAGCCAGTCTGCAACCAGCGACGTCCCGCGACCTTTACCTTCTGACCACCTCCTTTCTTCTCTCCAACTGAATTCATAAGTCGTGCGAAAGGAACAAAACATACGTTAACTAAAATAGGTTTTAAAATAGTCTCTTTAACAAAATGATTAAATGGGGCTATTACATACCACCGCTCGAATGTTATAATTATTCCACATAGCCTAAAAGTGTTTTATTGAATTTTATAGAAAAATATATTAATTTAAAAACAATTTTCTCCCAGCTAATGAAGATTCTTACGTCCTTTCCTCTTTACCCACTGCTATGTCAGCTCAATAACTATATCGATTCTTTGGTTCTTCGTCGCATAACTTAGTTTCGAATATCCTTGAGAACCGTTGAGAAGCCTCACATATATTTTTTTTATTTTATCAACATCATCATAATCTGCATCCAAAAAGTTCATTGCTGAATATGGTCCCCTCCCAAGAATTACCACAGTTTTTTTTCGTTAACCTATCTCATCCCACTGCTGAACAAAAAGTCTCCCCCCTCTCCCTCCACATTTCGCGCTCTAAAGAGATTTCAGGCCACATGGGCTCGAAAGCATCCAGGTCGTCTCGCTAGCGTTTCTTAGGTGATCATAGTGACCTGACATAATTTAGGTTATCTCTCTCTCTCTCTGTCTTCTCTCTCTTTTCAGTCACAGCTCTCCCCCATGGATCGCCACAAAGACCTGTTGGAAGCGGTTAGCTTACCTAATTAGTATTATTTTTGTCCAGGTTTTACTACCTATCTAAGAAGGCGGAGAACTACAAGCAAGTCCTAAGGAAGCCGCGGGCTCGTCGCTCGGCGCGGAATCCCGCGCGGGCGCCGCCGGAGCCCGACCTGCCGCCGGGAGTCACCACCAGGCTGCAGAGATCGCAAGGTGACGAAGACAGCAATACTGGTCTCTTACTGCTGAGCTTAACACGAGTGCTGGTGATGAGGGTGATCGGTTTGGGTAGAATGGTGATGAGTGAGGATAAAAGTTTGATATCGTTAAACACAACATTGATGAGTTGAGTAATGTGTTGAGATTAGGTAAAACTGGAATGAGTTTAGTTAAAACAGTGATGAATTTAGCTAAAATTTTGATGAATTTAATTAAGATTTTAAAATATTTAGTTAAATTATATTACCCTGAATATGTTTATCTTGTATGGTTGTTTTTCGCTAAAAGTACGATGTTCTTAGCCAAAACTCTGAGATATACGTCTCTCTTTAGGTATATCTTAATATATCTAGATACAACATGAATGTTAAGAACTAATCCTTGAAGTAGGTATTCAGTTTTAGAGATACACGGCCATATTCATAGACAGTTTTAAAACGTATTTTAGTTATCAAATGTTTTGTCTTCTTCACTCAAACTAAATTTAAAAGTCATTCGAAAGGGACAGCATATTCAATAACTAAAATAGGTTTAAAATCTGTCTATGAATATCTGTCTATATCTGTCTTTTCAGTCTAAAATCTAAATAGATATATTTTCCGTGGTGGACGTAAGTACGTCGCGGTTCAAAATCACAAGCAGCTTAATTCTGTTTTGAATCAATTTATTATTGTATAGACTGGTGTGAGGTTATTCACCTGTTAATTGTTTCTCTGGGTGGCGTTGAACTTATTGACTAAAGCATTTCCTCTGATGTAACCATATAAATTCAACGATTAGGTAAATATTTTACGAAAAGCCATTGAATTTAGGGTTAGAATTCTTTAGGGTTTATTTATCACTGAACAAAAAAGTAGTTTGAATTTCAGTAAAATTAAGTAAATTCCTGCCCAAGCGATTGTTTAAGTTGTGTGACTTTACAGACATTCACCGGATTGGTATTGGTTAATATGTTCCCTAAGTTTGACCATTATATTGATAATTATATATCGAGAAATACTTTAATAAATACCAGTTATTAATTGTCCAATTTGTTGATCATACAGAGTTTAAATGAACAATGATAACTCTGTTTATATGGATATTTGATCGATTAAACTCTCGTTCGCTTTTAATACAATTTATTTCATATAGCACATACTCGTTTGGGGTGTCTTGATCCTTGCGGTTACTATTTCATTAATCGTGGAAGGATATTGCTGGAAAGGTATAAAATACCTATTTTTAACGGAGTTAAATAAAAGATACATTGATTATTCACTGACTTAGATATTGCCGTCACGCTATGTGACATAATACGATTTAAAGTATAAATTTTTCTAGATATCTACATATTTGAGTTTTAATAAAATTACAGGCATACTAGTGCAGTAAGTAAGACATTTATTGCTTCATTGTGAATTGTGTTTTGTTTATTCTGTATCAACCTATATACGTCCCAATGTAGGGCACGAGCCTTCTCTATAATCGAGAGTACGATTAAGAGCGGTTAGGCCATCCACCATGTGTTTAATTTGCTATAGGTTTATTAAGGATTCTTTTCAATTTTTTTAATGTTAGCTGCAGTTAGGATAGGCTCAGAATAAATTCGTATTTGTTGAGTTATTCTAAATAAAAAGTAAATTCAGATAATTTTCCTAATTATGATGATTATATATCAGCATTGTAGCTAATCTGTAAGTTCCGGCAAAGACATTATGCTCTTAGAATATGTTTTGTGTAAAACCAAGCACAGGAATCTAAAGCCACAATTATATTTTACGAGTAATTAGCATGAGTATGATTAATCTAATAATTTATCTTCGACATAAAATCTTTGATAGCCATATTTTTATTTGGATTTTATTCCTTCGAGCTCTAACCTCTGGGTTAGATTTTACAAGTGCCGCTTGTACTTGGTGACTAATAGGGTATGATAGAATTATATTGGTTAAAAACAACATGATCTCCATTAGTATAATTTACAGGAACCTATAGAAGAACACGGAGCATTCCATTGCTGGATTGGCCAACCCATACGCCCCCTTCAGACCCTTAGTAAAACCAGTAAAATCAAGCCTATCCAGTACTTTTAATATCTGGCATCCTGATGGTATGCACCCCCCTCAACAGTTGCGGAGCTCCCCCTAGTATATAAGAGCATGTCGTAGTATCGTGGAGTATACGGTGTTGACCGACAGGCACGACAGGGCGCTGCTCGGAGACCAAGGAGGCGTCGGCGGAGGAGGCGGCCGCGTCCCCCGCGCAGCCCGCGCCCGACCCCGCGCCCGCCGCGCCCGCGCACCACCCCTTCAGGTCAGTGCCATACTCTACTCTAGCACCACGTTATTGTTTACTGCTTAACACGGGACTCCGACACAGACAGTAGTTTAAGAGGGCTAGAGTCCTACCTACACCTATAATCTATGCTCTAGCAGACTTATTCTAATAAGTCAGCTAAAATGTTATGAGGAATTCAAAAATACATAAAAACAATAGTTCTTACACACAAACGAGGCAATATACTGAAGCGGACATCGCGAAAAAAATCTTTGCGCACTGCCTATGTCCCCACCAAAATCGCGTGAACATAGATTGAGAAGGGGGATATGCAGTGAGACTGCGTAAGAGTAACAGAGGCAGATAGAAAATAGCAGTGGTCACAAGCATTTTCATTACGGCGTCTCTAGGATAATAACTCAATATTATAATAGTCATGGCCTTATTTACATATAGTTTTAAAAACTTATTTTAGTTATCGAATGTTTTCTCCCTTTCGAACGGCTTTTGAATTCAGTTTGAGCGAAGAAAAAATGTCTATGAATAAGGGCGAAATTGTTTTTTTCAATTATTACGAAACGTCACCAAATGATAAACTCAAGATCCGTTCTACAGTCATCCATCAGCCAAAGGAAGTCCACTGCTGAACATAGGCCTCTCCCAATGATTTCCATAGTGACCTGTTGGAGGCAGCCTGCATCCAGCGACGTCCCGCGACCTTTACCAGGTCGTCTGACCACCTAGTGGGTGGACGTCCCACGCTGCGCTTTCCGCTTCGTGGCCTCCATTCGAGAACTTTTTGGCCCCATCGGCCATCAGTTCTCCGTGCTATGTGCCCCGCCCATTGCCACTTCAACTTGCTAATCCGCTGGGCTATGTCGGTTACTTTAGTTCTCCTACGGATCTCCTCATTTCTGATTCGATCTCGTAGGGAAACCCCGAGCATAGCCCTCTCCATAGCTCGTTGAGTGACTTTGAGCCTCCTGATAAGGCCCATAGTAAGAGGCCACGTCTCGGTGCCGTATGTCATCACTGGTAACACACAACTATCGAAGACTTTCGATTTGAGGCACTGAGGTATTTTGGACGAGAAGACGTCGCGTAGTTTCCCGAACGCTGCCCAACCGAGTTGGATTCGACGATTGACCTCTCTCTCAAAGTTGGACCTGCCTAACCGGACCACTTGTCCTAAATAGACATATTCGTCTACAACTTCGAGAGTCGAGCCCCCAACTCCGATGGGGGTGGGCACAACATGGACATTCGACATGATCTTCGTTTTGTCCATGTTCATTTTAAGACCCACCTGTTGGGAGACTCGATTGAGGTCTTCGAGCATAGTGCTAAGGTCTTCCAGCGATTCTGCCAAGACTACAATATCGTCGGCAAATCGAAGGTGAGTGATATACTCGCCGTTGATGTTGATGCCGAATCCTTTCCACTGCAAGAGCTTGAAGGCGTCTTCCAGCGCGGCAGTAAACAGTTTCGGAGATATGACATCCCCCTGTCTTACGCCTCTCTGTAGTGGAATAGCCTTCGTGCTCTGATCTTGTACTCGGACCGACATGGTGGCGTTGTTGTATATACACTTCAACACTTCGATGTACCGATAGTCAATGTGGCACCGCTGAAGAGACTGTAGCACAGCCCAGGTCTCGATCGAATCAAAGGCTTTCTCATAGTCCACAAACGCTAAACAAAGCGGCAAGTTATATTCCTCGGTTTTTTGTATAACTTGCCGAAGCGTATGAATGTGGTCTATGGTACTAAAGCCTTTTCGGAACCCGGCTTGTTCGGGAGGCTGGAAGTCATCAAACCTGCGTTCGAGACGATTTGTGATGACCCTCGAAAACAGCTTATAAACATGGCTCAGGAGCGAGATGGGCCTGTAGTTCTTCAGCAAAGTGTTATCACCTTTTTTGAAGAACAGTACCACCACGCTCCTGCTCCATGCCTCTGGCGTTGAGCCCTCGAGGAGAACGGAATTGAAGAGCTTCTGAAGGACTTTCAGCATCGGCATACCGCCCGCTTTCAGAAGCTCTGAAGTGATTCCGTCCTCACCCGGCGCCTTGTTGTTCTTAAGCTGTTTCAGGGCCATCTCAATCTCACACAGGTTGATGTCCGGGATATCATCGCTAAAGTGTCGGATCAACTCGGCTCTCGGGTCTTCGACCGAGCTAACAGTAGGTTCGGCAACCGAGGTGTAAAGCTGTCCGTAGAACCTCTCGATCTCCCTTAATACCTCTGCCCTCGTCGACACTACGCTGCCGCCGTCCGTCTTCAGCCTAGACAACTGGCTTTGCCCAATAGACAAGTCTCTTACAAATACTTTGGAGCCTCCGTTCCGCTCAATTGTCTCTTTTATGCTCACAGTATTGTGAGCACGGACATCGTGTCGCAAGGACTTCCAGATCCGTCTATTGAGCCGCCTACATGCTTCGGCGTCATCGGAAGACTGCAGCGCCATAGATCGACGTTCGGCCATGAGGTCTAGAGTGTGGATCGAGAGTTTTTGGGGTCTATCTCTACGGCGAGGTCTAAAATACTTAGATCCCACCGTATGGACAGCTTCTACCAAACCGCTGTTTAGCTCGTCCACTGCAAGGTTTTCTTTGAGACAATCAAAGCGATTTGCCAGCTCAAGTTGAAAGCTCTCGGGGTTTTGGATATGGGCGCGAGTAGGTCGGAGCGTAGATTTCATCAAGCGACGCCTTTCTAATTGGACATTGATGTTCAATGTGCCTCTAACCATTCGGTGATCGCTGCCGGTTTTCACCCTGTTGATCACAGAGACATCACTGAACATCCGTCTATTCGTCGTCAAGATGAAATCTATCTCGTTTCTCGTAGAACCGTCAGGACTCAGCCAGGTCCATTTCCTGTGAGGCGGCTTCTGGAAGAAAGAGTTCATCGCAAAGAGTCCCTCTTTCTCCAGAAAGTCGGCCAGCCTCTGACCCCTGAGGTTCCGTTGCCCATGTCCAAATTGCCCCACTTTCAGCTCTGCATCGCTTCTCATGCCCAACT
The DNA here is from genome assembly GCA_033459515.1 of Theretra japonica. Classification (NCBI taxonomy): domain Eukaryota; kingdom Metazoa; phylum Arthropoda; class Insecta; order Lepidoptera; family Sphingidae; genus Theretra; species Theretra japonica. The sequence goes on from CM065942.1 coordinate 1,680,951, forward strand.
TTGCGTTGAAGTCCCCCATAACAACATTGAAGTAGGTTTTGGAAGTATGTATGGCCCGACTTATGTCCTCATACATCTCCTCTACTTCTTCATCTGGATGTGTCGAGGTCGGCGCGTATACCTGTATGACCTTCAGCGAATATCTTTTTGATATTCTGAGTATAAGGTACACTACCCTGCTCGACACACTTTCGATGGATACGATGTTGTTTATGAGAGACCTGTGGACGAGAAATCCGACACCTCCTCGGGACTGTTGGTCGTCCCCCCGGTAGAAAAGCAGGTTACCGGACTTCAGGGTTATCGTGTCCTCCCCGATTCTTCGGACTTCCGACAACCCCAGAAATCATATTGTTCTACAGTAATCATATTATTTTACTTGACACATCATGCTGACACAATACGGTTATGTGATGCTATGCCGTCGTGTGCAGAGACTTTAAACCTCGATATTAGTATACTCCAATGCAATATATGTCTCCCTAATTCAACAAAGACCCCAACCAACCCTCACACACTTAAAAGAGCAATCCGGGAAAGTGGCCACAAAAAAAAAACAAAAAAATAAAAAAAAAACGAGCATTCCATTACAATTTTTCTACAATATCAATAAGGATTGCGCAGTACGGAGCCGGCTTTTTAATTACACCGTGTCAACACGGATACGCCGACGTGAATTATTCAGCGGACGGAGCCGGGCGCGCGCGATAGTTTTTTTAACCGCCTTGGTTTTACGTTTGCCCCCGAGCTGTGTCTTAAGTGGATGAGAGGGTCTTGTTCGTGTTTTGTGACGTGGGAATCAAATTGTGGTAAATAAATCAATGTTCAAGATATCTATGGATAAATGAATGTTATGGAAATATTATTTTACGTCCTTTGAGTCATATTGGTATGCCATCTTCAGTTTGAATTTTAAAGGACTAGTGATAGGATGTTATATGGTTTTGGCAGTTCCTCTTAAGGTGTAATGACTTGTCTTGTAATAGGGTTTAAGACTAGTATATCGTATAGCTGTTTTTATTCATAAGTTGTACTATGTTTGTCGTAACGCGATGGATGCTTTTTCCCGGGTTGTTTTGAATCTTTGTAGCGTGATAATCGATAATCTAGCTTTGAATCGAGATGCCTTGGATTCGATTTTACAAGTACACAAATTTACGAAAGCAATAAATTATCTTGTGAATAGTATTGGACATATTGTGGTAAAAATAACGCTGTATTTAAGAGTTTTATTCGTCTATTGTTCATAAAGCATTTTTTATTGCATTCAATAGTTTTTACGTCATCCATCTACCGATAACCGGTTTAATCCGGATAAAAACGTGAATGGAAATTAAAATATTCCCGAGTTGGCACGACCCGTGAGAATTCAATCCAATTTATTTTGTATGGAATTACTTTATTCTAAAACTAATTTCCATAAAACGGTTGAAAAAGGCCAGCCAAAAAGGCTTATTGTTATCTGTGCAAACGTTCGGTCGCCCACGCTGCCCGCCGCGTCCGGGACAGGGTCGGATTTAGGAATGATACGCGGGTGGTTTATCCCCCAGTGCACGGTTTACATGTCGTGCAATGAGCATGTACGGGTTACCGCACATTATTCAAATCATTTCAGCATCGTAAGCATTTTTATGTCAATTGATTTATATCACTATAAGCAAGTTCAGTTGCAACAAAGCACTCATCGGAACGGTTGTTTTTATCATTTCTAAATTAATTATTCCCATATCACTTATATGTGTATTTTATATAGAATGAAAGAAAGAAAGACAAACGATGTATTAGTCACAGACGCAACATGAATCTTAGAAAGAAAAAAAAAACAATAATAAATTATAACAACAAAAATGATTGATCGCGGCTGTGACCGATAGGTATCCACTCAGCTGAATGTTGTGAAGTGGTCCAAACAACTCCACAACGCTGATTTTCAGTGGACACCTTGGGTGACGTACGGGCGTCTAACCAGCAGCCGAACAATACTAATAATTAAAAATACAAAAAAAAAGCAACAAATATCGCATAGAGCATTAAATAAAAACACCCGACAGTCACATACATGATATGCGCTGATATATTAAAGCTAGAAATAGATTGCTATGTGTATAGTTTTGTATCGTGTAAACATTTATCCCTGATTGAACTTCCGTTCTTTATTTCAACAGTTGGTTCTACGCTTATTGCCCTCGAAGGCTTTTAAAACTATCACGAGTGCTAATAAATTTCGAACATCCCCAAAACCTAAGAATCCTGAATATGGGCTAATAACAAATCACCAACTACTAACATGATTTTGTCTCACATTAAGAGCCCTTAATAAAAATTCTTTTCTTTCTTTCTTTCCCTCAATCTTTTCATAGATTTGCTCCCGAGTAAACGATGAGAACTATCTAAACCCATTATTAAACAGTATGCATAATTATAATCTGTGTGTTTTGTGAAAGTATTACGATCTTACGAGAGTTGATATAAATGTTACTATTTATATCAACTGTCGTAAGTTTTGGTCGCTTTTTGTTAGATTATAGTGGGTGTAATTTGACCCCCGTTTTCTCGCTCATCCTTCCACGCAACCAGTCCGGCCCTGCGCAGTCATATTTGATCACCGCACGCTTTCACGGGAATAAGTAAATTTTTCATCTACAGATTAACCGTTTAAAATTCATATAATATCTTTTTATTTTTATTCTCTCCCGGTCTATAACTTCGGAAGCCTCCGTTTCTTTAATTTCTTTATTAATGTACTTCTTATTGGAACTTGTACGATAGAAATTGAGATACTATTAAAATATACTGCAGTGTGGATTTTAATGTGATACTTTTATTTAACCTTACTTCCGTTAGTTGATAAAGCCGCAATAATCCAGTGCTAAAATATATATAAGCATATATTATTATAAAACCATATATTTGATTTGATCGCAATTCATGTATTGTGTGCATTTTTATTCGATAAATGTTAGTCAGGTCCTCCTTATGCATTCCTTGAAATGATGTCATGTAAGTATCCGTTGTTGATGGACAAAATGTTATGCCCACAGGGTATATCAAGACTGCGATCAAAACGAAGCTAGACTACAGACATAATGCAACTAAAAATTTTGAAAACTTTGATTTGGTTTTGTAGTGTTTTAAATATCATTTTGTCTGTCTAAAGTCACTAAAACTACCACCTGGCTTCGTTTTCGGTAGCAGTCTTGATATACCCTGTATAATCGTTGCGACGTTAAGGCCAGCGGTAACTCACTTAAATAATTTTAGCAACTGAATGACGTATTCAATAAATCATTTTTCGTAACATACGAATTAAATTAAAAAAAAATCTATATTGAAAATATTATGGTAAGTCCAGGTTCAATATAAACGTCAAATAATTCTTGTTGAACTTTAATCTTTCTTGCGATAGGATGTTTGTATCCGGCCCAAAAAGCAACTATCGTATTAGCAAAAATCCATTAAAATGACCCATGAAATTGTGTAGTGTTGTGTGACCATACAGTGGACGATTCATAGTTTAATTTTGATATACAGGGTGATGTTGACACAGGGTATTTAATTTAAACCACGTGTTTCTAACCATCCCAAATAAGATTGTCAAGTTTGAAAAAAAGCTGCCTGGTAGGTTTTTCAAAATCGCGACTTTAGTTTCCAAGGATTTTGATTAACTCATACGTGTACGATTCTATTTACGGCCCAGATAAGTTCCCGAACCGAACTGTTCAGCTAAGCGTTAAAAAAATTGTATCCATACGGGGTGGCCATAAATCGTGAAAACTAGTCACGATTAAAAAAAAAACATTATGGATTATTTGAAATAAAACGAATTCTTACAGATTTTATCGCGAATTTGATTTAATTTTTAAATTTTTTTACTTCTGGACGTTTCGGTCACTTTACAACTTTCGTGGTGACGGGGCGGTCTTTATTTCAATGTGTAACATTCGCGTATATCTAAAATAACTTGGATTATTTTCAAATTTTGTACAATGTCACCTTGAGTAATGAGAAACATGTGGGTTAAATTAAATACCATAATATTATGTCAATATCACCCTGTATATCTATCACTAGTTGACACTATATGGACAACTTTAGATTTAGCATCGCTTCATCCATCCATCCATCCATCAGCCAAAGGAAGTCCACTGCTGAGCATAGGCCTCCCCCAATGATTTCCACAGTGCCGATTTCCCAATGATTTAGCATCGCTTACAATATGAGAATTATGTCGTATCAATAAAAAAATATACCAATAAAACAAATAATAAAATACACAGAAGTACACCATTTCTTTGACACAAAAAAATCAAAGCAATTTTTAGGCGGGTGTTTTTTTCTTCAAACATTTCTTACTTTTCCCAAGCGGCATCAGTGGGGAGAAATGGGGGGATCCAATGAAAATATAGAATAATAATTGCGATGTATTGCGTGGCGTGTTGACAATCACTCCGGTGATTATTTGAAGAAGCTCCCGCGGGAATCGGGGCCGGGATTCAATCAGCATATGTGATGTGAGACGTGATGTCGATAAACGCACGGATATCGAATATGAGAATAACTGTGAAGTTATTATTCCTTGACTTTTTTATTGTTGTAGGTATAGTTTAGTGGTATCGTAAATTACGTGATATTGGGACCTTTAATTTATTTTCCTGGGCGCGATATTTTTATTCGCCTCAGAGAAATAATTTAATTTCGCGCGATGTCCTTTTTCATAAGATGAATGATTTTTTGGGAAATTTGTATTATAGTATGTCCCACACCGTGTAGAAGAAACATAAGGATAAAAAGTAGAATAAGATTAAATTTTCCAGTGTGTACTAAATATTCCGGTATTGTGAAGAGAAGTGTATTGTTTTTACTTTGCAAATTAATTTATGATTACTGATCCTGCCGAACTTTATGTCCAATGTTTAATACTAAAGTAATTTTCATGCACGAAACCAAAAATCGACACATCACTTTCAGAAATCTATCGACATCGATAGATTGTCTGTAGCTATCGAGCAAAGTCCGCTCGCCTCCCTCAAAGCCCCGTTTCTCCCGACACGGTTTGTTTAGATTTTTACGCAAACACCGGGCCCGAGCCATATTTCTAATTGCCTTAATTAAAAGCATAGTACGAATCGAGAAATCGAAACACAGCTCCGAGGGGGCGGAATAAAAAAATCGCTCCTTTTCGGCGCTTCTCGTTTCATCTGCGCGATTGATTGTGAGTTGTTGGGATGGTCTTCTCTGTAGTGGTAATATTTGGTTTTAATCATACGTAGGATATGTACTTTTCCCTGTTACCTCGGTCGATGACTGTGGTCCGCATTGCTACTGTGTCTTTGCCATTTCGCCCGATCTTTGGCATCCTCATTTATAAGACCATTGGGTCACATCTTCCTTGGCTGTATTAAGGGTTTTTAGTCGACCTCAGCGCCTAATTTCAGCAAAGTTGTCAATGTACTCCTGAGACCAAATCACGTCAAGCGACATTCTTGATGTTTATCAAGATATGATTATATGATATCAAGATGATATAAATGTGCGGTGTTGTCTGGTTATTATAATATAAATAAATAATAAATAAATACACCCAACAGTTACATATAGTCCTGTCCCCACACTAAGATCGAATCTTGTGTCGTGGGTATCAGAAACTACGAGAGACTTTTCGGTCTCACGAACACCCAGACATTTGTCTCGGTGCGGGGATCGAACCCGCGGCCTATCGTTTCACAGTCGGTTACATACATACAATAAAGTACATATGGATCATGGCGCATCCAATAAAATAAGAGATAGCTTTACCGTTTATCGTAATTATACCGGTCCGTATGTACTATTTATTAAAATACCGAGTACTTATGAAGTAATATGATTGTGATAGTAAATAAAAATGTAGTGACGCGTTGCTAAAGCCGCGGATGGGATTAATTTGATTGTCGGGCTTACACCGGCCGGTGTTTGTTTAACCCTCCACTTACCCCCACCCCCCGCGCGCCCTCGCACAGTTTGCCTGCAGATAATTACCACCCCAGTTTTCACGTTACGCCGCCGTATTAATTGGGCAAATTTTAATGATTTACAAATAACTGAGCTTGTACTAAGCCTCGTTCGTTTTTTGTCTAGTCGTCGATTTTTTGTGTTGTGGTTTTGTGGTGGATATTCTTTATTGTTGGTAATTAATCGTGGTTGAATTTTTATGCAAGTTTTTGTAAAGGTTTTTAATATCTTCGATGTCATTATGAGTCTAGGCGCTTTTTTGGTACTTCAGCGGTGACGTTCATTTCAAGTAAGGCTTGCTTAATGACTTGATTGGTTAAATTTGTTGGCGGCAGCCTGGCTATGGGATGTGTATGATGATAAAAAATATAATTTTTTTATTGTTTAACTAACCACATCTCAAGCGTCACAATTTCATTGATTATATGGTCAATACAAATAAGATACATGCAGCACACATGAGCGTTCCATGCATCCACCATAACCTTAGGATATCCGCAAAAGTTGAAAAATTTGTGTCTTTACAAACGTTGTGTCACTTATTACCTAGATGTTCACTTATTTGTTAACCGTATATACTCGATAAGTATTTTGGTGGGCCGTTTATCAATTATCAGCTTCTTACTCACTTGTATCATAAAAAATGTGGTCGAATAAACCATAGGACACAGTTAATAAACTGTTCCACGGCGCGCAGATGATCCGCGATCAGATAATGGGTTTTGTTGAACCCTGGCCGAGCGCCCGCGGGAGAGGCGGCTAATTAAAAGAGAGCCGAATTGAGCTAATTATGTTTGCCATATCTCCCCGCGCGCCCCCCGCCCCGCGCCCCGCATCCCCGCGCTTTGATTGCGTTTTGGTTTCATAATTAAGTTGCGAATTGAAAAATACTAAGCGCCCGCGTGTACTTGTGGGCTGGTTTATAATGATGTACTTAATGTCTGAAGCTGATAGGTAATCTTAATAGCTAACGATTTTGGCTCTTTTTGCGATGTCGTGAAGATATAGTTGACCAGGGCGGAAAATTGTGTCGATCGTCGAAAGAAAGATCCTCGCTCTTTCTTTATTTACATTTATTATTGAACATCACGGCATTTCTGTCACTTTGTCGAGCCAGAATACACATGATTAAGGTGATGATGAATTCACCCAAATCAAAATCACATACACATAGTCGTCACCCCACAGATACAAAGTATTATATGGGAGATATCGGAAATTCCAAGGACTTTTTGGTACCACAACACCCACTCAAAACAATATGTTACCAACAAACATCTGTTTTTGTCGATCAACACTACTAATGATGATTTCCCCCGCAGGACGGAGTTGACCCGAACCCCGCCCCTCCCCCCGTCCCCGCCGCCAGCGTCGTCGGCGCCGCTGGGCGTGGTGACGTCCGTGTCTTCCATCTCCATGCCGCCGGGCAGTCCGTCGCCCATGAACCAGCCGCCGCTGTCGCAGACGCCGCCCGCGACCATCTCCCTGCTGGACATAGCGCTGCCGCCTGCCACGGGCGAGTCGGCGGTCACCATCACTGCTATCCCTGTGAGTTCACGTTTTGACTATGTCCAGCTCTAGTATTTTCGAAGGGCTTGATTTGTTGAGCCAGAATTTTAATATGCTGTGTCCAATTGGTAAAAGTATTTATAATATTTTTTATTTAATTGGGAATTTCATTTAATGTTTAATTATAAAGATCCGATAGAAGTTAATAGATTTCTGATTCGATTTTCAGAATATTCTCATGAGTAGTGTTGCTATGAATATTAAAATAAGATTGCATTTATTGCTAACGGAGTGGTATGGTTTTTATCTAGGCGCAACTAAGTTACTTAAACACTCCAATAACAAATGAAAAACAATAAACTCCAGGGACTCTCTCTAGAAAATAACTTGTAGCTTGTTCTGCTGTTTTTTCCCTACAAACCAAAAAAACTGTCATCGACAACCCTTCAATGACAAGTTGCAATGCCCCTACCTCCCCGCCGCGCCGTGTCATCGTCCCGCGTGTCCGCAGGTGCCGTCTCCCGCCAGCACGCCGTGCTCGGTGGCGGCGTCGCCCACGGTGGTGTGCAGCGCCGCGCCCACGACCACGTCCAGCGGCTCGGGCAGCGCGCCGCCCACGCCGCAGCCCGCGCAGCCGCCCACGCCCACGCAGCCGCCGCCCACGCCTGAGGCTGGTGAGTACCTTGTCAACCAGCCTTCGATTCCAGGCTTATCAAGTATCAACAACGAGATCAGGTGTCGGAGACCACTGCTAAAATATCGAGCCTAGTATCCAAGTTTCATCGTCATCAACAGCCCATTAAAGTCCACTGCTGGACTTAGGCATCTCCCAAGGTACGCCACAGAGCCCGGTCTGCTGCTTTATGTTTCCAGTTGCAGCCGGCTCATCGAGGTTTAATAACAACGAATGAAGTGCTAGGATATTTAAGTTACCCTACCAAGGTATCCATCCTAGTGTTCAAGTTTAAAATACACAAATCTATTACGAGGAAGTGGTAGAAACATTGGACAAGAGATTAAATCTTGTGGTTGTAGTTGCGATTCAAAGTCCAATATTTTGCCCAAGACGCTGAATAAGTCTTCATTATCCATGGATCAGCTAACCTCTACGGATTATTACTTTTTTTAAATAATCTGTTGCTTTATATTTGTATCGCGTAATAGCGTTAAATGCTTTTGTAAACTACATATTTGGTATTTAATGCTGTACTGTGTCAGTCCAGATACGTCCACAGGGTACGAGCCTCCTCTACAATCGCGAGTACGATTGAAAGGGGTTAGGTCATATAGGTATATAATGATATTAAGTAATAAACAATATCAGTGGCCCATATGAATAATATTAAAGTGTTTTACAAAATAATGAAAAATAAGATAATTTATAAATTCCCCAGTGTGTTTCGTATCACACCTTTATGATTTCTCTTGTATAGAGGTTTTAATTTGAGTATAACACATGTGTTTTGAATGCTTGTGTGTGTGCGTTTATAACTTTGTCTACTTTATATAGGAAAGTATGAAAAGTTTTAAAAAGTGAAACAACTTGTTGTTAATCGGTATCGTTCTTATATTTTATTTTAATATTTACACACAAATCTGCGACGGAAATTAAGGGTGTCGTGAATTTAACTTTATTCATGAGCTTTTTGAAAGTTGTATCAGTGAAACGATAACACGTTAATTACTAAACATTTATTAATAACAATTACAATTAAAACGAAACCTTCATTATTCTACTTGCAATAAGCTCGCATGAGATCACTCGAACAATACTGATATGTGTTTAATCACTACATGGCGCCGCACGTGACGTGTTAATCCGTCGCCCGTGAAGACGTGTTAATCCGCCGGTGTTGACGTGTTAATTCGGCGCGTTCGACGTGGACGGCTCCGGCTCGGCCTCGGTCAACGTCGCTTGCGCGGGCTCTTCAGCGTGACAGCGCTTCCTGTGCTTGTGCACGAAGTAGTACGAGGGGAACTTGGAGCCACACGTCTTGCAAGGGTAGTAGTGGAGTGTGGTGCGTTGAGATTTTCTATGGCGGCACCAGTTGCCTTCAGGCGAGCCTTCGCGCCAAGCCACGTTGAGCACCCGGCTGAACCGCACCGGCCCGTCGCACGACGCTATATCCAGCACAGTGTTGGTCTGACGCTTCGGAGGGTCTGGAGCCTCGATGCGCTCCACGTCCAGCTCGCTAGAGGTGGTCGATGATGGCGATGGTGGTGGCGGGGTGACGGGCGGTGATGGGACTCTCGCCCGGCGTGGTACAGGGCGGTGGGCGCCCGGGGGCGGCGCCGGGCGCGCCACGCAGGGGCTCGGGCCTAGCCACGCGCGGTACAGCGACAACATCCCCGCGCCGCGGCCTCACTGCGACTACGAGCCGCGCGCCATCCGCACCACTTATATACGCCGCCGCCGGACCGCGTTATCCGACACGAGCCAATTTTAAACTAAAATTAATTAATCAGCCATCACATTTTAGAAAAGAGTAAATAACACATCGAAATTATCAACTATTAGGTTCACTCTGCAAATATGTAAACGTTTGAAATTGTATTATTTACATCGTTGTAGCCGCTTCAATAATTCGTGTTAAATGCTACACAGATTAACAACAGTTAAATCGTAAGATATTTTGATTAAGACATACCCGTTGGCGTAATCATTTTTATACATTGAATTCACAGTCAAACCATCATGAAACAAAATTGTACTTAAACATTTCAATTGTGAATATTTCTTCAAACCACAACATCCATTCCCCACTCGGCCCAATATACACAACGCACACCTGAGCGCATAACGTTAAATTCAAACAGCATTAAAAAGGTACTGTACAAGCCATTACATATTCCAAGCTCGGGACGTCTTCGCAAACAGCTAATTCATTTAGATGTCCCGCGACGCGCGGCCCGGCTCTTTGCGAGGCAATTAGAAATATCACGGTTTTTTAATATTTAAACACTGACAATTCTTTTGTGGCAAAGGTTGTATGGCGATGTAAATGACCTTTTTTAGGGACTTTTTTGCGTTGGTGAATGAAATATGTCATTTTTAGTAAGGAGATTGTCCCACCCTCACACCCGCCACTGCAACTCCTGTAAGCCAGGATCAACAGTGGCACGCATTGTAATGACACTGAGCATTGAAGCTCAGCGCGTCTCCGGGAATGTGTAACTTGTCTTTAACCCGCAACGAAATCAATCATAAAGTTAAATTAATAGGAGTTGGAAATATTTTTGTCCACTTCCCCCCTGTAGCCAAGCGGGTTACAAAACAATGGACTAACGAAGAACTTTAGTGAGGTTTGATAACAGTTTTGTCAAGTTAGATCAACTGGTAGATATCATTGTGTCTACCTGTTCAAAATCGTGCGTAGACTGATCCATCGACGTAACAAAATTATGTTGTGTACTCTGAAGGGATTACTCGCACAGTTCGTGAAATATTGGTGATTTTAAATAGTTATTTTTGATCTTTTTGCTTTGTCCGCAGTAAAATTATTTAAACATCAAGGATTAATAACTTTGTACAAAATAAAGCTTTACAGTGTATTTTAAATTTTGTCGAATTCATATTTCATCAGCGTATAATTTTTATAGTTTAACAATTACCGGTACAAAGTCCTCTTTGATTTAAGTTGCACTTCAAATTATTTTTATAAATCTTATGGAATACTCACATGTTTGATCGTTTAGATGTTTGTCAACACAGTTAAATCATTGAAATAAAACGAATTCTTACGGATTTTTTTAACTTCCCGACGATTCGATCACTTTACAGCTTTCGTGGCCACGGGGCGGACTATGATATTAGTCATCGACTTAGTGACTGTTACAGTTAAATCAGGAGACAATTCAAAAAGCCGAAGATCTATACTATACCCAAAGTTCATACTCAAATTTAGTTTACCGGTCCGGCTCTCATAACTGTGCTCGCCTACTCGGTCGTAATATTTACATCAGCAATAAGCCTGTTAACATCCCAAAGGATTCATACTAAAAAGTTAAAACCCCGCACAATATTCTAAGACATGATTTGATTGGTTCAGCGTTGGAGAACGCGCTCCGGCGCCTTGGGATCGGTTGAATAGATATTACAGAACGATTCGTCTGAACGACAATGCTGTATAACTTATTTGTTATTGTCCCGCGGGTGTGGGATTGTGGTTTGATAAAACTTGTATATTCTCGCCGTCTTTAGGGGGGCTGGTAGAGAAGACGTTTAAGATCATGGAAAATGAAAGTTTGGAGATATTTTGGCTTCCAAGATTAAATTTTAGTCTGTTATTGGAGAAAAATTAGGGTTTATAATTATTGCTGCTTAAAGGATATGGTCGTTATTTTTATAACTTGAAAGCTTTACACATAATTTACTTCCTGGTCTGGTAATGGAACTTAAGATTTTATAATTCGTAATTTTACTAACACCAACATTTAAGATGATAAATACTTTAATTTGAGATGTTTTTTTCATTCATATCCTGCATAACATTCGAACATCCGAAATATCGTCAAACCACGTATAATCTACAAGTCACAGTTAATTAATTCATTCATCATTAACAAGCAACAATTGTAATCGCACGACAAAGCAATAATTACGTTAAAACAGTGTTAATTCCACAAGCGTTGGTGTCCGGCCGATCCGCTTGTCCGCGGATGACGGCACACAGGGAATTTTTAATCGTAGTGGCCGGCACGCGCCCCGGATCTGCCGGATTAGTCGGATAGGCCGGCGTGACTGGCCGGGTGTCGATGGGCTTACATTTTTATGATGTGTGGATTGAGTTTTTGAATTTGCTGATGGATAACATTTGTATTAATCTTAGTATTACGGTTTGAAGCTCACTTAGTCGAAAAATATGACTGTCTTTTCGGGGTTTTTGTAAATTGATAGACTATTACTGTGCCCCTTAAAGGCGCAAGAAAAGATAATGAGGAAACGTGCATACGGCAGCGATCTTTACACGAACTTCCATGGTATGTTAAGTCTGCCAGCCCCTAATAGGCCTGTTTTATGGTTTATGACATAAATTCCTCTCAATCATATATGATACCGAGCTCTTCTATTTTACGTATATTAAAGCCCCATTTACACGGAGTCTCTCGTGGCGAGAATCGTATGTGATTATCGCATGACATAACCGCCATAGATTATCGTGTTCTAACAATGTTTACGCGATGCAACTTTTTTATATCCTTGCGATAATCGTATTTTCTAGGCGAGAAACTCTCTCCGTGTAAATGGGTCTTTACTGATATATTTATTATAAAAATTGTACCCGAATAAAATTCAGTTAAACCGTTACATGCAAACGTTTTTTGAATATTGAAACGGTCCAAATTACACTACCAACATGCGGTACCGGCCATTTAATCTGCAAGATGTCCGCGCGCTGTATGCACGTCAAACACGTCCCCGCTCGTTAAATTCACACGCGTCGCTGACCGCCCCTGTGTCGTATTTGTGTTGTATACAACACACATTGATGTGTAAGGGTAGATGGGACATTTAGGACAAAGTTTGTGGCGCATGAAATTTTTCGTTGGATAAGTCCGGCACCTGAAGTTACATCTACGGGACTTCCATAGAAGATGTGTTGCCGACCTCTTCAAATGAGAAGGAAAAAACCAGAGAGGTTAAAAGGACTATTGGGCCGGTAATCACCCTCATTGACACGGCAATAGTAAGGCTAATTCAATTATTATGTTAGTTTATTGTGAGTCAGTGTAATTGTCAATCCAGCTGATCCATTTGTGATGTAGCTTAACCGACATACAAGGCTCTGCCATTCTCAATAGCCCGAAATTGATGATAATTTATAAAACAGTCTTACTTTTTTTATGTACAAAAGGTCCGGCAAACCTGATGGTAAGTGATCACTACAACCCATGAACATCCAAAAACCTTGGATCATAAATAATATGTTGCCGACCATCAAATTGGGAGACAAGCGGTAAGGAAAAAGGATGGTACGAGGAAAAGGGTATTGAACATTACTTGAAATAAAACTATGATGAAACATATTTTTAGGTAAAATCTAAACTTGCGCCAATATATTGTTTCAAATATCTCCTCTGCCGTACCCCAGTGTGGTAAGTGTTGTCACTACGCATTCGTTTTGTAAACACGCTGTGTTTCGGGGAATATGTGTACAAAGATACGGTAAATATGGCTCGGTTTGATATTTGTACAAGGAATTGTTTGTGTTTTCGGTTTTTATTGGCTGTGGGAGGTGGGGATTTTAAGTTGGTGTATGTTAATTATTATGGTGGGGTAATTTAATCTTTGTGATCTTTTAAATTTGTTTTACTATTATAGGTTCTCGAGCAAAATTCATACCTTTGAAATTCTTGTATTGAATCGATTTGCTTTTAAATAGAGTGGTTGGGGTAAATTATTGTCTCCCACAAAATCATTTGTAGTAGTTAAAATTAAAGCAGTACGTAGTTTTATTTGTTTATCAGCTTCTAAAATGTTTAAAACAATTACCCTGGTAATCTCTAGTTTATTTCAAAAGGCCTTCATTATTTCTGAAACCTATGCTACAGGCTTGTAGGCTTGTATGTACATGGCTATGTAAGCTACGGGACTATTTCTACGTGCATGTCAGTTATAAAATATCATAAATTTGGTAGAGAATTGATGAAAACGTTTGTGGAGTATATTAGCAGACCGTCAGGGAGCGAATAAAACGGGTTTCCAATTAGTTCTTGCGCAAATATTCAATAATTGGAGAGATTAATCGACGGTGGCGGGCTTTGACGCGTACTCTCTGGATGTACTATTGAAATGTCTAGTTTTTTCATATTACATTGGTATATATTAAAGATTATCTTCGATTTCTTTATTTTTTGATTACCTGAGTTTGCAGGAAATGTTTCCTTATTCAGCGCTTTGAAGCACCTGTGTTTTGTTGCGAGACCAAAGCTGGGATAATTCAAAAATATTTGATAATATTTACAGAGCGTATTAACCTACTTGTAGGTCACAAAATTTAGATATGTTTGTGTAGGACTTTTACGCACGCTTAAAATATGTGGAATCTATCTTTAATAGGCCAGGAAAGCAAAACCAGGGCCCAATATTTTGGCCAGTGCTTAACAATAGCATATTTTAGATAAACCACTACCATTAAATTACCTATATAGACGCGGCGCGTGTCAGCCCAGTTCCAAGCTAACAAAGCTGGCGAGACGCACCGTTTGTATATCTACAGGAACCATTTGGAGCTACTTTTGACCCTCTCATTACTCAAACTATTTCACATAAACAAACAGGAGAATGTCCATCCATGGTATCGGTAAAAATATTGTTGACTCCGATACCGATACTTAAAATTAATTATAGCATTTTTTATGATTTGTCCTTATACGTTCTCCTGTTCTATCCCAGGTGACAGATTTTTATAAAATAAAGTAATTATTATCACCTTACCCAGAGCCGAAGACAAAAAAAAATGGACTTCAAGTTAATTTCTCCAAGAACCCCGGGCCTGGGTCGCTGTTTATTTTTATTGAAAAAAATATTTTTCCCTACACAAAAAAATAAGTTTGATCGAGGGACAAAAATCTTCGCATCGATATCAAGTGTCATAGTAAAACGGGCATTCTCCTTTCGCTCATAAAGTATACCCCATCCAGCGTTCTCACTGAACCGGTGGGAGCCAAGGTAAACTTGAGCTGTGCCGGCAGATATTTGCGCACACTAATTAGTCTACATTCTGCAGCCATTTGCGATGATTTGCAACAATTTACAACTCATTTTGTAAATGTTACCTTCTGTTATAATTTTAGTAGAAACATTAAAAAATGAGTTTGAAAAAGACTTTTATGGTAGTTTTAAGACAACTGCTTCACCTGTGAAGTGTGTGAATGTGTACTTATGTGGTGTTATGGAAAAGAAATCGGATATAAAATGAAGGCTTCAGGTTTATCACCTGTTAAACAAATAGTTGTTTTAAACAGTGTAGTTAGAACTAGTGTACATCTCAAATGTAGATGTTTCGCGATCGAAAAGTCTTTCAAAGTTCCCAATAGTAACTACTGGTGAGTGGCGACATGTATAATATGTAAATATTGTTTTGAGATTGGACTATGAATGTAACTTGTAAGCATAGGATATATTTGCTACATACATATATATGCTACATAAGAAAAAAAAGTGTATTTGGTATATCAATATTTTTTATATACCTTTTTTCATCTACCTGGTTAATATTTTTTGATATATCTTCTATACTTAAAACACAAATAGTCAAAACATCACAAACCCCCAATGCAGCTGTTTAGCGCTAACTAAACGCAAGTTAATTAACAACGGTTAGCGCAAATCTGACGCCCCCGCCCGCCCCCCCGCGCGCTCCCAGTCAGGTTAAATATTAACCGGTTGTATTGCACTTTACCGTTTGTTTTAATGTCTAGTGCATTCATTGTAAAATAGTGATTCGCTGAATATTACTTATGCAAATATTGTAGATCAGCGTAGTTGTTAACCTAAAAAAAGATAAGAAAAAATCTGATACTTCGTATACCTAGCGTACACATTTTTGTTTTTAAAGCTGTTAGCGACCCACTGCTGGGCAAAGCCCTCATCCCTTTTCTTCCAGATCTTGTGGTCTTGCGTGATTTGGGGTCAGTCCTCAAGAAACCTATGTGTCTTATCTCTCCATTTATGCGTGGGTCTGCCGCGACGTTTTTTTTAGTTTTTTTTTTCATAAAATAGGCAACCTAGCATGATCAGTCACAAGACCAGAGGTGTCATCAGTGTCTTCCCAAGCTTTAAAGATATATTTAGCTGTATTATGTCGAAGATCAGGCTAATAAGATTCCTTTTAGGCAGTTTTAAAACCTATTTTTGTCATCGAATGTTTTGTCCCTTTCTAATGGCTTTTGAATTCAGTGGGAGCGAAGAAGACAAAACATTCTATAAATAAAATAGGTTTTAAAACTATCAATGAATAGGGCCGTCAATCTTTTTGACTAATACGCCCCAGTTTTAATCAGGCATTAATAAACATCATCCAACTGAGAAAATAAGCCAATTTTTCTCAATAAAACAATCCGTGCAGCATAAAATCGGATTACAGCTGATAAATAATGCAGACGGCCCATCGCGATCCGATATCCGGCTAAATCCTAGCTAATCCACTTTGCCTACCAAATGCGCCGCCTCCGCGTATTGTAGTTCGCGAATTAACGCTCGGGCGTTTGAATAGTTTAATATTCTATGTTATTTTGCTGGTTGTGATTTGTTTTTGGGTTATATTTTTTATAGTGACGCGTTCTTTGTCAAACGGACACTAAAGGCCTAATTCATAAACAGTTTTAAAACCAATTTTAGTTATCTAATGTTTTGTCTTCTTCGCTCAAACAGAATTCAAAAGTCGTTCGAAAGGGACACAATCTTCGATTATAAATTAGGTTTTAAAACTGTCTATGAATAACTTAATACAAATAATTATTTATATTCATTTATTATTGTACTAGTTTTACTTTTTAGTTATCTAAGTTGTCATTTGTTAAATGCTTTTGTACCTAACTCAAATGAAATAAAATGATATAAAATAAGGCTGTATATGTGCAGTCTGAAAGTTTTTATATTAAAATAGTGGGTGCTCTAGTAACGATTGTTATATCAGTGTAAAATAATTATACCGGATAAATATCATATATAAACGAGCTGATCTCAAAAAGTGGCACACTTAAAACACTATTATAGAGTTTCTACAATTGTATAAAGTGGACGCTGATATTCTACGTCCAATCAAATTCAAAAATCCTTTCGATTTTTTTGTTCTGGACGTATATTTACTACTCTTTGTACAAAAGTAGTCATAATATTTAGGTGCATTATTTTATCGGCAGCGGTGATAGAGCGCATCGGCACGCCCTCCAGCACGACGACGGTGACCACCACAACGGTGACCACCGCGACGTCCAACTGCGCCGTGTGTAACACCACAGGCGCCACGCGGACAGTATCCAGGTCCAGAGCCGTCCATTATGGACTTAAGGTACAATTTAATATTAAAGCAATATATTTTATATGTATTTTTTCGTCCCTATCGGTACTTTGAGAGAGGCCGAAAGAAGTACGTCAAGTCATTAAATAGTGAGGGAATATAACAAGTAAACCAGCATAGCATAAAGAAGTATATAAGAATTTCTTTGGTATGTCGAGCACGCCAACGTGCAGTTATTTAGGGTGGTGATTGTTAGACTAAGCTTTTTCAATCGAATTTTAAATTGTAAAACAGTTCCGCACTCAACAAAGTTTGATTTTAGCTGATATACTGCTGATACACACATGTACTCATTTTACCCGACTGCGAAAAAAGGAGGGTTATATTTTTCTAGTGTATGTATGTATATTTTTTAAGCACGCCATAGAGCCTAAACGGCTTGTTTGTAATAATTTTCTTTATTTGAACAATGTAACATCGTGCCCTATTTCCATGCCTCCTGTCCACTGGCGGTGTGCTTATATACTTGTATATAATATTGGTGGTATAGTTACATTTGATCCGCACGTGCCGCAGGAGGACGCAGTGGGCGCGCGCGTGTGCGAGCCGTGCCACTGTCGCTGCGTGCGCTCGCGCTACACGCGCTGCCCCGTGCCCACGTGCCCCGGCCCGCGCGTGCGCGCCAAGAGGCTGCGCCACCTGCCGCCGCGGTGGCACGACCTCGCCACTGAACTCAAGAAACCACTCATGGATGAGTTTCGTAAGTATATTTTATGTGTTTTATGATTTTTTAAGACAAATCGTAAATTTATCTAGCGGTTAATGAACTTTGAAAACCCAAAAGATGTGTGTTATAAGGACATAACTTACCATTAATAACGTCTGCCTAATCTGCTAAAACTTAAGCTTGTGTTCATTAAATTATTTTGGTATTAAAATATTAGAAATATCATATTTTTATTTGAATTATAATGGCATAACTATCACATTGTTTTAAATAATGCACCTGACATATAAAAATCCATATAACCTCAAGTAAATTAGTCATGACCGTCGTCACCAGAAATCCCAAGCGAGCTAAGCAAGTGCTGCATGGCGTGCTTCAAGCGCATCACGCGGCGGCTGGAGGCGCTGGGCGAGGGCGCCGCCCCCGAGCCCTCGGAGGAGGAGGCGGCGCGCTTCCGCTCCCTGCTGCGGGACCACGGCACCGCGTGGGACCGCATCGCCAGCGCCAGCGGACGCACGCCGGCTAGCTTGAAGGCGTTCTACTTCACCTATAGGTGTGGACTAGTTTCTTTTATCTTTAAATCCTATATAATGTTCTAAAGGTAGGTTAATAAACAGAATTAATGTTATGACACTCAGGCAAAAGGAAGACCATCAAATAACGATGGATAGTTGTGGAAGGTTTTATAGACATATATCAACAGAAATTTGAATGGTCGATTTTATTTTGACATTTTAATTTCGATACATGATAATAGTTATTTTTCTGGTATATTTAAGGAGTTTTCAAAAATAAAACAAATGCCTAAATAGTTCAGCGTTTCTGAAGCCCTGTTGCATTTAGGTATTCCATCCGTAGTAATTTTATCTTTCATCATCTCATCCTGTTACATTTGACATGTCAAATGCATGGAATTGACATTATTAAGCATAAAATTATGGTCAAAGTTACTCGATGTTTTGAGCCTTGATAAATATGAAAAAAGTATGTGATATAATATAACAATAATACATATTGGTTACCAGAAAAAAGCTGCAACTAGACTCGCTAGTGGGCGAGCGTGCGCCCACGGCGGCGCGCAGCTCCAGCGACGAGAGCGCCGTGAGCTCCGGCGACACCGACACGGCCAGCGCCGGCTCCCCCGCGCGCCCGCCCGCGCGGCCCCCCGCGCCGCCGCCGCCCGCGCAGCCCGAGGGGCCGCGCACCGACGCCGTGGCGCCGCGCCGCACGCGCCGCGACGAGTACGACTCCTCCGCCACCGAGACCGCGGACGAGGAGAACGACGCGCCCACCACTAAGGTATACCACACTATACCCCAACGTATCTTGACCGTGTCATAACTAATCAATTCCTAGTCGAATTTTATTATAAAAACTGTGCTAGTTATCGAAATTTATTGTACCTATTTGGTGGAAACCGAGTGTTTATTAGCCGATTCTAGAACACGGAATAATTATAGGAATCGGTGTGACGGGCTATATTTTATTTATATCGACATCTAGACGAATATGAATATTGCATCACTAGCAATCAATGTTATCAATAAAGTAAAAAAATAATTTTACCGAAATATCGAGATCATTATACACATAAATAAATAAATACACTCAACAGTCACATAGATAGTCCTGACCCCACACTAAGATCGAGTCTTATCTCGTAGGTATCAGAAACTACGAGAGACTTTTCGGTCTCACAAACACCCAGACCTGAAAAAATACCCATGGATCATACAAATATTTGATTCGATGCGGGGATCGAACCCTCTACCTCTCGTTTCACAGGCGGCGTCTAACCAACTGCGCCACCGAGGCTGACCCTATTCATGACTCAATTAACATCCACCAACTTTTTTTCAGATCTTACCACCAACGACAATCTCGCTACCAGTATCAACGCCAGCATCGTCAGCGTCCGCGCCGAGTCCCCTACCAGCGCCAGTGTCCAGTGTGACGGTCTCAGGGTCGTGTAGCGGCGCGCTCAGTAGCGTGCCCAGCGCGACCAGCGTCACGAGCGTGGCCGCGGGAGGGGGAGGGGGAGGGGCGGGGGCGGGGCAGAGGAACGGGCCCGCCGCGCCGCAGACTGTCAGGGACGTGGTGTTGAACCTTATCGAGTTTACATTGACGAGGGACTCGCAACCTGTTCCGCCCCCTATCAAAACTCAGCAGTTGAAGGTTAGTGTAAAGTACCAGTTACTTGAACATAAATAAAATTATAGCAGTTTATGTTATTTTTCTTTTTGTCAATATGTCTTCATTTTCGATGTGGTAGAGATGGCGATTTCATCGATATTTTAAAAGTTTGTATTTATTTAAAGTTTTTACTTTGATATTAAACGTGTTTAATAGATAGTAATAGGTAGATTTTGATTTAAATTCTTATATTTTATCTTTCACATTGCGGTTTGTATTTGTTGCCGTATGTAGTTGGTTAGACACCGGTTGTGAAACGAGAGGCCGCGGGTTCGATCCCCGCGTCGTGACAACTGTTTGTGAGGTCCACAAGTATTTGTCTGGGGTCTGTGTGTTTGTCAGACCGAAAAGTCTCTCATAGCTTCTGATACCCACGACACAAGACTTAATTGACCTTAAGGTGAGTTCTGGACTATTTATGTGACTGTGGGGTATATTTAGTGCTTATTGGTTTTATTTCCCCTCCCAGGTATCCTCATCAACACCAAGCAGGGAAACACTAGCGACACTAACGGTAGTGAACCCCTCGCACAACGTGGTGAGTTCTCCGCGCTCCCCGCACCGGCCCACCGCCACCATCACGCCCATCGCGCAGTCCGCGGACGCGCCCAAAGAGGGCGTGGTCGTCGTGCACATCGAGCCCCGCCCAGACCCCAGACCCGAGCCCAGGCAGGACGTCATGGAGAACCGACCTGACTCGTTGCTAGATCTCACGGTCAAGCGGACGGAGAGGAGGAATGATGTGGCGTTCTCACATCCAACTAAACCTGTAAGTTAATTAATTCGTTATATAAAGTGTAAGTTTGAATTAAGGACTTTTAAATACTTTTTAGTTTACTTGTAATAAAATATTCGCATTAATATCGACAATGTTTTTACGACGGGAGGGACGTGTGGATATTGTAGTTAATCCGTCTTTATAAAAGTGAAATATTTCATACCAGATAATTTCTTTTCAAGAATGAAACACTTAAGTTATCTTCAGTAAACTGAACTATTTGTTGAAACAAAAGTATTGTTAAGATTTGTAATAAACAGTTTAATTTTCGTCACAGAACATGTACCGAAACTCAAACGAGTACACATACCGGGGGCAGCCCGAGCGCGAATCACCGAACCAACTGAACGCGAAGGGCAAACCGGGCGGCGGCATGGTGGGCGGCGTGGGCGTGGGCGTGGGCGTGCGCGCCGCCAAGCCGGGCGCCAAGGGCTCCATCACGCTGGGCACGCCGGTGGAGGCGCGGTTCGAGGCGCGCCGCACGCCGCCCGGCTCCATCACGGCCGGCACGCCCGTGCACCCGCACCACGCGCACCACGCGCACGCCGACAAGCGCCTCGACCACTACTACAAGCGCCGCAGCCCCGCCACCTACTACGCGCAGCAGCACCCGCAGCACCCCCCGCAGCACCCGCAGCACCCGCAGCACGCGCGCCCGCAGGACTCCGCCTACTCACCGGTCAGTACGCACTTGGATTATATTGTATCTGAAAGGACCTCGACGACACCAAGAACTCAGCCCCTGAGTCTTAGAGAATGTTTAAGTCATTCTTAATCCTTAACAAAGTTCATGGAAAAATAAAATAAATGTTAGAAGATTCAATTATTTTCTTCTGTACCCAAATAAGATACATTGTGTGGAATTAAGAAGGTGTAAACCTTTAATTTAATTACACGATGTACTATGCAATGTGTTTTACACTTGATTTACATTTGTGTTTAAACAAAACTGTTTATATTCAGACGGCGAGCAGCGGGTACGGTCGCAACCCGCACGGCCTGGAGCAGCGGCAGATCATCATGGCGGACTTCATCACGTCGCAGCAGATGCACGGCGGCGCGCGGCGCTCGGGGCAAGAGCGCGCGGGGGCGGAGCGCGAGCGCCCCGAGCGGCCCGAGCGGCCCGAGCGCACCGAGCGGCCCGCCTCGCCGCCGTACAGCCTGCAGTACGCCGGCGCCGCCTACTCGCCGCAGCGCCGCGACGCCGTGTCCGTGATCCAGCGCCACACGCCGCTGGCCGCGCACCCGCCGCTCTACCCGCACCACCACGCCGCGCACCCGCACCACCCGCCGCCCGGCCACGAGGCCTTCACCTCGCTCGTCAACGTGGCCTCCGCCGCCACCGCGCTGCCCGTGCCCGGCGGCGAGCCCTCCAAGCCCGAGCCCAAGCCGCAGCCGCAGCACCACCACCAGCAGCACGAAGTCAGGTACACACGCACGCACGCACACGCACACGCACACGCACACCATTCAACACATTAACACATACTTACATACTTAAACTTACATTTCGTTGCAGATTACGAGAAATGCCACTATCTCAAAAATACCATCCGATAACGCAGTACCAGGTGATGGACAGGCGAGTCAAACATCCGCAGTATAACATGGAAAGGGACATCCAAATAGCAATGCAGCAGAGGAGAGAAAAGTGAGTCGCATTTACTATCTATAATACACATATAGTCTTTGAAACCAAAAAAATATTAACAACCATTGGTCTAATACGTCTCGAAGGACCAAAATATTCGAAGTACATTGACTGTTAACTAACATGATGGAATTTATTTATGTATAGTGAGCGAGCGATGGCGGCGATGCAGGAGCGGCACGTGATAGAACAGCACCAACAGTCTCATCCGCACCAACAACAGATCATCCACGACAGACATCATTTACACGTACAGGTATTTTGCTGTTAATATATCAGTTTACATGTTCCATTGCCGGGTACAATCTGTAGCCATTTTTGTAAAGAGGATTCCTAATGTAGGGCAATTACTTAGTCTTAATTTGGACGACAGATAGTAAAGAAATTTGTTTATTTTACGAATTGAAGAAAGTGACTTTTTGTGCTTGATGGTGTGTAATGACGACGCGATAAAATTTCGGTTAATGATAGACGATTATCTGATATGACCTTGCCAATCCCATAGACTTTTGAGCTTCGTGGTTGAAAGTGTTATGACATAATTAACATGATATGGTTGTTGTTTCAGGAGAACGAGCGGAGATCGGTGCCGGCGGGCTCGTACACCAACACGGCCAAGCATCGTGCGCAGACGCCGCACCACATCGACAGAAAAGACAAGTCAGTACCAATACTTTTACATACCTTTACAGACAAGTGGATACTTTGAATCTGACCAATATAATGTACAATCAACGCAGGGCAGTGTATTAGAACACTGCTATAAACTTGGACTATATTTGGACCATGTTATTCAAAAATGATACATACTAAAATTAATATGCTAAAATTAAAGTGATTATTTTAAAGCATAAACACAAACACATCTCATTTATATAAATAGGCAGTACATATCTTGATCATTGTTTAAAAATCTTAGAGACGAAAAAATATAAAATCGATGCTTTAACAAGCTTTCCAACGCACTTAATTTAACTATCAAAACTGAATCTTTATTAACTGGCTTCAAAAAAAGGAGGAGGTTTTCAATACGTCGGATTTTGTTGTTAATAGTACGTTTGTCCGCAGTCGCGGCGTGGTGGCGGGCGCGGTGAGTTCTGCGGGCGCGGGCGCGGGCGCGTGCGCGGGCGCGGCGGGCGCCGAGCCGCGCTCCGGCACGCTCACCGCCGCCTCGCTCATCGACGCCATCATCACGCACCAGATCAGCCAGACCTCCGACCAGAGGTTCCCGGTGAGGACGCACTTCTTCATACATTCCACTGTGTCAATGCAGTACTCACTCAGATAACGACTGCTGTACTTTATTTTTGATGAGGTCTTTGTAGACAACCAGAGAGTGACCGTTTAATTAGTAGTGTAATTGTGTCTTAAATCGTTTGTTAGATACGGTTGATAATTTGTACCCGTATTAGAGGACTGTGTAGTCATTTTATTGTCTCCATAAAGCAAAGGCTGTGCACTGACATGATAAAGAAACAGCGACTGTACAACAAAAAATCTTGCTGTATGAACAGTAGCTTTGCTCAGTAGCTTTGCTAAATTTACATTTCTTTACCACGCTTTATTTAGCTTATAATTTGTCTTATATTAACCACTCAACTTAAGTCGTATTATTTTTGCAGCAACAATCGATCCGCGAGTGCGACAACGGCACGGGCAATCCTCCCCAACAGGAGCGCGGGCCCACGCCGGCCGAGCGCGACCGCGAGCGCGAACGAGAGAGGGAGAGGGAAGAAGCGCACGCCACCACCAGCATCAAGCTCGGCGACCTGGCCTCCAACATCATCACCAGGGACTTCTGCAGTCCCACCACCTCGCTTATACACCACAAGTGAGTCGATACTCCAATTGTTGAACAAAGTTCTCAGCGCTCACTCAACAGTAAGATCTCAATTCTTTGAGAGTCTCTCGAGACCTTGAGGCCGTATAATGTCACAAAATTCAGATCAGAATCAATATTTTTAGAATATTTGAGGTTTATTTAAGTCCCAAATGTGGATGTCAATGGATGTCGATAGACACTGATTCCTCCAAACAAGCCTCATTTAAAATATTTAAGGAGACTTTTAGTGAGAAAATACACAACCGATATCCCAGTGGATAAGCTGAGAATGATTATGGTGATTTAACTAACGACGTTGTTTGAATTTTTATCGATATTAATGTGCTGATGCTAACCATAGATATCGCACACACATCGATGCCATGTTAAATATCTACTAATTGGTTATTTTTAGGTTTTACTGCCAGTTTCCTCTCATTGCATTTATTTATTCTAAACATTATACAATTCTCTATGTTGCAGTCGATACCCAGTGGGTACGGAAGGCTATTCAAGCGGGGTGGGCAGCGTCAGCGGGGTGAGCAGCGTGAGCGGGGTGAGCGGCGTGGGCGGGGTGAGCACGAGCGGCGCGGGGGTGGCGGGGGGCGCGCCGCCCTCTGCCGACGAGTGGAAGCGCCGCGACCCGCCCAAGCACGCGCCCTACCTGGAGCCCGTGTCGCCGCCTGACAACCACCATACCAACAGGTGCGACATCTATGATATAATTATTGACAGTCAAAAGAAACCCTATAATTAGCCTCCAACACATGGCCAGACTGAAGTCTACATTCAATTAAATAACAAACAAAGAAAGAATCCACTTAAAAAATAACTAAATTAGCAATTAATTTTTTTGTCTTATAATTCAGTGTCAACAATCTATGGGGCATTTTCATATGTCATTGTAAAAGTATCGACTTATCGATATTTTTTTAGAACTGCTTAAAGCGTCGCGTGTCGTTTTAAAATTGTTTTATCGCAATACCTCGCTACATCCTCGATTTATACATGTGTATCTGCAGGAGTAACAGCAACCGTCGCTACGGCTGCGTGTCGGGCGGCAGTAGCGGCGTGCTCACGGCCTTCGACTACGTGACCACGCGCATCGTGGAGGTGATGCGCAGCGACGCGGACGAGCGCGGCAAGCCACTGCCCTTCGCGGCCGGGGGCTACACCTACCCCTACTCCGCGCTCAACGTGGCCAACCCGCACCCGCCGCACAACGCGCACCCCTCGCACTCCACGCACCCCGCGCTCGACGGTACGTAACTGCACTATACAACATACATGGACGGTACCACATTCACCATATGGTTTAATTTAGCCTGCTGATCGTAGGCTTCCTCAAGTAAGCTCCAACCGTCCCACTCTTGAGCAGTCCAATACATCCATATACTGTTTCCCTTTTTCAAATCGTCCGTAGTATAGCAACCTAAGCTTAGTTTGCATACCTGAATATGGTTTTACAATAAGTGAAAGTTTGTATTATATTTGCCGAATTTTAATTATGGCACCCTTCGGGGATGATTTATAAAATTCCTCCACAGGTGTTAATATCTGGTTTATTAGTAACATGTGTGTTTCCGCGTGCAGGCAGCGGCCCCGCGACGTCGGTGAGCGGCGGCGGGGGCGCGGTGCCGGCCCCCGAGCCCGCGCCCCTCATGTCGGAGCAGTACGACCCGCTGTCCGACGAGGACTGACGCCGCCCCGCGCACCCCCCGCCACCCCCGCCTGCCTCGTAGCACCCGCGGCGCCGGCTCTCCGTCATCTGCCGCACGCCCAAGCACACACACCATGTTACGCAAACATAGTCCATCGACTTGTTTATCGATATCGAACTGCCCTACTTAATGTATCGATGAAGACTCCAAATCGACTAGTTTGCGGCGCATCTGCCGTGATATCGACTCGACTGAATCTTGTGGATATACGGACACGTGAAGCGACGGGCATCAAGTGCAACGTACAGATACGGGAACGGCGGTAAAACAAAAAGACAAACGATATAAATGTATACAATCCGATTCTGGATACGTGAGAGTGATTACGCGCGCGGAGACCCTTGTGGACACACGATGGTACTAAAATTGTATATAAATAATATTCTTATGTTAAAAAAGCAGGGAATTAGCGTCAAATGTTGTGGGAAGCTTTAAGTGCGGGGTGCTCGCACGTTTGCGCGTAGTGTTGTAACGGAGGAATCTGCACATAATATATCGATGTCGGCGGCGGCCGCGCTCGCGACCCGCGACCTATAGACTAACTTCTGACTGACCACAAACGAAACTGTTAGTTGTAACTTTGTGATTTACAAGCGTTGATAAGGACGAGCCAATTAGTAGATGTAAGTCAAGTCTAATTCATTGTAATAGTTTGTCATCAAATCGAACTTACTGTGCCTAATGTTATTGTATAAGAATTTATAGGGAGTTTGTTCCTCATTTTTTTTATTAGCGCCTCTGGATATGTGTCTTTTAAGCTTGATCTAGAATTTAAAAAAAACACGTTGTAGATCACTGCAGGACGCGGATTATAATTCTTGACAATAAGAAATATTTTCTTCCAATACAAGTCTTCTGAAATGATATTCACCAATTGGGCCGTGAAAAAAGGACGAGCCAAATGTACGAGTGGAAATCGCTTGATTCCGGTAATTTGAATGTTTTTGTACACTGATCATGAATCATGGTTATCCTTGCACAAACTCACGCCACATTAAACAAATACGACTTAACATAGTTTAAGAAATTATAATAAGAATTGACACGTTCGGTGAAGGTCGCGCGCGCCGACGCCGCCCGCACGGGACGCGCCGCTCGCGGACTCGATCTTACTGGATTACGCTTATATTGTAAAAATAATGCTGTCGATATATTATGTACGTCGGTTATGAATATTGTAACGTTATTTATTGACTTCTCTTTTGTATGTATACATAGGTGTCGCGTGCGCGACGTCACCGCCGCGTGGACCGTCTCGTGATAACGTAGCACTGCCGCTGAGTGATGTTAAATTACCTCAATGTATTGTTAAGTGGCAGACGCACGATTTGATGATGAAATGCGAGTGAGCACTGTGATGGGATGTGTGAGAGTGTTCCACGGCCGCGGTGGACTGCGCTCTAGCATAGTTTCCGTACGACTTCGTCCATTACGACCGACACCTGTCTTGTATATTGTGTCGTGGATGCACGAGGCGCCGTGCATTCGCAGATTCCTCGCGACGGCTGCATGTCCGCGCGTGTTCATAGTATTATAAGTTGTTACTCGCTTCGCCCGCGCCCCGCTGCGAGCCGCCGCATACTTAGTAATACGTGTAGTTGATTTTTCGTTATTTTTAAGTGTCGTATTGTTGTACATAGTGTCATTTGATTGATTTCGTTAAGTGTATAGAGCAAGCGGCCGCAGCGGGGCCGGGCCGCGCTGCCCGCTGTTACGATACTCGATGGCGTTTACGAAAAGCGTTGAACTGTTTAATGAAGATAAATTTATACATAATGTACACTCGATGTAAGCCTAGCACGTAAAGTTAAAGCGGTAAATTATATACATATGTAAAAGTTGGTTAATATGTATATGCATTTGTAATTATACAGGTTAAATATGACTTACATTTAGAGATTTGATTTTGTTTCGTTATATTCGTATTAGACGCGGCCACCGGGCCGGTATAAATATGGGTGTGGGCTATGGACGATATGGACGATGTGGACGAGTGAGTGAGCGAGCCGAGTGACTCCACGGGACTGCAGCGGAGCGCCGGGCCTGCCCCGGGAGGGGCGCCGGCCGCGGGCGCACTGCACATTGTGATTTCTTTATAAAAATGTAATGTATAATGTAAGTAGCCGAAAAGAAGATAATCCTTGTGGGTCCGGACATGCGAAAACAAAGTTTTGACGGACTACAAATCAATAAATAAGAATGAAAAAAACACTATCTGCTGCGTTTTATTTTTATATTATTCCTTGAATATTTTTCTGTAATGTTTACAGCCGGCCATTATCATCATCCAAAATAAAGCTCATACCAATTTAAAAAAAGTGATTAGTTCAATAAATTTATATTTCAATTAAAAATATGCTTTAACAATAGATTAGTGTCAAAAGATAAAGTTAATAATATTTTGTAATAACAGTTCTTTTTTAATAAATGTGAGAATGAAGAAAAGACAGTGAAAACATAGATCAGAGTTATTCTTCGTTGAAATTCAACAATAGAGTGAAGTAGGACCAAGCAGTTTTTATTATCTGAAAAAAAAAAACATACTCTTCATAAATACAGCTAAAAGTACAGTATCAATACTCAGTGACATGTAAAAAATGCTTATTGAAAAACTCGAATTATCTTTGGTAAAAGAGACAGCGCATGAGCAATTTCTTCTATGTTCTTTCTTTTTTATGCATGTTCTTTAATATATTTTCTTGATCTGCCTATGAGTTAGTGTTCTAATTTAGATTTTAGAATGTGATAAGTACTCGTTGCACGATCCCTATTCCCCTTTCATTATTTTTATATCTCTAATTCTCTTATACTGTAGTGTTTTCGTTTAAATTCTTTTGGTAACTTTTATTTCCCCAATATTGCGATAAAGCCCCATTTACACGGAGAGATTTTCTCGGGGTGAGAATCGTATGCGATTATCGCATGACATAGCCGCCATAGAGAATCGTGTTCTGACAAATGTTTACACGATGCGACTTTAGTCCATTACAATTACAATTTTAGCAGCGCATGTTTTTTATACAATAGAAAAGCGCAGTTGGTTGAGAGCCCACTGGGAAACGAAAAGTCGTAGGGGTTCGTTTCCCACATCGAGACGTTTCTTTGCGACATCCACAATTTATTTCGGGTCTAGGTGTTTATGACAAGACTTGTGGGATCTAGAGTAGACATAGACTACTCTAGATCCCACAACATAGACATAGTTGGCACTCTCAACTATGTCTATGTTGTGTATATTTATTTATTTACCGTACTATAAGTCGCCAATGAAATTATGGAAAAGCCATAGGTTGTAACTCCGACACCTTTCTGGGACCTGTAATAGAAGTTTATGTTTAAAAAGTTTCACTTTTATATCAGTATTGTATCAGCCCAGTTACGTCCCATTGCAGGACACGAGCCTCTTCTACAATCGAAAGTATTATTGAGGGGGGTTAGGCCATATAGTCCATATAGACCACCACATATACCTGTATATGTTTAATTACCTGTGCAACATGATTAGTATGGTGTTTCTTATTTTCTTCGAGGTTCTGTACCAGCCGCTGTTGTACAACGCTTCGGCAACGCCTTCGCTCTGCAAATTCAAAGAATCCCATAAAACGACCTTATCCTCTTAGATGTACTTATTTGTCCTATTCTACTCACAGAATCCAGGAGTTTCTGTCCATACCAGCACACGAATCAGGTTTGAGACATTGCTGTCACCAAAAACGACTTATACGCCGTGTCACTCCACTTTTCTACCACCTAAAAAATCAACAAATAAAAATTTTAATACACTCCACAGTCAGCAGTATTTACGGTAATTACAGTCGTCTTAAGACCCATTTTAATATGCAAGTCTTATGTTGTATCAAAAACTACAGAGGAATTTTAATTCTCAACATCTAGACCCGAGTGAAAGTTGATCATATAAAAAAAATATTAGTGCTGGGATGTTACCCGTGGCATTTCAGTTTATTTATTTTTTTTAGTTCGTGGCAGACTAATATAATTGTATCGTATAATTAGGATTGTTGGCAGTATTTATTAATCGTACGGAGGGTAGTTGTTGCGTTACGTTAGCCGCGCTAGGTTGGTCATAGTACAGTAACAATTGGACAGCGCGTGCTCCGTTGTATTGCTTTATTTATCGTTTGATTTCGATCGTTTCGTGGAACTGGTATTGTTTCTGCAGATGTAAGGTTATATGTAATCGCCCGTAAAGCGAACACAGCATTTAAAAAGTGTTATTTCGTGTTTTGTCTTTACTCGTCGGTACCATCCAATCCAGCTCATTGCAAAACTTTGGTAAGTAGGCTCAACCTATGTTAAACCTATTTTCGACTGTAAAGTAATGACATACTTACCAGGAGGCGTATGAGGACTGAATAATTATTAAAATATGTACTTACAACGCTACAAAATCCGCAGAAGCATATTACGATAGAACTGTTCATAACATTAACGAGTAATGTCAGACTGAACATGTTCTCTACGTCTCCTGAGAGCCTGAAAAAAACTTTAATAATTAAATATTTAGAAATCGAAATATTTATGACAATAAAAATAATTTGTGACTAAACAAAAATCAGGGTTATAAAGTAGGTTGGACTTAATATTTGGTGCCAAAAAATGTATTTAAAAAAAGACAGGTTAACTATTGGTATAGGTACACGTTGACTAAAGCGCCATTTACACGGAGAGAGTCTCTCGCGGCGAGAATTGTAAGCGAACATCACATGACATAACCGCCATATGATAATCGTGTTCTAACAATGTTTACGCGATGCAACTTTTTTATATCCTTACTATAATTGTGTCTTTGAGGCGAGAAACTCCCCGTGACAATTGGGGCTTTAAGAGCAGGTAGGCCGTAGTATGATAGGTAGTATGCATTCACGATATCGGTAGAACGCGCTTACCAAAACCAAAACAATTTCATGTGCACAAAAATTAAGACTCGAAAGTATATAAGCAGTCGTTTTGAAACTATTAATTTTAACAGTTGTTTTGCTAATCGATCCTGAAACTCAATGTTTATGCCCTGATATACCACACCTTATGAGAGCTCGATGTCGCTGCACAATCTCGGTGATTTCTCGTTGATGTTGTTCCTCCCATTGTTGCTGGGTGTAGTTTTCCACTGCCTCCTTGTTTTTGCGCAAATATTCATCACTGTATCCTCCTGCGTACGAATATCTCCGTTTTAGTTTTAAATATTCGAAAAAGCCGTTTTTAATTGTACCATTCCTTAGACCTTAGCTCCTTGTTGGTTGTTCTATGAAGCCGAATAAAGACTTGTCTTTTAAATTTGAGTACCAACGTAAAATATGCAGATGGGCCTTTATTAAAACATTAATTTCGCAGATAAAATATTAAAATTGTCGCAAATAACCAACATATTTCCCGTGATATTCTGCTGATAGCAATAACGTAACCTGTACAACCAAACTGGTATTACCTAGTGGATATGAATCAATAAGTTGTTCGTCTTTGGGTACGTAAATCAGCTTCTTAATTCTCAAAGACAGTAGGTCAAACTGCGTAGTAATGTGGCTCAGGAACAAACAGAATAGAAAGTCTCCACACATGTTCAGCCATATCACTATGAGGGCTGCAAAACAAAAATACACTATCAATACTCAGTAGTGACTTCTGAAAAATGCTTATTGAAAATCTCGAATTATTTTCGGAAAAAAAACAAGGCATAAGCAATTTTTTTTGTGCGTGTTCATTAATTTATTTTGTTCATCTGCCCCTGCATTAGTGTACTATAATAATCATCAATATTTTGAGCATATGACCGTTCACTACTGGATATAAGCCTCTCCAAATGTCGACCTATCGGCATTAATCCGCGAATATTGTCTGCCAATAGATTTGAATTACGTTTTGGAAATTTTTAGATGATATAACTCGGTAGGTATAAGGTAATTTATTTTGCAGATATAAGATATCACCCCGCCCAGTCGTACTTACGAATTAAGAAACTCTTAAGTTTATTTTTATTACAATTGTTCTACTCTTGCTGACACACAGCACATTTATTTAAAATTTTACTAATTTTCATACATATTCTCTATTCCCGACTCTCAAGAATGTATTTTTCTTACCGTGCCATGTCTGTAGTATCAGTATTATTTCGTAGCATACCGGTTGGAATTGGTCGAACGGCAACCAATAGATAAAGTGTAGTATCTTGTCCCATTCCTGCCCTGACAGTCTCCTGATCAGCTCCCGGAAGGGGGGGTACAGGAAACTCAGTATTAGGTAGTTGTTGCACCAGTGGTAAGCTGAATGTGAAGATCAGATTAAGTAGTTATTGAACGGTAATAAAGATGTAGGTATAAAATATTTAAATTAATCAAAAGGGAATTCGAACAGAAGCGATGTCAATTAGGCACCCGGTGTTGACCTATTGTCTGTCATGACTCAGCATAAATGGGCAGGCATGTCTGGGTCGGTACCACTGTCTCACAGGAAATCGACGTGCAGCTACAGCGAAGCTGTCGAGTTTCCTTCGATGAGTGGGTTTGCCGGATACTCAATACCCCTATCCTCTACCCGTCCCTTTTTTTGGTGGATAATTTCTAACCATTTTCACCTTACCTTTAAGTACGACGTGGATCTGCTTAAGCGCAGAGCTGATAATCTGGTGTTCTTCTGTGTCGATTTTTCCAACTGGCCACATTTCCCCTAACTCGTTGATTAGGTTCTCGTATATAGGCCGGTGCATTACCATGCTGTATGACTTTACTAGCGCTGGAAACGATCGGATCTCAGGTAGGATTAACCTTTTAATTTGAGTTTTACGGTTTAACAAAACTTATGTGGGGTATAGAACTGGCATTTACGGAATGGCATATCGATAAACTTGAACTCTATCGTATCGTTGCTCGAAAATAACTTTAGCGAGCTTTGGGCCACGTTAATTGTATTTGATAATTACTCGACATATATTTGCTTTGGTTGGTTTAAAAATACAGAATATAGAATGTTTACTAGGTATGTTAAAATAAAAAAAAATTACATAGTGACCGTTGCGACGCCTAAAATGGCTATTACCATAAAATGAATCATAGGAAAAGTGATTTTATAAAACCGACACAGAACAGAGAATCCGTTGCACGGCATCATGCGGAATATCATGATGGCGTCCTGGAAGGTGCCCCCGCTAGCGGTGATGGCCATCGCCACGTACTCCACGCCTACTGCCACCAGTATGTTCACGAACTGGAACCAATAGTACACCAGCCAGCAGGTGCTAGAACAAACTCCGTGAGTGAACTTAAATAAATACACCCAACAGCCACATACATAGTCCTGAAATCATACCAAGATCGAATCTTGTATCGTGGGTATCAGGAACTACGAGAGACTTTTCAGTCTCACAAACACCCAGACCCGAAACATACTGGTGCTTTATTTCAAACATTTGTCTCGGTGCGGGGATCGAACCCGTGGCTTTCGTTTCACAGCCGACGTCTAACAAACTAGACCTAGGGTCTTTGGAACTTGAAACTCGTTATTTCGTGCTGGCTGCTTGTTAGGTAAATGATACGCGTTTCTAATTATTGTCAGTAATGACTTTATATCATGTATTTTCCATAGAAATCAATTCTTAGTGTCGCTAGGATTAAGCACGGAGAATTTACACACGACGCCAAAAACGAAGGAACATCTATATAGTGCTTTTTATTTCATAGCATTTGCTTAAGTTTTCTGCCTTTTAATCATTAACATTAGAGCTACATACACTTACCCCTTGAACTTGGAAACGTTATGTGTCATCTGTATGCCGCTGAATTTTAAATACATTTTCGTTGTCTCGAACGTTTTGTCATAGTCACTTCTCTCGCAAGTCTGTGTATCATAACGAGATTGAATATAAATATAAATTAACTTACAAAAAAATTCCTTTTCGTCAGATATATTATTTCGTTGCTATAGTTTTAAAACAGGAAATCATATTGTATTCATAACCTGTCTTCTTTTACTACCGGCTCCAGACACTCGCGAGGCGCTTAAAGGCTTTCGGCACGAGTCTTGGCGAATGGAGGCTGCATTAGTGCTAGCCATCCACTCTCGAGAGAATGGATGATTCTCTCGCCTCACCCACTCGCGTCCAAAACCGATACAAAACGGAGCTACAGCGAGACGAGAAGAGAGAACACGAGGGTAGACGAGGCGAGGCGAACGCACCATCCTCACTCTCGCGTTCAAGCTCCCTCGTGAAGAGTCTGGATGGGGCATAAGAATTTCCCGATCTGGTAATAGAACGGCTTAGAGACCTATGATTATCTCAGTTAATATAAATATATCTAATGACCACATTTCTACCCTCCTTCTATTCTAAAATAGCTAGGTATATAGCTACCTTTTTTAAAACTTGAACATCACTTTTAAAATATTTCCGCAGTAGAGCCGCCATGATGGAAAAAATTACTCTGAATAAAACGCTATCAAACCATTTTATATTTCCAATAATTGTAGTATTGTGCTTGGCTTTGACACGTAGAAATTATATAACTTAGTCATTACCGGTTATTATGCGTTATTTGTTTACAGAAAACATTTATAAGCAAAGGTGTTTTGTGAAATTATGTTTGTTTTGTTAGGTATGTTGTTTTTTAATTCTTTTGCATTTCTTTTACCTTCGAATAATTATACGTCACTACTGCCTTGGTGGCGTAGTTGTACACGATTATAAAGCTGAGGTCTCGGGTTCGAAATCCGGGTCGAACAAAGTGATGTTCGATTTTTCTATTCATTATCAGCCCGGAGTCAGAAATTTGTGCCCGATATGGCGATAGGCTCGGCTCCGATCACATCGTGGGACGGAACACGTAAGGCAAAACGTGGCTGTCATGGTAGCACCTCTACCTACACCTTCTGGTAAAAAAACCGTGATGTTTATGTATGTGTAATTATACTTCATTAGCGGCTCGACCCAGCTTCGCCTGGGTGCTGATATTTTTTGACTCCACTCCACACGTTATAGGTATAAAGTACATGATATTTTTCGTACAAACTGTTGTATACCTAAACTCGACGTAACTATCCTACCGTCCTTTTCTTCCCTCTTTAACCTATCCTACTCAATCCCATTACGACCGGTCCTTACATCACATCCCGTGCTTTAACATTCCGTCCTTAACCATGAAATGAAATCTATCAGTTATTCTAGTATGACCTGCGTTTTCCGTGCTGTCTTCTTTATCAATAGCGTCAAACGAGCTGTGTCTATTCCATGTCGCCCGAGCTTTGTCTTCTCCATGAATAGCGCCAATCGAATTGTCTTTTCTATGAGTAACGTCACCCGAGCTGCGTACTCCCCGTTAGGAGCTTCACCCGAGCTGTGTCTTATCCATGAGTAATGAGCTGTAACTTATATCGAATACAGCTGTGGCCGTTATGTATCTAACAAAATATGTAATTAAAGGCATTGTCTGCATTATTAAATGAAAATCTTAACATAATACGGTTTTTCGACGGCAGGGACGAAAATAAGATACCCCTTGTTCCTCTCATTTGATATGTTTATTTGAATCAGTTATAAAGTGCGTGGTGGCCTGTTGGTAACGGACCAGACGCGGCTGTCTACATGTTCACGGTGGTCGCGGGTTCAAATCCCAGGGCACACCTCTGACTTTTCGGATTCATGTGTGTATTGATAGTCAATCACCACGCACTATAACGGTGAAGGAAAACATCGTGAGGAAACCTGCATACCATAACTTTGTATAAATTTCTATGGTATGTAAAAGTCCGCCAACCCGCACTAGGCCAGCGTGGTGGACTATATGGCCTAACCATTCTCAATCGTACTCTCGATTGTAGAGTAGGCCCGTGCCCTGCAGTGGGTCGTATATGGGCTGATACAATACAATTTGAATCAGATACTCCGACGGAATGACACATATCACCAAATTACCATCAACTTTCTCGGGGGAAAAGGGACTTGATTCGTTATCCAATGGCTATTAATTGGAAAAGAAAGTAAATAAAATAAAACAATGAAGAGCTTTGTTATCTATCTATGTAATACTCGTATATAAGCGTCCCCTCGCGGCAAGCATGCCAAAATGTTCTAAAAATACATTGACAATAGTAGCCAAATATCAAACGCAGTTTATTCAAAATGTTTATCACGAAATAGTGTTCAAAATGGAAAACAGTCCTAGATATAGCTACAGTAACCCTAAAACAAGAGCCTGGACTGGAGTCACAGTGTTCTCCGTGTATTTAGTGCTCCTTATGGTTGAAATATACATTGAAATTTTCGAGAACAGAACACATCTACGCGTCTATGACAAGTTTTGTGAGTTTTTAGTGAAATTGCAAAACTTTTAGTGAAATATTATGTCCCATGGTACAGGAACGTTCTCGAGTGAAGATAGTGTTCGAAAAAGTTTTGGATTTCGCCAAGGGTAGATGACCTCGCAACGTTTACAGGTCATTCGGAAAATACTTCAAGACCTACACTAAGTAATTGATATCTGTAGTTGAAGACAACCAATGTAATATATTTTTGCGACATTAAACGGGTGTCATTTGTCTACATTTTGTTTTCTATTTATTTTAATGCGTTTCATAGAGCTCATTAATAGCATTAAAATTGAATTAGTATGGATGAAATTATAGGACTTATAGGTATTAGTTTATGATTAAAATTTGTAAGATCCAGCTACAGACAATAGTACCATCAAAATTGGTAAAAAGTAAAATGTAATTACATCATTTATTTTGTCCCATTTTTAAATCTGTCTTACACACAGGATAGGACATATTAATAATTCTCAATTAAATTTGAGGGGTGAAGGATAGGAAAATATAATAAAAAATCCAGCTTATTTAACATTAATTTATTCAACATTCACTGATCACATTTAACATAATTCATCTATGTACAAGATCACACGCACACGACAGCACTTTGGCATTGCGTTCCGAATTGTATCCGCTGAGGAGCTAACATTACAGAATATATTGTGTGATGAACCCAAACCAGATCAAACATACCTAGTATTTATAAACTTGTATTTCACAAGTTTATCAGATATATCATGTAAAAATATCAGACAGTAACCATCTGTATTCATTTAAAAAAGGAATTTATAAGAGCATAAAGTTCATCACACAAATTCTTGTCATAATTATTTTGGTATGTTCTTATAAAACTCTGGATTTAAATAAAATGCACTATAATTGTACACAAAATAAATAAATAAATAACTGAAACGCTAACTGTTGCTGCTATTTTGTTGTTTCGAAACACTTACCACTTAAGTTTTGCTACCGATCATCCGGACAGGGCTTTGAAGAAATTCTCATATTTATCCATATCCAACTTGGTAAAACCGTTGAATTCCTTTTTAAAACACAATTAAAGATGACCATCTGTATAAGATTAGGTCATTAAATACTTAAGGAATCAACAATTTTCAGCCGTTCGAACATTATCCGTCTCAATTATTTTCCAGTTATCTTTGATATTTCCTTGCCCCCGTCCTTGGTCGAACTCTTTACTTCTTGGCGAAGTCCTCGCCGGTCTTGATGTTCTTGAGGAGTTCAGGGATGGCGGCCTTCAGCAGCTGCTGCTCGAAGGCGTTGAGGTTGCCGTAGCCGAGGTTCTTCTCCACTCCGTTCTTGCCAAGGACCACCGGGTTGGCGAAATACGCCGCCTCGGTGAGGTCGGATTTGACGTACGCGCATTCGACCACGTTAGATTCGCCCTGGAAATTAAATTGTTCTTGTAAATAATAGTAGTGTTTTAAACATAATTTCGTTGTTTTAGATCTTTGAAATTAATAATAAATAACAACTAAAACTGTTCCTAAATACTTCCAAATTACAAATCATAATATCCTCCTATTTTGTAAACGAGTTTTCATGGGTATTAACCCAGGTTTATTACTAAAAACCCAATGTTATACCTTCTCTAATTTTACTATTTGATAATTTCTAATCATCATATGAATATCTTACCTTGAGTCCCCTAAGGACGGAGCCAGTGAGTCGTGCGCCTGCGTACGCCATGGAGAGCGTCGCGGAGCCACCGCCAGCCTTGGCCTTAACCACCTGCATACAAATTAAAGGATTTTATCTTGTAAAACTGTCATTAGATGTGTCTTCTGTAGAAAGTATGTGTGCTTAGTTCATTTTTCAAAGTTTTATTTATTTAATTTTATTTTTTTTATTAAATCAATATATTATAGGTATGTAGATTATGTAAGTATCTCCTCTCGCAATATTGATTTTTTTTAAATCATAAAGAACTTATTTCTTTGTGAAAACAACACTGAGCTACAAAAAATCTTCTTTCTAATACAACACAATACTTGGTAATTACCTCGGTACCAGCCTCCTGTATCCTCTCAGTGAGCGCCTTGATCTTAGCCTGGTCGGAGAGCTTGACGGGTGGCTGGCTCTGCGACAGCACCGGGATGATGGTGACGCCCGAGTGGCCGCCGATCACGGGGATGGTGACCGTGCGCGGGTCCACGCCGTTGATCTCGCCGATGAAGGCGGCGGCGCGGACCACGTCCAACGTGGTCACGCCCAGGACGCGAGCGGGGTCGTATACTCCGGCCTGGGGGTCATCATTGATTGATATAATAATGTATTGTGGAAGGTAATTGTAGATGGGATCCATAGGGATCGCCACTTTTCTCGATCCTGACATACTACTTTCGCTTCATCCACTTTTATCAATCTCTTCATGCATGCTCGTCGGTTCAGGGTACTTTTGACCTGACCCTTGTTGAGGATATCACCGATTTGGACGGTGTAGGTTCGATGTAACTTTATACTAAATAATAAATCACTACCAAACAGCTAGATATATTTTTTTAATTGATTGTGAAACATCGTTGTTTTGCTTTCGTGTCATAGTTACTGCGAAATTTAATTATTCATACCTCATTGTACACAAATACAAAAAAATGTTAAATACGAACTAAAACATAAAAATAAGTACAACAATCTTATAACATCGTATCTATATAAGGATTTCAAGTATAATATTATCAAGTATAATAATTTATTTATTATCATTATATTATCATCAAAAACGACTCTAGTCCTTTTATAGTAAATTTTATAAATATATTAAGGAGATACTAATTACTCGTGCAATAACCTAACTTTAATTTCATGAGTGGCCATAAAATATAACAAAACATCAAAATAATTTACAACCGAATGCTAAACAAAACCTGTCCATTTAGCGTTAATAACCACTCAGTAATGAGAAACGACGCAATACATGGCGGTACATGAGTGCATAGTTTATCAACATCACGTGACGGGTTAGTGTCCATTGTTTGACGAATCATGTTGCTGAGTTGCATATTGTTTATGTGGCTATATTGTGGGTTTGTCACAACGTATATACAGGGTATATCAAGACTGCTACCGAAAACGAAGCCAGGTGGCAGTTTTAGTGACTACAGACACGATGCAACTAAAAATTTTGCAAAAAATCGCGACGATTTTGTTTTGTAATGTTTTTGCTATAATCCTATTTGGGTGGAAAATACATACATTTTTATAGAAAAATAATGTACACCCTTTTATTTTTAAGGGCGCTATAGTACACAAGTCGTTAAATAATAATTTTAGGGAAAAAAATATGGATTTACCACTCAAACACAAATATGTAAAACATAAAAAAAAATCGTCTCGTTTTTTTGCAAAATTTTTTAGTTGCATCGTGTCTGTTGTCACTAAAACTACCACCTGGCTTCGTTTTCGGTAGCAGTCTTGATGTACCCTGTATTTAGAGCAAACTTTTAATCTATTTTGACTAGATTATGTAACAAGTTATTTGCTTGACGATATGTCACGCTTATAACATGAGCAACGCTATTTAGAAATTTTCAATTTTCGGTAATGTACTGCGGTCGTCAATCGGAAATTTAAATCTCATAAGGCGCAGAAATAACTAAAATGTCTTACAAACCGGACCACAGAAGTCTTTTAACACTGCTGTAAACTGACATAGAGGTCCATACAGCCTTTCTCATATGAAGAACCTACACGTAGATAAATTATGAAATTGTAATGGCTTAGCTCAGTTTCGCTCGAGTGCAAACAATGCCCCTTTGATGTACACTGAGATAAACATTATGTACTATAAGATAGCGTATTGATTGCCAATTATCTCTCACTGTTCGATATGTGTATTATGAACAATATTAGACATTTTGTTTTTACATGTAGGAGAAAACAATGTATTATCATGCTGATTAATTCATATAATCGTATGTATATAAAAAAATTGCCGTGTAATTGTTATTGCACGAAGTTGTTTTCAAATATTTTGCACCATTATTAAATGTTTTTACTAATTTAAGCTTATTTAACTCACGACAAATATTTTGATTTTATAAGCAATATTTTGATCTATTTAATATAGACAGCCTCCGTGGCGCAGTTGGTTAGACGCCGACTGTGAAATGAGAGGCCGCGGGTTCGACCCCCGCACCAACACAAATGTTTATGTGGCTTACAAATATTTGTGTCGGGTCTGGGTGTTTGTGAGACGGAAAAGTCTCTCGTAGTTTCTGATACGCACGACACAAGACTTAATTGATCTTAATATGGGGTTAGAACTATGCATGTGACTGTTCGGTATATTTAATTTATTATCGATCAAACAATTTAAGATGAATAATATTATTTCTCGGTTATTAATGGAGCGTCGTAAACACGTGTTATGACGTAATACCAGTTGTTGTAACAAAGTTATCAGTAACAGCGTAAGGCTTAATGTAAACAATCTATTTATATTAACGCAATATCTTATGCGTGCGTGCGTGGATCGAACCCGCGGCGCCACGGAGGCTGTCGAAACTAGTTTTTTTATATGTCCTAATAAGATTTCTGTTAGAATTAAATACTGTGATAGTTAATGTTACTGACGATGGACAATCTTACACTGTAGCGGTTATCCTACACTAAAAATAACGATGACTTTAAAGTGATAACACACTCCAACATGATTCGTCCCATTATTTGAGATAGGTTATCTGAAATACGCAGTGAAGTTATTTATCTTATTGCACAAGTAAATAGCTTTAGGTTATTTATAACTAAAGACATTTTTATGGTTTAAAAATTGCTGCAATTTAAAAAATGCGGAGGTATTCGACATGTTCAAAAAATATGTTCGAGACGAAACCATTAATTTCAATGACGTTATGAAAACGCAGTATGCAAATAGGTCGTTTTATAATATCCCAATACTTGAAAATAAGTCGTTCACAAACATTATATCGGAGTAATGCGTAATTCAAACGTCAATCCAAGATTTTCTGATTTCATCGGATTTTAGGCGTGTAATGTAATGCTTACTTTGCAATAAGATGAATAATGTTAAAACTGATATATCACGTAAAAGTGCATTTAAGTATAAACGCTAAGATGACTTCACGCAGTCGTACGTGTGTGAAAGAATACTCGTGTACGGGTGCGTGACTGAACTAACAATGATTCTGTATATAAGTGTACATTTAAGTATGGATTTTATTAAAAATGTTGGATCTCTACCAAGTTGTTTGTTTCATTATTACAGGCGTAATAAATGAAATAAGTCTGGGTTCTGGTGAAGAACAATTCTGCTAGGAAACTAAAATTCGCGTGTACAATTCTAAAACAGAATCGATTGTT
Source organism: Theretra japonica (assembly GCA_033459515.1). Lineage (NCBI taxonomy): Eukaryota > Metazoa > Arthropoda > Insecta > Lepidoptera > Sphingidae > Theretra > Theretra japonica. Next base: position 1,722,965 of record CM065942.1, read on the forward strand.
ATAATCAACTAAAATTTTCATGTATATATTTATTTTATTTATACATTTTTTATTGCACACCACATACATTAATAAAATGACAAAAAATAATAATACGGTACTAGTTTAAATAAAGGTGACAATCCGCGGTCCTATCGCTTACCGCGAATTCTTCAAGACAACCTTTACATGGACTGCATAGAAAAGAAGCTAGAAAGAAGAGGGTGTTCACAACATAGACAAAACAAAATAAATATAACATTCATAATGGGACGAACAAGTACCCTACAACTCCTTAATATACCGACTCTTAAATGACACGTCATTTCAGTCAGGTCTATGCGACTGACAAATCAGTGCATTTATTGATATGAAACAGCTCATTTATCAAGCCACAAGTACTATTAATCATTTCCAACTATCAGAGAATCATCTGTACTATTGGTTTAAAATAATTGCTCATTGTAACATGCATTAAGTACGTAATCGATCATAGAAGGCAATAACCAGAGTCAACGAACACATAACATCTGTCTTGTGAAGTTATCGTGATTGATAACACCTGATATCATGCGATATCTAAGTTCATATGTAGCCTAACCTTGCTTATATGCCTACTTCGCTATAGTAAATAATTGTCATTCATTGGTGTAATGATTGACGAGTTTTGTATGCAATTCCGAAAGAGATATCAATATATGTTTTAAGTTATATGCTAATTTGTTTGTCTTCAAAAATGAGACCAAGCGTAAAGTACTTTAAATTCAAATTATATTCGTAGTTAATTATACCCAGCTTTAGTCGTTGAGGTAAACAAAATAATTTTTCATGGGCAGCGGTGACCATTTACCATCAGATGAACCGTATGCTCGTTTGCCGCTTATAACATAAAAAAATCACATGAAATCCACCAAAATGGTTGTCAATAAAAGAAAAAACAAGATGGTACGAAAGATGTCTCACCTTCTTAAGCACTTCAGAGGCGATGGGCACCATGGAGTTGACGGGGTTGGTGATGATCGCGACGATGGCCTTGGGCGCGTTCTTCGCGATGGAGGCGGCGATGTCGCGCACAATGGACGCGTTGGTGTTGAACAGGTCGTCGCGCGTCATGCCCGGCTTGCGCGGGACTCCGGCGGGGATGACTACTACGTCAGCGTCTACGGAAATTGACTTTTACGTAACTATCGACCTAATTATCAATGATGATCGAAAATCTTCGGCACTTAATATTGCTTTTTTACTGGCAAGTCAAAGTGGCTAAACTGTCCTTGAATCCTGATAATAAGTTTTAAGTGCAGAGTCTTCTAGACTATAATCTAGAGCATCCACCGGCGATAGGTTATGTCGAAAACGGATATAGGTACTCCGATTGAATCCGAAATGCAATGTACTTGCATGAAACTCTATGACGAGTTCTCCATCATCGTGTATGACGGTTGCCATCTCGGCGGACGCTAATACCCACAAAATGGTCTAATAAAATAATGCACGATTTCGTAAATTTCCATGTTCATTTTAGGTCAAGAAATGTATGTGAGTGTTTATTGAAAGTTTCTACCTAAGTGGTCTGTCTTATAACAACATTCGCTTGACGCAATACCAGGCATTTCGTGGGCGTCATAACATAGAAGATTATACATTAATAAACTTGTAAACTTTTGTGAACCAACGCAAAATACAATATTGCGCTCTGTATTTTCTCAGGAATTTACAGGCTTAACTCAAAATGCAACAAACTTCCGTGTGCCTTCAAGACGGTTTCTCCAGCATCATGTGGTGTATGTTATTGAAATGAACATACGAAGATCATGTCACCAGTAGACTCAACCAAAATCATTTAGAGAATGAGCAGGAACATAAATTCCTAATTTTTCTTCATATTAGAAGCAAATTCTTAGAACCTTGGCATCAACAGGACAGCTAATGCGATATTTCCTTATTTTGTAAAGTTCATTATTGACGATTTTCCTTAAAGTGCGGCAAATCTGACTACAATATTTTCTACTAGTTTTTTCTTTAGTGTTTATTGTAATAACTAAATATATATATTTACAAATGTCTCGCTAAATGAATGTGTTTCGATCTTACGAGAATTATTTAAGTAAACGTTGCTCCATGTCAAAATTCTTGTACAAATACTAAATACACTAAATTCTTGTACAAATACTAAATAATATCTTAGGAAACTAAACATATAAACAATTATTATCGTAAATAGAGCAACGCTGTGTAACTAAAGTTGAATAAAGCTGATAATATCTAAAGAAAACTTGCGTATTATCGTAATTTATATGCGTTGATATAATACATTTCTGCGTCAATAGCCAGTTAATTACTTTTGCAAGTATATTGAGCTATAATTAGTTTGCCATTGACTTCTTTGTATGTCCCATTTTCGCCATTTAATGTCAAGGTTGTCGTAATATCGCACAAGTGTTACAAAATCATGTTATGTCACGGAAAAATACACCAGCCCGCTATCTTTAATGCATAACCTTGAAATTCGGTCAAAAACATTAGCAAACATTTTTAGGTTATCGTTACATAACATCGTCCTGGAGTATAGTTATGGGAATAACTTGGCGTCTGAAGGTTCCTATGGTGTGTGTTTTACCTTTAATGGCAGCAGGGAGTTCCTCGGGGCCCTTGTGTCCGGTGACCTTGGCGGGGGTGTCCATGTGGGAGAGGTCGACGCCGACGCCCGGGGTCACCGGCGCGATGTCGTAGAGGGCCAACCTGGTCACCAGCGGGTTCTGCTTGAGGAGAAGGGCCAGAGGCTGGCCTATACCTCCGGCGGCGCCGGCAACCACCACTTTGTAGTTTTTCTACAAAATTATCCATAGTTTTTTTAACGCACTGGTTTAGGTGACGATTCAGGAAGTTATCAACATGCGACAGCAAATATGAATGAAATAGTGTTACATATGTGTACGTAATTAAAATATAGTAGGTAATTACCTGCGATGTGGTGGAGAAGTTTTTGGCGCCATTCTGCACGGCTACGCCGGCGACGGGCTTCAGGACGCGCGAGAACATTTTTGGGATTTATGTAATGGTAGTCACCAATTTATGAAGATGCTTGCCGAACCTTCCACCTGACCCTGCCGACCTTTAGAAGATAACTAACTAGTGATGTAGCGTTACGTCAAACTGTCACGGATGTCAACTCTTGAACACGTCATTAATTGAATCGAACATCGATAAATTAGTTTTCTATATTTTGACGAATTCATAAGAAAATAATTTTATATATTTAATTATAAAATACTGAAGATTTAAAGTTCATAAAACAAAATATAAGTTTAAGTATTTTTGTTTATAGTGAACTCTATCGGGCAATAGCATTACTACAATCCAAATATATTCTAGCCACGTTTTACAGATGGCGCATACTATGGATACATAAGTCATTTTGACATTACCCGTAATTTGTGAATTTTGTGATATGAAATGAAAACAGTTTCCAAACTTGCAATATTTTGATTTAACAAAAAGTGAAAACATACATAAAGATGAACGTAATAAAGGCGGTAAAAATGTATATTACTAAGATGACGGAGGAGAGCGGACCAGGAATGAAAGTGATCCTGATGGACAAGGAAACAGTGAGTACGCCCTTTTCTCCAAAATTAAGGAATATTGTTAAAATTTAGATTATATGGTGGATCCTTCTTAAACGGGCTTGGAGATACCTCCAGTCTTAGAACACGTATTAAAGCTCACGATTTCTTGTTTTATCCCATCTATAGCATTAGACACTGAAAATATTTTCTTCTCGTTTTGAATTTGTATTTCTCAATAATTAACCAACTTTTCTTTCTTTAATTCTTTTTAAGTATATGCTCTGTTAATAATTGTTACTTCTAGACAAGTATAGTGAGTATGGTGTTCAGCCAGTCAGAGATACTCCAGAAGGAAGTGTATTTGTTTGAGAGGATTGACAGTCACACAAAATGGGACAACCTTAAACACATGAAGTGCATCGCATTTCTGAGACCAACGTCGGAAAATATCGCCTTGCTGTCAAGGGAGTTGAGATATCCCAAATATGGTGTCTATTTTATATGTAAGTGTACTAATATAAAATAAAATTAATGTTGTGTAATTCATTGGCGGAATCCTATGTTAATTACGGTCTTATTTGTTATGGACGTTCTTACAAAACTTATATAAATCAAATATATAATTTGCAAATAAATTTTTTTGATAAATATAGTTTCTAATAAGGTAAGAGACCAGTGTAAAGATGACTATAAAAAATTGTTTACTTATTGTAGAATCTTGCCCATTCATGTTAACGTTGAATATAGTTTACTCATTAAATATTTTTTCAATAATGATATTAAAACAAAAATTAGACACCTCGTATATACATGAGCCGTCGCACAAACGGCGAGTGAACTGACTCATACCTTGTTCCGTGTTTAATTAACAGACTACCTCGAGATTTACGTGACAGTTTAACACCAAAGAACATTAAATATAAACTTAAGTCATACTTCTTAAATAATTTAAATTTGAATGCATTAAACTCAAACTCCTAATAATAATCCAGTATTGTCTAGTTATAAACTCATTGTCAACTCGGATAGCATAAATACAAACCTTAGTGGTTTCTCGATGTTATCTACTAGCAAATGATATGTCTCTTTTAAATATGATAAATAAACGAAAAAAATAAAATTGTTTAAAAATATTAGCTTATTAAAATGGAACCCACTTTTGTCATATCTAAAATAATATTCAAAATATAAAATAGCTCATCACCTATTACAATAGAAAAAAGGATAATTAATTGAGAATGGCACTGGAGGTAAACCTGTTTACCTGTTTGGTGATTCAGATGCGAACCTGTTTCAATGAAATATGGATGACATTTTAAACCTCTTTTTCAGATTTCAGCAATGTAATATCAAAAGCAGACATAAAGACATTGGCAGAGTGTGATGAACAAGAGACAGTGCGGGAAGTTCAGGAGGTGTTCGCAGACTACCTCGCTGTGGACAGGCATCTGTTCTCTTTCAACATTGTTGGCTGCTTACAAGGTATTCTTTGAAGTAGTAATTATTCATATCTACAGAAAAACAAGTTATAGAATAATGTGTATTTGTGTAAATCCAAAAGTTTTGGCTAATTTCTCCTAAATACCTATATAATACAACTAGCTTTAGGGTTTCTGGAAATGCTTTTTCATAATAATGTAGTAAATATGATCTTGCATGCGTTTAGATATTATGTTTCAGAACACCACAAATAAAAACTGTCTAATAAAACAAAAGTGGTACTTCTATTTGTGTTTTTGTTTGTCATTTGTACTTAAATACTCTTATTATTAAAAATTGTTTTTTATGGATGACTTATGAGCAGACACCACCAAGATTGGCTATATCTTGAAGTGTGCTTCTATCAAAACTTTCCTCAAGCTGCTTAAGAAGTTAACTCTATTCTTACCATCTATCAAGAATCTTATATCTTTGCAACATCTCTCTCCTATTTTGATCAAACAACAATAACTATAGGAATAGGAACCCGCAGTAAAAACATAGCTGATGAACAAAGACACACATACAGCTATCTATTAATATTAACTTTAGTTTTTTTTATTATTATAAGATGAAGGTAGTCATTGTAAAATTCACTGTGCAGATAACCAACCCCTTAGTCTACCTCGTGGTTACGAAAGTTTTAAAACCTTTGAAACATAAAGAAGTTAAAATCAAATCAGTTTAAAGAAACCTAGTGAAAAATCCGTAAAAAACAGTTTTATTACAGAGAAGTAGAAAAATAACAACGTGAGGAAACCTGCATACCATCGCGATTTTTGAGAATTTCTATAGTATGAAAAGTCCGCCAATCCGCACTAGGTCAGCGTGGTGGACATGGCGTAACTCCTCTTAATCGTACCCTCGGTTGTAGAGACCTGTGACGTGCAGTGGGACGCATATTGGTTCCAGTGACCAGTATAATGTTTGTATTTTGAGGTCGCCTGTGGAACGCGGGCTACCTGCAGCGCTGCGCGGTGGGGCTGAGCGCCCTGGCTCTGTCCCTGCGGCGGCGCGTGGTGGTACGTCATGAGGCAGGCTCGGAGGCGGCGGCGCGGCTGGCCGAGCGCACGCGTGACGTCATGAGGAGGGACGCGGCGCTGCTGGACGCACACGCGCCCTATTCTGACGCACCGGCCGTGTTGCTGGTGTTGGATAGACGTGATGATCCCGTCACGCCGCTTCTCAGCCAGGTAACCTATGGTTTTTTTTACCAGAGAAAGTCTACTAAGTTCCCCTTTTAGCATACAGGGGAGATCAGAAGGTTATGCCAGTGTTCATGTTAGTAATCTCAAAGAACAGAACCCTGGAGGATGTTGATGTTAATGTGGTTCTTTTTTAGATTGATGAAGCTTAAATGAATTATGGATCAATAATTGCATAGTCCTCGATGGTTTCTTATTGTAATATAAATCCATTACTGAGTCTATGCGGCCCATGGCTCTCCTGAAAGATCTCCAAAGCCACTGGAGAGAATCAAAATTAAGCAACCTATATGATTTAACTTTGGCTATATAATTACACCTACCTTATTGCAGTGTGCCTGTAATTTTTTTACAATTTGATCTTGTTCCTCAGTGGACCTACCAAGCGATGGTTCACGAACTGCTGACCATAAACAACAACCGCGTGAGTCTGGCGCACCTGCCTGACGTGCCCAAGGACTTCAAGGAAGTCGTGCTTTCGTCGGAGCAAGATGAATTTTACGCCAAGGTGAGAATTAAAATACAGTTACATCATATCAATTTCATCTTCACTTGCAGGTAAAATTCTGTTGCTGTTTTAGTTTTCGAATGTTTTGTCTTATTCGCTCAAACTGAATTCAAAAGTCGTTCGAAAGGGACAAAAGATTCGATAACTAAAACTATGTTTTAAAACTGTCTATGAATAAGGCTGTTAGTATTATAATACTATATTGAGGCCGAGAGACGCCGTAATGAAAATGCTCGTGACATCCGCTATTTCTGTGTCTGTCTCTGTCACTCTTACGCAGTCTCACTGCATATCTTCCCTCTCACTTTGGAGTCCCGCGGTTTTGGTTATTGGTACATAGATGGTGTGCAAAGATTTTGTTCACGATATCCGCTTCAGTTACTTAGAAGTCGAAAATGTACTATGTGTACTGTTTTTCAATTATCCATGCACACATAGTTACAAATGTGTGTCTTCATTGTTGGTAGCCACGCTTCTCAAGTTCAACTACGATACTCGGCGTCACCACATACCCTCTACTGACACAGCAAGCCACTTAAACCGTTTTAATTTATAATCGACCACTGCTTAGCATGAGCCTCCTTTACAACTGAGTTCCATCGACAAGGCTTAGGCCACAGTCCGCCACGCTAGCACAGTGCGGGTTGGCGGACTTTTGTACCACATGTTAATTATTTTCTCCATTGACAGAATCTCTACGCTAACTTCGGTGAAATCGGTCAGACGATAAAGTCCCTGATGGAAGAGTTTCAGAAGAAAGCCAAGAGTCATCAGAAGGTCGAGAGTATTGCTGATATGAAGAATTTTGTGGAAACATACCCGCTTTTCAAGGTAAGAAGAGATAAGTTTGGTTAGAAGGAGTTTTGTAGATGTGCTTTACAATTTATTATTTCTTAAATTAGTTTAGCCTTTTGTTTGTTAAATAAAATATATATGAAGTAAATGCAATAATGTACATATTATAGTGTAGAAATTTAATGTTTGGTATATACAATATTATTTGAAATAGTAACAATTGTTATGTTTTTTAAATTTAATGTGTATTTCTTTAAAAATCATTGTTTTTGTTATTTCATAATTCTTTTATTTTTTTTATGTTTATTTTTTCTCGTTTTTGTAACCAATGTACTGTATTTATTAATTTTCGTTTATTTTTCCTGTGTGTTATTGTTGAGCTTTTGTCAGTAGTGATAACACGAATGTTGTGAAATTCTGTAATTGAAGGAGCACTCAGCTCAATGTACATGTATAAATTGTAAATTCTACCGTTATAACCTTGTGTAGCCTTTATTGTTGGTCCATAATAATAAAATAAAAAAATATAGTAATGGTTTGATTTATGGTGAGTAGGTAATATTATCACTTATCAGTCTGACAAGGAAATCCACTTTATTTTTAATGTTAACATATATAAACACGTCTTGTCTTTTATTAAAACTTGCTTTTGTAATAATTACAATTAAAAATAGAGTATATAAATTATATTAGACGACCTGGTAAAGGTCGCGGGACGTCGCTGGATGCAGGCTGCCTCCAACAGGTCACTGTGGAAATCATTGGGAGAGGCCTATGTTCAGCAGTGGACTTCCTTTGGCTGATGGATGGATGATGATGGAAATTATATTTTGATCTAAACTCTGCAATATTCCAAAAATAATTCTGTTCCACAGTGAAAATGTTGTTAAATTGTTTCAGAAAATGTCTGGTACTGTGACGAAACATGTGACGGTAGTTGGAGAGCTATCAGCGTGTGTGAGCAAGTACAACTTGTTGGAGGTGTCTGAACTGGAGCAAGAGATCGCCTGCCAGAGCGACTACAACAAACATTTACAGGTATATTTTATCAATTGACAAATAATGTACACTTTTAGACTGCTTCAGTGGTGCATTTGTATTACGGTATGATTAAACCTGAGGTCTCGGATTCGTATCTCTGGTCGGGTAGTGATATTTTGATAGCCTCCGTGGCGCAGTAGGTTAGACGCCGCTTGTGAAACGAGAGGTTGCAGGTTCGATCCCTGCACCGAGACAAATGTTTGTGAGGCCTACAAGTATTTGTTTGGGGCCTAGGTGTTTTTGAAATCGAAAAGTCTCGTAGCTTCTGATACCCACGACACAAGATTTAATAGACCTTAATGTGGGGTTAGGACTATGTATGTGACTATTTGGTGTATTTATTTATTATTTATATTTGAGGAATTTGTGCCCGACATGGCGATAGGTCCCCTTCCTATGACATCGTGGGATGGAACATTAAGGCGAAATGTGGGTGTCTTGGTAGCATCTTTGCCCACCTCTTCTGGGGAAAAGGCGTGAGTTTATGTATGAATGTATGTTTGTATGAATATTTTCACAAAAACCTTTAAAAGTCGTAGAGCCATGTTGTTACCAGCCATGACTGACCATGAATCGGCAGGCTCTTTTGGGGTGGTACCATTGTCTCACGGTAGATCGATCGAGATGCCACCTTTGCCTACCCCTTCGGAGGAAAAGGTGCGAGTTTATGTATGTATATGGTGTAGAATTTGGTATAATTTTAGCGCGTGAAAGCCGTAGTAGGCAAGCCGAGCGTGCGCGACTCGGAGGCGGCGCGGCTGGTGTGCCTGCACGCGCTGCGCTACGAGAAGCACGGCGGCGGCGCGGGCGCGGCGCTGGGCGCGCTGCTGGCGGCGCTGCGGGCGGCGGGCCGCGACCACGCCGCGCGCCTGCCGCTGGCGCTGCTGGAGTACGCGGGCGCACACGCGCGCCAGTCCGACCTGTTCGGCCTGCACGACGCCGTCAACATCACCAAGAGACTGTTCAAGGTTGGTTGAACTGTTTCACGTTTAGTTTCATTTTGCATTTTTTCGTCCTTCGAGCCGAATTTAAAATATAACCCTATGTGCTAGCAATGTGTTATTCTAGTGTCTCCCATATATCTAGTTCTTTGTATAAAATATCAATGAAAATTAAAAAAAAACAAACTTCAAACTATGAAATGTAATTTTTATATTGCATTTTTTTTTATTATTACAGTTACACGTAACTAAGACATAGTTATGAGGACGCTTATAAGCTGATATACAGTATACATAAGGCAGTTCCTTTTGATAAAAAAATATTTATTCTGTAATATATAAACTCTCCATCTATTAAATTAACACCATTTTATCCACATAAATTTAAATTTGGTTTCCTAATGAAAAAAACAAGTAGCCCAAATTGTGAACGCTGTGGGACTGTAAAGGATGTCTATTACCTAAAAGTAGAATGTATTCAATACAAAACAGAAAGAGAATCATTAATGCGTGAATTAGATATGAATATCTTAAGAGTTTGGTATTATTCAAACAATTTTGTCTACTCCTTATAGTGAGAATGCTAATTAAAATTCATAAATTTGTAATGAACTTAAAGAAGAGCTAATGATTGTTTTTCTGTTTAGGGAATTAATATTTATAAGGTATGATGAGGCTAACATGATCGTCTAGATTAAAAGCCTATAAATTAATAAATAAAGACGAAAAAAAACACATAAATATGCCCCAAACATCTTTATTTAATGTCCATATAACATTTTCCAGGGTCTAAACGGAGTAGAAAATATCTACACCCAACACACACCATTACTCAAAGACACCCTGGAAGAGCTCATTAAAGGCAAGCTGCGGGAGAACCTATACCCAACCCTGGGCGGAGAAGACAGCTCCTACTCCAGGAAACCCCAGGAGATCATTGTGTTCATGGTCGGAGGTACCACCTACGAGGAGGCCATGTGCGTCCATCAGATCAACCAGGCATACCCCGGAGTCAAAGTGGTGTTGGGAGGAACCACAATTCACAACTCTACCTCGTTCTTTGAGGAGGTCAAGTCAGCGATGCAAGGAGTACACAGGACACATACTAAACATATTAAGAATGTGTAGAATTTTATGAAGTTTTGCTAGAGAATGTGTTATTGTAAAAGCTTATTTGGACTTTGTAAGTGCAGGTGTTGGGTAATTAGTAAAATCATTTTTTATTATAAGGATCGAGAAAATAATATATCTTCATGTTTTGTTGATTTTACTAATTGTAATACCTGCATTTGTAAATGCAAATGAGTTTTATATAACCGTAAATTCATAGGTTGGAGTAAATTATGTAAAATTGTGTCTTGAGGCTGTTGTTCAAAACTGAACATGTGTATGTAAATGAGGATGGTTTATTTGTGAGACTAGTGTTTTGCGATAAAATGATCCAGCAAAACTGCTGTGGGATCGTAAATATCCTTGGAGTTGATAACTAAAATAAAAATACATTTTCTGTTTCATACATATGTATGTATGACATAATCGTCACGCCTGTATCCCATAGGGGTAGGCATAGAGTATGGATCGCCACTTTGCTCGATCCTGACGTACTACTTTTGTATCTTCCCACATATTAATATTGTAAAAAATATAGTTGGAACATTTCTTATGCCAAATGTTTATTTTGCTCAACATTAAAAATATTTTGGTGAATTATCTTATTTCCAGTGCTAAAATGGGATAATTCTTAATAGAGTCTTATTCGGTTTTAATACTAAATAGTAGCTTTACACAATCTATTTTTCAGAAGTGTTGCTACTTGTCTGAAATTGAAGTGTATTTGTCAAAATTGTATTTTTTTTTTGCCAGAATGTTATTCTTCATTTCACTGTGATTTTATAATGTATTTATTTTAGACTAAATGCCCTATTCATAAGTATAAATACTTTAATATATTAATATATGTAAGATTAAATATATTACTCCAAAAATGTTGTTTTAATCCACACATTAGAATTTAAGAAACACAACCTTGTCCTAAAGTATAATCCTTATATGTTTTATTGAATTTCGCATCTGTCATGAGGGTAGTTACACCAACTGATAAAACCGAAGGTATAGATGGAGCCACTCCTGATTATTATAGAGGAAAAAGCTCTTCTAAGCCAGAGATGCCGCTGGCAATATGTTTGAAATAAAATACGCTAGATGGTGCTTTTTATACTTGACAATTTAATATCTCGGAGCACAAAAAGTACTAGGGCGACAGAAAAAAGAAGAAGGTTTCGATTAACTTATGTCAACAATTTAATATCTCGGAGCACAAAAAGTACTAGGGCGACAGAAAAAGGAAGGAGGTTTCGTTTAACTTATGTCAACAATTTAATATCTCGGAGCACAAAAAGTACTAGGGCGACAGAAAAAAGAAGAAGGTTTCGTTTAACTTATGTCAACAATTTAATATCTCGGAGCACAAAAAGTACTAGGGCGACAGAAAAAGGAAGGAGATTACTGTTGTTAAGAGGGTCTAGCCGCAATTATATATCTACCCGCAGTAACATACCCTCACTAAGATTATTATGTCATCAAATCAGTGAGCTTATATGGGTGATAATGGATAATAATTTAAAAGCAATACTACCCTCATTATGTTGTATATTTGAAACAAATTACTTTTCCACACCACGGATCGTAGCTCCATCTATTAATACATTTATGAAAGTGTCATCAGATTGGTCCTACTGATTGCTAGATGGCTGAAGTAATTACATATAGAGTATAGTAGTGCCATCTATTAATACATTTATGAAAGTGTCATCAAATTGGACCTACTGATTGCTAGATGGCTGAAGTAGTTACATATAGAGTATAGTAGCTCCATCTATTAATACATTTATGAAAGTGTCATCAGATTGGTCCTACTGATTGCTAGATGGCTGAAGTCGTTACGAATAAGGTACAAAGACCAAGACAGATCCCCCTCCCCCCGGTACGTAAAATGAAACACTCAAGTGTTGTGTTCAAAACACATTTTTTATATTTTTTATTGAAAAATATTCATCGACAAAGATGTTGCGTGTCGTTCAACAAATACAGGTAAATAATAAAAACGTGCCTGTTTTGGCACTGCTCGGCTGCCGCCGTGCGAGCATTACAAACGAAAGCTTGTCAACTAAACGGATCCCAAGCGGAGATTTGGGCAAGCTTAGTTACTTACGGCGGACCGGACACTTATACAAATTAATACAAGTGCTTAAGCTATGGTCTTTTGATCAAAATACATAGCGTTATAAATGCCTTTTATTGCCTTTCAACACGATTCTGGAGGTTTTTTATCGTCGTGTATCGCATATTGCAATGTGCGTTCCATCAAAAGACCAAAGCTTGACGACTGGACGCGACCACGCGACGCGACGCTTCAAATAAAGTAAGTTATAAAAATATGTGGGGAATGACGACGACTACCTTCAATATGAAGTAATAACAAACATATGCGTATTCATAATTGAGTATGTCATATAATCAGGTACTAGCTTGGATAGAGTAATAAATATGGATATTTTTGAATCATTTTTGTGTAAACATGTCTGAAAATTGGCTACCTCTATGGCAAGTATTATCTCAGAATGTTTAAATAAATTCCTTAGAAATGAAACTAAATAAATACCCTTACATTAGTATAGCTGCACATGTATAGTTTGTATATCATTTGAAATTAACAGTGTCGAGTGGTATTATCGAGTCGATAAAAAGTGTTTTTATCGATACTGCGAAGCGCCGCGTGGTCGCGTCCAGTCGTAATTTTACTAAATCCGCGCGTTACGAGCTGTTTGAAACAATATACAATAATCGAGTTGTCACTCGCATCATTCATGTTTTTATAAAAAATCATGTTCATTACAAAACGTTCCTTTGTCATTCATATGCCTTTCAGTCTTAACAAAATGTTGCGGCGTGTTTCCGACGTGACGCAGTGGTTATTTGTTCGAGTTATTTTGCCCTCTTGTCTTATTGCATGGTTTTATCAAATTATTCACATAAGACATTTAAAACATGTACCGGAGCTAAAAGTACGGCTAAGATATATACAAAATTGCTTCCAATATAAAACTATCTACACGTACAAATTTAAAATAATTGAGACTGTTTAGAATTTTCGATTACAATTAATTTTCATAAGTCGATATATATAATACATATTTACCCGTTTTTCGCTTCTTTACAAACATAATTCAGACAGCTGAAAACGGATAAAAATGCAATATAGGGACCGGTCTTAATGCGTACATTAGTTTTGATATAAAACATTAATTTGAATCATTATAAAATAAGTTTTGCTTGTCAACCATTCGTTGCCTTCATAGGAAAATCTGTTAAAAATTGCATACATACTATTATTAATATATAATATATATTTAGTTGTATACTTATATAACGAGATACGATAGCGGATGGTCCACAAGCGGCGCCGGGCCGGGAACACGCCGCGTTTGCCTCGTTCACGCCGGTATCAACACATCACACTAGCCCCGGTCGGGGCGACATTTATAAGGCATTTTTATAGAATTATTCTACACATACATGGTTTGCGCCGCGGCGACGTGCGCGCGCCGCTTATTTACATCAACTAAAGTGCCGTTAACGACATACAAAACGATTGTATGAGAGCTGCACATTATGTTCGCGACAGACCCGCGACTCGTCGTATCGATTACTTTTAAGAACGATTCAGACATATTTACACAATTCATGATGTAATAAGCTTTTTAAAATAAAATATAGTGGCAATCGAGCTAGTGTCGGGTCTGCGCGGGCCGACTGCGCGAGGCGAGTGGCCGAGTACGTAGAGTACGTAGAGTACGTAGAGTACGCAGGGTCCCTCAGGGTGGAGGACTGAGGGTGGCGTCGCGCTACGGGAATCACATCATCGTGTAAGACACCACAACCGCGTAAAAACCGCTAAAAGGAACTTGGTGGCAGTCCGCGCCGCCGCGCGAGCGACGCACGCGTGCGCGTCCGCAGCACGCGCTGCCATAAAATTTCAATCAAAACAAACAAACTCAAACAATAATATATATATGTTACGCTATAACACTCGGCCGAGCCGCTGCGGGCTCGCCTACGCCCTTTCCACTTCTCTTCTGCGTCCTCATATTTTTTTTTTGTGATTTTTATTTTTAAATGTCGTCCGTTTTAATTCGCATCACCGAAATTTTTTTTACATCACAAATGGTACACAAATCGAAGCCGTTCGCGGGAAAGGACACCGGTCGTCCCACCAGTGGTCATGTAAACTATGTACATATATACAAATATCGACGCATCTCAATGGACTCGAGAACGTGCGCGACGTTCCGTTCGTGTACGTCCGTACCGCGACCTCGCACTTAATGTAAATACAATTATATCGCTAAGAGTTTTATTTAAGTCTAACAAATCATCATCTCGTAACATTACGCGCTACTCTCAATATTTTTATATTACATATTCTATGAGAGAATCGATACAAGTTGACCGTTCAGTTCACTTATATACTTCCGTTTATAGTTGCTATACAAAAAATACATTTACACTGTATACGCCTTTGACTGCACAATTGTCTACTATGAAAAGTTCCAAAACAAGTGTGGGAGAGTGAACTGAGGGCAGTGAGGCGGTAATGCGGTACAGTAAGGCGCAGTGCAAGCGTTGCTGGTCGATTTGTTACCAATGTGAATGTCGATGTCCACATTTGGCGCTACCCAGGGAGCACCACGAGGAGGTCATGGACTTGGCTCCCCTTCACGACTTCACCTGCCACTATCATATCGCACTCGCTATAAACTCAGGCTGCAATTATCGTGCATACGGTAAAACATAGTCTTTTTGTTGTGCAATAGACGGGTTTTACGCTAAATCTTTTCATTCGATATATTAATTTGGAAACGTCCCGCGCGCGCGAGTTTCACGACATTATCTCGCGGGACTCGCGCGCGCGGCCTAACTTTACACCCTAAGCCTATCAATTTAACTTTTTATTGTCACACCTACATTAATATGCACCGGCTTATATAATTCCATGAGATACTAGCAGCACTTAAACAGATACGTTTTAAGGCAGTACAATTACAAATAAATATATATAGCCGTTAACTTTCGATATTTTTTTGATACAGCAGACATAATCACGGCTTGAGCTTCGTTTTTAAACGCCATCTTTCAGACAACACATGTAACCAAATGAAAATATAACAACACCACGCGCTAATTCAAAAACAAAGCTCAAACCTTACAACTTTAGGGACCTCGCGGTCGTAAACACGAAACACAGAAAATTCAAACAGAATAAGAGAAATAATGCCACAACACTATTATACAAATGTCGACACATCCAGTTCATCGACACATAGACACACTGTGGACATCACTATCGCGCTCCAGGGACGTCGCACATAAACATAGTTAAAGCCCGAGATAGAATAAAACTAAGTGCGTAGGCAGAACAACGCGACAATAAATAATTATTCACCGTTACTCCTTGTAATTGACCACTGAATTTCGTTTTCGCGTTGTCGATATCGACAAGGGGACACTATTAACTGCGGTATTACAACCCGAAATTCTAGTGGGTGTGCGTTCGATAATTTAACTATTATATGGTAAGCGTGCCGCGTTTGAGTATACAAAAGAGTAAAAGTTACTGTGAACGGCGTGGCATCGACATTGCAACGTTTCAAACAGCAGTTTATCGATCTTCTAAATGCATAAAACTTCGTCGATAAATCATTAACAAGATGGCAACATATTGCAACACATTTTGGTCACAAAATATAAAATTATGCTACGCACCCGTCTCGTCCGTCGTTTCGGGTCGCTGTCTCAATTACTAGTGTCCCATTGCCATAAACAAATGACGGAGGGTATTTTCATTTACACAACAATTATAACTAAGGTAAGCTAAATAAATATGCTTAAACTCGAGTGTTTCGAGTTTAACGGAAAACGACGCACATCATGGGAATTGTGTCGACTCGGAGACATTCATACTCAGTCGCCTTTATCGATATAACTCAATAATATTACTAATTGATATTTAGAATAATTCAGTTGTTCCTTGATTTGTATGGAAATTAAAATTCTCAATAATATTTCTCGGTGATTTATAATTATTTATATTTACACGTGGCATGTAAATATGACTTCTGAAGTATTTCGATTCCACAAATCTTAAGTTACTTTAATTTGCAATAAAGCCTTCCAAGAATTCCCCGAACAGCTCTGCCATAGTCCATGTCAGTACCCAGAGGCGCCACAATTCCCATGCGCGCGTCCAAAGAAGTTTCTAGAAGTATAATACACTCGTCGCGCGGTGCCTAGTGGAGGGACACGCGCGGTCACTCCTCCCGAGTCCCGCGGGACCTGGCTCCCACACATACAAACAATATTAGCTAATCGTTTTCACATTTTACTCCCGCCGTGCTAAGCGGACAACATATGCATTAATCTACAATTTATTGCTTACAATGTTTGTTTGCTCGCTGGTGACCTGCGCCACCAACGCGCAACTTACCACCAATCGAACTTCCACGTGACACAATTTTAAGATCAATTTTTAACTTTTACATTCTTTGGTACGCTTGCGATTTTTAACATATTTACATTACAATATGCAATTATAACAACGGTGTAGAAATTAAATCAAAAAAGCATATTTTTACACATCAATTAATCGTACTTATCTCGCGCCACGTGAAAGTTCCGACCATAAAAAACATCCAAAAACACCGATTAATCGTTAAACCGTTTAAACAATAACTATTACAATCATAATATTAACGTACAATAAAAGGCAATTTTTATTACTTTGTGTTGTTACAGCGTTGGTGTTTATATATATAATCGAAGGCGAATTTGGAAAAACCAAAATTGTCTACCAAAATGAGATGATGTATGAAAATTTGTTTTACGCTATATTATTACATATTAATCGAGTACATCTACAATCGAGTGATCTTAGTTATAAATCAGTCGATTAATCGAAAATTTCTCGCGTAAATATCGACAATTTTGATTGACAGAAATCCTCGCTCTCCGCAGTAAGATTTCCTAATTTTACAGCTGTATATTCATATCACAACCTGCAAAAATGTAGTGAACGGCTTCGCAACGTCAAAACTCGAGGTCGGCGCGTTGTCGATATTCTCTGCAATACACGGAATCACAACGCGCGCCTCCACTTTGAAATCGCCAAACCGATGACAATTTAGAATTAGACTGACGTGATTGGAAATGGTTACGATATCTCACTATTTGGTGTCGATACTGGCCGATTGTGAATCGATAATCGGCAGCAAAGCCGCAGTAGGCGTGTCGGTGTATAGGTGGGGGTATCGGTGAGCGGCCGCGGGGCGGGCACGGTGTGGCCTAGCACGGCGGGCGCGTGTCTCGCGGGTGGGTGGCGGTGCGGGCGGTGCGGGGCGGGGGGTGGCGGGGCGCGCGGTGTTAGGGGTGCGCGGCGCCGTGCAGGCCCGGCGTCGTGGAGCCCGGCGGCAGCAGCACCGGCTGCGGACAACCCTGCGTTAGCGACTACCGACACCAGCATGGGGCGGCCCAAGCGACGCTGCCCGGTGTGCCCAGGATAAACAATCTCTCAACAATTTCAATTTCAAACTTTGCAACGGAGCAATCGATACAAATTTGGCGTATATGACACAGTATGAGACATCACGATTAAACTAAATGATTTAGGATGGGAAGGAGCCGCGACGACGGGGTTGTGTGCGCACGTGTGCCCGCGCGTCCCGTCCACCAAAGCGTAGTAAGCGCACGTTACGTTCTAACTATGACTACTTTATACATTACACTTAACCGAGAAAGCGTTGGATTGTCTGTCAGTCGTTTGAGACGAGTGAGTGTGAACGTAACAGTGTAGTTTCGGCGTCGCCGGCGCGGCGTTCACTGCAGGTAGGGTACCTGTACGGAGTGCGGGTGCGGCTGCGGCGGCGACGCGGTGGGCGGCGCGTGGTTCATGTAGGGGTGGTGGTGGCTGTGGTGGTGGTGGATGTGCCCGCCGCCGGCCGCGGGGCCCATCAGGGGGCATAGCACTTGCTGGAATTGTACATATTGGTGTTAAACATTACATTTTCAAATTTTAGGTTATAACAGTATTTTTTACCGGTTCAGGATCACTGCGTCTCGATAACCTCAGTGCAGTCCATAAACTAATGATTCATTATAGAATGTAACACGTAGATATTTTCCTATAAACATTATGTTTATCAATGAGCTTCAGCACAACAGCAAAGCCATGCGCGGAAGCCAGTATTTTTATGCCTAGTGATTGAGACATATTTTACCATACGGAAGCTTCATGTTGTTGCTTTTAAATATGTATATTTTTTCCATTAACGGTTGTTTTTGACTACCAGGATCACTTATCATTATAAATAAACATATTACAGTTCAACGACCAACCTCATATAATTATGGGCCAATCATCAACGCGATCAGTCAAATAAATGCAATTTGTGTTATGAAGCTGGGTCCTGTGTAGAAGTTGGTATGCCAGATCTAGAGATGTCTCGAGATTAATACGTCGACTGCGGTGCCAAAACAAAATATCTAATCATGAGTGCAGCTCTGTATTATCATGTAGGTAAATAACACATATTTTTGGGCCGCAGTGAAGGTGTAAAGGCAGTTCTAGTAGTGTTGTGTATGCACGGGGCAGCATGAGTGGTGGTGGTGCACTGACCTGGTACTGCTGCTGGTAGTGGTGGTGGGGGTGCGGGTGCGGCGTGTGCGCGGGCGACGGCGGCGGGTACAGCGCGGGCGACGCGGCGGCCGGCGACGGCGCGGGCGGCGGGGCGTACCCCACCCCGCCCACCTCGCCACCCACACCCCCGCCGACTCCGCCCACGGCGCTCATCGCGCCCACAGTGCCCACAGCGCCCACGCCGCCGCTGTGGTACATGCGCACCTGCAACAACGCCACGTGTCATGTCCTGCAAGCGACTCTAACTGCGTGCTGCTTATGAAGCACGCCAAGCAGTAGCATTGTAGGCGATTTATGTGTAACGCTTTTGTGTATTTACAGATCTGTGATCGCATGTAGCGTGTCAGACGACAAGCGCAGTGTGGCAAATATATCGCTTTTCTTTAACACCTAACGTATGATACTAATAAATATAAATAACAATCAAAATATTGAGTCGATGGCTTTATCTGATAAGTTTATACTTTTATAATTATTGCTGCTTTTGAACTGCGCTAATGTAATCATCTTTGATCGTTATAAAACTTGTATAATAAAAATATATTTTTATAGAGAAATTAAAGTATTTTAACTTCGGGTAAAAAACTTATGGTCCTTCGAGCCGGATATTTTTTTCAAGTTTAGCTATGAGCCTGCCTAACTTGCGGGTTAAACTCCACACTATATCCCAAGATATGTGATATGCACACTATTTGAAATAATGGCTTCTTCTGGAGGCTTTACGACGTCATAATTCTTAATCTGGCTTGAAAGCAAGTTATTGTTGACCCACTGTCTGTAGAGTGTAGTGTATAGAGTGCGTACTGACCATGTGCTGGTAGGGCAGCGCGGGCTGCGCGGCGTGCGCGGGGTGCGCGGCGTGCGGCGGCGCGTGCGGGTGTCCGTAGGGCACGAAGGGCTGCATGGGCGCCGGCGCCAGCAGCGGCTGCCCCGTCGCCGCCGCCACCTGCATGCCCGACCCCACGCCCACTGCGAACACAACATGCTTACATTTACTACAACTTTTCTTAAGCGGTAGAGCCACTCGTCAATCATGACTCAAAATGAATGGGCAGGCTCGTCCGGGGCGGTACCACTATCTCACAGAAGATTGACAGATCTGAAGTGAAAGTGATTTGAAGATTGGAAGTGCATTTCGTTCGGTAAGTCATATTCCCAGATGCTCAATACCCCTTTCCTCTTCCCATTCTTTTTCCTTCCCGCCCGCTCCCAATTTAATGATCCAGCAACACTTTTATGATCCTAGCGTTGCGGGTATTCATAGGCGGTAGTGATCATTTATCATCAGGTTACCTGTTTGCTCATCTCCCGGACGTATGCAACAAAACAAAAGTAATTATCAATAACGTTACCTTTTCTGAAGTTCCTCTGCGGCTGCGTGGGCAGCTGCGTGTGTTGTCCGGCTCCGGCCACGCCCGCCACCCCCGCGCCGCCCCCCATCGCCGCTCCATACGCCAGCTACAACATACATATATCAACACACAGCACATGCATAGTGGCTCGTTATTACACCCGCACACCTCACGACAGTTAGGACACAGCACGCTGGTTGCAACTTGCAAAGATTTCAGAGTAAACATCAAACACTTTTTTTTTAAGCGTTATATTTTAATTCAACAGTCGTGCAACTCACAGATAATCATTAAAAGGAGATATTGAGAGGGTTTAACGGACGCTTTAGTTTATGTTCAATGTCAGATTTAGATTTAAAATAAATAAAATATAATTTAGGAGTGTCAAATGTAAAGCATTAATTTTTTCGAGGGAAAAAGTAACATTATAGACATTCAAATAACCTTAGCAATGAAATATTTTTCTGTACATAATATAAAAATTATATACATACTCACGCCTTTTTCCCATAAGGGGTAGGCAGAGCTGCTACCAAGACACACCCACTTTTCGTCTTGTATGTTCCATCCCATGATGTGATAGTGGACGAGCCGATCGCCACATCGGGCACAAATTCCTGACTCCGGACTGATAAGGAATAAAAAAATCCCACATCACTTTGCCCGACACGGGATTCGAACCCGATACCTCAGCTTTGCAATCGTACCGTACTACAACTGCGCCACCGAGGCAGTATATAATATAAAAATTACAATTCCAATAAATGGAAAATATAACAGCTCTAGGATGCCTCCAAAGCATGCAATCGTACAAAGTCAAATCATTGAGGAATTTCACGTATTAAAACGACATGATTTTTCGCGTTATCGATCTAAAAATCAGTAGCATCTAATCATGTCTAATCATTGACTTTGTCCCACAGCGTCCATTTCAACAGTGACCTACAATAGGACGTACAATTGAACATCCGCATAGCCACGAGTTGAGCTAATGTCGATCGTTCGGTTATCACGGCGTCATAGATAATGACCTACCTTGCGATAACCCTACAGATAAGTTAGCATAGTTTTACATACTTAAAATGATATTAGATGTGTGGTTTGTGCATATACTTTGCAAGTAGTTTGTAAATTGATATATTAGCCAACCTGCACTAGGCCAGCGTGGTGGACTATATGGCCTAACCACTCTCGATTGTAGAGGAGGCCCGTGCCCTGCAGTGGGACATATATGAGCTGATACAATTCAATATTAGAAGCTGATTGAACTTGTAAATTAAGCACACATATGCGTATTATAGTGATATCCGGCTCGAAGGACTAAAAATATATGCAATGTCTATAAAAGTAAGATAACTATTTAATAAATAACATAATTTTATGCATAGATTTTCTAAACACTAATGTATTAATATTAGAATCTGAATTCTTAATTCAACAGTTAACCTGTCTAACCACATGTGATATAAATATTAACATTTGATTTTTTATGTGTAAAAATATCAATTTTAAATTAAACATTCACGTTTCAATGCGGACAACATCGCATGCAGTATATAAAGCGATAATAGTTTACATAATAAAGTCAAAAGGTAAACGTCTTTTATATAATCTCTATATGCAATCAGTCAGCTTGTAACGCGGGCGTGATAAGCACGTATTACATTTCTTTTAGTAATTGCAAAAAAATAAGTGTATAATCTGCTTTGTTAATCTAAAGGAAGATAATATTCGCCAGTGTTTATAGATAAAGTGAAAATGTGGTTCATATGGCTCCTAATAATATTAATCTTCATAAAAGTCTACAATAAAATCACGTCAGGGAAATGCTACTCAGACGCCGTGCTAACAGGAAAGGTTGTCATAGTAACGGGTGGTAGCAACGGTTTGGGCTACGAGACTGCCTTGGAGCTGGCTAAACGTGGTGCCATGGTCATCCTGGGATGCCGGGATGACGCCAGGGGACAACGAGCCGTAAGGAGAATCACCAAGATAACAAAAAACACCAAAGTCCGATACATCAAACTGGACTTAAGTTCTTTGACGTCTGTGAGGAACTTTGTTGAGGAATTCAAAAGCCAGGAAGTCAAATTAGACATACTAATTAACAACGCGGGCGTTATAGGACCGTCATCAGAGATCACAGAGGACGGAATAGTGAAAGACTTGCAGATAAACCACTTTGGGCCGTTTTTGCTGACCATACTCCTTGTTCCTATGCTCAAGAAGTCAGCACCGAGTCGTATTGTCATCGTATCTTCACATTTGCACAAATATGGAAGGATATTTGAAGTAAACAAGCCCAGAAATTATTTGCAAAGCTTTTGCAATAGTAAACTTTGCAATGTGCTGTTCAGCAACGAATTGGCGAGGAGATTAGAGGAGACGGGGGTTGTTGTAAACAGTCTACACCCTGGACAAGTCAACACATCATTCTATAGAGGTACTATGTTGGAGAAACTACGAACTTTGATTTTGTATACTTTCTTCAAAAGTCCTGCTGATGGAGCGCAGACCAGCGTCCATTTAGCTGTTTCTGATGAATGTGACATGGTCACTGGAAAGTATTTTGCTGATTGCAGAGAGTTTGAGATGAGCAAGAAAGCCAAGAGCTGGGAGCTGGCTTTGAAAGTGTGGAACTTATCTGAAGAGCTGGTTAAGTTGCAGCCTGAGGAAATGATATTATAGACCCTTTGAAATTACATGTAAGGATATTTTTGAATGGAATTTCCATTGTTTTTGTGTTGTGATTACTTTACGATCTCTTTCTGTTAATATATTTATTACTAGAATATGTTATGTATTTATTTTCATACTTATGTACTTTTAATTTGCATCACACTGTCTGAGCACAATTTTGTGTTTTGTCAAAGTGAACCTAATTACAATATAAACTTTGTTTATACAAGAATTAACAAACAAAAAAATAGCGGAACTTGAAAATATTCACACTATAAAAAAATATTGTTATAGAACACAAAAAACATCAAACAACACTGTTAATCATTGTTAGAAAAATCGTAGTATAAAATATCCACAGTTTGATGAACATTTTTATTGGCATACTAGTCAATATATCTTGTATACCAAAGATAATACCAATACATTTATTTAATTAGTAGTTACTGTTGACTGTTATTCTAATAATCATTATTTTCCAATATAATTCATATCTTACACACATAAGACATTTTCTTCAATTCATTGATAACTTGATTGATCCTTGACTTTTACCTAGCATCTAAGTCATATCATTTATTAAATTTCTATAAATTACTGAATAAATTAAATTAAAATATTTTAAATATTCTTTTTACTTTCACTTAGCCCTAACTCTCTTATTCAATCCCACAAATGTTCATATCTAGTGGTAGTTAATAAAGAGTCACAGGGCAAAGCGTTAGCATCATTAATCAAAGATTAAAGAATCTGTTGAAACAATACATTGTAGTATTATTTTATACGGTTCACATCGCACACATAAACGATCAGGCGGTTATTGATGCAGGCAATTAGGCAACATTTTTCAACATTGCAAGTTTGCAGACACAGGAATACCGACTATAAAAATAAATGTGTAGTTTTGATTAAACAGACGCGTTGTTAACAACATGCGAATTACTTAAAACATGACAAGATTTTTATCCCATTATTTAATAGCACAAGAGAAACGGTGAAGGAAACCATCGTGAAGAAACCTGGATACCGTAGCGATTTGCAAAAAAATCTATATGTAAAGTCCCGCCAACTCGCACTTGGCCAGCGTGGTGGACTATATGGCCTAAGCCCTCTGAATCGTACTCTCGATTGTAGAGTAGGCTCGTGCCCTGCAGTGGGACGTATTTAATGCGCTTATACAGTACGTTACTTAAGAAAAATAAACCTGTTAGTGGAATATTTCATTCGGGTATTTTCAACAAACTATGTATGTTTTGACTGGTTTAGTAGCTACGTCACAAACTAGGGGACGTTTTAAATCTATTTATTGCAATTTGAATATAGTTAATACTCGTATATTTAGAACAACACGTTTGTGGCGAAATATACATTTATTTTAAAGTGATAATGTCGGTATTCCTGCGTCTGTACGGTGTGCGTGTGCTCACCGCGTCGGGTCGGTCTCGTTTGTCAGGCAACACGAATATGGGCGGCGCGTACTGCCGACACTCGCACCCCAGCTCCATCTACCACGCCCCACACATCATAATTATCATATGATCAAATACATCTACAGTATTATCGAACAACAACCCACTCAGAACTCAATCTCTCTTTATGACGACTGATTAGTCCACGAGCTAAAATGTTGCCCTTCTACAAAATGGATATATTTTTGATCTATACGTATTTTTTCTGGATTTGTAATTTGTGGTTTTTCATACAAACACGACACAATTTTCCTATTACTAATTATTGTCCTACATTACGTTTAAACAAAAAAAAAACTTTATGACACAGGCATGTCAAAAAGTTATTAGGACATATGACATTTACATTAGAAATTCCCATAAAAAGCGACTAATGGTTAATAAAAAACGTAAATGTTCATGTATGTAAATAAACAACATTCCCGAATTGAAACATAAACGAGAAGACGCAATTAAACTCTGTAACCACGCGGTCATCAACCCCTAATCAGCTGCCCTTATCAGCGTCACATTGCATTATTCATAGATATGAACGATTAAAAAATAATCCTCATATCTATCATTATATTTGTTCAAAATATTCGCAATGTCGGCATAGAGACTAACCCCTTAGATACGCATGTCGTACCATAATCTTTTGAATCTCCAGTGTTTTCACTTACACACGGAAACGTCATAACAAAGGTGAAATGGGCTTCATCACCAATGTCCCGAGATATTTGACAGCCTCCGTGGCGTAGTTGGCTAGACGCCGACTGTGAAACGCGAGATCGCGGGTTCGATCGCCGCACCGACACAATTATTTGTGTAACTACAATATGATCCTACCATTTTGAAGATATTAACAGACGTATTAAATTCATTCGTTATTCCTATAGCCAAATAAAGCTGCATTTTGTCTGTTTAAGCCAGTTGCAAGTAAACTCACCGCTGCGTGTGGATGTGGCAGGTAGGCGGGGGGCTGTTGTGGCGTCGCGGCCACCATGTAGGGCACGGCCGCAACCTTGCGACAAGGACACTTGCTTAGTACTCGTTATTAAAACGCCTATATTTATTTCATTTTAGATGGCCTTCTCAATCGGACTTTAGATTGTTGAGGCTCGTTAGTCATGGATGACTTTTTTCTAAGGGGAACATTGTTCACAGGGTAGAGAGCCATCAAGAGAATTTAATATAGAAATCTTTAATCTAATAAAACAAAAAATAAAAAGACGAACTGTTCAGTAAGATATCAAATCCTCAGTTGTTTTTTTGTTTCAATACATAGGCGTAAAATAAAATACAATCGAAGTATTATATAACTGCAGTATAGAAGTTCAAAATTGTTCAGGCATGTAGCCCAATATCATGGAACCAATAATTAACGGAGTAACTACTGGACATACTGAGACTTAACACCTTATGTCTCAGGATGGCGAGCGCACAATTTGATTTTATCCATATTGCAGAATAATTGGGGTTATTATTTTACGACCGGCTTTGTGCCTGACGTCAACCCATTGGAAATACATCCAATGTTGTACAAGTCACATCTTAAAGAAATAACTTGACCAAAGTTAATCTTATTTGGGATTCGAACCCACGAGCTCACAGGTAGCAATGTATGCGCTGTGGCAGACGATAGTATATAAATAAAAGTTTAGAAATGGAATATATACAGGGTGATGTGCAGTGTAGTGTACCATGTGGGGCGGCGGCGGGTGCGGCGCGGGCACGTAGCTCACGCCGGGACCCATCACGCTCACGCCGCCCAGACCCACGCCCACACCGCCCACGCCCACGCCGCCCACGCCCACGCCCACTCCCGAAGGCGTGCCGGGGGTATGCGGTCTACAGACAACACATTGCACATTAATACTCTGATATTTTATACTTCATTTTATGAGACAATAAAATTATGTTCACCATCATTAACGCGCTTATAAGATGTTAAAGTTTAAAAACTTCTAGAAAATTATACTGTTTATAATGTTCAATCATTATGTTTTATACCAAAATTCAAAATATATTAGTATATATTGATATTCAACTGTCTCATAAAATGTAGTATATAGTAAAACTTCAGCCAGATGGAATCATCATAAAAGGCTTGTTGTTAAATAAATGGGCGCATACTTGTAATCAAACATTTCCTTGGAATCAGACCTGATAAAATAAGAATAAACGTAAAATACACCATGAGTTTTCATCTTGTTTCCCGGGTGAAGGGTAGGCAGGGAGGTAAATGCCTTCTGCCAGCCCTAAACCAACATGGAGTCGATGCAAATTTGTTCATGCAAGATCGACATGCAATTTTTGCAACCTTTAAAAATTACGGCATTTTGCTAACAATGTTGCATTTTCAATTGATGGGTCAATATTTCTACTTGCCTGTTCGCTGTGTGTCTAAATAGACGCAACAAAACATACCAAAACTAGTGTTATATTAGCCTGAGGAAATGTATTTTTATGAAGGCAGCAAAAATCACGAATTTTTCAATTTTACAAGTTGAAGGCAACCACTCTGGGTGGCTATGAGCCAGGTCAGTAATGCTTTTTTTCAACAACACATAATCTGATAAGCAGTCCTAGAAATAAGATTCTTCCTGTATAGATTGTACTTAAAAATATAACAGCAACATAACCCTCATTCGTCATTACTGATTATATACCTTAGATGGCATACAGCAGCAAAATACTAAAATATGTCACACATAATCTAAAATGGGAACTGCAATAAATAATTAATGTATTTAATTATAATAGTTTATTTTACTTTGCGCTATCTGCTATCAGCCAAAATGGTCACTCTGATGTGTTTTTGCTAGCATGCCAGTATAAATGATCTTGAGAAACTAAGGCTGGACCCAATGTCCACAAGCATTGATATTCTTTCCTCATGGAAACTGCCCCAACTTTAATGGTGTAATGACATCCGGAAAACTTTCCATTTGTGAACAGAATAGATGCCACCAATTCTCTACAATTATAGCAGCCTCTCGTCCTCTTGTTAAAATGTGGAATAATTTTTTCTCATTTCTGAATGATTTTTGTACTGCAATGCACCTGACTCCTATTTCAGTGGCGTCCTGACAGAAAATACTTGACAGTGTTACCTGCTTGGATTGGGTGTGGAAGGGCTGCGAGGCGTGAAGGGTTTGGCGGCGGGGTTGAACTCCTTGGCGTTGGGGTTGAGCGTGGACTTCTTGAGCGTGGCGGTGGCGCGGTCGGCGGCGGGCGAGGCGGGGGAGGCGGGCGACGGGGGGGACGCGCCGCCCCCGCCGCCGCCGCCACCGCCGCGCTCCTCCGTACACTCGCTCTTTGGCGCCAGCGGCGGCTGAATAACACAAAGTCATCATGCTAACTTATTTGTTTATAATTTAATAAACGTCTCATAACACTACTTTTCTTTATGAACCTCTCCAGCCACAAAAAGTGCTGAACACACATTTCTTCGATTCCAAGGATGTCCACAGCTAATTATTGAAACGGGTTGCTCTTAATAGATTGCTGGTGGCATACAACTTCCTGCAACTCTGCATTTATGTTATATATCTACTTTGTAGATGAATTTCCGACACCACCCTTGACTAACATAATTATGTAGTCTCCATTCTAGAACTTCACGTCCCATTTTAATTTGCGACATAATAATTAAATTTGTTAGCTAATATGTAAGGACAATATTATTTTCATATTCATAGAATACCCTCTCTCTCTCTTCAGCCATAGGAAGTCCACAGCTGAACATAGGCCTACCCCAACAGGTCAATGTGGAGAACACTAATGTTAATAATTAGCCGCACGACTCAAATATCCCATGATACCAAGTATTATATAGTAATGCTTACCTTGTGATGAGGCCGCAGCGGATCCGAGGGCGCTCCGCCGTTGGCTGATACCTCTGGGGGGCTGCTGGCACGACATGACTGCAACAAATAAACATGGTCACATTAAAATGGTTTCTTGGTTAAATCAAAGATGTGTTGCTAATTATTAATAGGATGCCTGTTAATAGTTGTTATTGGCTCCAACTTTCTGATATTTCTTTTGTTTTCTTATTTGTTAACATAAAATAGACTAGATATTGTCTCGTCATTGTTTCAGTTCAACAGAACTATAAAGTCGTGAGTCCAAAACAACTGACACTAGACACAATTTCACTCAACCTATTATGACGGAAATAACCCCAACAAACAGCTGCTTCTGCCTACTAGACATTTTTTATGTTATAGGGGGCAAATGAGCGTACTTGTGCAACATCATCAACACCAGTTGGCAAACTGTTACACGCTACCTGTGTTTGTTGCGTGGTGTGTTGCGCGGCGTGTTGCACGGTGTGTTGCGGCGCGTGTTGCGGCGCGTGCGGCGGCTGGTGCGGCGCGTGCGCGGGCGGGTGCGGCTGGTGCGGCGGGTGCGGCGGCTGGTGCGGCGGCGTGTGTCCCTGGGGCGGGTGCGGCGGGTGCGGCGGCGTGTGCGCGGCCTGCTGCGGCGCGGGGGACGACACCAGCTTGAACTCCTGACCGAACTTGCGTAGCTCCTGCTGTTGATGGTGGATTGTACATATTATTCCAATGAACCTTCGACGAGTTGTGCACATACTCAAGAAGCTTTCTATCGTAGCATTAAGTTGCAAAGAATAGCAGGAGTGACAGAGAGCAACATGAACCTGGAAATTTATAGAGTGGAGATATAATTTATATTTTCTAGGATTTTTTATATTGTATAAAATTTCCACTGTGATTTCCATTGATAAGACACTATAAGGATATTTTTACGTCTTCGAAAAACTTAAACCAAATTAATTTCTTAAAATTATTTTTACTTTTATTATTACAAAACTTTACAAAATATTAACTTGATTTTTAGACTGTAGAAGCCGTGTTCAATATGGATGTGATCAATACCTGCACTTCATCCTGCCTTCTTGGTTCTGGCGGCGCGTGGTGCCTCGGAGGCCGCGTGTGATTTTCAGCTTGTGGCTGTGGGTTCTATAAAATAAAAATCGCTTATTACTCTCCATTTAATTAATTAGCGATAAGTCTGTATCTTATACTTTGTCGTCAAGATTGGGTATGAAGTGATAATATCAAAATAAATAAATAAATACACCCAACAGTCACATACATAGTCCTGACCCCACACTAAGATCGAGTCTTGTGTTGTGGGTATCAGAAGTTACGAGAGACTTTTCGGTCTCACAAACACCCAGACCCGACACAAATATTTGTGGACCACACAAACAATGTTGGTGCGGGGATCGAACCCGCGGTCTCTCGTTTCACAGTCAGCGTCTAACTAACTACGCCACGGAGACTGCCTAAAAAAAAACTTGTGGGAATATGTGATGAAATTCCTCATCATACTTTATACTATACACGTAAGGTCAACTAGTGATGATATTGTATATAGTAAGTAGGAAGAGATATAATTACATGATGGTGGTGTTGCGGGAAGGTCTGCCGCGGGTGCGGCGGCGCGCGCGGCTCTCCGTTCACTTTACCACTGCCGCCTGTTGCGCCACTGTGAACATTCATATCATACATGGGTAAATTCAAATGTTACAAATAAATGGTTTGTTGGTAATTGACTTTAACTGTTAAGGAAAACCATCAGAAGGAAACCTGCATACGTCCATAAGTCCTGCAATAGACCAGCGTAATGGACTATGGTCTAAGTCCTAGCTATTTCATGGACATTCATGCCCTGCAAAGTTATTTAGGGTACATTATTAGATGTGAATAAACATATTTTTAGTGGTACGCATTTTGAGGACACTGAGCACTGACGCTCATTAAGTCAATAATTAGCAAGTTGAAGTGGCAATGGGCGGGGCACATAGCATGGAGAACTGATGGCCGACAGGGCCAAAAAGTTCACGAAGCGGAAAGCGCAGCGTGTGACGTCCACCCACTAGGTGGTCAGACGACCTGGTAAAGGTCGCGCGATGTCGCTGGACGCAGGCTGCCTCCAACAGGCCACTGTGGAAATCATTAGGAGGGGCCTATGTACAGTAGTGGACTTCCTTTGGCTGATGGATTGAAGTCATTATTGTGGTCACAATAAAAGATATATAAACATGGTGCCACAGGTTGTTACTGACGGGTGGTGGTGGTGCGGGAAGGGTGGCACGTGGTATCCGCCGGCTGCCTGCGCCGCGTAGCTCTTGCCGCCTGTGGTTGAGCTGCTCGACGTGGAACTGCTGGATCCACTGG
Organism: Theretra japonica; assembly: GCA_033459515.1. Lineage (NCBI taxonomy): Eukaryota > Metazoa > Arthropoda > Insecta > Lepidoptera > Sphingidae > Theretra > Theretra japonica. The sequence continues at coordinate 1,753,921 of CM065942.1, forward strand.
ATCCCGCCGCTACCTGCAATGTCAACGCAATTTTAAACATTCATTATCATAGTAATAATTTAAGATAAGCTAGTGTCCCTAAAAGACTCGTCGAGTTCCGGAGTTCGGTGCCAATTTGCGTGCCGCTGTTGGACCTAGCAGGAGTTGCCGTGGTCGGGGTGTGGGCGGAAAAGTGTAAAGTCTATCATTGTAGTCAGTTTTACAGGCTACGTGGCGTAGTTGGTTCCAAGTCGGTTTGTCAACCTAGGAAACATGTTTAATCTACGCAGGTCTGAGTTTCGTCAGATCAAAGACTTTATCAATCATTGATTCCCTCATCAGAAGACTTAGTTTTCTCACGGCACAATTCTGCCGACCGGCAAGAGGTGGCCATAACGCGTTAGGATACTCTATATGGAGTACACTACACTTACCATCAAGTAGATTTTAGTCACTAGGTTTATCAGTATAATGAAAAGAAGAGTATGAGTGTAAGTACCCCTGCGTCGTCCTGCCTCCTGTCTGCGGGCGGCGTGAGGTGCGGCCTGGTGAGGCGGTGGTCCTTGTCCTTGGGCGGCGCGTGCGCGGGGTAGGGCAGCGGCGCCAGCGGCATGGGCGCCAGCGGGGCGGGCGCGGGGGGCGTGGCGGCGGGCGGGGGCGGCGCGCCCTTGCTGGCCGGCGCGCTGGGGGACGAGCCGCCGTTGTTGTTGTTGTTGTTGCTGTTGCCCGTCGGCTTCACCAGCTTGCCAGTCTGGAATGTATAGATAAACACAAATGTCATTAGAGATATACTGAGTATTAGATACACATGGAGTTCCTTAAGTTCTAGAATGCATTACTTTCACGTCAATCTAAATAAACCAAAATTAATTTGACACCTAAAATGATTATATTTATTGTCTTGTAACGACATCCATTCAACAGACCCCTGGAAAAAATGGTATAGTAACTATACTATAGTTATTTAATATTTTACTATTGTATCCACCCATTGCTATCAATGCTAAAACCTCCCCTTCCATCTTCTAGCTCAACTACAACCGATTCCACTTCTTATATTTATAAATTCAACAGTCCAAATACTGATAAATACTCGCATGTACCTGTATATTTTTCCTCTTGTTGGGAATGACGTACTTGCCGGCGGAGGCCTCCTGCGGGCGCACCACGGCTGCGAACCGCTCCTCCTCGTCGCCGTTCTCGAGCTCGATGCGCGCCTTGTACGTAGCCGCGCTCTCGATCTCCGCAGCGATCTCTTCGGCTTTCGCTTCTGCGTCTCTGGAATGACAGACATGAGATTAAACATGATGCTTGTTATTTATTATTACTAAAACTGGTACGCAAAAGGTCCGAAAACATATTAAATGTTAGAAAACAGGCTTGTCTCTTCGTTGTTTATAGTATTATAAAATTAATATTACTAATGCACTGTGTATGCGTTTCATATGCACACATTCCAGACAAATATTTATAAATGATGGTAAAGCATGCCAAAACTTATCCGTGCGGGAATCGCTTCTTAATCGGTCATGTAATTACTGAGGACAATTTGTTTTTTTTTTGTAATCATCCAACACTATATTGCTATCAAAACTCTAGATCAGTAAAAATATCTATAAGCATAAAAAACATCCTGTACAGGAACCCAATTTTGTAGCCAGTTTTGAATTAATCTATCATAATTAACAACCACAGTATTTGACCTATCTTAATACAAAAATTTATCTAACCTGTAATCCTGCGTATCTTTCCTCTGCAGTGGCAACGTGTACCCCGCCAGCGAGTGATCGTACGTGCTATGAACCCCGTACACCTCCTCGTTCTTGCGGAACATGTCGTTGGCGTCCCAGCCGTTGGCGCGGTGGTCCAACTCCAGGTCTTCCAGTCGCGCGTCGCCGTTCAGCGCGGGCGCGTCGCCTGCCTCGCCCTCGCAACCATCCCAGGGCTCCAGGTGCCGCTCTTCCGCTGACCGACCGTTGCCTGGACCAAATACTGTTCCTTTAATACACAACACACTCATGTGAATATACAAGTAAATACATCAGAAAATCACACAAAATCGTTGGAGTAATATACGTCTCACGTGTCTGAAAGTACACGAGACTATTTGAGACAAAGATTCATGTCGGTACGAGGATCGAACCCGCAGATTTTCGTTTCACAACCGGTTCGCAACCAACTGCCCTACGAAGGCTGTCAAATATGTGAAGCCCCATTTAGAGGGGGGGAGTTTCTCGCCTTGAAGATACGATTATCCTAAGGATATAAAAAAGTTGCATCGTGTCAACATTGTCAGAACACGATAATCTCATGGCGGTTATGTCATGCGACAACTGGACTAATAGGGATCTGTAAGCCGATTGATGACGTGCTATTATGACAATCAATGCTATGGGAACAGGCCCATAATCATCCCCCTTTTGAACACAAGCACCATCTTCGATTTTTTATTATAGAAAATGATAAGACTAACAAGTCGCTCGCCTAATGGTGTCACGCCACCTCATGAGCAAGAACTACATCGCCGCGAAGTTATTACTCACTGAAGCAGCTGCCTGTGCTCGTCAGATCAATACGTACCTCACTGCTTATTTCATTACATACAATGTCCTTCAAACCGGAACAAGACTACGCTTTACACACTACATGAGGCAGACACAGACAAAGCTGCTCTGCCAAGAAGTCAGACAAGTCCTTGCATACGAGAAATCTATCGCTTTATGGAATACTGTTGCGTAACTTCAACAGTTTACACAGCGCACGCAACGGAAGCTCTCAAAAGTAATAAAATTTCCCCGTTTAAGCAACATTTTTCACTCCTGCACCACTTGTATTGGTCATAGCGTGATGTTATATAGCCTATATTATCCCTCGATAAATGAGCTATACAACACAAAAATAATTTTCCAATTCGATCCAATAGATCCTGAGATTAGCGGACACAAACAAACAAACTCTTCAACTTTATATATTAGTATAGAACTATTTCTAACTGGTTTTTAAAAAACATATAACAGCTATTTTTATAAACAAATGTTATCAACAATTTGAATAAACATTGGAGGGGGGATGAGCCAATTTGATCACTAAGAATAAACTTACAAGGGTCTTCCCTTATGATTTAATATTTTTGACCAACGTTAACGACGCCAATAGGGGAATAACCTCAGCATATAGAATAGTTTTTTAATACGAGTTAATAACCTATCATTAGAAAGCAAAAATAGTGATATGTGTAAATATTATCAGCACCTATTATTGTAATGTGGTGATTAGTTTATTTAAGCCATCGTCGCGGCCAAAACAAAATAGAGGTAATTTTTCGCTTAATTACGTGATTACTAAAACGATGAATTTCAAAATATCAGAGTGCTACTCTTTAAAAATATAAACTCGCGTTAACACGAGATGCATTAGTCAGACTTGAATGGAATTTTCCATGGAAATGTAACGGAAATCAAACATATTAACATGACTTGCATTTTTATTAAACCGTGATTAAACGATCAGCACAAACAATCTTTTAGGTTTTAGGACATAAAATGGTGATATCTTTAAGAATCTTCTGATACCCCATACCACAAATTAATATTACCAAAACTAGATTATGTATGGAGGCTACAAGCATTTGGTGATTAACTATACGATGAACAATTCTATCAACTACATCTTAGGTTAGGTTCTAATACATTACAGGCCTGCCCCAAGAATTTCCATAGCGACGTGAATCAAGCGACTTCCTGTAACTTTACCTAGGTCGCCTCCACGTCGGTATAAGTGTCGAACTGTCGACATAGTTAAGTTATTTGTACCACGACAGTTTATCGAAAACTACAATATAATGTATAGAAAGAGGTATTTACAGCCTCACCATTGAACTTGCTAGATATGGCGCTGTCGGTCTGGAACACATCGTGTGTCGCGTACTCCAGGTCGGAGTCCTTCGCCCGGATGGAGACCACGTCCTGGGGCTTGAAGATCAGCTTATCCACCACTGAGTCCACGGCCACCACGCCCTCCTGGTCAATGCGGTGCGCCACTTCTAATACCACCTGGGAACAATTGGGAAATTAAATTAGTATTGGTTTTTGACTAGTGGTACGGCACGTGATGGTATTACCAAATATGAGACGAATTTTAGGGTTATTAAATTAATAAAAACATTGCTCAGCTTATGTGATCTTTTAGGAGAAAAGTCAGCTGTAGACCTTGAAGTTTCGGGTTCGATTCCAGGTTTGAGACAGATGTTTTGTGTGAGCCACAGGGTTTGATCTCGGACTGTGGTACGCACACAACAAATTGTATCTACGATTGTGACTATTCGACTGTTGCGTTCACTGTATTACTAATACACATAAATTCGGACATTATTTTGACTTAACCGCATTACTAGGCTCACATCACATATTACTTAAATATTTACACCTTTCTATTGCACTGCTCAAGTTCCACACTCCATCAACACAATAAGACCTCGAGTAAAATACACGAGGAAAAAACCACGCACAAGTATCGTAAATTTGAACTTGTTTACATTTTCAGTTTGTAAATAAAAAAGTTCTCGAGTGTCGACATAATTCGGAACAAAGGTACGCCGGTTGACTCAAAACTCGAGTGATATAATGTTTGTAGAACAAAAACAAGTAATTCAAATATTATTCTGGTATTTCACGTTTCGGCTAGAAAGTTACGAGACGCACATAATTTCCAATCGCGATTCCTTGTTTGTTTTACCGTTAATTTATGCTGAATTTCTCGAGCTATTTTTGTTAAATTCTTTTCTATTTATAGAATTTATTTAACGAGTATGATGAATCGACATTGCCGACAGTTTGTCATAACAGTTTTTGAATGTTGTCTACTTCCACTGTCTGATTCTTAAATTGTACATAATTTAATGTCTTGGTAGAACTTCACTATTCTTCAAGGTGTCTAGGGGTTACATTTAAGAGGATCGATACTGCTTGGTGATTGACACTTTACAAGATTCCACTTTGTGCCAAATTAGTGGGCACTTACTCGCTCCTTCTATGAGTATTTTATTAATGTATCAACCAGTATTAACGAATAGGTCTCAAGTCGGCAGATAACTATTCCACAGAAGTTTAGAACAGTCTTATTCCGCGTACTTTATGTTTGTATAAATGAGCTATAAAAACGGATGCAGTTTTAAATCTTAACCGGTAACAGGATTTCCGGAACCGGACGGATGTCCGGCAGACGCGACAAATCCTTTCAGACGCTAGAATTTATTGGAAAAATTTAATAGAAAATTCCCGTAGATATTTTTAGGGTATAGCTTTTCGTAGTTTAATATATCAGTTTAAAACGTTATACAGCTGACTTTCATTTCCGATTTCCGTAGGGAAATAACCCTTTCCACAGCTTATTAAGTGTATAAAATAACTTCATAGCAAAACGTTGGGAGCGTTATAAACCTATTCAATTGCAATTTTGTGCAGTGCACAGCCGTGAAGCCGCAATAGAGTGAGCAGTTCGCGTCAGTAAATTGAATATACGGTGAAGTCGATTTGCACTCTGCAAAACCTTTTGCCTCTTTTTAGATACAAATATAAGGATATATTGACACGATAAAAGTGGCTCATGAGGAAAATATTCGCTATTTAAAGTGGTATAAAATTTATTTAGTAAAAAGAAACAAAAAGATAAGAATTTTTATGTATCGAGTTTAAAATAAACAAATACACCCAACAGTCATACACATAGTCCTGACCCCACTCTAAGATCGAGTCTTTTGTCGTGAGTACCAGGCACTACGAGAGACTTTTCGGTCTCACAAACGACCAGACCCGAAACAAATACGTATGGTTCACACAAACATTTTTCTCGGTGCGTTAACCGAACTCGCGGCCTCTCATTTCACAGCCGGCGTCTAATCAACAACGTCAAATCTAAGGGAAAAACTGCTATGGGCATTTTTCGAACTAAAATAGTAAACACAATTAGTTTTGATGTAACGAGGCGGAATAAATATCTCCGAGTCATAAGTAGACCTGACACTATACACCACACGAGAATAAAACATAATTAATTTATAAAATCGATAAAGACAAGCTCTGCTAAGCTCTAGAGTTTCGTGCCCGTTCTTCTCTAGTGAAAACCGCTTTCCGAATCGGGTGGTATAAAAAAATAAATGAATCTAAATAATGTTGAACATTTAAATGAATTCAATAAATTATTTTCATCTTCATTTTACCTATGAATCAAAGAACTAAACTATCTCTCGATTCCCAACACACCAAAAAAAATCCTTCCAATACCAACGCACAACTTTACTACCCAAAACGTATACACGTGCGTAAGTTAATTGCTTCCGCGTCGATTCTGGAAGAGGAACCGGAAACGCACGCCCGCCCGTCTAATAACACTTAAAAGAGCGGCTGAGTGACAACCGCAGTCAATTACAAAAAAAAAAACGATCTATATTCGACTACGCCGTGACGAAAATAGTTCACATCAATCAAGCGTGAGTTCCATTAGTAGTAGCATTGACTTGAGAATTTTTACGTTCGTATAGAATTAGATATCTGCTCTCGGTGGCGTAGTTGACTACGAGTATAAAGCTGAGGTCTTGGGTTCGAACCCCGGTTCGTCATATTGGATATTTCTATTCTTTATTAGCCTGGAGTAAGGAATTTGTGCCCGTTATGGCGATAGACTCGCCTCCAACCACATCATGGGATTACATAAAAGCGAAACATGGGTGTCCTGGTTGTACCTCTGCCTACCCTTTCTGGGAAAAAGGAGTGATGTTTATGTATGTATGTATGTATAGATAACTGAAGTTCCAATCTGAGTAATAAATACTAAACAAATTGTATTCACGTCTTATTTTTTTTGAATATAGAGTATTTAACACTTAATAAGGATAATCTATTTTCACACAATATACGTAAACCTTCAGTAAAATCCGCCATCCCGCACTAAGCCACCGTGGTGGATTATGGCCCAACTCCACTCAATCGTACTCTCGATTGTATAGGAGGCCCGTACCCTGCAGTGGGACGTATATGGACTGATACAGATACGGAATCTTCTATCCGCTTGTATACCACATAAGCCCCATTTACACGGAGAGTTTCTCGCCTCCAAGATACGATTATCGTGAGAATATAAAAAGATGCATCGCGTAAACATTGTTAGAACACGATAATCTATGGCGGTTATGTCATGCGTTGACGGCATACGATTCTCGCCGCGAGAGCCTCTTCGTGTAAATGAGACTTTACTGTGTTCAATTTCTTTTTTATTTATTTTTGTTGTTGTGATTTCATTCTTGTTCCTAATTATTTCTAAGTTATGGCGTACCTACTATTTTTTTTTTAATTATCTAAATTTCGTTTGCCGTATTTTATATTTGTTTTGTATTATTTTAATTTAATAATTTTAATGTGATTTAATTTAATATTTGAAATTTAATTTAATATTGTCACTAAATAATTTTCTATTAATATTTCCTTTTGTGTAATTTTCTATGAATGCCGTACGCACCTGAAGAGACGGTAACGCCTTGTCCAAGACTTTGATGTTATAAATCTGTGTATATTTTAGTGTTATTGTCAATGGTGTGTCCAAAAAAAACAATGCAAGATGATTTTGTGAACATTGTAGAATATGAATAGAATACTTATCATGGGCCGATACGCAACAGAGCTATCAATCACTATTTATAGTTTTCAGATTCGTTGTAGCCAGTGAAAATGATCAAATTGTTCACGCACTTTTCGCGTGATACCATTATAAACATACATTATGAGATTGTATTCTTGGAGAGTTATTTCGACATCTTTGATAGGATCTGAGATTTTTGCAGATATTCAAACTTCTTTCATTACGCTTCAATTTTCTTTTTTTCTCAGCTGTTAAAAGACGACCCAGTGACGGCATCACAGCTGCGCTAAAGCTCCATGTTTTTTTTTAACAGCAATCCCATAATCTTAGTAGGGGTTTCGGTGGATTTTTCATATATTCTATATGTCTGTAAATTCTCATATAAATAAAAAATAAATACCCCCAACAGTCACATACATAGTCCTGACCCCACATTAAGATCTATTAAGTCTTGTGCCGTGGGTATCAGAAGCTACGAGATACATTTGATCTTAAACACCAGGAAATACTTGTAGGCTTCACAAATGTTTGTGATCGAACCCGCAGCCTCTCGTTACACAGCCGGCGTCTAACCAACTGCACCACGGAGGCTGTCGAATATATGGACGTTTCCTTACGATATTTTATCTCTGCCCGACTCTGAGGTGCGGAAAACAGTAGGCAGTGAAACGAAAGGCCGTGAGTCAATTTAAAACCGAAACGAATGCTTATGATATTCACAGATCTTGGGTGTACTGATGATACTCAAAAGACTCGACTTTGTATAAAGCTTGTTTTTAAAAACGTTTCTCCATTTTCTATACCCTTTTGTCAGGCAAACAGTATGTGTGACTAATGTACCATAAGTAATTTGTTCCTGTAACATTGAAGCTAAGTTGAAAGAATGATAAACGCGCCGCGAGCTCCGCGCTGACCTTAGGGGTCCCACGTCAGGTGCGCGTGCACTCGTGACGGCCACTCGGTTTAAAAGTGCTCTCAAAACCATTACTTCATCTAAATGTATATGAAGAAAGTTTTACATTACCAAATAAAGGAATAAACAAAAAGGACCATCGTCCTTAACAACTAAACATTAAGCAGTTAGCCAATGTCATTATATTGGCTAACTGTTTTATGTTTTTCCCGCAGTACCGAAAGGAGAACGTTACGGTTACTCTATGCTGCGAAACGAAACTCGAATATTCTGACTTTCCACGTCTGAAGTAAGTAATAAATTTTCCACTTCTAAAAATCAACACTATTCTCTATGATACTTATCGTTCACTCCCAACTTAGTCTATAGTTAGCTCGTACGGTAGATGATTCGAACATTTTGTGGAGTACTTAGGCACATTCGTACAATTTTACGTGCGACGTCCGAACATTCCATTTTCGTTTCAGATCATAGAGTAAACCCACAGCTCTCGTTACGTTCAAATGAAAAAAAAAACTTGCACCGTGAAGTCTTATACGAAATCCAAATTCTACATCAATTATTATTTAATGTGGACTCGCGGAGATAAAAAAACACAACCCTAACTCCAGAGAAATCTACTTATAATCTGCTACTTAGCTGCCCATCAATCAGTCAAAAGGGAATTTTTACTTTAGCTCCACGCTACAAAACAAAGTAAAAAATAACAGCACATTCCGTACATCTTAAAGGGCAAAAAGACTAGTTGACATTATGTAAAAGAAGGACTGGTGGATCAAATCGAATTAAAAAAATCAACAGATTTAAAAACTACTCTTACATTAAACCCAACGTTTAGGGCAATCAATCGCATGGTCTTGGGCCCTACAAAGCCCGTCCCATCGCTCCATTAAATTACTATTTGTGTCATGAACTCAATTCTTAACCACCCTCTGAGGAACATAATCGTATCCATATGTCTGTGACTCTCTAGTTTATTTATATCCACCCCATCTAGCGACCTGATAAGTGATTAGGGTTAGTGCAAAACTTTCCTCTCCTGTAATAACATTCAGCTTGTTGACTCTCGGTCCCGCGCGGCTAAGTTAAGACTTTTATTAATCGTTACTTCACTCAACTTCTTAATTGATCTTGGGACGGGAATCTCAAGTCACTTAGATTAATCTGGCATTATCTGATTTCCTAACCTGTAGTTATTTTAATAATAGATTAATATGATGTCCGTTTAAACTGTAGTTTTGTGTGAATAACAATATGTTACGGTCAACTCAAAATAACTTATTTTCTTGTCTTGTACAGAGCTGTGAATTAGTTGGAGTATCATTTGAGGCTAATACTTTCATTTTTTTTTCTTTTTTCGCGTATCAGTAGATACTTTCAAAAAGCAAAAGTATGATCATTAAATGTGTGATGATAAGAGCATTGATAGTTATGAAGAAAAAGAGACTATAGCATCCGTATTGAATAAAATAATTGAATTTTCTACTGCATCTGACGGGAAGTATTGTCCAGATAGGGTACCGACCGGTGGGATAATTGTCACAATTATTCCGACTGCCCCAAACCGGATGTGCATTGATTCATCCCGGAACGCAACACGCGTGGTACTCTATAGCTGATTTTATAACATTCGAACATTCTATTCAATACTACTCTAGCATCAGAAAGATATGTGTTGTCTATAATTAATAAAATAAATATATACACCGACAGTCACATACATCGTCCGGATCCTACAGTAAGATGGAGTCTTGTGTCGCGGGTATCAGGAACGGGAGACTTTTTAGTCTCTCAAACACCCAGACCCGAAACAAATATGTACTTGTGGTTCTCACAAACATTTGTTTCGGTGCGAGGATCAAACACGCGGCTTTTCATTTCACAGGCAGTGTCTAACCAACTGCGCCACGAAGGCTGTTAAATAATTAAATAGGATAAGCAATATTTTTTAAGATACTATATTCGACAAGAAAATGACATGCCGCCTCCGTGGCTGTTGGTTAGATGGTGGGTGCAAAACTAGAAGCTGCGGGTTTAATCTTTCACCCAGATATATCTTAGTGTGATCCTCAAGTATTTGTCTCTGTATGGATGTATGTGAGACAGGCTCTCGTAGTTCCTAATACCCACGACAAAAGACGTGAATGTTATTGAGAGGTCAGGAGTATTATGTGACTGTTGGGTGTATTTATTTTATAATTTGTAGCAATATATCTTGAGAGGCTATTTGGCCCAACATAACTTTATGTCATGTTTTCAGAGATCAACAACTTCTGCCCTTTTCATCTTCAAGGTCCATTCGTCAAGTTCCAGAAATTGCTTGGTGATACACGTTAAAAAAATTCCGAGGTCGTTCACTGTCTGACGGTAATTATTTAATTTCCAAAATTGGCACACTGTCGTTCGTCATTATTGAACCAACTTGTAAAGTACATTAAATTATACATACATAACCACACGCCTTTTTCCCAGAAGGGGTAGGCAGAGGTGCTACTAGAACACCCACGTTTCGCCTTGTATATTCCGTCCCACGATGTGATAGGGGGCGAGCCTATCGCCATATCGGGCACAAATTCCTGACTCCGGGCTAATAATGAATAGAAAAATCCAATATCACTTTGCTCGACCCGGGATTCGAACCCGAGACCTCAGCTTTGCAATCATACCGTAGTACCACTACGCCACCGAGGCAGTCAGGCACATTAAATTATATTGTATTTTTATAGAGACACGGTAAAGTGGCCACAATCGATTACATCGATTTATATGTGCCCCAGTGAACATTATTTATTGCATTTTACACGGTAAACATTTTCAATATTTTCAATTACATAATATTGCTATATTAAGATCTAACCGAGAACAAGAAATTCACACGAGGTTAACCTCTGGAGATGATGCAAAAATTATGGATACTTTTGATCATGTCCTATTTGTTTCCAATCAGGTTAGTGTAGGGCAATGTATTACAACAAATTTACCTTTTGCATCTTATTTTTCAATATTCAGAAAACGGTATAAGAGTAGAATAAAAAGTTACACCTAATATATTGGATTTTAAAGCGTCTGAACCAGCACGTAAAAAAAAAGCTAACATCATAAATCATGTCATCCATTACAAAGATCACACTTGGCGTTATATGTTTGGTTAAATTTGGTTAAATTACGTCACCGATGCATGCAGCTACAATTATGTAAGATGGGTTTTCACACACACTACAATGTCGTAAAGATAAGGCTTCTCTTTCTCTCTCTCTCTTCAGCCACAGAAAGTCCACTGTTGAACATACGCCTCCCCCAGGGATTTCCACATTGACCTGTTGGAAGCGGCCTGCATCCAGCATCTTCTTGCAACCTTAATCAGGTCGTCCGTCCACCTTGTAGGCGGGATAAATACATAACTTTAAGATAAGGCTTAGGCGGAATAAATACATGCTACAAATATGCTTGCTTTGGTTTCCTAGTTGTCGTTCTATTAACCACAGTGTAATAATTGTGAGAAAAGTTGCATACCACAGCGATTTGTGAGAATTTCTATGAGAATTTCTAAAGTTTGCCAACCCGCACTAGGCTAGCGTGGTGGACTCCATGGCGTGACCCTTCGCAATCGTAATGTCGATTGTAGAGGAGGCATGTGCCCCACAGTGGGATGTGTATGGGCTGATACAGTGTAATAATTACGGTATGACTCGCGCATTTTCCATCACAATCCTAACTAAGCGATGACATGTGCCTCGGCGATCATTTCCTGAAACGTTATCACCTAGTTTGCATAATTGCACGTACAAAGCACAACTGAAACAACCGTGCAAGGTGATAAGAACCTTGTGCTTTAGTGATAAAGTATTTTTTTCTAATAATTGAATCCTCACGTTTCCTAGAAACGGAACCGACAAAGCGATGACTGTCCTATGTAAACATCCACTTTCTAGAATCAGTATTCATTATAGTTTGAGATAATGTAAATAAAGAACAAGTAACAACTAACAACCCTTTCATAAGTAACGTATATATGTATTTCTAGGTGCCTGATTTGTAATGGTTAATGGACACCGAGAGGTTATAGTCGGTATGCTCGCAAAGGATCTATTTAGACCTCGGTAGGTACCCAGCCTGGCTGCAACGTCTGCGCGGTGCAGACAATTGACCCCGCGCGCCAGGCTGGGAGGCCGGAGACCCCGACATGCCCTTTCCGACCTCCCCCGGGGTATGGCAAGGATTAAAGGGCATTACTCTCGTTAAAAAAATTTTTTTTTTTTATTATTTTTTTATTGCCATTATAGGCAGACGAGCTAGCGCCCCGCCTGATGGAAAGCGGCCACCGCTGTCCATAGACCTTCGCAGTTCCAGGAGTCCAGCACAAGAAAATCGCTGCCTACCTTAAGGACAGTACTCTCTTTATTTATTTAGTCTATTAAGTTTGCTTTGAATTTACTATCACGAATATTGTAGTGTCATAACCGTGACAGTACAGATAAAATATGAAGGCCACAAAAATATTGAACTAGAAAGAAACTACCTAGAAAACTACTATACACCTCACAGATTATCTGTAGCAACTAGCAATGAATATATAACCTTTGGCGTCACCGGAACACGTTCATAAAAGTTGTTATTTATCGCACAATCGAACGTTTCGGAGACCGAAAGAGCGGATCAAAGGTCGACAGACAACCCACGGCGATTCGAGCCTTATCAATAGCCGAATTTGTTTTTGTTTCCTGCGAACTATCTTGTAATTAAGCGCTGATGGGGTATTTTAATGCTTTATTTTGTTTTATCGATATCTACTTGAGAGATCTAAACTCACAGATAGCTGTACAACGGTACGATTAAAACGATTTTAGATTTTTCTATTCATTATCAGCCCGGAGTCAGGAATTCATGCCCGATATCTTGATAGCCTCGCCCCCTATCACTTCACGAGACGGTACATACAAGAAATGTGGGTGACCTGGTAACAGTTCTGCCTAACCCTTGTGGGAAAAAGACGTGATGTATGTATGTGTTTATGTAATTATTAAAATGGTAAATGTTAACCCCTAGACTTTATCCAGAAATTGTACATCTACCTACTATTTCAGTGATACACGCATGACCATATATGACATTTGTATCCCCTGAATCTAGCAATTCTCGCAAATTGGCACCAATCTAAGAAAATCCATATACAAATCCATTCTACAGCTTCAACGCGACCGCGAAAACCGGAAATACGGAATGTCAAAAGCGTTTGCATTCCAATTTTACATTAAATCAATATTAGAGTTTAATGACCCGAGTGAAATCTAAAGTGTTGGTAATGGTACATTATCTGCCATTCTGTGCTTTTGGCATGTGAAACGGCTTACACGGATTCCGCAGAGGTTGCGTCACCCGAGCCCCGTGTCGGTGGGATCAAACGATTTTTACTCTCGCGTATTCGAGAAACAATGTCGCGGTACTCGTATCAGATTATCAAAGCATGCGTTGAGAATGATTGGCGTTATAGAAAATCAGCAATTTTGTGTTAACCACATGCATGGATCAATCATAAAACGTCTATATTGGACACGAGTGGAAAGGTAACAAACACGTCACCTGATGGTAATAGATAGTCGTATTATATTGTATTGTATCAGCCCATATACGTTCCACTGAAGGGCACGGGGGGCCTCCTCTACAATCGAGAGTACTATTGAGAGTGGTTAGGCTATGGCCTAGTCCACCACGCTGGCCTAGTACGGGTTGGCGGACTTTTACATACCATAGAAATTTATACAAATCGCTATGGTATACAGGTTTCCTCATGACGTTCTCCTTCACCATTATAGCATGTGGTGATTGACCATCAATACACAAATGACTCCGAGAAGTCAGAGGTGTGCCCTGGGTTTTGAAACCGCGACCATCGTGAACATGTAGGCAGCCGCGTCTGGTCCGTTACCAACAGCTCACCACGCACTGATAGTCGTATAAGTACTTGTATAAGCTAAAAAGATCCTATATGCGTCATCGTCCTTTGAAAGTAATGGAGCCACTGTCTCTCACGATACATAACGCAATGTAGCACACCTTTTACTTTACGTATGCATTCTAGAACCACAGAGGTCTGATTGATTAAATTATTTTTTTCTTGTGGCTCGGATAGGTGCACTTCACTCGATAGGTACAGAGGTATTATCTGTCACTATTCCTTACAATTATGCCGGCTTGTAAAACAAGACGACATTATAGTTTCACCGCCTTATTCTATTCATAAGACAGTTTTAAAACCTATCTTAGTTACAAAATGTTTTATCTTCTTCGCTCAAACTGAATTCAAAAGTCGTTCGAAAGGGACAAAACATTCAATAACTAAAAAGCTTTTAATACTACTGAATAAAACCGTTAGTTATAAAGCACTAGAGGTATCAAATTATTGACGATAAACAACATTTTAAATCAAAATAAACCTTAAACATAATTTAGTAACAGCGTAGAAAATTCCAGAACATAATTTCCTTTGCATAAAACAAATCGAAAAGGCTAGACGCTCTCAAATGAAATTAGTCTGGCGGGGTTATTGACTGCAGTTTTCTTATGTAAGTCCGGAGAACCTGAAACGATCCGTGGTCTGAATGAATGTTATATGCGACGCTCACTATTGATCGAAAGCACCTCGAGATATAAAAAACTTGCTGCATTAATGTGACGTTTTTATATATTTCTTTTATTACATTTCTAAGTAATATTAGCGTGAAAGTTTATAAGGATGGATTTTTCTTACTCTGTCACGCAGAAACTATCGAACGGATTTTGATAACTTGTCAGTATTACAGGTTATGCAGTAATAAAACAGTCTATTATTTACATATATATGGAGCAGTTTGCTAAATTATTACGACAAAGTTCACAAAGTAGATACATGACGAACACGGGTTGGGAGTGCTAGTCCTAAATATTGCACTCTTGAGAGTATGCATTTTACCGTGATTAAATTAATTTCAATAGGATAGCATATTCAAGATACCATATCATGACATCAATTCACCACGCATTATACACAGAAAGGACCCAGTCGCTAAAAATGGCCCTCAACATTCAAGTTCTAGACCATCTGGAACCCAAAACCCCACACAGATCTACGTACCGGAGTGGGAGCGAACAGTCGCGTCCAGGCCGGCGCAGTTCCCGCCCGCCGTGACCCGCATAGCAAGGTAACCGCGACCAAACGTCTAGGACGACGCGCACGGTCACTCGCCACCGTCATACACATTCATAATATGGATTTGTGTGAAATGACTTTAATGTTATGCCCAAATGAGGGTTTGATGATCGATTAGTATGAATAAATCAAATAGAATAGCCAGTGTTGAGGATATACGGCTTGATAAATGCGAATTACATGGTATAGGCTAATCGTTACTATTGGAAGAGCTTAGGGCACAGTCCAGAACGCTAGCCTGTGCGTTAGCAGACTTGATATAGGTAGGTTTTTTTGCTGGGTTTTTGCCACAAAATTTGCTATCAGACCTTTATGGTATACGGAAAAAATAACTTAACCATTCACCTGCATAAAATTTCTTACAAATAATCAAAACTTTAAATAGACTAAACGCGAAAAATTATATTAGCAAATGATTTAAATAATTTTCGATACAATTTCCTTCCCAAAAAATAATTAATTTTGTCTACATCGTTTAAAACAATTACAACAGCGATGGTTAGCACGTGTCATAACCCTGGCGGCTTAAACCCGGCTTAATGACTAAAAGCCAGTTGCAAAATGTCATTCAGCTGCGGTGTGCATTATTTATGAACCTTTCTGCCGCATATGCCACGCCAAATTAATCACCTAACATTATTTTTTAATTTCTTTGCAAATATGTTTTAGGTATAACTAAAGGCCTACGCAGGCAGGAACGAAATGACAACGGATTCATTTTATACCAAAGGATATTCAAACTTATTTGTTAGGAATACGACACAAATTCCAATGTTTTAAATTGATGCCGCGACATCGAGAAATCATTTTCGATGCCACGGCATCAATTGCCATTCCATCCCGGTCTACGTAGGATTTTATTTTCCATTATCAAGCACAAATCGTCAAATGATAATCAAAGGCAACTATGTGTTACCTTCTAACATTTCATGTTGATTTTAAAGTGTCATTCATCATCATAAAAAATAGAAGATTAAAATCTTATGAAAGTACAAAAAATTCCGAGATTTTTACTAATAATAAATAATAAATACACCCAACAGTTCCATACATAGTTCTAACCCCACATTAAGATCAATTAAGTCTTGTGTCGTGGGTATCAGAAACTACGGGAGACTTTTCGGTCTCACAAACACCCAGACCCGACACAAATATTTGTGTTTTTTGATTATTGCTGACAATACTCGGACTAATTTTCAAACGTTAATGTTAATCCCTTTTACAAAATTAATCAGAAACCCAAAATCATGAGCATCCTTAAATATAAAATGGCACATTAACATGGCGAAGTCAACTTTGCGACCCTGACCTGTTCTTGAAAGCCCAACGCTTCATTCAGCCATATCGACGGCTTATTATTCATTACCGATTTGTAAAACGCGAATATTTTAAACAAGACAATTTAATCTACAGGCTGTTTTATATAACACAACTATCTATAGTGCACCTGATGATAATTGTAGTGCAGTCGATACAGGGTGATTTTATTCAAGTGGGGGTGTTATGGCCAAATCCGAAACTATGAGGAATAGCTAAAAGTGCTCAAAAAATTCAGGAGCCCAATTTTGACAGAAACTAAAACTGCATGCTTTGATTTTTGAAAAATCAATATTCCTGGCGAGGAATCGCACGTGAAGATTTTGACAAAAAAAAATACACACTGATTCCTCATGCTGTATTCCTCTTTGTATCCGAGAAATTTTTCACACCGGTCAAATATCCATGCCGGCCTGGTAGATACCGATTATACAAAGCAGAATTTGCAAACCGACACTATACTGTACTGTTTCAGCCCATATACGTCCCAATGCAGGGCACTGGCCTCCTCTACAATCGAGAGTACGATTGAGGGTGGTTAGGCCATAGTCCACCATGCTGACCTGGTGCGGGTTGGCGAACTTTTACATACCATAGAAATTTATACAAATCGCCATGGTATGCAGGTTTACTCTCGACGTTTTCCTTCACCGTTATAGTGCGTGGTGATTGACTATTAATACACACATGACTTCGAAAAGTTTGTGGTGTGCCCTGGGATTTCCCGCGACCACCGTGAACTTGTAGGCAGCCGCGTCTCGTCCGTTGCTAACAGGCCACCTCGCACCTAAAAGCGACACTTGCCTGTATCTCTGCGACGGGATTTCCATCAAGTACGGTGGTGATTATCATCCGGATAGATATGAACATTGAACATCCTACAACGATTTAATTGCTATTTAAATGCAACAGTTTTACTTTAATAGTACTTTAATATTATGACATTATTATCTCGTTTTCCGCACTTGGAAACAAATTACCTGACTTAATATCAGTCAAAGCGATAAAAATCTACCGATTGTAAACTTGTAAGGAATGTAAAAAAACATATAAATACCATTATGAACAAGATTACATTTAAAAACAGGTATAGATTGTATAAGATCTTTTGGCGTCCGAATTGTTGTCATGCTGTTGTCAAAATACATTGTATCAGCCCATATACGTCCCACTGCAGGGCACGGGCCTACTCTACAATCGAAAGTACGATTGAGAGTGGTTAGGCCATATAGTCCACCACGCTGGCCTAGTGCGGGTTGGCGGACTTACATACCGTAGAAATTCTTTAAAATCGCTACGGTATGGAGGTTTCCTCACGATGTTTTCCTTCACCGTTATAGTGCGTGGTGATTGACTATCAATACACACATAACTCCGAAAAGTCAAAATACATATTCGGAACAATTTGTCTCTCTTCACATTTTATCATATTACATACATACATACATAAACTCACGCCTTTTGTCCAGAAGGGATAGGCAGAGGTGTAACCAGGGCACCCACGTTTCGACTTTGTATTTTCCATCCTACAATGAAATAGAGGGCGAGCCTATCGCCATATCGGGCACAAATTCCTGACTCCGGGCTGATAGTGAAATGAAAAATCCAATATCACTTTGCCTGACCCGGCAATCGAACCCGAGACCTCAGCTTTGCAATCATAACGTAATACAACTGCGCCACCGAGGCAGTCGAGGTTTATCATATTAGGCATATTAATATTATTAGATTACGAGTATAAATACTTGTTATGATGAAAACAAATCTCAAACAATACGTTTAATAGATATTTTTAGTTGTAGTTCCAAATTTCGCCACACGCCAATAGAATTTAGATGAATTATACGAATCTACATACGCGGTCGTCCCTTACATCCCATGCTGTCCGCGTCAGTATTACTCAATCGCACTTATCACAACTCGCGATAAGAATTGACAATTTGGGCACAGATTTCGTGTAAATTCACATTAAATTGAATAGGCTATATAAAATATAACATGCGGGCCTTCCCAATACAATAGAAATGTTTACAATACAAAATTATTTTATTACTTAATGCTGCTACCATAGAATGTCTTATTGCTTGGACCAGGCATTTCTGACAGACGACCTTTGCATGAACAGCATCAGAAATATAAGTACAATCTAAGATGATAAATAAATAAATACACCCAAATAAGTACACTCAACAGTCACATACATCCTGACCCCGCACTAAGATCGAGTCTTGTGTCGTGGGTATCAGAAACTACGAGAGACTTTTCGGCCCCACAAACACCCAATCTATCGAACTGGTCTGGGAATCGAACCCGCGGCCTCTCGTTTCACAGCCGGTGTCTAACCAAGTGGACCACGGAAGCTGTCTCACATTACATTTAAATTGCAAAAAGAACTATAAAATCGCCATAAAGCACAAGATTCAATAAATAAAAAATCAACATCAATGGTGCACATACAAACATTGCCTACAAATTAGCAAAAATAACTTCAAACTACATTTAAATCGCAAAATAAACCGACATGAAACACAAGACTCCCTACAAACAGACTTTAAAGGAAATAAAACATACATAGACGAATGCAACCAAAACTAAGTACACAAACATAGACAATACATTCAAATTATCAACTCACATTCAAATGAATAGCTGTCAAACATGTCACCACACGCCATGATCTCTTGAGCCATCTAGCCACCGCTGCGTAGTAAAAAGTGTCGGCAGAACGGAGCAGTGCGTTTATTGATTCGACCCACATACAGCATTGGGCTGGGGTCGCGCGGTGCAGATAGCCGAAACGCAACTTCAGTGCATTGTCGAGCCTTCCGTGTACGGACATGCCCGGGACGAGCGCTGTGCCCGGGTGAATCGTCTTACGGCATTAACAGACGATTTTAAAACGTATTTTATTTATCGAATAATTTGTCCCTTTCGCACGGCCTTTGAACTTAGTTTGAGCGAAGAAGACAAAACATTCGATAAATAAAATAGGGTTTAAAAATGTCTGTGAATAAGGCCGTTATGGACGGTAGATAATGATTCGAGTGTCATATATTTTTAATAGGTTCAAATATGATTTTAAATTCGGCAGTATCAAGTACGATATTACTTTTTAATGCGATTACATTTAGGTAAAAGAGGCGTGAGGGTTTTAGAATATTGCTTCTTTTGTCTCAACAGTTTACACGCGTTCAAAAAAAGGTCGAAAATCACTTAGGATTTCAAAAACTAGACACGTGTAAATGTGTTTTTATAGATTAGGCATTTAGGAACATTAATAATTCGGATGACGCCGTTGTTTTTACATAGTTTCAATTGTATATTTTTTTCTGCATATTGCAAAAATTATGACATTGTTTTTGTAAATGTTTCTGTGGGTTAATTAAATTTATTTTGATTGTTACAGCATCAATTACCATGAATATATTTTCCATGCAGGATCGATATAATTGAGATAGGTGTTTTACAAACTGGTTCGCGGAGCTTTACTTAAGGGGTAAGGCGTCGCAGGCACCGTCGCGGGTATGGAGGAAGTTAAATTAATTTGTAACTAAATCGAAGCATTACAGTTGTAGAACATCCACATTCGAAACAAATGTTTTGACCATATAAATGTAAACAATTAAGCTAGCAACTTAATGTGTGAACATAAATGAAGATTATGACCATATTTCTCATGATATTAGCTGATGAATATGAAAATTTAAATAACTAGACGCATGCACAAAGCCTCAACTGATCTGGGAAACGAATTGTCATCTTAAAAAATATCTATACATTTTCCTACGATAGACGCGATCTTACCATTCCATAAACAGTACAATTCGCCACACAAAGTATCACATTCTCAACGAAACCGCAAAAAAAAATACGCGAAACAACCACGGTGAAATAAAACAAATCGCGCCACTACGCTGTATTTAGTTTCAATACAATCGTGACCCGAAAAAAAAGTACAATGACATCGGCCCGTATCAACGGCGCGGCGCGGCGCGGCGGCGTGCGGTCCCCTCTAGATTGTACACACAACGCCGCTCACGCGTCACGGCACTTTTTCTCAACCATTCACAAAATGAAATATTTGTGCGTTTACGCCGATTTTTTTATCGTTGCACGGATCATTAATCCATGTACTTTTTCGGACGCTGTTGCATAAACTGACAATTCGCGCTTTTTAAAATATCTTTTAAACTTTAATTGAATTGTTTCATTTACCACGGGTTTTTGTACGCGAAATAGTTAATTATGTCATTGATGAAATGTAATAGACAGTATATGATTTACATTCTCTGAATTTGGGACAAATTAAATTGTGTATTTCAACAATATTAAAAGTCTATTAAAATTCAACATTATGAACATGTGACACGCGACAAAGAGGTCAAACGCCACTCTTTCAGAAGACTACGAGACACAACAATGCATAATAAATTAATACCGAGTAACAGGTTACAATGATGCAAGGTGCAGTAAAATTAATGTAATTCTAACATATGACATAACGTAATATGGAAATGCAACGTAATAAGCCCAGACGCAGACGAGTTGCAATAACTCAGTCAAAAGGAATCGGGCGGGACATTAAAAGACAAGTGTAATTATAACATTACAGAGTTATTGCAAAGGCAGGGTCGATATTGGATTCACACAGATAGAGAAGACTAGAATAGTAGAGATATTCTATCGATAAAAAGACTAACATGACTGACACGAAAATCCCTATTTTGGATATTGGAAATTAACATAGATGGCAAAAAAAAAAATAGTTCGCAATACGACAGAGAGGTCTAACCAGCACCCATAGCAACTTAAGAAAAAGACTTTACACCGAAGAAGTGTAAGACCTCTTGTAATCTTCGGAAAACAACGAACAGACGATCTTTTCCAAATACTTTTTTTGAATAACTTCCGAAACGATCAAACTTTTGTCAATTTGCATAAACATGACTAATTTCAATACGTCAATTTAGCAACCAGACAGTTACACATAGAAAAAGCAGGTGAAAGTGAACCAAGCGACAGGATTGCAATACTAGCTAATAGTAATTCAAGGGACATAATTACTGTTACGTATTGCAAACATCGCAATACATTACATTCAGAACCTAAGCAATCATATTTGCGCACGATTTACATTCGTAAAATATTAATCTACCGTCATTTTAAGATTTTTGTTATGGATTGAAATCAAGTCAATTGCTTGCCATTTCTACATCAAAAAAGGTAAAATTACATTAAATTTACTTTATGATAACGTCACAAAGAAAAACAGTTATAATCTATTCGTGATTTGTAGGTAATATGATAAATATACTCAACGTCGTCCTTAGTCCTGACCACGCAATTAGCATAAGCATTGCAGACACTAGATACTACAAGATTGATGATCTCACAACACTCAGGCCGAAACAAATAGTTGTGGATTACATAGTCATATGTCTCGGGACAGGGGTCGAACCAACGGCTCTTCACAGCCGGAGTTTATAACAAATTGTGACAAATAGGTACAAGATTCCGATAACATTAAATTGATTCCGTAAAAATTACATTTAAAGTTATTATTTTATTTAAACAAACCTAGCTGAAGAACCTAACGGTAAATGCTTTACCGGATCTATCACTTAATTCGATGGTAGAATCTCTCACAAACCACTCAAAATAACCGATTTCGCTTTTAGGTTAAGACCTTAAGTGGAGTATGGATGACCTCAACCGGTCCAGTATAGCACCGTCTGCTCCCATTTCCCGATTTAGTTTTAATATGCTAATTTTAACCTATCGATCCGAAAGTCTATAATAGTATGCATTCATTTATTTTGTGTGAATGGCTAGTTTAGTGAGACAAGACTCTCGTAGTTTCTTACATCCACGCATCAAAGTGTAAAAGGTACGGCATTTAGCTAATTCAATCACCAGACGATGTGTTCTCAAAACAATTATAATTCAAGTCGGGTTTATAAGATTTTTTTATAATTGCAATGAATGGCGAAACGAGCATGCCATTCGCCTGATGGTAAACGATAGACTGCTCATGGATAGTAGCAAAACCAAACAAACACCATGAATTACAAAGCAATGCTTGTGATTCCACTGCGCTCGCTATCCTAACACATAAGATGTTAAGTCTCATTATGTCCAATAGTTAATCTGGCTACAACGCCCTTCAAGCCGGAACACAGCAGTGCATTTACACTGCAGTTTGGCGGGAGAAATAGACATTGCTGTGGCTTCTCGTATATGAGAGACCTACAACCAGTATACAACAAACACAAATGTACTGCCGGAAGACCAAATAAACTACACAATCAATGCTTTATTAAGTCTGACGAAGGGCTCTATACTTGATTTTCTGATACAGTCGACACAAGGTGAAAAGGGTAAGGCTCTTAACAAATTCAATCTCCAGATGATATTTTGCTAAATCTATAGTTTACTTAGGCCTTCTAAGGGAGAGTACGAGTAGTGCCACTGTCCACGGCGATGAAAAATACCTAGGTAATTTATTAAGGCTGGTAAAGGCTCTATTTAGATTTGATTTTATTTGCTTGTAAATGGGATACCTCCTGGGTTTTCAGCAGTTATCCAGAGGGGTTACTCTATAATCCGATACGAAACTCGAATGTTCGGGCGTTCGACGTTTGAAGTTATAAGCTTTCCACTTCTAAAAATCAACACTATTCACAATTATGTCATGTCACATTGTTCACAAGTCTATCGTTACGACGTACGATAGAGGATTCGACTATTTTGTGGAGTACCTACCTAGGCACGTAGGAACTGTTATAGTACGACAACCGAACATTCGAGTTTCGTTTCGGATTATAGAGTAACCCCCCAGATGGCTCACAGTAATCGTGAGTCATACCTCTCTATTGACGGATCAGAGTAAGCCAACAGATTGGTATCACATTACACGCTCGATAAACTACGATTACGTTTTGATCGATTCGTCTCAATATTTTTACATTGTTATTGAAAGATGAGCTTGTGCTGAAATAATTTCACCTGCGACAGAATTACATATTACAATCGAGGATCCACGACTGGGTGAAATGGCGAATATTAAGTGCGAAAACGGATCTTAACACCGGCTAGTAAAGCTAGTTAGAACGAACATACGGTCTGATGGCGTAATATGTTCTCGAACGTGTTACACATTAGAGTCTATTTACTAAATTTAATTCAAATATTGTTTCAGGTCTTGCAGCCTATTTGTTTTGTCTCATAATTAGGAAACTTAGGATAATTACACGATGACGAGTTTCAATCAACATATCAAATAGTAAAGTCATTGCAAAACAACTTGTCTGCAACTTTTGGTATACCTGCGCTATGAGAAAAATCCGACGTCCGATCGACCTGTGTGTCTACTTCAGAACAGACTAGGGGGGTTACTCTATGATCCGAAACGAAACTCCGAACATTTGGACTTTAGACGTCTGCTGTACATTTTAAATTTAACACTTCTAAAAATCAACACTATCCCTTATGATACTTATCATTCACTCCAAACTGATTCTATAGTTAGTAAGGACGATAGGGGATTCGAATATTTTGTGGAGTACTATCATTCGTACAGTTTTACGCGCGACGTCCGAAGTTTCGAGTTTCGTTTCGGATCATAGAGTAACACCTTAGATATAAAATGTTACTTACCTCAAACTGAGCACTAAAGGTCTTGAAGACACCCTCCCAGAGGCTGCCCGACTGCGTGAGCACTTGCACGATGTCGCCGACGTGCGACGTCGCGGCGTGCATGAAATGAGCGTTGTTGTACACGCCCTCGGCCACCACGCGGCCCCGCGGCGACCTGGAGGACAACAAATATAATTATTATTATTATTTATAATTATAAAAATGCAACAATATACAGATAATACAGATAATAAGTGCGTGGTGGCCTGTTGGTAACGGACCAGACGCGGCTGCCTAGATATTCACGGTGGTCGCGGGTTCAAATCCCAGGGCACACCTCTGACTTTTCGGAGTCATGTGTGTATTGATAGTCAATCACCACGCACTATAACGGTGAAGGAAAACATCGTGAGGAAACCTGCATACCATAGCGATTTGTATAAATTTCTATGGTATGTAAAAGTCCGCCAACCCGCACTGGGCCAGCGTGGTGGACTATATGGCCTAACCACTCTCAATCGTACTCTCGATTGTAGAGGAGGCTCGTGCCCTGCAGTGGGTCGTGTATGGGCTGATACAGTACAGTACATACAGATAATATAAAATAACAAAGTATTAGTCTTATCGCTCTATGAAGAAATTAATTAATGAAATTTACAACTCCTATTAATTAATTTTTATGATTGATTTCGTTGCTGGTTAAAGACAAGTTAGACATTCCCGGAGACGCGCTGAGCTTCAACCTCGGTGTCATTAAAATGCGTGCCACTGTTGATCCTGGCTTACAGGAGTTGCAATGGCGGGTGTGAGGGCGCGACAGTCTCCGACAGTCTCGTGACAGTCGCTTTATGACCATATCAGACAACTATTGGACGGATGTAAAAGAAGGAGAATGAGAGGGCAGTATAATAAAGATTATAAAATCTTCAATAAATAATACTATTTATGCAAAAAAATATACAAAAATGCACACTAATGTAGGGAATCTTCAACCGCAAGTTAATTTAGGTATTTAATCTAATGAAAATTCTCATTTAACTTGAAGATACGTACGCATAACGCAGGAATTCTTAATAATTTCAAAATACCTTAATGTATGTACCAAACACAGACAAATAATATTAGAAACACCATTAAAAATCTTTAAAATATAAAAAACCACACATATTCCGACAAAACAATTTTATCGAGTCATGCACCCGGTAGTCGAAATCAATCGATGGAACGTGATAAAAGCAGTAAACTGTTGAAATTAACGAGTTCGTGTCAAGAGAGTGTAAGCGGTTATTATGCCCATGAATATGAAACAGCCGAGTCCCGCTAAAAACGTATACGAGAAACAACTTTCCATTTTATTCAGTTTACAATCAGGGATATTTTTATACTAGCGCGACAATCGATACAATGCACCTGATGCCAACTTGTGTAGTCGAGATAGATAATTATCTAACGACGCGACGCGAGGTACTTATATCTCGCCGCACCGGTCAATTTCTTTTTTTTTTTTTATTTTGGATATAGATATTTTAGCCCACAATATTAGCTTATTTAGGGTTGGTGAACTTCACAAACTGTTGAAACTTGGATGTCTTCTTTCCCGTTAATACTTAACGATACTTAATCATAAATACAAATTTTGTAAGCATCTGCAGTAGCAAAAGTTGAAGGCCATTTTAGATTCCTTGATGTCAAACTATCTCTTAATATTTTTAATGGCAAATAAAAATTGCTGCGATTCGACAAGGGCGTATACAAGCATCTTCAGCCCTTAATTGACCACTGCTGGACACAGGTCTGCTAAAATACAATATGAACCCTAAAATTCTATTTAAATTCCCTTTACCCGTTATCTCCGGATCTGTCTGAAACCGGAAATTTCATTCAGCTATCAAATCAATTAAACCCAGTATGAAAACTAAAAACACCAACACAATAAATTCTTGGCTAAATTTTTCCCTTGACGTGAAACATAATACAGTGACGTAAAAATTATTGTACCTTCGGAGGACGAGCAAAAACACACGTGACTTTTCATACAAGTTTGGTTACGCGGCAAGGTCGAAATTGAAGCGTAAAAAAACTAACAGTCCATTGACTCGAGCCGCAAATTAGTCGACGCTGGGAAGCCCACAACCGCAATGTTTTTTGAACTTCCACGAAATTTTCTTGTTTGAAAAGTTAAAGTTTACAGAAAATTCGCATTTCGAACGGCATGTTGCAACTATTTGCAGGTATTACAGAACTTAAACAATATTTTTCCAGATGAATAGTGATAAGTGATAATCATGTTTAACGGCCTTTCTTTTTTTTCTTTTTTTTTAAGCCTTTATAGGCAGACGAGCTAGCGGCCCGCCTGATGGAAAGCGGCTACCGCTGCCCATAGACCTCCGCAGTGCCAGGGGTCCAGCACAACAAAGTCGCTGCCTACCTTAAGGAAAGTACTCTCTTTAAGCCTCGTTTGAAGAAGGACAGGTCATAGCGCTCAGAAAACACCGATGCAGGGAGTTCATTCCAGAGCTTACACGTGCGTGGTAAGAAAGAACGCTGAAAACGTGCCGTTCGGGAACGGTACGCTTCCAGGTGGTAGGAATGAACTCTGCTGCGGTGACGGGTGGTGCGATGGTAAAAAGGTGACGTTGGTACCATCTCAAACAATTCCTCGGAGCACTCCCCATGGAACAGACGATAGAACACACAGAGAGACCCGAAGCTATCGAATCTTTTGTCCATTTCGAACGACTTTAGAATTCAGTTTGAGTGAAGACAAAGCATTAGATAGCTAAAATAGGGTTTAAAACTGTCTATGAATAAGGCCGTAAATATTTATTTGAACGATTATTGTGCCTTAAACTTGGGGGTTTGAAAACATGTATGTTCTGTAGATATGTATGTGACTTCGGGTGTTTATCGGTGTCATTGTTATGTTTGACAAAGGAATATGCTTATTTTCTTTTTTCACATATATTTAGTTACAAAATACAGCAAGTTATGGTCAATAGATCCTATTTATGTATATGGTAAGGATATTTTACAGCCTACGAGTAAAACGCTAAAATCAAACTTCTAATTAATCAGACGAGATAGAAGAATAAAAATAGAATAAAAAATGAAGACAATTGACTTCGTGACTGATTCATGAAATACAATCATTAAACCACAAAATAACTAAAATGTTTAAATAGGACATATCACAGAACTGATTCATTGTGGTTTTGCACGCGAAATAAGGTCAAATTAAACGACAGTTCCTATCTATAGAAATTACAATCGTACATCCCACATAGCAGAACCTTATGCCAAAACACTCTTAAACTTTGTCTAAAGCCCCATTTACACGGGGAGAGTTTCTCGCTCGAAGATACGATTATCGTAAGGATATAAAAAAGTTGCATCGTGTAAACGTTTCTCAGAATTCGATAATCTTATAGCAATTGTGGCATGCGATAATTTCGTACGATTCTCCCCTGAAATTTAGCGAAAAATTCTTCGTGACATAAAATAATGATGAGTCATATCCTTTTGAAACACGTGATGGTACATGTATGATGGGTAATATAAATATTCATGGATATCTGTAAATGTGATTATTCAGTGAAGGTAATGCTCGGAGCTTCGGGGTCAAGGTGCAAGCGTTATGATACGTCATACACGTTTTACGTCATTCCGTTAAATATTTTATGTTATATTACAATGAACGCTACATATAAAATCGATACCGCATCTACTTTGACTTGGCGCGTGGCGAAATTATGAACACATAAAAGTAAAATATTAGATTTAAATTGTTTTACATAATATTATTTTATAATATAAGCTAGCATTTATACTCGTTATCTTATAATAACAACATATCCTATATAATAAAATGTAAGGATAGAAAAAAAAAATATTAATTTGCACAACAGCGCATTTGGGCGACAAAAGATTTTAGAGAATCTAATGTTTTCAGAGTGGTATGCTATTGGTCAACATCAAATGCAATCCAATGCATCAGCCAAAGGAAGTCCATTGCTGAACATAGGCCTCTCCTAATGATTTCCACAGTGACTTGTTGGAGGCAGCCTGCATCCAGCGAAGTCCCGCGACCTTGGACATATTACTTCTTTATTGGTAAC
Organism: Theretra japonica; assembly: GCA_033459515.1. Taxonomy (NCBI): domain Eukaryota; kingdom Metazoa; phylum Arthropoda; class Insecta; order Lepidoptera; family Sphingidae; genus Theretra; species Theretra japonica. The sequence goes on from CM065942.1 coordinate 1,782,698, forward strand.
ATCTTCGTTTCTAATCGGATATTGACTAATGCAAGAATAGTGTAAGTATAGTTACAATGATCCACGCAAATGTAGTGTGCCGGGATCAGCCAATTTAGTTCCGGTTAAAAAAACCCGTACAATTGTGTATAGAGTATACTAGAGACATACGCCAGAATACTGAAACGCTCCTTAAATACTATGTATGTTGCACTTAACTACGCAAGTCCCGCTTAAATGTACTGGCTAAGGACGCGGGTAGTTAGGTTAGGTTAAGGTTAACTTAATGTATAATTGGCGTTTGAGTATTCGGTCGATAGTCGTACATTAGATGTTATGTAGATGTCACTGTAGTGTTAGTGATGTATATTTTCAATATTGCTTTTATGTGGGAATGTTGGCAGTCCTGATTCACGTCGAACTTGATACACGCGTTTTATTGTGCTCCTACTGTTAATGTTCGTAAGATTAGTGCGACGAGGATACGAATTACGAACACTACGATAACGTGTCCATATAAGCAGTATTATCGGAACGGTAAAATATTTGGATTTGAAAAATGTCGATAGGCCGGTTGAGAATAAATTAGAGTAGAGGGTTTAAGTTAAAGGCCGGATTGTATGCAACATAAAATGCTCAAAATATGCATGCAAATATGCACGAAATATTTGTAAAATATCCATGAAAACCAAGGAAAACTGGGAAAATATGCAACATAAATGTTAAGTTATAGGAGGATACGAGAAAAAAAAAGTGATATATTCTTTTTTATTATTAAATCAGCCTAATAAAATGATTTATTTTTGTGAATGCATACGGAATAAAACTGTAACAGTTAATTTTACACTTAACAAGGGGGTACCCTACTGAAAAATGTATTGTATTGTATTGTATCAGCCCATATACGACCCACTGCAGGGCACGGGCCTCCTCTACAATCGAGAGTACGATTGAGAGTGGTTAGGCCATATAGTCCACCACGCTGGCCTAGTGCGGGTTGGCGGACTTACATACCGTAGAAATACTTTAAAATCGCTACGGTATGCAGGTTTCCTCACGATGTTTTCCTTCACCGTTAAAGTGCGTGGTGATTGATTATCAATACACACATAACTCCGAAAAGTCAGAGGTGTGCCCTGGGATTTGAACCCGCGACCACCGTGAACATGTTGGCAGCCGAGTCTGGTCCGATACCACGAGGCCACCACGCACTCTCAAAATGTAGTAAATATAATTAAAGGCAAAATATGCAATTATCATTGAAAATGGGGTAAACATGCAATTGCATATGTAAGTATGGTAATAACATTGCCGCGATAGCATAAACTAAAAACCCATCGATGCCTAAACAAATGCGAGATTATTTTGCAAATTTTAAATTACGTGCGTTAATTACTATATTACAAACCATTTTTTATCAAATAGCCGTTGTTTAGCCGCGATAGCATTCTTGTAAGTGAAAACCTGACACTTAACTGCTTTTTATGTCTATTTAACTGATAACTAAAGTTTCTAACATAATTATAATAATTCAGCCATTAGCGTCCGACTGCTAGACCAAGGTCTCCCCCATTTCCTTCCAGATTGTGCAGTCTTGCTAGATTTAGGGCAATCCTGGAGAAACCTGTCGATTACGTCTCTCCATCAACGCCTAGGTTTTCTAGCATATTTGACCGTTATTTTGATTTTATTTTGCCATTAAATAAGCCTTAGTTTAAGCACACAAAGCTACAAATAATATTACACAATACACAATCCCAGTAATTTTGTCAACACGTGCAATACTACTAGTATATTACAAAGAAACAAACGGTCTCTGAGAAAAGTTCCCTTTATCCGTCGCAGGTAAAACCTCGAGGGCTGTTTTCAAATGTCATTACGTCATTGTATTACCGTAATTCCTATTTTTAAACAAAGTTCTTAACTGGAGGAGAAACAATACCAAATACCGTTCCAAATTGATATTTTTGTAAGCGATTGCTAACTTATAGAACAAAAGCAACGGGCGAACAATGTTTCAACGTTAAAAACGGCTTGCAAATGTAAACTCCGAATTACCAGACATATTTACATTACTAGGGGCCGGCCCGGCTCCGCCCGGGTATAGATACTACATACTTTTTGAGTCTAGTCCACATCAGAAACACATTATTTACCGTGCTGTTTTATTAATATTCAAACTCAATGCAGTTCTCTGCACTATTTTCCCCGACCCGCCTGTCCCGTTACATCCCGCCTTGTCCCGTCTCATTCTCACGCAAGGGATGTAATCCAGTCCCATCGAATCCCTTTGAGTGTAAAAAATTATCAAATATACCTGAATTCCTGTCTCATCCTACGGGATCACCATTTTTTTTCCGGATAAAAAGTAGCCTAAGTGTTAATCCAGTTGGTCAGTTACTCCCTTACCAAACATCGAAATGCGTTAAGCCGTTTCTGAGTTCATCGCGCACAACCGCACAGACAAAGACAAAATCCTAAAAATCATTGTTTTGGGTTCTATTGCGTTAATACCGTCCTCCCAAATTAGGTTCGATCGGTTACTTTATTATATGTATAGGTGTATAGATATTACAATGATAATCTCGCGTCAAAGTATTATTTCGCTAATTACTCCTTAAGGTGATAAAGCCATATTTAATTTAAATAAATAAATAAATATACCCAACAGACATATTTAGTCCTGACCCCACATTGGGATCAATCAAGTCTTGTGTCGTGGGTATCGGAATCTACGAGACTTTTCGGTTTCACAAACACCCAGACCCTAAACAAACATTTGTGGATAACGCTTATATTTATCACACAATAAATCATAGGAAAATAAGACTAACTAAAAACAAAAAAAGAACATTTTAAGTTCCTAACTTAGCATAACAGTCATTTAGCAACAACTCTAATGTTGTCACCACTCAAAAAGATTTTCACCAAATTTGGTACAGCCATTTATGGAAATCAAATATATGTGAACGCCCATAACCTTAGCCTCTTGGCAACAAGGTAAAAACCATTGTCTATGATTTGACAAATCAATACAATAAATATAAATTAAATTAAATTTTACCCTTTTTTTCTAACAAGCGATATTCCGACTGCAACTATATAGTTAAAATGTCAAGAATGTGCATTGGAAATCATGTTAACCTACCTATAAAAAAAAAAACAAAAAAAAAAATAAAATAAACCTCTGATCTTCATGTGACCTTGCAATTTTATTATTAAATCTATAAAGTTATCATTGTATAGCAGTCAGAATCAATATCCAAACAGACAATATTGAGGAAATCATACACAAAAAATACTTGTAGTACCTAATAACCACAGTAAACACAAAAATGTACTTAGAAGGTCAATAAAATACGAAACATGTCAACATTAAATTAACAAAGAAGTCCCTCCATTGCCTTTTACATGTCAAAAACACGAGACAAGTGGTGCTTGACTGCTCTCGACATTTCAAAGTGGCCTAACAAATTACTTTCTATTAAGCATATTGGTAACTGAGAAACATTTCAAGTATTTCATCTTGAAAACTCGAAATACATCAAAGTTTAGATAATATTACTTAGATATCTGCGAATTCAAATTAAATTTATACAAATACGCATTCAATACAGTAACTTGTGTATTTAAACTGGGATATCAAGAACAAAAAATACAAAATCGAGGAGTACTACAATATACAATGACATTTGTTTATTGGTAATAATAAATGTGTTTTTCCAAATTCGAGGAATACCATTTGCGTGGACAATGTCAAAAATAAAATATTTAAATCATAAAACCAGATGACCAATTTCATTCCTATTTAACCCAATTGCAAGGTATCTCATCCAAACTTTTATACCAGCTATCATTATGGATGAAGATAGATTTAAATTTTAGACATCTATTAGATTAATTCACAAACCCTCTTCCAAAATGATATAAAGAGTATTTAATAGCATGAAAGCAAACATGCAAATGTCTCATTTGATAACAAATCAATGTCTATAATTATTGTAAACCTACCAAACAATGGAAGGAAACAGTAAATAAATGTTAACATGTTTGTATGTTGTAAAAAATTATTTATTCTCAGGATATTTATTTTGCCTTCTACCTCTGAAGGAGTTTGAAGATTTGTTTTTACATTATTTTATTCCTACTTCATTTTGTTGTGGGTTAAATGACAATCTATACCTGAAGAAATTCTGGGCTATACTCAGTTAAATTTCTTTGCATACCACCATGAATCCTGGATGACAAGAGTCACATGGTAAGTTAGGATGGCATAATGTGCACCGTACAATAAGCCCATGTCATGTAACACAGGTATATTATACAACCCATCACTGATTTCAGGATATATAATGAGAGGAATTATTAAATATTAAGAGTTACAATTAATTAGTAAACACAATATGACAAGGTCGTTTGTCAAAAACATATTTAGTTGAAAGCTATTTAAAGATTGCAGGTAAATATGATTATTAAATTAATAACAAGTTAAAAATAGATCTGATATTACTCTTTTCTTAGAATGTAGGTTGCATAACATCTTCTTAACAAATATTCAAATGCTAATATGTTGCAAAACCAAGAAGCTTTTCACTTGAGATAATTTTGGTAATATTCAAGGTTTATCCTTCAATTTTATGATACTTTTGGTTTAAAAAAATGACATTTTATTTTTAGATTTAAAATTATAATTTAAAATATTGTCTTGCAGAGCAATGGTGTGCTAGACCTTCTAATGCTTCACATAATCAATCAATCAACACCTATCAAATGGTATCTTGTATTATAGGCCCTTTAAATAATGTTTGTAATCACTACCAACCTTATTCATAGACAGTTTTAAGACCTATTTTAATTATCAAATGTTTTGTCTTCTTAGTTCAAACTGAGTTCAAAAATTGGTGGAAAGGGACAAAACATTCCTTAACTAAAATGGGTTTTAAAACTGTCTATGAATAGGGCTGTACAAAACTATAGTTTATATTATGATATTTGTAGCAATCACTACTTTGAAAACAAAGAACTGTTTTCTCCCATTATTATCCCATTATTATTTTTATTATGTAGGTAAAAATATAGATATATTACAGATCTAAGACTGGTCTAGTCAATTTTGTTCAAGTCAATGAACTCTCAAGGTTCTATATGAAGAAAAACTAAACAAATGAATTCAAAAAATCTACATGTAATTTTCTACCAGAATTAAAATATTACTACTGTAACAGTTTTAAAAGACCTTGTGTTGTCACAATGAGTTACCTAACATAAAGTCTAGGCACTCTATTAATGATAATAATCATTATCCCACCATATTATGTAAGCCTTGGTATTTTTTTAACTATGCTTACTCAATAAATGTATAAGTATGTTTTAAAAAGATATAAAACAGCAACAATTTAAGCAATGAATGCCACGCAATTATATGCATACATTAAGGATCTAACATAGTGACCATACAATGTAAATAGTGCACATTCAACAATAAAATGAGATAACATGGCAATGTATGTATGATCATCTGAATAGATAAACTGCATTGAGTTTAACTATCAATAGAGCGTAGACCCATCCTTATTTTGCATCATAATTCTAATAGAATAAAACAATAGTTAAGTAATTTGTTCAAAAACTTGAATAATGTTAAGTAAAAACTGATTTATTAGACAAAAAAATGACACGTCATGTTTTAGTGTCTTGAAGTACTGATAAAAAAATTCTCATAACTGATAAAAAATAACATGACAGAACAAAGACATTTGACCTTATTCAAGTTCAGTATTATATCAGATAGATACCTCCTTTTTTTTATTTGTGAAGCAGGAATAATTCATTCATACTCCTTAGGCGTTACCCCGGCTGGTGCCAGGACCAATAACAGACAAATTTGTGAAGTAGGACAAACAGACTAAAACTGACATGGCAAGGATTGTGGACCCACCAAGTGGTTATCTTTTGCTATTCAATACATTTATGCAGGTCAAAACCCCTGTACATGGGTTATACTAGACAGGTGAAAAAAAAAAAATTGGCCTTCCACCATCCTGTATTATCACTCTCTGAGCAGATGCAAATATCCCCACAAAAAATTAAACTAAAAACAATTTTGATTGCATATTATAAAAAAAGATGAAAAGAAAATCTAATACTTTTAAAAGTATAATAATGTCCAGGAATAAAGCAATCAAAACCAAAAATAGACAACCCTCACCTTGTCCCAGAAGTTGCTAAATTAAAAAAAAAAAGAAATCTTCAAAATGTTTTATATAAATGGAATTTCGCCATATACTGATTTTTAATTACAGATAACATGTTTATCACTCCTCACAAATTTGAAAAATATATTATTGTTCTGACTAATGATAATGCGTTTATAAAGAAACAATTATGCTTTATGGTAATAGTACTATAAACAATTAAGGTTATGATAGATAATTGAGTTTTAGATTGATGACAGTGCAGTTTTGCTGTTAGTTCTATACATATTTGTTAATTGGTTTTCAAAGTTAGCAAATAGCTTGTAGTCAATACAGACTTTCTAATTAAATATGTTTTGCAGTATTTTATTTAAAGGGGACAATTCAGTTTCCTTGTGATAATGTGCTTAACTTTGTCCAATTATTTGAGGTCAATATAATGTGTCTTTATGTCTTTTCCTTTCAAGGATCCAATTTGAAATTCATCTTTCACATAATCTCTTTGCGGTTACATCCTACGTGATGTAGGGGTGTAACCAGTGTGTTTGATATGTAATGGGAATATTCTACAAAATAATAAATATAAATCTTGTTCCGATCAACAGATTTTGCAAATCATGATTCAACTTTCATAGATTACCAATATCACCGTAACTTGCCACAATCACTAAAGTCAATAAAAATTTACAATAAGCGCTGCTTTATCCACAAAAAATGCAACAATCACTTTATGCAAAAAAAATACTGGCAGATACTGGCCAGAGATATTTGTGTTGTTTAGGTTATAAAATTCATAGACAATATAAGACAACAAAAGCTTATGTTGACGGATACGGCTAATGCTTATTGCTACATTTTTATTTCCAAGAAAAAAAGCAATGTTGATTTTTCTACACTATTAAATGGTTTGTATTATCTATTGGTGAACTTAAAGCACACAAAGAGTATCAGGAAATTACTATTACCTTTGTTATTCATGTAGATATTGGAGATAAGGGACAGTGATGTTCAGTTAATGAATAGGTCATGATTAAAAACTAAAAGCAATGTAAGCATGAAAACAAAGACTTCCATGAGACTATCAATAAGTTCCAATCAACACAAACATGAGTTTCAATATTACCTAGTGTTTAACAAAGACTAAAAGTGAATTAAAGAAAAATGAACACTCTAATTAAGAACTCTGGAACACTGCCAAGCATTATCATCACGCAACCTCAAGCTATGGAGTGAAAGTGACGAATGAACAACATCACTCTTACTTCCTATGTATTAAAATGTGCTTTACTCACTTCCACAGTCGACAATACGTTTTAAAAATACATTGTAGGAACTGTGTGCATCGTATGTGCACTCAGTGAGTGCACTTTGCCAGTAGTATACTGGGCCGACCAGCTGATCAGGTGGCTATATTAATCGTCACGCGTATTCGGGAAAGTAGGCCAAACTGTAGACAAGACAGCCGCGCGGCGCGACGCAGACGCCGCACGCGCCGCGCCGCCCGCCACTCGCGACTCGCGACCATCATCACATCTAATCATTTTGTTTACATAGACATCGTGCTCCACGTTTCAAATAAACCCCAAACACTGTCAACGTGACAGAGAATTCGCAATGCACTACACACTGGGCCGCAGCCCTAACAACAAAGACATGTCATGCTAAAACTTGATGGCTAGTTACCTCGGCGGTCCTTGGCGATTTTTGCGTTTGTTCATGTCTTCGCCCGACTGCCCCGGCGGGTAGGCACCTTCTCGTCTGCGCGTAGGGACCGGAATTTTGGCTAATTATCACTTCTTTCTTTTACAACACAGTCCTTTCAACTTTCGCGGATGCACAAAACTGCAGTTAGTATTAGGAGTTAGCACTCGAAATGCGACAACAGGGATGCATCGATTCCACTAAAGTTGTAATACATTTGCCAACAAATATAAATTAAAGTATATTTGAGTACAAAATCGCAGTTCGATTTATTCTCGGGAACTAATCCCGGAAAATAAACGGGTTGGCAGATTTCTCGTGCCTGCAATCAGCGCAGGAATACAACATGGCGCTGTGACGTATTCAATAAGCGAATTGCAAATTTGCAAAATCGCTTTTGTTATACTTCGAATCACAACAAATAAATCACTAAATATGTAACACTTTTTTTTAATGGCTCAGGCAATAAATATGGTAGCACAATAAATAGAAATAACAAATAAGGTCAACGCTTGACCGACTTCCCACTTTAAAACTTTCAATATGGCGGATAGGTATTTGACTTTTCGGGTTGCCAGCATAAATATTTTCGAAACTCCAAGAAAAAAATAAAAGACCTCAACCCAATGTTGGACACAGCTTATAACCACCCGTCTCGGTCACTTAAAAAAAGACACAAGTGGGGGATGGCGGCTAATAGTTTCTACTTTGAATGCGCAATAATTTTGTCGATCTTCATAAAACACTATGTAACATTTCTTTGACATAATTTTGTTTTAAACACACGATTTAAAGATTACAGATATTAGTTCGGCGAGTCAATATGTTATTACTAAGTCAGTAATAATATTATTAGGTATTTTCGTTTGTTGCACGCTCACATAACAGTAATTTGAAAAGATCTTGAGACGAATACAATATGACGTTTTGTCAAGAAGTGTTCATTATTGGTGACTCTGCTATGAATTGTTCAAAAACACATAATTTATACTATTTTAACTTTTTGTGATAATATAATTGTTGATATGGTATTTCTTCATTATTTATTATAACTACCTATCTTAATTGGTAATTAAAAAATCGTTTTATGTATAGAAATGCCTAAATGTTCTATGACTATACTCGATACCACAAAGTATTCAGTCTATTTTATATCATATTCAATGTTTTTTTTTGGAAATGCGCGTTGATACACAATAACTATTGTTAATTAAATATATTTAGTGAATATTGCAACTATTCATTTTTAATTTTATTTATTTGATGCCGTAAATATCAATATCCGGTTTCCAACTTAACAAAATGAATCGGTCATTCCCGCGCGCGTGCGAATTTCCATTCTCATGTCGCGCCGCCAATTACATTATTGATCGTAGTTGCTGAATGGGCATCTTAAAAAATGAGTCTTAAAAACTCACCAAAAATGTCGCAACGTGAAAAATTTGAGCTAATTAACTCGGAAGTGCGATCTTTCTACGAATACTGCAAAGAGGCGGGGATAAGTGATGAAGAAATGTATATAATTTGCCGCCCATTGACGAATGCAGTACGGAAAGCTTACATCAAGAGATGGACCAGGATATTTCTAGTTTTGGTGATGGTTTTCGCGATCGGTTACACCGTGAGCCAGACTGATACATTCCAATGGCACGCTTCGGCAGTTGCGAGAAGTGTTTTGATAAAGTTGTTGCCAATTTGGGACTGGACCCCGTTGTATTATAATAAGTGCCTGATCGAAAAATCGCAGCCCCAGAACCTCGACAATAATATTGTGTCACCTACGGATTGTATCGCCTGTGAAGCAGTCAGTAAGTATAGTACATTTTTATTAAAACATTTTAACTTTAACTACTAGGACAGCAGTAATCACTGACCCGAAAATAAAATGCAACGTAAGCAGAAAATTATATCGATGAAAACGATTCTCTTTCCCATTTAAAATTAAAATATTGAATGTTCTTAAACCGTCTATAAATACGATTTGTACTTGAAAAAATATGTTAATTCAGGATTTTAAGTAAATTATTGAATAGCCCCTTACTATGTCTTTGCTGATTATTCTTTATTATAAATGAAAATTATCAGAATGCACATTAATTGTATGATTTCTTTAGCATTTTATCTATGACTTTATTTATTTACCACAAACCTTAATTTAGTGCTTATTAAATATGTAAATGAGTCACATACCTTCGTGTTTCGTGGCATTAAAAATATACTGTAGTCATCGGGAGGTTAAATTTCTAGATCGGGCCTTCCGTTTTTATATTTTCGATAAGTCGATATTTATACCATATGGTCCACTTGTGCTCAACTAAGCGCATTACAATTCCATGAATTATATTATAACTCTATGTATCTTTCTTAGATACTGAACTCTACGGAACTGTTTTAAAAGATTAAAAGGAGTTGGAGTTTTTATGTTCCCTTATCACTTATTTACAGAAAGCATCGCTCGCGTATCTGACACGAGTTACAATGAAGTCTTTAACCACCATCTTCTTCGAGGAGCACCGGTGATTGTCATGGACGCGTACTACGACTGGAGTCCCACTCCTAAACTAAACCTCACCAGCTTGATCAACGACGACGACCGTCTCCGTGACTCCGTGCCATGCAGGATTCTCACCAACATCAGGATCGGCCGCCAGCCCATGGACCTGGAAGAAATAGCTTCGCGCATAACCAACAACGACATTCCTAGTTGGTTCGTCCACTTCCAAAACTGCGATATACGTGCTGTGAAATCATTTAGAATCCTCGCTCCCAGACCCTATTTCCTATCCCCACACATCCCTCCCTCCCATTTTAACTGGCTTGTTTTATCCAAAAATTACGACACCCATCGCTACAAATACTTGGAGTTAGATGTAGGGTTGATTATCATGTCCCAACTAAAGGGGAAGAATTTTATTCAGCTTAGGCCGAGATCGCCTTGTGAAGACGACTGTTATACCCTTAATTTCGAGTTGATGGAAGGAGAAACTTTAGTTCTAGGTAATTCGCTTTGGGAGTTCGAATATCTGCCTGGTAAAGGGGATAATTTGGCTATGATCACCGAAACTGACTGGATCGAGTCATGAATATGATTAGATAAATCAATGCTTACGATTAACAAACGATTTTAGATGTAAGTTGTTGGCTATTGAAATTGTGGATTGTAGAATCGGCTTCAGTTTCGAGATATTCCTTCTCGAACTTTTAATTCGTGACGATTCAGATTTTAAAAGTTAATAAACAATTTGAAAACTATGGTAATTCATTTGCTATGATGCAAATCCAGGCACAAAACGGGGTATTGCCCATAATAGTATAACGTCACGTGAGGCATGGTATTTTGGTTTAATAAACGAAGCAAAACAAAATATGCAGCTTGAATAAATCATAACTAAAAACAAAGTAAAGCCATTGCGTTTTGCCAGTCGCCTTGATCCATTCCGCGAAGCAGTCCTTAGTACTCATTATTACCAAGGACGGACTATGCGACGCTTTAGAAAGCTGATTCTACATTCCGTATACAGATATATAAGAGCAGTAGGTATATAAAGTGATTACATTATATTTTAATGTTATTGTCGAATGAAGCAGTGGCATAACAATACGGTTTATTTATATGGAATTTAAAAAAAGAATGTACATTGTGAAATAGCTTTGGTTGGTGGGCAACCTACTTGAAAAAAATTAACGTTATTTCTGATTTAACGGCATATTACCTACTTCACGAGGTATGGAATGTTAATTGTAATTATCAGTGATGGTATTCTAATCATGTATAACCTTGTGCTGACTGATGAAATATTTTAGTCTCTCTGTAGATTCTAGACGATGCTTTATTGAAACGTCTACACATTTACCATCAGGTATACTCGTAGACTATAGTGTCATTTCGCGAATGACGACAAAAAACTAGTTATGTTTTCAAAAAATCCTAAGCAATAAAATCTGCAACGGAAATATACAAAGACTGGCCATAGAATTTAAAACATAGGACGACTCAAAAAAGTCGTTCAAAATACCAAGAAGTTTTATAAGCAAAGTTATGTAATATTTTATTTTATTTCTAAATTGTTAATATTGTTACGCCACTGCAAGGATTCCAAGTACAAATTAATGATTTCCATGTTTAAAAGCAGAGGTGTATCATTCAAGTGCGTTGTGAGTTAAATAGGATTGCTGAATTTCCTACATAAACAGTAGATATCGTTTAGATAGCTCCATTGTTCGTTTTTTTAATTAAGCAAATGTGAAGTGATTATTTATGCGTTCTCATTGAACTAACATTACTACTTAAATTTATTGAGGTTTTTAGAAGGGAGGACGCAGCGAACAAAATCTAACAAAAAAGAGTGGTACATACCCACAACACCTATAATAATGTAATTTTGTTACTCCCTCTTTCTGTCACTCCACAGTCACACAATCTTTCTTTCGCGTCACTGATTTCCCGTGCGCCTAATGTACGTGCAAAGTTTTTTTCACGATGTCCATTAAAATATAAAATCTCAATGATTTAAGACCTTAAATCATTATCATTGGAGAGCATTGTTGGTCAAAACCCTACTTCAAGAATCCAAAGAATGGTGTAAATATGACACGTAAGTAACATATCAACATTCAAAGAACAAACGTTATCGCGCACGTAACGGTTTAGATTGTACGTTTACAATTTAAAAGACACCTCTTTGTAATTCTGCACAATGATGTAGCTTAAAAATCGATTCCATTATTCTATCCCTGTCGATCTGTTTAATCACTTTCTATCCTTTGGCGTTATTACAGTAGCTAACAAATTATAGTACGCCAAAAATTAATATGCATAACATTCATATTTCTCAAAGCGTAAGAACATTTTTTCTTACGTTTTCTAACGGGGATTAATTGTCCAATGGAATGGAAAATATATTCAGACATTTAGATTTCATTGCACTGTTCTGTTTATCTTGTATTGTATACAAGAAGTTTTGTAGTTTGGTGGTACTTTGGCACCTTAAGAAAACACACCTTTTTTTTTTATTTTGCAGAGATAGGGTACATGGAATAATTATCGAAATAAATAGTGTATTACCTCATTATAAATATTATAACGTGAAGCAAACATGATGTTGTTTTATTTATTTCCACCTAGATATTGACTAGAATAAAAACATACTTCTGACACTAGGTGGTATGACATTGGGTGTGTTGACCAGCCGGCTGGTGGATTGCAAGTTCAGTAGGTACTTATGTACTATGGTTATATTTCATGAAAACAGTTGTTCTTCATATTGACTTATAACAAATTTAAACTAGTAAATTCTGGGATACCTACTAGTCCTTAAAAGTCAGAATTGCTTCAATTTTCGGAGACCACACCGAGAATAAGCGACAAACTTGGTCTTGCAATATCTGCTACAATATTTTGACTTCCTATAAGTGTCGGGAACAGTACAAAACTAGAATATTTAGTATCTTCCGGTTCCTGTGTAGTCACCCCAACGAAAATATTTCCAAACAATGAAAAGAAACTGGATTTTAATCAGAACGGCCTTAGAAACGGCTTAGCAACTCTCTTATAGATAAAGAGCCAGATGTCCGGTACCGTACACAAGCATTGTTATTTAAACTGGAATGACATAATAAAACATTTTGTGATGTTACCGCTCAGAAACTGGAAACCGATTGTGAAGAAAGTCGTATTGTTCGAATTTTGTTATTTGGTTAGTTATACCGAAATATTTTTTGAAGTTAATAGTGAAGAAAAAATTATACACCAGAGTTATATTTTCCGTTTATTTTCACTTGTTTCACAAAACACTTAAGGCGACTACTGCTCAGCTTCACAATCAGAAAACAACTCGCCATTTTCCAACAACTCGTAGAATATATAGTGTTTAATAATTATTACAATTGTAAAGTGAGGGTTGTTTCAACTTTTTAGTCGGGTGACGAATTTTAATGAACAAATGTAAGAAGCAATTTAACAACAAATATTTAAATTTAACAGATAATTAAATCAACATTTGGTAATAAAATCTTGATGAAATACCGGCGACCGAAAGTCATGTTGTCATATTTTTACCAATAGCTTACATTCGTCCATCCTGACTAAAAAGTCGCGTCCTCGTGATACACTCTATAATATACATTTTATTATTATAACAATCAGAATCCATATATTTTCCAATCGATATGGATTTCTCGTATTTGTTTTCAATTTGTTTCATGTAATAATAGTAAATTTACATAATATTGTAACTACCACAGATTTCCAGTGAACGCAAAACACACAATTAATATTTCTATACCATACTAAAACACCACTTCAGTGTCTTCCTACACCATACTAAAACACCACTTCAGTGTCTTCCTATACCATACTAAAACACCACTTCAGTGTCTTCCTATACCATACTAAAACACCACTTCAGTGTCTTCCTATACCATACTAAAACACCACTTCAGTGTCTTCCTATACCATACTAAAACACCACTTCAGTGTCTTCCTATACCATACTAAAACACCACTTCAGTGTCTTCCTATACCATACTAAAACACCACTTCAGTGTCTTCCTATACCATCCTAAAACACCACTGCATTATTTAAAAGAAAAATCTACACTAAGCTAAACCGAGCTTGGATAGAACAAATAAATGAATGAATGCGGATGAATAAAATTAATGACTTTGCGATAGTTCTTATTCTCCTAAAATATTATCCTCATCATCATCTATTTCATCAACAGGTTGGTATACTAACCAAGGATGAATTTTATCCACTGAGTATACACCTACATACTTTTGTTTACCCTTTTTCTTAGTAATTGCAGTATCTTCAACTTCGTATCGATCATTTGGTAGCACTCTCGTGATCCGATAAGGACCCAAGCACTTGGCTATCAACTTTTTGCTTTTTCCTTTTTCACTCACTTCTCTTTCAACCCGTACCAATTGCCCAACAGTAAATTGTCGCGGGGGGATTCTTGAGCTATCGAATTTTTGCTTTTGCTTGTCTTGAGCACATTTAATCTTCTCTAGGCTTTCGTTTCGAATTTCTTCTATTGTACCAGGGACTACGTCATCGTATTCTGGGATTGCCACAGATAATCCACTTTCGGTTGGCCCTCTGAGCCGTAATCCAAATAACAACTGAGCGGGTGTTTTACCTACTGATCTATTAATTGTATTATTAAGTCCCCATTGAACTTGTAACAAGTACTCGTCCCATAGTTTTTCGTCCTTTCCGTGAATAATAGACGTCAAAGAATCTAATACAGTTCTGTTGTAACGTTCTATTTGCCCATTAGCACGGGGGGTTGCAACTGCGTTTAAAATATGTTTAATACCTTTTTCTGATAAAAAACTGTTGAATTTGGAACTTGTAAAAGTAGTAGCTCTGTCTGTTATAAGCCTAATAGGAACGCCAAACAAACTAAAATACTCTTTAAAAGCTGAAATAGTAGTATTGGTTTTTGTATTTTTAACTGGTTTTAAAATAATAAATTTGGTGAAGGAATCTATAATACCTAAAATATATTTATTTCGTTTTTTACTCTGATTAAAGGGGCCTAGGTGGTCGGCATGTAATGTGTGGAAAGGTTCGGATACTTTTTGTATAGGATGAAGAAACCCCGATTTCTTACCTCCCGGTACCTTTCCATGAGCACACTGAATGCAGGCCTGACAGTACTTTTTTACCACTTTATTAATTTTAGGAAACCAGTAATTAGCTTTTAATTTATCCAGGGTTTTTTCGTATGAAAAATGACCTATATCATCATGACAAAATCTTAACACTTGCCAACGTACACCTTTTGGAACATACCACTTAAGCCCGTCATCAGTAATTTTGTAAATTAATCCTTGTTTTAAAGCAAAGTTTTGTTTAATATATTTTAAGGTACTAGATTCATTTTCTTCTAAAATTTGTTTAATTCTCTGAGTTTCGTCGTCACTAATTTGGACTGTTGCTAACCAATCTACTGTTATATGATAAACCTGTAAACCATCCAACCCGATACTAGAGGTCTCGTCTTGTACGGGGTTTCGGCTTAAAGCATCAACATGGCTCATTGAAGATCCTGGTTTATATTTAATGTCAAAATCGAACTCTTGAATCGTACTCCACCAGCGAGCAACACGAGGTATCATATCTCTCTTGGTAAAAGTAGCCCTCAGCGAATTGCAATCGGTAATTATCGTGAACTCTATTCCTATAAGGTAAGGTCGAAATTTTGATAAACTATTAACCACGGCTAAGGTCTCTAACTCATAAGCTGAAAAATGTTGCTCTTCTGGTGAAGTACGTCTGCTGAAATAAGCGACTGGTTTCATGCTGTTGTCTTTTTGTTTTTGTAACAACATTCCACCCACCCCGTGTTTGCTCGCGTCAGTATGCAACTCAGTAGTGGCATGTGGGTCATATAATGCTAGAATTGGTCGAGATATTAATTTTTCTTTCAGTTGGAGAAAGGCATTTTCTTGCTCTTTTCCCCACACCCAAGGATTGTTTTTTTTTAGTAATTGGGTCAATGGGCGTGCTACAAGAGCGAAGTCTTTGATGAACCGTCTGAAAAAACTAGCTAAACCCAAGAATTGTCTTATATTATGAACATCTTTGGGGGTGGGAAACCTATCCACAGCACTTATTTTTCCTTCACCAGGCCTGATACCATTTCCGGATACCTCGAAACCCAAGAATTCGATTTTTGAATGGAAAAATTTACATTTGGAAAGCTTCAGAGTTAAACCCGCGTTACGAATTTTGTCAAAGACCGTCTCTAGTTTTGCCAAACCATCCTTGAAAGAGGCTGAAGGGACCAATATATCGTCCATGTATACTACTACGGTATCGTATCTCAAACTACCGAGAACCTTATTAATCGTCCGCTGGAAGACAGCTGGAGCATTTGTTAATCCAAACGGCATCCGGTTAAATTCAAACTGACCTTCAGGCGTGACAAAAGCAGTTTTTTCTCTGTCATGTTCGGTCAATTCTATCTGGTAATATCCTGATGCAAGATCTAATGTTGTATAAAGTTGAAACCCTGCTAACCTATCCATTTGGTCTTCAATTCGTGGCAAAGGGTAGTGCTGCTTGATAGTTTTTCTATTCAATGCCCGGTAGTCTACGCAAAGGCGCTTTTCGCCGTTCTTTTTTTGCACCAAAATTATAGGGCTGGCGAAAGGCGAACAAGACTCTCTTATTATACCACACTGAAGTAGCTCATCAGTCATATTCCTAACTTCCTGCTTTTCGCTATTCGACAGCCTATAAGGTCTATATACTACTGGTTGTGAATCATTTAAATCTATGTTCATTTTTTCTATACTTGTGCAACCTAATTCAGACAACTTGGTCGCGAAGCAAGACCGATAACGATTAATAACTTCCAAAAGTTCTAATTGTTCAGTTGAAGTTAAAGATTTATCCAGACATACATCATTAAGACTAAAAGGACTTAAACTATCATTAATATCAATCTTATTTACGTTCAAATAATCTAATTCACGTATTTGCAAAACCTGGCCTCTTGCTATAAGTTGATTTTTGTTGTAGGCAACAATATTTAAAGAAATATTATCAACAAACACTATGCCTTTGCCTTTGTCTAATGAGTAAACACCTCCCTCTATTGTTTGTTCATGACTGGGTATGGACCTATGGCTTTCAATAACGAGTATCGGGCCCGAAATCTCAGGTGATGAATAGACTTCTATGTAAGAACCCCCTGGTCTGATAGAACAATTTTCCTCTGCATAGAGTTTAACTAGGTCCCTATTATCACGGCAGATGATAAGTTCGTCATCTGTTTTAATAATCTTTACCCCTGGAGAATCGGTAAACGACTGACCAATAAGCAACGAATATTTTAAAATGTGATCTGGAACGATAATTAATTTGACTATGACTGCAACACCTTGGATCTCTAGAGCAGCGGAACTACAGCCAATAGCATGGACTATTGCTCCACCGAACCCCTTCATTGCTATGGAACTGGAACTATCCCAATTTTTTAATAACTCTACAGCGTCACTATACCTAATAAGGGTACATTCACTCCCGAAATCTATGTAACTAAGCTTTTCGTGACCATTAACTTTCACAGGTTGTACATATTTATCGTTTAACTGAGGATTAGCAATAGAAATTTCTAAGACCGTTTTTATAGACTCCTCTTTTTTGCGGTAGCACTCGTTGGTTTCATGGCCTACTAAGGAACAGATTGTACATTTCTTAATTGGCTTTGGACATTTACTCATGACATGACCTTCTTCTTTACAATTAAAACACTTGCTATTTACTCTATTGGTAACAGGCGTTTTGTAATCCTTACTTGTCATTCTCTTCGTAAATGTTTTCTGAGGCTCGTGTCGCCTAATTGTATTTTTCACGTTTCGTAAATATGCTAGGAGTTTGTCAGGATCATTGAACTGAGCTGCTTCAGCTCCTAGTCTAACCGATCTGTCATCTATGCCAAATATTACACACTCTACAGCTCTTTTTCCATTAATGCCACATCTGTTCAACAAAGCAATTTTCTCATAATAGTAATCTTCTAAGGATTCTCCAAATTTGGCTCGCCTATCTAGCATATCAGTTAACATTTGCCCATAGTTTTCGTCAGCTGGAAATGCTGCTTTAAGCTTCTCTTGCCACTCGCTCCAGTTATAATTTATAGTAGTAAGACCTTCATACCATCTTTTTGCATTACCAACAAGTTTAGGTATAGTATTATGGATTATCTGCGGATCCGACCAACCATAAATAATAGCAATTTCGTTGACTTTATGAAGCCAAGTCGTAATATTTTGATTTTTAGAGGCTGGATCGAATTCCGGAACGACATTAAAGTTACTTAACTTTTCGCGTCCCCTGTTAGCTACTTTGTCGAGAAATTCAGTAAATTTAGATATTATATGAGACTCACGAGTACTGGAACGTCTGCTTCGCGAACGACGGCTTCGACTGCAACTGGGATGTTCTGTTCCCTGATGATCGATCGATGACGTCTGGGTGCGATGTCTTGATCTTGACCTCGGATGGTGACTTCCTCGTTCTCTGCTTGTTTGGTCCTTGCTTGGGCCGCGAACTCTTGACCTGCGCCTGCGGCGTGAGCTACGACTACGGGTACGAACCCGGCTGCGGCTGGAACAGCCCTGACCCCAGCGATGCTGGCTACGACTGCGAGCGCGGTGTGTATCGTTTCGCCTTGGCGTCACCAGTCGGCGATGTTTGGATCGACCCAGTACCGGAGACATCGCTCTCGGTGAACTCCGAAATCTTTCGCCATCCTCGTTACTATCCATTTAATGAGGACCTGATAACAAAATTATACGGACAGAACTCATACTCCTTTTAAACATTACACATGTAGGTATGTAAAAAAAAACAAACATGAATTTATGCTTCAGTCTTCAAGCAATCAAATGAATTTTTCTTTTTATAACAGGGAATCAATTATGAGTATAAATAGGTAGGCATGTTAATGTCCAAATTTATAAACCATTAAAATCCACTTGAATACAGAATGTATGCACAATAAAGGTTTCGTAGCTCTCAGTCGTTCAGTAAATATAACAATCTAACTTACAAGTTGAACTAAGGTAGATACATTTTTAAAACATTTGGTTAGTATTGTTCATGCCAGCAGATAGTTAATTAATATCTCTATCTTCGTGTAAATCCGTCAATTTGTTTTTTCAAATGGTCAACTTTGAATCATACTGTTAGACATCATTCCCGACATTTTTATTAATTTTTTTTTAATATTTTTTTGTCAAACTTGTTTATAATATAGAGTTCAAATAACAAATATTACTTTAGTATCTTGTACAATGAATTTTGCGTCATGCTCCTTGAAAATTGCAGACGCCAAATATAAGCAATGCGTATTTTAAAAGCTACTGTGTAAATTATAATGAGCCTATTTCTAAAATATGTAATCATAAGCGGTACTTACGTGCGTTATCCCACTTCTGAACTGAAGAAAAAATTATACACCAGAGTTATATTTTCCGTTTATTTTCACTTGTTTCACAAAACACTTAAGGCGACTACTGCTCAGCTTCACAATCAGAAAACAACTCGCCATTTTCCAACAACTCGTAGAATATATAGTGTTTAATAATTATTACAATTGTAAAGTGAGGGTTGTTTCAACTTTTTAGTCGGGTGACGAATTTTAATGAACAAATGTAAGAAGCAATTTAACAACAAATATTTAAATTTAACAGATAATTAAATCAACATTTGGTAATAAAATCTTGATGAAATACCGGCGACCGAAAGTCATGTTGTCATATTTTTACCAATAGCTTACAATAGACAAATACCTACTTTGAAAAGACCGCTGTCCCGTTTCCTCTATTTTTACTTGGACTTCGTTTCGATCATGGAATAACTATGTATCTTTTCAAAGATATGTGCATTAAACTACCTACTAAAATGATAAAATCAATTCACTTAATTGAAGTACCCTTCATAGAAATATTATATTATTAACAAAAATAACATCTTAAAGTTTGTGATTACGAAGCTAAACTATAAACAATAGTTTTTGAACTCCACTGAGACTCATCAATAGAACAGCTGATCAAACCCTAGAAGTGATATGTCTATCTCTTCAGCTACGGGAAGTCCACTGCTGAACAAAGGCCACCTCCAAGGATCTCCACGTCGACCTGTTGCAAGCGTCCTGCATCCAACGATTTCCTTGACTAACGAATACTTTACTTACTATAAATCGAAATCGATATTCATTTGCTTTTTACTCAGCAGTTTAGTAATTATTAATTTGAGATACGGCAAACCGGCAATGTAAAACGGAAAATGCTTTTTACATTGCTGCGGGTCGTTGACCGCTAGCATCAGCTGATTTTAATTTTCATTGAGCTATATAAAGACGATTAAGGGTTAAATAATTTATCTGTATTATATATCAATTATAATTTGGGTTTTATAAAAATTAGGACAAAAGATACTTTTAAAATTATTTATTTCTAAAATGACTTCACTCCGTCTTCTCTTTGGCGGCAGGTTTGCCTCGGAACCACAAAATTAAATTCTTCAACGACAACACCACTGGGAACATTATTGGCAGGAACAGTGGAATGTAGATTGCGTACCTGAAAACAAAATTTTCATAATATACCTATCTATATATTACACTAGCGGCCCGGCCCAGCTTCGCCTGGGTGCTTAGATGTTTAGACTCCACTCCACACCAGAAATATCTTATTCCCGTTCAAACTTTTGTAGTCCTGAACTCAACCTAAGTACCTACTATCCCTTTTCCTATCGTATCCCATCCCATCTCATCTGGCTCCTTTTCTTTCTGTTACATCCCGTCCCATTATTTCCCATCTACCGGTCTCATCGCGTTCGTCCCACTTTATCCCATTTCATCCCTTAATGCCTAAATAGGCATGTTGACAATTTTTTGGAATTGCTTTTATTTTGTAGATAGGCCTTATATAAACACGAAACTACGACGAATATCATTAAAAAAATACGCAAACACAAATACTTTGCAAAATTCCTGCTAAAACTTTAAAATAAATTTAATTAATTTTATAGCGTCAACAACACGTGGTAATTATACTGTTAAAATGTAGCTTATATGACACGTTCGTAGATTTACCATAGCAGCGCCATCTATTGATTACTTACTCAACCCAGTCGAAAGGTATCGACATCTGTTAGAATCATTCGGAGTTAACAGATGATTGTGACTGTCAAATAATAACAGACAAATAATTAGCAATAAATTAAAATTGCGACTATAATTTGAGATTTAAACTATCCTATCTCTCAAGTTGGATCGAACTGCACATGGTGTGCAAATTTTATTATAATCGGTTAAGTAGTTTAGGAGTCCATTGAGGACAAACATTGTGACACGAGATTTATATATATTAAGATGTGTTTTTTTTTATCAGCCCATATACGTCCTACTGCTGGGCACGGGCCTACTCTACAATCAAGAGAATCGATTGAGAGTGGTTAGGCCATATAGTCCACCACGCTGGCCTAGTGCGGGTTGGCGGACTTACATACCGTGGATTTTTTTTTAAATCGCTACGGTATGCAGGTTTCCTCACGATGTTTTCCTTCACCCTTAAAGTGCGTGGTGATTGACTATCAATACACACATTATTACATGTGAAGGGTGATATAACTAATACATTTATATTAACCACCCCTAGGGCCATAAAATAAACTTGGATGAGTGAAAAATTAACTTTAGTCCAAGGCTTTATAATTTATCGATTATTTTGACATACATGCAAACATAAACTCACGCCTTTTTCCCAGAAGGGGCAGGCAGAGGTGCCGCCATGACACTCACGTTTTGCCTTATGTGTTTCGTCATGATGTGATGGCGGTGAGACTATCGCCATATCGGGCACAAATTCTTAACTCCGGACTGATAATTAATTGAAAAATCCATTATCACTGCTCGACCCGGGGTTCGTATTGATAAACACGGAAATGTATAGAGGGCTAGGCAACCATCGTATTGTAGTTGCATTATTCAATATTATAGTCAAATTAATAGTCAAAACAATCGAGCCAAATCTAAAGCCTTGGACTAAACTTAATCCTTCGCTCATCCGAGGCTATAATAAGGCCCTTAAAGTATTTTTAATATAGGGGGAGCGCTCTCATACATTTGCGTCTTCAAAAACGTTTGACGGACACTAAATCTTACAAGTTCAAACATTACGTGTCATATTTACTGTTTGCAATAAAGATAATAAAAAAATTATGTAATTCCTACTTTGATCCTTTAGTGTCGTGTATAGTAGACGCAATAGATATTTTGTTCTCACAATCAGCTCAAACAAAAATATCGTTTAGCTGAATGCCGATATCAAATCTCCAGTCTTATGAATGTACTCTTCGGTCTTATGTTACTATCTGTCATCGAACCTAGCTTATTTAGTCACGTATCTTTATTAGGACTGCTAGCTGATAATAACTTCAAGTTTTTTCGTTTTAATGTACATTTTTGTTCTTTTTTATTATTCAGAAAAATCGCAACTGCCGACATTTGAAATTGATGTATTTAGACTACGTAATATCAACCAATTCTTTATTGTGAAATACAAATAAGGATAGATTTAAATTACGTCAAAAATTACTTTTGAGACACAAGAAGGCGCTTCAAATCGATACAAAATTAATCACTTTCTAGTTGTTGTTGTTGTCCTCCACGACGTATCCGTCGACGGCGACACCTGGCTATACTCTGGAGTGCGCTCGAATGTGACTGGCGAACCCGAATTTAGTGGTAAAAGTGCGGTTACATAATAAGCAGTATAGTTGGCCAACTGCATTATGTACTTTCTAGTACTATGCAGTCCAGTGTAGAGTATATTAGAGTTCAGTAGTAAAAAAATCGGGTTTATCAACCCACAATAGGTCAGCTTGGTGGACAATGGCCTACGCCTTTTCAATCGAATTCAATTGTAAAGCAGCACTCAACAGCTGTATAAATTGTTGCATTGTTGTGTTCCGGTTTGAAGGACATTGTAGTCAGCGTAATTACTAGATATAATGAGACTTAACACCTTATGTCTCAGGATGGCGAGCGCAGAGGAACGCCAAGCATTGCTTTATAATGGTGTTTAGTTTGCTACTGTCCATGAGCGGTCGTATCGCTTACCATCAGGCGAATGGCATGCTCGTCTCGCCATGTATTAGTTGTACTACGGTATGGTTACAAAGCTGAGTTCTCGGGTTCGAATCCCGGGTCGAGCAAAATTATATTGGATTTTTCTATTCATTATCAGCCCGGAGTCAGAAATTTGTGCCTGATATGGCGATAGGCTCGCCCTCATCACATAAGGCGGAACATACAAGGCGAAACGTGGATGTCTCAGTAGCACCTCTACCTACCCCATCTAGGAAAAAGGCGTGGTATTTATGTATGTATGTTATAGTCAATGTAAGACTACACGATATAATATGATAATGAGTACACGATATAAACGAATAATGTGAGTATCGACTGACTTCTGATCGTCGGGGAAGTACAGCAGCGCCAGCAGGCTGGGCTCGGTGAAGGCGGTCTCCGCGGCGAGCAGCGCGCGCTGCGCGGCTCGGTGCGCCGGCCGCAGCGCGCGCGCCAGCAGCCCGCGGCACTCGCGCATGTCCTGCACCGCCGCCGCGATGGACGCGCCCACCTCGTCGTTTATCACTATGTTGGAGATCTCGCCTGGATAAAAAAACAATACGTATACTAGAGGGCCAGCTTCTCCTGGGTGCACTCCACACCAAATACATGTTATTTTCATATAAACTGGGACATGTATTATACATATAAACCTTCCTCTTGAATCACTCTATTTATTTAAAAAATCGGCATCAAAATCCGTTGCGTAGTTTTAAAGATCTAAGCATACATACGGACAGACAGCGGGAAGCGACTTTGTTTTATACTATGTAGGAACACTGATTGACACTTGCGGGTGTAAATATTTACTTGATAACACATTTAAGTAATATATTAATATATTGCCGTACAATAACGGAAAAATTGAACTTTTATGGGATCAATTTGTTGTCCCTATAGGGATACGAACAATTACGGAACCTTAGCTTCACGAGCTAACTCGCACTTGACCGTTTTTATAACAGCCGATACCTGTTACAGCGCCATCTTGTGAAGAATGACGATACTACGCATATGAACTGTTCAAGAAACTTGTTTATAGTTATATATTTTCTATTTGCGTGTGGCTAAATTTGGAACTACAAATGAAATTTAAAAAATATATATTTTAACGCATTCTTTAAGACATGTTTTTATAATATAAACAACAAGCATTTACACTCGTAATTTAATAGTATTAACACGTCCAATGTAATAAAAACTATACTTTTTTTTTCAGAACAACATATTCGGACCTCAAAAGATCATCAAGAATCTTTACAGCAATATGTGTTGTCTACCGTGAATTAACTGACATGTGCAAAGTATTGTTATAGATTGGAATTTTCTTTGTCTGTTTTAGTTACTTTGTCCATCATTACGGTCAGAAGTTCAAAAAGTCCTTGCAAAACAATTTGTTTTAGTCGCGAATTTCACACAAGTAACGCAATTTTATTCCACCAGATGGCTAAAATGATCTAGTTACAGACTTTCTCCCAAATTAATACATAATATAAAGTTATATTACCTAACAATTGAGCCAGTGACTGCAGGGTTCTCTCAGCAGACGTGAGTTGTTCCAAGGTCCTGATGCGGAGCAGGTTGTCGAGCTCCCACTGTCGCGGAATTACTGAACGCAGCGGTTCCAAGTAAGCGCCCTCTATTGACTCCTGGAGACAACAGAGTTGATACAAATTAATTTGTGTAATCTTGAAATATTTGTTGCCGCCTGAAAAGATACCACCGCAATGTCAATTTCTTCCGCCAAACAGCAGTATATATGCACTGTTGTGTTCCGGTTTGAGCGACATTGTAGCCAGAGTAACTACTGGACATAATGAGACTCAACATCTTATAACATCTTAAATCACATGCAAGCGTGGAAGTAAAAGGGAGAAAATTGAGAAACGGTGTGACCACAACATAACAATGGTTAAAATTAAAAAATATGAACAAAAATATTACCATTTTCAAGAAAAATAAAAGCATTAATAAACAAAAAAATGATTGTATCAAAACTTTGAACGATCTGTGCAGCAGTAGTGTTCCAGTGTCTGAAGATTGTTGTATTATTTAATTTTGAGGATTTTCTAATTGGGGTTTTTTATCCAAGAAGGATATGCCAACCCCATCGTATCTTCATACACATTACACAGCCAAAATGATTTCAACAATCTAAGGCGGAATTCAATATTATCAAACGCCAGAACACACAACCCCCTCATCAAGGCATCCTCACCAGCTCAGTGATCCCCAGCAGCTTCCTGAGCTGCGACACGAAGGCTCCCATGATGGCCCTCACGTCAGGCTTGTACCGCGGGTGCTCCGCCGCGCAGTCCGTGGGCGCCGGGCTGGCCAACACCACGCCGCCCCACTTCGGAGACATGAAAGCTTGCACCGGCGTGTGCAGGGGCTTGTCTGTGGGGTACCAGGAAGATAGTATCAATCTATAATAAATTAATACAACCCAGAGCCACATACATAGACCTGACCCCACACTAAGATCGAGTCTTGTGTCGTGGGTATCAGGAGCTACGAGAGACATTTCGGTCTCACGAAGTTACAAACAACTAAACGCAAAACATTTGCTTTGGAATACTTACATATTTTCTCGTTGAACCTTGACTCGTTGACCTTTCGCTTTACAGGCGGATCACAATCAACAGCCGCCGTCGTTTCGTCAATTTTGAAACATTTTTTTATTGCATAGGTCCGGCAATCGAGCAAACAGGTCACCTGATGGTAAGTGATCACTGCTGCCCTTGAACATCCAAAACGATTGGAACATCTCATAGATATGTTGCCTGCCTAATTGGGAAAGGAGCGGGGAGGAAAAAGGATGACCAAAGAAGAAAGGGGTATTGGGGGCATCCGGGAATCTCACTCACTGAATGAAACGCGACAGCAAACCTGTCGCTTCACGTCGATTTCCAGTGAGACAGTTGTATCGCCCTGGACGAACCTGCCCATTCTTGCCAAGTCATGACAGACAACAGAGTGGCTCTACCACTTCCAAAACAATTAGGTTTGTCTTAGTTGTTTTTGAACTGCATTCACATCCCACTCAACTTTACAAAGGTGGTACGAAATCGCTGGACGCAGTCCTTTTCCCACAGGTCTTGACTGAATATGAGATTCACCACTAGACTACTGCAAGTACTCACCATCAGCGTCATATATCACCAGCGGCGCCTTGTCGCACGGCACCACGTACAGCGCGAGGTTGATGGTGGCCACTTCAGACACGTGTGTGGCGGCGCGCTCCTCCAGCCTGGTCAGGAGTAGTGGAAGTCTGTCCTGGCGTACGGCGAAGTGACGGCCCCACTCGCTGCTGTCCCTTACCTGAAATGTATGTCGGGTAACATTGGTCGACTTGGCTTGACTGCCTCTCAGTGGCGGTACTTCCATACAAGCCCAAAAGCCCGGCTTGCCCTACTTAATACGTACATACTCGATACTGAACATAAACCATTACATTCATTTATTAGAAAACATTTACAATTTTTGAATTTACCGCGTCCTGTCGCGGCGCGTCTAAATACAGCGCTTGAGACGGAGCGCCAAAGCGCCGCGCGAAATTCATTCCGTAGGCAATTATATTAAAACTCAAAAAACGGTGGCTCCACGCGCTCCCTTAAAAAGGCGGCACAACGCACATATATCTATCTTTTTCTCTCTCGTGTGCTTTTACGAGGCTTTTGGCAACGCGGCCCACGTATGGGTGAAATGGTGTACAAGACGCTACGAATGTATAGGTATGGCTATTTTTGTATAGCTCTCAGTACGAGACGAAATGCCCGGCTTCGTGGTGAACATTTCACGGTTGTCACGTTATTATTTGTTATTGTTGTTTAGTAAATATATTTATTGTTATTAAATTAACTTGTTTCGCATTTAAAAATATTTTTAATTAAATGATTAAAAATGTGCCTGTAATGTCGGTACTTTTTAATAAATTATAATTGCAGTTTGTAATTTATAGTAATGTTTATATTTACGTTTCGTTTCGCAATTCTGAACGAATTCGTACTAACTTCATAAGTATTTTGACATTGTGTAATTATTGTAAATAGTTCTAATATAGGTTAATTATTAGTTGTTTTATGTTATTGAAGCTTTTTGATACTAAAATGAGTTGTATTGTTTCCTGTGATGGTTTTAGTGTGATGATGAAAGTGTTCGTTGCCGGTATAAAGGTAATTTAATTCAATTATATTGAATTAGAAACTAGAGCGAAAACAACGCCGGGTTTGTGTATTTCTTATATTCGTGGTAAATCACGAGAGGTATTTTATCAGTTCAGTTAAATAAACTACGTAATTTGATTTCTACATGCTTCCCTTTGTATAGGATATTAAATAATGATGTTTCATATTATGTTTTTCAAACGACACTTGTGTATTGGAATAGTTTGATAAAATATAAACATTGCAATAAATTAGGTGGCTCTTTAAAAAAATATGTTATTACTTGTACTTCTTAAAAATTTAACGTTAATGAATTAATAATAATAATAATTTATGCCGCATTTTCGGATAACTGCGAAGTCAAACACGGCACCATAGTAGCTATCGTTGTGCTAGCGGAATGTCGGGTATTCAAAATGAAGTGCTCAGCAGTTATTGCAATAAACAATTACGGTTGCATTTCCACAAGTAATCTATATTTGTATTAATCCTAATATTGTATAGATTATGTGTTAAGTCTGCTGACGTACATTCGTTTTCTTTGTTCTTAGTATATTTTCCTTCTAAATCAATATGCATTAAACATAAAACAAAATATTGGGCTTGCCCTACCCCAAAACCCTAGGCACGCCACTGCTGCCTCTGTAGCATGATACGATTAAAATGATGAGGTCTTGGGTTCGAATCCCGGGTCGGGCAGTGATAATGGTTTTTTCTACTTATTATGAGCCCCTAGTCGGGAATTTACGCCCGATATGGCTATAGACTCTCCCCCTGTCTCATCCTGGTACGGAACAGACAAGGCGACACGTGGGTGTACTACCAGGAGAAATTCTGCTTAACCGTTTTGAAAAAAAGGCGTAAGTTTATGTATGTATGTAACAATAGCCCGTTAGGGTATCTTTGTATCACTTTTAATTTAGATCAAACAAGATTTCTCAAAGACCGAATGTAAGTTCGACGTCAAATTTACTATTTGACACTGAATAAATATAATTTTAACTTAGTTAAAGTTTTGAAATACGTTATGTGAATAATAAAATCGAATATTCCTGAGTAAGCACAATAAATAGGAGAAACGTCAGATGGAAAGGTTACCAAAGCACATAGTATTAAATAAGACCATTAATTTTTATTTTGAAAAGGCTTGCTATATTAGTGGTTGTTTTTAGTCTCATCTCCTTATCAGCTTATTTAACTTAGCAGG
This sequence comes from Theretra japonica, assembly GCA_033459515.1. Taxonomy (NCBI): domain Eukaryota; kingdom Metazoa; phylum Arthropoda; class Insecta; order Lepidoptera; family Sphingidae; genus Theretra; species Theretra japonica. The sequence continues at coordinate 1,811,602 of CM065942.1, forward strand.
CAGATGTCTATAATAATTATAGTCTCCGGCATGAACGGCTATTATTGACATGGATGGCACAACTGTCTCATAATTACAGATTCAATTCGTACTTAATACTAACCTCTTTGGCCTGGAAGTCGAAGTTAAGCAGATGCAACCACTGCGACTTGAGCGTGAAGTTGTGCAGCTCACTCAACTCGTCCACGAACGAACCGATGTAGTCTGCAATACGACAATACTGTTTATTATTTTATTGCTGAAGTCGAACGGTCCAATTTGTGAAGAATTGTTCAACATTAAAAACTTTTTGGTATGATTTGCCAATAATTTCCTTAACCAATACACAGTCACAAAAAAACCCATTCCCTGATGTTATATGTATTTTAACGAGTAACATACTAATCATGTGTATATTCTATTATGTCACTTTTTATTTATTAGGTCCGGCAAACGAGCAAACAGGTCATCTGATGGTAAGTGATAACAGTCAGTTGTAAGATTCAGCACATTAATCGATCAAGAATTATCAGCTGTAATTGTTGACACACACACCATTGTTTAAATGACTTCTACAGCTTTTTTTAAACCATAACCCTCACCTTCTACAGCCTCAGCAGCATCAAACTCCACCTTCAACTTATCAGGCCGTGGATGCACCACAGACAGCACGACATGGTAGGCCTCCCCCGGCGGGAATCGAACGCGTCGCGCCGCGTCCGCAGTCTCGGAGCGCGCGCCACGCAACGTGGTTGTCTGGTACACCCAGTGCTCTAGCGCTTTTAGGATCGTTGGGGTTGCTGTGGGGGTGAATTGTAGTTTAGTCGTTAAGAAATTTAGTTAAGACAGCTAAATGAGAGGTTTCTTTTCCTCCTTTTTTAGCCATGTTAAAGTTGGCTGTAAATTGTTATCAACTAGATCGATATAACCGTCATTGCAGAAACTATTTTTTTTCAAAATTGTTTTATTATATTGTAAGTGCAATAAACAGAGAATACACAAATATTTTCAGGAGATCTCAGAATACAAACAGCATTGTGTACCACAACGAGAAATCTTCTTACGGTCGATAATCTATTTGCGTATCAGTGAATTTACCTTTAGGAGTATTACAGTCACTTTTACAACATAAAAAACTAAGTAATTTATTAACTTCCCTACCCTTACATCTCCTGCCCTACATTCAGCTATACGTAGACCGTTTTACAAAACCTTTATTCTACCAACCTCTCGCGTCCCTAAAGAACATGATCCGTTCTGCCCCAAGCCACACGTCCTGGAACAACGGCTTCCTCTGCACCAGATAGAAAGCGTTGGGCACATCCAGGTCCAGCAGTTTGCCGACCTCCTCCACCGCCTCGTGCTCCTCCGCCACTGAGTCCAGGGTCTGTTGCATATCAGTAGAAATCAGCTGCTTGGTTATCTTGAGCTTTATTATGTCTGGAAGTTAATTGAAGTTTGATATTAGGATTTGTCTCGGGTTTTTGTATGTACCTATATGATTCTTAATTGCAAAATTTGTAGTAGTTGGCAATGTACTGGACTAGAGACTTAAGTCAATGGTTCATGTTGCGAGGTCCCATAATTCTAATTGTCCCATACATATTGTTACGTCAACATTATTACATTTACCTCTTCAATTCTTTTTACTTCCAGCCGTTGTCATATATTTACATAAAAGTTCGTCAGAGCAAAAATGACCTATCATTACGGGGTTTCTCGCAGGGTTTGACCACTTCCTTAATGAAATCATCGATATCGCGACAATGTTTTTACACATTTTACAAAATACTAATAAATACGCACTGTCACCCAATATCGCCTTCCTTCTTTCACTGATATTTATGAAAATGTTCTAAGACTCACCAGAATCTCCAAACGCCTTTTCAATTTCTTTAACGAGAGTCGCGCCCGCGGCGTCCTCGTTGACTAGTACATTCAGTTCCGTGGTAATGGAATGCTTGAGTGGTTCGAATGCGCTTATTTTGTCGTATGGCAGGGCAACTCTGAAATATCATCAACAACTTTATTATCTTCTTCTGTCTACCCCTATACAACACTTTCATGTCGGCGCAGCATAAATTATCCTATTGCAGAATGATTTGGGGTATAATTTTACGATCGGCTCTATGTCTGACATAATGCCTTTCGAGAGAAAGCTTTTTATTCTACCACATTGACCTAACGCCTTTAGTATATCTATTACATAATTTCTTATTTCTTTTGGAGAACTCGTAGGCATGCATTTACGCAGCACGTTAACTTTTTTAGTCCCGATTTCATGAAATTTCCGGTGATCAGTTTTGCTTCTTTCCCAGCCTGTTTAAACGTGCTTAGACCGTGTTTGAAATGTCCGTCCTTGATCCGGTCTACTGACCTCCATATCACACTTTAAGGTCATTGAAATCAGACGGAATCCTGGTCTATTTACCTCAATATCGACATGTCGAATGATGAAATATTTATCATTATTGCTTCAGCCGATTCCGTTTAATTATTTTACGCCCCTTAATGTTTTGATGTGAATACGAACGAAATACATAGCACGAAAAGTAATATGCCTGTACGCTAAACAAGACTTAAAGTAAATAACAACAATTAATTTTGTGTTGTTATTAATCAAAACAATTTAATCATTATTGAATGATTTGATATAAACAAATGAATTAAAGAGCTTAACAAAAAGAGCGTTGCTTTGCATTCTAAAAATATATGTATCGGAATTTAAAAATAGATATGTTACACTCATCAATCACACGCAAAATGGTGTCGACAGGTGAAAGACGAATGCTTCGTGTGTCGACCTAACAACACGAACGCGACCGAAGCCGCGAGTAAAACTTAGTGATGTATTAATTTAATTGCTCTTGGGCGATAAAGACGGCGTTTAGTTTACACAAAGTTATCATTATTTACATTAGCCGATGTCCGACGGACACACCCATGTAATCTTCCAACCAACTCTTCAACCATGTTCTGCTAAATGGATTTCGCGTTTTTTGGGAGTTTAGCTAAATAATTTTACTTCAATAGATTTTGGCGCAGTGTTTTATACGACAAAGCAACAAAAAAAAACTTTAAATAAAAAAAATTTACTAAAAAACATGATAATATCATCGAAAGTCTAAAAGCCAAAAGATAGAAGCCTGGATTTACGTGGATTATGAGTTGCCCCGTACTAGAATCTGTTTCAAGCATATTAATACGCTCTCCTCCTGTGGAATTTTAAGACGTAAGGATGCTAGGCAAATTGTAGGTTGGAACTAGGTAGAACTAGTGTTCCTTTGCCTACCATCCTCAGAAATACTGGGATCTGTTTACCCTAGTATCTTACAACTCTCTCTCTCTCTTCAGTCACAGAAAGTCTACTGCTGAACTCAAGCTCCCCTCATCTGCTCAATCAAGCGTTTCCATACAAACCTGCTGTACAGCTGCTCGTGACAAATCTTGACACAAATGACATATCAGTTAATCTCGCTGTTTTACCTTCCGAACTTGGAAACCAGTGTCACGATTTAAACAATGTGCACGGTGACATTGGCGGTCTCCTAGTCACGTTCTCGATAACCCCGTGGACGCGGGGCACTAAAATGCATCGTATCATACTGTGTTTACGAAAAATATGAAATAAAAATTTATCTGAGGCGCAAGAGGTCGTTGAGTAATTACTTCTGGATATAGTTCGATATTACTGTTGGATTGTGATGTTTACATTTTAATATCTTCAGTTCGGGTTTTATTCTTTTATTAAGTTTAAAGCTTATAGTCGTTCTTAAAGTATATTAACATCCGTTTCAATTAGCTACAAATAACTTAAAGGTAAAACGACCTGGTAAAGGTCGCGGGACGTCGCTGGATGCAGGCTGCCCCCAACAGGTCACTGTGGAAATCATTGGGAGAGGCCTATGTTCAGCAGTGGACTTCCTTTGGCTGATGGATGGATGAAATAACTTTAATTTAATTTTTTGCCACGATAGAGAGAGAGAGAGGGAAGAGATGAAGGGCTGCCGAGTGCCCCAGGCTTAGTTTTGCAATTTTTTCAGGTGACTTTGTTGGGCAGGCCCCTACCTGACTGGTTGACAGGTTCAGGGCACCGGGAATACTAAACCTGGCCTTGGATATCGTAAATCTATTATTATCTAATTATTACCTCCAAGTCTTCACATCAGCAGAGATTTCTCGAACATATTACGTAAGGAATGTTGATAGTATAAATGTGTACGTACCGGTAGACCTCGGTGGTTTTCCACCACAGCGGCATGCCGATGATGATGAGCACCCCGACGAACGAGGCGCTCGCCCACATCCGACTCGACTCTGAAACAAACCAAGACATTACTCATTAGTTGTAACAATAAGTGAAAGACCGAAATTCCAATCCAAGCCAATCCATCAGCCAAAGGAAGTCCACTGCTGAACATAGGCCCCTCCTAATGATTTCCACAGTGTTGGAGGCAGCCTGCATCCAGCGACGAGATCGAATCAGAAATGAGGAGGTCCGTTGGAGAACTAAAGACCGAAATTAGCTGTGATAAATTCTAAGTGAAAGACATTGTTGTTTACGAGTATAAATGTTGTATACATTTGAAAACCCTTTATTATTAAGTGTTAATGTTAAACCGTAATAATTGGCTGATGTTGTCAAGAAAAATATGAGAGCCAATGGTTTTTCAATTGAGCATGTTAAGGACGAACATAAAACAGGCAGGCGAACCCAAGGACCGGTCGAGATAACGCTACACCTAATAAGCCAAACCGTCATGGCTATAATGATTCTCTATATTCGACAGCCTACGTGGCGCAGTCGGTTAGACGCCGCCTGCGAAAGGAGAAGCCGCGGGTTCGATCTCCGCACCGATACAAATGTTTGTGAGGCCCACAAATATTTTTCTCGAGTCTGGGTGTTTGTGAGACGAAAAGTCTTTCGTAGCTTCCGATACCCACGGCACAAGACTTAATTGATCTTAATGTGGGGTCAAGACTATGTATGTGACTGTTGGATGTATTTATTTATTATTTATTTATTTATATTAAAACTGGATCGGGACCAATGGATCTGATAGTGACTAGAGAACCATAAAAAAAAGGTATCCTTTGATAACATAACAATATATCTTACCATTGGCCACAATTGTTAACTTTAAAACTAAATCTGAGACAGCGAATATCCGATGAATCAAATATTTATCAACACCCGAAACCAAATTATAACATATTTTGAGACATGACACAAACTCTCTTCACAAACATGAATACGCGTTTTCGAATTTAACAACATTTACAGAACAATGCTTGATGTTTACGAAATCAAAATCATGTCTGAGTCCGTTTCATAACACACGAATCATTACTTTAAATATTATTTCGGTGGACAACCTCCGTGGTCCAGTTGGTGAAACGCCTTCTATGAAAGGAGATTCCGTGACCTCATTTTTTTTAACTGACTCAAATGTTTAAGTGATACTGCTGTAATTTATCAGTCTATAATCTGGAGTTGAATTAAGGGCTGAGGCAAAAGAACACCATCCCGAACAAAACGTTTTTGTGGATTTCATTACATAGATTCATTTGTAAAGATTTATATGCGATGCAATTTGGCTCATTATGTTTTTCTTCACCGCTAGTGTGATAGACACGTTTAATTTAAGTCTAGGTGTTGACAGGCAGTTCCTTATATATATGGAACAAGACCTTTATCTTATTTTTGCCCTATTTTTAAAAAACATTCATTAAAGTTCGGTTTTATATTTAGTCTCAGAATGTCCACTGCTTAATACCTAAAGGCCTGCTCCAATAATCATAGTACTAGTTTTGTTTACACTCATATACTTTGTAATCAGGTTAGCGAAGGCAGGACGTAAATTCTAGCACTGATGACGCTGCTGCCAGTCATCAGGCATCATTTTACGACGCCATCGGCCGACAAATTGAAAATGGTTTATGTATTACCTCTCATTGGCTCCAACGTAGTCGATTGTCAGAAATCAATGACCTCGCCACTCCCCCTAATTTATATAAATGCCCATCAATTGTGCATCATAAACAGTTAAAAAGGGATTGTCAGCCACTGTATCTTGGCACACATCAGCGTATATTTTAATAGGTATGATAGCTTTAATAATTTAGGCGTGTGAGCGTACGACGTATCAGGACGGGTCAGGTGTTAAGTAAAGCTAATTGGGAACAATTTACGCGTGGTAGTTTAAGGTTGTGTATCGATTGCTTGTGCGCAGTGGCGTCGTGTTATCATTTATATTGGTATTAATATCGTTTAGATTAACGGCTCGTGGCTTGATAGAGGATAAATTACATCTGTAGTTCAAGATCCGGACGCAACTATGTAAGACAATTATGTAATCTCTGAAAAACAATGTAAAACAACGGCTATGCTGTCGTGCTTCAACTCGTGAGTAAGATTGCCGGAGACCCAATACCCTTTTCTTACTCCCTTAATTCTTTAAACTTTTCCCCTCCCATTTTGAGAGGTTGCATCAGCGTTGCCAACCAACTGGTATTGAATATTTGATGGAACCATTACAGGATTATATTGTACACGTGTAACAGCCAATTACTTGCATTTTGAGGGCGAAGGAAAACATCGTGAGTCAACCTGCATACCATAACTGTACTGCATTAGCCCAGATACGTCCCATAGCTGGGCACGAGCCTCCTCTACAATGGAGAGTACAAGGGAGAGGGGTTAGGCCATATAATCCCCACGCTGACCTAGTGCGGATTGGCGGACTTTAGATACCGTAGAAATTCTTACAAATCGCTATGGTATGCTGATTTCTTCACGATGTTTTCCTTCACCCTTATAGTGCGTGGTGATTGACTATCAACACATGACTCCGAAATGTCAGAGGTGTGCCCTGGGATTTGAACCCGCGACCGTCGTGAACATGTTGGCAGCCGCGTGTGGTCCGTTTACCAACAGGCCACCACGCACTTCAGATAGACCATAAAGATTTTATAAAATAATCTATGGTATGTGAACTCCTCTGACCCGCATGAGATCAGGGCAGTAGGCTATACCTCTAGCAATTTTAATAGAACTTGGGCATAAAGAGGAGGCTGTATAAGGGCTAGATTATTAGTACAGGACATAGTTAATTTAAACAGCCACCCACGAAGAACTACAAGCTTCAATAGACCATTCACATGCACCTAGGTCGTAAGTCATCCAGGCACAATCGATCAAATGTTCTTTATCGGTCTGTACATGCGTGAGTAGAGTATTGTTGAAGCATAATCGTAAAATAAACAATACTTCGTTATTATTTTATCAGAAACAGAAATAGAAAATTTATAATTGGAGTAGTTTACTGTTTTTGGCGAGACGAGCATGCCATTCGCCTGATGGTGCGACGGGAGTTACGACTGCTCATGGACAGTAGTAAAACCAAACAACACTGTGAATTATAAAGTAATGCTTGGCACTCCACTTCGCTCGCCTTCCTGAGACATACATACATACACATAAACACACGCCTTTTCCCAGAAGGGGTAGGCAGAGGTGCTACCAGAATACCCACGTTTCGCCTTGTATATTCCGTCCCACGATGTGATAGGGGGTGAGCCTATCGCCATATCGGGCACAAATTCCTGACTCCGGGCTGATAATGAATAAAAAATTCAATAACACTTTGCCCGACCCGAGATTCGAACCCGAGACCTCAGCTTTGCAATCGTACCGTAGTACCATTACGCCACCGAGGCAGTATTCCTGCCTGAGACATGATGTTAAATCTTAATATGTACAGTAGCTACTCTGGCTACAATGTCCATCAAATCGGAACACAATAGTCCATTTACACTGCTGTTTGGCGGGAGAAATAGACATTGCGTTGGTACCTACCCAGGCGTCTTCTCACATATGAGAGACCTGCCACCAGTTAACTACAAGAAAACTGTCGGATGTTATTCTCAAACAGGGGGATACATGTTTATTTGACTAAGCTTATCTATAGATACTTTTATGATTTGCAGCCTGTTTAGACTTTAGCGCAGTTAGACTTTGGTGCAGTTAGCTAGACACCGACTGTGAAACAAGAGGCCGCGGGTTCGATCCCCGCACCGAGAAAAATATTTGTGTGAACCACGGGTATTTTTAGTTTCGGGTCTGGGTGTTTGTGAGACTCAAAAGTCTCTCGCAGTTCCTGATACCCACGACACAAGACTCGATCTCAGTGTAGGGCCAGGACTATGTATGTGACTGTTGGGTTTATTTATTTATTCTTATACTAGCAGATCTTGATTTTTGCTAACTTTTAAGAGATCAACAAAGTATAGTTTAGGTTTTCTTGACAGACTGACACAGACAGAAATGATTCAATAAAATTTGAGACATCAATTATACTTTCTGTAGTGCGTGGTGTTTTTGTAGTCCTTTTTGTACGTTTTGAAGTGCGTGGTGGCCTGTTGGTAACGGACCAGACTCGGCTGCCTACATGTTCACGGTGGTCGCGGGTTCAAATCCCAGGGCACACCTCTGACTTTTCGGAGTTATGTGTGTATTGATAGTCAATCACCACGCACTTTAACGGTGAAGGAAAACATCGTGAGGAAACCTGCATACCGTAGCGATTTTAAAGAATTTCTAAGGTATGTAAGTCCGCCAACCCGCACTAGGCCAGCGAGGTGGACTATATGGCCTAACCACTCTTAATCGATTCTCTCGATTGTAGAGTAGGCCCGTGCCCAGCAGTGAGACGTATATGGGCTGATAAATATATATATATATATATATATATATATATATATATATATATATATATATATAAATATATATATATATATACTCTTTGGTACGGAACTCTAAAATCATAAAAAACAATTTTTATCTACCTCTAAATTAAGCAAAGCACATGATTATTTGATTTGCGACGAGGTACAAATTGGTGGGTGCGGAATATTTCCACGTCCCAAATATTCACAAGTGGGATTAAACGTGTTTTGTTCGAGTTTTTAGTTTTGATGACGTCAAACTGTCGCCAGTAAGTAAATCTTATAAGCAAAGACTGATAAATGAATTAACACAATTATTCAATTTATACTTTATGTACACCACTCAAATAGAAAAGAAGTTAACTAGGATCTAAATGTCTCTCTCTCTTTTCGGCCACAGGAAGTCCATTGCTGAACATAGTCCAAATAAATTAAAAACAAAAAATAAGTATATTGTAAATTTCTAAAACATAAAAATAAGTGTTACAATCGGCGGTCTCATTGCAAAAGGCAAGTGATTAATGTGAATCATGTATTTATTAGGTTTCAAAACACCAGAGGATCGTTTCGTTATATATATGTGTATATATATATATATATATATATGTATAACTCATATAGCTATTCATTTACATAGTTAGCGTGGGACGTCTTCTGGCCAGATGGCGGGAAGACTTGCACAAGAGGGCCGGCAGCGACTGGATGCATAAAGCAGTAGATCGGGTTCCGTGGCGTACCTTGGGAGAGCCCTATGTCCAGCAGTGGACTGCAACGGTCTGATGATGATGATGATGATATAGCTAAATACTCGAAAGGGGAATGAATAAACGGATTCCGAAATTACGTAATTTATTAACCACTAAAATGTTTATGAAATTGTGATATGACTAATTTGTGATAACTGATATTACATTTGGTAGACCCCGTAAAAAGTAGATGATAACCTATTTGGCAGCGGACTCATCGCAAAGGTCGGAGGTTCAAGTCCAAAACATACTACATACCTCTGACTTTCCAAAAGAGGTACTACTTCGTTGATAATATTATCACTTACATTAGGGATGAACGAAACATTAGGAGGATACCTAAGTTTGCGATGGGCAACGCAAAAATGGCCTAACCCTGCGAGATTTCTCACAAGATTAGGCCACTTTAGCACTGATGTTTCTATTTGTGTGATATATTTCCGTCAGGTACATGTGTAGACAGCATGATTTCCAGCAACCGTGCATGAATCTGACAGGCCGAAGATCATGCGATAGTTTGGTAGGTACGTCTGCGAGTTGATAAAACTTTTAATGCTACTTTTCAAGTACATGTTTATAAAAAAAACTATTTTCTGGTTAGTTAAAGTCGTTGCGTTTTAGAACTCCAAAATACAATGAGATTGTATTTGGATGAGGTTCGTACCTCCTCAAGAATTGAAAAGAGTTTGAGGCTTTTTTTAAATTGCAATGAATGGCAAGACGAACATGTCATTCGGGTGATGGTAAGCGATACGACCGCTCATGGACAGTAGCAAAATCAAACAGCACTATGAATTACAAAGCTATACTTGGCATTCCACTGTGCTCGCCATCCAGAGATATAAGATGTCAAGTCTCATTATGTCTAGTAGTTACTTTGGCTACAATTTCCTTGGAACCGGAACATAACAGTGTATTTACACTGCTGTTTGGCGGGAGAAACAGACCTACCATAATTAAAAAAGCTTATCTACTGCGCTGACTTACTGGAAATAAGAATCAAAAGCATATGAAGTCTTACTAGTTACATTTAGATGGAGGATTTCTTGGGACATTTTCAGTCACTGTCTTTCTTTTCTCACTTAAAAATGTTGAGTATAATGTTCGTAGCAAGTAATGCAATGACTTATAAAAATTTTGGTGTATTTTTAAACCCATAAACGTTGCGAAATGTCTAAAAACAATCCCGAATTTGAGACATGACGAAACTCATATGTTTGCCGTCAACGATAAAGATTCATACAAGGCACGAGCGACATACATGGCGACTTTGTTTGTCGAGGTTTTTGTTCTTAAATACTTTAATATGCAGGTAAACACAATTAGTAAATCTAGAGCGACGTCTGCGATGCAATAGATAGTAGAATGTCATTCACACCTGTTTTACTGACTATCAATTCGATCATTGATTTGTTTGTTAGATGTCTTTGTACTACTACATCTTGTCTAAGCAAGGATCGACAGTTGATTGTCATTATATAGATTAAGAATAACACAAGTCCTTTGAAGTCTCGAAATAGTAGCAAATCTGCTAGATCACATCATATTTAGGTGATTGTACAGTGGCGTGATATTGAAAAAATCTCGATTGTTTCCGTGCACAAAAGATGATGGTTGTTACTACTTGATAGACACCAATCGTTAAGAAGCACATGCATATGATTTGATTGATTTCGAAATTACGTTACTCATAAGATTCAAAAACGGAGTATTTGCTAACCACGCGCAAGCTAGTGACCCTAAGCACTCGTAGCTTCGGCGATCAACGTCAATTGATTAAATGTAACTGTTAAAGCGACAGTGGCGTATGGTCAGATAAGTCTACTCAAAGGAGTGAGACCGAAAAGTCTCTCGCAGTTCCTGATACCCACGACACAAGACTCGATCTTGCTGTGGGGTCAGAATTACGTATGAGACTGTTGATATTTATTATTATTAAGGATAAAGTATCTACTGTTCAACACAGACCTCCAGCAAAGATTTATCAGCTGAGCTGCTAGAAATAAATTACTTTTCATCAACTAGGGGGCAAACGAGAAAACGGACCACCGGATGGTATGTAGCCATTAGCCACTGTAGCTCATGAACATCCACAAGGGCATAGGTATCGTCTGTGCGATGCCAGCTGGTTTTGATGATTTTAACACTGAGTGCCCCTTCTAATTAAGCAGAGATACAGACTTCACCATTGTCTTTCGGGTTTTGGATGCTAACAATATAATTACAAAACGTCCGCTTATTAGGAAATGAAACAGACGCAAAATTTTTAGGTTATTCAGAGCGATGCGTAATTGGTGCAATTATTGTTACCGGCACTATAACACGCGACGTTACCGGTTATGAAAACACATTTCAAATCTAAAATTTGTAAAACACAACGATGTTTAAGCGTGACTAACAGTTTTGGGTACCTACTGAGGTCTCAAACTTACTGTTGAAATGACATGAAAATATTTATTAAACCCGTGAAATGTCATACATTATTTAGATTCAGTCACTTTTTTTTTCACTATCACCCAGTTCACAGGGCTGCTTTCACCAGAGAAGAACGGGCGAGAAACTCTAGCGTTGCTCTTTTCAAAACAAGTTTAAAATACAGTGGTTATATAGGAGTCGCAGCTTAGTTGAATTCAGAGCAGTTCATTATATGTTAATTTATGAATGTATATTTTGGCTGACTGCCTCGGTGGCGTATTGGTCCTACGGTATGATTGCAAAGGAACGTGGGTGTTCTAGTAGCACCTCTGCCTACCCCTTGTGGGAAAAAAGCGTGTGGTTATGTATGTATATTTTGGCAGTATAAAACTGAAATCGGAATCAGCAATTACGGTTTAGGTATGTAATAAGAAGCGATGATGAGCTAGAGTTTTGTTCATGCATAAGTCAAACCAATCATTGATTATATCATGCATTTTCAACTGTTTGTCAACAGATCAATGTTTGGATTCAAATTTTTACTATCAAAATAACCTCAAATGGTCTTTTGAATATTTAAGGAATAATACACCCTCTTTGAAACGCGTTGTAGCTGTGAAGAAGGAAGGGCGCAATAGACTCCCTCAGAATTGTCTATATCACCTCTTTTCATTTGTTTGTCGACAGACCACGTTCTTTAGATTAAAACTTTTGCTATTAAAGTAGTCTCAAATGGTCTTTTGAATATTTAAGGCATAATATACCTTCTTCAAAACGCGTTATAGCTGTGAAGAAGGAAGGGCACAATAGAGTCCCTCAGCAACACCGCCTTTTTAATATCTTTTCCTTTTTACCTACAGACAAAGGACACCCAAAACAACGTTACATAACAATTCAACACAATTCAAGAACACATAACAGCCGATATAAAAAATCACAACTTTGATATTCAGCAAACATCGCATCCTAAGGACAGATAATTTAAATTTCGTGATGTACAAACGTGATTGACGCTATTTGAAATATTGGCCGATCTTATTACCAGTTACGTTTCAACGCAGCAGTTTCGTAATTGTTAACGAGGCACTGTAGATTTGTATACAAATATTGTTCTCAGGTTTTTGTTTTAGTTACACATAAGAAGCAAATAACACCGCTTAAAGATTTTGTGAGAATGAAAATAAATTGTTCGATCGAATAAAGTTTCATTCAGTCTTTTGTTTTCTCTACCACCCGTTCTGGAATGACGTTTGAACTAGAGAAGAACGGACAAGAAACTCTAGTATTGCTCTTTTTGAAACCGATTTATTGCACAGTGATTTCGAGAGAGACATTAACCGTCGAATCCAACTCAGATGGACAGCGTTCGGGAAACTACATCACGTCTTTTCGTCTAATTGTTGTGTGTTACTAGTGATGACATACGGCACCGAAACGTGGCCTCTTAGTACGAGCCTCATACGAAGGCTCAATGTCACACAACGCGCTAAAAACAATAATAACAATAACTAAATTCGCAGATTAGATTTATTCAGAGTAGTTCTTTAACTCTTTATAAACATTGCAAAGGTCACATTACACCAAATGGCAAATGCGAACGGTGGTCTAAAATGAGTATCGTCTAGGCAGTAATGATTATCATTAATGTTGGCCTTTTGCCAACTTGATCAAACCTAATTCAAGCTAGCTGATTCCTTAATCCAACACACTTGTAATTTCCGTTCTTGTTTCTTGGAGTCACTATCCCAATGATTCTAACCTATCTATCTATATCAGCCTACGTCAACCCACGGCTGGGTATAGCCCTCTTTTGCACTCCACATGTTCCTGTTCTGTCCCAAGCGAGTCCACTGTTCTCCAGCGACTCTGATGTCATCCGACCATCTGGCAGGTGATCTGCCTTAACCGCCGTGCCTCTCTTGGCCACCACTCCGTGAGCATCTTAGTCCATCTGCCGTCTAAGCGTAAGTATAATTGAGCAATAATTGTTGATTGTCTATTGTATTGTATCAGCCCATATACGACCCACTGCAGGACACGGGCCTCCTCTACAATCGAGACTACGATTGAGAGTGGTTAGGCCATATAGCCCACCACGCTGGCCTAGTGCGGGTTGGCGGTATGTAAATACCGTAGAAATTCTTTAAAATCGCTACGGTATGCAGGTTTCCTCACGATGTTTTCCTTCACCGTTAAAGTGCGTGGTGATTGACTATCAATACACACATAACTCCGAAAAGTCAGAGGTGTGCATTGGGATTTGAACCCGCGACCACCGTGAACATGTAGGCAGCCGAGTCTGGTCCGTTACCAACAGGCCACCACGCACTTCGATTGTCTATAATACATCGGAAATCCATTCAAACTAATTTAAAAACGAAGCAAAAACATTAAACACATTGTTGTTTGTTTGGTAATTACTTAATAAGTAAAATCAGCATGACTAGACAAATAATATTGATTATACAGTATTTAACAGGTTGTTTACTATACCTATTGATGTAATAAATATTCATATATACATAAACATCACGGCTTTATCCCCGAAGGAGAAGCAGAGGTGTAACCAGGACACCCACGTTTCGCCTTGTGTCTTCCGTTCCACGATGTGATAGGGGGCGAGCCTATCGCTACATCGGGCACAAATTCTTGACTCCGGATTGATAATGAATAGGAAATCCAATATCACTTTGCCCGACCCGGGATATGAACCCAGAACATCAGCTTTGTAATCGTACCGCAGTACAATTACGCTACCGAGGCAGTCTTATAAAAATTCGTAAAGTCAATATGTATGTAGCCAATAAACGTCTGCAGGGCACGGATCTCGAAGCAATAGAGAGAACGATTGAGAGGGGTGAGGTCATACAGTCCACCACGCTGGCCTAGTGCGGGTTGGCGGACTTTACATACCGTGGAAATTCTTTAAAATCAGTACGGTATGCAGGTTTCCTCACGATGTTTTTAATATACTGAACCTTATTTATTAACGCTTCTCACTACTGATATAATCTTGGAAACATCTTGGTATGTTGTTTTATCTGTAATTTGAATTTAATTCGCTTTAAATTGATTCCGTCTTGTTAATGATAGAAATTAATTTACTATTATTGGGCAACATACAGACATGTTTGAATTTAATTGACGATGGCTCTATAGGTCCAGTAGCTGTACAACGAGAGGCCGCGGGTTCAATCCTCGCACAATAATTTTTTAGCACTCTAAAGAAATGCAAGTAGATTTTTAATAGAGCTGTTATATTAAATTCTGCGGATTTATCAGAATTAATACAGTTGTGTTAGATTTATTCCAGGCCTTTTTTATATATTTTTTTTATTATAGGTGGAAAACGAGTATACCGTTCACCTGATGGTAAGTGATCACCACCGCCCATGAACATCTGCAACACCACATGGCATGGAGATGCCATTAATATAACAAAGATTACCAACTATTACTCAACAACTTTACTGCCATTTAAATAAACTTAGATTTATCTGTAATTTCGTCAAAAGAATTATACAGTTGTAAAGATATCCGCTGACCCAGTAATAAGGAATTTATGGCGTTGATTACGATGTCTTCTTACCATTCATTTACATATATATTTACAAACATTAGGTGTTGAATTGAAGAAGTGTTGTGCAATAAATAATGTAATCTCTTATATTATTTTCCCCGATTATTTACCTTGAATAAGATTTATATAAGCCTGTACTTTCCGCTTTAACTTTCCCTATTTTTAATGGTGAGTTAATATTCAATACAGTACAGTACAGTAATATTCAATTACAATATTATCATCTCATTCAGACCGTGTCCCGCCTCGGTGGCGTAATTATACTACGGTACGATTACAAATCTGAGGCTTCGGGTTCGACTCCCGGATCGGACAAAGTGACATTGGATTTTTCTATTCACTATCAGGCCGGAGTCAAGAATTTGTGCTCGATAAACGTAGGTGTGGTTGCACCTCTGCATACCCTTCCTGGGATAAAGGTGTGATGTTTATGTGTTTGTATGTATGCAGACCGTTTCAGGCAGGTCACTATGTAAATACTAAAAGACGTCTATTTTCAGCATAGATATTAAACTCTTTTGTTTTCATTTGCAGTGTTCAAAAAATCGTATAGACAATTTTGTTTCTGCATCGAATCGTTCTATTTCGGCGCCAGGAATTCAATTTCGTTCGCGCTTGTAAATATTTATGTTTTTCTATCGACTTGCATAATATAATGTAGCTTTTTGCGTAGAATAAACGTTAGACCCCGCCCTCCTCATCATTCGCAGTCTCGTACACTGTATTGCAACACGAAATTTATTGTAACAACATTAGACTGAGGAGATTATATTTGGTAGAGCTACGCTGTTGTCAGACATAACTCAGTATGAATGGGCAGGCTCGTCCGGGGTGGTACCACTATCTCACACTCACAGGAGGTCGACTGTCGCGTTTCTTTCGGTGAGTGAGACTGCCGTTTGTCCAATACCTCTTTCATCTTCCTATCCTTTTTTCTTCCCGCTCTCCTCCCGATCCGATGGGCCGACAGCACGTCCATGATCCAAGCGTTGTGGATCATGGATGTGCCTCTGGCGCATTTGGGAGGTCGCTTCACGTCGATTTCCTGTGAAACAGTATTACCGCCCCGGACGAGCCTGCCCATTCATACTCATGACTGACAACAGCGTCGCTCTACTGCTTCCAAAATAAATGTACAGTTATAGTATTCGTACTATAATTGTATATATCCGTTATCTCCTAGGTTACAGCTATAGTGCCTATTGGTGAACTGGACCGGACTGGTACCACTGTCTAACAGAACGCCGACGCGAACTTTATTGATGCATTTAATTTGATGTGTGACATCATTGGAGAAGCAAACCTGATAGTAGGAGATTCATATCCATTAGAATGACGACCACTGCATAAGCTAGTCGAAATCCCTTATAGTAATGCCGGCATTATTTTGTCGACTGGCAAGAAGTCGGATGCATTGTAACTAGTTTCAATGCCTAACGACCTTAGGAGAGACGTAATAACCATACTAGATGAATAAACTTTCAAAAAAATTCCAGACATCAACCAACATTTAAGTACACATTTCAGTCGGAACAGAATGTATTAGATCCGGTGTTAGCCATTTCCTCTAGCAAGTCACGAGCTGTCTAGACGCGTACGGCGAAGGACTTACATCAACCGGTTTGTCGTACAGGAAATCGCTAATGTTGAATATGTTACCAATATTGAGACAGCAAAACAAAGAATAAAATTTTATTTTGCAAATACGGTGTTAAAAGATAGAGTAGATATTTGGATGAATAGCTATAAGGTATCAGGGTCAAATAAAGTGAAGCAGGTAGATTGCCACATTTATACACCTGGCGTGTTTCATCTCTTCACCACCCAAAGGTAGACTGCTAGCGACTGCCTCAGGTATTAAGTCCGCCGGCATACGAATAAAATACTGTCCTATTAGATACAGAAAAGGAAATGTTTAGCAGTGAATATCATGCTGTTGACGAGACGTTGTCATTGTGTAGTAACATTACTAAACAGGACCAACGATAAATTGCATACGTTGGCATAAAAGTTGGTGTAGTCTTGGGAAAGGTGAAAGCAGTAACTATTCAAAGGCGGATTGTAGATTGGTAGCATCTAAGCTCAGACAATATATAGATATATATATATTTATAGTGGTCTATTTCTACGACCGAAGATGTCACTAATATAAGATATGATTTTGATTGAAAACGGCGTGAGGACAAATGTGACAATTTAGCAATAGACGAATGATGTAAATATGCAATAACTGGAGACGAAGAATAGATTGTACTTAGCGTGGATAAAAAGGCCTGTATCCAGCAGCAAAAGGCTATAGGCAAATTTTTGATATTGGAAAACCACTTGTAATTCAAATAGTGGTTGCAATAAATCCCTACATCCGCACAGTTTCGAAGAAGGCCAAGTTTTCATGTCGAGGCCGGTGACTGGTTTCCACGCAGTTTTGCATCTTTGCACTGACGCAACGGCCGAGTAAAAGTTTCCTTTTATATAGCATTGAATAATGCAAATGTAAGGTTTCGTACTTAACCGTATTGCTAATCTGGTGTCAGTAGAATTCTCTTGGACACGAATCGAATAATTATAGTACGACTCAAACAAAATGTTATTACATACCATCTGGATCTATCGTCCATCCATCCATCCATCAGCCAAAGGAAGTCCACTGCTGAACATAGGCCTCTCCCAATGATTTCCACAGTGACCTGTTGGAGGCAGCCTGCATCCAGCGACCTCTCGCGACCTTTACCAGGTCGTCTGACCACCTAGTGGGTGGACGTCCTACGCTGCGCTTTCCACTTCGTGGCCTCCATTCGAGAACTTTTTGGCCCCATCGGCCATAGGTTCTCATCAGTTCTGGATCTATAGCTTTAATTCATTATTATCCATCCATTACCAAGTCGTGTCAATAATTTTGCTGCGCGGTATTTCCGAAACTATAAATAAATACAGCTGGATGTCATTATGACTTGGCCAAATGATATTTATCACACCCAGACCTTTTCAAGAATGAACAGCCAATCTTGGTGTTACCCGAACACCATGATCTGTCTTTATTTAAACGATGGCTTGATGTCATCAAGAAAGATATGAAAGTCAGTGATCTTATAACTGTACACGATTGAAATCGAGTAATTGGAAAATACTTGCAGAAAGAGGAATCCTGGAATTGGCTGGAATTGGAGATAACGCCAAGCAGAATGAACGAAATGAATAAAGAGAGTATTCAATAGAGGTCAGGCTTGACCACACTGGTGGCTATGCTTAGGCTTAGGCTAGGATATCATAATATCATACAAACCGCTAACTCGTTTGCAGACGTATGCAATAAAAAATGATTAGTCTAGTGTCCAACAACAGCAATCAATGTATTAACGTCCGTTGAATGAAATCAATAGATTTGAATCTATTGAATCTATGATTTTTGGTTCTACCCTAGGTTGTTTTCAATATTGGAAACGAAATGACGTCAATGCATTGCATTGCTATCGTGAAATTGCGCATACCGATAGTTGTATGCTGCAAAAAGGTATTTCGATAACGCATTTAATCAATACACTACTTTTAGAATCGAAACATCTTTAAAAACAAAAGCATAACTCAAACGAAACACCTCAACTCACATTCGATAAATACGTTTCAATTTACAAAACCCTCTCTCTTCTCCATACCAGATTATCTACATGTTAGAAAAGGACAATAACATCCGAAACTGCACGTAGACTGTATATTTTGACGTAATATGCTCCGGACACACCCACAGTTGAATGGTCAGACGTACATTTGAGGTTATTCCTCGTATTATCTGGTTAACCTTGCGAGCTTTTAGTTAAACATAAATCAAGTTCAAGTGTGGGTTTTAGAATAAACTACGATTTGAACCGCGTTGGATGTAAAAATAAATATTGATATATACTTTTTAAATATCTACCAATTCTTTAGTCAATAGATCGACTTAGTGAAGTAACTTTCAGATTTAGGAAGTTTAGAAATAGTATCAAACTTTAACTTGAAAATTTTTGAGTATGAAGCAATAATTTCTACAAACCGAAGAGAGCACATAACATGTTTACCCTGTTAAGTTTTATCAACACGTCAATATATAAACTGTTGCTTTTGACTAGGTATAAAATTAATAATCTCATAGTTGTGTACGACTAATATTGCGTCGAAGTCTGCACGGGATAACCAGATGGAAGGAAAATACGAGACAAAGGCGTAAATAACATTTTATCAGTACATGCGTTTGTGTTAAATGCTAAAAATTGTGCGCAAGCAATCGATTAAGATCTAGGATCTAATCTAATTCTGCCAATTGATATGAACGGTGACACATTCGTTGTAAACAAGTATATTATTTCTTAGTCGACAGACATACGTCATTATAAAAATACTGAAAAAATATATGGATAAGCTACATTGTATTACAAAGCTCAAATTTTATAATAGCATTAGCGTGTAGATACTTTTTGAGCCGAGTTCACATGAGACACATATAATTTCGTATATTAACTGGTTTTTTTTTAGTTAATCGTGACTACCGTCGTTTATAGGTACATAGGTACTGATTTTTCGTTTCGTCCCGTTACATCCGGTCGTGCCCATGTCTCAAGGTATGCTATCCTGTCGTCTTACAGTAAATAAATAAATAATAATAAATAAATGTGTCAATACGGACTATCACCTACCTCCGTAATGAATTTTATCAGAATTGGTCTAGCCATTTGTGCAAACATATAACAAACATACAAACTTTCGCCTTTATAATATTAGTAGGAAGTAGGGTAAGTTGACAGCATCTGTGGCGCAGTTGGTTAGATATTGGGTGTAAAACGAGGGGCTACAAACTTGATCTCCGCACTGAGATGACGATTTGAACTCCAAGCATTTGTTTTGGGTTTGACACGAGTTTTTGTCAGACCAAAAAGTCCCTGTAGGTTCTGATACTCAAGGCACAAGACTTCAATTATCTTAAAGTGGGGTCAGGACTGTGTATGTATATTTATATGTTCTATAAGAAATAGATTTGCGTTCTCTCGTATTTCAAATACTTGCTAGCCGTGTTCTAAAGGTCGAAATATACACATTACAATCAAAATTTGTCCACCGAGGTCGTTTTGTTTGACCATTTCAATATACTTCCGATTACTTCCTAGATCAGCAGGCTATATTATTATTATTATGACATTTAATTACATTTAGTATAAAATACTTCTATTTATATTATTTTGCCTACCAGGAGTGCGTTTGAATAGTATTTTAAATTGTTCCATGTTAGGAAAACTATAGAGTGTGCTTTTGTTTGCATAATTTTTGAAGTAGTTGTCTGACGTCTGCTTGGCAGACCTATAAATATCATATCATATCTGACCTATTAAAAAGGAAAGGCCATAAACAATTATTTTCATCTCCACGCATGAGATGACCACAGCTCAACATAGGCTTCCCCTACGGATATTCATAGCGTTACACGTTCATTTTTTTATTAATTTAAATGTTACTAGGGGACACGGCCTAATTTTTAGCCGGATAAATAATTCCTCATTAAGAAATGTATTTTTAATATTCGTATTCAATGGCTGCCTCCAACAGGTCACTGTGGAAATCATTGGGAGAGGCCTATGTTCAGCAGTGGACTTCCTTTGGCTGATGGATTGATTGATTGATTCGTATTCAAAATCTTGACGCAACAAATGTTCTTGCCAATCCAATACCCTTAGGACTTGACACGAGACGAATACCTACACGTTGGAAATTCCTATACCGTGTATTATTTCAATCTAGAGTAGGAAGTACAGTGGTTATTGTATGTGTACTCATATGTAACTCGTGCTCACTTGATCAATTAAAATTGTAGAAGTCTTTGAATGAAATTCCTCGTTTTATAGCGGCCATTGCCTTTGTCTTTAGCATTTTTGTACTACCTAGTTTGAACCTCAGTAATGTTAAACTTACTCTAGCTACTGCAATGTATCAGAAAATATATTTATTTATTTATACTCTTTGTAGTACTCTCAAGTAACATAGTAATTAAATATAAGAAATAAACTTAAAGTAGTACAATGAGCGGTCATATCGCATTGAGCGATTTCTTCCTGACAACCTCTGGATGAACAGGAATTCTTGGATTGATAAATAGGGCTTGACGTGCAACTACAGTAAATACGAGCAACAAGAGTATATAATATAGGTCCCACTACAGACAAATCGACAGCTAGCAGTCCTCTTCGAACATGATTCTCCGAAGTTCTTACGAGCTCATGTAATCCTGGTAGGTATATTGTCGCTCATTTGATACCGTCGATTCGAAAATATTAAATAAATGAAAAAGAAACATACCAATATTTGACAGCCTCCGTGGTGCAGTTGATTGGATGCCGGTTGTGCAACGAGAGGCCGCGGGTTCGATCCCCGCATCGAAACAAATGTTTGTGTGAATCACAAGTATTTGTTTCGAGTCTGCGTGTTTGTGAGAGCGAAAAGACTCTCGTAACTCCTGATACCCAGGACACAAGGCTCGATCTTAGTGGAGTCAGGACTATGTATGAGACTGTTGGGTGTATTTATTATTTATAATATATAAGCAATAAAAATCTGAGAACTGATCTTAACATTTCCGATATAGACATTAGCTTAGCTATATCAGAAGTCACAACCTACAAATCTGTCACTGGTCGTTATCTTAATTGTTACCAAAATTTCCCTACTATAAACCATATACTCATTATTTAAATGGATTTGTTCGTTGATAAAATCGGATTTAATGTTAGGACGCAATGACATTCCAAATAAAACTTTTTCACTAGGTAAATAAATTATGCTGCCTCGGTGGCGTAGTGGTACTACGGTATGATTGCAAAGCTGAGGTCTCGGGTTCGAATCCCGGGTCGGGCAAAGTGATATTGGATTTTTCTATTCATTATCAGCCCGGAGTCAGGAATTTGTGCCCGATATGGCGATAGGCTCGCCTCCTATCACATCCTGGGACGGAATATACAAGGCGAAACGTGGGTGTTCTAGTAGCACCTCTGCCTACCCCTACTGGGAAAAAGGCGTGTGGTTATGTATGTATGTAAATAAATTATGTTATCTATCCAAACTCCGACAGGAGAGTTTCGTCCTCGTGTGGGTATTTCTACTCATCAATACATTCCAGCCACGGTACAAAGTAAGACGTAAATTGTAAATGATAATACAGTTTCCTACTATAGGTATTCTAAGTATGTGTTTATTAAATGTTATGTTTACATATTTACCACCCACTAGGTGGTCAGACGACCTGGTAAAGGTCGCGGGACGTCGCTGGATGCAGGCTGCCTCCAACAGGTCACTGTGGAAATCATTGGGAGAGGCCTATGTTCAGCAGTGGACTTCCTTTGGCTGATTGATGGATGAAGATGGATGATTACATAAAGGAACTTCTTCAAAATTTTTAAATTGAAATAGGCGAATTTTGATCGCGATTAGTAGTGAAGACCGAAAGGCATTGCAATTGCGGTCTAAAGAGAGTAATAAAATGATTGTTTTATTTTTTATCTATAGAGGTGAGCAAAATAAGCGTGGGAAGGAGAAGAAAGACGGGGTGTTCCCTTCCCTCTCATAATAAGAGAGTGTATGACATGCGATTGTTTCATGCCAATGAAACTTAGTTTACAGATTACACAATGTTGTATAATCTCGATTCCTTACATAACACTGCGCAGTTAATTAAAATAATGATCGCATTGCAAACGACACACATACATGAATACAGATGGCGTGCTGTTGTCTATGCGTTCGCGCCGGAGGTGTGTCCGCTGACGTCACATCGCGCCATTCAAACCACCGCTACACAACGCTGACATTGCTAAATTTGATAAAAATCATGCATATTTTTGCGATGTTTCAGATGTTCCGTTTCGTTATTCGAATAAAAATCACACTTGTTAAGTGGCTTACGCAATAGATCAACAAATGCTATCACTCTTTAGAAAGAGTTTAAAACCGTGTGACTAAACATTCCCATCGTATCTATAATTTTGTGACAATTTTTACTGGGCATTTGAAATTCGAATGTCAAATTCAAATTTAGAGCAGGAACGTGTAGACCACGTCTCAGGTCTTTAATAATTCAAACATTGTCCATAAACGAAGGAAAAAGATGTAAAGCCATTATCTACACTGCTACATAATTTCAAAACAGTATTTATAACCATAAATTGGATTAAAATGCGGTGGGTGTGTAACCACAGTTGTCACACGACCGTGAATTCTTATCGCCAACCAATTTACATTAAACTGTACCACAAGGAAAACGAAAAACAAAGGCATACCTAAATATTTTTGATACATATTATATGCATATAATATTATAATGATTGTCTCACGGAGCGTTGAGTGTTGTTACATAAACCGTTAGAATTAAAATCGTGGTGCAATAATCCGACGGAGACCAGAGCGAACTGACCAACACTGGTTCCGCTACAGCTTACAATGTTATTATTAATTAGTGATGTGAATGCAGCGAACTCGAATTCGGTATTCGCAATTTTTTTAATTTTGCCAGACTGGCAATATAAATTATCTGTACAGGTTTTGCAAGTGATTAGACTAGCAAGTTTTTCTTCATAATTTATTTACATGAAGAAGACTCGATTCCTTTGAAGTAACGACTATACATTTTTTATTTTTTAACGACTCCTTCCTCAAAAAAATAGTCATCAGTAAGTAGGCTCTCCGTGCAGTATTGTGAAGCTACCATCACCTAGCTGTCAAACCTTAATCTTAATATACATACAGTACTCAATAGCAAGACAAATCTCATTTTTAAAATTCGTATACTTATTTTTGAGACATATTGCTTCTTAATTAGATTGTCGAACAGTCTTCAAATAGTTGCTAGCTTGATTTGTTCTTCGTTATTATATCTCTGGCGCTTCAAATGGAGTACAATTTCTAGGTTTTTATAATGCAGGTGAAGTAGGACAGAATGCACGGATGCAGTGGGTAACAGGCCCTTCTTCAATTGCCGGATAACGTCAATCTGTGCAGTGCATTGACACCAGGCGCCAGATTTCAACAGGATCATAATTGGTCACTTATGTGAGTAATATTAAACTCAATATAACTATCACATAAACATGTCATTGACTGGTGCGTCATATATCTTCGATAGAACCTCATTACTTCCAACAAATAAAAAAAAACTTTTGAATACCTAAGGAAAAGGCTCCACAAGTCCAAACATAACAATTTATAACCTCAAAATAACGAACCAACTTATAAGTACGAATAGCGCATACAGTTAATAACAACAACACTGCCATTTACGTATCAGACATTCACGCATACTCTCAAGTCTCAACAAAGCCAGCCACTAACCTGAGTACATCCGGACGACACACGCCTTCGAACCAAGAAATGTGAAGAATAATTAGGCCGTACGACACGTTCTCCGTGGCCGCGACCTGGAGCCACTGTTTAGAAAAAAACCAGTGGCCGGCCGCCAGCGCGCTCAGTGTGCACCCGCGTCGCGAGCAGGACGCTTGTGCGACCGTTCCAATTTCCCGCCAAACACATTTCTCGAAGTGTGTTCGAATTTTAAAGTTCTCTATATAGTGTGTTATTTCTGTCTGCATCGCAATTTGATTGTATCTGTATTCGTGAGGATACCGAGGATATTAACCCAGATAGGTGAGTGATTTTCTTCACAATATTATTGTTTTAATTAATACATTTTGTACAGCCTTGGTTATGGTAAAAATCTCGGATGTAGACGAGTGACATAATATGAATATTCAATTAAACAAGTGGGCTGGTCAATAAAACTTTTTGTGTGGTGTTGTCATTGGCAATATGACTCGCGAGGTGCATAATAAAACAAGATTCAGTTAAATAAATTAAAATGCCAATGCAATAAAATATTGTACGAAATTGTGACAACTTTTCTGTGTGACGCAAAATAACGCATAATGTTTTTCTTATTGGTAAATCACTTTGCATACAATAATGTATGACTTTTATTTTTTCACGATTCACAATCAGTTGTTAGTTAATATTCAACGCAGGGGTCAAACTTACGATAGGTGCTTAATTAGAATTTTAAAATAGCAATTTAGTTTCAAATACATATTAATTTTGGTAACAAATGAATATGTAGTTTGCTGGACGCATTGCAAAATGTCAGCCAATACAGGAAATAGGTATTCAGCAGGAAATACCTAGTTATTATAGCAGAAAATACAAGATATCAAAATATCGTTATAACAGTGTTTCCATATTACTAGCACCATACCACGACACCACAACAGATGATGTGCCTAAAATGTATAGAATGAATTAATTATAATGCCATAAAATATTTTGTAATATAGCACCGTTATAGTATTACGAGCACCCCAGATAAAACAAGGAAAACCCCCGCAAAATATTAAAGTGTTTGCAAACGTCGAGTTTCTGAAACCAAATAATTTTTGTCTCATCTCATTCAAATGCACAAAGAGTATTGTTCAAAAACGTTTCAATTCAATTGTATAAACAGCTTTGCAATTGGCAATTTTTAAATGCATTGCAAATTTCCATGAACATATTAAAGTATCTGCTTCACAAACATTGTTTTACAAACGAGCTTCAAAAACATTGAAATTCGTAAAATACACCGTACACGCCATATTCATTGATTCGCAAAAAGGATACATTTACTCCGTATAAATTCCACCATGTTGATATTCTGTCTGAAATCTTCAAAACATTGTGCAGACTAATAGTAAAGTTTCAACCCAATCGCCCGACTGATGCACGAACGGACGCATAAGTCGACCGGCAGACGTAGATTTATATATTTGTAGTCTTCAACACAGGTGTAAATTTTGTGTGATTATAAACCAGTTTACACTAGATTGGTCGGTACAGACCATCTTATTAAGACGGCGAGAAGATCTTACCTTTAACAGTTCTTGAAGCTGTTTAAAACATACTTTAAATAATATTCACATAACTTCTAATTAGTCTGTAAAATTAAAACGGTCATGGAGAGTGATTACATTATTTGGCAACATCTCTAATTCCTTGAATATACCGTCGATCTATTATACTCACAGATTATTCTATTTGACAGCCTGCGTGGCGCAGTTGGTTAGACGCCTCCTGTGAAACGAGAGGTCGGTGGGTTCGATCCCCGCACCGGGACAAATGTTTGTGAGGCCCACAAGTATTTGTCACGGGTCTGGGTGTTTGTGAGACCGAAAAGTCTCTCTCGTAGGTTCTGATATCCACGACAAAAGACTTAATTGATCATAATGTGGGGTCAGGACTACGTATGTGACTGTTGGGTGTGTTTATTTATTTATTTATTTGACGTGTCGATTCGACAGTCTTGGATGCGTCAGTAATTCCACGAAGGTTTAGAAATAATTATTACACTAACCATAGGGGTAAAAACATAGTCTAAGATGCCTTAATAGACTCGTTTGATATTCTTAACCTTCACTATCTGCTCCGACCTTGAGACCGGTGAAATACGATCCAACAAGGTAGATGTTCATGGGCAGTGATAATCGCTTACTGAGTCATTTGCCGGGCCTATGTAAAAGCAAAGATTCACACGTGAAGAGCAAAGAATTAGTGAAGTGTGTTCATAGGAATCGTATTGCTTGAACTCTTGGCAAGGGCGAGTGCAACTCGACACCACAATCAATATTTGTCTTACGCAGTAGACGAACGAATGACGAAGGGTAAATATTGTCTCGGATTTCATGCGCATAAGAATAAAGACTGGATAATTGATTGTAGCTTTCATTTCCATAATACGTCCAGTTAATACCGCGTCAATTTTAGCTACAGTAATGCATATTAGTCATGTTTACTAACTAAGAAAAATGTACAGAAATAACCAACAGTTCAAATAATAAAACGTAAAAGAAGTAAGTGAATTTTGCATAAACTCAACAAAAGGATAGTTTAAAACATAATGAAACAAAACCTCCACACCAAACTACTAAACTAGCACATTTGTTATACTCGTAAATTCATCAAATAAACTACGCACATTAAAATATACAGGGCAATAATTCGTGAAGATTTCTATACATTTGAGAGCTCATTAAATCTATGATGGATATGCCGGTAGGAGCAGAATTACCCTTGGTGAACTATGGAAAGACTTCTCACATCTTTGCAATATTATGTTAACCAAATGTCTACTGTCTACGGTTGAGCAAAAGCTTGCTTCATAAACATCCACAAGGACACGTTAAAGTATCAATCTAGTGATTTTTATATACAAGGTATCTCAAGACTGCGACCGAAAACAAAGCCAGATGGTAGTTTTAGTGATTACAGACACAATGCATCTAAAAATTTCTCAAAAAAAGCGACAGGTTTTTTTGCAATTTTTTAAACATCATCGTGTTTGGATGGCAAATCCCTAGTTTTTGCTAAAATTATAATTTAAAACCTTGCGTACCGTTGTGTCTTTAAAAATAAAAAGGTGTACATTATTATTTTGCGAAAACGATGTATTTACTATATAAAACCATATAATACTATATAAAACCAACATCTTTAATATTAAGGAGTATATTTATCGTCGACTTTAATTGTTTTTATAGTCATTATATTGGGCCGTTATTCACGCTGTTGTGAAGCGTGGAAATGATTTAATAGATCTCTACATTATGTTTTACAGTGAAACGCTATAGAATTTCAATGTAATGACGACAAAAAGGCGTGAGAATAATGGAAGGTATTGTTATTGATATTTGTGACGTATTGTAGACTTAAGAAAATAGACTTGCTTGGAAATGTGAGAGACAGAATAAATCTGCGGCCAGTTAATTAATTATCTTGCGATATCGACCTCAGATTCCTTGGATCACTTTATAAAGATTATCCAATTTTGTAAGACTGTCAATCCATGGGCTGTAAATATGGTAGACATCTTTTTTTCGTATGTATTTTTTAAAGAATTCCCCGTATTTTTTAAATCTATAATAACACGCTCAGAAGTGGTTGAAGTATTACGTACTTGGCAACCAAAAAAAAACTTAAACGGTACTTGAGAATTCAGTTACGAAATATTTTACGATACATCTTAGTATAAACAAAGTGCATATTAACTAATTATAAAAACTAGGTAAAGTTAATGGAAGTCATCAAGAGTGGAAGAGGTAATGTGACGTAAGTTATGTGAGAATTCCCGTTGGTAGACAGAATGATGATTTACGACGGACATTACCACTGGAGTACTTAATGAGAACATGGACAAATGATGATGACGAAACTGGAAATATATCTTAGACGCTAACTGTAAAATTACATGGACTAAAAATACATTAAAATGGGGTTGTAGCACTCTCTCTCTCTAAATCAGCCCACGTCAACCCAATGCTGGGTATAGGCCTCCTCATTTGCACGCCTCATTTGGTTCTAGCACAGCTGTAAATAATTCATTTAAAATAAAATAGGTTCATAATAAAATAGATGTATAAGTGTGACAAATTAATACTCAAATACTATTTACAAAATACCTAATACCTACAAGCGAAAGTTTTTGGATATGACGAAACAATTGATGAAATTATTTTCGGTAAATAATTGCTAATACTATTGAATTCCTTTTTCTCGTTATCTTTGCCTTCTATAAAAATACATTCAAAGTCTTGAACATATCTGTTGTGTGTATTTTAATAAGTTATAACACTATAAATACAATGTTTAACGTTGAATATGGTTATTAGATAATATGCATTATCCGCATAACAAGTAATATCTGTTTTTACTGACATACATACCATTTCTAATTCCACGACAGAATTTTTTAAAATCATAAAACGGTAACCGATAAAAATAATCACCGCAACTCATAACCTTACATACAACTATCGAAATCGTAGTATATGTGGAAGAGCCACGCTGTTGTCAGTCATGACTCAACATGAATGTGCAGGCTCGTCCGGAGACCACTATCTTACAGGAAATCGACGTGAAGCGACAGATTAGCTGTCGCGTTTCGTTCGGCACGTGAGATTGCCAGATGTCCAATACCCCTTTCCTCTTCCCATCCTTTTTCCTTCCCTCTCCTTTCCTAATTTCAAGGGCCGGCAACACATCTATGATCCAAGCGTTGTGTTTATGGGCGGCAGTGATTACTTTCCATCAGGTGACCTATTAGCTACCCTATTAAGTATTTTGCCAGTCTTTAAAAGTGAAGGATAAAGGGATATTAGAGAAAGGAGGTTAAGGACATTTTTATGTCTCCAAAGACATAACGCAGGTAATTTTTGAAACGATTTTCAAACAAGCTAGACACATAGGTGAAGATTTTGCGGTCAAATGTCACAATAAAGGAATTTACGCAACCCATATTGATTGGCGCGAGGTTTCCACATAACTGTGATTATATCGTCCATTTCATGGCGTGGGAAGTGTTATGTAAAACGAGATCATAGTAAATATAATTAAGCAGAAATATATATTATAGTAATATTGTTAAATAACATAATTGCTTGCAAACCTTTACCCTCTTCTCGGATGTCAAAAGTGCACTCGCAATTTTAAATATCGTTTTTTTTAGAGTCCCGTGGGTAAATACTGTACTGTATCAGCACATTACACGTCCCACTGTCGGGCTCGGACAGAGGCCCGAATCTAATGTAGAGACAATCGAGAGTACTATTCAGATGGGTTAGGCCATAAAGGTATGTCAATATCCTACTGGTTTTATCCAGCCCAACCTTATCATGCTTCTCAAATAAATCGACATTATATCGTGAGATGTTGACAATTATAGTATTTGTTTAGGAGGAGAGTTTATTCCTCGCCTCTCGACGTGTGATAAGGCGATAACACAGTTTAAATATGTGATCTGTCCACTATTACTAGATTTAGAAAACGGCACGTCACGATGATGTCCATTACATATCTTCAATTGGGTTTTATGGGTGTAAGCTAACCGAGGATTATTTTTATGATAAACCCAGAGTAATTAAGTGTAATTATTGTATGGTATGTAAAGTCCGCCAACCCGCACTAGGCTAGCGTGGTGGACTATATGGCCTAACCACTCTCAATTCTACTGTCAATTGTAGAGGAGGCTCGTGCCCTGCAGTAGGACGTATCTGGGCTGATGCAATACAGTATAATTATCTATATAATAAAATATGATCCGTAACGTACTAATTAGTATTGCATAACATATAATGCGCTTAATAAATTACCAAGGGACAGTAGATTACATATTACACGCTTCTGGGCTTGGACTGACTAACCATTTAGTCATGCATGAGTAAAATTATGCATCGCAAAATACATTTATGATAAGAAATTCATATCGATGAGCAGACGATTTCTCGAAACCATAAATTTTCCTGAATACTGGGAAAACACAGCACTTGGATAGTATGTTATGGGCTACTAACACATGTCAACAAGTAAGATAATTCTTTCTGTGAAACAGAAACAACAAAGTAAAGGGTATGATTAACAAAATGTGAACTGATGAGGAAAAAATTACCTCACCTTCATTAAAACCTTCACTCGTTTCTTATTAATGCAGCATTTACATCTACAGCTGCTTCAAAGTATGATCAAACTGGGCTAGAGAGTCAGAGACTCCTTCATTCCTCATCATCTTGCTCACTCCTAGTCTACATTCAATTATCATCACTTCTAGAGCAGTTGGGAGACCTCAACTTTTAAGGGCTTGTCTCTCATGCAGGTCAATAATTAATTATACATACACACTTAACGTTAAAAACTTAGAGATATAATTATTAGTTGATCTTGCAACAACCATCTAAGATTGTCCCGTATTTAGCGCACGCTGTTACTCAATTACAACAACAACTAGGGCTCTTTAATCCCAACCGTTTTTATCATCAATATAATCAGTAATTTTGTAATTCTCACAAGAATTGAGATAGTAGTGGTCTGCAAACACAGACAGAACATTACAATAGTTCACTACGCGTGCAATAAAATGGTGCTGTGTTGACCGAACCACTCGTATTACAACCTTACGACACACTTGGGCAAACAGACGCGGCTGACGCTGATAAAATATGCGATTAATGGAACACTATATCGAATTAAAAATATATATTAAAAAAAAAACAATAAATTAAGGAACCAAAAACATATTAAAAATAATAATCAAATATTTGTTTATCGGTTTTTTAAAATTATGTCTTAATACTTTGGGAACCGTCAATATTAAGAGTATCTTGGATGGAGGAAGTGAATATCTATGGTTTCTACTTAACGTAAAATGATCAGTTTTAAATGTATGTACATTAAGTTGGGACAATAAACTAGTCTTCATAACACAAGTCAACGACATACATACAAATAGATCACCTATTTAGAATCTAAAACTTCACGTCACCACTTTTTCTTTGTTTGAATTAATTCAATTCGGTAAGTCGTAAATCGTGAACGCTACGTTAAGAAAGGTCAACAGGATACGTTGCTCTCGATTCCACAACGTTCATGTGTTGAATCGATTCTGATGCGTTAAAATGTTTCCTTGAAGAGTGCGGTCTTTTCAGTATAATATATGATCGGAGTGGGGGAGCACTAATCAAGTTCTGGAGTGATAATTTGAGGAAAAATCAAAATTTTAATATGACTTCTTCATTATCATCATTCATAGCAAACTACGCCTGAAAAGCATTTAGTAGATTTTGATAATTCCATTATTTCATTAACGAAAATAAAATTACTAAAGCATTTATTAGACAACATTAACAACACATGTTTCAGAAAAACTGATGCACGTCGCGAATTCTGACTCAATAATTTTGTTCATAGTTTAAAAATATCATATGACAAACAAATCTCGCGTACTATATCTGCCACATACGTCTCATTGAAGAGCACGAGCCCCCTCTACAATCGACAGTACGATTGAGAGGGGTTAGGCCATATAGGTCATATAATGTCGCGACGACGCCACGAAATTACAATTTTATGAATGGATCTATTTGAGGCCAAGTTCTAACAACGCATTGAGGGCAATTGGGCTCTTCACAAGTGAAAGTACACCTTGCTTTGTGGTTCATAGACCCTTTTGAGTTTCTCTCAGCGTCATCGTGATATACTTTGCTACCATTGAGGTAGTCCCACATACATAGTCCTGACTTCAATAAAATCTAGTCTACTCACGACTAAGACAGACTTTTCGGTCTGCTAAACACCCAGACCCGAAACCAATACTTGCGGTTCACACAAACATTTGTCCATGCAAAGATTGAACCCACACCCTCACGTTTCACAGCCGTCTCACTGCGCCACAGAGGGCCGCAGCATAATCCATAAGACACGAGGTAAACCAGTAAAGCGAGAAAGAAGATAGCGTGAATGCTAGGAAATGACAGAGACAAAGCAAATATTCCGGTACGGTACTGATCTGTTTCGAATGTCGCGTCTAGTTTTATATATCTATGGTCCCTTTCGTTGTTTATGCTGTCAACGGGATAGAACCTCATCCACGTGGAATAGACAAATAGATCAAGGTTTCTAGAAAGATCTAATCTGTATGCTCAGGCTGTGCGCGGAATATTCTATTGTACTTTGAGAATATTGGTTTAAACTGTTTACAAACGGTATCGTGTTCAATATTTGTGTAGGGTCAAGTTTGAACTAGGCGACCACAGTATAGTAACTGCAGTAACTGCATTGTTCATTTATTCAATTTTTTTCCACGAATCCTATCGGTCCATATTACGATTTGCTTACCTTATTATTTCATTTATTATTTATTATTTATATATATGACAAATCAATAGCAAATAGACAAAACATGCAAAATTAAAAGTATACAATTTT
Source organism: Theretra japonica (assembly GCA_033459515.1). Taxonomy (NCBI): domain Eukaryota; kingdom Metazoa; phylum Arthropoda; class Insecta; order Lepidoptera; family Sphingidae; genus Theretra; species Theretra japonica. Next base: position 1,844,833 of record CM065942.1, read on the forward strand.
TTTTAAATTTTATCAGACAAAAATAATAAAAAGGGCCACTGAAAATACAGCACAAAAGAGTTTAATTCGACTTTTAAACACCATAATACCATATTTGATTGCTAAAATCCGGTTTTCTTCAGTAATATGCGTCGCAAATATACCATTCCACGTCTCACGATGAGTGATCATGAATGTTCGCAGAGTCCCAAGGCAGGTGCAATTATTAACTCTGGGATGTAAAATAAGAGTAAAAAATTAGACAGGCTACTAACCGAGTCGGGTGCAGCGCACCTTGGTGTATGTCATGGCAGAAGCACCATCAATCAGCTGAGTGCATCTTTGGAATTGATGTTTCTTGATACTTGAATAAAGTGAGAATGAATAGATACTATGCTGGTATTACAAAGAATATACATATAATATTAAATATATTAGTTTTATACTTTGTTACATACATACGTAATCGTCACGCCTGTATCCCATAGGGGTAAGCAGAGACTATGGATCGCCATTTTGCTCGATCCTGACATATTATTTTCGCTTCATATACTTTTATCAATCTTCATGCAATCTCGCATGTTCAGGGTACTTTTGACCTGACCCTTAATTAATTTGATAATTTTAGTAAATAACTTCAACTCTTAATTTTAGTATTGGTGACAAATTTACTACACTGCGCCTGATAAGTGCAATATTGCCACCAATCGATACATTTATGTCGGACAGTTTAAAACCGGATGTTCTTCGAACGCGACACAGTTGTGGCTTCACTATGGCAGGTTATATCCATTTATTATTTGCGGGTTACCAACACCGATAGTAATTCTATACGTAGTAAAAATATTTATTAGCATTTAACTTACTCAACACAATTGAAATTAAACTTCAAATGTATTTCCAATAACTCATCAACATTATTTGCAGGAACAGGATTAATTTAGATTCCGAATTGTCACATTTCCCGCCAATTTGACTGTCATAACAGCCATAGACAAAAATGATTATTTTCAAATACTCCAAAATGGAACACTACACATACCTAATGATTAAAACACAAAATAATAATTAAAAGTGTAATTGCGTCGGGAGTAATCCGTATGATTCACCAAGGGACAAAGACCCGGCCTGAGCGCCGCCTCTTGGCACTTGGCATAAAGGAATCTCCCAACGTGTCCGACGCACAAAGGTCATTATAATGCATGTAGAAATTTACATAATATAGTACACAGTGTATCGATGGTTTAAAAGACAAACCTTGGTGCAATTCAATCGATTTTAAGAATGGCTGTAAAATTTAAAAAACAAACTATTTAAAAATCGAATTCTACACCTCACAGTTAACTCGTGTGTACGCAATCACATTTGTATAGACAAATGTATGTAAATAGTGATTACGTAAATGCAAACTTATGTACATAGCATATACATAGGTATACATAGAACGTTTTGAAATTCAAATAGATATACTCCTATATATACGTATCATCGGATTCAAAGTTTAAACGTTGGTCCAGTTGCCGCCAATTGGGTCACACAATCTATATGAACAGGATATTTCGCCTCTTTGTTTCATAGTTGAATGTTATCTGATATGTTGTTATTGTTATTTGTTTTTCTACAGTATTGTACTGGGAAAAGAACCATGCTTTTTGCATAGGACTTTACGGTGAAACGACAAACAACTCTGATGGCAATTGATCATATATGTGTTGTCTTGAAGATGGAGGTACAGATTTATAGAGGATCAGTAGTCAAAGAAAAAGAGGATTAAATGTCATTAACTGGAACAGAGTATAACAAAGATTTCGTCACCACGGCTTTCTGTGAAACAGAGTCATCAAAATCAGTCATAATATGGACAACATACACAAAACAAAACATGCACTGACGATTTTTTCTGTTGAACAGATTTAAAAACCGAGACTTTTCGTATTGCACCAATTTAAAACAAATAAAAATTAATTGGAACGCCGCCGGATTTTTTACTGAACAATAAAATATCGCTAGAACTAATTTACTCGTGCAAACATCCATAAATTGTGAGAAACTGCAGGCGAATGCTGTTTTCTCAAACGTGACAAGCGATCTCTCGACGATATTAATTATAATAATCTAGATATTATACATTTTCCCGGGATAATAATTACTCTATAGGCTTCCTAAATAGACTATCCAACACTAAAATATTTTTTTTAATTCGAAGTAACCCCTCTGGGGGGGTTACTCTACGATCAGCAACGAAACTCGAAACTTCAGATGTTGCATGTAAAACTGTACGAATGTGCCTAGGTACTCCACAAAATCCTCTATCGTACGTCCTAACTATAGACTTAGTTCGGAATCAATGATATGTATCATAGAAAACAGTGTTGATTTTTAGAAGTGGAAAATTAAAAACGTACTGCAGACGTCGAACGTCCGGATATTGGAGTTTCGTTTCGGATCATAGAGTAACCCTCCAGTAGTTCTCGACATTAGCGGGTTAAAACAAACAAACTCTTCAGCTGTAATATTAGTATAGATATATTTCACTGAATGAATGGCGTGATACAAATACTCTGTAATGCATTCTCACGTAATTAGCAATATCAATCACATGCGCGGCGACCTAAAGTCATTGGCAAAGACTTTCAAAGTATCAGTTACGAGTTACGCGACGATAAGACAGCGCGTGCTTCGTTTCGCCCGATTACATAATTGGCTGACCTTGTGACCCTGTTAAGGAGTAGATTGGATTTATAATTATTTAATTTTGTAGCGGAAAATTGTATAATTAAAGCAGATATAACACATCTTTTAATCACAGGAGTAAACCCAACTTTGAAGAAGATACGAAATGTTGTGCCGATTCTCAGATTATAAGAGAACTTGTACTATAATATTCAGATCCAAAAGCCGATCCAACTGTGGCACAGTTGGTAAGACGCTGACTCTGAAACCAGAGGCCGCGTGTTTGATCCCCGCACCGAGGCAAATGTTTGTGTGAACCACAAGTATTTGTTTCGGGTCCGGGTGTTTGTGGGTCCGAAAAATCTCGTAGTTTTTGATACCCACGACACAAAACTCGATCTTAGTGTTGGGTCAGGACTATTTATGTGACTGTTGGGTGTATTTATTTATTTAAAACAAATATTTGGTGTTATGTGTATTAATGCTTAAAAAATCTGAAGCATTTCGTTATATCGATATTCCCCATTACAGCTTCACCGACATTGCCATGTTTCGAAGACTGACTTATAAATGGATTCAATAAAATTGATTTTAAAGATGATATAAGAACATCCGGCTCTCCGCCTATATTATGACTAGATCCAAGCTTTTTTTTAAACTGAAGTCACTATTACCTTCTCAATCGACTCCTTCTACCGCTCAATGCTACAGCACATCATTCCCGCGTACAAAAAGCTAATTAGTAATAAACTATCTACATAATGTCGCACTCCATAACATGAAACTGATAAACCCACGACCCCACGACCCTACGTATCAAGTCAGGCGTGCGCATTCTCGCGTGGTACACCGTGATGACAGGTCAGCGTTATCATGCTCAGGTGATCCTTATCAACAATGCAACAGTTGTGCAACATTGATGCTTGGACACCTAGAAACCGAGTTCTTTTAAGTGTCTACTTAATAAAAGTAATGTGCTAAGATTGATAATATGAAGTGGTGCTAAACCGGAGGTCGCGGTTGTAAAACTAGGGCACGCACTATAGATTTTACAATATTGTGTATTCTTAGAAACAGGGCACCTGCTGGTAGGTGATCATTGCCGCCCATGAACATCCACAGCGCTGGATCATGAATGTGTTGCCGGCCTAATTGGGAGGGGAGCGGGGAGGAAAAAGGATGGCAAGAGGAACGGGGTATTGGGCATCCGGCAATCTCACTCACCGAACGATACATATATGTACCCATATATTATGTATGTATATATCGAATGGTATATCAAATATTTTTCACAGGAATTCAGAAGGTCTATCAGCCACATTAAGCAAGGGACATTGGGTCATAAGCCCTATTCCCGAATAGATTAATTTCTATTTTAAGAAAATAGAGTGGGGGAAAAGGATGATCGGAACAGTAAAAGGCTGCAGCAATCTCATTGATTGTGCATACAACTTCAATTTATAAATAACTGAGGACCTGAGCTTCGCCTAGGGGCAGATGTTTTTTGATTCCACTCCACACCAGATACGTGTTATTTTTCGTACAAACTGCTACACTCTGTATATGAATTATACATATAAACCTTCCTCTTGACTCACTTTATCTATTAAAAAAAACCGCATCAAGATCCGTTGCGTAGTTTTAAAGATCTAAGCATACATAGGTACAGACAGACAGCGGGAAGCGACTTTGTTTTATACTATGTAGTGATCTCGACAACTGTATTAATTTGGTTTTTTATTAATTTGTGTTTTTATTTGCAGGTACGTGTTTATTTTCACACATCAAACAAGGTAAAAAAGCAACACAAATATTGTATCTATTTTGGTATAAAAAAGGTACTACAAAACTCTAGTAAAGCACGTAAATGTTGTTTAACAAGGTGATATTATTGATTTGCTCTTTTGAATCTAAATTGGTCATTCACCGGTGGATTTGTAAATACCTTTTCAGCTCTTTTACTCCTTCTTAATTATGATAACAAAAAATATTGAATTTAAAGGGTGTAGTAATTTTCACAAAAAACTCTATGTACCTTTTTTCATTCCAAATTAACTGCAGACTGCTAACAACACATTGTTTTTATGCATGTTATCTATAAAAAAAAACTATGAAATCTATGATTTTACAACATATTTCACCTGCCTGAATGTTGGGCAGAGTCAAGAGTTTACGCAAAACTTCCACTAATAATTATATTGAATCCTAGGAAGCGGACGAACGCCTGACATGAGAATCAAACCCGTAACCTCACAACTAACATCAACCCACAGCCAATAAAGCGACAGACACCACCCACAGTACTTCAATCCATCGTAATCACTTTCACATCGACAAGCGGATGTCTTTTGACATATAAATCATTCTATTGCGTTTGACTGGTGACGGGCATTGCACCCATCTGCACCTATGTGCAGCGCACAGACATGCCTACGTGACGTCCAACACATATACCGTTCACGTAAAAAAATTACCGAATACATACATTACTGTACTACAAGTTTGGTTTGAAGGCTGACTTGATATGGTTTTATTAATATCTAAATTCCGGTTGCGTCTGCATGCTATTAATCCTATTCTTTATTTCCTCTTTTTTACAAGTTATTTTGGCCGAACCCTGGCACCACTTTTCTGCTAAAAATTCGCTTTTTGATCTTTCTTGAACGTCCTCGACTTTCAGACTAATTAATGATATGAAATTAATTATCTACTGCCTCAAATTTAAAAATTTTGCTATGAATTAAGAAATGCTGTTATATAAAATATACCGGTATTATGCATCTCAGCAACTACTGTACAATGAAGGAAATACATTTACCAGTAGCCTTCGCGGGAGTATGCACAACTGTGCTAAGTTTCATTTTTAAGAGATGAACAGTGGCCGAACGAAGACAAAGAGAACAAACATATTTTTGTACCAAACATTCTGTAGTTTAATAAGACAGTGAAGTTTAAATTGAAATGCCAAGTCATAGCAAGCATTTAAGCATTTCAAGTTTAGCATGTTGAAGACGTAGAACAAACACAACACAGTAGAAAATAGGAAATAAAGTTTGAAGTGTCCTTTAAGGAAGGAATCAAAAGTCACCAAACACAATCTAATTCCACATTGAAATTTAAAAAAATTCTTAACGCTGAAACATCCAAAATTCTTTTTAATTAAGCTACCAGCTTCTCTATTAACTAGGTCATTCATAGTTTCTTAACGATCTGTGAACATAGACCTAACCTTGATGCGGCAAGACAATGGACGTAATTACGAAGCCCCGTACTTAACCGTCACGAACGTCCTAAAACTATAGTATGGGAGTGCCTTTGTTTTGATAGTGGACACTGGCGATGAGTAATGCTAGATAGCGTATCCTGCTGAATCATGAACGCATTCTTAACTGCGCATTGCACCAGGAAAAGTAATGCGTTGGTCGTTCAGGTTTAAAAGAGAAAATAACCCCTGAAACATACAGACAACGATCTTAATGAAGGTGCGACATATGGCTTAGTAGTCTATGAAACTGTGTCAAGTTCGGGGATTAGTCAGAAGGCAGATTCGTGATTGCGTGTATCGCGAGATATTTTCAGTTGATGGTTATTTTAACAGCATTTCATTTATTAACAGGTGCAGTGTAGCCACTTTGTCTTGTCAATAAAAATATACGTCAGTATCTGCAAGCATGGTGAAAGATGAATACAACAAAATTTCATTAAGAATAATTTTATGAAATGAAACAAATTCTAATCATACTGAACTAACCATATTACTCGGATGAATGGGAAAAGAATAGTAAATTGTCGTGAGAATGTTAAATTAGTCTTCATAACCAGATACGATATTGGCATGATCAATTTTCAGAGGATGTAATCTATTATCTGATTTCAAATCTTTTATATTCAATCAAAATTAAATTACCACAATTGAGCAGACCAATTGCACTTGTAACTGCACTCAAGTGCGGACAATTGCACAATGGTTTGAGTATTTAGGTTCCCCGACGTAGGATCCAAATAATGAGCGATGAGCTGTTCTTATTTAACTCCTGCGACATACAACATCCTCGCTGAACTCACACTCACTGAACTCGCCGATTTAATCCAAAATAATAGAAGTGCACATTTTCAAAACAGACCTATCTGAGACTTCGTTGTGGGTACTTATTTTCTTTTATAACAATTTTTCGTAATATAAAGTCTTATATTTTATTTAAAGATATTTCTTTTTATACACTTAAACTCACTCTATATAACCATACGGACGCGCTGAACAACAAGATTCACGAACTTAAAAAACTGAACCGTGATACCTAACTTAAAGAATGAAAAAAAATCGGTCAAGGTACTTATTAATCATATACCTATAAATAGAATGCGAACAAAACCCGTATGCACTCAAAATAGCGATAATAATCGCTTAGGTATTGACATATTTGTCTACATTATTTTGGAATTCACTATCAATAAATTTGCAGACAAACAAAGCATTTCGTACATCGATAACAATCAAGATTCTAAGATAGGCGATTTGGCATACGGCACGCAGACTGATATCCATCTTCGCTTCCGAAGGCTATGATGAATTAGATTGCTAGATATATTTAAATTTACAACATTGCAGAAAATATTAAAACCTTAAATAATAAAAAAAAATATATATAAATAAACGTGAGCACTTCACTCTACAATTTTGACGTTAATAAACACGGATAGTTATGGTATTATGATTGTAGACGACGTACAACTTTCCAGCCAAAAGTCATATTATAGTCAGAACGATTGACATCTCTCATTATACCAACCCCCGTTACTTTTGCCCAGACGTGTCTAGACAGAAATCATTTTTACTATCCACTATATCTTCCTCTTCTACCTTAAGCCACAAACAACAGTCGTTTACAGGCCACAGACATACAAACAGTGAAACATGAGAAAGTATTGTCGTTTATTTCCTCAAAGAATCTCGTCGAGTCCTTTCCCAGAAACCAATTGACTAAATTGATGATGGCTACACAATGGATATATACATCGACTTTTGAATTTTGAACCTCAGTGACCCTTTTTGGCTTTTCCTCCTTTGGGTCCAAGCCCATTTTTTGCAATCATTTTTGGGAGTAATTTTTGCGCTATATCGAAATATCGACTAAAACTACATAATAGCACTAAACAGTCAACCCGGAAAGGAATTGCAATCAAATGTCGCGCAAGGACACCGCTGCAAAACCAGTTGTGGATTGTAGAATGTCGAACAATTGCAACCGCGTGAATTCAAGGAAGCGAGAGTCTTTGTTGAAAGCTAATTACAGGTCGTTCGTTGCCCTTGTTAATGGTGAGAATTGGTTCATAAAGTAAGACATTCTTCTAGCAGACATTAACCCATAAATACTTCTATAGTGTAGTGTAGGACGCCCTCCAACCAGGTGGAGGGACGATATTCGTAAGATGGCTGGTAGCGGTTGGAGACGATGGGCGGAAGATCGAACCCAATGGCGCGCCATAGGAGAGGCCTATGTCCAACTGTGGACGCGGAAGGGCTAATGATGATGATGATATTTGTGCTTCCTTTTAACATTATTGGTATGCCTGTGGCAGAATTATTTGGTTTTTCAGTATGAAAAGCCATCTACAAAACTTCATTAAGCTTTTAAATGTGACTAACATTTTATCTGTTTGTACAATTATTAATGTAAATTCAAGGATCTCCTGCATTGTAAAAAATATTCTAGGCATTGTTAAAATCTTCCAATATAACTTAGAATAAATTGATGTGATTAACATTCAGAACACTATCGCACTAAAAGCGATACGTACTAAAACAAAAACTAAAAAACTATTTAAATCTAATGTAATCAAATCTGGTGTGTGTTGAATTCGTAATCCCAAGATTCTGCGCGAATCAATCAATGTTGGATAAAAACGATGTTAGAAGTAACATCTCAATGTTGACTATTGATCTATTAATCTCTAGTCTATAAATAACGAAATGCGTGAAAACCACGATCGTGATAATCATACTATGAATCATGAGTTAGTGATAGCCATCTCGACGCATTTGATATCTGGCGGTTGCAACCTTTTATAAGAATTTGAATTAGAAGATTTATATAACAGAATACTGGTACTATTGACTCCATATCCTATTGCCGTAATAGAATTCTTATCTGCTGTAATACTTGCGAATCAGGATGATCATTTATGCTAGGTCAAGGCTGCGCGGCGACATTTGTGGTTACTTTCACTCGAATGTCTATAAGTGATCTATACTTATAGACTCTTTGTTTATTTCATAATCTTCTTAATTTTCTGGGTTTTGTAAATATTTTATTTCACTATTTTTATCACCTTATTGAGGTTGTTACTGTAAAATCTATTATTTCACCGTATTACGCTATAAACACATACTGATCTGTTTAGTTGAAATAACTTATGGTGCACCCAAGACGCTGTTATTTTTGTTGAGCAACATTGTGCAACACGAAAACATTCAGCAACAATCTATAACTTGTGTTGCTACTTGTTATTATTTGTTGAACGTTCCTAGTCCTATCCTTACCGCCAAAAACACAAAATAACTAAATTAAACAAAGAGACAACAACATTCTCTATCAATGTTACCGATTGTTCACAAATGTTGACTTTATTTCAAAAGTTAGGCAACATACCTTAACATCAATAACACGGCAACATACAAAAACATTTTGTTATTAGATGTTGCTCAGTAACATGTGGAAACGTTGCTTAACAAAAAACAACAGCGGTTTGGATGCATCATTAGAGACCAGTCAACAAAAAGTTAAGTTTACTAATGCCTAGAAACAAACCTTGAACAATCTCATCATTCATTTCAAAACATGTTTTCCTGGCACATAGCAAGCGTTTTAAATCATATGATACGTTAATCTGACTCAAAGACAGTAAAACTCAGTGACATCAGCTAACAATGGACGCTGTCCTCAGGGTTATTTGCCCCATGGCAATTCACACTTATCTCACAAAAACAAACTCGACCCGAGAGATATGAGCGTCACCCCATATGAGTAGTCACATGAATAAAATATGATCACGCAGTATTTAAATTATCTTCCTTTTCGGTATTCCAAGCAATGGAGAGAGACAGAACGTTAAAAACGTAGGGTAACTGAATGTCAATCAATTCAGGTGTGAGGAATTGGTAAACAATATTGGAAAAATTACTTTGAATTATAGAGAAACATTTGTAAGATGTCATAGATTTAACCTGATCGTGACATGTTCATTTTGATTGGGCAATGGACAATACTGTCTTAATTAATTTACTAAAATTCAATCTTCCATCAAGTAGCAATAAATCTGTATATATCTGGCTAAAGATAACCCTAAAACATAGAAAAAATGTACCTCAAAATGATAACTTCCAAATTGTACATCTACCAAATATGCTTAAAATGAACATGAAGACTATTACGCCAGACTTCAAAGACATTGCGTCATATTGGAATTCTGCGTCGTAAAACTAATTTTTAAGTGAGATAGTAAAACGTTTGTTATTTTTTTTGCCAGTAACGTAATGGCGTTGTAAATGTGAATTTTATCTACGATGACGTGTGGAGGTGTGCGTGCTACGTCAGTTAAGGCGACGCCAGATAATGCTATCCTTCATATTCGCATTTCCATATCAGATAAGATTAAATAAAGCTGATGGAAGGGTAAAAATAAATAATGACCTAGTGTCGACTGATAGTACGAGTAGAATATTAGTGACACACTTACGCTGGCTCCAACGATCTGTAGGTAATAAATTCATATAAAACATTTCGAACTTATGTTCCCGGACGAAAATTGAAATGCAATACGGCGTAAATTGTCAGATCTAAAGATTAAATTCAGATATCTCGATAAATTATTAAGCCGATCCGTGTAGATTAGTAATTTTTGGTAATGTTTTTCTTAATGAAAATCACCATTACTTGAATTTATTGTAAATGTTTAAATTCTTGTCTTATTCAATAAAACAACAGCTAGGTAGGTATGTTGTTTTCCTTTCATATACGATCATGACATCATGATTCTGATGAATTCTCAATATTTTCGTACCTTTATTTATCTTTATATCACCACAATTAGCATTCTAAGGGAACTTATTACCAAACAAAGACCTTACTATTCATATTGTATTGGTATCAGCCTGTACGTCCCCTGAAGGACACGGGCCTACTCTACAATCGAGAGTACGATTGATACTATACATAATATATTCAACTGTTCTATTCGAAAACAAATCAGGGCACAGCAACGACCAATGGTGAGGTTAACAGCACACTTAAACTCTTTATTGATAATGCTTCGTTTGTACCAATTGAAGAGCAATGAAAACGTGCTCCTGCTTAATTCACGCACGCTGTCCCACATAGAGAAACAGGTCTATTTGTGGACGCATACGAAAACATTGTTTTTATGGGTTTCATTGACGGAAGTCACAGCCGGCCTTGATACAATGCGTAGTCAAATCGACGATCAAAACAATTTTTATTTTGATTCTGAAGTTATATTCGGCCTTTCTGGTTGTTTATATAATTTACTGGCTTAGTAGAAGTGCGTAATATTTTGAAACGGCTAGTGATGTTATTGCAGATTGTGACAAAAGTGTGATAGTTAAAATATCAAATCTATTTACGACAAGTGATTTGAATGTCGAAATATCTAAAGAGTAACTGACTTTAATAGATAAAAATAGAAATAACTTACATCAGAACTAGTCAAGAAACTCCTACCCAAATTAGATTTTTTTAATTTAACATTTTTTACTACTTCGATGGACTAAAATCGTTTAATTACATATTAATTTTAAACAAAACCTTGGTTGTCATTTAAAGCGATTCCAGCGCGCAGCCACAAAATTTATCAAAATTAATTTACGTCCGGGTTCAAAGATGCAGTAATGCACGATAAAATCCAGTTGTCAAGTGGCAAATAGTATATTAATATTTCAAGGCTTAATATTCGCATATCCTTCTTAGAGTTTAAGAAACTGGTAAAAATATACGATGAGCTTAACACAAATACGAATTTAAAAGTTTGATTTTCCATTTGTTATATTATGTTGTGCGATCCTCATTTTAACAACCATCCCAGTTCGACGATTTTGGAGAAAATTTCCTATAGCTGCTGAATGGAAGCTTGCTCAATCCTAGTCGCATATATTCTAAGACCAATGTTTTCAAAATCATTGCAAAGAAATCAATGAAACTAGATTAGAAACCATTGTGGTAGAAAGTCAAAACGTCTTCTAGTAACGTGATAATAATGACCTGATGCACTTAACGATACTTTGTATTGATTGAGCTCAGCACATCATATATTTACACACGGATCGTGTCATGCAAAGGTTATCTCATACAATTACTAGTTTATTTTTAAAATATCGGTTTTACTGAAACTGGATCGATCTGGATTTTAGAAGAATTGCTAATTTGTATTGTGAAAGGGTAAAGCTGATATTTGCTGGGACTATTGTAAACGAATGCATTAGGATCATTTATATAGAAAAAATGCATCAATTTAAAATGTATGATTACTGTAGAAGGTAAAGAAAACGCTCAAGATAAATATAAACACGCATAGAACTATGAGATTGTTACATTTGACATGTGGTGACTCGTATATGTTCTTATGAAGAATATACAACTTATTAATAACTCTAAAATATATCGAGGGCTAGTAAATAAGTAATCGTAAAAGGCACTCAAGGCAATAGAAATAGAAATAAACAATTCAAAACTGTTTTCAATAGACTCTTAATGACGATTATTGTTATTCTTTGCGCTGAAAACAATCAGTTCCAATGTCATCGGGTTAATATACTTGCAAGTGTGTGGTCATCGAGGATTATTCGCTTGAGGGCCGGGTATGTACCTGATTAGTTAGAGGTCATTGCTATCTTAGTAACATCACAGTCTGCTTCTATTGACTGTTCAAGTGCACCAAATACAAACTTTGTAGATATAACTGCGACATTTAATAAACTTACAAACACATTCGGCCTTATTTAGACAGACTTAAATCCTATTTCAGTTATCGAATGTTTTGTCCCTTTCGAACGACTTTTGAATTCAGTTTGAGCGAAGAAGACAAAACATTCGATAGGTTTTAAATCTGTCTGAATAAGGCCGATTAAGTCTATTGCCATATTTATCATAGGACTTGTATTGAATTCGGTATAACAAACTAAAGAGTTAATAGAAGATATAGGTTGGCAATCCCAATCAACCTGGTATTTAATGAATACATCTTTTAAGAATATGAGTGGCTCTCTAAGTCGAGTAAATATATCCATCATCAGAAGAAGAAATGCATCTTCATCAAGCCCATGTGTTGCAATCATAACAAGTATTTTATTATTTATTTGCGATTCAAGTGTTGATAGCATCATCTTCACCTTTTTGAGGTTATAATAATAATGATGTATTCCATGTACTTTAACTACTTTTCTTCATCATATTGTGAAAGCTGCTGTAAATGATTAATATATTTGTTATAATTTACCAGATTGCTTTAGAAATCTCAAAATTTGACATCATTAGTTTGCAATTGAAGACATATTTAGTTCTATTTCAGATGCTGCCAACAATTTTACTCTCACAGTACAAATATATTACAAATAAGAAGACTACAAACTAGTGATTGCGTTCAAAATAATTCGTCTCTAGGTTACAGGAACAGTAATATCGAGATTTGAGAAGCGTCCTTAATTATATTACAACCTCGTGTTAAAAGACATAAAGAGATTTTCTCTCGTCGTCATGATATTCCTGTTCGGTTGCCAAGCGTAAGAGCATCGCCCCAATCACATTGCAAAGGTCACCGGTTTATCAATTAACAAAATTAAACATTTTACCGGCATATTTTTATTTCCCACCGGTTACGTCTTACTAGTGACCACAGGTCTCTAGAATTAGGTCCATTTAGGGTTTAAACTATAGCATATCCAGCACTCTAGTCTCCTTTTAAAATTCCTGTGATATAAAGGTCCTTTCACAAAATTTTCCTTGACGTTAAGGTGAGCGATAATTAACTAAAATTACCGGTATAATGATGCAAAATTGAAAAGTATCGAAACGTAACGGAAATGCTGCGCTTCTCACGTATCATTAAATATAAGGCGGAACCTTGATTTAGCTGATTATTTCGGGAACGGTAGCGCCAACAGATACACCCGCGTTAGCCAACTGTATTAATATAAGATTGCTGTAATAGTTTGATGCATTCTTTACGAGCTTACCTGTTGAGGCAAAAATACTTGTAAAGTTTTTTTATTACACCTAACTTAAAGGTTAATAATGATACATGGAAGTGTTTGTACCTACTATTCCCATCAAAACGCGAAATGATAGCTGCACAGATTTCGATAAAATTTTGTCGGCAGGTGAAGTATGCAATTCGGATTCACCTATAAATAAGACTTGATCAAGCTTACACAAGATAAAGTTTCAAATAACTCTACAAAGGTGAAGTCTTTAGATAGTATTGTTTAAGGCTATTGTCGAGTATATTAAACAACAGAGAAGTGGGGTTAATAAACCTTTACAAAACGAGAATGAAGTTGTTAAAAATGCGGCACGTAATTAATTTTGATTTTGCAAAGATATTTTAAGCATTGGTGCACGACTACGGATTAATGCAGATCATCAGTTTTTATATGTAGCCCTGAATCAGTCTTGACATCATCCTTAATGATTCCAGAGGTTCGCCATCAAGTTTATTGGGCTCCGACCTTACATTTCAATTGACTTAATTCCGGCTGTGATGTCACGAAACAGCAAACTACCCGACAATGTTTTCAGCTTCGTCGAGGATAGTTTCTCTCTCTATCTCTTTTCAGACAGGAAGTCCACTGCTGAACATAAGCATTCCCGATGGATCGCCATATAGACCTTTTGAAAGCGACCTGCATCCAGCGCCTTCTTCTCACTGTGTGCATCATAAGACGGCTCAGGGTCACGCAACGAGGATAGTTAATACAAAATTAATGATTTCATCGCAATTACACCAGACATGAGCGCAGCAACCGTCTGTTGCATCACGCCGTGCTCTCTCCAATTCACAGTGGCGGGATCGAAATACACCAGTCCAAATATGAAAATACACGCGCCTGATCATGTACAATTTATTTCTGTTCTAGAGCGATCTGTTAGCTCCCGCTGACTTTTACTTTGTACTTCAAATGGTCGTTCCTTTCCTCGTGGTGATTGAAGTATTTCAGTACTACGAATTTACTAAGTTATAATTGTTGGATTATGATCGGTTCTGTAGATATTATTAGAAATCTATTTAAGGATTTGAAGTCTTGATTCTCTCACTTGCACTTTCCGATTTCCCCACTATCATTCTCCGTTTCCTGAGGATTCGTTTCAATAAAATACTATTGATAGATAGTGTTTTCATTAGAACTTTTATTACAGTTATCATATGAGAGCCTTTGTCCTAAGCTACAGATAGTAATTTTTTGAAAAAAAAAGGCATCTTTACCCTTTTCAAGATTTTGATAACTATTTATTGGAAGTGTCTTCAAAACAGGATCTTGTGAATAGATCTTACAAGAATATATTTTTATTGTATAGATAGAGCTACAAAATGTTGATTCCAAACGTAAATTTTAATTAAACAAGTTAACAGTTATAACGCTACTATAAAATGTTAAATAAGTACATGAATTAAAGTTCCCTAATTTAAATGGTAGCGTTTTATCAGTGTGTTCGGTTATCGACACATAGTACGCAGTTGCCTTTCCTGTTCTGATAAAAACTAGTCGGGTTGCATTTTTGTTTGGTTTTTAACATAATTTAGAATGCAACGTATTTGGATTTTGTAAGTGGTGATAAAAATTCTTCTCACCAAATCTAGTATTATGAGACAAAATTACTATGTAAATAGCATCTGCCCATTCACTTTAAAGATAAGAATAATACTTTGAAATCTATCAGCTCTTATCTTTAATACCGTGGGATCTGCACGATGTTTTTCATACATGCAATTATGTGATTTAGAATTGACGATTTGCCGACTGTCTAATAATATATCTTTCAGTAATTTTTCTTCTCTTGAGCAATTGTTCATCAAATTATAAAGTCAAATCTAATATATATAAATCTCGTGTCACAATGTTTGTCCTCAATGGACTCCTAAACTACTTAACCGATTATAATAAAATTTGAACACCATGTGCAGTTCGATCCAACTTGAGAGATAGGATAGTTTAAATCTCAAATTATAGTCGCAATTTTAATTTATTGCTAATTATTTGACAGTCACAATCATCTGTTAACTCCAAATGATTCTAACAGATGTCGATACCTTTCGACTGGGTTGAGTAAGTAATCAATAGATGGCGCTGCTATGGTAAATCTACGAACGTGTCATATAAGCTACATTTTAACAGTATAATTACCACGTGTTGTTGACGCTATAAAATTAATTAAATTTATTTTAAAGTTTTAGCAGGAATTTTGCAAAGTATTTGTGCTTGCATATTTTTTTAATGATATTCGTCGTAGTTTCGTGTTTATATAAGGCCTATCTACAAAATAAAAGCAATTCCAAAAAATTGTCAACATGCCTATTTAGGCATTAAGGGATGAAATGGGATAAAGTGGGACGAACGCGATGAGACCGGTAGATGGGAAATAATGGGACGGGATGTAACAGAACGAAAAGGAGCCAGATGAGATGGGATGGGATACGATAGGAAAAGGGATAGTAGGTACTTAGGTTGAGTTCAGGAGTACAAAAGTTTGAACGGGAATAAGATATTTCTGGTGTGGAGTGGAGTCTAAACATCTAAGCACCCAGGCGAAGCTGGGCCGGGCCGCTAGTCTAATATATATAAATCTCGTGTCACAATGTTTGTCCTCAATGGACTCCTAAACTACTTAACCGATTATAATAAAATTTGCACACCATGTGCAGTTCGATCCAACTTGAGAGATAGGATAGTTTAAATCTCAAATTATAGTCGCAATTTTAATTTATTGCTAATTATTTGTCTGTTATTATTTGACAGTCACAATCATCTGTTAACTCCAAATGATTCTAACAGATGTCGATACCTTTCGACTGGGTTGAGTAAGTAATCAATAGATGGCGCTGCTATGGTAAATCTACGAACGTGTCATATAAGCTACATTTTAACAGTATAATTACCACGTGTTGTTGACGCTATAAAATTAATTAAATTTATTTTAAAGTTTTAGCAGGAATTTTGCAAAGTATTTGTGTTTGCGTATTTTTTTAATGATATACGTCGTAGTTTCGTGTTTATATAAGGCCTATCTACAAAATAAAAGCAATTCCAAAAAATTGTCAACATGCCTATTTAGGCATTAAGGGATGAAATGGGATAAAGTGGGACGAACGCGATGAGACCGGTAGATGGGAAATAATGGGACGGGATGTAACAGAAAGAAAAGGAGCCAGATGAGATGGGATGGGATACGATAGGAAAAGGGATAGTAGGTACTTAGGTTGAGTTCAGGAGTACAAAAGTTTGAACGGGAATAAGATATTTCTGGTGTGGAGTGGAGTCTAAACATCTAAGCACCCAGGCGAAGCTGGGCCGGGCCGCTAGTAATATATAAACATGAATAAACAAATTTACAACATCTTACTTCTCTAGTAATCCTTACATCACGAATATTGTATTAGCCAATATCAAGGATTTAATTCACTGACCAATGGCGATGTATTTCATTCTACGTCTAATTTTTATTCAGCCACAAAGCAATCTATTCACATCAATTTCACGCAAATATGTATCTTCTGATTTAATCCTTACACACACAGCAAATATTATTTCGTTGACAAACTGATACCGGTATTTACATTAATGAAATTCACGAATCTTGCATCTACGTCATTGGTTAATTTCATCGTTTCCTTATTATGTGCGTATAAAATCGCGTTAAATATTAATAGCATGGTATTTCGCGGCCGCCCTATCAGATTCTTTGTATTGAATATGTTTGTGGTAATGACGAGTAATGACGACGCAAATTTTGATTAGAATTAAAGAAGTAATTTCAGATTGACGGCATTTCAGTTCAGGAACGTTTAGGTATCAACAAATACTTGTTTCTGAACTAATTATAAGACCACAAGTCTCTTGAAGTTCTTGACATGACATCAGACACGTAACCCAGCCGCAGGACAATGTGTATGACTATTAAGTTTATTTATGAATTTATTAATAGCCGAATTAGATCATTGTCCTCTTATTGACTGACAGTCGAACCTTATAAATAATGAATAAAAAATGCCAGCATCTGTATTCTGTAGTATTAGGTACGTATACATTCATAAAGACTAACGCGTAAGGCGTGTTACATCTACAAGTTTATCTTATTCATCATTAGCTGTTTAAGCAATTCACATCTTTTATGTAACCACACGTGCCTGTGTAAAGTGAGAACGAAGTGCATACAAGATGTTAGGCTTCTTATAAGGAATGGTTTTTATTCCATGGATGGATAAATATGTACAGGCTGGTTAATTTTAAATCGTAGGACGTACTTGATCATCGATGATCGAGATTCATAAAGTTAGGATAGAGGGCTGTGAATGTGTAGACATGGGTTCAGTCTGGATCGGGGAATTCACTTTGCGGGGATTTCTGAATTCAACAACCACGGTGCGTCCAAAACTGGATGATTTCCAGATAGACATTACGCAATCAGGTCATAAAAGTATACGGGAAATCATTATGGTGCATGCGTCGTAGTCATGTTTCGCTGGTTCTATATAATTATTGATATGGGAATATAGTTATACTAATGTTATTCTTTGGTTTGTTTCAGGTATGTAAAGTGACATCAATAAATAAGGAACTAAGGTAGCAAAATTTTGATCTGCCGACAGCAGTTAAGTAAACTTGATGACAATTGACACTTTCTAGTGTATCAGTGTAATGGAGTAAGCTGGCTGGCGGCTGTGACACGATGAGCTGTGGGTTCTATTATTGCACAGACAAATAATTGTAGGATTAACAAACATTTGCTTATAACCTAAAATTTGTAGGGCCGAAATGTCCCTCGTAGTTTATGATACCCACGACAAAACCGTACATTTTTCTCTTGGATCTTATTGAGTTTATGTAAAATCTAATCTCATTTCTGAGTTTTTGAAAACCTTGTTCCACCCGCAGTAATACATGGCAAAGTCAAAGTAACTTTTACAAAAATATTTCCTAACAAAAGGGCGCCATTTGTAAGTGCAAGATTCCCAGTATTCGGTGTATCATTGTTTGTAGTACACGCTTATTATCATTGTTTGATTGCATTGTTTATTTCCTGCACATTGATAATTGAATGCATACAATACGTGGTAACTTTTGAACAATACAATTAATCAATGCACCTTAACGTATTTCTTTTGTTCTCAAAAACAGTATGTAACTGTATCTTCATTCGCTTTAAAAGAATACAGTAGTTACAGCAATTGCCACAAGATTTCACTCTCATAAAGTGGAATATCCATGTAAATCGATTTCCGTATCAATATAATTCAAACCCAAAATTACTTTTAACTAAAACTTGACATAACAAAGAACTTCTACATTCAAACACTCATGAATGTCCGTGGAAACATTTAACACTAAACATCCTTATCAATTAGCACCTCCATATACGTAAATGAGGAGGTAAAACAACAAAATTCTTTAACTCACCGTTTTGGCGAGTATTCATGTAAAATACAGTTAGTGGCTAGGACTTGCGGTTAAGGAAAAATACTTTACTGAAATGCTAACAAGTACTGAGAACCGCAGGTGTCCTAGCCATTCATACATACCTAAGTCCTAAATTACGAATTGCATAAAATTTCCAATAAAGGATAATGTATTATCAAAAATAATTTATAATTATGATACAGAGGATTTCAAACTTAACGGACCACTGTAATTGCAATTTGAGATGTCATATCCAGCAAAGGACTTTTATAAGCTGGTAATGATGACGATGATGAGATTATACCAATACTCCATGAATATTGCCTTTTGAAAAAGCTTTAATGAGCATCGCATTTAATAGTAAGTGATATTTGAGCATAGAATTTGGAAGGAACGTGAGAAGTAAAGATAAGCATTAATATACCTAAAGCAGTCATAAAATTTGATAACATTTAAGCTATAATTAACAAAGTATTTGTTTAGAATTTTATTGGCGCGTGCAAACAAAGATCTTACCTAATTTACGGAGCACATCATTCTACGATTGTATGAAAAACTAAATTTTACGTAGAGACGGATATCAAGACCCGCATTAAATAATATGTGTCATGGTTAAGTGGAAATATCTTCGGATCAAACGAAAAGTGTTTTAAAATAGCCAAGAATTATTACGCTCAATGACTTACTATATATATACATCACTATCGAGAAATTATCCAACCTCTCCTAGTAAAACTATTTTCATATTTTTTAATTTTACGTGTGCGACCATCCTGTCAAACGAAGGAAGTCGATGTGTTGTATGTTTTCAATTCATTCGGCCTATTTCTATACGCAAATCGCGTGTTTTATTCTACCTATCATTAGATGTAATGTGTTTGTTTACGTAAGAAAACTGTCACATGTATTTACATGAAAAAAGTTCGCGGAAACATATTAAATTAAATTATTGGTTGGCTCAATAGACGTAGTTTAGATGTTTGTTGCTCATGTGATCAAACATATTTACAAACATTTTTTGACGCATTCTCTTACTTAATTTGTTATTTCATTATTTTAGCCACCCTCTTTATGCTGCATTCCGCTATTCAGTGGCTTAAAAAGGGGAAAGAACGATTGCCACCCTGATTATGTATGTAACATAAACATTCATGCCTTTATCCCAGAAGGGGTACACAGAGGTGCAACCAGAACACCCACGTTTCGTCTTGTGTGTTCCGTCCCACGATGTGATAGGGGGCGAGCCTATCGACATATTGCGGACAAAATCCTGACTCCAGGCTGATAATAAATAGAAAAATCCAATATCACTTTACCCTGATCATGAATCATGCGATTAAAATATTAAATTTAAAACCACAGTTTAAGTGGTTTCAAGAACTATTGGTGAGTCGAAAACAAACAACTGCTCTTATGCAACCATAATATACGAGTACAACTAAAACTAGACAAGCAATTAGCTTGCATTAACCAAACAAGTAACCACAGGAAACATTGAGCATCTCGAGGATGCCACAATTGTTCTGTTTGGACAACTCGAATTAGAAACGGAAAGCGACCATGGTACAATTGGGTGACCATTTGCGTATCAAGTTCAGTGACGCGCGCACAAATTGCGATAATCGAGTATCGCAATTGATCGGTAAACAAGACAATTTGTATCGTTTAAACGCGTATCGATTGTGGTGACTTGTTTATCGTTATTGTATGATGAATGTAAGTGCTTTCCGTCTTTTGAATTGTTTTTAGATTGTTTATCCTTTGTAACGAAACTGCCATATTGAAGCTGGAATAGGAGAGTGAAAAGGTTTGATCAAGTTCTGTATTCTTGCAGAAAATTATTAGTAACTTTATGAAAAGTGAGCGAGTTTGGATTGTGGTTATTCCTAGTTTGGAATGGAACCACGCCATTGCCGCAGGGTAATACATTTTGTAACCTTAAAATTCTCTCCTGTGTTCAGCTACATTATTCTTAAACCCTTATTGCATAATCATAATTTATAGTTTCACTTTCAATTCTCAGTTCCAGAGACGTAGGATTAAAAACAAACGATGATAAAACTATAACTTAGAAATAAGTTCTTTTGTAGTATTATAATAGGCATAACAATTCAATATACATTGAAATTGAAAAACTATTCGCATCACGCAATCTATTTGCAAAGTAAATATGGGAAGCCGTACTCACACTTTACCCTGTGACATTGGTTATGCAAATGTATTAAATAACACTAATCAGTGAATGTACTTAATACAGTATTTTTTCGATAACTTCAAAATGTTTGGAGATATATAACTGATGCTTAAAATTATGATGAGGTAGCAACTTGGTCTTGAACGCAGCATTAACTGACTTTCCATTGTGTTTTTGTATCATATTAAAGTAGTTTGTGTGCCTTTAGTGAGATTATGAGACTGAAATGAAAAAACTGCGGGTTTCAGTGCATGCTCAATTTGTAGTCAGATGGCAGGTGCCATGATTTTTTGATTTCCCTTTTAATAATACCTACTACAAAAAAACTACGATATATTTACAATTACTATTGTATCTATGTTAATATTGATTGGTTCCAAAAGAACTACCTTCATAAAAAGGACGATAAATAATTAATTAATGGTAACTAATGCATTTTCTACATTAATCGCAATAACAAAACACATAATATGAATACAGTGTAACTTGCGTACGTTGGTATAATAGAAAAACATATTTTTGCATAATAAAATAAATTACGAGTTTGTTTTTCAATCCTTACGCATGTTACGTGTGTTTTTCAGGCGATAATAATAAATAATGTGTTAAAGCAAAAAACTTACGAGAAAGTAAAATTTTCAGTATTTACGAAATATGCTGCAATAACTGAGTTTTAAATGATACATCATGTGGTTTGACTATGTCATTAGACATCAACACGCTTGTGCATTCACGTTTCGGTAGAAATTCTGTATAATACTAGCTTATAGCTATGTCGATGAATGCAATTCTAAAACTTTTAAAAATTTTAATGAAATCCATTTTTCTAAGATGGCTTCTATTTTTTGGTTTCGTATTAAGGTTGATTGGGGGGACGTAAGAATTTGTTTCTAGATTTCATACTACTAAATCCATAGATCAGTGTGGTATTAAAAACATTCAACGAAACTAGTTTTATTTGATAAGTTTCTAATACATTTACGATTGCATTTCTTCCTTCTTTAGTTCTTTCAAATTGGCCTATCGAGCCTAATTCATTCTTTTTATAAACGACGTTGGTTAGCTGGTCTTATAGACCAACCTCCAGATCTTGCCGTTCCCTATATTCTTCTCTGCCTATCCTACTATTCTTTCAAATATTTCAATCCATATTTTCGTTGGCACATTTTGACTTATGATATATTGAAATATTATTCGATTAGTGAGATAAATTTCAATATAAAGCAGTCATATTCCGGTGCCTTGCACGTAAGCAGGCATGTGATTTTGTGACGTGGGTTCCAGAACCAATAATAACCCGGGTTATATGAAGGATTCCAGTTTTGATTTCAGTTTTATTGGGAGTGTTTGTTATTGTGAAATTTTATCGCCTCCATCTGGAGGCGATAAAATTTGAGCTGGCTGCGGTTGAGAATGTAATAATCTTGAAGAAAACTTCATCTGTAGTATACAAATAGATACTTCCTGTTGTTGATCGGACAAACCTTTAGTCACAGAATTAATTCAGTCAATAAGAACCATTGATTTTCAGACGTCAGAAATTTTAGGATACTGACAATTAAATTCATTGAAATCTTGCCTGTTATTCTCCTTCTAGTTAACAACACCGTGATATCAGTATTTCTTGTTTAACTAAAACCATATACGGTTAACGCAGTCTTATTAAGACAAACACGAGACGTTGTTACTAAAACGAAGCGCCTTGATCAAACGCGTCGCGAAACTACGGCGAAATGCAAAAACATTTAGGTCAAACATACTCGAATGACATTTCAGAATTCAAAACAGACAATACTACGTAGAATACGTTACAATCGAATGTGTCACGAAGGAAGTTTCAGGAATTCAGCGCGTGAAAGTCGATGAATAAAGGAATATTCCATTCAAAAGCAACGTGAAAATTTCGCGTTACCAAGCAGTAAAGCGCATATTTCTGTGTTTTGCGAACTTGACCTTCGCGCTGACGTCAGCACGGCGCGCCCCCAAACACATGAAAAAGTGGAGTGTGACGTCAGAGCCGCGTCGGATGTTAGCCGTTAACAGTCTACGCCGTGGACTTTGGAATTATTCTCCAGGCGCCGCGACGGCAGTAATTGATGAGATTCGATTTAAAATAGACGCGAGCTTTCCACGTGTATTGAATAAGGTTCTGGCTTCGGTTATAAAGTAATCTATTGGAGTTTCGGCTATTCATAGTCATATTATCAGCCATGATGTATTGATTCCATTTCAGTTAGGAATCTGTTTGGTTATTTTTGATAATGATTTTGTTATTCTTATTATTGAATTCGATACTGATCGTTCGATTAATTCCCACATGAGGAGATGAAAGCATTTCTGAAATTTAACCTACTCTACCTGTAGTACTTTGTGCCTCTGACGTCATAACACGCATCAAATCATCATCATCATCAAACATAGGATATAGTTACATATTAATATTTACAAAGATTTCCACAATGTGGTTGGAAGTAGCCTATTTGCATTAATATATAAGTATTATTCCACATAAATTATCCTGGATTATGAATGATGCATGCTTTCGTCATCGCTGTTAATTAATATGGTGCAAATATGCAACAAGGCACATGATCAGCATGTAAGCTTCAATTACATATGTGATGATTTGCACGTATGACCTATATCAGCACATGTGTTTGTTCCACGGTTGGGAATGGGCCTCTTCTATGGCAGAAAGGTGTTAAGCTTCATTCGACCTTTCCTCAGAAGGTATTCCAACAAGTAGCTGTGAAATTTTCCACATGCTGAAGACCTATGTTCAGTGGATTAGGAACCTATGACGAAATGGAAACCTCTTTTCACCACATTGCCCCACTTGATGGACTTCACACGCGTTTGAAACCCTTACGAAAAAGTCTCAGGAGTGCAAGTTTACTCACGACGTAGTCGTTTGTTATGACGCATAATTTCCCCACCTTTTGCAAGGAAAGGGAAAATACTACGCAGATAACATACACTAGTATTACGTAAGACAATAAATACTAATATGTAAGGAGCTACAAACTACAATCTTCAAGTGGTGTTTCAATGTGTCATTTTGTTCAATGGAGCAAATCATTCTAATATGTTTATAGAGTTAAATGGCGTTATTGAGAGACGCTTATGTCCAGCAGTAACGAAGATAGGCGATGTTAACAATAGTAAATATACAGGGTATATCCAGACTGCAGCCGAAAACGAAGCCAGGTGACAGTTTTAGTGAGTTTAGATATAATGCAACTAAAATTTGCGCAAAAAAAAGCAACAGGTTTTTTTGCATATTTTTAAATATCGTGTTTGGATGGTATGTAAAAAATTACAACAATTTTTTTTTAATTTTTGGTTTCATTGTGTCTGTAATCACTAAAACTATTACCTGGCTTCGTTTCCGTTGCAGTCTTGATATACTCTGTATAATTTAATGTTTTAATTGACTTCGTAGAAACACAACTTTATTGCTTGGTAGAAGAAACAACTGATCACGGAAATAACGAAACCCCTGAAAGAGTCAACAATGAAATGAAATACAGCTACATTTTTATATTAGTACGCAACTAAAAATACAATATATTGCCCAATATAAGTCCAACTTTCTATTACGAACAGTGATAAAAAGGGTCTAGTCCAAAGAGCATACGTAAATTAAATGTTTCCATATACTTACTATGTATTTTAATTTAATAAACACATTTAAAAACAAACAATTACAGCACATTTACAGTTAATATATTCAATTAATTCAGACGATAATACCTGACAATCCGCGAGACAACACACAAACAGACATAACGGAATGTACATAATCACATCGTTTCGTGTTAGCCGACATCTGTAACAGGTTGTAATCACTTGAAGAGGCTGTTTGTAAACGTGTGAAACGTTAATGCCACATTTATAGTAGCTATAATTACTATTAATATTATGTCCTATAGACTGTATTTATTAAATAAGTACCTCGTATGTGGAGTGTGTTCATATACGAACGTTCTTAAAGAGAATATTTGGAAAGATTGTCCATCAGAATTCAGAATTTTAGATAGTTTTTTTTATCCTTACATTGTAAGACATAATCACTAATTTCAGGTTTTGTAGGATCGAAAATTCGTTCGTAGTTTCGATACGATACGCTTACTGTGAGATAGGGAAAACGAAATTAATAAAATAAAAACATTTTCGTACACAATTTGTCTTTTGACTGGAATACTTTACGTGTTAAAAATATACTTAATGAGTATCGTGCATATAAAAAACATTAACACACATACAATGACTTTTTCCCAGAAGGGGTAGGCAGAGGTAAAACCAGAGCCCCACATTTCGCCTTGTATTTTCCGTCCCGTTATGTGATAGGGGGCGAGCCAAATCAGGCACAAATTCCTGACTCCGAGCTAATAATGAATAGAATTGCCCTTCCCGGGATACAAACCCAGACCTCAGCTTTGTAATCATACCGTCATACAACTGCTTCACCGAGGCAGTAATTACCACTGATGTAAAAATACCTGGAAAGCTTACAGGGACAGCATTATAAAATTCATCTGACATAACAGAGATTCTAAAGCGCTATTTCCACGGGGAGAGTTTCTCGCGGCGAGAATCGTATGCGATTATCGCGTGACATAACCGCCATAGATTATCGTGTTCTGACAAACGTTTACACGACGCGACTTTTTTATATCCTTACGATAATCGAATCTTTGAGGCGAGAAACTCTCCCGTGTAAATAGGAAATTTGGAACTCGCAAAGCTAAATAGCCACCTGTTAAAATCAGCAACACGAACCACTCCTGATTTATTTATTAACACCAACTTATTTTTGAATCACGAAAATATATTTCGTGGTGTAAATTTTTACTATAAACTGACGATATAATATATTTGCCTTTTATTACGTGAATAATATAATGTGAATTGAGTTTTGGCGATCCGGTTCGGTTTATAACTGGATGCATCTGGTTCACGCACCTTGACAGGAATAATAATCGTGAACATTATCTTCTGGCATTCAAATCATGTTATATAAGTATTTTTATTTTATACGTAAAAGTCTCGTGGCCTGTTCGAGGTCAAATAGTGGGGATATTGTCGCCAGATGGTACGAATTAAAATATCTTCTCAAGTAAGGTTGAAAATGTTGAATTCTACCGGTGTACTGAAATATATTGCTTTAACTCTCTATGGCGATAGGCTCGCCCTCACTCTCATATCACATCGTAGGACGAAACAAACAAGGCGAACCGTGGGTGTCCTGGTTGCACCTCTGCCTACCCTTCTGAGATAAAGAAGTGATGTTTATGTATGTAACTCTTTATGGAATAGTCTTCAGAATCCAATGGAGTTTTGGATTGTCACAGACTGTTCTAAACACTAAAATATATAGGTTTTGAACAAAATTACGACATAGCTGTATAAGCTTTTGAACTATTAAAAAATAGAGTTTAGAGCCGACATGTGTAAGAAAACGTTTTACATATGAATGAATTATTATTTGTTGTCAATTTCTGTTTACTTTACCTGATTTATAAACATAAAATAAACAATTACAAACAACAAGACACATACTGACAATAATTAACTGTGACACAATAAAATGTTGTTTACGCGACAATGTAATGGTGCCATTCATCACTCTGCCCTTTAGTATAGTCATAAACGTCGCCAATAAACGGTATTCTATGTATTGTTATATTTATATTGAAGTCCGGCAAACGAATAAAAGGCTCACCTAACCATGATCATAAGGGACCCGTGAAAATCTACACTTGGATTTTGATACACTTGGATCATCGTAGCGTTGCTAATCTTTCGAAATGAGTGAGAAAGGGAAAGAACATTATGAAAAGAGGAAAGTGTCATTGGACCTCTGACAATCTCACTCACCGAACGAAACACGGCAAAGCAACTTCACGTTGGTTTTCTACTAATAATTATTCTTAACATTATCCGAATATTACGAATGGTCGACGCAACGTGATTTTTATGCACGTGCCTGTATTGACTTACGACTTTATTCAGAAGTGCAAATATTGGTCTAGTACTGGTCGGCACTAAGACAATAAAGCGAAATATCGACGATGCAAACATAAATACATACGAGAGTTTTTGTAGATGAAACGACTCCACGTGATTTCTAAACCAGTACATTGCATTGGTTTTAGGAGGCATACATGGTAAAAAGTTCATGGCCGAAAATGTTACTTGATTTTCAAAAGAAATACATTTTATAAACAGAAAAACTTTATTAATTTGAATGAGATGCACTGAGCTCTTACGCACGAGCATTTTCATTTCTAGAAGAGAAGTACTAATGGTGCTAAAATGCTGCAGTTTATTACCATCTAGGGGTCTAAAATGATACAATAAGCTTTTGGTACACTTTTGCCGATATACGCCTTACCTTCGAAATTAATGATCGGTGCTAATTGCTAAGGATTTCGATAATAAACCAATGAACATAAGTCAAATGTGGGTGTGTCGATAAACCTTCGACCTCGTTGGTAAATTTTCCAGATCGATCCATAGATATCAACCAATACCATTTATTATTTTGGCCGTTATAATTCATTGATGAAGCCTAAATTCCATCAATAAAAACATTGGCATTGAAGATCATTGCGTGCGTCAAACGAAATTGTTATAGATGAAATCTAGCATATACAGTTTGAGAGTCAATCAGTGTTAAAGACAATGAGCTTCCTGGTGTGACGTGACTGCCCCCCCTCCCCAGGTCAAGGTCGGCACCGCGCGACCGATGGTGCGATGTGACGTAGTTACTTGTTACCAAACATGAGCCGGTATTCGGTACCGATAATATTGTATAACATACTTTCCTGTTGATAGAAATGCCAATATGCCAATAGTAATAGGATCGTCGAACCTAAATCCATTAGGAGACTGAAAATTATACAATTTTTTACCTAAATAATTATGCTGACACAGTAAAATACCTGGACAATAATCATAGTGTGCAACAGCGCCATCTTAAGTGGCTATTGTACTTCCTAAACTTAGTTTCATTCAAATATAATTTTATTCGGTTGTTGGACATATTACTTTGTATCTGATGTATACTACATATTATCTATTATGCAATGTGACATTCTAACATTAAACATTCAAGTCACAATGTTAGCAATAATTGTTGTAACAATACAAAGCAAGAAGTCAGTCCAAAGGTTTGCACATGTAAATGACAGTAACACAGCGACTTCATACTATTCATTACTTTATAAGTCTGTGGATGTTACAATTTTATTCCATTTAACATATCCAAGAGCCCCGGCAATAATTTAATCTTAATTTTATTGGGTCCTTATTCTCTCTATTTTTTTTATTATATGGTATTAAAAGGTGAAGGTTAAAAAATTTATTAAACCCTCATTATGTATATCATGGTATTGCGGTTCAAGTGACGACTATAGTGTGAAAGGGGTTGGTTGCTTGATGACACCAATATGACAATGTGATTACTAGTTAATATTTACATCTTTCTTTAAGTGAGTGGCGGCCTGTTGCTTGTTGGTAACAGACCAGACGCGGCAGCCTACAGTCATGATCATGGTAGTTGCGGATTTAAATGACAGGTCACACCTCTTACTTTTTGGAGTCATGTGTGTATTGATAGTCAATCACCATGCACTATAACAGGGAAGGAAAACATCGTGAGGAAACCTGCATACTATAGGGATTTGTACAAATTTCTATGGTATGAAAAGTCTGCCAACCCACACCAGGCCAGTGGGGTGGACTATATGGCCTAACCACTCTCAATCGTACTCTCGATTGTAGAGGAGGCTCGTGCCCTGCAGTGGGTCGTGTATGGGCTGATACAGTACAGTACAATAATGATTTCCACAGTGACCTGTTGGAGGCAGCCTGCATCCAGCGATGTCCCGCGACCTTTACCAGGTCGTCACATTAACCATTAACACAAAACTTGAATTTAAGTAAATATAGAATAAGTTAATTTAGGTTTTAAAACAAATATATATATATTGTAGGAACAGCACAAAGTATAACCAACTTATCCCAAATGCTTGTATTAATTATTTTTATTTATATTGTTAATAAAATGATGGCAGTTCGATCAAAACCAGATTTGCATATATTTAATCTACATTATACACAAAAAAAAAATACAAATGTATATATTTTGTATTACACTTATTTATCACATATATTAACATTTAAATTTATAATACATTCTATTAAAATGTGGTAGAAAATGTATTGAGCGTATCCTTAATCCTACTTACTTCCATAGATGTTTGTAAACAAATACATATTGAACAGCTTAAGAACCGAACTAGTAGTGGTTTAGAAGCGGAATAACACGGTTTCAGTCACATGTGAGCTGGCATGACGCGCGCACGTATATAAATATGCGTAGCGGTCGTGTTTATTTGAGTAATGTGAATATTACAGTGGTCAACAGTACATATGTTTTAAGTTCAAAATTTATAAGTTTTTTTGTGATTTGATTATTAAATATTTTTTTTATTTATTATTGATTAAATTGTCTTTAAAATATTTTAAAGGTGTGTCATGTCTATACCTATGATATATTTTAATAATTTTGTAATAAATGTTATATCGAGTTAACATTTTTGGTGTAATGTATATGTGTATGTGAGTATTTTTAAATATTTTAATTGGATTTTACGATAATTACAATGTAGTGTAGACATTATAATGTCTACAATGTATATATACAAGAGATATAATATATTATATTAGTAATAAAATTAATACTATTCTAGTCACTATCAGAGTGTGAAGAGGTTATCATAACTAAAACATAAACATGTGTACTTATGTTCTAAAAATAGCTTAAACCATAAAAATTATTACCAATAATAAATTATATACAATAGATATACGTAAATATTCCGCATTTACCAAGATTTATAAGAGTTATTGATAAAATTCTAACCTATAAAACTGATTACTGCTCACGAGTTTTCTTCACGTAATTTCTCGTTAATCTACCGATTTATTTATCAAAGCTAACTAAAATAGTTAGTTGGAAATGTTGTTACAAAATGAACAAATGTATTTTTGGGAAAACGCTATAAAATACTCATGGATAAAACTCACCTTCGACATCATTTTTGAACTCTTGTTTCGACATCTTTATAGAGACACTAACATAATATCACATTCACAGACACAGAAATGCTTATTCACGAGTTTAAAATAGACTAAAGAACGTAAAAACAGAAAAATCTAATAAGCTCTCAGCTGTTTTTGTAAACAATTTAATGACTTTGACATTATATTTTGTGTGGTTGGCAAACATGCATCCTGACACAAAAACCCATAGACAACATTGATATTTATTTCTGTTTCATCTTTCAGGAGGAATTTATTCTTTGGATCTATTAATTCGCCCTTTATTATAAAGATTTGAGTTTTCATTTAATTGATAAATGAAGTGAATAAATAATCCCGTTGATATGCATTGCTATTCAGAACACGTTTAGGCGAGTGTCGCGTTTGTACATGACGCCGCGC
This sequence comes from Theretra japonica, assembly GCA_033459515.1. Taxonomy (NCBI): domain Eukaryota; kingdom Metazoa; phylum Arthropoda; class Insecta; order Lepidoptera; family Sphingidae; genus Theretra; species Theretra japonica. The sequence continues at coordinate 1,875,873 of CM065942.1, forward strand.
CGCGCTGCGACCATAGATATAAATTATCTGGATGTTGGCTACAATCACGTCAAGCGTCGGCGTTCTACGAAAGCTGGATTTGATTGATCGTGCTAGATCGTGCCAATTGTCACAATTTTACGTTTTGTTTGAATAAAACGTGGTAATTTCAAAACTAGTCAAGTTTCTGGTTGTTTTGTGGGAAGGAAAATACTCACTCGTGCATATAATTTCAGATGCTGACGAGAATGTGAGCACACCGACGAAGGAAAAGGAAGATATTTTTTGAAGAAGTTTACAGTAATAAATTATATTCACGATGTCTGCGGCTGTTGTTGAAAACGGTCAAAACATAAATGATGAGACGCGGTGAGTTAATTAATTTGTTTGAAAACCTATTAATATCACCATTACTCGTAGATAGGTTGTTTTGTATTGTTTTTGTTTTTCGTAACACACGAAGATATATTTTTCAAGTGCGGGTAGTTCTCTAAACTTGTTCAATATTTTTATGTATAGTTATTTTATCTAAGATATAATAAATAATAGAATTGCTGTTATCGTCATGCGCATGGATGCAAGCGTGGTAAAAATGTAATCCCGGTATTTCGGCCAATCGTCTTTGCCGAATTCTCCCCTCCTATCTTTTACAGGGGGCCATCTTGTTTATTATGCGTCTGGTGCATTTTTTGTTACATAATTGTATTTTGAATTTGGGGATATTCAATAGGGAAACGTATTGGTTTCACGATATTTGAAAAAACAATAGATATTCCCGCATTTTTGAATTACTAAACAAATTCAACACTGCAAAAGAAATAGTTCTCATTGCGTGAGCATAATAACACAATGTTATTGTAATACTTACCCTTTATAAAGATACACATCCCCGACTTTAATGAATTTATTTTTTAATTTATGCAAATTAGTCTGCTGTTTTAGAGCTTTTGTAAAGTTAATGTGGTCGTTGACGCCGCGGGTTCGAATCCTGCACCTAAACTGTTCTTCTTACTGTGAACTAATAGTCTCGCTGTTTTTATACCTAAGATATAAAACTTGAAGTTTGTACCTATCATAATATTATGTCTGGACTATTGACTATACTTTATATAATTTATTTACTCAAACTTGTATTTTTCCGAGCCATATTTTTTCATATTATACGCGTTAATTTATTTAATGTACCGAACGTCAATAAGGCAAACTGGCGCAAAGCTCTCAAATGTATGGTAAACACGCAACATTTATATCATTTAAGTACCTAGAGGAAAATATATAGGGAAAATCAGATATCATTTTTAGTAATGTTACCTTTTATTAATAATCACAGGGCTTTATAATGTCCATACTAAGAACAGCGAAGGTTAGATTAATTCGCCATTATGTCTGTATCGGCTCAGATAGGTCCCACTGCCGGACACGACCCTCCTCTACAATCGAGAGTACGATTGAGAGTGGTTCGGCCATATAGTCCACCACGCTGGCCTAGTGCGGGTTGGCGGACTTTACGTACCATAGAAATTCTTGCAAATCGCTATGGTATGCAGGTTTCCTCACGATGTTTTCCTTCGCCGTTATAGTGCGTGGTGATTGATTATCGCTACTATGTACCTATACTATAATAATAATATTTCTGGAAAAGGGGTAATGAAAAATAAATAAATACATCCATAGATAGTCCGGACGCCACACTAAGATCGAGTCTTGTGTGGTGGGTATCATGAACTACGGGAGACTTTTCAGTCTCACCAACACCCAGATCCGAAACAAATACCTGTGGATCACACAAATATTTGTCTCGGTGCGGGGATCGAACGCGCGTCCTCACGTTTCACAGTCGGCGTCTAACCAACTGCGCCACGGTGGCTGTCAAATGTTCTAAATGTAGCCAGCAACACGGCATAGTGAAGATATGGAACATTTAGCTCCAGCTGGTCCATCCTTTTCCCCCATCAAAGACCTTTAACATGTTGACTGCGGCACAAACACACACGCTGTGTGTTACCTGTTTAATACGCCCAACATTTACTAGTCAATACTCAATAGTTCACGTTTTTGACGCCGCATTTTATGTGAATACTACGTCGTGGCGTAGTTGGTTAGATGCCGGTTGCGATTAAAGCGGACGCGGGTTCGATCCCCGAGACAAATGTTTGTGTGCTCCACAAGTATTTGTTTCAGACCTATGTAGTCTGCATTTATAGACCGAAAAGTCTCGTAGTTTCTGACACACACGACAAAGCTAGTATCTCAATTTAGGGTCAGGATTAGATATAATAACTGTCGAGTGTCGGATGTATATGATTGTCTCGATGGCGCAATTGTACTACGGTGTGATCCCAAAGCTGAGGTCTCGGGTTCGAATCCCGGGTCGGGCGAAGTGATATTAGATTTTTCTATTCATTATCAGCCCGGAGTCAGGAATTTGTGCCCGATATGACATTAGGCTCGCCCCCTATCACATCGTGGGATGGGAAATACAAGCCGAAACTTGGGTGTCTTGTTTATACCTCTGCCTGCTCCATCTGTGAAAGGCGTGAGTTTATGTATGTATGGATGTATATATTTATTATTGATTGTTCTTTCCAGAGGCCAAACTTACTACTTCCCTCGCAGCGGCTCGTCCGCCACACCATGGCAGAGGTTGAGCCTGTTCATGTCCATCTACTGGAAGTCCATCATAGTGGTCCTCACTCCACTTGTGTTTCTACCTATACCTATACTGAACGATGGACCGGTAAGCATTTGTATTTATTTATTTATTTTATTTAAATCATTATTGTACTGAAAAAAAAAATTACTGCATACAGAAATATAAAAAAAAATGTATTTATATTGTTTATAATGTTTATTTATAGATAATATAGATATGGGGAAATTTTATTAGCAGTCATTTATAAGTTTATTAAATTGATATCTATTTTTTTTCATGAATGTTCATGGTAGACCATAGTGGCGGTACTTCCATACAAGCCCAAAAGCCCGGCTTGCCCTACTTAATACGCAAATACAAGATAATGAACAGAAACCATTACATTCAATACATTACAGTAATTTATTACGACACATATACCATTTTTGAATTTACCGCGTTCGGTCGCGTCGCGGCGCGGCGCAATTCAATGAAACGCAACTACGAGCGACGGAGCGCCGCCCGCGCCTCGCAATGCTTGTATTAAATTCATTCAATAATTTAACCTCTCGCGTAGCTTCACGCATTTTCTAAAAGACGTAACTCGCGTTCTTTAAATGTCTCTTTCTCTCTCGTGTGCTTTTACGAGGCTTTTGGAAACTCATGCTGTCTCTTTCACACTTAAGGTTGAAATGTTACACTCTGCCACTACGAATGTATAGCTACAGATATGCAACTATAGCAATTTGTACTAAAAAATCAAACCGTTTAAGCCCAGCTTCGCGGAGTGAACATCGTACGTTTGAAGGTCGTCACGTGTAACATTATTCGTTTAGTAAATTATATTTGTTATTATTAAATTATGTTTGTTCCTTTTTGAAATTATTTTATAATTTTTTAGGTAAAAATAATGTGGTTTTTATATTTTTTTAATAAATTGTAATTGCATGTTGTAATGTTTATTTTTACGTTTCGTTTCGCAATTTCTGAACGGATTCGTACTAACTTCATAGGTGTTTTGGCATTGTGCAATTGTAAATAGTTCTGTTTTTAGGTTAATGATTAGTTTTTTATGTTCATTAAGCTTTTTGAAACTAAAATGAGTTGTATTGTTTCCTGTGATGGTTTAAGTGTGATGATATAAGTGTTCATTGCTGGTATAAAGGTAATTTAATTCGATTATATTGAAAAAAAAAACTGGCGCGAAAACAACGCCGGGTTTGTGCATTTCTTAAATTCGTGGTAAATTACAAGAGGCATTTATCAGCTCAGTTTAAAAAAACTACCTACGTAATTTGATTTCTACATGCTCCCCTTTAAATGAGTTATTAAATAGTCGTGTTTCACATGTTTTTCAAGCGACACTTGTATATTAGAATGTTTGTACTATGTATAATATAATGATTTTAATAACTTAGGTGGACCTTTCAAAAGGTATGTTATTACTTGTAATTCATAAAAACTTAGCGCTAATGAATTAATAATATTTTCTGTCCGCAATTTCGGTTAACTGCATAGTAATCACGGCAACATAGTAGCTACCGTTGTGCTAGTGTACCTACTAGAAGTTTTCAGTAGTTAGTGTATTACCAAGTTACGGTTGCATATCCACATGTAATCTATAATTTTATTAATCTTAATATTTTATAGATTGTTTGTTAGGTCTGCTGACGTACATTTGTTTTCTTCGTTCTTAGTATATTTTCCTTTTAAATCAACATGTATTATACTTTAAAAAAGTTTTGTGCTTGCCCTACTTCAAAACCCTAGGCACGCCACTGGTAGACCAAGATGTTTGTTAGATCAACAACCACCAATACTTGATTTAATCTTCCCAGTCACATTTACCATTCATATCCTATAAAAAATTATGATTTATATTTAAAAATATGATATATAGGTAGATGTGTAGATATGTGATAGTTTTTCATGCAAAAAATACCGAATGAATATAGATAAAATTTACAGCATTACAGATAATTATATACATAAATAAAGCATATAATTCATACCAGTAATACTAAAAATAAGTAAGTTGTATTAATGTACATCCATCCATCCATCCATCAGCCAAAGGAAGTCCACTGCTGCACATAGGCCTCCTCCAATGATTTCTACAGTGACCTTTTGGAGGCAGCCTGCATCCAGCGACGTCCCGCGACTTTTACCAGGTCGTCTGATCACCTTGTGGGTGGATTAATGTATATACTGTTGGAGAATCTGAATTCAATAAGTAAACACTATATTCTCTCCATTTTCAGGCATACAGATGCATGTATGTGGTCCTCATAATGGCTATATACTGGGTGTTGGAGCTCCTGCCTCTCCCGGTCACCTCGATGCTGCCCATAGTCTTGTTCCCAACTATGGGCATCCTGGACTCAGACAAGACCTGTGCAGCCTACATGAAGGAGACTAACATGATGTTCATGGGAGGGTTGATGATAGCAGCTGGAGTTCAGCATTCGAAGCTGCCTAAAAGGGTTGCCTTGTGGACCGTGCAGGTTGTTGGATGCTCGCATAGGAGGTGAGAATTTCGTTTCATAGATTTACGCTAATGTTACCACTGAAACAAAACGAATTCTTACAGATTCTATAGCGAATTTCATTTAATTTTTACATTTTTAACTTCCCGACGTTTCGATCACTTTACTGGCTGTAAAGTGATCGAAGAATTCGTTTTATATCAATGGATAAAATAAAATAAGCCCTTTTCATTCAACATGATAGAAGGCACGCGCCAAACAATGAATTATTTTGAAGGTCAAAGGGATAGATTTGACGTGATTCACACAGTCAAGTCTCCTATAACAGCAATTAAATTTTCGAAGCGAGGACACATCACGGCCACATTTCTCAGAATAAAATAAAATGGCTTTGAACCCAATTCCTTGTGACTGCTGTTAATTGGTTTCTGCTGAAACGGGTTTTCGTGTTGTTTGTTTTGAAATAACGCAATGGTTTATTACAGTAAAGTTGCAATGTTAATTCCAATGATAAGGTGTCTTTCTGTGAATGTTGGATTAAAACATTATTTGTTTTAGTCAATTTGAAAAGGGATGCTTCAGTTACGGTTAACTATATTAAAATTATTTATACGTTAGGTACTCGTATCGTGATAATTCTACTCTACATTAGTGTGGTTAAAGAATATTTTCATAATAGCAATACATCTAATGTCACAGCATAAAAACCAACCAAGTAAATAAATAAATAAATACATTCAACAGTCACATACATAGTCCTGACCCCACATTAAGATCAATTAAGTCTTGTGTCGTGGGTATCAGAAACTACGAGAGACTTTCCGGTCTCACAAACACCCAGACCCGACACAAATACTTGTGGGCCTAGCAAATATTTGTCTCGGTGCGTGGATCGAACCTGCGATCTCTCGTTTTACAGCCGGCGTCTAACCAACCGCGCCACGGAGGCTGTCGACTATTTATAATATATTAACAAAAATATTTTTCTAATAACATGCATGATTTCAGATTGAACTTCGGTCTGACGTTCGTGACGATGTTCATATCTATGTGGGTTTCGAACGCAGCTGCCACCACCATGATGGTGCCCATCGTGGAAGCCATACTTGAAGTGTTGGAACAGGTATGTACAAAATAGACTATATGCCCCAAATAGTCACACTATGAGATTGGGACAGCGGGTTGGAATCTAGAGATATAACTTCTATGCAAAACCAGCAGTGGACTGTAACGGACTGATGGTGTATTTATGTATGTAAATATGTAGATAAATAATAAATAAATACATAAATAAACTCACGCCTTTTTCCCAGAAGGCATAGGCAGAGGTTCTCCTGCTAGTAACCAGGTCAGCCGTGTTTCGCCTTGTTTGTTTCGTCCCACGACGTGATAGGGGCCAAGCCTATCGCCATATCAAGTACGAGTTCCTGACTCCGGACTGATCATGAATAGAATAATCCAATATCACGTTGCCCGACCCGGGACACGAACCTGAGACCTCGCATTGTAAACGTACCGAAGTACATCTACGCCACGTACGAGGCAGTATAAATAATAATTAGAGTTTACGGAATTACTCCTACAGTCAAAGACGTACTGGGTAGAATTTCGAAGATTGACCAGTCTACTCTAGCACCGGCCGGAATAGTTCTATATAAAAGAGATTAATATGACTCCATACTTAATTTATCTTTATTTACCTTGCAGCAAGGCCTTGGCGACGTCTTCATCAACAAGAAGAAGAACCCACTGCCTGAGAATGGAAAGGAAGTTAAACCCGCCAATGCGCCTAAGAACGTAGACGAAGAGTGAGTAATTTGCTTTGTATACAATAATATTTCGTGCGGTATTTCTACAACATATTTGAGATGCTAAGAACAAGATTCATTGCTTTGCTAGGATTCGACAAGGATATTAAAAAACAAATTGAGATACTTTTGCTTTAGGCAGATTGTGCCTCTTTTGTCCCGTGCATTAATCTTTTACGTGTCAATATTACTTGGCAAGATGTCTGTTCAGCTAACTGCTTCCTTGTTTCATATTTACTAAAGCTTTCATAGTTTTTATATAAAGGACTTTCAAATTTTGAACTATAACTGTATTGATGCTTTTACCAGTATAAATCCTCCACTAGTTCATTAGGGTAAAGAAGATAATCTCATATAGCAAAATAACCCATTTTCCTAATCACCCCAGGAGCCCGATGCCGAGCGACATCACGATCTGCTACTACCTGAGCATAGCGTACGCCTCCACTATCGGAGGGTGCGGCACCCTCGTCGGAACTGCCACCAACTCCGCCTTCAAGGGCATCTTTGATTCGTGAGTATTTTGTTTAATATTTTTTGTGAGGGTGATTTGGGATGGATGAGAATAATTTTGGATTTTGCTGTGTTATTAAAGAGGTTTAATAATCAAAGGTAGGCGCAGCAGTTGGACTTTGATGGCGGTTCTATAACTTCAGCAATATCATTAATGGTGGAGAATTGACAATTAAATTTTCTAGATATGTCACAAAGGGCAAATGTTTTCTAACCTTTTTGAGACGAAAGGTGAGCTGTTAATCTCCGTACTTCGAACGAGTTTGAAGGAGGTACGCCGATGTAATTGGCTTTCCAGCCTGACACGCTGCAGATATTTTGCCCTAGCTGAGATTGTAACAAATCTCTCGTCGCCACCAAGATATTATGCAGGCTGATATTGACATATGGTATTTAATTTAAATCACGTGTTCCTAGCCACCCCAGGTAACATTGTACCAAGTTGAAAAAAACTACCTGGTACTTTTGTCAAAAATCGCTATTTTAGTTTTCTTTGATCACCTCATATCCCATAGATAGACCCATAGGTATTTGTTTCGGGTCTGGGTGTTTGTGAGACCGAAAAGTCTCTCGAAGTTCCTGAAACCCGCGACACAAGACTCGATGTTAGTGTTGGGTCAGGCTTGTGCATGTGAGTGTTGGTGTATGTACATGTGTATGAATTGTGGTGTTGCAGCGAGTTCCCGGAGTACTCCAGCTCGGTGAACTTCTTCTGGTTCATGGCGTACAGCACGCCGCCCATGCTGCTCATGCAGCTGCTCATCTGGGTGGCGCTGCAGGCCACCTTCATGGGAATGTTCAGGTACACACCACCACCATTTTAAGAATTATAACGACGATAAACGGACATAAAACAAGAATTTATTTTGTTAAAATTAACTTTAATTTTATTCATTAAATTAGTAAATTAATTGCATATTTTTTGTCTAATATTACTTACTATATTATGTAATTATAGAAAAGTTTTCTTTAAAATACTCGTTATTGTAAATGGTTTTAAATATTTGTATATAAAATGTAAATGTAAAACACTGCGACAACACTAAGAAGACGCAATTTACACCGTTAATGTGTCCTTATTATCGATAATAATTACTTTAGTACATACCATAAGATTGTTATGTGACATAAGACACGTCTAAAGCGTTTTTTCACTCGTTTTAATCAGTAGTCCAACTAAATTCACAGACCAAACAGCGAAGCGGCCAAGAAAGTGAATCTGGCGTCCTCCGGCTCGGCCACTACAATGAAAGTCATCAAGGAACGGTACAGGAACCTCGGGCCTGCCACTTTCCACGAATGGGTGAGTCAATACTCATTACATACTTACTTTAACTCTCACCGCCGTTTAAACATAAATTAAGTGAGCCACACAAAATGAGCAACTGATGGATGACTCCTTACACTCTTCAATACAACATGTAAATGTTTTAAATAGCGCGTTACAATAAAATAAATAAATAAATATACCCAACAGTCACATACGAAGTCCTGACCCCACATTAAGAACAATTAAGTCTTGTGTCGTAGGTATCAGACACTAAAAGAGACTTTTCGGTCTCACAAACACCCAGACCCCAAAACAAATACTTGGGGGCCTCACAAACATTAGTCCCGGTGCGGGGATCTAACCCGCGGCCTCTCGTTTCACAGCTGGCGTCTTACCCACTCTGCCACGGAGGCTGTCAATATGCATGGTCCAGGGGCGTATCGTTTTGATTGTGGGGGGTAAACAAAGTGTACTTTAAAGCTAACTAGCGATTCGTCCCAGCTTCGCCTGTGTGCAGGTGTTTTTTGATTCCACTCCACATCACATACATTTTATTTTTTATACAAACTGGGAAACCCTGTATATTTATTATATATATAAACCTTCCTCTTGAATCACTCTATTTATAAACCGCATCAAAATCCTTTGCCTAGTTTTAAAGATGTAAGCATACATAGGGACAGACAGACAGCGGGAAGCGACTTTGTTTTATACTTTGTAGTAATGCAATGTAATGACATAGTGTAGAAAAAATAGCAACATAAGCAATAATTTTTCTGTTCACAGTCTTCCGGTTTGCTGTTCATCTTCGCCGTGTTCCTGTACACGTTCAGAAGGCCCGGCTTCATGCCCGGCTGGGCTGACATGCTCACCACCATGTTAGTGTTCTAGTACTCTCAATAGTTACTTGCCTACGATTTTCGTTTGTATACATGCAGTTCTTGTGCATCGACCGAGCTATATTAATTATGTTAACCAACAAGACTTCTATGATATCAATCATCAAGTGCATAGTTTCATTTAAAATTTTAGTGTTTCATTATGAGAAAAAATACAATTTGTCAGTATGCAGTTGAAAACAAAATCGCTCAGATTGCACTAAGTTGGTGTGATTGTTCAAGCTTTTGTTTTTGTTGATCGCTGATGCAAACCGTGCCAAACGGCAGGCCAATTGGGTATTTGACTGTTGTGGAAATCAAATATAGAATGTATTGGATATGATAGCTTATAAGGAAGCAATAATTATAGATATTTATTTACATTAAGATAATTTGTAAATATTTTATTTGTCTAAAGTAATTTCGCGATTTTTATCTGTTGATTACAAGTAATAAAACGCGATTGGCTGTCATAGCGAATAATGTGACGTCACAATTTACAGTTTTTCATTCATCTCTGCCACCGAGAACGTTTGCGTTAAATACGTGACGTCACTTTTTAAATGTCACGTGACCTATCGTTTTGGTGCTACATTTTTTAGTAATATATAAATGATGAAAAATATTGAAATTATTGCGAGAGGTATAGAATAATAATACCTAGATTTTATAAAACACTTTTCAGAAAATAGTCAAGTAGCCAATTAAATTATGTGTCTGATGTAATTTAATCTTGGTTTGAAGGAAAGTGAAGGATGGCGTGACGTCAATGTTTATCGTGGTGCTGATGTTCATCCTGCCAATGTCCGTGGACTTCCTCAAGTTCTTCTCATCGAGCTCTTCTTGTAAGTCATGTTCAAATATGTACCATTTAACGTAACTCATTTAAATAGCTGCAACTTGGAACATGTATGGGAATTTTATTGTGAAATTATGAGTTATTCCTTGAGAGAGGTGCTTTATTAAGCATGGCTGTATACTTTTCGCGAGATTAAATTTCGATATTACAAATGAGTATTATTTGATTTCCAAAAAATATAATTGGATGAAGGAGATTTTAAAATAATAAATAAATAAATACATCCAACAGTCACATACATAGTCCTGATCCCACACTAAGATCGAGTCTTGTGTCGTGGGTATCAGAAGCTACGAGAGACATTTCGGTCTCACAAACACCCATTCCCGAGACGAATATTTGTGGGCCTGCCAAACATGTGTTTCGGTGCGGGGATCGAACCCGCGGCCTCTCGTTTATCAAGCGGCGTCATACCAACTCCGCCACGGAGGCTGTAAAAGATAAATTATCTTTTGTAATTACATGTAGTATTTTAAAGGCATACTTGTCTAGGTATATATAAGTTAGAAGGAACACTGGTTTTTGTAAACATGTTTTATATCTTAATGTAAAATATTTATGATCCCTTTACAGATGAAGAATTGGCAGCGTCCAAACCATCCCCGAGCATTGTCACTTGGAACATTCTCAAGGAGAAAATCCCATGGGGCCTGCTGTTCTTGCTGGGTGAGTACATATTGTTTATTGTCATATACACTAATTTAAGACTATTTAGAAGGTAGATTACATAATACATATCCATGTTTAGTTATATCAATTCCATCAAATTTGTTGCAAAAAATATGTGTACAAAAAAGGGAAATGGGTCAAATTGTTTGTAATTATAATCCAAATGGACTCGGCTATTGCTCGCGAATTTGGGATTTACCATCCAAACACGATGATATTAAAAAAATTACAAAAATAAACCTATTGCTTTTTTTGAGAAATTTTTAGGTTGCATTTTGCCTGTAATCACTAGTCTTCGTTTTCGGTCGCAGTCTTGATATACCCTGTATAATATCCATAAAAAAATTACACGCATTATAATTTTAATATTCTCATAACTTATCCCCCTAAAATATATGATTTTTGATCCCCAGGCGGTGGTTTCGCCCTAGCCGAGGGCAGCAAGGCGACCGGGCTCTCTGCCATGATCGGCAACTCCCTGCAGGGCCTCAACGGCCTCAACAACGCTGTGGTGCTGTTGGTGGTGGTGCTGGTCACCCAGTTCATCACCGAGTTCACCTCCAACGTGGCTATAGCTAACCTCATACTGCCCGTACTGGCTAATATGGTAAGTGGTCATTTTGGTTTGTTAAATAGTTTGGTATGTGCATTTCAGAGGTGGTAGTTCAGATGACAAAAATGGTGGGGGGGAAACTAGGATGAAATTTACATTAGAAAATACAGATGGTCTAGAAAGAAATTAAAGTACTATATTGTGATGACGAGTTGGTGAAGTGAAAATCAAACTTCCTAACACAAAGGAAATCTGATTTTCCAATTTTTATTTATTACAATGTCTTAATCCTGAATCCTATTAGAAAACAAAGATTTCCGTCTATGCTTTACATAGTGTTCTGTTGGAACCATTTTACCTCTACAGCTGTCCTGTGTTTTCGGCTGCGGGTTCGATCCCTGTACCAAGACAAATGGTTGTGCGGCCACAATCAATTTTTTGAGGCCCGAAGCGAGATTGGAAAGCCTATGTTCAGCAGTGGACTTGTAGCTGAAGAGAAGAGGCCCGAAGTGTCGTGATTTTTGGTACCCACGACGCAATACGACTGCCTCGGTGGCGTAGTGGTACTACGGTATGATTGCAAAGCTGAGGTCTCGGGTTCGAATCCCGGGTCGGGCAAAGTGATATTGGATTTTTCTATTCATTATTAGCCCGGAGTCAGGAATTTGTGCCAGATATGGCGATAGGCTCACCCCCTATCACATCGTGGGACGGAATATACAAGGCGAAACGTGGGTGTTCTAGTAGCACCTCTGCCTACCCCTTCGGGGAAAAAGGCGTGTGGTTATGCACGATGCAATATGTCGCAATATGTGAATACATGTGTGACGTATGTTCGCAGGCCCGCGTGCTGCACATCGACCCGCGCTACCTGATGATCCCGGCCACGCTGGCGTGCTCCATGGCCTTCCACATGCCGGTGGGCACGCCGCCCAACGCCATCGTCGCCGGCGTCGCGCACATACCCACCTCCAAGATGGTAAATATCCCTTATTATCACTAACATATTCAACAAACATCATCTTGTAGATTAACGGTCTTATTCATACAGTTTTAAAACCATTAATAGTTATCGAATGTTTTGGCCCCTTTTGAACGATTTTTGAATTCATTTGAGCGATGACAAAACATTTGATAACTGAAATAGGTTTTAACACTGTGAATAGGGTCGTAAAATGATATAAAAAATTTAAAAAATATATTGAACAAGTATCCTCCTTTCTTTTAATTCTGTTAAAAAATGTATATTTAAGTAAATGTATGTAAATTAGACATTTACTCGAAAAACACAAACTTAATATAAACATATAAAAATAAATATCATAATTCCTCCACAGGCCGTCGGCGGTATCGGACCAAAGATCATCACCACCCTTGTCGTCTGGGGGGCCTACCTCACCTGGGGCGCCGTAATCTTCCCTCCCATAGACAATCTCAACCTGATTGCCAACGCTACCTCCGCGATCCCCACCGGCAACGTAACCCTGGGGTGCAGTGTGGCCTACAGCGCCCTGCAACACGTCGACAAGTTCAACTGCACCCTGCCGAAACTCGCTGACGTAGGACAAGGGTTGTACACGTGCTTTAAGAGTTAAGTAGGATTGGAAGCTCCTGTGGGGTTGGCGTGGGATTGAATTACAAGCGCTTAAAGGATGCTGTAGGATTTGGAATTTTAAATTGTATTATAAATATGTCTAAAATTATGGGAGTCAAATAATTGCAATTAGTATGGACAATATTTATTTTTCTATGCATATAAATACAAAAAAAATAGGCAAAATCATGTGTTAAAATAATAATTAATTAATCAGCATTATTTATTACGGAATAGTATTATAAAATGAACGCCTTAAGACAATATTTTTACCATTATCAAAAATCTGTAACCTTAATCCCACGGTCTTAATCTCTTCAGGGCTTAGTATAGATGGTATTCTCTAATTTATTTAATGTAACATGCTGTGTTACCAGTATAAAGATATATTTTTCTGCCATAATATAAGCATTTGTGTGGATAAAGCATTTACGCATTGGTGTGGTCACCCCACCGAATGCATTGCTAGACTATTGTGTACCGTTGCCTTTGTAGTTGGAGTCCGGATGGGACAAGATTCGATTCTTAATTATGTAAATGTATATCCAAAATATTTGCAGTGGTATTTAAAGAATTTGGAATTCAATTTTTGAAATATTTTTTGAACAGTTTGTGATGATGGTCAAACAACAAAAATGTTTCTATATTGGTTTGGGTTTAAGAAGATAAATTTGGTACCTAAATTATCTAGGTACATAACAGTCCTACAATTAAGATGCTAACTACCCACTGGTTTTGTAATAGTTTAATCATAAAAGTCCTAAATTGACACTAACTACACACTCCATTTTTCAAAGTTTAATTGTGCCAAATTATATTTGCGTATTACAAAGCGAAATTATTAGCAATGCAAATGCGAAATTATGCAACAAAGTAGGTAAATTCCTTAGAGTACCTTACTTGCGTATTTTGTAAATGAATAGCTGAATTTCATATAAATAATTACGCCTACAATTATTTGTATAAACTGTTTAACTATAGGGTGTTATTATATATCCAAATTAATTCAGATATGTTTAGTTGATACATACAGTAAATTACAAAAGTAGCCCAATGGTACTTGTATCCGAAACTAAGCCAGATTTGAAGGCCAGTGACATGAAACATACCCTTTCACCCTCCCTTGAGGTATGCTATCTTAAAAAAGAGTGTGTTGTGCCTTTCAGAATGTTTTAGCTAAATTTCGAAACATAATTATTTGGGGCTCAGAGATCTTATGATTTATAAGAATTTCAATGGTATGTAAAGTCCGCTAACCCGCACTTGGCCAGCGTGGTGAACTGTATGGCCTAACCTCTTTCAATCGTACTCTCGATGTAAAGGAGGCCCATGCCCTACAGTGGGACGTATATGGGCTGATACAGATACAAGTCTTTATATTGAGATTATAATAACACCCTAATAAAATCAATCCAATATATTTCAATATATAAAATATACAATAAATATTTTTATAAATATATTTTAAACATAATAGCGGATAATGCGGGTGAGGACTTATTTTATATCCATATTTATGTATAATGTGTATTTAAAATCCTTGCGGGGATGTTCCTAGTTTTAATAATATGATCTGATATTTTCGTGTGATGTGTATGTGTGGACGTATTGCCGGGTATTAAATTATATGCAGTATATAAAATAGTAACACACGAATACTCAAACGCTACTTCAATTTTATGTTGCACTTAGCTACGCAAGTCCCGCTTAAAAGTACAAGCTAAGGACGCGGTTAGTTAAGTGGAACTTAATATTTAACTAGCGTTTGAGTATTCGGGCGTTAGTGTGAAAATACAATGTTTTAAGATATCTAGATTTGGCATTGTGGGTTTAGAAGATATTTTGATATGTATGTATTTATGTTAACGGTCGTAAATTGTACTCAACAACTGAAAAATATCCTATACCTAGGAGAGGTTTATGACGTCAGATTTTTATACCGTATACAGCGCTTGAGCTAAAATATCTTTATTACTTATTTTAAATTAATAATTGATATTATTAACTATCAAATGTAAACGTGGAATGATAGATTGGCTCAAAGGACACGCAGCCAGAACGTAAAATAAATGATAAATTTAATGCTCAAGCTAATGAATGTTATAAATAATGTACCATTTCCAAAAGGCAATAAATTGACGTCCATTTTTGCATGAAAAGCGAATTCGCAGCCCGAAGTCGCTCGCTTGATGTTCAAAGTAGTTTATTAAATATGTTCCATTAATTAAGGGCGTGACTTTCGCTAAGTTAAGCATTGAATTCTAATATTTATGTGCTTTAAATGTAATCAATTGTGTTGATTGTAGTACAAAGCGGAGTTAATTAATACGACGAAATATTCCATTTTAAAGGACAGTGTATGAAAATCACATCTGATAGGCTTGTGGCTTTCATGCTGTTAGATTCTCAGAAAAAAATACTTGTCTGTATTTAATTATGTAAATTCGAAGCAACGAAATACAAATATATTGTAAATGACAATAAAATTATTGTGAAATGGTAATATATTGTGCCAAATAAATTTTATTGTAAAAGTCAAATGATAAATGCTGATAACCAAAAAGGTTGATGGCAACTGCTTGCAGTTCTTAAATTGAAAATCATGCTGGGCAATGACTGCTCACTTCATTGTAGTCAAATTGATGTGAAGTAGTACACGATCTAGCTTTGTACTAAAATCGACGCCACCGCTCATTTCCATTGAGCTGTATTTTACAAAATATATGAATTTATTGAACAAAATGAATATTTTAAATAAAAGCATTTTATCGTGTGTGTGTGAGTGAAAGTGCAAATTAGTTATAGATATTTCGAGGCGGTTTTACACTGAATAAAAGGCTTGTACAATACAATGTATTATTATACCTAATGCTATTTAAAATGTTATGTGTTCACAAAATAAAATGTATGCTGTTTGGGTGACGTCAAGATTGTTTATGTTTTAATTCAATAGATGGCGCTTGTTTTCTAAATGTAATATTTTTAAATATGTACCTACCTTACACATTTGTAAATTTTACTATTACATTTTAGAAGCAATTTTAGACTAGATTCTATTATTTATTTTCTTTTTAACAAACGACAAATTATAAT
The DNA here is from genome assembly GCA_033459515.1 of Theretra japonica. NCBI lineage: Eukaryota > Metazoa > Arthropoda > Insecta > Lepidoptera > Sphingidae > Theretra > Theretra japonica. Next base: position 1,892,207 of record CM065942.1, read on the forward strand.
TATTTTGTTATGTGACATAATCTGCTGTCCATTAGCGATTTTTTTCCTACATGGAACAGAGCATTCAATGATATAAATTACAAGTGCCTTAAATTACCGTTCCAATTATATTATACAACGTTATTACACTATTAGTGGGACGGTCCTTTAACTAAGAAAATTGTTAGAATTTTTGCCACAAAGTCAAGACCTATAAGACTTATTCTCGAGTGTTGAAAATCAATCTTGCAATAATAAAATAACCCCAGCCACATAAATATGCGAGTGAAGTCTTACAGAAGGATTTATGTTTAAATAAAGGATAAATGCGTTGCGAACAACTCGCGCGTGTTCGCACGCGTCACGCGAAATAATCGCGCGCGATTCGCCTGTTCTGGACAAGCTCGAATTTTAAATAAATGCCTTGTATTTTGTGTATGACCGTCGATAATGCAATAAGATGTAACCGTGGTCCACATTAGGTTCTCGATTAAACATCGGTGTATGTGTATTATTAGATAAGTAATTAATTTGGGACAAGAAATAATGCACATTTACATACGCACATTAAATTTTTGTGCTGTCGTGATCTTCCTGAGTTATTCAACAGAGCATTGCACTGACAATTATTTAGAATCGGCTGTGGTGTGAAAGAGACAACACTATTCTGCGGCCAATTAACTCTGTATTGACAAGACAATTTAGTAATTGCTTTATGCTCTGAATATTCATCCTATTTATTTTTTATTATAACTGATATTATTTTATTATATTTTTATCTTTTTAATAGTTTGATTGTAATTACCTGACCTTGAATATGGGTTAAAAGGTAGGTATCTGTTCTTAGCTTGATCTAAGACCTAAAGCTCTTTTTAACTATTGTCTTGATTATTTTATTGTTTTTCATAATAGTGGATATTGTGATAGCGAAGGAATGATCAAAATAGGTTGTGATTGTTATTTTTTGTCACAAATGCAGCGGACTTATATAGCCTTCGCCGGGTCCGCTAGAGTATGCTCATGTATATAGAGTGATGATCGAATTGTTAGTTGTTACATAAACACGTTGGAAATATGACTTGCTGTTTTATTTGATTACCTTTCCTCATAATATGACAATAAATGTATTTTATTAAAAAACGCAGCTTTTATATCTTAAGTCTTGGCTGACTTGCCAAGACACTCAGGGAAAATAATTGCCTGATTTATTTCAGAAAACCAAACAAAAATGAACTTTTTACTTGAAACGATGTCTTTACAATCAATAACTATATAATACTATTTTCTCTAATACTTTAAACACGTTTAATATAACCAACCAATAAAATTAACTCAAATTTTATAGATATTTATTAATCAATTAAGTTACTATGCGTTGTATGTTGTACAAATTGACCTTGGACCAGGTCGGGTCCAGGTTGATATCGCTCCACGCCGCGGTAGACCACACTGTGATGGTGAACCAGACAACTAGAATGCTGATTACTGACGGACCGATTCCTGCACTCATCTGTAAATGTAGATGAATAAATACACCCAACAGTCACACCTGACCCCACATTAAGATCAAGTCTTGTGTGGAAACACTTCGAGAGACTTTTCGGTCTCACAAACACCGAGACACAAAAATACCTGAGGTTTCGGTCCGGGTATCGAACCCGCGTCCGCTCGTTTCACAGTCGGCATCTAACCAACTGCGTCACGGAGGCTGTCAAAGATATTTGTGTGATGATAAGAATCTGTGCCTCAGTATCTTTTCTTAATCACAATCATCCTCAGTCAGAAGAAATAATGATAATGCCATCTGAAATAACTTCACTGCACCGAAGGTAAGTGCAGTGTAGGTTAAAGACTCATGAACTTCCCTCATTAACCATCACGATAATACCTAGACAGTTTTAAATTCCCTCCCCCCTTTCCCGGACTTTTGAGCTGTTCACAGAGTGTCAGTGCCTTCGTTATTTCGTTTCATAATAATATTTTAAATGTTTGGAATAATTAATTGTAAAACAGAGAAACATTTATTACAATTTACACGTTTATTACCAACAAAAGCAAAAGATAAGCCACGCACGCCTGATGCCTTCATACAGCACAGCGCGACCCGGCATTAAAGTCGGTTTTAAATGTGCAGCGTGTAACGTAATCGACAATAAATACTAGGAGTGCATAAACTTAAAGAACCGATTCAATTCATGTAGACAGAGAGAGCGTGTTGTCTCTTTCTATGACAATCGATGACATCCCATTGGCCGCCCCTAATCTCCTGTTGTATCACCTCCCCAGAACAACAACTAAAGCATTGTCAAGAAAGTATATTCTTCCCATTCTCTCCAATGATTTTTACCTATTTGAAAAAACAGGATAAGTATATGAGAGTGTTTTAGATTTCTTATAAGGTTTAATCATTGTTCTGAGACCACCTCCAATACGCCCCGCCACCAATCGACCAATCACGTATTCTAATTAAATAAGCGAGAAAGAGATAATGAATGTAAAATACGTGGCGCCATGTTTTGTCTCTTTCGTAGGTTATAATATACTGGACATAAAGCTGTTTTGTATGAACCCATCGATATTTGCCAAGTTACGATGAGCTCTCCGATTACGGACCGGGCAATCTCCTTATATATTATGGTTCCCTGGTACATCTACTGCAAATATTCGAGTTTAAAACACATACTCGAACTTTCAATCAAACAAGTGAACGGCCAAATATGTAAGAAGTAGATTTAATTATTTTCTGGTAACAAAAGTACTCTGTTCTCTTTGCTTTAGAATTTGTTTTAACTTATAGACAATCTTACTCCTAGATTGAAGACTCTTTTAACTTGCTATGTAAGTAATTTAAGGGGTTAGGGATCACACAATATTAATTGTGGGTGGCACGTAATATTTTTATCTTGGTGCGGAATTCAAAGACACAATCTCACGTTTTACATAGGTACGGTTTGCTTGGTTGTGTTAGAAATCAGTTTCCTCTTTTAATGAGTAAAACAAATCACTCTCAAGAGTCTCTCACATTGTGATACTAACCATTCTCCAGTGCGGTATGTGCATATAAGCACCCACTATCGCATTGACAGGGGATCCTGTGACGAGGTGGAACGGAAGAGCACAAGACAGCGCGCTGGCCATCATAAGATTATGAGGGTTTACATGGCTCAGAACGCCCTGAAAACGAAATCGATAACAAATTAGTGATCTTAGTCAGGACTCAGGAGTCTATGGAACTTCTTTGCAAATCTTCATGCTTTTATATATGTAGGTACTTCGACTGTCACCCGTCCACTGCTGGACGTAGGCCTCCTCAAGTAAGCGCCATCCCGGCCTTGGGCAGCCCTTATTCATTCGCTATCTGCCGCCTTTTTCAAGTCGTCAGTCCATCGCTCAGCAGGCATGCTACACTACGTTTACTTAAGTTTACGCTGAATGACTTAAGATCTACCATTTTAAAATGTGCTTTGCGCCTTGGTCTACAGTTGAGTTGAATAGTCACCTAATTTAATCTTCATTCAATTTTGGTGAAAGAGTATACCTCCCTAATCATCATATTCATTATTCAGCTATTGTCGTTTTAAACAAAGCCTTCCATCTGAGGAATTCCAGTACTAAAAACTACAAAGGCATTCATTATAAAGTTACTCACAAGCTTAGCAATGCCTGGCAAAATACAATGAGCAACGCAGCAGTTAGACGCAAATTCAGTAAGGATCTTGGTGTATAAGATGACTATAAGTACGAGGGCCCACGGCGGCCAGCCCTGGAAGAGAAGCAGGAACCTCTCCATCTCCACTGTCATTTTTGTATCTTTTAAGGATTCGAATAGCGTTCCACTGCCGCCTGTGTGAAATTATTTTATGTATCTACTAGTAGATTGATAGCTATATAAATGTTGTTTAAGGGTGGATTATATCTGATCCCCGATCTACTTGACAGTAGTAATTACCGACGGCAGACATGTCGGAAAGAACACTTCTTACGAATTAAAAGAAAATCAGTGTCACAACTTGTTGCAGGGGCGGATTAAATGTTGAGAGCGTCCTAGGCAAGCACTTCAAAGCGCCCCTCTAGCAGCCATACATAAAAAAATACTAATTTCGAAAGAACGAGGAATTATCTCATTGCATATTTGGTGATTGTACTATGTTGTGAATGAGTGAAATACACCATGTTATAACGCAAATCATTACCTATACGCAGAAGATGTTTCTCATAAGTAACATCATTATAGCATTCGATGGTTTTGCATGAAACGAAGATATACGAAATCGTGCGCGTCCCTTCGCAACCTAGCACCCCAGGCACGTGCCTTAGGGATAATCCGCCACTGCTGTGTTGTTTACAGATCACATTTGATGCGCCTTCGATGAGTAAAATTGCGTAATAATCGCATGGAATCAAGTCCGGCTGATGATGATAATTTTGATGAATTCTCAGATTTGATACGTATGTATAACTTTGGTAACCGGAAAGCGATTCCTATTGAAACAATCAGATTTTTTAATCAAAAATCTACGATGTAAGTTGTAACTATATACTCGTATACGAAAGGAACATCTATATGGTGTTAGAAGGTACCTAGATAGATTATGTATTACCTATAATGAAGAGAACTTCCCAATGTAAGTTATTCTTTATGATTTCCCAATTCAAACAAGCTTTGGTTGGACTGTTTGGTAAAACATTCCTTCTGGATCCTGGAAATATACTTATTACTTCACATTATTTGCAGTATTTTTTTAGGATTTTAGATAATTAAGCGATATAAGGTCGCAGGACGTCGCTGGGCGCAGGCTGCCTCCACCAGGTCACTGTGAAAATCATTGCAGGAGGCCTATGTTCAGCAGTATACTTCCTTTGGCTGATGGATGGATGGATGGATGGAAGCGATATCATTAACATTTAAATTTTTTTTTATATACCGGAATTAATCATAGACAGTTTTAAAATCTGTTTTAGTGATCGAATGTTTTGTCTCCTTCGCTCAAACTGAATTGAAGTCATTTGGAAGAGACAAAACATTCAATGGCTAAAATAGGTCTTAAAACTATGAACAATGCCAAAATGGCAATATAGCCAATATGAATATAGATAGTTATATAGGAATCAAAATGAAATTATAGAAAAAATCGTGATTTTAAAATATATTTTCCATTATTATTACCTACCAGACTTTTTAAAGAATGTCAGAAAGTTCGTATTCACGGGCAAAACAAATAATGCCACGACACATAGAAAGCTGGGCGATGACGCCCTGAAGTAGCTGTAATAAGGTCATTACACATAATAAGACAAGCAATGTAGTTTTGATATTATACATTATACAATAGGGTATTTGACTATAGTTTATTTTTTTATTATTTTGGGTACAAATACCAATATTATAATAAAACATTTTTGTGAAAACAAAATTAAAATAGCTTGTAAGTTGTAACATAAGGCATATATGATTTTTTTTTTAATTGTGGGAGCGTAGTGCGGTTATCTTACCGTCTCTTTCAAACGCGTACACTGTAATGGATAATTAAGACAAGTGACGTCACTAGTTTTGTTTTGCGTCCAATTTCTTTTACTCTCACTGCAAGATTCAAAACTTTTCTAACTTATTTAATTCGGAATCGATTTGCAAAATTCTTTGTTTGCTTGATTATGGATATGGATACCTTTTGACAAATACAATAAAAAATGCAGTCAAATACCCTATTCCATAAAGTGAGCTATTATGAACAAACCTGTGAAGTTGCGAATATTCTTTGGTGTCTATAGAAGTGATACTAACAGTCGCTTGCAATATCCCTGTTATTACAATAAGTACGACGACCACCTGTAACACAGTTCTTTATGTTATCCTAATTTCTTAATTCCATTAAGTCCAATATTGTATGTATATCGATTATCGAAATTCATTAATTCTCTGACTTACAATTTCGTGAAATTTTATTTTCCCTAACTGTTGGTATTGCGTTGTAAGTAAAGCGTTTACGAACTGCGTTTCTTCCTCAGTTAAAGATATTTCTAAATCCACGCTGTTTTGCGACCTAAGAGAGAATATGCAATTAAATAATTGGATCAGCGTTACGATGTTACCAGGTAATCATTTAGTTAGGCGACCTAAAGGGGCCATCAGAGTCACTGGGAACACTGCGGGGGCGGTGCGCCCTGACTTATAACGGCTCTGAGGCGAACGACAGTGCCTCGTCTCTGTCACGGACGCCCATAACAGCTAAAAGGGCGTCCAAAATAGTCGGAAGTGGGGTTCATCCGGGCCCCACATCAAAGAAGGACCAGAAATGGTTATGCGCGGGGCGGTCACGCGGACGTAAATCGGGGTGCCTTTCACCCTGGGATGTCCGGTACCGCCCACAATGCGTGTGACGGTTTTCAAGAGGTTTTTAGTCAGTATGCTGGCGTAGGCTTGGTAGGGACCCAGCTTGGCCACAAATCCGCATTGTGCCAGGCTGGAAGGCCAGAGACACTGACATACCCCTTTCCACCTCCCCCGGGGCAACGAAAGGGGAGCTTAATAGCTTTTCCTCTTGAAAAAAAAAAAAAAAAAAAGGTAATCATTTAGTTATAAATTTATTTGGATAGATATGCCAACCCGCAATAGGCCAGCATGGTGGACTATACAGGGTATATCAAGATTGCGATTGAAAAACGAAGCCAGGTGGTACTTTTAGCGATTACAGAGTTCAGACACAATGCAACTAAACATTTCACAAAAAAGTGACAGGTTTTATTTGCATTATTTTAAATAACATCGTGTTTGGATGGTAAATCCCTAGTTTTTGCTAAAATTCAAGGTCTTCTGTGCCATTGTGTCTTTAAAAATAAAAAAATTGTACATTATTAATTTAGGAAAACAATGTATTTACTACCCAAATACGACGTTAAGTAAAAAAATACAACAAAAAAATTGTCGCTTGTTTTGCGAAATTTTTTGTTGCATTCTATCTGAAGTCACTAATACTACCACCTGTGACCCTCTATTGTCTAACCCCTCTCAATCGTAATCTCAATTGTAGAGGAGGCTTGTGCCCTGCAGTGGGACGTGTATGGGCTGATACAATAGTAGTGGTTACCTAGGAGCATGATGCTCACACCCACATTTAATTTCTTACCTAAACATGCCAAGGAAGTAGAAATTCATCCAGAGATACACAAGTACTTCCATAACTAGCACTCCTGGTAAGTTCAGCAGCATGAAATGAGGGAACTCTATCTTCGGTGATGCAGGAAAAATCCTAGTTAAACATAGAAAACAATGTGTCTCAGTGCCGTCATTAAAATCCGCAGCCTCTCGTTTTGAATACGATATTTTGCCTAATTCACCACGTAGGTTAACAGGAATTAATTGCATACATTAATGACATATTTAACCATATTTACTGTTCACAATACATCTTGAATATTTGGTTAGTCTGACTTCCCGTGATGGTCGCCATTCCGCCTGAAAACAATTTCTTTCGTAAGTAACATTTTGCTCAATGGTCCTTCAGATACAATAAATTATTGGTTATGGTTACATCTGAAATACCAAGAGATGCAGTTAGTGACACCGAGTTATCCATATGCTCAAAGAACTATATTAATAATATAGTCAAAGCTTAAAATCTATCAATGATATTAATGCCTAAATAAGTAGATCGCTACAGTTGCAGAGTGATGTGGCATTTCTAAGCGAGTTCTACTGTCTGTATCACGGTTAAGGAATTGTTTAATTTGATCTCTTTAATTTAATCTAATTATGCTGGCATGCGAAGCTACAACTTGATGGTTCAAACCATCTCAGCGCGAATCAAAAGATTTGCTTTTTTGTTTCGCACCGTCAATCTGTGGAATGGTTTGCCGGTGCACGTGTTTCCCCCTTCCTATAATCCTGGGACCTCCGTAGTGTGAAGAAGCATCTGTGCAGGCCGGCATAATTGTGTCGAATGGCATGGGACCGCCGTCTGATGCAATTGGACACTCTGTCTGGACGACATGGCCCTTGCCGCCAGGTGCAGTGCAGTGACATGCCGTGCCGGAATAAAAAAAATACATGCAGCAGTAACTAACAACCCAACAATAATTTAAAATCTTGCCACTGCTCATGAAAATTCACGAGGCTAGACGAGTGTTCAGTCCAGGCTAAACTGTAAGAATTGAGGACACTACACCCAAACCAATCCATCAGCCAAAGGAAGTCCACTGCTGAACATAAGCCTCTCCCAGTGATTTCCACAGTGACCTGTTGAAGGCAGCCTGCATCCAGCGACGTCACCATCCATTGACGCATGATCAAAGGCAATTCATTGCATCTTTTAATGTATGCTTAACAAAAAAATATTTAAAAACTATTACCAATTGAAGAAGAGTAGGCGATTCCAAGGAAATAAAACACTGTGAAATCCGTAGGCTTTGGAACACTGTAAAATCACAAATATTCAGTAGTAAGAAGTATGTTCTATTATAAATAAATAAATACACCTAACAGTCACATACTTAGTCCTGACCCTACACTAAGATCGACTCTTGGGTCGTGATCAAAAACTACGAGAGACTTTTTGGTCTCACAAACACCCAGACCCGAAACTAATACCTGTGGATCACACAAACATTTGTAACGGTGCGGGAATCGAACCCGCGGCCTCTGATTCACTGCCGGCGTCTAACTGCGCAATGGAGGCTGTCGATTAGCTCGAAGTGATCAGCTAATGGTAAGATATTCGGAGACAACCAGGTAGCGACCATCGTACACGATGTTGGAAGACCGGAAGGCGATGACTTGATCAAACCGCGAGATATATCTGCCAGCCGTCAGTTTATAAAAGAAATATCAGAATTCATAATTAGGATATTAATGTTATTTGCATATTACTGTTGGTAAGTAAACTAACTTCTGCTCGTGGCTACTGGACTGGTGCCTGGCTTTCCCGATGATTTGGTATATTTCTAATATTCCCATCTGAAACATTAAGCAATATTATAATAACAACTATTTGTTTCTGGTTTAATTGTAGTAGTTCTTAAAAGCTTCTCGTATTTTCTGATACCCTAAAACATTGAAATAAAACGAATTCTTACGGATTTTATCGCGAATTTGATTTAAAGTTTAAATTTTTTTATCTGCCCCGTGACCACGAAAACTGTAAAGTGATCGAACGTAGAGAAATTAAAAAAAGTAAAAAATTAATCATATTCGCGATAAAATTCATAAGAATTCGTTTCATTTCAATGTGTAACATTCGCGTAAATCCAAAAAACATTATCCTAAAACATATCTTATTATTATTATGTTCGGGATATTAGTATGACTTTTGAAGTATTGTTTGGCGAAAATTGTATATAATTGATTTCGTGCTGTCTTTGCCTTACATAAAATGTTTTTGCACCTAACATAGCAGGATAAAACGAGTAACGACCCTTTTAAACATCACTTCCGCACCAAGAACCTTAAAATATCAAAATAAATACAGTTTCTGATCAAGGTCGTATATCGTATTGTTCTTGTTATTATATACCTGATTGCGACAAAATTACTAAATTTTCTGCTAGGTACGATGCATGACCAGTTTTTAGGTATCTACATTTAGTACAGGCAGGAAATGCGTTTTGAATAAACATTGCCACGCATTATGGCCTGCGCACACCGGACTGGCAAGGAATTTTGTTATTTCTAAAGGATATTCAAACTATCTAGTGGGAATAGGACATTTATTCCAATGTTTTAAATTTATGCCGTAGTTCGTAAGGGATTTCTTGATCAAATCGAAGGAATTTCAAATGGCATTTAATTAACTTTTCCAACTTGAACAAGTTTTGTTACAGGGATGACAAATTTAAATGAAAAATCATTCTAAAGAGGTATGCTTCGTTGCTGCGTGTATTTTTTTTTATCAGCCCATATACGTCCCACTGCTGGGCACGGGCCTACTCTACAATCGAGAGAATCGATTGAGAGTGGTTAGGCCATATAGTCCACCACGCTGGCCTAGTGCGGGTTGGCGGACTTACATACCGTAGAAATTCTTTAAAATCGCTACGGTATGCAGGTTTCCTCACGATGTTTTCCTTCACCGTTAAAGTGCGTGGTGATTGACTATCAATACACACATAACTCCGAAAAGTCAGAGGTGTGCCCTGGGATTTGAGCCCGCGACCACCGTGAACATGTAGGCAGCCGAGTTTGGACCGTTACCAACAGGGCACCACGCACTTATGCTGCGATATGCATACACGCAGCGTGTAACATGTGTAGCATTTGTAATTTGGCATTAATAAAGAAAGCATGTTTTGAAACGTCAATTTGTTAATGAGTTTCCCTGAATAGAACGGCTATTTAGGCTTTATTATAATATAGTTTGAGTTAGTGGAATTCATACATTGATTTTTCTTAATTACCCTATTTGATTTAATAAAACAAGAGCGTTGAGTAAGCACATCTACAAAATATCTTCACTATGATTGGTAAAAGCGGCTTTCATTCATCGAACTCCTGCATCCTCTATAACTTATCTATATAGGTTCATAATGCAAAAATACGATTTTTTACCTTTTCAAGTTCAAGGAGTATTGCCTTAACAACTGGCATCATGAGACCGCATGCTATCACGTTGGTTATCCACATCGACAAGAACATGCTTATGAAGAATAATATGAAACTTAGTCTGCAAATATCATACAAGTGGTAGAGCCACGCTGTTGTCAGCCATGACTCAGCATGAATGGGCAGGCTCGGGCGGGGTGGTACCACTGCCTCATAGGAGATCGACGTTAAGCGACAGCGATGTTGTTGCTTAATGTCCTGTGAGTGAGACTAAGGATGCCCAATACCCCTTTTCTCTTCCTGTCCTTTTTCCTTTTTGCTCCCCTCCCGATCTGATGGTTCAGCAAAAAATCCATGATCCAAGCGTTGTGGATGCTTATGGGCGGCAGTGGTAGCTTACCATCAGGTGACCTGCTTAATCGTTTACCGGACCTGTGCAATAAAAAAGACCAATATCATCTGTGGCACAGAGGTTTTACCAATGAGCTGTGCCGTTTCGACTTGTCATATTCTAGAGCCAATGGGTGCTCATAAGGAAAGGCACTAGGAAATCCTTGCGATAGGTAGCTAGTAGACCTATTCCCAGTAGTGGATATCCTGTGGCTTAAGAAAAAAAAAATTACCTGTAATGCGAACATCCGAATAAAAGAAGCATTTTCAAAGCAATCCTTCTATGTACCTGGCTGTATTCTATCGCTATAATCAACATCATTACTCCAACACAGTCTAATAATTCATTGCGAACATACATCTGGAAATAATTATGTAAATTGGATAACATAAAGGTATTCAACTGTAATAAATGTTGCTTTTGGTTTTATTAAACTCACTTCATTTATAAACCCGTGTCCCAGAAAAGCCATTATTGAAGAAGCAGCTATTGGAATCATGGCAATAACACCTGGATGCAACACATCTGCTGCCCAAAACACACATGTTACTACAAAGAAATATAAACTTATGTAGGCCTGCAAAAAGAAATAACATTAAATTAAAGGTTCAAACACATTACAAAAAAGGAAAAAAATATATATTCAATAGGAAAATAACATGAAAAACTTATCTTACGTTGTTTTCGCTAACAAAAACTACAGGTATTGGTAGAAAAATTAATGGAGTTATTAACATCACAATGGTCCTCCAATAAATCTTAAAGAATATTTTAAAGCGGTCCCTGCTTGTTAATATTAAAATATTAGACTCCCTGCAATATTTGAATAACAAGTTATTATTATTTATTACATGTTTAACATATTGAAACGATATATCATATTAATCGTATTTTACGTACGACGCATCAGAATCCATTTTTTATTTTAAATGTTAGGCCGCAAAAATATTTACTTAATAACATTTAACACGAATGCCGGAAATAAAGTTTAATCTCGATGGCTTAACATTTTTCTCCACGTGATTTATTTACATTTAGTAGGTTTTGTATTTCACGTGTGGCAACACCGGCACAAGTTGTCATTACATTGTTAAAATTTTCATTAGTTGTCAAAATATAGCCTTAGAGGTCGGATGTACGTCCAATCGTAAAACAAATCGTGTTTATTTACGTAAATTCATAAATAAAAATGCCTGTTGAATTAGAATTCGACTATGAGGAGGCGACGGCGTCTATGGATAAGTTTTCGCAAGACGATATTAATGAACTCAGATCGTGGTCGGAAAGATTAGACAAATCAAAATGTGTTCCAAAAGATTTGACGGACAAACAATTGTTGTTGTTTTACAACGCATGTTACGGAGAGATGGATAAAACTAAAACGTGTATGGAGAAATATTATTCGTGTAGGAAGAACGCGCCAGAATTCTTCGACAACCGCACTTTAAATACGCCAGAAATGAAGTCTGCACAAGATGTCCTGTAAGTACTCTTATTAAATATTAAGGGACAACGCCCGATTCTCGCTATTTATTTAAAAAAAAATTGAAACTATCAGAATGAAAAACAATGCATGAAAAATATTATCGAGGAAAAAATTAGGTGATTTTTTCACATTAAAATATTTAACACTTTTATTGAAATCGATATAAATCACTAACCATCGTATGATGCACTGGTATTAATTACCTGTGGTGATGTTATTTTTATAAGATTGCTTCGTGTTTAGTGTAGCCAAAGTAATCATTTTATCTATGTCTTGCTCCAAATCATATTCTTAATGTGTTTCTTGATTTTAATTAAAATCAATTAAACTAGATACAAATTACCTACTTGTATAATTAGGTCTAAAGGTAATAAAAAACTGCGTCAAAATCAATGAAAAACTACATTTAAAGTCACTATCTTACAGTCAGGTTATGATTATAATACAGGAAATTACAATTAGTAGTAATTTATAATTCTCCTATACGTAACTAATACTCCGGTTTTTTTCAAGAGGAAATTCATATAAAAAGTGCACAAAATAAAAGGAAGTAGCCAATAATAAGGAAAAGAATATTTAAAATTTCAATTGCACATTTAAGCTTACAAAAAACTACACTGTAATAATATATCTCTTAATTATATATTGGAAATATCCTAATATTTAAATTTTTTTTTGTTTTCGCGGGGAAAAACGATTTATCGCTATCGCTGCCTGGGGGGAGGCAGAGCAGTGATGTTCAGTTTCCAGAATACGCCAATTTGCGGTTTCAATGTTAAATATACACCCCGATATGATTGAACCTACGAACGTTGATCATTCTCGTAAAATTTCGCATCAACAGAGCCGTAAAGACTTTATGGTTTAATATAATGAAATATCACGAAAGCCGAAAGGTCAACATAGATGTCTACATACAGAGTTTGCAATTAATACAATGTTAAATTGCAAAAATATGTCATATTTCGATGCGCATTTTCTTTTTTTACTAGCGAGAATGACGGTCACTCGACTGACTAAGCGTCATGCCCGTCTATAACAGGGGCAAAACAGTACATTTAATTTTAAATACTGTATGGCCATAGGTAATGCCGAGATTCTATTAGCTAAATTTTTTAAGCCCAATTTCATCTAGTATTTACTAGTAGATCCACCCATAGTATATCGATTTTAGTTTTGTTCCAATATGTGATTAAGGTACATGCCAAACATAAAAAAGTCATAAACCGGCGTGCCTAGAATTCGAACCCAGGATCTCACGGTTCACAACGTTCTACTAGACCGAGAGGCGACACACAATATCCTAGAATAGAATTTCAATTTACGTCATGGAGGATAACTGTACTACTGTTAATAATTGATTACAAGTTGCATACGCACCTAATCAATTTTATTACATTGTAACTAAGAATTACATAAATATTTATTCAAAACAATATTATATAAACAACAGTGTATGACTATTGGTTAGGATAAAACGGTAGATCCATGCAGGGACAGATTGGTATATTATTTAATGTTGGGTTTTCCAAGAATTCAACTTTATGGTGTCTTTACATCATTGTAAACCATGAAAATGAAAACACTTAATGAATCTATTAAAATGTTGTACACACAGAAGAACGTGCAAGAAACTAGCGTTGTTCTCTTCAAACAAGTTTACAATACAATGATTATACAGGAGTCGCAGCTTAGGTAAATTCAGAGCAGTTCATAAACCGCAAAGACACGAGAGAAAAGGGTGAACAATTATATTTTCTCACCCCGCGCATTGCTCCGTTATCAACGCGCTAAAGGGGCTTTGGTTTGTTCCTCGTGAGATCCTGAAGTCCCTTATTTGTGCTGAAGGTTATAGGGTTTTAAGCCGGTAGAGATCCGGCGAACCTTGTCTAACAACCCCAAGGTAAACAGGGATCCAAGAGGATTTTCCTCATGTGAAAAATAACATAAAACTGCGACACATATTGATTTTAGTTTTCAAGTTATCAACATAATTTTTAATAAACCATAGAGGTTTTAAAATACGACATGACAATATTATACATATCAAAATTGAAGTTTAAATTTTAAAAACATTGACGCTAAATAAGTTATTGGTGTAAGAAATATGTAAATTATTTTCTTGTTTTGTTACAAAATTGTAATTATACATCATAATAATTAAATTCTGCATTATTTTTTGGTAACATAATAATGTTTTTCCACGCGACACGGTCGACGAACAATAATAATCGTTTTGTATAGAAATATAACCACTCTCAATCGTACTCTCGATTGTAGAGGAGGCCCGTGCCCTGCAGTGGGTCGTATATGGGCTGATACAATACAATACAATGGAAATATAATGCGAATATTTTAATTAGGATTTTTCGTAGCTTTTTTCATTAGGTACTCGTGACACTCTATTACGATAAAAATAAAATTATTATTTCCTGTTAACGGAAATGTAAAATTAATTGAACTATTTATCAAAACAGGATTTTTGTTTTAATTTTGATCGTAATATTAATGTTTTGTTAACTTCCTTCCTTGATTATTTGTATATGATTATACTGGTTTTACAATTCATACACTGCTTTGACGATTTTCATTTTTTAATCATCACTTACACGGGGAGAGATTCTCGTTTCGATGGAACGATTATCTCAACGATATAACAATAGTTGCATCGTGTTAACGAGTATAAAAACCTTATAATAGCTATTTGTATTCATTTTGATACTCTAATACTCATGCTGACGTGTCCCTGATTAGTGATCGTTAATTAAATGTTAATTCATACAAATTGACCATTTAGTATGTCTAATGGTTTATGACACAAGAGTCAGGTAGTGCTCTGCCAAGGACAATTTTACATTGCATCATGTTTGTATTAGTGAATTCCAAGTTTGAAAAGTTTTCTGCATAGATTATTCGATTGTGACAAAGTATGCCGAACCCTTATAATATAATTATGTCCCTGAAAACTATTTTAGGGTCATATTAATTATGTATATACAGTATAGTAAGTTACTCATGAGCGTACTAAACAAAATTTTGCCGACATATACGGCGCGGCGCGGCCTGGCGGCTTTGGTGTGTAGTACGCTTTGGGTTTACTCAGTTATACGAGTGTACATTTATGGGAAAAATGTAGTATATAAAAATATATACAGGCGTGTTAGCTTCCATACTCAATAACTCGGGTACAGATTTTATTTCGAAAACATTTGTTCGTCCAGAATATCATAGGTTTTTATTTCTGTAAATCATGCATAATATAATTTATTCAGTTTAGAAGCCCAAATTTTCATGAAAGAATCCCCATTCAATCCCTTAGGAACAATTACTTTTTCTGGATGAAAGGTACTCAATGGAGTTTCTGTACCCCTGATTATGGACATGCAAAATTCCATGATGATCAGTTGGGTAATAAAGGCCACGAAACGCAATAAACAAACTCATATTATTCTAGTAAGGGTTTCAAAATAAAATTGATTTATTTCGCAGCCATAAATTGCAACTTCCACATAAATAGATTGACCTAGAAACATATCTGTGTTTATTACTATCGAAAGTGTCAACCTTGCCGGATCAACAACCTCTGAATTTATCAAAAATATTTATCGGTTATTCAAACAACTGCTTTAGTGCATTATACTTATGTCCTCATTGTACTGTGTCAGCCCATACCTGCCCACAATTGATCGTGACACTTCTACAACCGATAGTTCGATTGAGAAGGCTTAGGCCATGATCCACCACGCTGACCTAGTGCGGGTTGGCGGAATTTACATACCATAGAAATTCTTGCAAATCGCTAGGGTATGCAGGTTTCCTCACGATGTTGTCATTCATCGTTATAGTGCGTGGTGATTGATTATTATCAAAACACACATGACTCCGAAAATCAGAGGTGTGCCCTGGGACTTGAACCCGCGACCACCGTGAACGTATTTGCCGCGTCTGGTCCGTTACCAACAGCCACCGCGCTAATAATTATTTTCTACTAAGTCATAATTAAATCAAATGATGTAAATAAAATATACGTAATAACAAAATCCCACGGTGTCAAAACTCTAAAAAAATATTAACTTCAGTGATAATTACATTTTTAGTACCATGTGGAACCAGAATTTATGCTGATAAAATCATAAATACATGTTCACAATGAATTATTTTGCGGTCGCAAGGTCGTCAGAGTACCTTTTTCAAGTTTAATTAGTTTAAAAAGCTAAAAAGTTATTGTTGTATAATGTTTCTCGCTTTATGTTTTATTCATTCATATCGTTGCAAGTTGATGAATTAGTGACGCAGCTCTCATAAATAATTATCAAGTTTTTGTTGCATAATCACTACATAGTATAAAACAAAGTCGCTTCCCGCTGTCTGTCCCTATGTATGCTTAGATCTTTAAAACCACGCTACGGATTTTGATGCGGTTTTTTTTAATAGATAGAGTGATTCAAGAGGAAGGTATATATGTATAATACATATAGAGGATGTCACAGTTTGTACGTAAAATAACATGTATCTGGTGTGGAATCAAAAAACATCTACACCCAGGCGAAGCTGAGTCGGGCCGCTAGTAAAATATAATTATGATGAATGTTAGGGCTGACAGAATGAACTGTGTACTGCAGTCTGCATTTTCTGTTTCAAAAATGTTGTGTGCGGTTTTTTTTATTGCATAGGTCCGGCAAACGAGCAATCATGTCACCTGAAGGTAGATCATTGCCGCCCATGAACATCCACGACGCTGGATCATGTTTGTATTGCCGGCCCATGTAATTCGGAGGAGAACGGGAAAGTAAAAGGATTGGAAGAGGAAAGGGGTGTTGGGCATCCGGTAATCTCATTCACGGAACGAAACGCAACAGCCAAGCTGTCGCTTCACGTCGATTTCCTTTGAAACAGTGCGGTATCTAGCTGAGTAAAATACCCCAATGATGTAGTACTGTACTGTATCAACCCATATCGGGGCACGAGCCTCCTCTACAATTGAGGGTACGATTGAAGACGTAGACTTTTCTAAATATAGCCTATATTGTATGGCATCGCAGGCTATATACTGCGAAATAAATAGATACACATGCTTTAAAGGCATATGGTTCAAGGAGTCTTGCATATATGATGTGGTTTTATATGGAAATTGTGGGAAACTACAACTTATGCTAGTAAACTATGTAATGCATGAGAGTTGGCGATGTTTTACACGTATAGTTCCCAATGTTGTATAATTATTATGATCCTAGATTAACTGAATGAGACTTCAATATAGAGTAGCATAATATGTTTGACTGTACGATTCTTTATTGTTTTATATATAGGCACTTTTGAAACCTATTTTATTTGTCGAATATTTTGTCTCTTTTGAACGACTTTTGAATTCAGTGTGAGCGAAGAAGAAAAAACATTCAGTAATTAAAATTGGTTTTAATATTGTAACGGCTTTATTCATAAACAAGGCCGTTAGTCTTTAAAATAATACGAGAATTACGTTCACTTTATCTTACTCATGATTAAAATATTTCGTAAAAATAACTTTTAAATATTTCTATTATAATTAATTTTATAATTGGATTATTAACATAAGTTACATTATAATTTTGGTGCAAATTACCCATAAAGCAAGGTTACTTGTGAAAAAAAGCGAAACGGAAAAAGCATTGTTTTTACTGGCAGCTAAGGTCAGTGATCTTTCAATGTTAAAGACAATGTTTGGAAATAAAATATGTTATGAAAAATACTTTGATCTGCGGATGTGGTTTTTTTGTTTAACCTTGTATGTACTTACGTTATTGCAATTTGTAAATGAATATAAAATTAATTATTTACATATGTAGATAATGATCGCTTCCAAATAAGGTGTTTTTTCTAGAAGATAAATATGCTGTGTCTGTTTTAGTAATAAACGTTTACATAAAATCACGTCACATCCTGAGGGTAGACAGGTAGCCATTATATTATGAGTCTTCGCATTGCCTAAATTATTTCCGTCCGAAGATATGATGGAGGGCAAGTCTATCGCCAAGCCTGGCACAAATTCCAGTGTCTTATACAGGGTATATCAAGACTGCTACCGAAAACGAAGCCAGGTAGTAGTTTAGTGACTACAGACATAATGCAACTAAATTTTTTGCACAAAATGCGACGATTTTTTTGCATGTTTTAAATATCATTGTGTTTGGATGGTAGATCAATAGGTTTGGCTATAATTATAATTTAAAGCCTTGTGTAGGTACTATAGCGTCTTTAAAAATGAAAGGGTGTACATGATTTTTTTAGAAAAATGTATGTATTTACCACCTAAAAACGATGATAGGAAAAAAAATACAAAAAGAGTTGCATGTTTCTTTGCAAAAATTTAGTTGCATTGTGTCTAAAGACACTAAAACTACCATCTGGCTTCGTTTTCGGTAACAATCTTGATATACCCAGTATAAGATAATTCAAACGGAAAAATACTTATAACGTTATAAAAATAAATTATACCTTACATGGAAATCTTTTGACTTAAATATCCAACCAAAAATCCTTTTTTGACATGGGAATTATTAACACAAATCGCTCCCGCCCATGACTTGCAGACGAGCAGGGTGCAATATCTAACGCTTGCGTCACTTATGTGAACAATATGCAGTAAACTACGATAGTTTGCGGTGCACGCAATACTTACTAAGACGTCGCTAGATTACACGACTGTACCCGTAGAACGAATAACCAAGTAGAATTCTGTATCTGTATAAGCCCATATAGGTCCCACTGCAGGGCACGGGCCTCCTCTACAGTCGAGAATACGATTGAGAGTGCTTAGGCCATATAGTCCACCAAGTAGAATTAGTGCGGCTAAATCTTTAGAGATAGTTTAAAAATATTAAATTTTTCAAAAATATTTTATTCTCATTAAACTACATATAAAAATTGCATTTTGCCTCTAGCATATTTTTGAAAAAAAATTATCTAAAACTAGCCCTAAAGATCGTACCCCGCTTACTCACCAGCCAGGTCTGCACCTCCGAGTTGTGGTATAATTGGAGAGGTATGGGACAAGATTTCAGCTAATACCTACCTTAAAATACCTACCCAAAAATTGGTGCCAGCTCTCGGACTAAAAGTACATATCAGAACTGCTTCGAGGATTGGAAATATGCTAGCACAGGTGTATTATATCTGAGAGAGACTACTTTGAAGGGGCCAAAATAGAAATTGATGAATAGTTTTTGACAAAAAATGGAAAACCTTATTTTTTTTACCAGACTGCGTGTATTGCGTTTCAAGGTCGGAATCCAACTGTTTACATTCGTTTTGAAGGTTTGAAGGTTTTTATAATTGTTTCGTACTATCAAGTGTCTTGTGGGCGCTATGCATCTGTAAAAATACACGTCGACAGATGTCAACGTTTAATATCGCGATCGAAATAAATATACAAAGTGTGCAGTCATAAGCAAGCCTAGAGTTGCAAAGTTCTTGTTAGTTATCATTTGTTTTATTAACCGACTTCAAAAAGAGGAGTATCTCAATTCGTCGGCACAATTGTTTGTGATAGCGAGAAAATATCACCTCCTGTCATGAACATGCTAAGACCTGGGATATGATATGTGCATTGTCGGCATTTGAGTATGGAAAAAAGTGCGTGGTGGCCAACGGACCAGACGCGACTGCCAACATATTCACTGTGGTCGCGGGTTTAAATCTCAGGGCACAACTCTGACTTTTCGGAGTCATGTGTGTATTAAAAGTCAATCATCACGCACTATAACGGTGAGGGAAAACATCGTGAGGAAACCTGCATACCATAGCGATTCGAAATAATTTCTATGGTATGTAAAAGTCCGCTAACCCGCACTAGGCCAACCTGGTGAAATATATATGGCCTGACCACTCTCAATCATACTCTCGATTGTAGATGAGGCCCGTGCCCTGTAGTTTGACGTATATGGAATGATACAGAGTATTGAAAGAGTAGAAAAGTGAGGTCAGAAAGTCGCTGGATGCAGGCCGCTTCCAACATATCGACATAGAAATCCTTGGAGGATGCCCATTTTTAGCTGTGTGCTTCCTGCGGTTATAGAAAAAAAAGAGACAAATATTTAGGATCATTAATATCTGACTATTTTTACCAACTTTGAGGTAGGTGAAAAATATACAGAAAACAGGACTTGCGACGCACGCATCGTTCAATTAATAAGAAAAAATCGATAATGTTAATTAGTGGAAATTCCGTTGTAGGCAATAATGATTGAGCAAATAGTAATGTTTGTCCCATTTGTGACAGAAATTATTTCCGTAATACTATTTGGTTGGCAAATATATTCGTACATAAACCTTGTGCGTGATAAATATTTGGAACGTAAACAAACTTTGCATATTGGACAAACAACGTGCTTTTATTTACTGTAGTAATACTTTTATATACATACATAAGTAAACTCACGCCGTTTTCTCCCAGAAGGGGTAGGCAGAGGTAGCAACCAGGACTACAGTGTTTCGCCTTGTGTGTTCCGTTCCACGATGTAACAAATTCCTGACTCCTAGCTGATAATGTATAGAAAAATCCAATATCATTTCGCCTGTTGATAATGTCGTGGGTTCAAATATCAGGGCACACCTATGACATTTCGGGAGCATGTATGTATTGATAGTCAATCGCCACGCACTATAACGGTGAAGGAAAACATCGTGAGCAAACCTGCCTACCCTAGCGATTTGTAAGAAGTAATAGCCAATATGGACAAAGATGTGGTACCTACCCAAATGGTTTCTCGCTTATTAGGGACGTACCACCTTATTCAGAAACCGCTAACTTCTATAACTTATACAAACTAATGATTTGCGTCATATTGACAATAAGCAATAACGTTGCCAAACATAGAACTGGATGTTACGCGATTGTTCTCTATATAATGGGGTTTTCACGCTTTATTTGGAGAAAATGATGGCAAGGACAAACTCCCACGTCGAATTTTATGTAGTATCAGCCAATTGTCGCCCACTTGTAAGCAAGGCAGTAAACGATAACTGAAAGTTCGATTGAAAAGGCTTAGGCTATAGTCCACGCTGGAGTATTGCTGTTTGGCGGACCTCACATACTGTATAAATTCTTGCAAATCTATACAATGATACTGTGCAGTTCTTCTCACGATGTTTTCTCTCACCATTAAAGTGCCTAGAATTTTAAAATTATGTAGCAGTTTCGATGAGGTTCTAGCAGACCTAGAAAACGGCGATAAAACGTTCTGAATGGATAAGAGCTTAGGCATAATTACCAATATCTTAGAAGCGTGTTTGTGGAACAGGTGAAACCTTTGCCCCAAGTAGGCAGAAAATATTAGTGTAACAATGTTAAGAAGAGTGCGTGGTGACCTGTTGGTGACCAGATGCGACTGCATACATGCTCACGGTGGTCGCGAGTTCAAATTCCAGGGCACACCTCTGACTTTTCGGAGACATGTGTGTATTGATAGTCAATCACCACGCACTATAGCGGTAAAGGAAAACATGGTGAAGAAACCTGCATACCATAGCGATTTGTATAAATTTCTATAAGTCCGCCAACCCGCACTAGGCCAGCATGGTAGACTATATGGCCTAACCACTCTCAATCGCTCTCTCGATTGTAGAGGAGGCCTGTGGGTGGGACGTATATGGGCTGATACAGTACAGTACAGTAATGTTAAGAACCAGTTTGACACAAATGTATCTGGATAACCATCTAGTCGGTGGATGCCCAATCTACTCACCCATTACCATCAGGTCCTTACTCACTTTGCAACACCACTATAAAAATGATAAAGGTCATAAAAAATTAACTCTCGCTCACTCTCTCTCTCTCTCTTTCTCTTCAGCCACAAGAAGTCCAGTGCTGAACATAGCCCTCCTCCAAGGATCTTCACATTGACCTGTTGAAAGTGCCAAAAATAAAATAAATATTAACTGCCATAGTAAAATAACTATGCAACGGATTTGGCGTCAGTCACCAGATGGCCTTGAGGTCTAACGGATCTGGGTGTATCTGGGTCGCCACTCACTCTTGCAACGTCTTAAAGACTTATTTGCAACTAGCTTCTGCCCGCGAACTTCGTCTGCGTTATTAAATTTATTTGAAATTTCCCGTTTCGTCCCGTCCTGTCCCGTTATATCCCGCTTTGTCACGGCTCATTCTCACTCAAAATGTGTAATCCAGTCCTATCCCATCCATTTGAGTAGAAAAAGTAACAAATATATCGGAATTACCTCACTACAACACTATATTTTTCGGGATAAAAAGTAGCCTATGTTTTAATCCAGAGTGTCAGCTACCTCCATACCAAACTTCATCGAAATCTGTTACGCCGTTTCTGAGTTCATCGCGCACAACCGCACAGACAAACAGACAAAAATTCTAAAAATCATTGTTTTGGGTTTTATTACGTTCATACTTTTATGGGGGGCCTCATAAAAGTTTTCCTCAAATATCTTCCATGTACATGAACATTTGAGTGTCGTTTCGGATCAAAGACAAACCCCCCTGATTGTATCTCGATATACAGGATGAAACCGATTCGCGACATTTCCGGGGATCACTGATAGTTTCTTGTCCACTATGGTAGTAGTTGTCCGGGAGAATTCGAATATGATACCAATATATTGAATTTGATTAGTGTCAAAATAGTTATTTGGAGATTGGTTTATCGATAAATTGGCTATGTATATAAGCTAAGATAGCACATATGCTAAAGTGGATTCACATTTCACAAGACAGATAAAATGTTCTGTGAGTCATCATTTGATATAATCTTATTTTCACAGCTTTGATCGAAGATGGTACGTAACAACTGCGACATTGCGAAAATTGAATTGACAGCCTTCGTGGCGCAGTTGGTTAGACGCCGGCTATGAAACGAGAGGCCGCGGGTTCGATCCCTGCACCGAAATAAATATTTGTGTGAACCACAGGTATTTGTTTCGGGTCTGGGTGTTTGTGAGACCGAAGAGTCTCGTAGTTTTTGATACCCACGACACAAGATTCGATCTTAGTGTGGGGTCAGAACTATGTATGTGACTGTTGGGTGTATTTATTTATTATAAAATGTTAACATCTATTGTTAATACGTTTTCAACGTGCTTTTGTTACTACTTCTCTATACAAAAATATATAAAAAATATTTAGCATTCATAAATATAATTTGGTCAATACTGAGGTACGATATTGAAAACTTGAAAGGACTTGTCTGTTCCATGCATCACGACAACTAAAACAAATAATTCAAATTAAATTTATGTTTGGCTTAGTACAAAAGTAGTAGGGCAACGCTGTTGTCAGCCATGAATGGGCAGGCTCGTCCGGGGTGGGACCACTGTCTCACAGGATCGACGTGAAGCTACAGCTTTGCTGTCGTGTTTCGTTCGGTGAGATTTCCGGATGTCCAACACTCTTTTTCTCTTCCCGTCCTTTTTCCTTCCCTACCCCCTCCCGATCTGATAGGCCGGCAACACATCCATGATCCAGCGTTGTGGATGTTCATGGGCGGCAATGATCACTTACCATCAGATGAAGAGCTTGCTCGTTCGCTGGACCTATGCTATAAAAAAATAACTAGTTACTACTCTTATAATTTTGTCCTTTTCTAACACCTCGATTGTTAATACAAGGACTGTTTATTGTATTTTTTCATTACTACGCACACATACCATATGATTTATAATTATTAATATAAATATGTTAGGTGTCAATATAACTCGACCCGGAAACCGAACTGTCGACGTTGCGACACGAGACTCGCGCGCCACAAAACCATGTCAAGGCTCACAGATCATCGTGCAACGTGTTAAGTTTGTTTTCATTTGAATGCACTTCAAATTAGTTCATACTTAATGTTGAATAAAAACTACACTAACACTGAACTGCTGATTTTGCGGATATTTTATACTTTGTAGGCGTGACCACGAAAGCTGTGTCTTCAAAACCTTGGAATGTTATTTTTTTAAATTCCGTTAAAATCCATAAACAACAATTTTAATTTAATGTATAAGACAGCCTCCGTGGCGTAGTTGGTTAGACGCTGGCTGTGAAACGAGAGGCCGCGGGTTCGATCCCCGCACCAACACAAATGTTTGCGTGGCCCACAAATATTTGTGTTGGGTCTGGGTGTTTGTGAGACCGAAAAAGTCTCTCGTAGTTTCTGATACCCACGACACATGACTTAATTGATCTTAATGTGGGGTCATAACTATGTATGCGACTGTTGGGTGTATTTATTTCTTTATTTAACATTAGCGTAAACAAACTATTGTATAAAATATTACGCTAGCTTTCTTTAGAGGTAGACTGCGTATCTTTTTCCTTATCCTTCTGTAGTTATTTCGACAGTACCCAAGTATTGCGGTTGTTCAAAGACAGCGGTAAAACACACCATGAACTGAGTGGTTTATAATGATAATCCAACACATAATATACGTCCTGCAGAGCACGGGCCTATTCTAAATCGATAGACGTTATCCATAGTCCACCACATTGGATTGGTGCGAGTTGGCAGACTTCATAGTTCCCATGCCTCATACTTCTTTTTGTTTAAGAAGAAACGCTATTAAGCTCCCCTTTCGGTACGCCGGGGGAGGTGGAAAGGTATGTCAGTGTCACTGGCCTTCCACCCCGCCACAATGCGGACGTTGTGGCCGAGTTGGGTCCCTGACAGTACCTACGCCAGCATACTGACTAAAAACCCGTCGATTACCGTCACACGCATAGTGGGCGGCACCGGACATCCCAGGGCGAAAAGCGCCCCGATTTACGTCCTCGTGACCGCCCCGCATGCTTCATACTACTGAAATTCTTGTGAATCTATATGATGTTCAGGTTCAACAATGCCATAATAAAAAGTATATATATATATATATATATTTTTGGAGCTTGTTTCTTTTATATTCTAGACTGCCCTGCCTTCTTTTCATTGTGTTATATCCATCCAAAGGTTGTCTGTAAGAAATGGCCTAGAGCGATAAGACCGCCATCTGTACTTTTTTCTCAATTTGTTTTATCTGTGTGCAGGTAAGAATAAATAAATAAATAAATATCTTTATTTCTGAGCCCTACTTTGGCATATCCGTAAATATAATTATGTCTTTTTTATTCCCACAAAAACACTATAATGTATAACCTATGGACTAGATCTCATAAGTTGGCACATAAAACCGACCTGTTGTATATATGTCAAAGTTCATGGTATTTTCTTGTTTGTACGCACGGATAAGTCGAGACTGTTAAGTGTTATTGTCTAGAAGGGGTGAAATTGTCTTACATGAGGACAAACATACAATCTTAGAGTATTTGTAATATAGAGGGAGCCCTGATACTGCAAAAACGTAGATAAAAATGGTGGTTCCGGGCCACCCTTTTCTGCCCTCCTATTGGCTGACATTTGACGGGTTGTCCAACATGCACAAATTATTTGAAAAAAAAAAAAAACAATTCGTTTAGGGCTATCAAATTCCGTTCAAACTTGTTTAAGACGGCTAATAACTAAATATACTTTCGGTTACCAACACAATTTAAAGCAATTTGTTAAATAATTAGTTCAATGTTCACTAATATGGCAGCGCTAACATATATTATAACTAATATAATATATGTTAAGGAATAAGTATATGATTAACCCTATAGATATGGGAGTATTTCAGGGCATCCTGGCGGCACCTATGTGTGATGCTGCCAAGACTCTGTTTGAAAATATAAATTGTATATTAATTAATAAGGTAGACTAAGTTAGTAAATAAGAAGGATGTTTGTTTAAATGGGGCCGGCATAGGCAAGGCCCATAAAAATAAAGATAAAAAAAAATGGCAGCGCTACCAACATTACGCGCAAAAAAATATCAACATTTTTGAAGAGTCAAATGTATGACAGCTCTCTCTCTACATATTAAATACCCTAAACCTACAATGTTAGTGTTTGTTAAAGTATGGATTATAACCACGATCTTGAAGCGTTGTTCATAGACAGTTTTAAAACCTATTTTAGCTATCGAATGTTTTGTCTCCTTTGCTCGAATTGAATTCAAAAGTCGTTCGAAAGGGACAAAAGATTCGGTAAATAAAATAGGTTTTAAAATTGTATATGTATAAAGCCGTTAGAATATAGCCTTTTATGTACAAATTTACAGTATACGAGTATAGTTTATACAGCTTATCATTTAACAAGTGATTGTCTGCCTAAAAGGTAGTTAAAGGTCTTGTAAAGAAGTGTTGTTTTCGTTTTCAATATTCCCAAGGCCGAATTTGACCTTTTTTTTGTGATTAATTTTAAATTGTCAACATCATTAAAAATAGGTATTTTGTACGAAAATCCGTACGCATCAGAATTCGTATTTCCGCATGCGTGTGTATTTCCATACCAAAACTACATCAAAATCTGTTTATTCATTTAAGTAAGATGCCACAAAAAGACTGATGGACACGTCAAACTTATAACACCCATTTTTGCGATGGTGGTTAATTACTATTTTGAATAATTATATAATATGTAATTCAAGCTTATATGTTGCCAGGGAAGTTCTTAATCATTATAATGTGTAAAGTGTTAGTTGCCAACCAGCAATTAATTTTGATTATGTTTCCTCAAATCTAACCAATGTTTTATTATCGCCATATGCATCGTTTGCTGATAAAAATACTGATGAATAATTATCATAATTGGAATGATAAATTGAATTTATCTTGTATAAATCAATTTATCAAAGTTATTGAATTATCTATTTGGGTAGCGTGGATTGTAAAATAAATAAATACACCCAACAGTCATATATATCCTGACTCCACACTAAGATCGAGTCTTGTGTCGTGGGTATCAGGAGCTGCGAGAGACTTAACAGAATCACAAACACCCAGACCCGGAACAAGTATCTGCGCTTCACACAAATATTTTTCTCGGTGCGGGGATCGAATCCGCGGCCTCTCGTTTCACAGCAGGCGTTTACCAACTGCGCCACGGTGGCTTTTAATAGGTGTTAAGTTCACCTTAGTGACCCATTTCAAAGTTGTGTTTTAAATTCACTTGTACTTATCCATATATCCTTCATCATCATCATCAGCCCGTTGCAGTCCACTGCTGGATATAGGCCTCTCCCGCAGTACGCCACAGAGCCCGGTCTGCTGCTCTATGCATCCATTCGCTGCCGGCCCTCTTGTGCAAGTCCTCCCGCCATTTGTCCTGAGGCATAAACTTATATATTACAATGTATATTATTATCTTAAGATACAAGCATTGTGATGTGGGCATTAAAAAAACGTGAGAATTTTCGATCACCACGAAATAAATATTTGTAGGTGCTACAAGTCACAACCATACGCTACCGGATTGAACCCGCGACCTCTAGTTCACAGCTGACTATTGTCACCTCTTGTTAGGTTATATAAAGCTATAATTAGCAACATTGTCATATGTTTATTATAGTTTCGCGTCTGTGTAAAGATCAAAGGCTTTGATGTCGTTGTTATGATCCGATTATGTGTAACCGGGCCAAGGTTTTTTTATGCACGTGAGGTAAGAAAAATAAATTGAAAGGTGAGCGGTAATTGGGGGATTATCGGACAGTCCAGGGTTCTAGTTCAAGGTATGTCTGACTTTTTAAAAATCAGCTGTTGTCAGAATATTCACGATTATTGACAGCCTCCGGGGCGCAGTTGGTTAGACGCCGGCTGTGAAACGAGAGGCCGCGGGTTCGATCCCCGCACATAGATACATGTTTGTGTGAACCCTTGTGGTTCTAATTTGTTTCGGGTCTGGGTGTTTGTGAGACCGAAAAGTCTCTCGTAGTTCCTGAAACCCACGACAGTTGACATACGACTCGATCTTAGTGCCGAGTCAGGTGTATGTATGTGACTGTTGGGTGTATTTTGTTCGATGGTAAAAATATTGTCATATTGAATGCTTTATAAACACAACATACAAATTGAGGTCGCCCTATTAAAAGAATATAAATGTAGGTAAAAAATTAATTACAGAAGTCCAAATTTAAGTATACAATTCATTTCTTGCAAAAAAAAACTTATTTATGTCTGGTTGTGCATCACAACTCAGCTTTTTGCAGGGGTAATCAATCCTCATAAACTTTACAAAAATATATATTTCAAAGTCTAATTTCTTGAAGTTTGTTTCTTAAAATATCGATTTTTATAAAGTATTGAATATAACAACTACAATATTTTTCAAATTATATTTATATATTATCTTCTGCCCGCAACTCCGTTTGCGTGGTTATCTTTATAACAAAAATCCCATCCCGTCTCGCTATATCCCGCCTTGTCCCGTCTCATTGTTACTCAAGATATGTAATCCAGTCCCATCCCATCCATTTGAGTACAAAAAAGTAACAAATATATCGGAATTCCTCCCTCATCCCACGGGAACACTACATTTTTCGGGACTGAAAGTAGCCTAAGAGGTAATCCAGCGTATCAGCTACCTCCATACCAAATTTCATCGAAATCTATTAAGCCGTTTCTGAGTTCATCGCGCACAACCGCACAGACAAACAGACACACAGATAAACAGACAAAACAGATAAACAGAAATTTCTAAAAGTCATTGTTTTGGGGTCTATTACGTTAATATAGTCCCCACATAGGTCATATCAGTTCTCATTAATCTTCCATGTACAGACATCGATCGGTTACAAATTTATTATATGTATACTCGTAGAAGAAGAAATAATGGAAGGTAGGAAACCCGTTATGGGACAATGGCAAATGTATGCAAACCAAAAATAGCTGAACCTCAAAATAAAATTTCAGTGACACAAATATATTAAAGTTGGAAATTGGAATTTAGCCAAATAGCCCAAAGTTCTATCTATCCGGGACAAATCGAACGTAACCATGTTTGTGACGTCAAACGTTGCAATACTGCTGTGACGTCATACATGTTAAGTGGATTGTTTGCCATCTCGGGAGATTTGAGATAATGATGTTCAATATAATTATGGTATATCGTAGGATAATTCTATGTCATGTCCCGTGGCCGATGACGATGTTAATTGTTATATTATCGTCTTGTCGGTCTATAGACAGCATGAAAATATGAAGTATATAAACCATGAAGTCCGGTTCTTGAGTCGGGCAGGTTTCTTCACTATTCAATTGTATTGTATCAGCCCAG
This sequence comes from Theretra japonica, assembly GCA_033459515.1. Classification (NCBI taxonomy): domain Eukaryota; kingdom Metazoa; phylum Arthropoda; class Insecta; order Lepidoptera; family Sphingidae; genus Theretra; species Theretra japonica. The sequence continues at coordinate 1,921,707 of CM065942.1, forward strand.
ATACGTCCCACTGCAGAGCACGAACCTCCTCAATATAGTCCACCACGCTGGCCTAATTCGGGTTGGCGGACTTTACATACCGTAGAAATACTTTGAATTCACTACGGTATGCAGGTTTCCTCACGATGTTTTCCTTCACCGTTATAGTGCGTGGCGATTGACTATCAATACACACATGACTCCGAAAAGTCAGAGGTGTGCCCTGGGATTTGAACCCGCGACCACCGTTAACATGTAGGCAGCTGCGTCTGGTCTGTTACCATCAGGCCACCAAGCACTTATTGTAGATCGTAGGATATTTCTATGTCATGTCCCGTGGCGGATGATAATGTTATATTGCCATCTTGTCGGTCTATAGAGAGCATGATAATTATATAAATCACTCTCAATCGTACTCTCGATTGTAGAGGAGACTCGTGCCTTTCAGTGGGACGTATATGGGCTGATACAGATATAGATACAGATCAATCATGAAGTCCTAAGTACAGTTCTTAAGCCGTACAGGTTCCTTCTCTGTTCAATATCAGTAAAAATTCTCATATATTTATAAGTTGCTTCTCGTGACTCTCTGAGCCCGACGTATCTTCAAACCCGCCTCTTATCACATCATGGCATGGAACATACAAGGCGAAATGTGGGTGTCCTGGTAGCACCTCTGCTTACCCCTTCTGAGAAAAAGGCGTGAGTTTTTGTATTTACATTATGATGTTGCCAGCGTAGCCCTTTAAGACCGAAAGCTTTTCATACTTCCTGTGTAATTACTTACGCAAGAGTCAAGGCTTCATACAAGAGCATTTCCGCTTTCTCTGCAGGCAAGGTCTTTGCTCTTTTCTTTACGATAGTGACGTCATAAATAGGTACTTTGGTCGATGGAGGTCGTCCCTTGTTATTTAAAGACCTTCTTTTTAATTTTGGTGCTTTTAATTTTTAATGTTATTGCACCCGGAAGGCCGAAGAGGTTTATACAATTGTCATTATCTGTTTACGCAGTACGCACATTATCGAAGCGGAAGGTCGCGGGCTCGACCACCCGTGATAATGTTTGTTACAATACGCAAATATTTGTTTTGGGTCTGGGTGTGGGTAAAAGGCGGTCATAGTTTTTGAAATTTTAAATGAATAAGACCGAAAATGCGGTGGAAAGACAAGTTGGATGCATTCGAGTCAAAATGGCAAGAGCTCGCGGAAGACAGGGTTCGAGTGGAGAAAAAAAGGGGAGGCCTTTGCCCAGCAGTGGGACACATTATAGGCTACAAAAAAATGATTAAAAAGAGTGATGATCAATATTTGACCTGATTACCATATTTTCGGGATGGAATAATTTTGGTGGTTATGAACATACATATACGAGTATTCATAACAAAAATATGAAGGTTACGTGTGTTATTGTTGGATGTATTTAATATTTATTTATATTGAAACAATGTATTATTTTTTACCATATATTATGATAATTAAGCGTATGTACTTTCATACAATATAATAAAAGTAAAATAGCCTCTAAGTATAGTAATTTAGGGAGCTAACTTGCGGAGCCGTGTGCCCTATTTTATTATTTTTGAAACTGCTTGGACTATATTAAACTTAGTAGAGCCTCGCTAACCTTGGATTACTATAGGATTACACTTAACCGGGGTACAGCTGTCTCATAAATAGACGTGAAGCGACGGCTTTGCTGTCGTGTTTCGTTCGGTGATATTGCCGAAGGTTTAGTACATAAACATAAATAAATACACGCCTTTTTTCCCAGAAGGGTAAGCAGAGGTGCTACCAGAACACCCACGTTTCGCCTTGTATATTCCGTCCCACAATGTGATAGTGGGCGAGCCTATCGCCATATAGGGCACAAATTCCTGACTCCGGGCTGATAATGAATAGAAAAATCCAATATCAGCTTTGCAATCGTACCGTAGTACCACTACGCCGCCGAGGCAGTCGATCGAAGGTTTAGTATCTCTTACATCAATACGCGGTGTCATTGAAATGCGTGCAGTTGATCCTGGTTTACAGCAATTGCGGTGGCGGGTGTGCGAGCGGGACAGTGTTCATCCCTTTTATCCCGCAGCTCTATTTTGTTATCCTTCTTCTAATTTTTTTTGTTTATTGCATAGGTCTGGCAAACGAGCAAACAGGTCACCTGATGGTAAGTGATCACTGCCGCCCATGAACATCCACAACGCTGGATCATGGATGTGTTGCCGGCCCATCAGATCGGTAGAGGAGCGGGAAGGATATAGGATAGGAAGAGGAAAGGGGTATTGGGCATCCGGCAGGCTCATTCATTATAAGATAAGATTTAACTAAGCTGTGATCCGTCATTGTGTACTTGCAAACTATACCGAGCTGATCGCTAATCTTGAAGCAATCCGTAATTTTTTATGTTTTTATGCAGTTAAAAAAATTGTAAACACGTATTATATTTCTTTTACATTTTTTGTTTTAATTAAATTAATTACGTACCTGACACTGTACAAACCATTTAGGGTTTTTAACCTTGTGTTAAAGCAATTTTGGTAACCTTGTCTGATGAAATTTTGTGAGAATTGTGTTTATATATATATAAATATAGGCATTTGTTTTCAATTACATTTTACATGCAATTTGATGTGACATCCACATTTCGCCTAGTATGTTCCGTCCAACGATGTGTTAGGGGGCGAGCCTATCGCCATATCGGGCACAAATTCCTGACAACTGGTTGATAATCAATTGAAAAATCCATTATCACTTTGCCCGACCTGCGATTCGAAACGGGGACCTCAGCTTTGCAATCGTACCGCAGTACAACTACGTCACCGAGGCAGTCGGAAATTTTCGGATTATTATAGTATTTTGGTGGATTTTCTTTTATATATTATTAAATCGAGCAGGTCAATGTAACTTTATCTGTGTGAATTGCATAGAACTTGAAATAAAGTTACTTTATAGTTTTAGTAAAAATGAAAAGTCAAAAGACTGCATAATAATAATGATAATGAGGTTGTACTTGATCTTATACAATTAAAATTTTAAGACCGTTTCAAGTGATTTTCATTTCCGTAGTTTAACAAGGATAATCACAAGGTTTTTAGGTACTCTTATTATCGATTACGTAATTTCACAACTATTCCTTCCGCCCTTTGTTCAAAATATTGTAAGAAGAGTTCTACAAGGGCAATAACTTGCAACCATACAGACAATTGGCTCATGGGATGGCAAGATATGGCTTCAATTGTATTTTTTGTTATGACGTCATGAATAAATATAATAAATAAATACACCCAACAGTCACATACATAGTCTTGACCCCACATTAAGATCAATTAAGTCTTGTGTCGTGGGTATCAGATACTACGAGAGACTTTTCGGTTTCACAATACCCAGACCCGAGACAAATACTTGTGGGCTACACAAACATTTGTGTTGGTGCGGGGATCGAACCAGCGGCCTCTCGTTTCACAGTCAGCGTCTAACCAACTACACCATGGAGGCTGCCAAAGGGCAATGACTTGCAACTATATTAAATATATTGGCTCATGAGTTGGCGAGATACGGCTTCAATTATATTTTTTGTTATGACGTCATGAATGTCTCGTAGTGGCGGTTAAGGGAGGTTCCAGGTTCAATTACTGCCCCGATTAATTTATACTTATTTGAATTAGTAACAAAATGTTAATGGTTAAGTGTCGCGGGGTTGATATTGAAATGTCCTTTGTGTCTGATAACTTTGACAAGAGTCATTTTTATACAGGGTTTATCAAAACTGCGACCGAAAACGAAGCCAGGTGGCAGTTTTACTGATTACTGACACAATGCAACTAAAATATTCTCAAAAAAAGCGACAGGTTTTTTTTGCAATTTTTTAAATATCATTGTGTTTGAGTGGTGAATACATAGTTTTGGCTAAAATTATAGTTTGAACTCTTACGTACCATTGTGTCGTTAAACATAAAAAGTTGTTCATTATTATTTTAGAAAAACGATGTATTTACTACCCAAATACGACGATAAGTAAAAAATTACAACAACAAAAATATCGTTTTTATGTGTATTTTTTTATACTAACACCTGGCTTCGTCTTCGGTCGGAGTCTGGATATACCATGTATAATGTAATGTACTAGCTTTCATTATTTATTTTATCGCTCTTAGTCTTTAGTCCACTGAGAGTAACGACATGGAATTTTAAATTATTCAAAGGCGAATATATACATAATATAATAAATTTAGAAGCTATTATAAAATAATATACACCAATACATTTTTAACGCGACCAAATTCCTAGGTTTCTTCAGTCATAGTGTAAAGAGATGTAACTAACTAGGCCGGCAATATTATCTGTGTTCCGATCGATACTCTTATAAGTTGCAGACTGCAGCGCAGTCGCTTTACCGAGGAGAAAAATGTTACTAATAATATGTTTGTTTTCATACGCTAACTTGGCTCTCTACAATATTGTATGTTTGCAAGCGATATAAAACATATTCTATCGTTTTACTGGTAGCAGCCAAATTGGCGGATAAAAAACAAAGTTACGAGGCTTTGAAACACAAACAAAATGAAATATCTTGTATTGACATGCCTCCTGTGTTACGAAAACCTGCGGTGAGGTTATGTAAGCAAAACTTGGTGAAACTAGACCCTAAAATATGCTTGTTATTGTGGTACTCGTATGATTTAGAGCGTAAATATTAAAATTATGCTAATTATCTCTTTTATACACTTAAGAGAGATTTTTCGTCATTATTTTTTAATTTATAGCATTAGATTAAGTATGAAATATAATAATATGTAAAAAAAAATTGTGGGCCGCATCTCGGTGCGGGGATTAGACCCGTGGACTCGCGTTTTGTAGACGTCTTTCAACCGAATGCGCCCAGTCAAATGTACTTGCGTATTAAGTATTTTTTCATAGTGTTCCGTTATTCCAAAAGGCTATTTTGGAAATCTTTATGTGACTTTGCTTAGCAGTTGATATTTTGATTTTTGTCTTTATGACCTCGGATTTTCATTGTTTTATTTTACTTTTGTGGTCAAGAAATTAACATATTTTTTCTCCTGTGTTGTTCCAGAGAGTTCTCGTACCTCCCCGGCAGATCATGCGAAGGTTATGCCGTCATCTACCACCGGCTGCACGAGACAGAACCCTCCAAGTACAACCTAGAATCTGGAGTCAAACTACTGTTCATGACTGTTGGTAAGTGGGTTCAATCTTGAACACAAGGTACCGTTTGACGTTTCATACTTTTTAACTTTGTACAGTCGTAACTCACACAATTTCAATAACATTTTCTGTATAACTATAATTCCATAGTTTAAAGTCGTTTATTTTCTTTCTAAATTATTGTAAGTCTAATTTTTAACTTTGTTTTTTGTCTATATTTTTTTTATGCATCGATTATTAGATTTAGTATATTAATATTATGTTATAATATATTATGTTTCATATATTTATTTATCTCATTTCGTAGTACTAAGGTAGTATGATATTTCCGTTATAAATTACGCACACACTTTTTATTTCTACTTTTTCATATTTATTTCATATAAATGCCTACTTTTATTTATTTCTTTTATGATCCATTCTATTGTTTTTGGTTGTCTGGAAGAGATCGCTTATAGCGATAAGACCGCAATTGCACACTATTTGTTAAGTATCGGTGGCGTAGTGGTACTACGGTACGATGGCAAAGCTGAGGTCTCGGGTTCGAATCCCGGGTCGGGCAAAGTGATATTGGATTTTTCTATTCATTATCAGCCCGGAGTCAGGAATTTGTGCCCGATATGGCGATAGGCTCGCTCCCTATCACATCGTGGGACGGAACATACAAGGCGAAACGTGGGTGTTCTGGTAGTACCTCTGCCTACCCCTTCTGGGAAAAAGGCGTGTGTTTATGTATTTACTTTGTGGTATTCAATAAAGTGAGTTCAATAGTGTATTGATTGTATTATTGTATTGACAGCCTCCGTACCGTAGTTGGTTAGACGCTGACTGTGAAACGAGAGACCGCGGGTTCGATCCCTGCACCAACACAAATGTTTGTGTGGCCCACAAATATTTGTGTCGGGTCTGGGTGTTTGTGAGACCGAAAAGTTTCTCGTAGTTTCTGATACCCACGACACAAGACTTAATTGATCTTAGTGTGGGGTCAGAACTGTGTATGCGACTGACTATGTATGCGACTGTTGGGTGTATTATTATTTATTATGTATGTGTAAAGTTGAAAAGTATGAAACGTCAAAGGGTATCCATTTGTTTAGTTGGATAACATGAATGAGAAGTCAGACGCGTAATGTTTAGGTGAAGAAATGTTAGTTGACTAACCGGCTCCTCTTAAGACGCGTCTTTACGTCAAACGATTTCATAATTTTATACGCAATCTCGTGTTTGTTACCAAAGAACATTGTACACGGCTTTGTAAAGTGTTTGTCTGTGACTAATTTGAAACTAGCAATGTTTTGTAATTTCCAATGTGTTGCTACTCATAAACATGTATGTTACACTGTTGATGTTGTTTTATTACACAACATTGTACATTTTAGAGTTATAAAAAAAAGATTCCGATGAATTGAGAACCTCCTCGTTTTTCGTCGGTTCAAAATAAACAAAAAACAAAGGCTTAAAACTAGGGCATCAGTTTCGGAGCCGCGTTGTTAGTGACAGATTAACAGGGCTTCAAACGCATGCCCCTTTTTTGCGACCTCGTTTGCTATGGATTACTAGTTTAACAAAGGGTATGTGGCCAATGTTTGTACTTTATTGTTCAATAGTTCTTATACAACTATCGTGTAAAAATCTTACATACTTTTCACGGTGGAATGCAATCATCCACTAGAAACTATTGCGCTGTTTCAAAATGTAGTTTCTTTTGGTATTACTATGTCTCGGCATAAAACTCTGCGGAATTACATATCTCATCGTCACGCCAGCATTCCATACGGGTAAGCAGAGGCAGAATCTACATTTTTCTATTCATTACCAGCTCGAAGTCAGGAATTTGTGCCCGATATGGCGATGGGCTCGCCCCCTATCACATCGTGGGACGGAACATACAAGGCGAAACGTGGGTGCTCCTGGTTGCACCTCTGCCTACCCCTTCTGAGAAAAAGGCGTGAGCTTATGTATGAATTGGGATATATTAATGCACGAGCCACCGTGTATTAATCTTTTTATAATGAATCTTTTTGTTCACAAATTAATCTGATGTTGCTACACGCGCTGTGTGTAATTACTAATGATTTGCATAATGCATGCGCGACTTCCTACATATAGCAAAAACTGTGTAGTTGCTTTGTAATGTAATTAACATTTATAATATGAAACATTAATGTATTGATGCGGTTTCTGCTGGGTGACAAGGTCGGAGATTAAACTCAAAAACTAAACGTTCATAATTTATTTATTTATTTCTTTTTGTATTGAAAAACATGGAATGAATAATGTATTAATATTTTTTTTTAATTTTTCTATGGTATTTGAAGTCCGTCAACCCCCACTAGGCCAGCGTGGTGGAATTTATGGTCTAACCACTCTCAATCGTACTCTCGATTGTAGAGTAGGTCCGTGCCCTGTTGTGGGACGTAGATTGTCTACTACGAGTACTAAATGATACGGATAGAATAACTCAATGACTGCCTCGTTGACGCAGTTATACTATGGTATGATTTCAACGCAGCGGTCTCGGGTTCGAATCCCGGGTCAAGCAGTCATAGTGGATTTTCCTATTCATTATCAGTCCGGAATCAGGAATTTCTGCCCGATATGGCGGTAGACTCGCCCCCTATCACATCGTGGGACGGAACACACAAGGCGACACGTCCTGATTGCACCTCTGCCTACCCCTTGGAAAAAGCATGAGTTTATGTATGTAAATTAACCAAATTAAGTCTGATTTATTACTTGAGCATTATAATAATCGTTATTCTATAAACGCCATATATCATATTAAAATATCCGACATATTTTTTTACTACATAATTCATGGTGCAAAGAAACATGTTTTTGTTCAATACCTTAAGGCTCAAGGTGCAATTTACTTGTTATGTTTTATAGATAGGTATTTAATTTTACGAATACTACCTATAATATAATGTAATACCTATAGAAACGAGTAACTTACCTACTCAAACGATTACTGCCTACTAAAACGTTTGTTTAAGTCAAGTAAAAATGTACTTTGGTATTAAAGACTCACTGAAACGTGGAAGCTGGCAGTTTAATACGCGCAGTAGGGACGATTCAACCATGATAAATAATGCGATCATGTGAATATGTGTCTTTAGTTCGCAGTTTATGTATTAATGGATTCTGTATGGAAATTAGTTTGTTAAAGCGGAATAATTCCGCTATGCAGCAAACACTCTGGTTTTCATCTTTTCAGTCATTTATTTATTGTTCTACTAACGGTCAGTTCGGTGAGTGAGGTTGCCGGATGCCTAAAACCCTTTTCCTCTTCCCATCCTTTTTCCTCCCCGCTCCCCTCCCAATTGGGCTGGCAACACCAATGATCCAGCGTTGTGGATGTTCACGGACGGCAGTGATCACTTACCATCAGGTGACTTGTTTGCTCGTTGCCGAACCTACGCGATAAAAAAAAGAAAGAAAATAAATGTTAAATCTGTTATTTAGAAGTTGACTTTCAAAATAACTGTGAAATCTGATAATAATACGCTATGTACTAAAGCGCAATATAGGTTGTTTATCAAAACATGTCGCCCTTTGCTGTGCAATTCCATATCGTTTACATTGTCGTGAGTCGCAATAATTATGTATAGTGCACGTGTATTTGTCGATAGTTTCTAAAGCGCAGTTGGCGGGTAGCCGGTTATTTGTCTAGAAGCAGCGGGTTCGATTACCACGAGTATTGTGGTCAATATTCGAATTTCGACAGCCTCCGTGGCGCAGTTGGTTAGACGCCGCCTGTGAAACGAGAGACCGCGGGTCCGATTCCCGTACCGAGACAAATGTTTGTGAGACCCACAAGTATTTATCTCGGGTCTGGGTGTTTGTGGGACCGAAAAGTCTCTCGTAGCTTCTTATACCCGCGACACAAGACTTAATTGATTGAATGTGGGGTCAGGACTATGTATGTGACTGTTGGGTGTATTTATTTATTTATAATAAGTTTAGATTTTTTATATTGGCAGTTGATGGCGATTACTGTATGTAATGAAGATGATGACTGTATATAAATGACGTAGTTGTTGTTTATACGCGCGTTGCCAACTTTGACGATATAAAGATATGGATTATGGAACGAAAAACTTTTAGGACATTAAATCCCAAAGTCGGCTTTATTTAAAATCTATTTGCAATTTGCAAATCGAACCTAGGACTATTCAAGTATCTACTCACGATATTTTTGCATGGGTTACTTATTGAATGTTTTGTCCCTGTCTAACGACTTTTGAATTCAGTTTGAGCGAAGAAGACAGAACATTCGATAACTAAAATAGGTTTTTTAAACTGTCTATGAATAAGGTCGTAAGTCTTCACCTTTTTATACATACATAAACACACCCCTTTTTTCCCAGAAGGGGTAGGCAGAGGTGCTACCAGAACACCCACGTTTCGCCTTGTATACGAGTATTCCGTCCCACGATGTGATAGGGGGCGAGCCTATCGCCACATCGGCCACAAATTCCTGACTCCGGGCTGATAATAGCAAAATCCAATATCACTCTGTCCGACCCGGGATTCGAACCCGAGACCTCAGCTTCGCAATCCGTAGTACCACTACGCCACCGAGTCAGTTCACCTATTTATTTTTACCATTAATATCAAATTACAACTTATATCCAATAGTATCTACGTGAGAAGGCATTTCGCGTGCGGCAAGGTCGTCGAGACTCGAGTCATGGATCGGTCAGTTGCTGATTGTTCTAGTGAATTTTTCCATAGCGATAATCGTATACCGAACCGTTAGTGTAATCTGTTTCCTTCTGTTAATAGCTTACTCCAGCCTATATCTTACTGGCGGTAGGTTTCTCATATGTGAAAGGCCGCCTGGGAAGGTACTAGGTACCACCGCAATATCTATTTCTCCCGCCAAACAGCTGTGTAAACACACTGTTGTGTTCCGGTTTGCAGGACATTGTAGCCAGAGTAACTACTGGACACGATGTGACTCGACATCTATTTGAGTACAAAAATGTTACAAATATATCGCAATTAACTCCTCATCACTCGGGAACACTACATGTTTTGGTATAAAAAGTAGCCTTAGTTTTAATCCAGGGTGCCAGCTACTTCCATGCCAAATTTCATCGAAATCCGTTAAGCCGTTTCTGAGTTCATCGCGCATAACCACACAGACAAAAATTCTAAAAATCATTGTTTTGGGATCATGTACAGACATCGATCAGTTACAAATGTATTATATAATGTATAGATAGATAAGTATGTTATCCTCTAACTTTCCTATAACTAATACAAGGTTACGTAGTGGTAGAATTTCGCAAAATATTCCACGATTTGTTTCAATATGAACTTAGCCTCCTAATATTAATATTGTGTAATTTAAATGGTTTCGTTTAAGTTTCGTCTGTTGTGATGAAGACATAGTTTCCATATATAAGCCGACTGACCTTGTGTGCAAACGTTTGTAAAGGCTTGATTTATTTCTATATATTTAATATCAATAAATTAGAATTATAACTTGTAATTATGACTTGATTTATATATAAAAATATGATATCAATAAAATTATTATAATTATAACTTAAATTGAGACTTACTTTCTAGCGTCATCGAATATTGTAAATCTAGCAGATTTAGGGGACTTTGAATTCTGGAATGAAGGGTAACTAATCTAAACTAACACCCTTAGCATTGTCTTACACCTAACGGCGACAAATCATCACAATCGGTTTAGTCATTTTAAAATTAAGAATTCTATTTAAAAAAGACGATTGGGTGATCCAGGTGCCATATTTCAGTCCCGAAAAACTCATACAACAAAAAAAGTTCAAAACTGAAAAACTCACTCAAAATGGACCAACTTGAAAATCAAATTTGTACCTCTCAGTTTACACACATAGTAATACATACTTTCAATAGCCCAATGAACCGGCTTTTAATAGTTTTTAAATAGTTGTATTAAAATTACTTTTGATTTTATAGCGGATAATCGATTAATTTTTTTATTACTTTGACTAATAATAAACCGTATATATTGACGTTCACCCTACATGTTCACGGTGGTCGCGGGTTCAAATCCCAGGGCACACCTCTGACTTTTCGGAGTTATGTGTGTATTGATAGTCAATCACCACGCACTTTAACGGTGAAGGAAAACATCGTGAGGAAACCTGCATACCGTAGCGATTTTAAAGAATTTCTACGGTATGTAAGTCCGCCAACCCGCACTAGGCCAGCGTGGTGGACTATATGGCCGAACCACTCTCAATCGATTCTCGCGATTGTAGAGTAGGCCCGTGCCCAGCAGTGGGACGTATATGGGCTGATAAAAAAAAAAATATATATATATATATATATAGACATGAATGTATTACTTACATCACTTGTATCCAAGTAGCTTCATAATTTAAATTATTGAGAATTACTAGACATCGACATACATTACACAAAAAAAAAAAAAAAATGCATATAAAATGGCCGTATCTGCTTCGTGCTGAATCGTTAGGACAATCCTGCTATCGGGAGGAGATCGTTTGCACATTTTTTCCAGCTTTTTCGTAATATATGTAGGCATATGTATAGCACACTAGTTTAATATACGTATATAACATAGGCTACGGTAGTTACTATCCGAGCGGATATGAATATTAATAGATTTGAAAGCATATAACAGCAAGGAATTCTCACAAATCATGCAAACCGAGCTATGACGTCATATCTAAAACAAAACCCTACCTTTCTCCTCCTGAATAATTAACGCAAAACGAACCTTTTTTACGTTCCTAACAAAGCAAAATGTATGTATTTTCAGCGTAATTGAAATATGAATATAAAATATTTTACGATTTAAATTTTTTTTCTCATCTCGTCTCGTCTGGATGGTGGAAAAATATGTTAAAATGTTGCGTGTATTTTACTTGTACGACTTGTTATTTAATACAATTGTGGCGTTTGTTTTAACGCTTTTTTGAGCGTTTTTTTTTGGAATTTTATAAATTTTTACCAAATATTAAAAACACTACATTCCGTTTTGACGAGTCGTTTGCAAATTGACAGCGTGATTTACTTTATTTATTATTCACATTTTAACAAAGAAACGAATCGACATGACCTTTTTTGTTAATTTATGTGACATAGAGTGATAGGCGAGTTTTTATTTTCCAAAATAACTAGACGGTATTCTTACAGCATACATAGATCCGTCTTGTTAATATTTCGTAAAATTAACTCTATATGAAACAAACAGAGCCTGAAAATCTTGTCTGTAAACCTCTACCTTACTGAGGTTTCAATGAAGCAATTACGACTGAAATATCGATCCATTTCGCAAAAGCTTAAATTAGACGCAGCTCGCTCGGTTGATAAGGGCCGACGTATCCCTCTTGAAGACATGAAACATCCTTCATATTGACAAGATGTCTACTCTCGAAGTGACGGGATCAGAAATCAATTTATTATTTAGTTGCGAAGAATATTTTGTATATAATTTATTTTATAGGGGAAAACCGTTTAGCTATAAAAATGCCTGGAATACAATGTTGATTGATATATCAAATTGTTCTTGGAACCCATGTCAGATCGTTTAGCCATGTTTATAGAGATAAAAAAAACTTACTTTTAATTATTTTATTGTTAAGTCAATTTATCAGTTTTCAATGACTGGCATTTTTAATATATTATGACGTCATCATAGATTCAGGTAATCTATTTTTTTTAAATCTGATGAAATAGTTTTTTTCTGACCAAATAAACCTTATTGTTCATGTAATGTAAATGGATTTTAAAACTATTGTTAAAAAAATACATTTTGCAGTGCCAAAACCAACTACAATATATTCTGCATTAACGATACTATCGCAACCAATGTTACAAAAAATCTACTAAAATAGTAGCTTTTCTTTCATTAGCAACACTCGACCTCAGCTTCTATGAATAGACCGACCAGTGTATTGATTTACCAGATCACAAAGCTGCTAGGTGTTTATACATAAAACAGGGGTGTTCTGGCGCCTAATGTCTGTCTGGCTTCGTTTTCGATAATATTTATTGGCCTCATAAAAATTGTTTGACTTACACTTTTATGACTAGCCTGATTTTCGATTGCTTATTTTGTCATTAAAACTTGTTAGTAAATCGCAGTCTTGGTTTACGTTAGGTATCATGTTTATGACAACAAACTTATGAGTTTCATAAACTTTCAAAATATGGATCGTTTTGCTGTCTCGTCCATCTTAAAGCGAACCAAGGGGTTGTCCAACTCATACATTTACCTCACCTAAATGGAAGGAATCTCAGTTATGGAACAATAAACTGGTGCAAATTTCTTTATATAATTCTGGGTCCTTACATCATAGCGTGAGTAAGCAAATAATTCCACATTATTTATTTAATTGCGAGATAATTGTTAACAATTGATATTCTGTATAGATGGCATGCAAAGCGGCTGCCTACATGTTCACAGTGGTCGCGGGTTCAAATCCCAGGGCACACCACTGACTTTTCGGAGCCACGTGTGTATTGATAGTCAATCACCACGCACTATAACGGTGAAGGAAAACATCGTGAGGAAACCATAGCGATTTGTATACATTTTTATGGTATGTAAAAGTCCGTCAACCCTCACTAGGCCAGCGTTGTGGACTATATGGCCTAACTACTCTCAATCGTACTCTCGATTGTTGAGGAGGTCCGTGCCCTGCAGTGGGACGTATATGAGCTGATACAGATAGATGGCATGGCTCGTATCATAAGGTGCAGTGCAATCATTTATGTTCACTTAAATGAAGTTTTTAATAAGCTATGTTTTCCTCCTGGTATTGCATATATATAAATATATTCGCCCGCTAACTTGCTTTAATAATGCATGGTATGGCACTCAGTTTTAGTTACTTGGAAATTCGTATCTATTTATCGTGTTTTTAAGGCACATAGAGTCTCAAGTTTTATGCCAAAACATATGGTCGCGTCGCGCCCTGCTTAAGGTAGTAGTATTATCAAAATATTTATCAAATAAACTGAGCTATTTAAAATATAATTAAATAAACATAATTTTAAGTACATAAGGAAGTTCTTATATTCCTTAATTAGACCAGTTTGCGAGTGACCTCATCCTCAAAATTATCTTTTTGTCGTAACTAATTATGTTAGAATTATGTAATTATAAGTTTTTTATTATATCTGTCAGTCCGCTAAGATATTTGTACAAGGCTATGTTAATTTATAGACTATATAACCGAAAAACAAACAACGTTCATGTCACTTTAAATAGAATATATGATTTTACGAAACAATGCCCAATGATTTAACATTTGTGGATAGAAATCACGATATGTAAAAGGAAATTACACTACTAAGTTGGCGACTAACGATATTTAAGGCAACCTTCGTGACACAGTTGGTTCAAATGTCGGCTTCGGAACGAGACTCGAGGGTCCGTGAATACTATTCCCGTACTAAGAAAATTGTTTGTGCTGCCTACAAACTTTCGTTTATTAGTTATTGACACAAAACTTAGTAACAGACAAATGGGTTTGTTTTTGAAAAAGACAAAAAACATTAGAGCTGTGAGTTTTGTATACTTTCATACGCTGCAAAATATCTACCATAGCGTAAAAATAATTAATATTTTTATTTGTGTCACTAAATGATTATACGGTATGATAATCGTAATCCTTCATTTAATAAATAAATATTCATTCTCATATACATTACTATACATAATGTTAATGACGACAGCGTAAAAAAATCTCCAGTCGTGTGAACACGTGTTTAGTTAATTAAAATAAATTATTCATTACGACGGTCCGTATTTTTTATTTTCTTGGACTTCCATTGTTAATTTTTGTCATAATGTCAGTATTAAACAACTTGGATGATTTACAATGTTACAAGATTTAAATGAAATCAAAATTTGAATATTATAACGTATTATGAATGTATTATGACGTCGCTTTGTGTTAAATTATAAATAAAAAACGCTAGTTCAATGTACTTCATTTTTTAGCATATTACGTTATCTGGCTAGGTTTTTATATCTTTATTTTTTATTCTACGATGTACTTACGAATTGTTGCTCAAAGCAGTTACATTGACACAACAGTCTCTGTATCACTTATCAGCCCATATACGTCCCACTGCAGGGCACGGGTCTCCTCTACAATCGAGAGTATTATTGAGAGTGGTTAGGCCATATAGTCCACCACGCTAGCCTAATGCGGGTTGGCGGACTTTTACATACCATAAAAATATATACAAATCGCTATGGTATGCAGGTTTCCTCACGATGATTTCCTTCACCATTACAGTGCGTGTTGATTGACTATCAATACACACATGACTCCGAAAAGTCAGATATGTGCCCTGGGATTTGAACCCGCGACCACAGTAAACATGTAGGCAGCTGCGTCTGGTCCGTTACCAACAGGTCACCACGCACTGTTTGACACAACAGTAATGTTATTTTACGTCAGTTTTCTTCCCAGACCACTTAGCTTAGACTAAGTGGTTAAGTAGTCTGTGATCATTTTTAGGATAGCTTCCTCGGCTAATAATACTTTATTATAAACTTGTAATATTTTGCTTACTATTGGCACTCGATTTAATTTGAAAAGGATTAGGATCGAATTCTTGTCATATTGATGTAGTATACTTATCCTATTAGTAGAGGAGCCATGGGAGATTGACCTTCACCCATCTGATAACCATATTGAGAAATATTTTTTATCAAATATTATTGATTAACAAACATGCCTGTGAAAATTTGCCTATGGAAAAGTGGCTTTATATAAATATAGCCACGAACACTTTTCGATAGGCAAATTATCATAGGCATGTTTGTTAATCAATAATACGTGATAAAAATTATGTCTCATCTGGTTATCAGATGGGTGAAAGTCAATCTTAACCTGGCTCTTAGACCATATAGAAAACTATAGCAGCCCATGATTTTACCCTGTTTTGCTTTAACGTGGGAGCCGTAATGAAACTATGGCCTGATGATTCAATCATCAAATAAATGTTATCCATTTAAAGTGTCACGGTTGCACAATTTCGATAGTAAAACGGTAACTTTTAATTTATTCGTATATTTTGTATTGTACGCATATTTGTTTGACGATTTAGAAATCGGCCCTAAATAAAATCAACTGGAAAAAGTAGGATTTCAATAATACTATTTTTATTTATAAATAATATTGGACATAATGATTGACATTTATAAAATAATGGCCAGTACAGGTTATTGACCTATACAAGACTTATGAAGGATATATCTTCAGATGACGTAGTTGTCGACTGTTCATAATTAATTATCCTCAATTTAGTGTTTATTTTTATTTTAATTATAAAGCTTGCCTATTATTAGTATTTGCCTGTCCCACTACGGTAAATGCAAATGTCGTGTTTGAATGTTTGCAATGTTACGTCACGGCAGATCGACTTTGATATCTAGCCCGAGTTCTGACTTAAAACCTATTGCTACTTACATAAGATAGGCGTATTATGTTTATGTTCGTACTGTTATAGTTATATAATGTACCCTTTCTCGCACACCTCTCTGTCCTATTCTGCAACATCAGCATTCCCATGTTAATAAAACCATCCATTCGTCACACAGCTCAGATCAGTCCAGTTCCATATCTCATTCCTTCCAGACGTCCTAATTGACGGTAGTTATTTTATGTAAACCAGTTTTTCTTTTTTTAAAAACCATATTCCGAATCCCGTCATAACATATTGGTGGCAGCGTAAAGGGATTTTAATTATCCCCGGTACGTCTCTGGACATTTAAAAACATCAAGAAACTTTGTGCCTTGTGACGTGTAAGTGCCAGCTCCATTGTGCGCCGAACTTTGCGCACCGAGTTCCGGCCCGGCCCACTTGGTTGTGTCGTCACGTTCCTGTTTGAAGACCATTGCTGAGCAACGTTGTGCTGCAGCCGTCTCCGGAGCAGAGTGAACTACACCCACTGTCACGTGCTGTGACCGTGTGCGTGTTATCTTCCAGCAGCGACGCACCCCGAGGCTTGTCAACAAGCACACATCTCAAGATTCCAAGAAATGTTATCTATCGCATTATCGGCGGCATTCTTGTGAGTAGATTTTATTTATCTGGTCATTGCCATATATCCGTATTCTCCTTTTTTCTCTTCTTTTATATCTAATTGTTGTGCAACTGTTTATATTGTTAATAACTGTCGTATAATATATTTGTAAACATGGCTGAGAGATCGCAGAGTCCCAAATTCGAGAAACCCGAAATAGCTATCACTGATACCGAAGAGGAGGGACAATACAATTGTCCTCCCCTCCAAGGACCTGCCACTAGGGCAGCGTCAAAAAGAAAAACGGTCGTAGCGAAACCAGAAATAGACCTCACAACCCTTCTAAAATTTATAAAACCTTACGATGGAAATCGGGAAAAGCTAAATTCATTTTTAGTCAATTGTAACAACGCATTCGACCTGGCCACAGATAATCAAAAAGACATCATTTTTAAATACATATTGTGCCAATTAGAGGGTAAGGCGGAAACCGCCTGCTCGATCAAAGAGTTCGCCAACTGGCAACAGTTAAAAGATTTCTTAAAGACCCAATTCAGTGAAAGAAAACATTATGCCCATTTAATAATGGAGATGCAAGAGTGCAAACAACAAATTAATGAGCCCGTCAGTCAGTATGCCCTAAGGCTAGAAACTTGCTTGTCCCAACTCTTAACTGAAATAGCGATATCTCACGGCCATAAAAATAGAGAAATGGTGGGACGCCAAGCTTCTATGGAAGAATTGGCTCTCCACCAATTCCAGATGGGATTATCACCCAAAATCTCTAACATAGTCAGATGTAAGAGTGTTAAAACATTGAACGAAGCCATTAACTTAGCAATTTCCGAAGAAAAAGTCCAACATTCTCTATCCCGACAAAATCCATCCAACAATTCCCATTATCCTAGATCTGAAAGGTCAAACTTTCAAAAACCCATCTGTCGCGACTCTAATCGTTTCAACTCCAATTATAACCCAAATCCAAACCCACAGCGAAACCCAAATTTTAATCGTCCTTACAACACGAATAACTCATCCCCAGTAGTATGCAGATACTGCAAAATTCCTGGACACACCATAGAGCAGTGTCGCAAACGCGAATATAACAACAATAGATACAATAACTTCCAACAAAATTCAACACGAGGACCTCAACGTGTCCATTTCATTGACGATAATACACCAAAGCCCGATTGTTCTGAAAATCCAATGAACCTTGCAGGAGGTTATGATACGGTTGATTCCGATTCAAAAAACGAATAATCGTCTCGTCCCCGTGCCGTACGGGACTTAACGTGCTAAAAATCGGCACTCCAAATTACACTCCAAAATCCACTATACCCAGGTACACTAACAAACAGGGTAACCAGCCCCAAATTCATAGTGTTACTAATCCTATTCCCAGAATCACTAACAAACAGGGTAACCAGCCCCAAATTCATAGTGATTCTCATTCCATGCCCAGGTACACTAACAAACAGGGTAACCAGCCCCAAACTCATAGTGTTACTATTTCTATTTCCAGAACCACTAACAAACAGGGTAACCAGCCCCAAATTCATAGTGATTCTCATTCCATGCCCAGGTACACTAACAAACAGGGTAACCAGCCCCAAACTCATAGTGTCACTAATTCTATTTCCAGAACCACTAACAAACAGGGTAACCAGCCCCAAATTCATAGTGATTCTCATTCCATGCCCAGGTACACTAACAAACAGGGTAACCAGCCCCAAACTCATAGTGTCACTAATTCTATTTCCAGAATCACTAACAAACAGGGTAACCAGCCCCAAATTCATAGTGATTCTCAAGCTACGTCCAGGCCTACTAACAAAGAAGGTGATCAACCTCAAATACCTAATAGCCACACTATTCCCAAACGGCAACACCAAGCCCATTTGCCGAATCCTCCTAAATCCAATGTTTATGAAATAACAAGTAATCCTGAAAAAACGTTATTACCTCATGTCCTAATCCAAACCTCTATATCCGACTTACCGTTGTCTCTATTAGTGGATTCAGGGTCTTCTGTAAGTCTATTAAAATATTCATGTATAGAGAAACATCCTAAATTAGAAAAGGAGTTTATCCAATTAAAAGGTATTGACTCGACAGAAGAATCTATCAGTACCCGTGGTCATTTTAAACTTAAATTACATCTCCCTAAATCCACAATATCCCATAAATTCCATGTCATTGACATTGTTCATCTACCTTATGATGGAATTATAGGCTCCGATATGCTCAATGCATTAGGATGCACTATAAATTACACTGACGATCTGCTCCATATCGGAAAATCATCCCTTAAACTCTATTTCCATGATCCCGCTTATATAATCCCTGCCAGAACAGAAACTGTAATAGAATGCTCTGTGTCAAATCCTGGAATTAAAGAAGGACTCATATTAGACCAAAAATTGTCTGATACCTTATTGATTGCGAATTGTCTTGTAAGAGTCAAAGAAAATAACAGAGTCAATATTTCTGTTGTTAACACTTCAGAAAAAGATGTTCACTTAAAATCAAATTTAAATTTGAAACTCGATCCTATTGACTCTGCACAGTTGAAAAACCACCCTTCTGGTGCAATAAATCATATTAATTATACAACAAACAGCTTTAAACGCACTGAAGAGGTACTAAAACAACTTCGCACCTCACATCTCAATGACGAGGAAAGAGACGTTCTATTACAGCTATGCTCTGACTTTTCCGATATCTTTCATTTGCCTGGTGAAAATCTTACACACACAAACGCCCTTAAACACGAAATCAAAACCACAACGGATATTCCAATACACACAAAATCATATAGATTCCCAGAAATTCACAAAGTCGAAGTTCGCAAACAAATTGATAAAATGCTAGAACAAAAAATAATTGAACCTTCCGATTCCCCTTGGTCATCACCCATATGGGTTGTTCCCAAGAAACTCGACGCTTCCAATGTACAAAAATGGAGAGTAGTGATAGATTACCGAAAACTAAACGATATTACAATCGGTGATACTTATCCTATTCCTCAAATTACCGAAATATTGGACCAACTCGGTAACAGCAAATACTTCTCCACATTAGATTTGGCATCAGGATTTCACCAAATCGAGTTAAACGAAACAGACAAGGCTAAAACGGCCTTCACTGTTCCCGAGGGTCATTTCCAATTCCTTAGGATGCCTTTCGGGCTCAAAAACGCCCCATCAACTTTCCAAAGACTCATGAACTCTGTATTATCTGGTCTTCAAGGCATTCGATGCTTCGTCTATCTCGACGACGTGGTCTGTTACGGCCATGACCTTAAGTCTAGTATTTTTAACTTGGAAGCAATTTTTCAAAGAATCCGAGATTTTAATCTCAAACTCCAGCCAGACAAATGCGAGTTTCTCCGACATGAAGTGTGCTATCTCGGACACATAATTACTGAGCAAGGAGTTATGCCAAATCCCGAGAAGATAAAAGCTGTAGACGCGTTCCCAATTCCAAGAACTCCTAAAGATATAAAATCCTTTTTAGGCCTTGTCTCCTATTACCGTCGTTTTATTCCAGATTTCTCCAAACTCGCGAAACCCTTAACCAACCTCCTGAAAAAGGATACACCATTTAATTGGGAAAACCAACAACAACTTGCTTTCGAAACATTAAAAAATAAATTGACTTGCGCACCGTTGTTGATTTATCCAAACTTTTCCCAACCATTTGTCCTTACCTGTGATGCCTCAAATCACGCCGTCGGCGCTGTTCTTTCACAGGGATCCATTGGTAAAGACCAACCAGTTGCTTATGCTTCACGAACACTTAATAAAAGCGAGTGTAACTATAGCACCACTGAAAAAGAACTATTAGCTATATTATACGGTTGCAAAACCTTCCGGCCTTATCTTTATGGGCGTAAGTTTGTTATAGTCACAGACCATAGGCCTTTAAAATGGCTATTTAACCACAAGGATCCTAGTAGTAAACTCCAACGATGGAGGCTAAAGCTAGAAGAGTATGACTACGAAATAGTTTATCGTAAAGGGAAACTTAATTCAGCAGCCGACGCTCTTTCCAGATATCCAGTGAATCCTATTTTCCCTGAAAATAATTATCCAACAAATACAAACCCTGGGAGTAACGCTAATCCTCGTGATCCCCTTCTACTACGTCCATTACAACCTTTGAGCTCGTTAAATAATGAAAATCAAGACTTACAGAATCCTTTCCCATCCTTATCTCCACCATCCAATGTCTTTGCAGACAATCTTAACCGTGACCTAGACGGAGACCTTCTAGACTTGTTGAACACACCTTCGTATAACTCCCACGAATTATCAACCATAGATCCATCAGATCTAATAACCTTAAATGATATTCTCCAGCCGACGGAAGTCAATCCAACTTCTTCTTCCAATGTCCCTGGAAAAGAAAATGAAACCCATAACTTACCTCTCCACGAAACCGAACCGGAACCTCAACCGTCCACTAGTCGAGAAAATCCTGAAACCTTACCTTATTCGCTTCGCCAGGAAAATCCTTCCACAGCACCTGAAACCTTACCTGATTCGTCTCCTCGAGAAAGTCCTTCCACGACGCCTGAATACTTACCTTTGTCCGACGAAAACTACACCAAATTCCTTAAGTCATCCGGAACGCCATACGATACTTCTATTGTAGAACATAATGAAACCCTACTTAAGGGGACACATAAATTAATGATTATACCTACCTCTATAGACACGGATGAGTCTATACCATATGTCCAAGAAATTTTAAATAACTGCCCAGAACCAGAACGCGACGAATTCCTGAAATTAGAAAGAACATTATATACCTCTTTACCACTCAAAACTTCAGAAAAAATATACCTATTCCTTTTTATAAAAGTCCATCACTTCGACGATTGTTCCTACTCCGATATATTCAAGTCACTTAAATATGTACGTGACGAAATAATGATGTCATATCCCACAGTAACCGAAGTTGGCACATCCGATTTTAAAAATCCTTTCGATAGACATTCTTTTGTAAAAATCTATAATATGTTCGGTTACTTGTTCGATGGCACTAATATTAAGATACACATCTACCATAATAATATCCTCTACCCTTCATTAAGTGAAATCCCCAAAATCCTTAAAGAGAACCATGACTTACCTATTGCAGGACACCTCGGATCAATTAGAATGCTAAACCGCATTAAAGAAAAATATTATTGGAAAGGAATGCGTAGCGACATTGATAATTATATTAAAAAATGTAAGTCCTGCCAAATAAACAAAAGCTTACGCAAAATTAATCGAGCACCTATGATTATCACGTCAACGTCCACGGCCCCATTTGAGAGATTATCTATCGATATCGTAGGCCCTTTACCTGAATCTGGAACGGCCAAATTGCGATACATCTTGACTATGCAAGATGATCTCACAAAATTCTCATTAGCATACCCACTTCGTAGTAACACCGCCGAAGAATCTTGCGAGTGCCTCCTTCATTTTATATCCGTGTTTGGATTACCGAAATTAATCCTCACGGACCAAGGTACCAACTTTACCGCGGAATTGTTCAAGAAGACGTGTGAGTTTCTGAGAATAAAACAGTTATGGTCCACACCTTACCACCCACAAACTCAAGGCGCTTTAGAAAGGTCGCACTCGACCCTAAAAGAATACCTAAAACCTTATGTAAACGAAAACCAAGATAATTGGCCGAGATATGTCTATACCGCAATGTTGGCTTATAACACCGCGATTCACACGACTACGCATTATTCTCCTTACGAACTGTTGTTCGGACATAAGCCACATATTCCAGATTCCATTTATAATGATTCATTCACTACTACATATCCGGAATATGTTAAAATGTTACAACACCGTATGAAACATACTCGTGACAAGGCTCTTGAATATATCCAAAAATCTAAATCAAATTCAAAAAACTATTATGATTCCCATACTCGACCCGTTGAATACAAGGTCGGAGACTACGTCCTAATAAAAAACCATGTAAGATTACGCAAAGCCTTATCACCAGTATGGAAGGGACCATACAAAGTGGTCAAAGTTCATGGTAATCACACACTATCAGTACTCATTAATAGACGACATGTTAAACATCACTTCGACGAAGTGAAACATGCAAACACTCAGGACACACCTGACGCAACCTAATAACATTAATTATTTTATTTTATTCTTTTGTTTTTCTTTTAGTTTTAATTTACATTTACTTTTATACACGTAAACTTTATACTTATACACATTATACAATCTTAATTTACAAAACTCACCTTATATACAAATTTAAATATACAATTTATATTCATATAAAATCAATCCCTTATGTCTTTCCTTTCCAGCATACTGGCTCACGGTTATGCCGAATATGTCCAGCAAATCAACACAAGTTCTGGTATCTACTTTGATCCAATTGGCGAACTAAATATTCGAGTAAGCTATTTAGATATAGTGACGCCCTTTGATATTTCCCATATCGATCCCCACATTCAAAATATAAATGCCATATTAGGTACTATACGGTTCATGTGTGGTCAGATCGAAATCGAAACGTCCTACAATTTAGAGTGTCATAACATTTTTCAACCATTGACAATTAGATATAAAGATATAGTTGCCGGTTACTCTGCAATCTCTCACCTAGTAACTAAAAGGTATAGAAGAGCCGCATGGATAGGTGGTATCGGCACTCTATCCAAAACCATATTTGGTACTTTAGACGAAGATGACGCTATCAAATATGATAACGCCATCAGAAATATTCAAGATAATGAAAAAAGATTGAGCTCATTAATTAAAAACAATATTTTAGTAACATCCTCATTTTTGAATAAATTCAATAACACTTTACATGAGATCAAAATTAATGAGGGCGGTCTTAAAATAGCTGTCGACGATTTCTCCTCCAAATTAAAAAACGTGACCTTTATTACCAATAAACTAATAGTCCAAACAAACATTAATTCCATCCTAAACAGCTTAGAGGCCGCAATACTCACCTTATCTTTCCAAGTGGAAGACATAACAAACGCTATCTTATTCGCGAGTCAAAACATCCTACACCCAGCCGTATTACCACCCACATCACTATACCAGGAAATCGTCGATAACTATAGACACCTACCTGTAGGTGTTAAGCTCCCTATTAGTTTATCAATAAATAACATCCATAAGCTAATGAATGTATCTTCTGTTATTTGTTTTAGTTTAAATAATAAAATCATGTTTGTTCTAAGAATACCTCTAGTATCTCCCAAAGATTACGATTTGTTCCACAATATTGCCTTACCTGTACCACACAATGATGTTGACCCTAATTCTTATAGTTTTGTTATTCCCAGCCATAAATATATCGCAATGACCAAAGATAAATCAGATTATTGTAACTTAGACTCACTAAAAGAATGCATTATGATAAGCCCGCGTAACCGCATTTGTGATGTGTCAACCATTTTTACGACCGCCGCAAACCCGAGCTGTGAAAGTGAGTTCATGACGAAAGTGATAAGTGTTCTACCAGCGCAGTGCAAAACAGACTTCATATACGGACATATAGATTTGTGGAAAAAACTGTACGATAATAATTGGATTTATGTACAATCCCAAACTAATAAATTATACATAGAATGTCATGATAAGGAAATAATCGACATAAATATTCTAGGTACCGGAATACTAACCATTCCAAATGATTGTATCGCATATTGCAAAAACACAAAGCTAATTCCTAGTTTAAACAGTATAAAATTAAATATAAGTATAAATAAATCAGACTTTAGTCTAATAAACGACTCTTGCTGTAATATAGATAAAATCAAATTGTTCTTGAATAATGAGCCTCCCGTAAAAATAGAAAACTTGGATTTAGATATCTTTACGACAGAATTAGAATCTAAATTAAAGTCCATGTCAGATGAAGCCGACAAGTTATTGAACGAACCTCATATTATCAAATACGAGACTCATTACTCAATTTTAACTATTATTGTAACTTGTGTAATATGCCTTTTTTGTATTTTCAAATGTTATTTCTTAATTAAATCGAACAACCGTCTTACCCGTTTCCTTCCTAAGCCCTCAGCATCCGCTCCTATAACCTTACCTGAAAATCCATCTCCAGATCCAGAACCTGTTATCCCTGTTAGAACTATTAGAAACATTCCTGAAACCAATAATACTCCATCTCCCAGCATTAGAACTAGAATTTGAACACTCCCTTCCTATATCCTTCCCCAGATTTCCTAAACATCGAAAATACACCCCGATGTTTAGTCTACCCCAGGGAGGTGTTATAGTTATATAATGTACCCTTTCTCGCACACCTCTCTGTCCTATTCTGCAACATCAGCATTCCCATGTTAATAAAACCATCCATTCGTCACACAGCTCAGATCAGTCCAGTTCCATATCTCATTCCTTCCAGACGTCCTAATTGACGGTAGTTATTTTATGTAAACCAGTTTTTCTTTTTTTAAAAACCATATTCCGAATCCCGTCATAACAGTACCTACTAAAATATCGTAATGCGTTATACAACGGCATATTTATGTGCTAAGTAGCACGTATCACCTACATGGTGTTTTTACTCGATTTTTATCGATCGACTTGAAAATAAAAAAAATGTTAAGATACCTGTTGATTGTTGATGAACGTGTTAAGGAGGTTGCGTGATTAAATACTTATATGTATGAATTGTAATCCTGGCATATATTTATAACTAAGACCAATTTACTAGCTATCAAAAACGACATCGACAAAATTCCCGCCAACGCGGTCAACATTTTTTTCAAATGGAGGTGACAAAGGAATTAAGGCCCGTGCATCCTATGAACATATTTCATTCTAATTAAAAAAAAAACATAATTGGTGATGAGTTGATGACAAAGAAATAACGTAACTGGCCTAAGATATTTTTTTTCTGATTTCCAGATGCATGTCTAAGTAAACGTGGGCCACAGCCTGGGTACATATTCCTGTTCGACATGAGAGGTGTAAGATTCGGCCATCTCACGCGAGTCAGTTTGTCGTAAGTTATTTTATTAATTAATTATTACGTTTATTATTAATTTATAAACATTGCCGTCTTTTCCAATATTTAATTAATGAATGTAATATGTGTAAATATTTGTTTGTAGCTTTCAAAAGGACAGACAGAGGTAAAAGGCGTGCAAACTTATGATATTTTTTTGTAGTTGTCATTTTAGTTTAAAATTTATTGATGTTTTATATGTAATTTTTTTTCTGTTTGAAAACATCTTATTGTGCGTGTTTAAAAACCGCAATAATATACTGAATGTTGTTTTTAAGGTTTTCTTCGTTATATGTATTATATTTATCCCGTTTGCATTATGTAATTATTTTTACTCATATTTATAGTTATCTTATTAATAATATAGTTAAATAATGCCAAAAAATCATGAGATTAGAAATATTATTATTGGTTTTAGAAACATCCAAAATATGCAAATCAAATTTAATAATAGTTTATACCCATAATTCCATGTTATATTCCCCAGGAACCATGTATTTTCAGGGTTCTACGATCTCCAAACTTTTTCTATAGGGTATATGAAGACTGCGACCGAAAACGAAGCCAGGTGGTAGTTTTAGGGATTACAGACACAATGTAACTAAAATTTCTGAAAAAAAAAGCGATAGGTTTTTTTTGCAATTTTTTAAACATAATCATGTTTGGATGGTAAATCCCTAGTTTTTGCTAAAAATATAATTTTAACCTCTGCCCATCCATGTGTCTTTAAAACATTTACATTATTATACTGGGAAAACAATGTATTTACTTCCCAAATACGACGATAAATAAAAAATGATAGCAAAAAAAATGTCGCTTTTTTTTTGCGAAATTTTTAGTTGCTTTGTATCTGAAAGCACTAATACTACAACCTGGCTTTGTATTCGGTTGCAGTCTGGACATACCCTGTATACTGAAAATCATGTCTATACTCGATACGCTGGTTTGTCGCTAAAGAATAAAAAAGTGCCTTTACAATATTATCGGATTTGATAAAACTACTAATTTATGTATGTTTGTGGAACATGCTGCCATCCAAAACGAATCTAGCTGCAAAATTTTAATATTTCACCATTACGCCATAGAACTTCTCATTGTACACAATATAGTCTTTTCATACCGCTGTCTAAGACTTAAGAGTTGAGTAATTTTATATCTTTCGCAATCACTTTCGTTTTCGGAACTCAAAGAAAACTTCTAAACTCGTAATGTAAGTTAGTATTTCTCGCAATTTGTTAGTTTGTTTCCGATTATGACTCGAATTTCTAATAGCATCGACAAAGAACAAAGACATTTTATCGCTGATATACTTAACATTACACGCATTGAAGTAAATTTTATCAAGCCAATATAACATAAAAATATACGAGAAATATATTTATGGACTTGGTTTAGTGTGATTTAAGATACAGGAATCACGAGTTTCTTTCATAAATAAACCATAAACCATGCCATAAAATATTAATCGTGTTTATTGTGCTGTCTTGTTATTAGTTTTAAGTTTCGTTATTACTAACACAAATGAGTCTATGTAACTTATCATGCAAATAAAAAAAACTAAAACAATCTGACACAAAACTGTCTGAACATTCAACCTTTGCTTAATGACGTGCTGTAATTAAAAAGTGTATAAAATCTTAATATATATAAATCTCGTGTCACAATGTTTGTCCTCAATGGACTCCTAAACTACTTAACCGATTATAATAAAATTTGCACACCATGTGCATTTCGATCCAACTTGAGAGATAGGATAGTTTAAATCTCAAATTATAGTCGCAATTTTAATTTATTGCTAATTATTTGTCTGTTATTATTTGACAGTCACAATCATCTGTTAACTCCA
Source organism: Theretra japonica (assembly GCA_033459515.1). Classification (NCBI taxonomy): domain Eukaryota; kingdom Metazoa; phylum Arthropoda; class Insecta; order Lepidoptera; family Sphingidae; genus Theretra; species Theretra japonica. Next base: position 1,949,744 of record CM065942.1, read on the forward strand.
AATGATTCTAACAGATGTCGATACCTTTCGACTGGGTTGAGTAAGTAATCAATAGATGGCGCTGCTATGGTAAATCTACGAACGTGTCATATAAGCTACATTTTAACAGTATAATTACCACGTGTTGTTGACGCTATAAAATTAATTAAATTTAAAATACGTAGTTCATTATACTTTAAAAAATCAATTTCGTAGTCAGAATTTTGGCTGAGCGGAAAGTTTTAGAAGGAATTTTGCAAAGTATTTGTGTTTGCGTATTTTTTAAATGATATTCGTCGTATTTTCGTGTTTATATAAGGCCTATCTACAAAATAAAAGCAATTACAAAAAATTTACAACTTGCCTATTTAGGCATTAAGGGATGAAATGGGATAAAGTGGGACGAACGCGATGAAACCGGTCGGATCCGGATTGCATTCGATGGGAAATAATGGGACGGGATGTAACAGAAAGAAAAGGAGCCAGATGAGATGGGATGGGATACGATAGGAAAAGGGATAGTAGGTACTTAGGTTGAGTTCAGGAGTACAAAAGTTTGAACGGGAATAAGATATTTCTGGTGTGGAGTGGAGTCTAAACATCTTAGCACCCAGGCGAAGCTGGGCCGGGCCGCTAGTACTCCATAAATACCTATGCTTGTTCTAATAATGATACTACGTCCTTGTTCCAAAATTAAAATCGCTTAAAATTCAATTTCCTACATCTATTCCTATCCTCCTTAACTCTAATGACTGTGCAGTATATAAAACTTTAAATAGGCTTAAAATTCAAAATAATATAAAAACATAATTTTAATTATTTTCTTTTTCTTCCTATTTAATTCCTACCTCTTGATGCATTACATGATGATTACTATGCTTACAGGTCCCTAAAGAAGTTCTTCCAGTACGTCCAAGAGGCGATGCCGGTCAGAATGAAGGCCATCCACGTGCTCAACACGGAACCGGTGATGGACAAACTCATGCTGCTCATCAGGCCCTTCATGGACAAGAAGTTCTTTGATATGGTATGATTTTACTACCTTTTTTCTTTTTTATTAGTAGCGTAACTACTGGACATATTGAGACTTAACACCTCATGTCTCGGGATGGCGAGCGCGGTGTAATGCCACGCATTGCTTTGTTATTCATGGTGTTTGGTTTTGCTACTGTCCATGAGCGGTCATGTCGCTTACCATTAGGCGAATGGCATGCTCATCTAGCCATTCATTGCAATAATAAAAAAGTCAGAGACTTAAATGACGACGTAATGATACGTAATGCGTAATGATATTAATGAGGCGTAATGCTTGTGAATCTGTTAATAGTATCCTATTGTTAAGGAAAGGTGACAGTTGCACAGGTGAAAATTAGTTCACGGATGTGTTACTGGTCCAATTAGGAAGGAAAAAGGATGGAAAGAGGAAAGGGGTATTGGGCATCCGGGAACTGTGCTGTCGATTTCGATTTCGATGAATGAGCCTGCCCATTTATGCTGAGTAATAACTGACAACAGCATGGCTCTACTTAAAACAATTATTGATACTTAAAAAATCACCTTCAAACATAATCAAAACCATTTTACATTTTTCAGTTAATTTAATGAATATTCGCGGGACCTCTATCACGCAGGTCATCGTTATAATTCGGACCGTCATTGTGTACGAAACTTTAGTTAAGTGCCATTACACATTCAAATGTGTCTGCGCTACAGGAAATAGGTTTTTAGGATGAATAAATGTTTAATATGTATGACTCCAATTTGAAATACATGCACCCAATAATCGAAGACATCAGAGATCATAGATATTGTCTAGTTTAGTGATTATAATATTGCGAGGGAATTTTCTATCTCAACAAAAAGCCTGGGGGGAATTTGAAAGTCAAATGTTCGGACGTTCGATGTCTGGAATAAGTTACAAGTTTTCCACTTCTTAAAATCGACACACACCTATCACATCGTAGGACGGAACATACGAGGCGAAATGTGGGTGTCATGTCGGCACCTCTGCCCACCCCTTCTGGGAACAAAGCGTGAGTTTATGTCTCTATGACACTTATAATTCACTCCGAACTTGGTCTACGGTTACAACGTACGATAGAGGATACGAGCATATTGTGGAGTAGGCATATTCGTACAGCGAACTACACACCAAAGCCGCCGGCCTCTGTCGGCATATGTCGGCAACTAGACGGCTGCTTCAGTCACGGCAAGTCGGAAAACTTTGACGGCGATATGGCAGCGGCTCGACATAATAAGGAACATTTTATGACGTTGTTGACGTTATGACAAGCAGAGCGTTTCAACAACGCAAGCGCGTTGTAGAAATGTCGGCGGGCAACACGTGCGAGCGCTTGCCGCCGACATGATGCTTTTCTTATAGGCCGCCGGGTTGTGCCGGCGGCTTTGTTTGGTGTGTAGTGCGCTTACAGTTTTACGTGCGACGTTCGGACGTTCGAATTTCGTTATAGATCATAGATTAACCCCCTGAACACAAATACATTATATTTAATAATCATAAAAATATTTGTCTTTGTGCTTTATGTGGACGTAGAAGAATAAGGGATTGAGAACTGTAGAAATATTATAGTTGACGCTCCACGATAGAGAATCTTATTTTTATAGGCGGTAATTTTTTAAAGTTATAAATATTTCTACAGGTAATCTATATTATATCTATATCTATGCCTTATCTATACCCTACTATGCCAAAAACCTATTTAAAGTTAGCTAAATTTTATTATTAAGTTGAATGATATTAAGTTAGAGTTAGGAATTAGAACCCGCAACAACGGAGACATATTGGCAACCCCGCCTGGTCCGTTACACAGGCCACCGCGCACTTTTTAAATGTGTATATTTTAAAAAATTAAGAAAATGTATAACACCGAAAGAAATGATGTAGCGAAATTAATTCACGAGATTGACTCTAAGCACGTGTACGCTAATACTTTTTTTTTTATCAGCCCATATACGTCCCACTGCTGGGCACGAGCCTACTCTACAACCGAGAGAATCGATAGAGAGTGGATAGGCCATATAGTCCACCACGTTGGCCTAGTGCGGGTTGGCGGACTTACATACCGTAGAAATTCTTTAAAATCGCTACGGTATGCAGGTTTCCTCACGATGTTTTCCTTCACCGTTAAAGTGCGTGGTGATTGACTATCAATACACACATGACTCCGAAAAGTCAGAGGTGTGCCCTGGGATTTGAGTCTGGTCCGTTTACCCACAGGCCACCACGCACTTACGCTAATACTACGTATCTATAATAAACCAATGTTTACGAGAGATCGCAACCGAAAGAAACCAGTTTATTACCTTCTAGGAACAATACGTATGCTAAGCTATGACGTAAATTACATGTTTTTTACCCAGTCGTTTTCCTGTTGAGATTTTTATGTGTGGCCTTGATTCACGACTCTTTTTTTCAATGTACGTCATTTTTGTATTTAAAATAGATCGTATTGGTCAGTTGAGGGTTGGACCTATTCATTATACATAAAGATTTAAAAGTTGCCGAAGGAGCAATACTTTAAGCTCCAATTACACGGGGAGTGTTTCTCGCGGCGAGAATCGTATGCGACTATCGCATGACATAACCGCCATAAGATTTTCGTGTACTGACAATGTTTACACGATGCAACTTTTTTATATTCATACGATAATCGTGTCTTCGAGGCGAGAAACTCCTCGTGTAAATGGGGCTTTAGTGATGTACCGACCTTGAAATATACAGAGGTTATGTATAGGATATGAACAGGTTAAACTCAAAGCCATGATATTAATTTTAACATCATAGTGTCGAGTAGTCGTCGTCCAGCTGAACATTAATAATATAGACCAGTTGATACAGATAAAACTGACGATTAATATGTAGCAACAAGACTTGTGTACATTCATTCATAAATATTTATAAATAAAATAAATCCACCCAACAGTCACATACATAGTCCTACCCCACACTAAGATCGAGGCTTGTGTCATGGCTATTAAGAACTACAAGAGACTTTTCGGTCTCACAAACACCCAGATCCGAAACAAATACTTGTGGTTCACACAAATATTAATTGTTTCGGTGCAGAGATTGAACCCGCGATCTCTCGTTTCACAGCCGGCGTCCAACCAACTGCGCCACGGAGGCTGTCAAATTATGTACGCTCGTAGTGACTGGTGACTTGAATTCTCAAAATACTCCAATACGTACACCCAACTCTCATATGCATAGCCTTTACCTACAACTTAACTACACAATAAGGCACAAATATTGCATGGTGTTTGCAAAAACTACGAGAAACTTTTTGGTTTTACAAGCAACCATATCCGATATCCAACGCAGAAATTTTACTTTAAGATATCCATTCGCCACTCACTAAACTCAAAACTTAAAATTCCAGCTAAAATTCCACCACAAAAACGAAGACCTGGAGAAATTCTACGAGACGGTGATACCCAGGGCATCTCTGCCCCCTGACCACGGCGGCACCCTGCCAGACACCCAGACCCTGCACAAGAAGTGCATGCAGCAGCTGCAACTCCTGGAGACGTACTTCCGAGCTGAGGAGGAGCAGAGGATCGCAGCACTCCCGGACAAGAAACGGGAGAAGATGGAGAAAGCGTTCAAGAACCTGGATATAGATTAAGATTGTAAAATACATTGGGGTCGACTTGTTTGTTTAAACGTGTTTGTAAGAATAAATGCTATGATTTTTTTGGTCTCGAGGTTTGTCCATCACATCATAAATGTGATGTTTTTTGTGTGCTGGTTTGATAGTTTAAGAAATAAGGTAGTGCTTACTATAAATAGGGTGTTGATAGTATTTTATTTATATTCATTGTCACTAACTTTCAAATTACCGAAGCCCAAAATCATGTAACTTTCGTATCCATAAAATGTATTGTATCAGCCCATATACGTTCCACTGCAGGGCACGGGCCACCTCTATAATCGAGAGTATGATTGAGAGTGGTTAGGCCATATAGTCCACAAAAAAAATGATCCATAGAATTATCTTTTGGAAATAAAACATCATTTTTCATCTGTTTTTCTACCAAGTACATCACAAAAAGTATGAAACTTCGTTTAAAGATCTGAATTATACTTTTATTTTTATTTATGTTGTATATGCAATTTTAAACGTATTAACTTAGATGATATATCAAATAAGTCGGCCCTTATATACTTCTGTTTTTGTTAGCATAAAGGTTATATTGATGTTGCATTTCATATGTATATAATGGACGCTTGGTGTTCGATGTCGAAGTGTTTTGTTATGTTATTAAGATATTTAACTTCTATAAACCTTAAAAAAGTAAATTAGTGCTAGTTCCTAAACTGTAGTGTGGCTAGTATAGATTTGTTCTCAAGTGTGGATCTGGGTAGTTCAGAATGCAGATAGCTAATTATTTTACAGAAAAAACAATCAGAAAATCATATTTTCAGATTGTTTTTGTAATTTACTACTCATATAAGTTGAAAAAAAAGTACCTGCAGTCTTATGTTAATTTATTAAATTACGATAAAATTCACGAATTTCCAAAATATATCACGAAAATTTCAAAATAGAGAGATTTGTAAAAAGAAGTCTGTTATTCCATTTCACGCAGCATTAAGTTTTTAAAAAACTAGCTGTATCGATTTTCCCGTTACAGAGTTAACTGTATGCTGTTACCTAAGATCCGCACTGTAAAGTAACATTTTATATGAATATTATATATATGATAGCTTCGATTTGTCCATTTTACATCGACATAATTACTTATAACGAAACAAGACAAGTCTGTTAACGGCAGCTCTCAAAAATGTGATTAATAAATAATAATATAACTAGCTTTTTATGTGTTCGTAGACGAAAATAATGTATGAAATATCGATACGAGGCTCAAAGGACTGATAGCACATTTTTGGATTTGTGTATTTTACAGTATATGCTAAACATCCTTTGAGTTTCGTAGTGATATGCTTAAAACTGCTGTGATTACTAAAAATAACAAAAAAAAATCAAATGATTAAGGTTTTAGTTCAAGTTTCATGTTTTATCAAAAACGTAATGCCTAGGGATAAAACTTTGGATATGGCGCAGAAGTGTGAGGGAGAAAAGAGGATCTTGAGCCAACGTATTGATCGCGTACATATGTCTATTTTATGATGAATAACTGTAAAAACACGTACTTATTCTATTAGGTAAGGGAATACCATTTTCATTGACTATTTCCAGAAAATAAATAAACAACATTCAATTTTGTTATATGCATTTATAAAATGAAATAAATACACCCAACAGTCACATACATAGTCCTGACCCCACACTAACATCGAGTCTTGTGTTGTGGGTATCAGAAACTACGAGCGACTTTTCGGTCTCACAAACACCCAGAACCGAAACAAATAATTGTGGTTCACACAAACATTTCTCTCGATGCGGGAGTCGAACCGCGGCCTATGTTTTCACAGTCGGCGTCTAACCAACTGCGCCACGGATGCTGTCAATTGACAACATATTAGAAGGAGATAAAACATTTGTCTGGTCAATATTCCTCTCGCTATCTGTTTCACTTCCGCACCATAATTTAGTTTAGTGAAATTCCGCATTATTGTATAATTACGATATAATACATATTTAATAAGATATTGTACGGTACAAAACATGTGAAATCTCTGTATACCCTCGTTTCTCACGATATGTGATTAATTCTTTGATATCTTGATAGTGTTATCAGTGATTGCCGTTGTTGAAGATAAAGTCCAAAATAGTGACTATAGACCGTCTACAATCTTTTGGCGTCCGAATGCGTTGTTGTCATGCCGTTGTCCAAATATTAGGATCACTTTTTCTCTCCACCTTTTATTATATTGGACATGTTAATACTTTTAGATTACAAGTATAAATGATTGTTGTTTATATTATGAAAACATCTCAAAAATATATTAAAAATATATTTTTAAAATTTTATTTGTATTTCCAAATTTTGCCACACGCCAATAGAATTTAGATGGATTATATAATCCACCTGATGGTAAATTCTAGATAGAGTATCAAGTATATAATTCTGAGAAATGGTAGCCTCTGGATACTCTATCCTGTTTGTGTCATGTACCACCAGATTGGTCACTACCATGTTGGCTTGTTAGACAAAAAATTAGATTTTATTATTTTTTGTTAATTGAGTATGTTTTCTAATGTATGGGTTCTAAATTATATAGAAAATGTGGTGTCTTCTCTACTTCACAAAGTGCTGTTTGGTGTTAAGTAGTTATTTAAACTTATTTATAACATAAGTGTGGTGACCTGATAAAAATTTATATTACGGTTTTTATGTTGACAAAAAAGTACAAAAAATTCTGGACGGATTATGAGTGTAATTTTCATCATAGATATCTGAGTGTTTTTAACATCTATTGTTAAGTTGTATTTATCACTGAAAAAAACTTTTTTCTTAGGTTCGGAAGTTTTCCAAAAAGCAAATATTTCTAAACTAAATACTACATAAATATAACAGATGTGTTCAAAAGAAATCTAAACAGAAACTTGATCAATTTGTATTTATATGAGAATTCCTTAGTATTTCTCTTACGATTAGACGCTAGAGTTTCGACATTAGTCATTAGTGATAGGTGGCGGTAGTGTATTTAAGCTTTTTTGTATATTTAATATCTTGTAGATAGCTTTGACCCTTTTGGACCGAATAATTAATGACATATTCCAAAGTTATCTATTTCTATTTTCCATATTTAAAAAACGTGTTTATATCGGTGTGACATAGTTTAATAAACTTTCTACTATGGTAAAAAAGGCAACACGCTGTGACAAAGTTGTGGACAATTTTAATAAATAAATAAACTTGTTAGAAAACAATATTAGTAAATGGAGTTAAGTGAACAGTTTTAATTCAATTATATACACATTGCTCAATTCTGTAAAATAATATACATTTCATACGAGCATTTTAATTTGGATAATGTCTTGTGTTGTACTTATATGTTCAAGCAACTTTCATATTAACTTGTTTAATATAATAATATTTTTTTGTTTATTATTTCTTGGTCTAAGGGGGATTAACATTTATTTCCATCCAATTTGTTGTAATTTTTATGTGTGTGTCTGTATTGTAATGTATGTTTCGTTGGTTCGGTGAGCCGGAAATTGTGATTTTAGATTACAAATAAAATAGTTATTTTTAAACTTATTTTTTATTTTCTTTTGCATACCTAATGAAAACATCACGCCTTTATCCCCGAAGGGGTAGGCAGAAGTGCAATCACACCCACGTTTCGCGTCATGTGTTCTATCCCACGATGTGATAGTGGGCGAGCATATCATCATATCGGCCACAAATCCTTGACTCTGGGCTGATATTTAATAGAAAAATCCAGTACCACTTCCCCGACCAGGGATTTAAACCCGAGACCTCAGCGTAATCGTACCATAGTAGCACTACGCCACTGAGGCAGTTGATTTTTATTTTATGAAGACGAAATAGTGATAGTAGTTGGATTTAGCACCGAGTTTTTGGTATAATCGTTGTATTTGTTACGTAAACCTCAATGTCTCAAGTAAAAAAATAAGATTTTAAAGAAATAACCAATGAATATTTAGTTTTAAATCTTTCATAATCAAATTATCTTAATTTTGCCAATACTACTCCTTCAGTTTTTGTTATAATAAAAATTCATAGTAGAAAAATATTTTTGCGCTGACAACTCCACAAAACTGTCAAACCACCAACCGTCCGTTACGGAACACCTGCCGTCCGTTTTGTTTACAATTATCAAACAGGAAATGTTGAATTAAACGTGGTTCCAACACACGACTTATGAAATAAAAACTATCGTATGTGAGTAAGTGAAATACTAAATGGATGTTTCAATTGCGACAGATGGAATAAAATTAAGGAATTTGAGGTAAGAAATTGGTCATTGTTCTTCGTAATATTGTTATGGTAATTCCTGTTCAGAACATTAATTAAACAATATTTTTAAAAGTTATTTCAAGGACATATAAATATACGATGTATACGCACCTTTTAACACAATTGAAATGCATTAGAGTAATGTAGTTACTAAATAAATATTATTTAAGTGACGCTATGCCGACAGCTGCAATCACAATAGTTTTGTAGTCTTCACAGCGAAAAACTACACTTTTACTATAGGTTTATTGATTATTTCGCCCTAATATTCTTTTAACTATATTTAAATGAGTAATCAGATATTATATTTGTTAGAAAAATAATTATATACCATATTATAATTTGAAAGAGAGCTCCATGCCTAGCCGAGAAATGGATGTAGAATGATGTACATAAAAACCATTAATACTACATGTTCCATAGTGACCGTTTTGAAATACATGCATGCATATTAAAAATTCTTGTTAATAATTTTAATATTTTTCATTGACGGGGGCCAACACTATTATAGGCCTTAAATTACTATCAAGTGAATAGAAATCGCTGTAATATTAAGAATGTTACTGAAAATAAAATATAACAAAGAGCATTATTTGAAAGATTGGAAATCTTTATATACATACATTGATATCCAGGAGAACATGTAGCATATAATTATAAAAATATACATAGTGGAATGTTACTAGTCTAATGACATCATCGTAATTTGACAGCCTCCATGGCGCAGTTGGTTAGACACCAAGTGTGAAATGAGAGAGGGTTCAATTCCCGCACCAAGACAAATGTTTATGTGGTCCACAGATATTTGTGTCAGATTTGGATGTTTGTGAGACAGTAGTCTCTCGTAGGTCCAGGTTCATAGGACACAAGACTCCTTCTTAGTTTGGGGTCAGGACTATGTATGTGAATGTTGGGTGTATTTATTTATAATTACCCACCATCATGTATTTCACTAGCTTTGAAACAAGAAGTTGCAGTACCTAGGAACCAAGACTGTATTACTTAGTAGTTACTGATTGTATCTTTAGTAAAATTATTAAAATAGATATATTCTCATTTACAGAATAATATGGAATCGGTAGACAACAATCAATTTGAAATCAAGCCAGTGAACAGTAAAAGGAAATTAACGTCAGGCTCTAACGTTTACCTGAACCCTGCTTTGGACCTGCTAGCCAACGAAGATCCTATGTGCAACACTGCTATGGAGATAGTACCAAGCAAGAAACGCAAACAAGTGAAGAATGACATTGCTGCTTTTGAGAACACTGCTTTGGATCTAGGCATAAGCAGGGCAGCTGTGAATGAATTTCTTGTACGAGAACTGAATAATGTTCGGAAGAATTGTAAATTTGATGATGTAAGTCAACCAGAAAGTACTATTGATCTCAATCTTCAAACTGAATCTCTAGATAATGCTACTGAAATTGCTGAAAAAGAACCTATTTATGCTAATACTAGTGTCATAAGTGACTACAAAAGTACCAGTATACCAGATGACACAACACAAGAGATTAATGTGGTCCCATCCAACTATGCCGACAGGAGTGAAATGGATTCAGGGATATCTATATTGGAGAAGAATGTTAATTCTACTATTAATCAAAATGTAGATGTAGCGAACATAACTAACATAGAAACCAATGTAGTTAATAATATTTTTATAAACAACTCAAATAATGTTAGCCTAAGTTTCATAGACAGGCTTACATTAGACTCACCAAATGTATCAAACCAATCTTTATATTTAGACGATGATCTGAATGAAAGCAATATTATGGAAATTAAAACAATCACTGTGATTACAAAGAAAAAGCTTACACCACAAAGAAACACGAATCCTTTCCTCGACCCCAATTTAAATATCAATTATGATGCTGAAGTAAAACCTAATCCTTTTCTAGAACTTCCTGAACAGGAATATAGTGTTGAAGCTATGAATAGGCCTGTTGAAACTCAAATACCCAATATAGCCAATCTTGTCCCAAGGAAATTGTTTGCTGGTGATACTAATAGTACTATATCGACTGTAAATGAATCTTCTATTAACGGAGAATGTCAGAATGAGTACGAAAATATTGATGATTACAGAGCAGAGAGTCCTATCTATGAAAACGTTAATGAAGACGACGTAGCATACGATAAACAAAGCAAAATCTTAGGTTGTGACGTATCTAGGTTCACAGCAGCTGATATTATGAACCTTAACAAATTCAGCCAAGCAAACAACTCTAACGATTCTAATGACAGCAGAAAAGAAATAAAAAACATTTTCAAAGTTGGCAAACTGTCCAAAAGAGTATTTAAAACTTTAAAAAAGACTTTCAAAGGTGATAAACATGACAATAACGTAACTTTAAATCCGTATGAAGTGCCCAGGAAGCCTCCTAAGCAAAAGGTAAGTCCAAAAGACTCTGGGATTGAGAATCCAGCTCTCAATTTGGATAATTCTGATGAGATTGAAGTTGAGGAGATATTTGACGATGAACATGAGTATGAGACAATAAAGACCATTAGGAATACTCGACTAAATGCAAATGTCACTCCGTTGAGAGAAAAGACTAACGAAGTTATGGATATTTCACAAAATAAGGTTCATACTCCTGGAAAGAAAGTGAGGTTTGACTCAACATTGAACCAGGAAAAAGTAATCACAGGAGATAGCTTCGACTATGACGTGCAGAGTCCAGGTTTTGATTCAAAAATTGACAAGTATCATGATGAATTGGAGAATTGTATAAACGAACGGAAAATTTTGCAGCAAAATATGTAAGAAAGACAAGATAATTTACTTCTTAGCTATAATAACATTTTATTGTATGTGATCAAGTATTTATGTGAATAAGTTTCTTACAATTTTTAAGAATGTTGAAAGTAATCAACAACTTGGATGGGTCCTAAGAACTAAATCGTAAATGAAACATGTTCTTGCTATTTAATAGTATTATTTATATGTAAAAACACAAAGCACGGAGAACTGATGGCCGATGGGGCCAAAAAGTTCTCGAATGGAGGCCACGAAGCGGAAAGCGCAGCGTGGGACGTCCACCCACTAGATGGTCAGACGACCTGGTAAAGGTCGCGGGACGTCGCTGGATGCAGGCTGCCTCCAACAGGTCACTGTGGAAATCATTGGGAGAGGCCTATGTTCAGCAGTAGACTTCCTTTGTCTGATGGATGGATATGTAAAAACATTGTATAAGCATATTTATTACAGAGAGTTTTGTAATAATTATTCAGCTCTTAATCTAGATCACCTAAAGAATTTACTTGCCGGAATCCAAAATTAAATCCAAAGTTTTACATAACCATTAATTTTATACTAGAACTAAGTTAGCATGTAGTTTATTTGTATATCTGTGATTTTAAAATGACTGTAATGTGTATTATAATAATTTCAAGACTTCACGTTCAATATACAAATCTTAGATTTAAAAAAAGTCAATTTAATGATTTTGTGTATATTATGGTACTAAATAATTATACATCTGATTTTACACTGTGTCAACGTGATGCAAAGCGTTTTAACATAGTTTCAAGCTAATGATGTAACTAGAAGCTGCGGGTTCGATCCTCGGTTCGAGGCTAACGGTAATTTTAGCATCTCAAAGACAAAAGACTGTAAAGCGTATTTTGGAATTTCCGACTGCCTCGTTGGCGTAATTGTACTATGGTACGATTACAAAGCTGAGATCTCGGGTTCGAGTCCCGAGTCGAGCAAAGTGATATTGAATTTTTCTATTAGCAGCCAGGAGTCAGGAATTTGCGCCCGATCTGCCGATAGGCCCGTTCCCTATCACATCGTGAGACGGAGTACACAAGTACACGTGGGTGTCCTGTTTCACCTCTGCCTACCTGTTCTGGGATAAAGGCGTGATGTTGTATATGTATTTATGGTATTTCGGAATACTCCAACTATTATATATTACCTTTTGTGTCCCGAAGTTCAATTTCTTTTAGGTTCCAGTTTCGACTTGATATTTTCGCATATTTCTTATACCCACCAATCGTTTTAAAACACGCATAATAGAATTATGTGATATGGATAAAAATCATTGTCAATATACGAGGCTCAATTAAATGTACTTAATGTATAACATTTTATTAAAACTTCTTGCCTATTTATACCAAAATCAATCAGTGTTTTTTTCTTGTTTTTTAATTATTTATTTATTTATTAAGTTCTAGATCGTAAGTACCTGAGAACCTTAAGATTATTATTGAAAAGAGAATAAAGAAAGGAACGTCAGTCTAAGTTTTAATTTTACGAATGCATTTGCCCTGTTTTAATAATCTTAGGTACGTCCAAGAAGTCCAAATTGTATAATTAACTACATTAAATATTTTTTTAAGAAGTGTTTTTTTTTAATCAATGCTAACCAATTTATTATTATGAGTATATTATTATTTTTTGAGTTAAGTATGCTAAGATAAAATATAACTAAAATCACATCTACCTTTTTTGAGTAATAGTTTATAGTTGACAAAAGCCCATCACCTTACCAATTAATTAATCTAGATGTGCTAGTGAATAGGATACAAGACTTGAGGTCTGGGTTCGACTACCACGTCGAAGAAAAAACAATAGAACGACTTGATACAAAATAGATTGACACCGGGCGCTCAGTCAGCCGTTAAATTTAAAATCCAAAAGCCAATCACAACCTATCTGAACGCCCAACCTACAATAAAAATACAAGAATCGCATTCACATCTATGCAACAAGGCACAATTACTGCAATTCTGTTCAACCTTGGGGCAATTCTATGCGCAGTGCAAGTTTATTGGATAATGGACCCAAACACGTGGCTTCTATATTTGTGCAATAGACTAATCGTCTGCTACAAGGCTTGTGACGTGCGACGTCTTCCTGTCGTTGCGATTGTTGCATTTCTATAACTTCGGAGTGGGTATTGCGCAACATTTTGCGGCACACCTTAAATATAGGGAAGACAAACATTCGTGTGGTCGTTCTTGATTGGTTTATTTTTAATAGCTGTCAGCGTGGTGGCCCGTTGGTAAAGAACGCGGCTGCCTATATGTTAACGGTGATCGCGGGTTCAAATCCCAGGGCACACCTTTGACTTTTCGGAGTAATGTTTGTATTAATAGTCAATCACCATTCATCACCCACTATAATGAAGAAATTTGCACACCATAGCGATTTGTAAAAAAAATCTATGGTATGTAAAAGTCCGGCGAACCGCACTAGGCCAGCGTGGTGGACTATATGGCCTTACCCCTCTCAATCATATTCACGATTGTAGAGGAAGCCCGAACTCTACAGTGGGACGTATATGGGCTGATTAGTTAGTATGTAACGTTCCGAAGATATGGGGCTATTGCTAAAATGATGGTACCTATGATTCTTGTCGGATAATAATTAGTTAAGTATCAAAGCTTTCTATTTTCTTTACATGAAATCGAAAGCACATTGATTTCTATCGTTATTGCCTTACAAATAGAACCAAATAAATAAATAGCATTAGTAATATATGTACTAAAATATTTATAATTGTGACTTAGGTCTAGGTTCATCAGTGGCCGCCTAGTACTAAAGCAGTTTCTTTCTGATGATAAACTAAAATAATATTTATCTGTGCGGATATCGTACCGCAATCGACGCACGAGGCGTCAATCAATTTTTCGCCGCGTCAATCAATGTAAAACAATAAAATGGACATGATAAAACGGAATAAACGAAGACTGTACAATTGGAAACTATTAAGCCTCTGGCGTCAAACTAAAAATCAATACAATCAAAATCTATTGACTACGACATTGCCAATAAAACTCCCGGCAGGTCCACATTACAATAAATCAATAAATAATAATAGACGAAGTGGTTAGAAATGCTTCTGTAGGTTTTTTTATTGCTTAGATCCTGCAAACAAGCAAACAGGTCTCCAGATGGTAAGTGATCACTGTCGCCCATGACCATCTACAGCGCTTGGTTCATCGATGTGTTTCTGGCCCTTAGAATTAGGAGGGGGACGGAAGGTAAATGGATGGGAAGGGGAAAGGGGAATTGGGTAGATACAGTATAACCCCATATAGTTATGATCATCTTCAACCACACCAAATACTGCAGTCTATCATTTGGCTATGTCATCTCTGTGATGTTTGTCGTATCTTTAAGTCTGATAAAAAAATATCTTTCATTTCAAAATCCTATTTGGAATTGAATTTCAATAGCACTAGTACTGCAGTGACTTTTCCATCACAACTTCTGTTTTAAAGAAGGTCCAAGTTGCCCAATACCTATGTCCAACGCAACTTTGAGTACAGCTACAAAACTTTACATATTTCTGTCTTCAAAAGTGTGTGCAGTTGGAACCAGCTCTTGAGAACTTTTGACGCGCAAACTTGAAATTGCATGCAGATCTTTAGATCTATTTCTGACTCACAATTTGAAGTTTTTAACCGACTTCAAAAAAGGAGAAGATTTTCAATTCGACTGTACCTATGTTTGCTTTGGAAATATCGTGTATTTCTTAATGTCATTTTCGTTTGTAGCTTGGAACTTGTTAGTTGTTTAAAAAAAAGCAGTCTGCCAGGGTTTAGTCCGCTGCTTATTAATAACTATTATTTATTTGTAATGTAATTTAGCTTTTCTTGCGGATCTACCTACTATAAATACGATGTCAATATCTCACAAATCGCCATTTCAACATTAGATCAATGATGTGACTCAAAAACCTTAGTATAATAATGTCTATAAACTCGCCAATATCTTTAGTTTACGCAGGTAAAACCACGAGCGAAGTTTGTGTACGATGAAGTATTTGTACAGTTGATTGAGTCGAGTCGCCGCGGGCGTGTACACGACAACGGACAAATGTTAGCTTTGACTAGCAATACACCACAATTACCAGTTTTGTTTAGGTTCACGGCGGAAACAGGGCTTCTCGGAAAGGGTTGGGCGTATCGTAATTGGGAAGGAATTCAGGTGTTTTTGTTTACTACATTTCGTAGATGGTTTATGGAAGGTACATACATACATAAACATCACGCCTTTTTCCCAGAAGGGGTAGGCAGAGGTGTAACCAGGACACCCACGTCTCGCCGTATGTGTTGCTTCTCATGATGTGATAGGGGGCGAGCCTATCGCTATATCGGCTACAAATTCCTAACTCCGGGCTGATAATGAATAGAAAAATCTAATAACACTTTGCCCGATCCGGGATTTGAATCCGAGACATCAGCTTTGTAATCATACCGTAGTACAACTACACCACCGGGACAGTTTATGGAAGGTATTGGGTTGTAACA
Organism: Theretra japonica; assembly: GCA_033459515.1. NCBI lineage: Eukaryota > Metazoa > Arthropoda > Insecta > Lepidoptera > Sphingidae > Theretra > Theretra japonica. Next base: position 1,965,908 of record CM065942.1, read on the forward strand.
TGTAACATACGTTCTTTTGGTTTTAATTTATGATAGAAATAGGTAGAGCTAGGATCTCTTCATAGTTATTAGAAGTAGGGAATGGAAGAGGAAAGTCGAGGGTCGCGCTAACTGTCGGGTAATTAAAGAGTATTTTGTCTCGTTATAGATAAATATATGACGATAACAATGTACATCTCCTAAAAACTGTGAAAACACAAAAATACACAGAGGAGCAACAATAATACGAATAGAACATTAATGAAATGCATGCGACCGGTAAATACTTCAAATCAACTCACCGGAGTCCCGATCTTGAAGTCGGAAGGTCAGCGTCGAAGACAATAGTGGTCTGTTCATGCACCAAAAACCTCTGCTCCGGATAATTATGCACACTTCACTATGACCGAAAAAGGAGCGGATATTTAATTCGACAGAACGCGTGCGATGCGTTCCGAAGCGCACACGAGACTGACAATAATGACAACACGAGCGACTGGCAAATGGCAAACTACCCTCCATTGGTTAATATTTACAATAATAAACAAACTGATGCTAAAAATAGGAAAACTACCTTTAATCTGTTGCTGTGTATCTGTAGCTGTACTAATTTAATAATAAAACGATTTCAAAATTAAATGAATTAACAAATATTTAAAGAATACTTTCGTAGTTACAAAGACATGGTTTAAGAAAAAATATTCTATATTGAAGAGATAACTATTTAAATTGAAAAATTCACACAAACAGCCCGACCCAAGAAAATGTCAGAGCTCACAATAAAACAAGCTCTCAAAAATTATATAAGCGTTCGTATTTACTCTATAGTTATCTACTGTTTCGGAGATACCTGTCTATGTTGCTTAGTAATTGGCTGCATATTGTTTGATGTGGGCTCGTATAACATATATTGGTATTTGGAATGTGAAGTAATATCTTTGAACCTCTCAGCCTTCTTCAGAACATATTAAATTTCCTATTGTTTTCAAGATGGCGGTTGGTATCCAAGATGTCTCCAATAACGTGACTGTCAAAGGAGGAAAATTAATTTTGAGTCTGGAATTTAGTGGGATTAAAAATCTCTCGGATGTTATTGTATTTTAACAATATCTTTTCGGAGTCATGTGTGTATTGATAGCCATTCACTACGCACTATAACGGAGAAGGAAAACATCGTGAGGAAACCTGCATACCATGGCGATTTGTAAGGGTTTCTTTGGTAAGTAAAGTTCACCATCCCGCACTAGGCCAGCGTAGTGGGCTATGTCTTTATGTGTCTCAATCGTGCTCTGGTTTGTAGAGGAGACACGTGCCCTGCAGTGGGACGTATATGGGATGATACAGATACAGGAAGATTCTTAGTATGCGAGAGGCCGTCCACCATATACCACTGTTTTGTCCATTTTTGCCGCCAAGCAGTCGTATCAGCAATGCTGAGTTCTGATTTGGAAGAAGTAGCAAAATTGAGACTTACATAATGTCACGGCATGTTGAATGTTGTGGAGTGTTTAGTAAATTCTATGGCGTTGTTCTTCTTTATGGTCATGCATGACACTTACCCCCAAGTTAATATATCCTTGTTCATGCTTATAAATAAAATACTTATTGTAGTGTTTATGAATATTGTTACACTTATAAAAAGAAGATATTCTTAAAAATATATATTTATTACATTAACATAAACTAAACAAATACACAAACAAACATACATAGACATAACAGACACAGTTCAAAGTCTCATGCACACCACGTCAGTGCTTGGTAGTACTGCGTGGCCGAGCCTGTGTTACACTATACAAAAACTATTGATAATAAATAAATAAATACACCCAACAGCTACATACATAGTTCTGACCCCGCATTAAGATCTATAAGTCATGTGTCGTGGGTATCTAAAACAACGAGAGACTTTTCGGTCTCACAAAAACCCAGATCCGAGACAAATGCTTGTGGGCCCCGCAAACATTTGTCTCAGTGCGGGGATCGAACCCGCGGCCTCTCGTTCCACGGGCGGCGTCTAACCAACTGCGCCACGGTGGCTGTCGAATAATAGTTAATACACTAATGTATTTGATGAAAGCATAAATTAATAAGCACTTTGTTAAGCAACATGTACTAATTTAAGGAAACTATTACCGAACCTAAAGTTAATAATTGCTTTGTACTGAGTCTGTAAATGCTTTTCAACTCTCATTTACTGGAGTTTCTTCACCCTCATGAATAACAACGCAATCAAAAAAAGCGTTATTTAGTAGAACGTTGTTAATGTTTTGGAAGTATCGGTCACGAGGACCGTGCGGCGTGCTGAATATGTTTTTGTAAAAAAATAATTAGTACACATTCTTATTTATATAAGTGCGTGGTGGCCTGTTGGTAACGGACCAGACGCGGCTGCCTACATGTTCACGGTGGTCGCGGGTTCAAATCCCAGGGCACACCTCTGACTTTTCGGAGTCATGTGTGTATTGATAGTCAATCACCACGCACTATAACGGTGAAAGAAAACATCGTGAGGAAACCTGCATACCATAGCGATTTGTATAAATTTCTATGGTATGTGAAAGTCCGCCAACCCGCACTAGGCCAGCGTGGTGGACTATATGGCCAAACCACTCTCAATCGTACTCTCGATTGTAGAGGAGGCCCGTGCCCTGCAGTGGGTCGTATATGGGCAGATACAATACAATACAATTCTTATTTATAGCCTAAGGATAATATTTCATCGTTTTCCTGTTTGTGTTTTGTTATTCCATTACAGGAAAATTTTCTGTATTTAGTACATACATACATAAACTCACGCCTTTTCCCCACAAGGGGTAGGAAGAGGTGCAACTAGGACACCGACGTTTCGTATTCTTTGCCCGACCCGAGATTCGAACCCGAGACCTCAGCTTTGTAATCATATCTTAGTACAACTGCGCCACCGAGACAGTAAATATTACAGAACGAAACAAAATATTGTTGTTTATTAATTAATTTATTTATTACGGTTATAACTATTTAATCAATAAATTAGATGATGAAATAAAGAGTGCCGCGTGGTGTTGGATATTTTAACTAGTTATGTGTTGATTTTCGGCATCAATCTCAACTGATAACTTAAATTGAGTAATATTTAAACTTAGTTAAGTACTAGGTTAATGTATTGTAGGAAATTGAGATTTACAATTTCGCGATAAAATCCTTAAGACTTCGTTTTATTTCAGTGTAACATTCGCGTAAATCTAAGAAGCCATTGCCTTCGTTTGCTCTTGGTAACTAAGAGAAAATTAAAGTATAACATTTCTTTTTTATATTGAATTGTCCTTTATTTATCTAACCCTTCATAAGTAGCTTTAGTTATAAAACAAAATAAGCTTCACGAAAATTCTCTTTTGATTTGGGTACTTACACCTTTTGTACGCAACCTTTTTGTCATTGCAAATTAAAAAAATAAATAAATGCGTTACTCGTCAAAACGCAGCATTAGGTTAAACAAAACAATGACCAATATTATACAAATCATTTGAATTTAGAACGGAAGATCTCGGTCACGACCCGCGGTTAAAATTGGACTTTTTTAAAAACGTTTTGAAAATACACAATATGTGATTGACGAAACGCAATCGATGTTGATTATTATTTCGGGAAAAGCAAAAAACAAGCGTGCGATCTGAATAAATTGAAAACATCGTGAAAGGAATTCTTGGCAGTGTAGGTCAGGATGTCTGGCGTCGTTCTCTCGCATGGACTTGCGGCAGTCACTGTCCGGTGTTGCCAGCCTTGATGTTTTTCCCGTTATTATAATATTATTATAACATTCTAGAAAAATGAATGTCCCGAATCCGTTGTATATTTAGGACCATTTAATTCTCATTTAAATGAGACTAAATATTATAAACCTTGTTTAAATAGATTGAATGCAAATCACGAAAATGTAATCATAATCACGAAAAATCATTACGCAGTTGATGAATTAAAAAACGTTTGTCACCCTCATTGGCAAGTCGCGTTTTCCCTTTAAAACAAAAACAATTCCCACTTTTATTTTCTCATATAAGTTTTCCGATAATATTCCAGATATTTAGTATTTTTGCTCGTCCACCCTCGAGGGCGGGTAATATATGGGGTGGTGTCTTGGCAGGTCGATAGCCGGCGATCCGGGTCAGCGAGGGTATGGTGCGGCCCAACCAAACAGCCTAAAAGCATTTGCAATTTTGACGCTGTCTGTTATGCAACGCGGCGCTTTCCGTGCAAATCTAGGCTTGACGTTAACTTTTTAACTTTGTTTTTTTATGTACCTGTCAATGATTTGAATTTAGAAATATATTAAAAATTATATTAGAAGTATTGTAGAAAACTGAGTTAATCTCTAGGTGCATTGATTTCAATAGGTTTGCTAGTTTTGATAGATAACTAAAGAGATGAGTACGAGTATATACTTTAACAGACTAATTATGTCTTATTTACTCATTGAAATCGGGACCCTCTTCGGTGCAGTTTGTTTAGACATCGGGTGTAAAAAATGGTACGGGTCCGATTCCCGCATCCAGACAAAAAATTGTGTAAACTACAGACCGCAAGGTCTGGATGTTGTGAGGCCAGGCTTTTAAAATAATTATTTTCTATTTCTTTTAAATAAACTAGGACAAGTGGTTACTTTAGCATTGTAACTATTTTAAGTACCTTTTAACCAAAACCCTCTTCACCTAAGAAAAGTCTTGTATCCCCGGTTTAGTATTAATCGTTATAAGAGACCTGCGGTTTACTCTTGCAGTGTCACCATGTAACAAATGACACGCTCCGCCACGACTTGGTGTCACCTGTCCATTAGACCGCCTGAAGCGATCGATCATAGCTGTCAAACAGCATTAACAGCCCAAGATTAATCATTTTAAAATGTTATAGGAGTGAATTATTCAATGGATTTACAAGTTTGTGTTCTTAACCGATTTAAAAAGGAGGTTCTGTGTTTTTATGTGTGTATGTCCAAAATATTCTTAAAAACTACTGAGATATTAAACTAATAATTAACTTAAATAAACTATTGCTCTTTTGGATGGCATTTCGTTACAAATAATAGCTTATGAGTTGGGTTAGAGTATCGAGAATTTGAATCAAGAATTGAAACAAAGACCGATTGTGACGAAAAAAAAAAAATACGTTTTTGAAGACGCAGATGTATGACAGGGGAGTAGAGGAAGCTCTATATTATAAAAACTCTTAGATTTGCCCATAACTTTGACTTTGAAATGCCAATCCCAGACATTAGCAATGTTGAATACGTCAAAAATGTATGCGCAATGACATTGTCAAAGTTAAATTTATCGTCAAAGTTACTATGAGCACTCTCAATCGTACTCTCAATTGGATGTAGATAACCAAAAAGGATCCACCCCACAAAATGTTACAATTGAGTTATTGAAGATTGAAATGTAACTTGTGTTTGCTCATTAATAGACTTGCTTGCGTTTATTGTTTCTTAATGTCATAATATTCGTATTTTACTTGGATTGTTTTTGCTAATCGAAAATATAGACCTTGACGAGCAGTTTGGTATACTTAACTCATTTTCGGTCATGTTGTGGGTTGGATCCTTTTTGCTTATCTACGTCCAATTGTAGAGCAGGCTCGTGCCCTGCAGTGGGACGTATCTGGGCTAATACAGTTGTTAATGCAACTGGGTGTAATAAGTCTGGTTGAATTTCCTGGCAAATGCCATACCAACTGCCTCGGTGGCGTAGTGCTACTACGGTATGATTGCAAAGCTGAGGTCTCGGGTTCGAATCCCAGGTCGGGCAAAGTGATATTGGATTTTTCTATTCATTATCAGCCCGGAGTCAGGAATTTGTGCCCGATATGGCAATAGGCTCGCCCCCTATCACATCGTGGGACGGAATATACAAGGCGAAACGTGGGTGTTCTGGTAGCACCTCTGCCTACCCCTTCTGGGAAAAAGGCGTGTGTTTATGTATGTATGTATGCCATACCAAACGTAGCGGATTAAAGTACAATATATCTCATGATAAAAGCCTAAGCTCCTTAGAAACTATGTGCATACAGACGCACGCAACAAAGATCTTTGTGGAGGAACCAGCGTACAGCTGAGATAAAAGGCTGTTTATCCAATTGTGTCAGTGAGAAAAAATGCGAGTACTGTTTACTGTAGTCTGTATCTTGTGCGGTAAATATGTTATGTGGAAATTATCTCTTTATATACAGTAACATTAGTCATAACTATAGTGATGACCTACAGGTGTAATATAAAAGTGTGGGAATTTTAATAAAGACACAAGACTAGATCTTACTATGGGGTCAGGACTATATATATGTGACTGTAAAGTGTAGGGTGTATTTGTTTAAAGTGCTTGTGTTTCTTTTTAGTTAAAGGTGAAAGAAAACAGTGGAGATTTTTTTCCCAAAGAATGTCTGAGCTATGTAAAGTCCTCCAACGGGCATTAAACCAGCGACCAACACCGAAATGGTTTATAATTATCGTCCCCTTGTGCCTTTTGACAGCCTCCGTGACGCAGTTGGTTACACGCCGGCTGTGAAATGAGAGGCCGCGGGTTCAATCCCCGCACCGAGATAAATGTTTGTGTGATTCACAGGTATTTGTTTCGGGTCTGGGCATTTGCGAGACCGAAAAGTCTCTTGTAGTTCCTAATACCCACGACATGACACTCGACTTTAGTGTAGGATCAGGACTATGTATGTGACTGTTGGGTGTATTTATTTTTTATCGCAAGATAACATCCCTTACGTCTCTTGAGGATAGTTATTATGCTCTACGTTCTATCAAGTTCTGCAACATTGCTCTACCTTTTGTCACTTCAAATCGCTAAACCACTAGGTAATGTCGGTGACTGGTTGTTTTACTGTCGCCGTCGTCAAATAATATTAACACATAGCTTCTGCCCGCAACTCCGTTTGCGTGATTATCTTTATAAAAAAATCCCATCCCGTCCCGTTATATCTCGCCTTGTCCCGTCTCATTCTCACTTAAGATATGTAGGTCATCTAGTCCCATCCCATCTATTTAACAAATGAGTAACAAATGTATCGGAATACCTCCCTCATCCCACGGGAACACTACATTTTTCGGGATAAAAAGTAAGTTAAGTGTTAATCCAGGGTGTCAGCTACCTCCATACCAAATTTCATCGAAATCTGTTTAGCCGTTTCTAAGTTCATCGCGCACAGCCGCACAGACAAATTGACAAAAATTCTAAAAATCATTGTTTTGGGTTCTATTACGTTAATATAATCCCCCCATATCAGTTTTTCTCATTTATCTTCCATAATATACAGATATTGATCGGTTACCAATTTATTATAGTTATGTAAACTTTAATCTGTATTCTTTTATTAAACTTTTATTAAACTGTCTAGCACAAATGCCATTAGTGTACCTCACAGTTAGCAAAGCTTTTTTCAATCCAAAATTCAATAGGCAGCGAGACACAAAGCGTCGGACAAAAATTCCAGTCCTTGGCAACGAATATGAGACTTTTCGTATTGAAAAAATAACACAAGTTAAAAACCTGGTATTTTAACTTAGGACCTCGCTGTTCGTAGCCCATACATAGTAGTGACTAGACCAATTAGATAACCATTCGTCTTCTCCAAACACAGGAAATTCTTCAAAACATATCCTCCCATTTCATAAGTATCCACTATTAATTTATAAATCAATACACGATTAGAAACCAATCCATTTTGCAATGGCCGCGCCTTCATGTCTCTGTAAATCAGATCATTTGTAATAAATCTGTTTAATGGCGGTAATTACTTACAGCCAAGTAATAGCGAACTTGTACCTATTAAGTAATCGATATAATTGACGGAAAGGCATTAGATTCATTGCATAAACTTGTTGTATTAATATTTTGAATTCTTTCTTACCTGTTACATCTAAAATCGATGTATTATGGTTAACTTTATTTATCAATAAACTAAAATACGACAAAATCGTAAAAAAATGAGATTATTGAACCTTTTTTTTCAACAAAAAAAAAACTTTTGTAATGCTCTAAAAATCAGTACAAAGCAACGTACAGTTTATACGTAAAATACATTGTTATGAAGTTATTTATTAATTTATTTACTTGTAATATTAACTATATTTGTTATTAAGTTAATTGTGGCATTATAGTATCTATAAAAACAAACCATAAGCGGCGATTTGCGGGGTTGAAAAAAGATAGAGTCAATGTAGAGTCGTTTTTGACTGACATAAAAGTGGCTTGACTGGGGCTATGCCAGTGTCTCAGAACGCCAAGGAAATTATTGGAAACAGACGGCGGTGGCGTCCCAATAGTCTTATCATTTTAGATATCGTATGATTCTCTCCGAGTTGTAGTTGTTACTGTCTAGAAGTGTTACGAACATGTGAGAATCCTACTTGATATTTTACTATTTTATGTTTTGAAAAGATGTCAGTATTGGTCTAAGAAAGCGAACAACAAAAATTGATAAGGATGAGATGGAGATTCTTGATCGCGGAAGAGATTAATGACATGTAGAGTAGCTTGCGTGCAGTATTCTAGTAAACAAATAATTTTACGTAACACACTAACGTTATATCTATTATGTCTTATGCAAAATGTCCAACTCTACCTTCATTTTTATTAAAAACAATGTACCTAACACGTTTTACATTTCCATATAAAAAGCTTTATGAAAAAAATCATTTGAAGGCTAAATCTCATTACTTAAAGAAAAGCGCGAGTCATACGTCTCCGGTTAATGTTAATATTTATAAGTCTTGATATCTTATCATAAAGTCATTAAGCGCAACAAAACATTGCGCGTGTCGCCCTCGCTCGAGACATTTAAAAAAACAAAACGGCACATTTCCCGCGCTCGGCGTCACCGCGTCCCGTGCCGATGTACGCATGAGCCTCAGTCCTCTCCCAGTATTGAATGAACAGCCGAGTCCGAGCCATCCGGCTCAAGTATGGCGGCCTTATCGATTTTCCAAGCAACAGTGTGTTAATTTTGTATATAACCACATCAGACTCCGTCGTAACGTGTTGTGGAAGTGATTTTTTTTATTTTTATTGAAATATAACAGTGCCTTCGACGAGTGTTAATTGTTTTTATAACGCGGTGAGTAAGTAGGTCACTTATTGATAAGAACACGGGTTACGTTCGTTTTTCAAAATTTGACAGTTCTTTTTTCGCGGTAAATAGCAACAAAGAGGTTTTGTATTCGGAGGTTGAATGCTTGTTTACGGAAGAGGTTATCACTTATTGATTCGGCTGGGTCCAGGCAGTGCCTGGCACGGTGCTTTACCGACGCGACGTTTGTTTTCAACATTTTTCGTTAAATCATCGCAGGTCCATTAATCAAGTAAGACATGCTAACTTAAACGATTTAAAAAGAGGTCGGAATTCGAGCACGACTGGCTGAAAAGTCTTAATAGGCCGAATTTAAAAAGATTTTGTTCTTTTTTCCTTCCCAGAGCACAGTGAAAAGCTAGTCGACTGGCAATAAATTTAAAAAATAAAACAATAATTAAAAAAAGACACAAATTATGGATTCCTCATAAATAAACATTGTTATTGCAAACACAAAGATACGCCTATAACATTCCAACAACATGTCACAAGCCAAGGTTTTTCCTACGCTCCTAATAAATTAGATTTGAAACATTTTCCTTGAATATTGTCTTTATCCTCTCTATACGTCCGGACGACCTCGCATAAATATCTAAACACGCAATATCAGACAGCACGATATAAAATCTAAATATAACATATACTTCTTACGTAATTCATATTTTATTAATACATTTTTGCCTCTGTCTTCATAAAAGTTTACGAGTGCTATCATTTTAACACATGGTAGAAATATAATGGCATAAATTGTATTTATATTATATACTTAAATTGAAGATAAACGAAAAAATATTTTGAACGTATGTAGTACTATAAAGATGATAATAATTGACGTAATAATCAAGAAACCATTAAGTTGATACAAATTAAAATAAATATTAAATAATACTGATATTCTTTTCAATAATTAAAACGTGTTTAGAAGCCTAAATACTTTACTATAATTCTGAATAATTATTTACCAGTGTCGTATTTATAAGAAAACTCTGGTTATGTAAACAAAAAAGCTGTTATGTATTTGCTCATGTAACTTGGTACTACAGCAAATCTTACTTTTTATCTTTTCTTTAACTTAAAAAAATCTCCAGACTTTTTCATGTTCATTTCTTTTCATCCTCTGAACGTAAAAATTCTTCAGACAATTGTATATTTTTTTGATATATACATAGATAATATATTAACCCACTGTTGGACAAAGATTTTCCCATTGGAGATAAAGATGGATGAAGATGTGCACGCTTTGCGTTCTTGATATAATAGAAGAAGGAATAGTTAAGTTTCACAATTTTTAAACCCTCTTAAGATTTCTATAGATGCTAAAAAACAACCCAGCTTCTAAATCTAAATCTCTCTAAACAAATTAGTTAACCGGATATCGAACCTAGAAATACACATTTCATGACCTGGACAATATTAGCCAGATCAATGTAACAGATAATACACCGAGTTTATTCCATACTAGCGGCCCGGCCTGGCGTCGCCTGGGTTATCGTCAGGTAAATTATTCCGCCTGTATGTTATTCTGATGTTCATATACACTGTAATGTTTCATCAAATCCATTCAGTTTTTGAGTGAAAGATTATCCATCCATATATTATCGCCAACTCTCACATTAAATAGATAGATATTCTAATATTAATTAAGGGGTATAGTGCACCACGCTGGCCTAGTGCGGGTTAGCGGACTTTACATATCACAGAAATTCTTACAAAACATTCTTAAAATGATAGGCAGGTGTCCTCACGATGTTTTCCTTCACCGTTATAATGCGTGGTGACTAACTATTTATTTTATTTTTATTTATTAATAACAAAAGAATTATGAGTTTCTAAAATGTCCTGCAAAACTGTACAAACACTTTGACTGCAGGATCAAGTTTTATCTTGATTGTAGAGGAAGTCCGTGCCCTGCAGCGGGACGTATATAAAGTGATACAAATACATATACAAGTATAAGTGGCTTGTTTTCTTAATAAAGAATGTATGTGAGATGCCACATAATAATTTCAGTATATGTAAAAATATCAACTTGCTGAAAGCAAAATACAAATCCAATTATCCATTTAATTAGTGTACCCTTGAAACAGAATTATAAGAGAGATATTCGCGTTTAATTAGAGATAATAGCACCGCTCTCCTCTTACTGGGTTCGTGGAATATCGGATATTGTTCAAACGGAAAACCCATTGGAGTGTGAGTAAGGTCTATCCTCTTAATTACAGTACAATTTTGAACATAAAGCCATTGAAATAAACGCGGATGAGAATTCTATAGATGACACAATTTGACTAGACTGATATTTGATATATTGGAGCATGAATGGGCAGGCTCGTCCGGGGTGATACCACTGTCTCACAGAAGATCGACGTGAAGCTACAGCTTTGCTGTCGCGATTCTTTCGGTGAGTGAAACAGCCGGATGCTAATAACCCTTTCCTCTTCCCATCCTTGAGTGTTTTTTTTGTATTGTATCAGCCCATATACGACCTACTGCAGGGCACGGGCCTCCTCTACAATCGAGAGTACGATTGAGAGTGGTTAGGCCATATAGTCGACCACGCTGGCCTAATGCGGGTTGGCGGACTTTTACATACCATAGTAATTTATACAAATCGCTATGGTATGCAGGTTTTCTCACGATGTTTTCCTTCACCGTTATAGTACGTGGTGATTGACTATCAATACACACATGACTCCGAAAAGTCAGAGGTGTGCCCTGGGATTTGAACCCGCGACCACCGTGAACATGTAGGCAGCCGCGTCTGGTCCGTTTACCAACAGGCCACCACGCACTTGAGTGTTTGAGTGGAGAATATTAATTATGCAGACGTATGTCTAACCTTTGTTCTTGGATTTGTCAGTTCAGTTTTGGCAAAAACGAACTTAGGCTCGGCGAAGCATTTTTCGCGAGAGACAGACAACAACAGAGATATTTCTCTGTTATTAAATTAATTTAATTTAATTACTTAATTATGTCTTTCACATTGTCATTGAAGGTCCGTCACACCTAAAAGCAAAAAAGGGGCGTGCGAATGCTAATTGTGAAAGCCTGGCGTGAGGTATGTATATAAAATAATTGGTCTGTCCTTTACATGACAGACTTTAATGCTAAGGGTGGGAAACCTGGGTTAAAACATAAGGACGCAGGTTCTACGTGGCACTGAAAAAATATTAGTGAGATCCAATAGTGGTATATGACAGCGTCCGTGATGCCGCGGGTTCAATCCCTGCTCCGAGACAAATGTTTGTGTGAACCACAAGTATTTGTTTCGGGTCTGGGCGTTTGTGAGACCGGAAAGTCTCGTAGTTCGTGATACCCACGACACAGGACTCGATCTTAGCGTGACGTCAGGACTTTGTATGTGACTGTTGGGTGTATTTATTTATTTGTTGCGGATTATGGTGTTGTGAGGACTGAAAATCATCCGCTGTTTCTGTATTATTTATGTGATTGTGTTATTTAAAACTATAGCTTCGGGACCATTTCTGCTTATGAACAAACCGGTCGCCACCATATTTCTTTATGAAGAAAAACAAAGTAACAAAAAATATCCTCCCAAGAATGTGTTTGAAGTCTGCCTCAGTAGCGTAGTTGTACTACGGTATGATTACAACGCTGTGGTCTCGAGTTCGAATCCCGGATCGTGCAAAGTGATATTGGATTTTTCTATTTATCAGCTCAGAGTCAGAGATATGCCCGATATGTCGATAGGCTCGCCCCCAAACATCGTGTGACGAAACACACAAGCCGAAACGTGCGTGTTCTGGTCCTTCTGGAAAAGGGTGTGAGTTTATGTATGTAAGAATTTGTTATTTGATGCCCATCATTCAGCTCTAGGCTTACGTGATTATCTAAGGGATGAATCCCCACTTATAAACGAGGTTTATACCCAGCAATGGGTCATAAATAGCGGACATAGACAATAATAAACTGATTGTTCCTATCAATTGCACCTGACTGACCCGTATGTCATCGACATAGGCTATTTATAGATTATTTCATGAATTATGCATTATCCCTCCATTGATCGTTTGTAGCGGGGCGGGGGTGGAAGGGGGTGCGCTCAGGTACTTGCACCCGGCGATACAGAATGCTAAGTCAAAGAGGTCATCGTTTTATACGCTAGATTTATTCTAGACATACTATAAATATTCAAATGCGTTTGATTGTAAGACTAATTTTACTAGTGATCTCTCTTACAGCCTCCGTGGCGTAGTTGGTTAGACGCGCCCTGTGAATCGAAAGGCCGTGGGTTCGACCCCGAACCGAGACAAATGTTTGTGTCGCCCACGAGTATTAGTCTCGGTGTTTGTGAGACCGAAAAGTCTCTCGCAGCTTCAACTCACGACACAAGTCTTAATAGATCATAGTTTGGGGTCAGGACTATGTATGTGACTGTTGGGTGTATTTATTTATTTATCTTTCACAGTTCTACACTATTATTTCTACTTGAAATAGAGTATAATGTAGTTGAACCCAAATCGCAACACACTTATGTATTTAAGACGGGATTTCCAATATTGTGTATGACAATCGCAATCCACGCGCAAGACTCTTTGTATCCACCTTCTGAGACTTTGATTTTATATTGAATTGTGCGTTTGTTCGCGGTTTTCTCTGGAATTTAGGATCGTATTTGTATGCGGTTTTCAGTAATCAAAGATTTTACTAATATGTAAAATAGGCAAAGGCTAATTTAGCGGCTACACAGCATACCTACCTATCTTTGTAAATGGTTTGTAGCTATTTTTTTTACTTTTGTTTCTCGCCTGTTTATATGTTTTGTTGTTTATATGCAATGCGAATAATATATCTCTAAATTAAAACGTATTATATAATCTCAGTAGTGCGTGGTGGCCTGTTGGCAACGGACCAGACGCGGCTGCCTACATGCTCACGGTGGTCGCGGGTTCAAATCCCAGGGCACACCTCTGACTTTTCGGAGTCATGTGTGTATTGATAGTCAATCAAAACGCACTATAACGGTGAAGGAAAACATCGTGAGGAAACCTGCATACCATAGCGATTTGTATAAATTTCTTTGGTATGTAAAAAGTTTGCCAACCCGCATTAGGCCAGCGTGGTGGACTATATGGCCTAACCACTCTCAATCGTAGTATCGACTGTAGAGGAGGCCCGTGCCCTGCAGTGGGTCGTATATGGGCTGATACAATACAATATAATCTTATATCTATATGTTTTTTTTTATTATTATGAATGGCGAGACGAGCATGCCATTCGCCTGATGGTAAGCGATACGACCGCTCATGGACAGTAGCAATATCAAACACTATAGATTACAAAGCCATGCTTGGCATTCCACTGCGCTCGCCATCCTGAGACATAAGATGTTAAGTCTCATTATGTTCAGTGGTTACTCTGGCTTCAATGTCCTTGAAACCGGAACACAACAGTGCATTTACACTGCTGTGTGGCAGAAGAAATAGAAATTCTAGTGGTACCTACCCAGGCGGCCTCCCACATATGAGAAACCTACCAGTAACAATGTTTGAATCCCTTACCTTCAAGCATTTTTCTGTTGATTTATGACGATCTAGTCTAAATCGTCCCTCCGTATTTTTTAATTTCCTCATCTTGCGCTAATGATAAACATAAAATTTTCATCCCGATGATTCTTATGAGAAAATTAGATTACGTCGCCATCTAGCGGCTCATCTCGGAACGTAGAGTAAATAAGACGCACGAACTCATTTCCTGTTTATTTTGCGTATTGAATAATAATCATGTGCGTATTTACATACTTTTAGACGTAAATATTATGTTCGTTCACCGCGGATGTATTAATCGGCGCGCTATGACGTTTTACAGTCAATGTTTTGAGCGTAGAGAAGAGTTCCTCAGTTATCAATGGATCTTGTGTTACCTACCTTTTGGTTTGAGATCGACCCCTCTAGTCGATATTCATATTGATGTTTAAGTCAATTTTAAATGACAGCCTCCGTGGCGCAGTTGGTTGAACACCGGCTGTAAAACGCGAGGCCACGGGTTCAATCCCCGCACCCAGACAAATATTTGTGTGAACCATAAGTATTTGTCTCGGGTCTGGGTGTTTGTGAGACCGAAAAGTCTCGTAGTTTCTGATACCCACGACACAGGACTCGATCTTAGTGTGGGGTCAGCACTATGTATGTGACTGTGGGGTGTTTTTTATTTATTTATCTTTTGCAAGATTTTATAGAATGGATCTGAAGTCATAATGGGACGGGTAATGAACATCAATAACCAGACCAATTCTGTCCAGACTCCACCCATTTTTAAAGTCCGGTAAATCAAAAAAAATCATAAGCCGTCGTTAGGTATTTATATGTAAGTACCAGAAACTAGCGACCAGCGTGCACGATTTTGAATAACCTTTTTAGTGACAGACGAAACTGTGTCGCGTTTATGATTAACCATTGAGATATACTAGAGGGGACACTGCAAACAAAATGTTTGTAACAAAAATGAACGGTACCGTACCGCTCCTTCTGTTTCCGTCTCTGTCACGCCTACGTAGTAACATCATCTTTGCTCTCGCGTCACTGGGTTCCCGTGTGCACTCACACTGGAATCCTGTACCAGCACATTGCGCAGAGATTTTGTTCCCGATGTCCGCTCTAGTATAAGACCTCAGTTGATTTAGCATGTGTAGTGTGTAGGTACTTATATATCGTTTTCTGTTTTCGCTAATCGGGCAAATTGTGTCTCTATAAAGATCTATCGCCTTAAGTCGAAAATTCACTGGATATAGGCCGTTTCGAACAGGTCGATGTGTAGATCCTTGGGGGAGGTCTATGTTCAGCAGTGGACTTTCTGTGGCTGAAGAGAGAAAGAGAGAGAAAGATTTATCCCTGGTGGATACTCTTTTTGTATTACACTACGCGTATTATGCACTCCCCTTATCGAAATAGGAAAAAAGTGACAAATAATTGCCCTTCATTCACTCAATAACAATTTAATGCCGAACTAATTTGATACAAAGTTTCAATAGTCAAGCTACCACCCCAGTTGAACGGTCATTATTTATTAATATAATTGTAGCTAGTTATTGACCATATGACAAATCTCACGATCACTTGCAAAACTATATTGATATAGAATTCTTCATTAAAGGCTACAAACAGGTATTTATAAAACAAATCAATATGGTTGAATAAATTATTGTCTAGACTCTAGTCTGTTGCACGGGTAGGTTCCTAACCTGTAAATACTAAACTAAACGAGGGTATAGATAAATGGATAAGGGCTATTTTTAGGGTTTTGTTTAATTATTGACGTTTGATTGGCCTGTTTCGTCGATCAGTATCTAAATAAAATAGACTTTTTATATTAATGATTATTTGAAACAAAATGTGACAAACATGTTTGGTCATGGTCAAATTTGGTCAAACATGATCATGCCACGCCCATTGGAACAAATAAATAAATAAATACACCCAAACAGTCACATACATAGTCCTGACCCCACATTAATATCAATTAAGTCTTGTGTAGTGGGTATCAGAAGCTACGAGAGACTTTTTGGTCTCACAAACACCCAGACCCGACAAATACTTGTGGGCCTTACAAACATTTGTCTTGATGCGGAGATCGAACCCGCGGCCTCTCGTTTCACAGCCCGTCTAACCAACTACGCCACGGAGACTGTTAAATATAGATTATTTAAGTTTTTAGTTAAAAACATATAAAGGTGAAGGAAAATATCATTATGAAACATACCTATCTGTTTGCAATAATGATTTCAAAGCTTGTGAAATTTCACCAGTTGTTCATGTGTAAAAAAAAAAAGACGATAGACGAATAGACAACGTATCCAATAAAATCCTTTTACATATTGCGAATACCTCTAGTTTGGGTTACATTGCGAAATTTAATATTCAGCTTTAGCTTTGCAAGACAAAAGGCAATAAATTTGAAACCGCTCCTTCAATTTAAACATGAATTTTGCTCGTATTTTATCATTATTTTTTAAATTTATTTTCGAGTTATCGACTTACTGATGGATATAAAAACTAAACCACGAAACTTTGAGTTCGATTTTCTGTCCAGGCAATCGATTTAGTTTGGTTTTTAAAATTCAAATTGCTAAAAACTGAAATTATGAAAAAATTGACTCGCTAATAAACTGCATAAATGGGGTAAATTAACACCATTCGTTAAAATACAGTGTATATGGTTTGTAGGTGCTCTTGTTCGCTAGGACGCTGATTCGATTACCCGGGGAGGAAATTGAATTCCCCCAGCTTCGTCGAGTAAACTGCAATTGTAAGTGCATTCAGGGGAAACTTTATTTACACCGAAACTAACTTTCTGAAAGGGCGAAGGTAGCAAATAATTACATTTTACACTTCTAAAAATAGTTTTTGACTGCCTCGGTGGCGTAGTGGTACTACGGTATGATTGCAATGCTGAGGTCTCGGGTTCGAATCCCGGGTCGGGCAAAGTGATATTGGATTTTTCTATTCATTATTAGCCTGGAGTCAGGAATTTGTGCCCGATATGGCGATAGGCTCGCCCCCTATCACATTGTGGGACGGAATATACAAGGCGAAACGTGGGTGTTCTAGTAGCACCTCTGCCTACCCCTTCTGGGAAAAAGGCGTGTGGTTATGTATGTATGTAAAAATAGTTTTGACAAAGCTACGTGTAAATACATGTCTTGTGTCGTGGGTATTAGAACGAGAGACTTTACGGTCTCACAGACACCCAGACTCGAAACATATAGCTATGGTCCACACAAACATTTGTCTCGATGCGGGGATCGAACCCGCGGCCTCTCGTTTCACAGCCGGCGTCAAATCAACTGTACCACGGCTGTCAGATATAACCAGTTCTCGAATTACAAAAACAAATCGGTCAACTCATTTTCTTTTTTTTATTTAACGTATCTCATCCCACTGCTGGACAAAGGTCTCCCCCTCTCCCTCCACAGTTCGCGCTCTAAAGAGATTACAGACCACATGGGCTCGAAAGCATCCAGGTCGACTCAACAGTCAACTCAAGTCAACTCATAGTTAATTTTTTTTTATCAGCCCATATACGTCCCACTGCTGGGCACTGGCCTACTCTACAATCGAGAGAATCGATTGAGAGTGGTTAGGCCATATAGTCCACCACGCTGGCCTATTGCGGGTTGGCGGACTTACATACCGTAGAAATTCTAATATATAAATATATTAATATACCGTTTGAAATAACTACTAAATATAATTATATCGGAAATTTTAATGCAATGCGACGGCACTAGAGCATTCTATAATTAACTCCGTAATATTAACAAACAAATGTATTTATACCCAGATATTTCTTTTAAATAATATTATGGACTTCAGTGAGTTTAATATGAATCAGCGCAAATTCCAGATAATTCATATCCGAAATTGAAATGTGTTTTTAATATCTTCATGGAAACGAATTTCCGTCAATATTGGATAATTTAAATCTTCTATTTTTGTACACATTCAGGGAATAAGGACGTGCTAGTAAAATTACTAGAGTGAAAAGGAAATACTACAAATATATTAAGCGGTATTCTAAGGGCTACTAATTTAACTGTGATTAATTTCTTCTGAATCAATTTGATAATCAATCACCACGCACTTTAACGGTGAAGGAAAACATCGTGAGGAAACCTGCATACTGTAGCGATTTTAAAGAATTTCTACGGTATGTAAGTCCGCCAACCCGCACTAGGCCAGCGTGGTGGACTATATGGCCTAACCACTCTCAATCGTACTCTCGATTGTAGAGGAGGCCCGTGCCCTGCAGTGGGTCATATATGGGCTGATACAATACAAAAAAAAAAAATTCTTCTGATAGTTTTGTTTACAAGATACGATGAGTATCGTATTACTTAATTAATATAACTAAACTATAATTACAAATTGTTATTATATCGTTAACAAGTAACATTGTTTGTAACTCGGCAGTAAAAACACCTCGTAAAATTCGGTATTTGCAAAAACAATTTTTTAAACACTACGATACGTGGGTTGAAACCTTCACCTACATTATCATAAATCAATAAACATCTCGTTTTATGCGAATTAAAAAAAGACAGATCACGAAACAAATACACGCATACTTCAGTGCACGCAAAACAGACATTCCCACTTCCGCCGTAACAGCACATAAAAATCATATAATAAATGCAAACATCGAGTCGATGCGAAAAAAACGCGATCACATCACAAACGCCGCCCGGCCGTACCGTGCATTGAACATTCGCCAAATTTTATGCGCATCTTTATTTCAGTCAGTGATTCGGCACAAAGGATCGATCATGGCGGCAGGCGGGCACGCCATCGCGATAAATTAGTTTTTACGCTCACTTCGCATCGAAGAAGCGCATTGCAATCAGTGCCGGCGGTCCACACGGGGGCGCCGCTCGTCTCCGCCCATGACGTGCTCCTATAACGCGAAACTGGCCGCAGACACCAAAGATAAAATAATACCCCTTCGCGCTCAAAGCGTCTGCCTGGCGGAGAGACCGCGGTCCAAATATGCACGCGGCGTACGCAGCGCCGACCCAAACCGACTCCGATACCCCGACAAACAATTCATCCATCGCCAATCAACCGTCGAAATTAAACGCAAACAATCAACCGTCACCGTCAAACTGCAAAACAGACGCGTAGTCGACAAAACCCCGTGCGCGGTCGCCGTCCAGACCTTGTCCATACCCATGAAATACGCCGATAATCCGAAACCTAGGCATTCAACCTCCAAACCGCCTCGCAATTTATGCAATAACACACGGGTCGATAATAATAAGACTAAGTCTCGTAATCCTCCTAAACAGGTCGGCGGCAACAAGAGACTGTGTCACACGACAGGCTGCGGGAAAGAGACGGAGAACAAACTGTTGTTGCAGATCAGGGAAGCCGAACAAGTGGCTGACTTTGAAAGGATTCTTAATACTAATGCAATACTGTGCGAGCGAGCCAAGAGGCACGTGTGGCGCGGCTGCGGCGCCGCTCTCAAACCTTCAGCATCCGTGCTTCCGCGGCCGCGCTCCGCCTACTCGCTGTACGCCGTGAGTCAGGCCTACCACTACCTGTTCCGTCAACACGAGGAGTCGCTGCAGCCGCTCATCGACGAGTACCGCCAGGCCTCCGTCGACGAGCACCACGCCTGCCCTCCTACCAGTCTGCTAGGTAACAACAAGTGGTTCGAGAATCTGCAAGACTTATCCGAATTTTACGAAGACGACCAAGCATTAAGGAAGGAGGTAGAGACTATAACCGACCGCATCGTAGACGAGGAAGTAGCGGCGAACGAGAGTCAGCGACCCAACAGGCGGAACAAACTCTTTAATGTCAACTTGGCCGGTCTGATCGGCCTGCACGTGCAAGGGGAAGGCTGCTCCCCCATCCGCGATGACTACGGACCTTCGCCTGATGTAGACAAAACAGAAAACGAGGAGGAATGGCTTGCACCGATTATGAGCGCAAACTCCGATGACCAACACAACTCACAGAGTGACAACGTGGACTGTATTACGCAGAACTTGAACTCGGTTAAAATCGACAGCGATGCTAAAGTGCCGACAATAACGTTCAGCAATTGTTGCGACAATTACGCCAAAAGTGATCTGCCGGATAATACCGACGTGGACATCCACCTGGCCGTGCCCTCCATTGAAATCATTGACGAGTCGCGCCCGCCGATGATGTGATCTTGTTGTCCGATTTAATCTGGATAATCGATTATACAACAATACCAAAATGATTGCTATAGAAGCGGAGCAGCCCATGCCCAAACAAGAGGAGCGTGTGCCTAAACAGGAGCCGACCACCTCGCAACAGCGAACGCTGACGCGATCGAGTGCCGTCAGCCAGAAATCCGTCGAAATAATGGTCCATCCGGAAGGGTCCAACAATCCGCTGCACAGGTCGAAGCTAGCCCCCGTGCGGTCGTCTTCGGAGACGCAGTCCTCCGGGAAGAAAATACTCAATTTGAGGAAGACGAAGAACTCGTCAATAGAGTCGACGATGAGCTTACCCAACCAGAAGTCTTTGGAGAAGAAGCACGGGGGCCTGAGGCATCAGAAGGCGGTGGGGGCCCACTCAGACATCACTCTGAGCACGCAGACGTCCATTACTGATGACAGGAAGGCGCTGAGGGAAGCGCTGTACCAGGGTATATTCCACAGGCACAGGCGAACGATATTCGCCGTCGGTTCCTTCCTCAGGATGTTGAGGAGCAAGACATCAAACTATGACTCCATAAGGTCGGACTCTGACGAAATATAGCACCAAGTAAATTAGTGCATTGAAAACTATGGTGCCAGACTGATTGTGCTTTTAGTAAATGAAAAAATTAGAATGTTATTTAGATGATTAAGGACATATGTTACGTTTCTTTTGTATTAAAATGTTCCTAATTAGTTGTGAATCATTTGATTTGTGCGAACCCCGCTTGAACGTAAGTAGCACGCGGTTGTATTGGAAAATGGAGTAACGTTTGTAATATTGTCTGCTTCCAATATTGATTAATTCATTAGTATTTCATTTATCTCGGTTGAGATAAATTCGGGACATCTAAATTTGTAACGGAAGTCGTTAAAAATGTATTAACTATACAGATTTTTGGGTCAGTGATGGCCTGCCTCGTTGTAAGACACCAAACGTCCATTGTAATTAAACAAGGTTTAATAATAAGTATGCAGAAATCCATAGGTATACTCGTAGATGTGTAAATAAAACAAATTACTAACGACCACTGAATGCAGTTATTAAAATTAACCCTGTCATTAGAGTCTATTTTAATTATAGTTGAGAGTTCAATTAACAAAGGACTTTTATCACCCTACAGAATATTAATGTTGTGTTATTTTGATGTATTTTGTTTTAGTTTTTATTTGATAAATTCATCTATTATGAATATGCGAGATGCTAGAATAATTAGCTATTATTAAATAAAGTAAAACTATTTCAACATATTAAGCGATATTTGAACGTAACTTTCAATAAAGACTGCCTCGGTGGCGTAGTTGTACTATGGTACGATTACGAAGCTGAGGTCTAGGGTTCGAATCCCGGGTCGGGGTGATATTGGATTTTTCTATTCATTATCAGCCCGGAGTCAGGAATTTGTGCCCGATATGGTGAAAGGCTCGCCCCCAAACATCGTGGGACGGAACACACAAGGCGACACGTGGGTGTCCTGGTTGCACCTCTGCCTACCCCTTCTGTGAAAAAGGCGTGATGTTTATGTATATAACTTTCAATAAAATCACAATCGACATACATAAACAACTGTTCCAAATCAAATGTACGTGAAAAAATAATAAAATGCCTACAGTTGACGGGTATTAGCATATCGCGTGGCACGCACAAGGGCGCCCTCTCACCTTGACCTTGAATTAGTCCAGTAAATCCAATCAAACAATTCTTGAGCTCAATTAGACTACGAAAACGCGAATCTTTAAGAACCATCGATTGTTTTGTAGTTTTTTTTAAGATGGAGTAAAAATGCAAAAGAAAAAAACCAATTACATTTAATCAAAAATACTTTACAGATCGTCCACAATCTTATGGCGTCCGAATGCATTATCATAAAATAAGAATTGTTTTTAAGAGTAATCTCTCTTCACATTTTATTATTATTAGATTACGAGTATAAATACTATTTATTTTTATTATAAAAATATCTCTCAAACAATCAAAGGAATAGGTGTTTTTTTAATTTTTTTTTAGTTCCAAATTTTGCCACGCGCCTATAGGAATTGGATAAGATACACATATTTTAGGGAGTTTTTTTTATATAAAGATCTGGAAATGACGCCAATGTTTTTACATCGCTATACAGTCACACAAATTTGAATTGGCGTCATGTGAATTGTTTTTAAAATTGAAATTATGTTTGAGATGTCGCGATACCTGAATAATAAGCATGCCACACAACTAGATGACGCAAATGTTGTGTATGTCTGTTGAAAAACGTTGGTAGAAAATTATAATATTCTGTTGACAAAACAGTTTTGAAAGTGCGAAAACCAACTCTAAGTTTAAATGAAATAAAGTGTAAAATTAAAAAATCCTGCACATTGGTAAACATTGCTTGTAGCAACTAGTGTTTTATTGGACAAATTCCTAGGAACAGTTGTGTGACAATTTCATGAATATATAAATTGACGCGTAGGTATTATTAATATTGCTATTTTTCTAGTTTTATAAGTTATTTTTAGATATTTGGTTTAATATTGGGTGGTAATTAAAAACACGACGTTACGTGAATTACGTAGGTAAGTACTCTTTTACTTTCGCAAAAAGAATTTTAAACTCTAAAAACAAATGTTACTCCAACGTTTCCAATTAATAATATTATAAACACAAGAATATCTGAAAGAAATATTGTAATTACATTATTTACTGTTAAGAAAAAGCCAAACGTATTTTATATACTTTTATTCAAAGTTTTTTTATCGTCATATTTTTCACTATGCCTTGGCAATACAGGTGTATTTCTTTTTTATTTGTAAAATAATATTTTGCAATATTTCTTTCAAAATTTTTGTAAAATAGTGTCAGCGGTAAAATCATAGAGCTTTATACACTTAGTGAACATATAATATACCATATACAAGTAGGATTATACTTTATTTGCTAATATATTGTTGCTGAATGCAATCTGTCGCTTAAAAATCGTATTTATAAGTCGCTGCCTTCTATATAAAGTGGCATATCAAAATAATTTACAAATTGTCATTTCCCAATCGTGTACTTTTACTATTTTTTACCTATTTTTTTTGAAGAGCTGTTTTAAATCGTTTTTTTAATATTATATTTACGGCCTTATTCAGGCTTTAGACAGTTTTAAAAGTAATTTTAGTTATCGAATGTTTTGTCCCTTTCTAGCGGTTTTTGAATTGAGTTTGAGTGAATAAGACAAAACATAACTGAAATAGGTTTTAATGTCTATGAATAAGGCTGTTAATGTTTGATTTTTATTGATGGTGTTATGAATTGTTTTTAGTTTCTTATTCTAATGATTAGTTTTATGTATATTTTATTATCAAGTTTCCTTTCTTTTCAAGAAAAATACACCGAAATAAGTCTTTTTTTTGTTAAAATCGTGTTACTGATTTGTTACTACTGTGTACTAAAAATAATTGTCTTTTAATTTTAACATAAACCAATTTAGCTTTGTGATATTTTTCGTGACAGATTGCATCGAATTAGTTGTTAGTGGCGGTGGCAACTGGTTGTTGTAAACATACAAATAATTGTCAAAATATGTCCAATGTACATTGTTTTTAATATTCAATAAATATTACAAATATCGAAATATTGACAGCCTCCGTGGCGCAGTTGGTTAGACGCCGGTTGTGGACGTGAGGCCCCGGTTTGGATTCCCGCACCTAAACAAATGTTTGTGTGGCCCACAAGTATTTGTCTCGGGTCTGGGTGTTTGTGAGACTGGAAAGGTCTCTCGTCGTTTCTGAGACTTATATCTTAGTGCAGTGTTACAGGGGGGTTACTGGTTGAGCTGGACTGAAGTTTGAATGTTCGAACGCCATACGTAAGACTGTATGAATGCGCCTAGGTACTCCAAAAATCCATGTTCGAATGGTCTATCGTACGTCGTAACCATAGACTAAGTTCGGAGTGAATGATAAGTGTCATAGAGAATAGTATCGATGTTTAGAAGTGAAAAACTTATCTTACTTCGAACGTCGAACGTTCGAACATTCGAACTTACGATATGTGACTGTTAATTATTTTTATTTTGACACTGCAACTAAAAAATACCGCAAGTACGAGTAGAAAAATCTTACAATACCTAGACAAGAGCTGATTTTGTTGTTGCAAAAATAAGCAAAGCAATTAGGCCGACGGGGATATATTTTGACATTTATAAGTATGATGACGTGTTTTTGGAACATTTTATGCACTTTTTATATATTTGTACATCCGTGAATATTTTGTACATGTTGTGAGTACATATAGATGTGTAATTAAGTAAATTTCCGACGGCTCAGTGGGTATCCAGGCCGGTTACAAAAGTAGACAGCGGTCCTAGATTTGGTTCTAATTTTGTGAATAACATCTAAATATACAGAAAAGAAACAGGTATATACAGTCATGGCTTGTTTTTTTTTCGAGGCAATGAACAAAAAGTTTTGTTCAATGACAATGCCTAAATATATATCCAATGGAGGGAAACCGACCTCACCTACGTTATTAAACTTTCATAAACTAACAGAGCACCAATCAAAACTTTATTATAATCGTGTGGCGTGTTAAAGTTAAACCCGATATAAGGTTAGAGTTAAGGTGTGTTGCCAAGAAGCTAATGATGTTATTAAAAACGATTTTTCATGCACTAAAACGTTGATTGGAGCTTAATTTGTAGGTCAATAACCGAGTTGATATACGAGTATTTTATTTGCAAATAACTGAACGAAGTGTACCATAAAATGCGAGTGAGTAATAGTTTAGAAGAAGTTCCAGGCTAGCCGTATATTAATAACAAAAAACTAATATTGTTAATTCAGTCGAATTGATATCCACCCCTGTTGAGGCTTTTGAAGTCATTTAAAAGTATCGAATTTGGAGCACGAATCTAACAGTTGGAAAGAGATTAAAACCAGTTGCAGTTATAATGGTGTGTTCAGAAAGTTTAGGCATTTCGCGCTATGCATTGCCTGTCTACCAAAACGAAAGACAGGCATGAATTATAAATTTCTAGGTACTAGCCTCAATTGGTGTCTCAATCTAGTTAATTTTTAGAAACCTTTGCAATATGAACTAGTT
Source organism: Theretra japonica (assembly GCA_033459515.1). Lineage (NCBI taxonomy): Eukaryota > Metazoa > Arthropoda > Insecta > Lepidoptera > Sphingidae > Theretra > Theretra japonica. The sequence continues at coordinate 1,991,749 of CM065942.1, forward strand.
CACGTATTTATAAATTCTTTTAATTTCGGGAATAATCACAAAGTAGTTTCTATAGATGTGGTCACGTATCTATAATTATGTCTACAAATTCCAACTTGTCGATATTCTACAACAGCAATGCACTTACCTACTTGCGAATGCAGTCATTTTGCCGTTCCTTTAAAAATGGGACTATTCTGGACCAAAATGTAAGCAGTCTCGTATGTACCACGCCTCGTAGTGATGTCACTGGGCCATCGCTTGAATATACTGTGTCACATAAACACGAGCTTGGTAACTTTAATTATAGCCTAGCTTTTGTATTAGTCGAGCGGTTTTGAACTACGTACGTAAGGACACTTGCGAAGTAACACTATAATTTTACAAAAGTATTTATAACTTTTTAACGTAATAGTAAAATGTTTTTTTAGAGACAATTTAAATGCCCGGCTCTTCGGACGCCATGTTTGTTAAAGCTATATTTGAATTTTAAAACAGCAATGTTCCATTTTTGAAATGTTTTTTTCACTTTGCTTTTTAATTTTACTTTTTAAGATGTTCGTGGATTTGTGTTACTCGCGAGTGTCCTTGTGTAATGCTATTGTTAATTTCATAAGTTTTGTTATCGCATTGTAACAATTAGTCCATGTAATAAACTTTAAGTTTATATAGCGTAAATGTGCAATTTTTGTTTTAAAAAATACAGGGTGTATGATACAAAATTGTACGAAAATCCAGTAAAGTTATTAAATGTAATATATACCCGAAATTACTAGGAAGTATGAAAAAGTATTTTTCTTTTACCTTAAAACCTATTATGAATCTCATCGGAAATTATACTTTATGTTAAATATTTGGCGTTAAAGTATAGTTTTTTTGTGTCTCAGTCAAAGGAGTTTGAATATTAGTTTATTAACATAGTTTTGGAAATTAACACTTTTTATTTTCATAGAGTTGTGTCCATCTACGATAAATATTTGGTATGTCTCACTTGTTGATTAATAAATGTTTAAATTTAGTTACGTAAGGGATGTTAATTACATTTTTAATTTTATATAAGTGTTTAACCAATAATTATAGGATCAATAATAACATGTTTCTGTTAAAACTGTGTTATAGAAACCAAATTCCGATCGAAATTATATAATATTTTTTACTGGAAATTATTTACTTTTCCTACTAATTTTACATATTGCTTTCCCAACGACAATATTTATAAAATAATATTTTTTAAACTCAAAAAAACAAATGATCTGAATTTGGTTTCAATAAACGCATATTAATATAAGTTTTAGAGTAACAGTTAAGCATAGAGTAAAAGTTATGTTCCCCGTTGTGACTAAGAAACATTCCTTCGAAGTGTAATTAAAAACGGTCCGATGAGAAATTTTGGAAAAAATAAATAAGACTGCGTAAAAAATTATGAAAAATATTAGCTGATAAACAAACAGTGGTCTTCTAAGTTTATGATGATTACAGTAATTGCATTATTATATGTTGTTTGATTTATAAAACTTCTTTAGCTGCAGGAAGTCTGAATAGGCCTCCGCCTTCCAAAGAATCTCACATCGACCTGTTGGAAGCCTGTATCCAGCGACTTCTGCAAAGTTTATCACATTGTTTTACATATTACAACAAAATATTATACATCAACCAGTACACAAATCTTGGGATCGATCCGATAGCTGTATTTCCAGACATTAATAAAAAAAAGGCGTAAGTACTAAGTAGATACCTACACTTCACATGTCTTAAAGTACTTAAGTCTAGTTTATTTAATACTTACCTCAAACATGTCCCATTTAGCCGCACTCCACCGTCCATTGTCATTTTATTATTCTTTAAAATTAATTTCTTTATAACATAATAATTAAACTTTAGATCGGTTTCACTCAAACAAAACTTCATCACTAAACCACGTGTGATGCCATAGTAGACAGCAAAAAGCTGACGTTTTGTTTTCATACATTTGAAGGTGCTCCGTCATATATTTCTTTTCATTTTTGTAGGTATATCCATTCATTGTATCGGGTTGATACATCGGGTCTTGAGGTGGTGAAAATAAGTAGCAAGAGATATCTAACAGGGTACAAACTTAAATTAAGAGTACAAACATTTTGCTGTATCACTCACTGGATCAGACGATATAATAAATAATAATAATAAATACACCCAACAGTCACATACATAGTCCTGACCCCACATTAAGATCATATAAGTCTTGTGTCGTGGGTATCAGACACTTTTTTTTTATCAGCCCATATACGTCCCACTGCTGGGCACGGGCCTACTCTATAATTACAATCGAGAGAATCGATTGAGAGCGGTTAGGCGATATAGTCCACCACGCTGGCCTAGTGCAAGTTGGCATACGGACAGGTATCAGACGAGAGACTTTTCGGTCTCAAAACCACCCAGACCCGAGACAAATACTTGTGGGCCTCACAAATATCTGTCTCGGTGCGGGGATCGAACCCGCGGCCTCTCGTCTCACAGTCGGCGTCTAACCAACTGCGCCACGGAGGCTGATATCATTCGAAAATACTCCCATGTAAAATATCTCCTTTTTAATTACCTTACTTCCCATAATAGCAGAATAGCTTTTGATATTTTAGAGCTACTAAGTACTTACCAAAGGCCCTTACTATGTGCAAAGGTTTACAATAGAGGCGAGCATGCGCCTAGTAATTGGACATCAATGCCTCCATTAGCTGTAGGCGTAGCTTTTAACTAATAAAGGAATGGAAACTGTATGTAGGGTATAGTTATTGGAAACATAATAGCTTGTATTGTGTTCGGTTAATTGGTTTAGACTAAATAAACACGAGCTATAGAAGTGCGGTCGACCGCATCGAACCTATTAGAGAAGGTCTCTGTGAACTATCAAAAGGATCGATATGACGTGTATCTTTTTATTGCGATGAATGGCGAGACGAGCATGCCATTTGCCTGATAGTAAGCGATACGATCGCTCATGGACAGTAGCAACACCATGAATTACAAAACAATGCTTGGCATTCCACTGCGCTCGCCATCCTGAGACATTAGATTTTAAGTCTCATTATGTCCAGTAGTTAATCTGGCTACAATGTCCTTGGAACCGAAACACAACAGTGTATTTACACTGCTGTTTGAGAGTAGAAATAGACATTGCAGTGGTACCAGAAGGCCTCTCATATATGAGAGACCTGCCATCAGTAAACAGAATATATTCTGAAATTATCTATTCTAAACCGCTTATTAAACAGGATACGCACATACACATATTTAGATAAAACATACATACCGCTCAAGATATAACGCCGTAGGGGTGAGCAGAGGCAATGAACAACTACTCATACCTATTCTGTCTAGTGTTTTGTACTAATTATTAACCTGAATATACAGATCATGCTTGTAGTGTACTGTATTAGCCTAGATACGTCCCACTGCAGGCCACGAGCCTCCTTTACAATCGGGAGTACGATTGAGAGTGGTTACGCCATATAGTCCACCACGCTGGCCTAGTGTGGGTTGGCGGACTTTACACACCATAGAAATTCTTGCAAATCACTATGGTATGCAGGTTTCCTCACGATGTTTACCTTCACCGTTATAGTGCGTGGAGATTGACTATCAATACACATCTGATTGAGGAAAGTCAGAGGTGTGCCCTGGAATTTGAACCAGCGACCACCGTGAACGTGTTGGCAGCCGCGTCTAGTCCGTTTACCAGCAGACCACCACGCACTTGCAGATCATGCATCTTTCATATAAATGTAGTTATGTGCACAATCTCGGTCCTATCGTCGAAGAGGGTAGCAGAGGTGGTAAAATTCCACTCACACTCCGCCCAAGTATTTTTTATTTTCGTGACAGGCAGACGAACTAGCAGCCCGCCTGATGGAAAGTGGTTTCCGCTGCTCATGGACTCTGCAATGCTAGGGGCATAGACAGGCCGCCGCCTATATCTACATCAAGATGTGATTTGAGCAAACATACTTTCATACCATGGTGAAGTCTTGGATACTGTTTTTTTTCACAGCGAAAACCTCTTACGAGTGATTTACACCTGGAATTCGAATTCAAGGCGTACTGATACGCCTGCACAGACACAGCCACAAAACAAATGATGGGATATTTAAATAACGGCTTTCTATCAGTTAGATGTTGATTTAAAACAAAATTAAAGTGAAGTAGGTATGTACATCAGTATGATTGTATGACGCAAGTTGTTATCAGTAAGAAACAGCTGCATATCCTGAACATGTCGTGTTTATGATGTTATTTGACGTCATTTGTGTATAAATTGCACTGATAAGCGATAGTGTACCAGGAAGACAACAATATAAATATTGTAGGCAGCTAACTGCTAGCTATTTTGATCTGTTTGTTTTAGTTATATCATGCATGCACGTTTATTATATGTTATTGGCATACTCTTGAAAATGAAAGATTAGGGCCTACGCAGACGCAACGGCATGGCAAGAGATTTAATTTTTACCAATGGATATCCAAAATTATCTGGAATTGGTAGAGCCACGCTGTTGTCAGTCATGACTCAGCATGAATGGGCGGACTCACCCAGGGTGGTACCACTATCTCACAGGAAATAGACGTAAAGCGACAGCAACGCTGTCGCGTTTCGTTCGGTGAATGAGATTGCCGGATTCCTAATAACCCATTCCTCTTTTCCCATGCCTTTTCCTTCCCGCTCCCCTCCCAAATGGGCCGGCAACACATCCATAATCCTGCGTTTTGGATGTTCATAGGCGGCAGTGATCACTTACCATCAGGTGACCTGTTTACTCGTTTGCCGGACTGATGCAATAAAAAAATGCAGTTGTAGTATCGTCTTTGCATATATTACTACGATTGTTTATTAAAACGTAAGGTAACTTTTGTACACTTACACATTTACGGCGAAAGCAAAGCTGACGCTTCATCTCGATTTCCCGTGAGCTACTGGTACCGCCCCGGATGAGCCATGCCCATTTACGCTGAGTCTTGACTGACAACAGCGTGGCTCTACCACCTGAAGGCAATAAAACTGCTTTTTTCGCAATATTCAATGGTATCGTGTCTGTGACATTAGCACTGCCTTGCCTTAGTTTTAGAGGACTAAGCACTTATACTTCGTGAGAAGATAATTATCACCCCACACTAGACGCTTCCTAAGCAGGGATATATGTGTCGTGAATGCGTGTATGGGCTGTGTATTTTACTTCCTAGACCCCTAATTTGTTGTTGAGGAACATGGACAATTATTATTTTGAAGTTATACTTTTTTTGGCGCGTTTTAAAAAAAAAGAGTAATTTTTTTACGATGCATTCGCACACCGAGATCCAAAAAGCGACATAATGAAGTTAGCTGTTATTTGGAACGCATAAAGTTGACGGAGATATTTTTGTTCTAAGCAGGTAACTTTCTACTGGATATTAGCAATTTCATCATCATTTTAAAATCAACCAGTTTCACCTTTCTAGTACCAGGAATGTATGAAGTTGCTGGAGATATTTTTATTCATAGTAAGACGCTAACTTCCCATTGGCGACACCCGATGTTTCCATCAGTTCAAGCCACGCCCACCAACTTTGCAGGATCAATCAGTATCACCTTAAAGTATGTTTGGAATGTGAAACGTAAGAGAATTACTGGTATGGAACGTAGTTGAATAAAAGAGATGACGAATTAAAGTTTTAAAGAGGAAAAGAGTTAGAAAATGAATGCTTAAGATGTTGAAGTGCGGAAGGATGGAATAAGAGGGAACTGCATTGACGGAGCATGTTATAGAAGATGTAAGACAGAATAAAGATACTAAAGAGATTCAATTTGATCTTCGTTTCATTTTGGCCAGAGCGGAACTCATCCCAGAATGTTACGTCACACCATTAATATTATTATTCTAGAAAATAGTGCAGCTTGTTATTTTGTTACTTATAATGGTAAATGATTGGCCATTGTACAAATTCAGGATTAAAGTGAATGTTATCTTAAGAAGAAGTATATACGCAAGTAAGAACGTGCGTATATATCTAAGTACACCCACATGTTTATTAGTCAACTTCTCCTTTTTTTTCTTATTTTATTGAGGCTTAAAAATAAGCTTCCTTAACAGACTATCCGAGCTTTAGTATTTTGTGTCAATTGTTTGCGTGCTGAGTGAAAGGAGAACGCAGTGTTGGGGTGGAGGCAGGATAGTAGGTATTTGATATTTTAAGTTTTGTTTAGGTTCTTCCACATATTTTGTTTCCTACGAAGTGCTGTGGATGTTTTTGAAGATCTTTCACCTACAGGAAAAAGGAGAAAAGGTGTTTTAACAATAATTTAAGGTTATAATCCTCAGATTACTTTTTGAACAATAAATATCGTGAACTGGTATCTAATATTTTGTTTCATTCATGACTCATATTTTATAACAAATGAGGAATTTAATGGGCTATTACATTTTAAATTCTACATTGCTTTGAGAATAAACAATATCAATTTAACATCGTTTTTTTTTTAAATGACTAAGGATAGGAAAAAAATGAAAAATCATTTTCAAATAATTTGTTCTCATATTTAATTTGATGTAACTTCATTCTAAAGCGTTATTGGCGTAACATAACTATAATATACTATAACACAACGATATACGACGTATCCTCTATCAGCGGAAATACAAAACTTTGGTTACTAGCTTACTCGCGATGTAAATTGGTGTTTTGAGTATTTACACATAAGCATATTTAATTTGGAAGTCCGCAAACTGAAGGACTAGACGGCGATTGCAAGCAATTACAATAAACTTATAAAGTAATACAACAATATGAACTAGGTACGACGTCCGACCTTTATCACATAATACAAATCAAATGGTCATCTATGATGATTATTTACAATTCGAATCGATCAACAGTTTTCGTACAAAATAACCTCAAAGTTTATTTTACAATCGCCGTATTCCAGGACTACGTTCTTTCACATTTTTAGCATGACAAATATTGCAAAAGATGCCAAAATTTTTAAACACATTTTTAAAGTTATGTTCTGGTTACCTTTGAATATAAATAAGGTTATGTTTGTACGAAAACTGTGCAACTTAAGGCACAAAGTATACACTCGGCTTGAAGCCTAAATCTACAACTGTAGGACACATTATATACATATTTGGCCCCAAAAATAACGCTGTCAAAATATTATATACTCTAACATTTCTACATCACACCAACGTCTAATGTACTATAAATATATCTCTTCTTTATATGTATATATTTTCTCTACATATATTTTTTATTTGGAGCAAAATTTGTTTATTTTATTAATGTATAACATTAAAATCGATTATCAAAATCGATTAAAACTCTGTAGTGCCAAAATCGATTGCGATTATCGTACAATCGATTAGATATTTATGGTTATTTGTATCGATTGAAACGGTTAAATATATAAATAGATGTTACGAGTTATATCGATTTTCACCTACAAGTTATGTGGTATAAAATAATACAATCTTTTGCAAAATTTAATATATTACTAGAGCCTCGTACAGTCTTCGCGTATATTGCTTTGCGATCACAACACAAACAGACGTGCATTTTTGGACATATCCACCGATTATTATGAACAATTTTTGATATGGCGGAAGAGATCATAATAATATAATATTGTCTTTACATTTTTTAAATTTTGCTAATAAAATATATGCTTTTCTAAATTTAGCATGCACATATACAGTAATATTTTGAATTTGACATAGAAAATAAACTATATGATACATTTTTTAATAAAGGTTTAATACCCTTTCAACAAACTCAATTAAAATTTAAATATATTTTTGTTATTTTTGTTTGTCATTGTAATAAAAGACAAGAAGTATTTTAAGACAGTAATTTTTATACAATAAATAAAATATCAGTATCAAGCAGTGAATACGTGTCATTTGAATATTTTTTACACTAATGCATTATTCATGTTGCATTTTGAATATAACTTCAGCAAACACAGTAGGAGTCTCATTTTAGTACATTGTACCACCAATGGCGTAAATGAAAAGACTAGGCGAGACGAATAAAACCTACAACCTAGGTTTTTAAATAGGATTGTGTATCTTTCTATATCCATTACCTACATTTGTTGTATATATTTTTATGTTGTTTATCTATTGAAAATTAAAATAACCGTGATTTACGCCATTGATTTCACCATTAAACCAGTCTCATTCACCAATTGCAATATTCATAATAAATCTTAGACTAAATATAATTTTATTATTATACCGCGTCAACGGTGGAGCATTCAAATCAAATGCTAGAAATGTCAAAATATATTTGCCGGCTCTGGAACGTTCCTGTCATATTTTAATGTTCTTTTGACGTGAAACGTTAAGTTAAAGAGCAAAGACTGCACAATCTTGTACTAAAATTAAAATAGGCCAGATTTAACACAAAATATGCGGCTAGAAAATTGACAACAAATTATAATCTTAACGAAAGGCCTGGAAAATACATAATTATTGCGTTATTACACAACTAAAAATCTACCAGCCGTATTTTTTTTTTACAGTCTTTGCTCAATACCCACGCATCCAGAGCCGTAACAGAAATGCTAAACAATATATTTACGTGTGCCGGAACGCAGCGGGCTGAGTCACGCCTTCTTCTTGTTCTTGTCTTCGAATATGTCGTGGAAGTCGTTGAGGAGTATGTCAACCACGTTGTTCTGTTGGATGCAGTCGACTGCTATGTTGTGCTCTTGTTCTGGAGGGGCCCAGAGGAGGGTTGGGCCAAACACGATGGCCAGGTTGGCTGTGTGCATTCGATTGCGTTCGCTGTATTTTGTTACCCTGCAAATTGTTTTGAAATGTTAGCATACTTGGCATATATATATATATATATATATAGGTGTCCCGTATAAAACGGTTACATCTGATTTTGAAAGCGCATAAAGGAGTGTTGTGACTCTGAATAAAAACAATTGCAAAAGAAGCACATCTGACTACAACGTTTTAGATTGTTTTTAATAAAATAATATTTGTCAAGCATAATAAACGTTCCGATAGTAAGAAATAAGACTGCCTCGGTGGCGTAGTGGTACTACGGTATGATTGCAAAGCTGAGGTCTCGGGTTCGAATCCCAGGTCGGGCAAAGTGATATTGGATTTTTCTATTAATTATTAGCCCGGAGTCAGGAATTTGTGCCCGATATGGCGATAGGCTCGCCCCCTATCACATCGTGGGACGGAATATACAAGGCGAAAGTGGGTATTCTGGTAGCACTTCTGCCTACCCCTTCTGGGAAAAAGGCGTGTGTATATGTATGTTTATGTTATGTAGTAAGAAATAATTTTAAGAAAAGAAGAATAATAGACACAAAAACACTATTAAAGTAAAACTCTTTGAAAAAGTAACTTTATTAAAGTTGCGACTACCTAATAACATAGATTTTAAAAATGCTCTAGCCCTTAATAAGTACGCACCTTAATAGATGTTCTAATAAGAACTTGAGTGTGTCCCGGTTGCACTGCGGCAGCGCCTGCACTATGCTCTGGAACTCCTTGATCTTCGCTTCCCGCGGCTTTATTGCTGTGAAAAAAATCAAGCACTTCTCATTTTCTATGTCAGTAGCTAGTACAGTACACTGAAGATAGTATTGCAAACGTCTTTATAATAATTCCAGTATTAATATTGTAGTTGTAATTTACTTCTTAATAAAATTGATTTATTTTTAACTTTTTCATAAATTGAATTATATGAAATTATTGAATCATATGAAATGCCTACAACCAAGACTGTATTTTTACATTGTGACACACTGTGTTGTTTTTGTCTTTACTATTTTTTTTTATCAGCCCATATACGTCCCACTGCTGGGCATAGGCCTACTCTACAATCGAGAGAATCGATTGAGAGTGGTTAGGCCATATAGTCCACCACGCTGGCCTAGTGTGGGTTGGCGGACTTACATTATTATTTACTCATTGACTATTTGAATAAATAAAAATCGATATAAAAATAATACATAACAATAGTCATGATACTCACAACAAGCAGCCAGCACCCGTGCGAACAAGGCGTAGGGTATGAGCGGCTCCTTGAGTTCCCTGAAGAACAGCTTCAGCGAGCCCGTCAACACGTGGATGTCGTTGCTGTTCTCGATCACTGACAGATTGTTCTGGTCGATCTGGAACATTATCATTAGGTTTTAGTATAACAATGTTCGTACAAATTAAATGCAAAAATTATATATGATGGAGAAACCAGTGGTAAAATATATTAAGTGGCGTATCCATAAAATGTTTAATTATTTTTGTTATGCAAGCAGCTGACGCGAAAGTCTATCGTCTGATCATAGTTATAACTTTTACCCCCCATAGATATGTGTGCTATTGATAGACTAGATTCTAACCCAGTAGCTGTAGACTATACCGCCCTCACATCCACCATTGCAACTCCTGTACTCCAGAATCAACAGTAGCACGCATTTTACTTACACCTAGGTCTGAAGTTCAACGTAACTCTGGAATTTCCAAGTTATCTTAACCCGCCAAGTACTTATCCTAATATTAAAGCAGGTGAAATAAAAGAAATAGACAAAAACATTCACTTCTCTCTCTAGCAAAACGGAAGACAACATTTTGAACCGCCATAGATTTACATCTAGTCTTTTTTTTATTTTTATTGCAATGAATGGCGAGACGAGCATGCCATTCGCCTGATGGTAAGCAATACGACCGCTCATGAACAGTAGCAAAACCAAACACCATGAATAACAAAGCAATGCTTGGCATTACAATGCGCTCGCCATCATGACACATAAGGTGTTAACTCTCAATATGTCCAGTAGTTACGCTGGCTACAACGTCTTCAAACCGGAACACAACAATGCGTTTACACTGCTGTTTGACAAACAATTTTGACAGTATTTACTAAGTTTCTACAAGTTTCAACTAAAGGTCTAGCATACCTCCAACCGTATCTTCTGCACCTGGCTAAGGTTCCCAGAGGCTCGATACAGGCCATCAGTGCACATGTTCTCCTCACTGCTCTCGATTTCGCGCACGCACGCCGCCACGAACTCGGGCACGCGCGGGCTCGTCGCCGGGCACACCTCGTCCAGCTTGCGACCGAATACTGGCTCATCTATACACAAACATACATACATTTAATATATACATATATAATTAAAGTATAAATAAGATAAAGTAAAAACGCTGTGGCATTTTCTGCTAGTCAACTTTTGGAGTCATATTATACAGGTGTTAAACCAGACCAAATTTATCTTAAGATTTTTTTATATACAAGTCATTACTGCAGTTTAGTTTAGGTACGACAAGTAACAATGCATAGGAAGGTAAGTGCAGAATAATCCACATGTAATATCCACCAGCGAGAGGTGGTCGCAATGTCATCGGCTTCCTCGAAACGAAATGTCAAGTATATGTCGCAGCCAAGTAGCTTAAGTAGCCGTTCGATCAACAGCCCAGCCTCCTTACTAAACAGCGCCAGTTCAACTATGATCATGATATTCAGCCATTTGATCAAAAAGCTAGGCAAATGACTGTCTTTTGTCAAAATGCAATTTACTTTGCATGTATGACTAACAGGCTTGATACCACAGTGTACGGTGGACGCGACAGACGGACACGAAAATTCCACACCTAGTAGATAGGTGGAAATGATTACGTATTTTTATAGTTTTAGTAATGGTTGGCCTAACCACTCTCAATCGTATTCTCGATTGTAGAGAAGGCCCGTGCTCTGCAGTGGGACGTATATGGGGTGATACAATACAATGGTTTCTTAGATTTACGCAAATATACACATAGAAATAAAGTAATTTTTACGAATTCTATCGCGATTTGGTTTAATTTTTACATTTTTTGACTTCCTAGCATATCGATCACTTCACAGATTCGTGGTCACTGAGCGAACTGAGGTCTGTAATAATCCGCTTAGTGACTATTACACTTATTAAGCTGTAAAGTGATCGAAACGTCTGGAAAATAAAATGTAAAAAAATAATCATATTCGCGATAAAATCCGTTAAAATGAGTTTTATTTCCATAAAGTTTTAGGTCAAGAATCTATTTTGGTTTAATTAACTCTGATAATTTTTGGTAGGATTGATTATTGCACTTTTCCCTTATTGTTATACAGTTATGTGAAATATATACATTACCATATAAACTAAACTTTAAAGTTAAATGAGCACTACATAGTAACAGCAGAACAAAATCACTCAAATATTGAAAATTTGTCTACATCTAACTAGCTTTTAAACAGACCTTTGACCCTGTATGCCTGTTTCCATTATTTTCAATTACCTTAATTGTTACATAAAACTATTGCCTAATAATAAACTAACAATAAACTGTTGCCAATTCACAGTATGGCCTCCAGTATACACACGATTTTTCGGCATAAAAATCGACGGTTAATACGTCGTGTGTGTAGTGGCACGGTATTCATCGTGTATGTCAACAAGCATAGTGTTCCGTACAACACTGACAACCGTGCCTACACACGACGAATTAACCGTCGATTTTTACGCCAATAAACCGTGTGTGTGCAAGAGGCCTTAAACGATAAAATAATTTATCGTTTATTATATTAGACAGTATAAGAAAATCTGCATATCTGAAAGTTTTCCATATGAATATCAAAGGTATGGCAAGTTCACGGACCCGCATTAGGCTACATCTGTTGACCAAAATATAAACCAAATTGCTTATAGTTAAAAACAAATAAATATATATATATACACCCAACAGTCACATACATAGTCCTGACCCCACAATAAGATCGAGTCTTGTGTCCTGGGTATCAGAAACTACGAGAGTTTTTTTTGTCTTACAAACACCCAGACTCGAAACAAATACTTTTGGATTACACAAACATTAGTCTCGGTGCGGGGATCGAACCCGCGGCCTCTTTCACAGCCGGCGTCTAACCAACAGCACCACGGAGGCAACAGTAATTGATAAAATATAATTGTAGATCTAACACTGCTTCGGGAATTAACATTTTTCATACAAACTTTAGCTTAGCCAGAAGTTTTTGAAAGCTAAAACTAAACTCCAAACCACTCTTACAATATACAACCATCCACCGACTACTAAAAGGTAAGGTTACACAAATAAAACACTATATTATTACTATACAATTATTAACTATATTAAAATTTAAAAAATACAAAACAAGCTCAGTACATATTAGGACTTACCTTTATAGCAAAAAAATCTCAAAATATGGCACAAGTGTCTTTGGTGTTATCGATTAAAAAAAAACGTTAAATTGTTAACTCATCACATGTTTTTTTTTGTTTTTTTTTTCTAAGCTATTCATAAAGACATATTATTAAAATACATAATATTCTAACACATAAAGCTTTGAAGGAAAATTATGACAGCTTTCGATCTATATTGAATGATAAATCATTAATTCTCGATTAGTAACTATGAGTATTTATAAAATAAAAACCCCTTATATAAAAATAGGCCTTTATTGGCCTATCTTTCTAAATATTGGTGAAGAAATAACTATATCTTTTTGTCAGATATATTTTATACGTAAATGCAAGAACAATGCATAAAGTATTTAAAAAATATTTGGCAATATTTCTAATTCTGTTAAGATAATAGCGTTAAAAAGGAAAAAATGAAAAAAACTTTTAAAATAAAACTACATAAAAACTATAACGATTAGATCTTGACATATACTCGTATAAGTTTTTTTTCTTAGTTTTTTAAAACCTTTTTTTAAATTATTGAGCAAAATAATATCAGTTTACTGTCAGACTGCGATTTACTGCCTAGCCACTTACGAACTCTATATCTAAAATTAGTTTAAAACATTAGTAAAATCAATAAAACCATAGTAAATATTTCCAGAAAATAAAACTGCACCAAAAACTAAAAAAAATATGTTAAGCACCAAAAATCTACACCACTCTTCTTCTACCATTGCTAGTGCTATTTATATTGCAAAAAAAGCTTCTAACACCAATTTATTCAAATTCCCAACCTTTGTAGATGCCCTTTTTCACCAACACTTCCATGGCGGGCCGTTTCGCGAAGAACTTCCTTAATCTACTTCGCACATGCGATTTTGGTATCGAAACTTCAGTGGAATCGCTCAGATCCTCGTTGCTACTGCCGCCGGCTGCAAAAAAAGATGCGACATAGTACAAAAAAGATATAAAACGATACGGGAAGAAGAAAGATGGTTAAGCAATCAGTCAAGGCCAGAGATGAGATGAAGAGACCCGTACCACAGAGGTTTACAGTGATATGCAGAAGGAAACAGGCAGATTACATATATTTCCATAAATATAGACATATAACTCTTAAATTTCACTTAGACTTAATACACTAAAATTACAATATAAAGAAATTAAAACAACTTTATTTTTTTTATTAATTATATTTGCACTTTTATATAAGAAAACACATAAACATGCTTTTAATAGAAATAACGTTTACTTCATCAAATTCATGACAAAATATTAGTTTAAAATCTTATAAAATTATCTGTCAATAAATGAATCATAAAAACACTTGAGTCACGAAATTCATCACAATCGAAGAGTACAAGTTAGAACAAACACGACACATACATAGTACATACACAAACCGAATTAATATCTTTGTCAGTTTACCTTTACATCGCCGGCTCCTCACATCAACTCAATTAAAAAACTTCAACTCATGCTTAAAATTCAAACACGCACGTGCTAATTAAATTGTTTAATCTAAATTCAAAAATAATTAAACCGATTGAATTTCAACTAGATTGCGAATAAAGTTGAATATGTTAAATTCAATTTTGATAAAAAAATAAAGCATTTTGTTTCAAAATTTGCATTATTTTATAATTGACAAATCAATTATAATTGATCAATCAATTAAACTTATTACAATTTCTTCAACATCTCAATTTTTAAAATTAGGCTTCATTTAATTCGGAAACTAGGTTTTATCTATTGAAAACACGAACTAATTTATCACACGAGAGAATAAACTTGTAAACATACAAAAGTATAAAAATACGTATTGTATAAAGTACCTAGTTGGATGATAAAACGATAAGTTATCTTGGTGTTCGATAAAATTCATCCAATACCGAGTCTTTGTTAATATCCCCGCAAATAACTAGATATGGAACGATGTGGTCAATGGAATAGAGAATTTTATTCAAGTCACATACATAGTCCTGACCCCACACGAAGATCGAATCTTGTGTCGTATCAGAAACTACGAGACTTTTCGGTCGCAAAAAAACCCAGACCCGAAACAAATCCTTGTGGTTCGCACAAATATTTGTCTCAGTGCGGGGATTGAACCTACGGCCTCATGTTTTACAGCCGAGGTCTAACCAGCTACGCGGAGATTGTCAGAATAGACTGGAGAGTGTTGTGGGCAATACCTACATTCTTTAATCTACTGCAGGCTCTGGCCTGCAAATCTAGGCGTAGTCAGTGGCGTAATATGAAAAGGATCTATCTTTTTCATATTACGCCACTGAGCGAAATTTAGGAAATATTTGCTCATACAACTTAGCGTTTATTTATTTTTAACATCTGTTCATAAGATTATGATGCGATTAAGCGTAGTATGAAGAATGAGAATAAAATTCATGTTAATGGGTTTATCACAAAATTATTAGAGACGCATCTGTGACGTTGCAACCAAACTATCTAACATGTTTTCCATATTTTTTTATATACTAGGTCCGGTACACGTGCAAACAGGTCACCTGATGATAAGTAATCACTGCCGCCCATGAACATCCACAATGCTTTCATCATAGATGTATTGAAATAGGGAGGGGAGCAGGAAGGAAAAGGATGGGAGGAGGAAAAGGCTATTGGGAATTAATAGCGTTAGGGTAGTCCAACGTTTCGAATGATTAGTACGAGATGCAGCTACCGAAAGTTTCATTAGGATGCGATAACAAAGGTTGCTCAAGGGAAATAAAACCCCATTATAGTTTAACACATCGCACAAAGTTAAAACGATCTAGTCAAATCAGATCTAAACAGTTGCTACTTGCTGCCAATATGTTGTTTTTATAGTTCGAATACATCACGGAAGGCGAAGAGAATAAGTTAATACTAACTCCACCACAAAAATTGGTTGTCAGTAGCATAAAACTCCATTTCAAGGACGGGCTGGCGCAGACCGGGGCGGCATGACAAGGGATTTAATTTTTACCAAAGGATATTCAAACTTATCTGGTAGGAATACGAGATAAATTCCAATGTTTGAAGTTGATGCCTTTTCAAAAATCCCTTTCGATTGATTCCCTTGCATGCCTTCCCAATCTGCGCTAGCCAGAATGCTCAACATTGAGATCGAATAGGTATTATACATTGAAATAAAAGGATTTTTTACGGATTGTATCGCGAATTTGATATAATATATACATTTTTTTTATTTTCAACTTCCCGACGTTTCGATCACTTTACAGCTTTCGTGGTCACGGGACGGACTCAAATTAAAAAAAAAAACATATTTGGTAAAATCCGTAAGAATGAAAAAACGATTAGATATTATAGTTTATGAAATCTGCGATAATACACGTGTTTTAGGACAATTATTATTTTAAGTTTAGGGTCTGTCTTTAATTGACTTGTCATTTGGTTTGTTAACTGAAATACACAGAAAATCGTTATCTAATTTTAATCGCAGATAAGTCTGTACAAAGAGATGAGTCGCGCTGATGTAATGTAGCATTCTGCGATTAACTATTTATCTGTTTATTTATAAGTTATAGGTGGAATTTCTTGAAAAATTGATCACAATCTTCATGTGTTTTTAATATAGAAATTCCGGTAGAACTTTGCTAAATCTTATCAAGAGATTATGTAAGATACACGCAATGAACCAGGCAAATTAACAATTTGGTTATTGAATGGAATGTAATTATTTTTTATTTAAAAAAATCATACAAAAATCAGGGCACGTCTTGCAATGGATTACATACAAAAATAGTTTGAGTAAGTAGTTTTAATCATTTCTATTTGAATAATTTAATTACGTAATTTAAAATAAGTTATTAATTAATTAGCTTGAATCATTATGGCACGTCATGTGAAATCCTAGTTCAATTGGGGATTTACGTTACACATAATACTTATAATAATATTATTAATTAAAGGAAATGAGCTTCAAATAATTTTATATAGACACATAATAATTACAGCCCATATACGTCCCACTGCAGAACAAGGACACCTGTAGGTACAATCGAGTGTACGATTGAGAAGATTAAACGACTTAGTCCACCACGCTGATCTAGTGCAGGTTTGGTGGACTTCCCAAACCTTTGAAATTAACTACATACATATTACATAACATACATAAACTCACGCCTTTTTTCCCAAAAGGGGTTGGCAGAGGCGCTACCATGACACCCACGTTTCGCCTTGTATGTTCCGACCCAAGATGTGATAGAGGGCGAGCTTATCGCCATATCAGGCACAAATTCGTGACTCCAGAGTGATAAGTAATTGAAAAATACATTTTCAATTTGCCCGACCCGGGATTCGAACCCGAGACCTCAGCCTTACTATCGTACCGTAGCACAGCTACGCCTCCGAGGCAGTCTTATACCTTTGAAATTCTTAAGGATTTTCGTAAGTATTTTAATGTGTGGTACAATACATTTACAACGCTCTAATAAAATAATAAATACATGCACACAAAGCCGCGAGCCAATGTTAGTTATCTCTAATCCTTGCGCTAGTTTTCATACGGTTTGCAAGTTGCAACGCACATTTTATTGATTAAAAGATTGTCTTACATAGAAATAAACTGCGCATTATATATTGATAAAATTCCTTATATTTTAAGTAAATTTTCTATATGTACTCAATTGATACAATTTTGAAAAAAGATTAAATTGACAATGATAAACATCACTCAACGACAGTATTCGTGTCCGGCCAAGTAGCAACCATAAAGTATAAATCCCATAATAATAATCCACGTTAGTATACGAGTATATGTCTAGAATTAACCATTATACCTAGAATAGTTTTCGAGTCGGTAACATCATCTCAATTAGAGAAAATCAAAAATCTCCATAATATTTTATTGGGTGCATTGTTCCTTTGTCAGTATACAAAAAAAAAAAAAAACACATTTTTCAACTTTACTGTATCAGCCCATGTACGTCCCACTGCAGGGCACGAGCCTCTTCTACAATCGAGAGTACGATCATTTTTCAACATTCGAGTCTTATCCCTATACACACTCTCTCTCTTCAGCCACAGGAAGTCCACTGCTGAACATAGGCCTTCCCCAAGGATCTCCACATAGACCTTTTGGAAGCGGCTTGCATATAAACTAACGAAAGTATTTTATTAAGCTGCAAAATAAAAACGATTTAATTTCATATTCATACGTTTGTGCAACACGTGCAGAGCGTGCTGGGACCCGAACAAACTCTTTTTTGTTTTCGCATGATTCTTGTCGTTGTTACTCTTCCGCCTCTGATTCCGACTGGTCACTTCTGCGCCACTGCCAGAAATCCAGTAATGGGACACTGCCTCTATAATCTGCGACTCCATTTTATAACGTAACACTTCACAATAAAATCACCCACTAAACGACATTGTACTTAATTGTATTCCACTGTATTAAGTTGCACTGCGCTGATGCACTGCGTTTGATTGTACCGGACTGTCAATGATTTTATAGCACAAAGTGAACTTAGAACGTCATCACTGTAGAATATTTTTCTTTATAATAAATGTAATATCACCAGGCACTTATCGAAGGTTAGGACTGTCGAAGAAGCCAGAATGTCTGTGGATGTCCAGAAGATAGAAGGATCGATAACTTTGCACAATGATGGCACAAGACTGAAGGACCGATAGCCACGTTTAATTACACCTTGTGTTGGTTATCATAGCGGCCATTATCTGATAGCAATGTACAGTCGGGTACAACTGTATGTGGGGGATGTTATATGGATCATGACATGTTTCCAACGAAACCCATTTGTTTTCCTTCTGATGAATATAACTTCCACTAAATTACTTATCTGTATGTACTTAGATTAGAGAACGAAATTGTGTTAAGGTTTTTTTTATATTTAAGCGAATGTTACACATTGAAATAAAACAATTTTTTACCAATTTTATCCGCGTATTTGATGTAATTTTTACATTTTTTCAACTCCCCGACGTGACGATAACTTCACAGCTTTCGTGGTCACGGGGACTCATTTATTAATGATAAGCTATAATCTCATAATTTCCTAGTAGGGGTACCTACCGCAACTCGTAAGTGCCTACATCTTTTGAAAAATACTTTGGAATTAGAATTCCAGCGTTTATTTTTACAATAAATAAAAATCGACATGATTCACTTATTGTTCTACGTCAGTGGATGATACCACATCAAACTAAACTACGTCATCGTTCGTAAAAACAATTTACGACAAGTCGTTTCATGTCAATGTTTTGTTTGCTTATAAAATTACCTATTGTCGAGTTAGGTACTGCACAATATCATTACCATATTAAGTCATTGCTGAAAGTAGGAGTCCTCTGCAATCGGCAGTTTGACTGAGAGGTAGGACAGAGTCCACAAGGCTCGTCTGGCTTAAATAACGGATCTTACGTACCGGCCTACCCCGCGGACTTATAGAAACATACACTAGAAATTCTTGTAAATTCTCTGTGTTAGGTTTTATTTCACTTTTGAAATGTGTAGTAGCTGACAAACGGTAAATAGACGACTCCGAAAATTCGACAGTTCGGGTTCGGTACGAAACCAATAGAACTTAACTTCCTAAGCTTAATATGTTTGTTGCATGTAGAATGCACTTCTAATATCGCTCTCCGATAGCAATTTATAAAAACAGTTGGTTTAAGAAAATTGCGTACATAAAAACACACGTCAAACGGGTCGAACAAAAACTCCTTATTTTAAAGTCGGTTAAAAACACTTTCTTGCGCGACTGTCCACGATGCGGATACAAATCATAGGGCGTACGCTTTGCGATACCCTTATCGCGATAATTACATTTCCAATATGAAAACAATGAACGCCGCGATTATTATTATCCTGTACCAATATCAAGACATACTTTACATCCATATTTATATAGGACATTGGCATTCAAGTGTTTATGAATACACGAATAATGTGAAAACAATATACTTAAATACCTACACAATCAGTATATCGATAATCGGCTCCTGCCGCTGCAAAAGGCGTAACCAGCATTTTGGCGAAATTGACTTTTTGATACAGTCTTACTCAGTTTTTCGCGTTCTATCGATCTGTATGTTTAAAACAATGCTACGTTAAAATAAATAGCTTTTACTACCCTACATTCCCTTCCAGATGATTTATGTTTTTAGTTTTTTACTCACTACCAAAAATATGAGATTTGGAGTTACACGATCGATATTATTTACACACGCGATACCCACTTTTTTATGGTAGGGAAGATTTAAAAAAGTAAGTATCTTTGGGCTGGTCTAGGGAGTACGCGTATGTCCAACATTCCAGTTTAAAATGCTCATAGTTAAAACGTCCTGGCTTGGTCACGTGATCCCTTATATACGATTAAATAAATAAATACACCCAACAGTCACATATATAGTCCTGACCCCACACTAAGATCAACTCTTGTGTCGTAGGTATCAGAAACTACGAGAGACTTTTTGGTCTCACAAACACCCAGACCCGAAACAAATACCTGTGGTTCATACACAAAACATTTGTATAGATACGGGGATCGAACCCGCGGCCTCTCGTTTCACAGCCGTCTTACCAACTGCGCCACGGAGGCTATTTTATTAGATGAATAAGAGTATCGTTAAATCGTTATCCATTATCATCATAATGAGCGATCTCTTACGCCTATATCCGACGACTTCCTACCTTCTGTACCACTAACATAGCTAAAAACAAAATGTCTACCATCACCACTTGAATGAAAACTAATAGGTTAGCAGCATGTGGTTATTAATCATTATTACGCAGTAGGTATCAGTATTACACAATTTCACATGAATCACAATATTTTCACAACATTAGAAAAGGGAAAACAGAAACTTATGACGAAATTTAAATTGTGAAAATCCGTAAATCGTGCGTAATATAAACAGCTACGTCAGTAAGTTTACGTAGGCCGGCATAACAATTACGATTAATTGTCGTATGACGTTAAATGTCTATGATGAGCTTCTATTTAAAATATTCTGTGACATGTAATTGACCAAGAGGCTTACTTGCTCACTTTTTACAGTAATTTTCATACAATTTATTGCGTTTCTGATAGTGATAATCTACCCTGCTACGAAGGGTATTTTTTTTTATCCAAAACGCTAACTCAATCTATGATGCAATTTAAAGTAGGATTTTCACGTATTGCATAGTTAAGTTTATTTCCAACTCCTCCTGTTAATATAACTTTATGATTGATTTCGTTGTGGGTTAAAGGCAAGTTAGACATTCCCGGAGACTCGCTGAGCTTCAATGCTCAGTGTCATTACAATGCGTGCCACTGTTGATCCTGCGACACAGGAGTTGCAGTAGTGGGTGTGAGGGCGGGACATTCTCCATTGCATAGTTAAAATCGGATAGCATTGCCAACACCTATGGCTATTAAGAGCAACTCGACGCAGAACTTATAACTACTGAGCACTGCAGGGTACTTCAGGGTACTACAGGGTACTAAGACGTTAGGTTTCAACTCTCATAATGCCCAATAATCACTAACTACAATACAGGTTATTGGAGAGGAACAATGTTATCAAAGTACCTCTCGGTCCTTCCTTTTGGAGCAATATTTACGTAAACGATCTATTACAGTACAACAGGTTTTACATAAGGAAAATGTTGTTTAACCTGTAACAATAATAATGACATAACTTTAATAGAGCTAGGCATACCTTGAAATAAATAAATACACCCAACAGTTACATACATAGTCCTGACCTCAAACTAAGATCGAATCTTGTGTCGTGGGTACCAGCAACTACGAGAAACTTTTCGGTCTCACAAACATCCCGACCCGAGACAAATACTTGTGGGCATCACAAACATTAGTCTCGGTGCGGGGATCGAACTCGCGGCCTCTAGTTTCACCGCTGGCGTCTAACCAACTGCGCCACGAAGGCTTTAATGAACAAAGTAAATAAAATTGTATACATAATTGACATAGCAGCCCCGTTTTTTATCATCTACTGGCATCACAAAATGATATCACATCTGATGATAAATATAGTACGGTCAAGTTTTTCATATTTATTAATTTTATGTAGGTACGTTTTCAGGAAAACAACATTTTATTTCAGCTTACTTGCGTCACAAGCTTTAAAAACTGAAAACTGAAGGAAACACATTAACGAATATTTGTAAATCACACCTTTATCTCAAAATCAATACAGGATTGAACCTGATATCATTCAATTCAGAGCCTGTTCCGAGACGTTTTGTTACGAGATATATGACACACTTATTTTAAAATTTTAAATCAACTCAATATTTATAAATAAACACGAAACTTGCATGCTACAAAATACGTAAGTGTTTAATGTTTCTCAAAAACTTTAAAAACGTAAGCTAATCAAAATATTATATCATTGTTATTTAAATGAACCAACAAAACCTGTGCGAAAAAACAAAATTTCTTACACATGCTCGTAAATCCATCTGGAATACACCCACACATAGACATCATCATTATCACGTCAAATTATTTCCATCAAAACTTAAAATCCATTAAAACACACACAAACAAAAAACAACACGAACACAATCTGGCATTAACTTGATTTCCTTTCACTTACGTTTTAAAAAGTTAATTCAAATGTGGAACTGTTACGAGCGCGAAAACGAAACGTAGATTCAAAATGGCAACGCGTTTACGAATGTCATGTTGTTTAGAGCGAATACAAGGAAAAACGATGTGAGAATTACTGTACCGGGAATAATTCGTCATGCTGCAAACTTGGCCGATAGTCCCCACCATACGGGGTAAACAGAGACAAAAACATATTCTTGGGCGCAATACCAATTTTTTTATATATATTTTTTTACAGGAAAAGGTCGTGATATGCCAATTTGATTCTTTTTAAATCAGAATAATAGTTAATATTAGATTTGTATCAGAGATTTTCCTGTAAGTCATAGGAAACAACTAGCATCCCACAAAGACACTTTCTTATGGAAAAAAGATAAATTTCGGAATTAAATTAACCAGAGAGAAAACAAATGGGAGGAGATGAAAAAATGTACCTACCAACTTGCCTTTATTTCAAAGTGGGAAATCAACGTTGGGTTAACAGGTATTATTTAGCCAGTAATTAATAAGTTTTAGCAGATATATTTGTCAACTTGTGGATGTAACTCGTGATTCGGTGTTTTCTATAGAGACTGCATTTTGCAGAAATATACTACGTGTAACATAAAATATTAAGACATAGTCAAATAATATCTCCAACTCCTTAAAAGACCAAAATGGATGACTCTGTCATACCCTTTTTCTATTCACTAGAAAGTTATAAAAATCTTTATTTCTAAATATATCCAAGGCATTCTTATCGAAAAGTAAAAAAAATAGTTTATAATCTTTAACAACACGTGAGAAATGATTATCTGCAAATTATATAAATATTCTGATAAGTTATACGTGATGTAATATCTTTGTTAGATATCGGCCATGCAATGCGGATAATATTGGTATATACCACATTCTTTGGGGGTAGACAGAGCGTGGTGGCCTGTTGGTAACGGACCAGCGGATACCAACATGTTCACGTCGTAGGTTCAAATCCCAGGGAACACCTCTGACTTCGGCGTCATGTGTGTATTGATAGTCAATGACCACGCACTATAACGATGATGGAAAATGTCGTGAGGAAGCCTGTTTACCATAGCGATTTGTAAGAATATGTATGGTTTGCAAACACGCACTAGGCCAGCATGGTGAACTGTATCACCTAACCCCTCTCAATTGCAAAAAAGACCCGTGTCCTGCAGTGGGTCGTATATGGGCTGATACACATACCAATAGAGACAGAGTTTCTACCATGTCCAAATACTACCGAATACCTTAATTTAAGACCCTGATTTCTTTTTATCCGACGTTATTATATTATTATAAGTGCGTGGTGGCCTCGTGGTATCGGACCAGACTCGGCTGCCTACATGTTCACGGTGGTCGCTGGTTCAAATCCCAGGGCACACCTCTGACTTTTCGGAGTTATGTGTGTATTGATAGTCAATCACCACGCACTTTAACGGTGAAGGAAAACATCGTGAGGAAACCTGCATACCGTAGCGATTTTAAAAAAAATCTACGGTGTGTAAGTCCGCCAACCCGCACTAGGCCAGCGTGGTGGACTATATGGCCTAACCACTCTCAATCGTACTCTCGATTGTAGAGGAGGCCCGTGCCCTGCAGTGGGTCGTATATGGGCTGATACAATACAATACAAAAATATTATATTATAGTCCATAATTTAGTCTCCCATTTTTATAAAGGATGTGGATTGAAATGTACTTTCAAATCCTATTCATTCTAATATTTCTATAATTTTATTATGGGTTAGACAAGTTCGACATTCCCATTCCCCCCTACAAAGCACCAACTTGCCATTTTCAAAATCATTAACACATTAACTTACACTGTCGGCGACAGTAATATTTTCTTTTGATACAATTATTTAATTTGATGTCTGATGATGTTTTAATTTGATGTTTGATGAGTCCAACACTGGGAACGAGCTTATGGCCGGCTCCATTATGACAGGGGGCGAGTCTAATATCATGGCGAGCACAAATTCATAATCTCGTCGACTTTTCATTAGTATTAAACCGAAAATCTCCTACTAACTTGTATGCATGACATGGTATTCAAACTCAAAATTTCACTGTTAACATGAAACATTGATATGGTTCGACGTCAGTAAAACAGTTGCAAATGTATTGGAACGATAAATTATCATAGCTTACCTGCATGATAAAACCTCTAAAATTTCAAACCAATTGGTCTCTAATAAAAGTGAAATATGGGTCACTTGGCCTTTTGGGTACGAATAATATTGATTCTTATATTTAAAAATGAATCGCCGACGTCTTTTTAATCATCATAAATATGTTAAAGGGTAAAAATATAAAATAAACATAGTTTTGGATCGGTTAAGGTTTTGATTACAATTAATATAGTTTTAAATTTTCATAAAATTGTTAATAGGGCTTCTTTGGGGTATTAGATAAAATGTTATAGTGTACAAGAATATGGTAAATAATAATATTACCTTACCACACAGATCCAATTAAATTAGTTGCCAACCATTGGTCCAACCAAACCGTCAACCATCCAACTAGCGTATTGGACCAATCAAATAAGTTGCCAACCAACTCACCAACTTTTATTATAGCTACACACTAAATATATTTTTTATACATCACCTGTTCCTTAAGTCCTTAAGTCCACCAGGTTCCTAAGGGATAAACACTAATGTATTATTAAATTATACATACCTTTAGGTTTGTTCCTGTTGGCGTGTCGCGCGGCGGGCGGGGTGCGGCCGAGACTCTCTAGGTCCGTGTTACTGCTCTGTTGCTGCATCGGACTCTCGCCCACTGTTGGGTACTGGGAAAAACACATTCATTTTAATAGGAATAAAATATTTATAGGCAATATCTCTTCTAGGTAGGCCTAGAAGAAAGAACTAGGTAGACCTCGTGGTAGGCTGCGCAGAAGGTGGAGAGATGACTTGGAGCATTTTGATACCAACTGGTGGAAGAAAGCCTTGGATAGAGAAGGGTGGAAGAAGGAAAGGGAGGCCTTTGCCCTGCAGTGGGACAGTATAGGTTAGGAAAAAAAATCTTCTCTGATTTAAACCAACATGTAACTTTTGTAATAATCACGATATTGTAAACTGGTTTTGAAAAGAGCAACACTAGAGTTTCTTGCCCGTTCTTCTCTACCGAACCGGGTGGTAGCAAAAACAATGACTGAATCTAAATATAGTTGAACATTTCAATGGATTCAATAGATTATTTTCATTTTCATTTTAGGATATTAAAGGCAAGTTAGGTGAGGACAAATACTGATTTGAATACGTCACCAAAAAAATAAAAAAACCTATTTTAATACCTAAATCGGGGAATTTACTTTATATGTGCATTTAGAATTTAAAAATCTCACATGGATATGATATAATGTCGCAAAGCGTGGGTGGTATTGGTGACCTCACTCCTTAAATTGTCGGATACAGGTAAGAGCAAAATAGGTTATATAAAAATCATGATTTTATTTTATTTTATTTTTGCCGTTTGCAGGAATTCTATAAACTCAAAATTGGATATAAAAGACTATAGAAAAATAAACTCGTATCTTTATAATTTGTATTAAGATTCTCCTCTTCATCAAAATTGTCCATAACATTCTATATATACTTACGAGTGTGTATATGACTTTCTGTATGGCCTGGAGCCACTTGCGGGCGCCTTCTTCCGTCTCGTCTTGGATGAGGTACTGGTCGTAGTCCACTGTCAGCACCAGAGACCTTGTGTGTCTGGAATATAAAGGAGTTATGTGAGGGTAGAAACATGGACGGAACATACAAGGCGAAATGTGGGTGTCCTGGTAGCACCTCTGCCTACCCCTTCTGGGGAAAAGGCATGATGATTATGTATGCATATGTAGTAATTTTTTTTAGATAAGACTTTGCACCTAATGTTAAGTGTTTTGACAGAATAGATTACCAAGAGATTTTATGTTCGTAGTTATTACAATTTTTATGCCCATTTTCTTTTACAAAATAGATTCAGCTAATAATGACAAATCAGCACTCAACAAGACAATTGATCGACAATTTATGGACACCCATTTAGCAGTTTTAGTGCGTTATAGACCTCAGAATGGATAGCAAAGTAAATTAAAAGTAAAATAAATATAAAATCATCTAGATCTAATTACCACTAGCAAAAATTGGCGTTAAAAATGAAACAGAGCAAAACGAAGGACTTTTTTACCGATTGTTTCTTCTCTAGAGTTCTTTATGGACCTCTTTAATCTTTAATCAGAACTTTACTAATAAAAATAAGTATTTTGCAAAAGTCTTTTGAAATTCAGAAAGTCCTTTAAATTATCACAGCTCGAGTCCTACAAGTTATATACGTATATGTAATATTTCCATTGTATATTATAGATTAAGATATTTTATTATTATAAATTAATTGTTCTGTTTAATTTTCATTTTTTAATTTCACTATTTTATGTCCAGTTGCTTCTATTTTAATGTTTTGTTTAGAATTATTTTACTTTATATATTTTTTTAAATTTCAAGTTTAGTTATTCTGTGATGTCCTGTCATGATTGCCTATAATTGTAACAGCAATTTTACTTGTTTCTGTAGATTTCAATGTACAATTCGCAATTGTATGTTATGTTAGCGATTCTAAATAAATAATAATAAGTGAATGTACCTTCTAGTGTGCATGGGTATACACTGCAGCACGCGCGCGTTCTGCAGCGGCAGCACAAGCTCCACGCGCGGCGCCGTGGGGCTGGACGGAGTGCCCAGCTTTATGCCCTTCTGTAACAACATTATTATAACAACAGCTGTTTAATCAACTATTTGTAGGTTATAATGAACATCCACGGATCGGGCTCTGTGGCGTACCTTGGGAGAGGCCTATGTCCAGCAGTGGACTGCTGATGTTGATGACAGACATCCAAAAAGGTTGTTCGTTAATATGACTCAAAATGAGAACAGTTTTTTCTTGTGAACCATATGATCGATTGTCTGTGCCCGTATACGTCCAACTGCAGGGTACGGGCCTCCTCTACATTTGGGAGCCCGGTTGAGAGGGGTTGGGATGGCCTACTGCGGCTTGGCGGACTTTACATACCATAGAAATTCATACAAATCGCTATGGCATGCGAGTTTTCTCACGATTTTTTCCTTCAAGGTTAAAGTGCGTGGTGATTGACTATCAATACACACAGGACTCCGAAAAGTCAGAAGCGTCCCTCCTGGGATTTGAACCCGCGGCCACCGTGATCGTGTTGACCGCTGCTTCTGATCAGTTTACCAACAAGCCACAAGTGTTCCAAACTGTCGTAACACCACACGACTGTAAATATGTATTTTTAGGGTACTCAATATCACATCAACTGTAAAAACATTGTGTGGATCCGGTAAATGCTGCTAAATAACTTGAGTGGGGTAACTAAGGTCTGTACTCACTCCATCTTAGCATATTATGAACTTCTTATTCACATACCAGGTGACATAAAGTATCTTTTGCATAATTTTCTAAGAAGTACTAACCACAAGACCTTCTTTGCCTATTTCATAACAAAACTTCAGGAATTTGTGCCCGCTATGGCGATAGGCTCGCCCCCTATTACATTATGGGAAGAAACACACAAGGCGAAACGTGGGTGTCTTGGTTGCTACAAAAGGGAACCTCTGCCTACCCCTTTCAGGAAAAAGGCGTGAGCTTATGTATCTCCAGCATTTTTAAAATCTAGAATTTTCCTAGAGATATCTTGAAAAATCTGAGGTGGAGGGTCCAGTATCTAGGATCATAAGTTAGATTCCCTTACCGTCGCGTTGTACGTCCTCTGGTCCTTATAGAAGCTGAGGCTGGTGGTGGTGAGCACCATGTAGCAGTCCGTCCAGTTCTTCTTGCTCTTCTTGCCGCCCTCGAAGAACTTCGTCCGCTTCACTGGACGCTCCATTATCACTGACGCCTGGAAACGTATTCGTTGGAATTTTATTATCAGGAAAGTGGAATTAGATGATAAGCTATTTGATGATGGAAATCTTGCTCGCAAAAGGAAAATTGCTATTATGATAAGCCAGCGTCGACTGGCACAGAAATTCTGCGAAAATTTACATACACAGGGTATATCAAGACTGCTACCGAAAACGAAGCCAGGTGACACAATACAACAAAAACAAAAACAAACAAACTAAAAATAATGTACACCCTTTTATTTTTAAAGAAGGTATACTCGAAGTAGGCAAGGCATTAAATTAAAATTTTAGCAAAAACTATGCATTTACCACCCAAACACAATGATATTTAAAACATAACAAAAAAAATCGTCGCGTTTTTTTGCAAATTTTTTAGTTGCATCGTGTCCGTAGCCACTAAAACTACCACCTGGCTTCGTTTCGGTAGCAGTCTTGATATACCCTGTATGTGCAGGACTACCAAAACAAAAATGCTGAATAGTAATACTTTGTTCAATAAGCCTGTTGCAGACATGAACCATTCAAGAACTGGGTAGAATTAAATGTGATACTGTCAACTTTAATTTATAAGGCAGAAGCAGTCCAAGAAAACAGGGCAGAATTATTATTTATTTTATTTTATTTTACAGACGCTCATACATGGTCTGTTCTCAGATCAAATCTGTAAGTAACATGAACTACCCAGAAAATTTTTAATTATCATTTTTAGAGGCTATTTTCTCTCACCTCAGTAACCTGCTGGTGCAACAGCAGTCTGGGCGCCGGCACGGGCGACCGCATGCGATGCTTCGGCGCCACCATCGACCGGGACTTCCTGCTGCGCGCGTACCCTGGCTCCCGGTCCCGGATCTCGATGTCCAGGCTGTCCCCGGACGAAGAAGCCGGGAGCTGGAGGTGGTTCGGCCTCCGGACATTTGCGAGGAGTAGGTTTTCCGTGGAGCCACCTGGGGTGTTAGGATAACTAATTAAATATTTTGTGAAAAATATTTACTATAAATCAGTGAATTTCCAAGGAGTCAGAGATTGCTTAAATAACATTATAGAAAATATTACATTGCTGTGTCCATGTTTTCTTCTCAGAGAAATTGCCATTATTAGTAAAGGAAAACCAAAAGTTTAACCAAAATAGATCATTGCAAAGTAGAAAGACTCGCTTTTTGCAATATAGTTATCTTTCTAATATTCCATCTGGACAGCAGTACATTCACCATAACGTAAATGCTCTGTTGTCAAGCCACAAATAAAAAAAGTTTATCCTTCCTCCTTACCCAATCTCTTATTGATCCTCGGGAACGGTGGACTATCAGAGTTGGCCTTGCTGAAGCTCCTGTCGATGTCAGCCTGGCTCCGCTCTGATGTGGGACTCCAGTTGTTGAGCCTCTCGTACTGCCGCAGGGAGCTCTTCATCGAACCCCCCTCCGGAATGTGCTCCTGGAAATAAATCATCGTCATCATCAGTATTTATTTCTCTATCTTTCTTCAGCCGCAGGAAGTCCACTGCTAAGTAGACCTCCCCCATGAATCTCTACAACGGCCTGTTGGAGGCGACCTGCATCCAGCGACTTTCTGCAACCTCAACTAGGTCTTCCGTCAACCTTGTAGGCGGGCGTCCGACACTTTGCTTCGCTTCATTTGTTTATTTTATTACAATTTACACCACACAATTACCTATTAATTACGGTGAAGGAAAACATCGTGCGGAAACCTGCATACCGGACAATTTAAAAAAAATCTATGGTATGTAAGTCCGCCAACCCGCACTAGGCCAGCGTGGTGGACTATATGGCCTAACCAGTCTCAATCGTACTCTCGATTGAAGAGTAGGCCCGTGCCCTGGAGTGGGACGTATATGGGCTGATACAATACAATACACAATTACCGGTGATGAAAATAGAAAGACCCTAAAAATACGCAGAAGCAGCGGTTTATTGCTATTGGCGAATTCTTCCACACAATCTTATCATCAACATATATAATTGTAGCTGCTGGACAAAGGCCTCCTCTAATGTTCACCATTTCATCCTGCCTTCGGTTCGTCGCATCCATCATATGCTTGCTCATTACGAGGAAAACGTTTGCGGTTGTCGAATGAGTGTCTATAGTAATAATTACTGCCTTGTTCAGAGTTAGTTTTGTATTGTATGGATTTATTTTATAATTTAGACGTGAGGCAGCCTTGGGCTGAAGGACGAGAGACCGCAAGCCGATTCGCCAAGACAAATGCTTATACTACAAAAAATAATGTATTTCGGATCTTGGTAGTGTGAGATCGAAAAGTTTATCTTAGTTTTTGATATCACATGAGGTTTGTAAATTAATGTAAGGTTGGGATTATGTGTGAGGCAAAAAAGTGTATTTAATATTGTTTTTATTGGTAATACGCTGATTTTGAATCGTAAAGATTAAGTTTCAAGAACGAGAAGGCAGGCACTTCGATTTTTTTGTTGTTATAGCAAACCAAATTAACTTACTCGATGATTCAGTTTTATCTAGATACAGTATCGACTTCATTTACAATTTTGTATAGTGCAAACTGTAACTATTCTGGCACATAACAAAATTCAACCATAAATAAAAATACAAAAAAAAAGGAACAATCATTTATGCCTTAATTTACTTCAAAGATTCGAACCGACAATGTGTCATGAACGTAACACAAATGTTACTTGTAATGTCATAGTTTTTCAGCAGAAATCTGCGGCTGCAAGAACACGGAAAATTCATACAACTCTTTCATTCTTTTCATGCATTTATTGACGAGTCAATGTGGTCATTGACGTGTCAGTGGCCATATTACATATTCATATAATGTGATATGTGTCATATAATGTATATTGTAGCCGTGTTCAATAATTAAAATTAATAAAGTATAGTATAATCAAGTGGATGAAGCGAAAGTAGTATGTCGGGATCGAGTAAAGTGGCGATCTAAAGTCTCTGCCTACCCTATGGGATACAGGTGTAACGATTATGTATGTATGTATAGCATAAATATTAATTTGGTTTGTGTTAATATCGAAACGTTTCATCAAAATTCATGCAGAAGTTTTTGCGTGGAAGAGTGACAAATTTATATTTATACCTATTAAAATGTCTTTATTTTCCTATTCAGCCTATATAGATAATGCACTGTATCCGATGTACAAAGGAAATCAACGCATACATCCCACGCCAGCCAAATTGAAGTCATTAAATGCACACGCTAATTTAAAATATCAGCTCAGTATAACAGGGTGGTCAGACGACTTGGTAGAGGTCGCAAGACGTCGCCGGATGCAGGCTGCCTCCAACAGGTCACTATGAAATTCATTGGGAGAGGCCTATGTTCAGCAGTGGATTTCCTTTGGCTGATGGATTGGATTGGATTGGATAACAGGTGATTATTTCATCATCATCGTCAGCCGTGGGAAATTCTCTGCTGAACGTAGGCCACATCCACGAAATTTCGTAGCGCATACCTAAGGTGGACAGTCAACTTAGGTTACAAGAAGTCTATGGATGAAGACCGCTTCCCAAAAATCGCTGCAAAATTCTTCAAGCACGCCTATTTTTATAAATAAATATTTATTTACTTATATTTAGGTAATGCAGCAAGAAATAATTATGTACCAGATATTTACTGAAATAGCGCTCATTCTATGGACAGATTTTGAACTAATGTAATTTAAACTATTATTTGAACAGTACTATCCATTAACATTTAACTAAAATATTGTGTCACTTTTCCAGTATAAAATAACTAACGCGGGTATCAAGAACCCTTCTTTGTTTCATAATCCATAAACAGAAACTTCAGTGTAAGAAAGTAAGTCTTTTATAACAAAGAGAAGTGAGCATACGCGAGTCTAATTGTTTTTACGCTAATGAATGCACAGGGCTTATGCTATGCTCATCTTTATAAAGGGCAAACATGTGTGCTCGAGAACTTAGCATTCATTATGGAAGGGATTCCGTTGTCTTAGGTTTACTGAAATAAAGGTATGTATGTGAATTGTGAAATCTGTCAAAATGCGTTGAACCGATGTAGTGGACTAAGGCTCGATTCCTTTCAATTATTAAGAAAGTTCGTAGTTGTAGGAGGCATTGTCGCATATAGATTATTATTCACAGCCTTTGTGGCGCAGTCGGTTAGACTGCTGGCATACGTAAAGCCGCGGGTTCGATCCCCGCACCGAGACATTTCGTTCGATCGTGAAGTCTTTCGTAGTTTCTGATACCCACGACACAAGATATTAGTGTAGTCTGTGGAGTCAAGAGCATAAAGGTATGTGACTTGGACGTATTAATGTATTCATTAAAATAATTTGACTAGTGGTAAGGCTATAGAATTTTTTTAAGTTTTAATGAGTTTCGGATGTTGTCATAGGTTTTGTGAATATTGTATAATCTTAATAACTGAAATGTGACAACAAAACTATTAATAAACGTGGGTTTTTGTGATAAAGTGGTGGGTTTTCTGACGATTCCAAGAAACTTAAGCTTTCACGATAAGGTAAAATACATAATAATAAACTGGACAATTTGTGAGACCGACATAAATACATAATAACAAACTAGACAATTTGTGAGACCGAAAACTCTCGGCAGTTCTTGATACCCACGACACAAGACTCGCTCTTAGTGTAGGGTTGGACTATGTATGTGACTGTTGGATGTATTTATTTATTAAATTAAATATAAACATAGATTTGCGAGAAGGGATTGTTTTAAAATAAGATTTTGCAAATGTGATGAATTGTTAAGTACATTTGTACACACGAAGATAAAAAATAAAATAGTAATTTAAATTAAGTTATGCGTAATATGAATCTGCATAACAAGTACGAAACAGCTGTACTTCGCTTTTGAATAAACAAATGAGTTGTTTACAATTTAACTTATTTTCTACTTTCTAGTTTCTAACGATGATTAAATAATTAGCTTTATAATGTATCCATCATAAAAATACCATAACAGCATTCGTGGCGCAGTTGGTTAGACTCCGCTTGTGAAACCAGTGGCCATGAGTCCAATTCCCACACCGAGACAAATATAAGGCCCACAGGTAATTGTCTCGAGTCTAGTTGAGACCAAAAAGTCTCGTTTTTCTGATACTCAGAACACAAGATTTGTATCTCAGTGTACGGTCCGGACTATTTCGCGTATTTATTTATAACTAAATAACAACAGTCAAACATTAACGGCCTTATTCATAGACAGGTTTAAAACCCAATTTATTTATCGAATGTTTTGTTTTCTTCGCTCAAACTGAATTCTAAAGTCGTTCTAAAGGGAGAAAACATTAGATAACTAAAATATGTTGTACAGCTGTCTATGAATAAGGCGGAAAATATATATTTTTTATTATCTTTAGCACAGTTCTTATTACATCTTTAAAGGGATTTTTCTCTTAAATGTCCTACAAATATTAAACTAATCGCATTAATTTTCACTACAAAGTCCTACTATTATATTAAGCATATTAAATACATATATATACATAAATACAGCAAGGGTATCATATTATCGGAATAAAAAACTGTGCGGTGGGCGTTTACCACAAACAACGTGTGGCGATTATGTGACGGCAATAAATAAACAAGACATTCATGTTTCAAACACTAGGCTTTATTCTACAATCTGTTATCAATCCAATCCATCAGCCAAAGGAAGTCCACTGCTGAACATAGGCCTCTCCCAATGATTTCCACAGTGACCTGTTGGAGGCAGTCTGCATCCAGCAACTGAATATGATTATATAATTTAATATTTCACAATTTGTTAACTAATTCAGAATAGAATAAAGTGGCATTTGCGCACTATCGGCCTTATTCAACGACAATTTTAAAACCTATTTTAGCTATCAAATGTTTTGTCCCTTTCGAATGAGTTTTGAATTCAGTTTGAGCAAAGAAGACAAAACGTTCGATAGCTAAAATAGGTTTTAAAACTGTCTATAAATAACGATATTATAAAAACCTATTATGGCAGTATTTCAAAGTAGTACCAAGATCGTTGTAATACTTAGTATACTTAGTAATTTCGTACAAGGTCTTGGTAATACCAAAAGACCAATTTTTTTAATGCCTGGATATTTGAAACAATTTTGTGAATTTGAGATGCTACCAATTTTTTTTTAACTTCTCCGACTGACATAGTACGTAGCACGTGGCACGTGGCATGTTTTCTCAGATAAAACACTGTTTAATTTAGTTTTTATTGTTTGAAACTATTCTACACACACCCATACACATATTGCACACGTAACTCCCACTACAGTACTACAACTTTGCAATTAGCATAAGAAATAAGAACCACTAGTTTGGCATAATCAGCTGTGCGGGTCGGCGACCTCACAGCTGCTTGTATCGCCACAGGAAAGAACTGCGATACTGTTCCTAAACTACGTCACTCCGGCTTGGTTATTTGCGAAAGGGTATTTTGTAGGAAGGGAGGAGATTGTATAATCTTTTTATATTAGTATCGCTAACTAATATGTTAACGACTGCCTCGGTGGCGTAGTTGTACGGTATGATTGCAAAGCTGGTCTCGGATTCGAATCCCGGGTCGGGCAAAGTGATATTGGATTTTTCTATTCATTAGCAGCCCGGAGTCAGGAATTTGTGCCCGATACGGCTATAGGCTCGCCCCCTATCACATCGTAGGACGGACCACACAGGGCGAAATGTGGGTGTCCTGGTAGCACCTCTGCCTACCCCTTCAGGGAAAAAGGCGTGAGTTTATGTATGTAACTAACATGTTTCTGATGGTGCCATATTTTGGTCCGTTGTCTGATGGTCCGTTCATTCCAGTCCATCTCAAGGTTGTCTGGAAGAATCTGCGACAGCGATAAGACCGCCGATTGTTACAAAGATTTATGTGCTTTAAGTTTTTGTTTGTCATATTTTGTGTTGTGTACAATAAAGAATATTTAATGAAATAAAATAAATAAATCAACATTTTATGGAGGAATTAGAGGAAGGGGCATATTTTTTAAAATATTGGAATGACAAACTGAAATGATGACTGATGGCAAGAGATATATAAATAGAGTGTAAATGTAGATAATTATACCCGAATACCTTTCACCTATTTTTCATAATATGACAGCTTATTACCTATTTAGGTATATTGTGATGGAAGTACGGGAGACGGAATGTATCGTTCTTTTTACTAGCACGGCTAACGATAATGTTAAATGTTCATTTTACACAATGACAACATCAGAAAGACGGTAAGTTGTCCTGTACCTACATTTATTTAGTATTTATTGGATTCTGCAATTTTTTATAGTATCTATGTAAAAAAAATCCTAAATCCAAAGACATAAAAAGACGAGACCTAACTGAGAACAGAACCCTTTTACATAGAGCTCAAAAACGCTCCTTACATTAAAACAATCTTAACCTTCCGTCATATACTACCGTCTTAGAATAATCTTTGCCCTAGGAACTGAACCTTAGACCCGCCGTTTACACGAACTCAATAATAAATACCAGCGGAATACATTTTAATATGTGTCAGTGTACGCGCCATTTTCCTCGCAACGTTTTCCTTCATCGGCCCATGTTAATGTATTTTATATTGAAACATATTGGGTTTAACCAATATTTAATTATTAAATGTATTATACATGCTTTTTGGCTGTAAATGTATTAATGTGTTCGAGTGCTTTATGCTGAAATGTCGGAGGAAATATCGCTATATTTCTTGTCTTTTTTAAGTGTTTTAAGGCTACAAAAAGCACCATCTTTCAATCAAAAAAAGAATAATGAACATCGCTCCACCCAGTTCATAGTTATGACGTAACAAACATAAAAAAAACATACGATATAATTGTAAATTTTTTTTGAAGTCGGTTAAAAAGTACATTCAACTGTAGTTTATAATTTTTGTCATGTAATATGTTGGTGGTAGGTTATAGGTGCCCGCCGGGATAGCGACCACCACGATGGTGGTAAACCTGTCAAAATAACCCACATCTAAGTAAATATCGGGTTTTAAGCTGACCAGGATAATTGCTGATACTATATCATCACCTTCAACCACAATAAGCCAACTGCTCCTGTACATGGCCTCAAAGGATCTCCACATCGACCTGTTGCAAGCGGCTTGCGTCCAGCGACTTCCTGCAATCTTTAGTATAACCAGCAATGTGTGATGAACCAGCGTGATGGACTAAAGAGCTATACACAATCTTAGATGCTATTTAATAATGAGCATCAGGACTAACATGCTTAAGAAGGCGAGGATTGAAGTCGCTGGATGCAGACCGCTTCCAACAGGTCTTCTAACCCTTGGAAAACAACCTTGGAAGCATATATTTATTTATAAATATTGTACTGTACTGTATCAGCCCATATACGTCCCACTGCAGGGCACGGGCCTGCTCTACAATCAAGAGGACGATTGAGAGTGGTTAGGCCATAAGTGCGTGGTGGCCTGTTGGTATCGGACCAGACGCGGCTGCCTGCATTTTCCCGGTGGTCGCGGGCTCAAATCCCAGGGCACACCTCTGACTTTTCGAAGTCATGTGTGTATTGATTGTCAATCACCACGCACTATAACGGTAAAAAAAATATCCTGAGGAAACCAGCATACCATAGCGATTTGTATAAATTTCTATGGTATGTAAAAGTCCGCCAACCCGCACTAGGCCAGCGTGGAGGACTATATAAGTATTGTAAATGACTGTATCACATAGTCGACCACGTTTTATCACTAAAAGTAGCGTACTTTAGTTGCCATGTACTTATACGGGCATCGTTTTGTTGTACATAATATTTATTACTCATTTATGTCTTAAACTGTTATTACTAGCGGAATTTATTGGTTGTCTCTTTTCCTTAAATAAATTTACTCAAGTAATTTAGTAAATTAATCTAAATACAACAGGCATAATAATAATCGAGATCTAATAATAAGATACGTGTATTGTTTTTCACACTACAACTCTTTTCGATATCACAACACCTGACACAAAATCACATTTTTAATATTTATCCTCATGCGGGGATCGAACCCGCACTCCCATGCCAGTTAACACTGCGTCATATTCATAATAAATCAACTATGTACAAGTTAAAAACACCAATAACTCCGCTCTCAATCACAAACACCGGAAACCGAATGACGTCAACACAAAAACCTACCGTACGAAACCATGTCTTCTCTCGCCTCAGTTTAAAAAGATTCATAACTCCAAATTAATTGTCACTTTTATCACATATTCACTGCACTTAAATAATATAATGTAAGGAAAATGGCGCGTGCGTTCATAGCGCGGCGCACACTGGCTCGCCGGACAACAAAACTATATTGCAGTAGTGATGTGACACGTGTCAGTGTCGATGTTTTGCAACGTTGCGTCATCGATACGTTTCGAAATTAATTTTCCTTCTGCTGTTTGTTTAAATGACTGAAAATGTTAATTTAATGTAATGATTAAATTGGTTTTGAAATATTTATGTAATTGTGCTCTGGCGTGTTTGAGATCGAAATGTAGCTTATTTTTAATTATTATATCGTAACTATGATTATTACAGATATTTCAAAAATGCGGACTTAGATTTTATCGAGTCTAGGGCAGACATTTGCAAAAAATAAACATTCAAAGTATATTTTTCAAAGATCAATAAAATATAGTAACACGTGCATT
This sequence comes from Theretra japonica, assembly GCA_033459515.1. NCBI lineage: Eukaryota > Metazoa > Arthropoda > Insecta > Lepidoptera > Sphingidae > Theretra > Theretra japonica. Next base: position 2,030,073 of record CM065942.1, read on the forward strand.
ACGTTACAGTGAACACGTTACGTGCGTGAAAAAATGCATTAAGGAATAAAATGTAACAAAGCTATTATAATAATCGAGTAGAACTGTTATTACATCGTGTAACAGTTGTAATTGCTCGGTATTGCGAGAATTTCACGCATACCCGTTAAAGTAAATACATCCCAAGTTCATTTTTATAAGGAAATACATCAATAAGGTTATGACTGACTTAAATAATCGAACAGTAATGTAAATGGATATTAATAATTCAGAGTCTACACACATTGATTTGCAAAATTATGAAAAAAATCTCATAAGGACAATTGAGAAAAAACACTAGAATGTTATAATAAAAATTACTTCATATCTGAAAGAGTAAAATTTCGCAATGCGTAACAAATAGAAAAATAAATAAAATACGTACATTGGCGAATATGTAAAACATCACTAAGTGCCAATAAGCGCACCTATACGACCACCCATCGGCCCGTGAGTAATTGAAACACAATGGGGCCGATTGTCCTGCTCTATTACATTATACTTACACGCGGCTTTTCATACTTTATAATGTCATTTATTTACTAAGAATGCGCTAAAATAAATTGACAGCCTACTTTTACAGACAGTTTCGTTTTACTTTTAAATTGACTTATGTGGAAAAGGAAATTTAAAAAAATAAAAAAAAATATTATGTTCTAAAAAATGTGTACACAATTTAATATTTCTTTTATATCTACAGATCTTTAGTATTTTACAATGGACGTACAATACTTGCTAATAATAAAATTAAATTAACTACAAAACCTACAAGCTTTCCGATTGGCAGATTGGAGTTTTATAACATTTAAACCATCCCTTATATAATAATAATTTACTGTTATATAATAATTTACTGGCCGTCGTAAGCCGAATATCATCAGATTTTTATTGTTACGGTCACAAACATATAAACATATAAAAATTCTTAAAAAACGATGGTCTAATTGTAATTAATTTGACTATACGAAAGCTAAATAAATTGATATTCAAACATTAAACAGGAAAAAATGTTGCGAATTGTGGTCTAATTACGGACACAATACGTTCGACAAAATAAGCGTATTACAATCCATTTTTCCTATTATTGCTAACCATGAAACTGAACTTAAAAACAATATTCTTGTTTAAATACATGTGTTTATGTAAAGGTGCAGTAGATAAGCTTTTTTAGTCATGTATACAGTATTGAAAATATATACGACCTGAATTTTAAAAACAATAATAAAATATATAATTAACTTTGTTACATTATTACAACTTTTGATAACACGGTGAGACCCACACTCGGCATTGCAAGTCTCGTGGATTTTAGAGGAAACGTATTTGTGGTAACTTTTACCGACTATTCAAAAAATAAAAACCTTTTTTCGCTACTTTTAATTAGCACAAAAATAAACAGGATAATCATAATAATTGTCAAATCAGTTTATTAATATAATAGTTAAATTAACCTGTAAGTCATACAATAATAAATCGTTTTTCTTTCTTTCTTTCTATATAACACGTGCCGCAATTATGAAATGGACGAATATAAAGTGAAATATACCACTCAAGTTAAAGACTTTGCTTGAGGTAAGACGTTTATTCTGGGGTCAGATAAAGTAAATTCAATTCTGAACTGATCGTCTTAATTGTGTCGACCGACGAGAGAAAATGATTTCTCCCCGCTTCCCCGCCGTCCGATGATAGATACAAAATATTAATTTCTCGCCATTATATCTCTATTTAGATACCATTACAGTCTACTCTTAAGAATCACTATAACTACTTTGATACCAATGTAAAAACAAACTCTAACTACCCTTGTCACATAAACTTTATCATTTTGATACGGCAACATCTACCTTTGACTCTAAAATTCTCCTGTATCATCAATAAATCAATTACATTTTCAAGCCAAACATCGAGCTTGGCCTAAAACCAGCCATCGCTACAATTTCTATCGATACTTATATCGATAACTCGATAGTGTACTGATAGCGGCGTCGAAAGGGCATCACTAGCGCGCCCTTATCGCGTCGTGGTTTCGTTAGGAAGTGTCCCTTATCACTACGCTTTATTGTCCGACACAGTGATTATTGGCATTGCGTGTACATTGATTGCGATGACGCGTGTGAATGACAAAAATAATCAAAAATAGATCGAATATGTGCCATTCATGAATTCTTTCGATGTAACAAAGGGTTAGACTTAGAGATAGGACTATCAAAAATTGCAATTCTAATTATTATACTTATATATTAATATTATCATCAAGCATAAGATGTCTCTGCTGAATGAAAAGCTTTCAGAAGCTTCCATATTCAACTATGGGAATGCCAGCATCCAGCGAAACCTAATAAAGGTTGCATTATTAGGTGGTCTGTCCATCTAGTGGCCGGACATCCGAAGCTGTTCTTGAATAATCAACAAATATTTTTTTCAGGTTTAACCAAAATGTGCCTTGTAGTTCCTGATGCCGATTATGCAATATTATGTATGTTAGTATCAAGCCTACTTGTGGCTGAATGTACCTATTTGTTCATAACGTCCGGAAGTTAAAAAATGTAAAAATTAGTTTTACCTACTTATGTATTTTGTCTTAACAGTATTTTACAAACTAGTCAAAAATATGTATCCTTCCACGCCTCGTCAACTTCTTTTTACACTTTTTTGGCGTAATTTACATTTTCTTTTATTATTTTTTAAATCAAAAGTTTCTCTCTAAAGCTCTTGCTAAGTAATATGTATTTCAACTCATCCATTTTTATACTAAAATCAATTGACACTATTTGTTTATCTGTATTACGAAACGCGTCACAGTCTGCACTCTGTTGCATGTCCGAATTATTTAACCTTTCACAATCGAGGCTGAATGGTAATTCATACTCATTGATATAAAAAAACCTTCATACTTTTATATTTCAATCGACACGTGCTGGATATTTTTATCAATCAATTTTGTTCGTTTTATATCAACTGTGCGTTTCGTTTCGATTGAGCTAATGTTTCATTGAATGAACTTATTTATTGAACATATCCAGGATAAGGACATAAATGTCGCCAACATACATATCCTGTCGCCACATTAATATACTATGGCATACTTTAAAGCATGCAAGATACTGATCGTTGGTAATTGAAACTATCTCTCTCTTTTCAGTCTGCTGAATATACGCCTCCCCCAAGGATCTCCACATTGACCTGTTGGAAGTGGCCTGCATCCAGCGACTTCCTGCAACCATAACTAGAAACTAAGAGAGAATTTTGATTTAACAAGAATCATATCCGAAGTGTTTTTTTCTGGGTCGCACAAGCATTGGTTTCGGTGTGGGAATCGAACCTGCAGTGTCTCGTTGCATAGTAGATGTTTCAACCAAGTCCAAAATACAAGAACCTTACTATGGAACTTATGTGACTTTTGGGTCTTTCAAATCCAAATAAGTATTTATTACTTTGCCAATTTAATGGGTCATCAGTCATTCCATAAATGGTTTAAAGTGTCCACGAACACAACCCGCTATTGTTCGACAATTAATTTATCATTTTCCTGAAGAGTTGAGTTCTGTGTCACAGTTAACACAACTTCAATACAACTAGTGCCATCTAGCATCGACGTCGCGTAACATTACAATTGATGGTTACGTGTTTAAGCATTGTTGAACGTATTCTTTTATAATCTCCTAGATGTAGTTAACTGAAGGAAAATACTGTAAGGAATCGCATATATTAGAGGTACTTACAAGAATTTAAAAGGTACTTGAAGGTTAGACTAGCATGAATGATCAAACTCGTAATTGAACTGTATTGGAGTTCCATGCGCAGTAAAAAAAAGAATGAAATATCTTTTTTTGAAAAAAAAATTACAAAGGAATAATACAAAAGTTCTCAAATTAGGCGTTGCCTGTTTCTTGAGAAGCCAGTTGGTGTGACGTGTGTAGACTGTTTTAAATTGAAACAAAGAGAATTACATAGCTATAATACTTCTAAAACACACTCAAAGATGTACATATTTGATGAATTTTCCATTATCTCGGAATTGTAATTAATATTCGTAGGGCCATCAGCGCCGAACAGATCCACGGAAATAATAATGTATCTAAATCCATAGTAGTATTTGTAAGTAGATACGAATGACAAGACTTAAGTACGACGACACAGAATGGGCTTAATACAATGTGAAATTGTTGAAATACTATAAATATTGAGTACATGTTTTATCTTGATAAAACAAGTCACATTTTCTACGCAGTCTTTGTATTTAAATCTCATAAAACCCACTCTTATTTTCCAATGCTGAACACAGGAGTCCTTTATAACCGAGATTTCAATGAAAAGGCAATTAAAATACTCCTTCTCAATTATATTATCCTCTGCTTCCCACAATCCTGGGTGCTTTGAGCAAATCGTGAAGAAGCAACTGAATGAGCCGGCATAATTGTGCTGATTATCGAAAGACTATTGGTTATAGTGCAGTAACTACCAAAATAAAAAATGGCATATGAAAATAATTACTATCAATACGGCTATAAAGTGTCGAACGCCAACCCACAAGGTGGATGAACGACCTGGTGTAAAGGTTGCAAGAATTGGCTGGATGCAGGCCGCTTCAAACAGGGCTATGTGGCGATCTATAAGGGAGGCCCATGTTCAGCAGTGGGCTTCCTGTGGCTGAAGAGAAAGAAAGAGAGGGAAAGAGAGAGAGGGCTAAAAAATAAAAAAAGTTAATGTAAGCATCACTAACACTTGCGAACAAACCAACACTAGAAGTTCATTAACATCGACTCGCTGTGTTTATTTACATACTATACAGCATACACGCATGTGTTAACCTCTTGTGATAACCGAGATAAGTAAACAGAAAGAGACAGATATATAGTTATAGTAACGAGCGACGAGCGTGGAAGATGTTAAAATCTTTGTATCGGAGATTCAAACTGGGCATGAATTAGACCCGGAAGTTTTTTGTCATAGAGGCACAAGGAAGGTTAGTTGACGGTAGGTGATTAAAACCCAAGTAATCAAAACTAGGTGATCGTAGACACCTGGTCAATGTTCAGTAAGAAAAAGTCAGGGAAGTGAAAATGAGAGAAATTTAAGGATTAATGATTTTTTAGTAAAGGTGAGTTACATGCTAGACTCTGAAACAATTAAGTTGTAGCAGGGGAGATTTAATTTTAAGTAGATGAATTAAGATTATTGCGGCCTTATTCATAGACAGTTTTAATACTAGCTAAAATAATAGCTATCGATTGTTTTGTCTTCCTCGCTCAAATTGAACACAAAAGTCGTTCGAAGGGACAAAACATTCGATAACTAAAATAGGTTTTAAACTGTCTATAAATAAAGATGTTAAGCCTCCAATGTGTGCTAATCCTGTGATAAATGACCCTATCACATCTCAATAAAGCCATTTAACTGATAATTTGTAATCCTGATAATGACGGAGCCCAGTTGAACCCCTATCTAGTGAGTTTACCGTGAGTAAACTTTAACTGACTTGATACCCTATAGTGGACAGTGATAGTAGTCCATATCTAAAAGGGAGAGATTCCAAAACACCTTAGTCTAACAGCGATATATAACAAAATGCATTATAACCGAGCGACAATCTTCACATTTAATCAATTAGGTCATCAGTAGTTGCATAACGATTTGTGATCATAATCAGTTTGCATAACCATGATGTGGCAGCAAGACTTATATTAGAAACGCCATAAGAGCTATCGCTTTGCCTGGGTCCACCTGGGTCTAGACTGCTCGCTAGATTAATAAAATATCTCCGTCTACTGAGCCAAATTATGTGCAAGATGGATGACGATGTCCCAAATCTATTGTGACTTATTTACAACGTTACGACAGCTCGACAATACATTTCTTTTATATACTAAAATATTACATTACCCAGCAAAATTACTCATCAAAGCACAAGCAACAAGATCCATTCAGCCGTCTTGATTTTCGCCAATGGATTCATTCAGACAACGGACATTGAGCCTCGGCCGGACGCGCGCGCCGCCATATTGGATCGCATAATTAATCGGACCAGTGTAATGGACGGCATTAACACAAAAATATGGTGCGTCCGGGCCTTGCGTCATCAGATTTCGACTTGCAAATTGTACCTTTCCCATCGTTTTGTTTTTGGGAAAGCCCGCGCATTGTTCATTCAATGTACCGTTTGCTTGAAGTTTTCTGTAATCAACTTTAGGGTAATTACAGCACCATACGCACACGCTCACGCTTTTTGTGAATCCCCGAGGGGTAGACAGAGGTGGCACTGGAGAACCCTGCATTTTAGCAAGCTTATTTTCATTTTAAGATGATCGTGGACGAGTCTGTCGCCATGCAAGGCATTTCATATGGGAATTTCCTAATAAAAAAACTCAGCCAAACTGGTAGATCGACCTGCGATCACCTAAAACCCCGCTGACCCATAATCGTAAACGTTCACAGAGACTGTCTGTAAGCCAACAAGACCTATAATAATGTGGTTTAATCATTTTTGTCTTTAACATGATTTTTGGATTATGAAAGTTACCAACACACTCCAAGGCACCCGGTACCCATCACTCACGATTGTACCTCCTGCTTCTATCCTTGCTGCTAATATCTTCAATGTGCATCATACCTCTGGATAAGACTGTGCGATCTGCAGTCTCGGCTCCCGTCGAGGCGCTCGGTACTGCGTGATCCGGGGTATCACCAACGGCGGCCTCTGTTCCCGGGTGTACACCGCGCATTCTTCTGGAGTTATCCACTGTGAACAAACATAAATCATTAACATCATAATCATCGGCCACAGGAAGTTCGTTGCTGAACATAAGCTTCCTATAATTATATTACGTTAAAACAGTGTTACGCATTTAACTATGAATTGGATGGGCTGGAATCTGGAATGAACACCAGAAGATATTTATTCAAACTAGACTAGTGATTTATCCTAAGCTTCTTTTCTTGCCGAAATGGTGTTATATGGGCTCTTATCAAGTATATTCCGTCAGTGGTACTTAAATACACTATTTTTACTTTTTTTTAAAGATAAATATATAACAATACATGTCATATTTATAATAAAAAAACGCATATCATACATCATACAATTCAGTTAATTCCACTTTCCAAACACAGATGGCGCTGTGCGTAACAATGACGACATAAAATCATATAATGAGCAATCAAGAACTATGACAAAAGGTCGCGCACTTTATTCCCAACGCGGTGAAATTTAACAACAGTTATTACATTACGTAATAGCTTCAACAATTTAACTCGATGATGCGTAAAAAGAAACGTTTGACATTCAAAGAACCCCGTATTGAGTTTGTACACGATTTCCGATTGCGCAATATGGGAAATGAACTTATAATATACATGACTAAGTAGAAACACGCATTATTCAAACAATCTTTTAAATAATAGCAAACGAGTTGTGTGTTTTTAACTGATGCGAAAATGAGGTGCCGAGATCAATTATGCTGGCCCGCCGGAGACTGGATGGATTTAGGCAGATCTCGGGACCTCGGTATGCGGTATACTTGCTTGTTTCACTTTAGTGATTCTGAAACCATTGCTATGCTATGCCATGTGCTATCCTTTGTCCTAACGAACGGGTCCTGTCACCAACCGAGATTTTTAAACAGTTGACCTTCCGTGTTAAATGTTGCTATTTCGATCCTCGCACATACTTTTCTGATCTACTGAATTTCGTTCGAGTCTCAGTTAATGAAATCATCAATATATCCCTTTTGTCCTCCCTCGGGATACCAGAAGGGGCGCCTAAAAGCTTCGTTCTAGTCATAGAAGTCGCTAACATATTAATCATTACATTAAAGAATAAAAGCGGGTCTATCAATTAAGTCACAGAATGTAGTTAATTAATATCAAGACGAAAACACAAATGCAACAATATCTAGTCTCTGATACCTTGACCAGATCACCTTGGTGAACGGAGCTGAAAAGAAACGCGGATATAGACATTAATGATTCATATTGGTGGACATTAGGCAACTATAAATAAAATATTTTTTATCTTGTAACTTTGTAAATATTTGAAATAAAACGAATTCTTAAGGATTATATCGCGAATTTGAATTTGTCCGCCCCGTGACCACATAACCTGTATTTTTTTTATTTTTTTTACACTGGTACAGCATAATGACTGCACTGTACCTGATGGTAAGTGCAAATGCTGTCCAGACAGAGCATCGAATGGCATCAGACGGCGGTCCCATGCCATTCGACACATTTATGCCGGCCTGCTGAGATTCTTCTTCACACTACGGTACTACTCTACTGTAAAGTGATCAAAAATTCGGAGAGTTACACAATTGAAAAAATAAATAAAATTCGCGATAAAATCCGTAAGAATTAGTTTTATTTCAATGTAAACTTTGCGTAAACCTAAAAAACCATTGTGTAAATATTTATTACGCTTTCCTATTTTACCGTTTTTATTGTTTACCAAATAACAGCTATTGCATTTCGGTAAAACTACTGCCAATTTAATCACATATTGCCATCCAATTATCATTAAACACAATTTAAGTGACCCATCAAGTTTAAAAGTTTTCTATAGAAAATATTCACGTAATTTTCAGACCTGCGTAGGTGCGCGGTGGCCTGTTGGTAACGGACCAGACGCGGCTGCCTACATGTTCACGGTGGTCGCGGGCTCAAATCCCAGGGCACACCTCTGACTTTTCGGAGTCATGTGTGTATTGATAGTCAATCACCACGCACTATAACGGTGAAGGAAAACATCCTGATGAAACCTGCATACCGTAGCAATTTGTATAAATTTCTATGGTACGTAAAAGTTCGCTAACCCGCACTAGGCCCGCGTGGTGGACTATATGGCCTAACCACTCTCAATCGTACTCTCGATTGTAGAGGAGGCCCGTGCCCTGCAGTGGGTCGTATATGGGCTGATACAATTTTCTGACCTAGTAACAATACTGATTAATTAAGCGATCAAGAAGTTATTTTCAAATACACATTTAAATATGCAAACGGTGAATTCGTTTTGGCAAATAATCTACGTCCTTGAGTTAATGAAAATGCTGCTTCTCAGTATTAGTATTAATAGCATAATTATAAATTCAAATGAATGTTAAGAGGTTTTAATGCAAGACATTAACTTAATTAAATCAGCAAGACAAGTGTTAATGAACATACATTTCATGTCATTACAACTATTCAAAGTCATATGAAAGAACGAGAGGCGAACAAGAAAATTGCAATCTTTATTAATACTTAATAGGATATTTTAGTAGGATACATGGCTACTGATATTCTACGATAAAAAGGCTGTTATCGCCGCACTTCTAAATATTTGTGTTATTATAGTTCAGGAGTTCCCAAAATTTTTCTGCGATTTCTTATTAAAGAAAAAATGTCATTGTCGCGCCCTTGTAAAAGATGATTCATTGTTTCACATTTAGCAGCCAAAATAAAATACAGTAAAAATCCTAGCCGATAAGAAAAGTGTCAGAAAGGAATACAGACGGAATTCCAGATTCAGGTCGGTCCTTTATCTACAATTTGTATCTGACTAGTTATTGCTCCGTGTCAATTCTTTGCATATTGAATCTAGCTGATTCGACTTGCAATTACAAACATACATAAACTCACACCTTTTTCCCAGAAGGGGTAGACAGAGGTGTAACCAGGACACCCACGTTTCGCCTGTTCCGTCCCACAATATGATAGTGAGTGAGCCTATCGCCATATCGGGCTGATAATGAATAGAAAAATCCAATATCACTTTGCCCGACCTGGGATTCGAACCCGAGACCTCAGCTTTGCAATCATACCGTAGTAAAACTGCGCCACCGAGGCATTCAATTGAAATTATGAACGATAATTACTGTTGATCTGAGCTACAAGAGTTAAAGTAATGAATGAACGTCATAGTACAATACTCGTAGTACACGTGTTGAAGCGGTATAAACAGTCTTTAGTTATATCATTGTTTGAATCGATAGAAGGAGGTCAAGGCGCCCACGTCATCGACTTCTCTGCCCACATCCGGTGCCGTCTCCTTGATGATAATGACTCATCAATCGTATTAAAATGTCTGTGACGAAAATATTACTTGGCTAGATATAACATATAAATATGCAAACGCATTAACAACGAGTATCGTCGCATCTTTGCACTTTATTTTGACTAAAAAATTATTAACGAAAAAAAGATGGTCATTGTACCGAAAGAAAAAATCATACAAAAAAATCAAAATAGTTGCAGAAACTAGAAATAACAAAATAATTGACTTCCAAATATCACTTATGCTCTATTATTGAAGCTGTAGCTTTCGGTATTAGAAAAATATTGCTTTTAAAAGATTATGAAATACTCGTTAATCCTTATTTCGACTTAACCTTTCCTCTTTATTCACATAAGCTGCAATTCACTATTGTGTCGTCTCAATCTTTCTATTTCTGCTTCCATTTTAAGCCTGCAAGGCACTTTCATTTTAAATGTACGTTTAGCTGCACAATCTTATCAATTTCAAGAAAAATTCCCGGCGAACAGTCGGCCATATTAATTATGACGTAACAATTGTGGACAATTTGAAGTCCCACTGTTAATTGTGGCTCATTGACGATATTTCCTTGGTGTCGTCTGTCCTGCTCCTACGTTAATACGCACCGACGTGTTAGAAAGAGAGAGGGACACAGATGAATGAACGAGAGTCATTCGCATTGACTCTAAGGTCAATCAAGTGATTCAACCCATGATACGGTTACAGATGACTATAGAAATTATCTTTTATGTTTCTCGTGTTTTATATTAATATATCATATGAAGGTTGCAGGAAGTCGGATGCAGACCTATGTCCTATGTCCAACAGTGGACTTACTAAAATGATGATAGTTGCAGATCCCAGAAATGTCCAAAAAAGGGTATGTGAATTGTACCAAACCACATCACGTCTGCGTGGCAGATTAGGATCTGAAGCCAATTCATAGACAGCCTCCGTGGCGCAGTTGGTTAGACGTCGGCTGTGAAACGAGAGGCTGCGGGTTCGATCCTCGCACCGAGACAATGTTTGATGAATGACAAGTATTTGTATCTGGTCTGGGTGTTTGTGAGACCGAAAAGTGTCTCATAGTTCCTGATACCCACGACACAAGACTCGATCTTAGTGTGCGGTCAGGACTATGTATGTGATTGTTGGGTGTATTTATTATTTATTTATGATGAGTGGTCAGACGACCTGGTAAAGGTCGCGGGACGTCGCTGGATGCAGGCTGTCTCCAACAGGTCACTGTGGAAATCATTGGGAGAGGCCTATGTTCAGCAGTGGACTTCCTTTGGCTTGGATTATAGAGGAGTTTCGTAAAGTGAACAATACATTGACTGATATTATTACAAGTAAAACGGGACATGTAGAATGCATTAACACTGAAGAACATTACACCATTGCACAGTAAGAAGCCAAAGATAGAGGCGTGTCTATGAGCATTCTAGTTAAAACGTAATACATGTTGAAATTGTACATTACACCATTTCAATTGATGCAATATTTTATATGCCAACCCGCACTAGGCCAGCGTGGTGGACTATATGGCCTAACCACTCTCAATTGATTCTCTCGATTGTAGTAGGCCCAGCAGTGGGACCTATATTGGCTGATAAATACTCGTACATACATACATACATATATATATATATATATATATATTTAGACGTTGAAAATGAATTACTTTCGTGTTCTACATGTGATAGATAATCAATTTAATGAATGAATACAAATATAATTGATAAGAGCGTACATTAATGTAACGCTATGTAGTTGTAAATTCTAAATTCCTGTCGTAAGACTTTTTGATAACATTTAAAATTTTTGAAAGATTTGATATGAATTATGTCAGTTGAAGAGTTGAAAGTTAGACTCAATTTAACATTAAGAACAGTTCACTGCCTAGGTAGTACTTTATTGGTGGTAGGTCTCTCATATGTCAGAGCCTGGGCAGACACCACCGCAATGTCTATTTCTCCCGCCAAACAACAGTGTAAATGCACTGTTTGTGCTCCGGTTTGAAGGACATTGTAGCCAGAGTAACTACTGGGCATAATGAGACTTAACATCTTATGTCTCAAGATGGCGAGCGCAGTGGAATGCCAAGCATTGCCTTGTAAGTCATCTTCGTATCGCTTGCCATCAGGCGAATGTCATGCTCGTTTCGCCATTCATCGCAATAAAAAAATAGGTACAGCTATCGTAACTACCTTGGTTAAAGATTTAAACTAAACGGATTTTTATTAACGTAAATACATACGTAACCATCAACACATTACGTCACAAAGTCCATGATTCAATTCCCAGCGGTATAAATGACTAGATTTTACTCACTACTAGGTACTGTAGGCCTTACCTAACTCACTAAATTGTTTACTGTGCGTGATACGGAGTCATCATTGACGATGACTTGCATTTGATGCATCTAAACTTCATTCGTAATTATGGCTACACATTTTCAAATGAAAATTATTGTCTTACTTACTGTTTATTTCATTCTTCATGAGTTAAGAGTTAAAGATAAATCAGACAATTTGCAATTCTTATTCATAATTTTTATTAACAAATAGAAGCAGTGTAATCTGATTTCCTTTACTTTATTAGTTTCATTTCGCCATCCTCTAGGATCACGATTACAAATCTGTGCTTTCATCTTCGTCTATGATCACAGCCATAAACCACTTACTGATACTATGCTACTAAAATAAGCTTAAAGACACCCGGGCTATTGTGGAACAGCCTTATTCATAGACAATTTACAAACCTATTTTTAGCTATCGAGTGCTAGGCCAACGTGGAGGACTATATGGCCTAACCCCTCTCAATCATACTCTCGAATGCATTGGAGGCTCGTGCCATGCAGACGTATCTGGGCTGATACAGTACAGTACAGTTCTATCACTTTCGAACGACTTTTGAATTCAGTTTGAGCGAAGACGACAAAACATCTCTTAATACGTTAATAAACTGTCTATGAATAAGGCCGTAAATATTCTAAGCATTCTCCACAAAAGTTTAAAAAAGACGTATAACATAATCAATCGCTATTGATCATCTCCAAACAAACTCCCCTCGTAAAACAACGGCAGATGATTGGTGGGGCGCACGCGGCCTATCCATCGACAGGTTCACGTAAACTTTATGATTTATGGTCGAGCATCGGTTAAACGTTTGCCTTTTATAGTCGAAGCTTTTGAGAACCTACCTATGCCATAAAGGTAGAAGGGGAAAGCTTTGTAAATATTGATTATATTACTAATACCCAGCTTGTGGTTTAAGATTGCCACTTTATTTGCATGAAATTCTATTAAATCCATACAGGAGTTAAGTGTGCTAAGAGCTAGAAATAATGAAATATTATGTGGATATATCGATATAAATAAATAAGTTTAACGATTACTGAAGTAATATCTAAATATGTCATTATAAAGGTAAATAGTTTACCGTCTCTTTTTGCCAACAAGTAAACAGCGCCATCTAGTTACATTTTCAGAACTAAAAACCTACATTATATCAATACAATAACCTACTAATTGTACTTCAAATTCCCTTTTAAATGCGTAGTTAACGAATTGGAGGTTTTTCCTTAACTGACGATAAATATTGTAGCTGCTGCCATCCATAGAAACAAGGATAACTGCTTCAGGTATAATTATAGTTGTATCAGAGACGCGGAATGCTAAAAATGGGGGAAAATGTGGGCAAACACATGCCACGGCTACCATAATACACATATTTATTAATAGTTATATTTTTTATTTAATTATGAAGGGCGTGCAGGTCGTTCGCCTGATATTGTCACGCCTGTTAGTAAACAAGACCGATATAATTACGACCTAATGATTAAAAGCTGCATGGTATTACACTCGTCATCCCGAGACTTCTATGTTTAGTAATCATTAGACACGATGTCCTTTGAGCCGGAGCATAAATATAGAAAACTCGGTGGCTACATCCTAGGCATCTCGATGATTATCATTATAACGTGTTTTTTACCGTTGTGTATGTACGTCGCGGATCGCTATCAGTATATTATCTATATTATGTAGTTGTAGGCAACGGTACAATACTAGACAAGAAACAATTATTCATTCGAATGATTGAATTCCGACAGGTAGCTGTGGAGATCCTTGGGAGAGACCTATATATGTTCAGTAATGCCTTAGTGCAGCTAAAGAGAGAGTGAATGAGAGAGAGAGAGAGATAGAAAGAGAGAGAATTACCGATGTATCACGTAAGTTATTATGATATATTTTTGTTTCGAGTCCAGACAGTATCCAGGGTAGGCAGACGCCTACGCACCTTGAGTGGGCCAACAATATAAACCAGTAAGTAAGATTGACAGCCTCCGCCGCGCTTGACTAAGACGCCGGCTGAGAAACGAAAGGCAACGGGTTCGAGTTCCAACGAGAGGGAACGGGTTCGATGTCCGTACCGAAACAAATGGTTGAGAAATCCCCAAATTAAATTGTTTCGGGTCTAGGTGTTTGTAAGACAAGTCTTGTAGTTTCTGATAATTTCCACATAAGATTTGCAGCTCAGCTTGGATTCAGTTAGATGTATTTATTTATATATATTGCCGTATTAAGTACGCTCTTAATTTTTAAATGTGGTCATCCTAACCGGAATTTCCCTAGCCAACCGCTGACTACAGAAACATAGTTTATTTTGCGAAACATTAAGTAGTGAGCGAAAATAAACTGCTATAACATTGACTGTAGTGGGAATATTTGATAGCATATTACACAGATCACATATTATGAGGCAAAACTTTAATTAAATAAAAACAGCTTCTTAATTACAATGTAGAACACTATCATGTGGGTGGCGACTGGCTTCAGTCTAACTGATTTTGCAAATATGAAAATCAATCTTAGAAAAATCTAGCAAGGGATAGATGAAGCTGAGATTCAAGATCAATGGTAATTGGTGAGCCTTACGTCTAGTACTGATCTGGTACAAATTATAATCTGATGTAGATTCTTTCCGCCAACCCGCACTGGGCCAGCATGGTGAAATATATGGCCTAACTACTGTCAATCGTACCCTTGATTGTAGAGGAGACCCGTGCCCTGCAGTGGGGCCTATATGGGTTGATACAGTACAGTAGATTCTTTTAATATATTCTGTTCCCGGTAATTTATTTTATTCGAAAGATTTACAGAATTTTTTTTCAATTCGAAGTAAGGATACAAAAGAACTCATATAAAGTAAATTCACGAGCAGGTAGTTAAATAAACTACAACCACACGTTTGAAAAGTGACGGCCATAGGGAATTTTTAAAATAATAATTTCATGATTTCTTAGATTAACGCGAATGTTACTCATTGAAATAAAACAAATTCCTACGGATTTCATCGCAGTGTGACCACGAAAACTGTAAAGTCATCGAAACATCGGGAAAATAAAAAATGTAAAAATTAAATCAATTTCGCGATAAAATCCGTAAAAAATCGTTTTATTTCAATAATAATTTTATATCGTCGGATCTTGAAATTAAAATGGAAACACGAAATAAAATGTGCTGGTCATCCCATACGTAATATTCAAGTATTTACAAACTATATCGCTATAATTTGTCATCAAAATAATAATAGGCAGACGGCGCCTACAATGAGTGTGTGGTGACGTCACTATCAGTTTATCAGATATGTACACTGATACATTGCGATATGACTCACTGACAATATGACGTCTATTTGGGATAGGCATTTATTAAGCAAACTCCACTAATATTAATAAGGCCTAACCCCTCACAACCGTACTCTCGATTGTAGAGGAGGCCCGTGCACTGCAGTGGAACGTATATGAGTTGATACAAATAGAGGTACAGATTATAAAATTAATGTATTTGCTTGTGGTAGTATATTTGATCCCGCTAAAATAGCGACCATGGTAAAGAATGGTTAAAGACCCGTCTTAATGGCCTACGTTCGGGGTACAACCAGCGTGTATTTGGATACAATTGCCCCGACATAATTGTGTCATCCGGCAAGAGAAAATCTCACGTCGGAAGATTCTCTGTCTGAACAACAATGGATTGACAATTTGCATTGTAGTCAATCTGTCGTGCCAGTATTTTTTTAACCTTATCAGGCAGACGAGCACGCGACCCGCCTGATGGTTAGCAGTTAGCACTGAACAGTCAGCGCCGTTCATGGACCTTCTTAGTGTCAAGGGTCCAGCACAGTCACGCTGCCTTTTTATCGTTTAATTGGTTTGGTTGACGCCAAAACGATTGTCGAGAATAAAACACTTGGGAATTATAAATTGTAGGCACTTAAAGACGACAAAGATTTTGATAAAATCTAATGACATTACGGAGTATAAATTAAACTATTCACAAAAATTAAAGGATATTTACTTCATCAAATTTTTAAGTGTTTTTTGATAGTCTGTATCTTGGAGAAAATTGATCGTTAAGTTTGAAAAAAAGAATTTGGAAGGTTAAAACGTGTATTTTTCTGCGCTCTATAGATCTGCGCTTTATTTCTTTATGGCATGCCTGGTTTAAACTAGTGTGGGATCACCAAATTATAAGTTTATGAAATTGTAGAGCATTATACGCTCTGCCTTTTCTAACAAGACACAAGTTTTCATGTATTTTTATACTTAAGGAGGAAGAATTAATTCTAACATTCCCCAAGGATATGCCAAGTTAAACCATTAGTATAATTCACCCATATTAACAAATGAACAACGTCTATCATCGCTTTACAAATCATATCACTTTCTAAGAAACCGAGGTTTCCCAGAAGGATTGACGTCAGAAATTCACAGTCACAATCATTATAAAAATATTTCCTGAGAAGTGAAGATTTCGCAACACTGAATGGAGCAGACAAAAACACGGTAAGATCTTTGTATCCAATTATTACAATATCTATTTGGGAAACCCAACTATAATTTGATGTTTTCCTGCATAATCAAATTGCAGATATTTTTAACAGCATAAGTCCAAGAAATGAAAATGATTTGGGTCCATGGGTATACTTAGACTTTGGTTATTACTCTGGATATAATATCTATTGGTAAGTGATAGAACATTTCCTATGGTCGAAACAATTATGTCGGCCTGCCCAAACCAGATATAGGTACATAAGCTGAACTCGAATCATCTGCGTGTGTCAAAATGCCAGCAATTCCCACATTATAATCGTTATTTAGAATTTGGGTGTATTTATTTATTTATTAAATACAAATATTCTACCATCTATTTTAAAACCTTTCTCTTTTGTCTTTTTCGCTCAAACTGAATTCAAAAGTGTTAAAACAGTTTTAAAACAAGTTTTAACACTATCTATGAATAAGGCCGTAAGACTTCGACCTAATACTCTGGCAAAGTGCTCGCAACACACGATTCATTCACAAAACATTATTATCGAGTCAATGGCGCCGTTGTAACGGTGATTATAAACCTTATGTTAATTTGTAGTACGTTTGTAAGGGCCTAATATGTACCATTGGCCCTGTGGGGCATTAACCCGACAACCTTTGCTACTAGTTGAACTCGATCGGTACTCACTTGATTCTCGTTACCGTGATATATTTTAAACAATTGCTTGTCATTAACATACTACTCGTATTCAAAAGCAGTTCAGTAAGGTACTGCACGATTTAGCTGTTCCAAACTTAAATAATGTAAGTTAAATAAACTAAACAACAAAATAATTTGATATAATTTTACACATAATTGGGAATCGACTGCTCTGGAACATACCGATAGGTCTAAATCTCTGTTCTTCAATTATACAATTCAAAATACGCTCTATATCTAGTGAAGGAAATTAAGCAGTAAAATGTACCGTACAATGTACCGGGGAGAATCCCAAATACAAAGTACAAATATCAAACTCATATTTTCGGACTCCGTAGTAAACATAGTAAAAACGAGTTGCAATGGTAGCGTTGTTTGTGTTTACAGCGAAGGAAGTTGCGCATTACGGTGTTTTAGTATCGGGCCTGCAGTCACGTGGCGTGCTTATTTACATACCGATTCACGTTTAACGAATAATATTAAATACGTCACGTTTTAAATGCAAACAAAAACAATATGAAAGAGACTTTTTCATCCACACACCCACCACTACAACTCCTGTCCGCCAGGATCAACAGCATACAAAGAATTGGCACCGAGCTCCGGAGCTCGGCGAGTCTCTAAAGCCCCATTTACACGGGAAAAGTTTCTCGCCCTGAAGACACAAATATCGTAAGGATATAAAAAAAGTTGCATCGTGTAAACGTTTCTTAGAACACGATAATCTATGGCGGAACTGTCATGCGATAATCGCAAACGATTCTCGTCGCGAGAAATCTCCCCGTGTAAATGTGGCTTTAGGGACACGATTTTGTAATCAGACATCTAAAGTAATCAGACACAAAAAACAAATAGGACTTGTAAACAATAGTGATGCAAATTGAAAATAACGTATGCGAAACTTTATGCATAGGTTATTTTCATCATTCGCATCTCTGCATCATCCAAAGATTGACTGGCAGAGAATGCCTTAGGCATTAAGTCCTCCTTTATACAACATGTATAAATAGTTTAAAATAAATAAATAAATAAACTTTTTTATTTATTTATATACACTTTATTGCACACACACAAAAAAATACAAATAAAAAGAAAATCACATACATAAAAAGTACAATTGGCGGTCTTATCGCTCAAAGGCAATATCTTACAGACAACCATGGGATGGATTTTTGAAAAGGATTAACAGAGGGCAGTTTAAAGTGTAAGAGATAGAAGCTAACACTGAATAATAAATTAAATACAAATAATCTAATAGCTACAAGTAATAAAATAAAGTAAAGTAGTATATACAAATATATATAAAATAAAGCTTAAATACACATACATATACATACACATACATACAAAATACATACATACATAGATACATATATATAAATATAATATAGTACAAGTACATACAACAACTAAACTTTATTGGTGGTAGAGTATTTGCATCCGCACGGACCTCTTTTGAGAACCCGTCATTGGGAGTCTGGGATCAACGTTGATATTGCATTTCGAGTTCTGTGTATTTTGTGTATTTCTTGATACAACCAGCCCGGAATAATAACAACAAGCGGATAGATAACAATCTCAGATGGATACTCTATCATTTTTTAAAGCCGTAACAAAAATAGATAAAAATATAAAATAACTTCTTCGGTACCATGTTATGAATGAGAAATAACATAACTGGTGAAAGGGAAGTTACCGCGAAATCTGTCTCTGTGCTAATTATATGAATCATTTGTTCATT
This sequence comes from Theretra japonica, assembly GCA_033459515.1. NCBI lineage: Eukaryota > Metazoa > Arthropoda > Insecta > Lepidoptera > Sphingidae > Theretra > Theretra japonica. Next base: position 2,049,376 of record CM065942.1, read on the forward strand.
GTTTGTGCGACTATTGAGAAAATTACTAAAACAAAGAGAGGACAATCCGGCAAAAACGTATATTTTAAGCCTATTCAATCAAAACAATGGTATCCAAATTAAATATTATAAAATCCTATATATGACTGCCTCGGTGGCGCAGTTGTACTACGGTATAATTGCAAACCTGAGGTCTCGGGTTCGAATTCCTTCCTGGGTATCTTGGGAGAGGCCGATGTCCAGCACTGGACTGCAACGGGCTGATTGTTTTGAATTTGAATGACACTCAGCCTACTTTTGTGGATACAAACGTAATCTTAGTAACAGCCCTTATGACTTAGCTACAGTTGCATCAAGAAAGTTTGACCATTACTTTAACTTTGACAATGTGAGTCCCATACACTTGGCATCTTAATGTGTGGTTAAAGCTATGGTCAAAGTTACTTGATGCAGCTGAGCATTAGTAGTAATACAAATTAACAAGGCCATAGAGTTCTCAATTGTTCTATGGACTGGGCGGTCAATGACCCTTGCTATCATACATACCGTACGTATTTAATATTTATATTATAAATCATTATTTTAATACTATTTTTAAAGTTCGATTACATAGTATTTACTTCTAAAAATTGTCTTAATTGCTTTATATACAGTGTGTACTATTACCATGAAGTTTTAGGATCGTATATACAGATACAAATACACACTCTTATTTATAATAACCGGCGAGACATAACCATATCACACCAGTACATACTTCTGATTGCACTGCATTATAGTAATTTTATCCAAGTACAAAAAAATTGCACAAACATTTGACCCAATATCAAACATTAGCAAACTACAGGCGTGGTATTGCCAACAATGAGTATGACGCTTGCACCAAGCGGCGCGGACCAATAACGACGCATTTTAACACAAATGAATCATTAGCATAGCACTTAGGCCATGACTTAGTATTCAATGTGTTATTGCGAGCCCTAAACACTGTTGTCAATGTGTGGGAGTGGTGGGAGTGAGAGCGGGTAGCGAGCGTTGATAAGCGGCAGCGGATTTTGTAGCAAGTTGGATTTGACAGCTTGTATATTGCATTGAATAATCATCATTAATTTTAAATTAGTAAGCCAAATTGATAGTCAATCAGCACTCACTATAGCGGTGAAGAAATACATCGTGAGGAGACCTGCATACCATAGCGATTTGTATAGATTTCTATGGTATGTAAAAGTCCGCCAACCCGCACTAGGCCAGCGTGGTGGACTATATGACCTAACCACTCTCAATGGTGCTCTCGATTGTAGAGGAGGCCCGTGACCTGCAGTGAGACGTATATGGGCTGATACAGTAAGGCAAATGTTGAATACAACATCCAAGGATCTTCACAGACATCTGTTGGATTCTGAAACCAAGTCTCTCAATAGACGTTATGAAGTCGACAATTTGGGTAACAATCCGATTCTATATTCAAATTAGAATTAATCTTTTGTCATCAACAAAAACGGCATAGGGCAGAATAACAGTAATTGTAAAAGATCGGTAGATACAGGCCGCTGACGAAATGTTGCTGTGAAAATCCTTCCATGCCAAAACTCGGCCATAAACATTATGTCGCTGAAGATAGAAGATATTTAGTGTAGTATAGATTCCTATATCTATTACCTATGCATGTATCCTGCAGATGTACTATTGGCTACAAGCTCTGTGGCTATTAGGTGTGTTTATTATTTATTCAGGACATTACCAATGTCATGACGTATAGACATGTGATTGATGTGTACGACTAGACAGTTAACTTTGACGTGTCGATCGCGTGACGCCTTCGGATTGGTCAGTGTAAATCGTAGGTTCTAATATTTCGGTCAAGGTTTCTATTTTCGTTTTTTCAGCAAACGTGCAAACTGGTCACCTGAGGGTAAGTGATCACAGGCCACATAATATCCACAAGCTTGGATCATAGATGTGTGGCCGGCCCATCAAGGTATTTGTACAGACAAAAGGCTACATGATTGGCATTTCTTCCTTTAAATCATAATAATAATACACCGGACCTTAATGCAAATTACGATAAAATCATTACTAGAATTATAAAGGTTCAACGAGAATAATAAATAATAATTGTTTGGTACAATTTCATAAGAACTTTGTTATTTAATTATAATTAATCATGCGTGTGGTTTGTCCCAAATATTAGTGTTTTGTTTACGAATTAAGTAGTGATATACAAATATGAACGCGGTTTTCCGGTTACGACAGACCTTATAGTTAAAACGCCTTCTTGTCAGAGAATATACTCGTATTGTATTATGTTTAAAAATTATTAAACCGAAAGCCAATACAGAGGTCAAACTCCTGTTGATTACAAAACGCAGTAACTGCATATGTATTAATAGCTATTAATTATTAATTTTGTTCAACTGTAAAGGATAATGTAACGAAACCTGCATACTAAAAGTTATATATAATATTATTTGTGATAATGTAGCACATTGTTTAAATCCTTGGTTTGTTTGTATGTTATGTTTTTGTTTTTAATTTGTTGTTTGAATTATTTTTAAGTATTTTTTTGTTATCGAAGCACAGCGCTAGCAGGATTTAATTATCTTGTCTTTAATTCTAATACGTACACTTTCTTTGTTTATGTTTTAGTAATTAGTGGAAATTTTGCTGGATTGAGTATAATTATTTTAACTTGTTTATAGCTACTATTGTTCTGTTTGTTTCCCAAAGATTTATAAAATAAAAAAAAAAAAAAATATACTTCTCTGTTTTTCTTCGGGGATTGAAAAATACTAGGTTGAAACCACATTTAATTAAATAAAACAATAGTATTGATAATTTAATTCGCGATTTAAACCATTATTATATTTATTTAACAATATCCCAATATACACAAGTAAATAAAAATATATACTACCATCAAAAATATTTATATCACCACCCCTTTATATATTTGTCAACAGTAAATTCCTATAATCATTTTAATTCTATTTATTTTCTCATACATTTTATTACATACATACGTAAACGCACGCCTTTTTTCCCAGAAGGGGTAGACAGGGGTGCAACCACGACACCCACGTTTCGCCTTGTATGTTCCGTCCCACGATGTGATAAGGAGCGAACCCATCACATTTTATTAAATTTCATTTCATTTCCATTTCTTTTTTTACGTCTCCCCGCTGTAACTCCAACCCCGTCCGCACATTACGCATGCTGCAGACGTTGGTCGGTGTTCACATGCGCCTTATAGAGTACGTTAGGGCGTCCGCGAGTCTGTGCGGACGTGATTGGCGGCAGGCGAATAGTGCTTTGTTGTAAACAAAGGCGTATTATCATCTAATATTGTTTGTTTATTGTAAAACTTCTGTAGCTTATAGTGGTGAGCACGAGACTCTTAGACAATCGGGAGTTTGGTTAAGAGCGTTTGAAACAGTCCACCACGCTTGCCTATTGCGCGTTGGAGGACTTCATATCTCTCTCTCTTTCTTCAGCCACAGGATGTCCACTGCTGAACATAGGCCTGCCCAAGGAACCCCACATCGACCTATTCGACTTCATATAACATAGAAATTCTTGTAAGGATCTCTGAATCCGAGTTGTCCCACACGCTTTTCTTGGACGAATATTTGGACAAATTTGATCAAATAATTGTTTCATCAGTCGATATCTCACATGGGCAGTACTCGTCCCATAAAACGCTTTAATAACTATACTTGTTGCTCTACAAAATATAGGTTCTCAGTTCAACAAATACTTAAGTGTGGGGTACATATTTCAAGCACAAATCTTTACAAAATGCAGTATTTAACTTTAGGCATAACCTCGAATAGTACAATATAATAATAACACTTACGACCAAACTAGTATCACAACCATCACACCAAATGTATGCCAACGTCCTCATCAATTCGGAAGAAATGCAATTTGTATTCTCGGCACAGAGTGACCTACTTGGCTCTTGATTTGAATACCAAAAGTTATAAATATCCTCTACATCTGTCCTTAGATACATATTTGCTCGGTTTCTAAATATATCTGTCTAAAAATATATATAGTGACAAGAGTTGTGTTCTATACAAGTTTATCTGTGTGAAGTTCAACCCTATAGGCCAGGGTAGACTAAAGTTTAATACCATTTAATAGTATAGTCAACAGTCCATTGTCCAGCAGTGTGAAGTTCATGTGTTGATTGAGAACATAAATCAGTGAAATGTTTGGCAGGCTCACGTCCGAACACATAAGAAATGTTAACATTGGCACTAATATAACCCTGCCTACCTCTTCGAGGGCTAAGGCGATACGTACGTATCTATGTTACTTCAAAATAGCAGTTATTTGTGTAATCAACAAAATATATTGAATATCAGTTGGGCAAAATCGAAAAGTCGAACGTTCTTGATGTGTTAAAATTTTCAGCTCTAAAATTACAATCTGCAAAATCATGACGAAAATAGTGTTTTAATCGCACCAATTTCTCTCCAAACAAATTAACTCGATAAAACTTCCGCGAACATCGCATATTACTTGTGCAATGCAAATAAACACGGATTCCGACAATTGGCAGCGACTCGCGACTGCGGCACATCTGCACCGCAAATGTCAGCTGTTACTATATTATGTTGTTACACGCCGATTATTGGATAACAACAAATAACACATATTAAACGAGCAAACAAACCTGATGGTAAGTGATCACTGAACATCCACAACGCCGGATGAATGTGGTGCCGGTCCATCAAATCGGGAGTAGGTATTTGTAACTATAACAGATGGTAAGCGCCGTATATTAAAACGTCGCTTAGACGCAGTAGATCAACGTGGTGGACTATGGTCTATCTGTTTCATTCCAACCCTCAGTGGACAATTATGTACTAATACAGTACAGTACCTAGGCTTGAAGTTTTGAGTCTAAAGATTCCTCCACCCACACACCCACCACTACAATTCCTTTTAGCCAAGTAGAAGCACGCATAGAATTCACAACGAGCACGGAAGTTAAAAGTCTTTTAGGGACACTAGGCTTGTCTCAACCCGCATCAAAATCAGAAAGAAAGCCTATGAAACCAATTGGAAATAAATAATAACCCACTTTGCATTTGCTGCTTCAGAAGGCAAAATATTGAGCAAGATATTCTCCAATGTTATGAAAAAAATATACAATATTTACATGGACCAATAAGATTTGGCATCCTATTCCTAAAACGTGTTATTTTGACTGACTTCAGCCACAAGAAGTTGACTATTTCTATAGACCTGTTGGAAGTATCGCATCTAGCGACTTCCTGCAACTTACTTGCAGTAACTTAGATTGTGGAACATTGGCAGATCGCTCAAACCTTTTTACAACAAGAGAGAATTCTAATACAATCGACATGTAAATAGACAAGATTATAGAAGCAATTTGTGTTCAACCAGCAATAACATTGCTATCATTTTCCGCACAGCATTCAGTTAAGGTAATAGATGCAACTTAGATCAATTTAGAAACAATGCGGCCTTAAGATTCGACCTTAGAGTTACTTCCGTGTAACACTTTTATTGTCCATTTAAATTGAACATACCGAATATTCAGTCGTCGGCTCCAAAAAATTGTAGTGTTTACTGTAAATTATCATTGATATGGAAGTCTTCGGTCCGTGTCCGGATTAAGTAAACCTTACTGAGTTCTTTGATTGGAAAATAAAAATGGTTTCACAAATGTATCGACGCGGCACATTTGCATAATAAAATATTTCCAAGACAAATGTTTATGGTATTGTTTTAGATATCGAAAAGCAAGAGATAAAGCTAGTTTTAATCCATACCTGGCTACCGGTAGGTTTTTCGTTCATTGTTATCCTAATATCAAGCTTATCCATCATCAATAAGAGCTGCCATAATTTCGGCGACGAGTAGTTACTAATGTCACCTCTACCTACCCTTTTGAAAATACAAGCGCCGGCTTACATATAATTATGTGTGTAATATCTAGTAATAAATATTGAACTGATAGATAAATCGGGCGTGTTCTGCGCTTATCAGTCGCGAGTGGCATCTGTGAGGGCTGGCCAGTGTGCTATCAATGCGCCACTATTAATGTTAGTACGTACTCAGCATGAGGGGAATGGCACTCTTACAAGCGTTTGATGTCATTAGATTTAATATCAATGTGCTTTGGATCAAATCATCTGTTCGGAAATGTATACGATTTTAAAGTCCAAGAGTTATCAATAGTTTTATACGGCAATACATGGTGGTGATACAAGATGATACAAGGGCCAAGCCGCACTAGGCCAGCGTGGTGGACTATACGGCCTAACCACTCTCAATCGTTGTCTCGATTGTAGAGGAGACCCTTGCCCTGCAGTGGGACGTATATGGGTTAATACAGACAGGTACAAGATTTTCAAAATATGCAATGTATATTTGATGGTGGAGGTTGAATTCAATAACTATACTTTTTTTTATAGCGGTCATAGGCAGTCGAGCTAGCGGCCCGCCTGATGGAAAGCAGCCACCGCTGCCCATAGACCTCCGCAGTGCCAGGGGCCCAGCACAACAAAGTCGCTGCCTACCTTAAGAAAAGTACTCTCTTTAAGCCTCGTTGAAGGACAGGTCATAGTGCTCAGGAAACACCGATGCAGGGAGTTCATTCCAGAGCATAAATACATAAATATTTATGGGAATCAAATTACTAAATTCAGGTCCAGGTGTTGTGAGTTATATATTCTTCGGGGTTTCTGGTACCCACGACATAAGGTTTGGTATCTCACTGGAGTCAGTAATATGTGTGGCATATGAGTGTATTTATTTAACACACCAAACCAAACATCATTGGATTAAATCATCAACATTGTCAATATACACGTCATCAGCCGTTTATTATTTATTTAATCACCGGACACATTACTGTTGGCGAATTTGGATATGTTTATAGCAACCGCCATCGAAAATATATTGCGAAATTTATTGCTCCTGTATTTGGCAAACAAGTATATTCCGGCTGCTTTAATTAAAAACTATTACTATTCTAGTTATTTTTCAAGGATGAAAAATCAGCGTCACTCTTGGGTTTATAATGTGATTTTTTATCGCTTCGTTAATGGCGAAGTTTTGAGGTCAAAAACGTTAAAAAACAAGAACATTAAAAATAAACAAGCACCCCTTCTTTAAGTTGGAAATGATAGATCCAACTGCCTCCATTGCTGCGTGTATGAAATAGGCTTAAAATCCTTCCAAAGGACTTACTATAAATATGCTCTTTGCGAAAAAACAGTAATTGATTGTTATAAGTGATATCCTGGGTCCTATTTTCAGATCAGTTGACCCACTTGGCATATATTATAAATTTTAAAAATCAAAATGTACTCAGAATTGGAAAGAATCACGAAATATCATACCCCACACTGCCGTAGTCGAAACTAATGTAATTATATTTTCAATTCCACAAGCCATAATAAAACCGTTCTGGGAACCAAACCTACACACCAACAAAGTGATTAATACAAATAGGTACACGTCTATCTCCTTGTGTCACAACAGTGCGTCACCGGTGACGTAATGCGGTCACAGAGATAACAACTAACAACTAACGATCAAAACAAGCCGTTCATTTTGTACGTGGTTTTTAATATCAGTGCGTCTTGCCGGCCTATTTGATGTGTCACTGAGTATAAAATTAATCACTATTATGCTACTCGCAATTTTTATTTCAAGTCAGCCAATGCTCAATAGACCAACATGGTTGACTATGTCCTAATCCCTCTCAATCGGAATCTGAATTTTTATTTATTGCATAGGTCCGGCAAACGATCAAACAGGTCACCTGATGGTAAGTGATCACTGCCGCCCATGTTCACCCACAACGCTGAAGCATGGATGTGTTGCCGGCCCCATTGGGAGGGGAGCGGGAAGAAAAAGGATGGGAAGAGGACAGGGGTATTGGGCATCCGGCAATCTCACTCACCGAACGAAACGCGACAGCTGAACGGATTGTATAGGAGCAACCTATAATAGGCCAAGAACTCTCGATTGTAGGGAAGTCCCGTGCCCCTGACGTATAACAGCTATCATTGTCATTACAAAATCTTTCGTTCATCTATATCAGCTCATATAGGTCCCATTGCTGGGAACGTAACTCCTCTACGGTTAAAAGGAGGTTTTGCAGACCTAACTGCATTGCGCTTCCCAACAGATACAATTAATTCACTTGACATATGAGAGGCCTCCTGGGTATGTACTAAACAGCAGTGTAAATGCACTGTTGTGTTCCGCTTTGGAGGACATTGTAGCGAGTAAGGTGTGGTTTGGTTCTGCTACTGTCCATGAGCAGTCGTATCGCTTACCACCAGACGAATGGCATGCCCGTCTCGCCATTCATTGAAAAACAATCACTTTGTCGTCTCAATATAAAAAAAAATCTATACCCGCACGCCCACCCGATAACACATCACAAAAACACTTACGTAATGAATGGAACAATCACAAACATCCATTCATAGAAGAAATTATAACAAAAGCAACGATATCTCTTATCGTGTGGCGTTTCTCAATCGCAGCTAAACGCCCACCAAATACCAGCTGGGTTAGAACTGTCGTATGTAGTAGAAAAATAAGTAATTAGTTTACATAAAATTGGTCTGTTATGTCTCTCGTATTAATAAAAATTCACCAGGTCTACACTCATTTTACTAAAATCAATATTATTTTTTTAAAATTAAATGACGTTGTACCTTGTTACCACTCTCAATCGTACTCTCGATTGCAGTGGAACGTATATGGGTTGATACAGGTACTGGTAATACCTTTTTACAACTTTGTTTTTTTAACACCGATTAAATCCTTATCAATTTTTGAGCAAACGAGTAAGTACCACACTTAATGGTACCGAGAATCTCGAAGGTTTGAGCAATTACTAATCGTCTAGATCTTCCTTAAATATAACCTTCATTGCTGGTCGTAGGTACCATCATTAACAATATACTATGCAATCCCATCCATCCAGTCTAGGATTCTACGAAAACATCAAACCAAGTTGATTCTCCACAATCGTACAAAATAGAAAATACCTTATAAAACGTTGATGAACCCAACAAAAGCCAAGCACATAGCGTGCCTACCAATTAAATCACCAGAGAGGCTCGTTACAAGGCCTTTGACCATCAATTTGAACTCATTTACAATGTTGATTAGATAGAAAATGATTTAAGACGCATCACTGAAGACGCAACACACGTAAAAACGTCGAGCGTGCTTCGTTCGTAAATACTCGCTTTAACATTCCGTATTGCATTCGATTTACATAACAATATACATGATTACACCTCGGGTTTGTTCGCTTTAGATTTCTAATTGTTTTAATCATACGGTGGATTTTAAGCCTGGTGTTATTTACATGTATGTATAATCAAATTGTATTGTCTTTAGAGACGTCACCAGTCTAAGAAATTATTTCTTTTTGAGATTTGACTACATCGATTTTTTATTTGAGTTTCTTTCGACTATTCTTCAATTTAGGCATTCATTATTTCTTGATAAAGTAGCATTTTATAGTAATCAAAAGTTTTACTCCTATAATTCAATCCATAAAATATTCTGCTTCAACAGATACTGGAGTGAATTTTGAGAGTTTCAATTACATCACGACACTAGAAAAACGTGGATTTTTGAAGTACGTAGTGACAAATATCATTAGTTTATCATTTGAAGAGAACATTAAACTTTGCCTTGAGTACCATTTACTATAAAACGTAATTAAACTTGTTACTTCAAGCTACATAATGTTAGCTTGGTGTATCAACGCCAACAATTTACTAAAAGGCTTTACAAACCAACTATAGAAATATCGCTTAATATAGACATAGACATAGACTACAAATAGAGAAACCAGAAAGGCTTAACTCCGTACACAAACATAGAGAAAGGTAGTAACAATTAGAGGATATTGAAAGATTGAGGTTGAAATGGCAAGGTTAAAACTTTGGCAACAAACATGGAAAGAAAAATAATAAATATAGGTAAATACAGTACATACACGTAAACCTTCAAGCAAGTCCCAGTCAAAACGACATACCACAAGGCCGTAACCACTAGACCGCCAAAATAAGTTGTTGTTCGCGTGTTCTACCGTCTGTATCACGGTGAATGCTCTGAGGAATTGTTTAGTTTGATCCCCTCCTCTCCTTTCCTTAACAGAACCACGCGTGCTGGCTTGCGAAGCCACAGCTTGACGGTTCAAACCATCTCGGCGCGAACAAAAAAGTTCGCAAATTCTTTTTTGTGCCGCACTGTGAAGCTGTGGAATTGTTTGCCGTCACACGTGTTCCCTCCTTCCTATAATCCTGGGTCCTTCCGCCGTAGTGTGAAGAAGCATCTCAGCAGGCCGGCATAATTGTGTCGAATGGCATGGGACCGCCGTCTGATGCCATTCGATACTCTGTCTGGACGGCATTTGCGCTTAACATCAGGTGCAGTGCAGTCATCATGCCGTGCCAGAATAAAAAAAAAAAAAAAAAAAAAAAAATAATGCATTGGTGCCGATGTTCCGGACAATTGAGCATTGCCCAAGGACAGGAAGCGGTGCCACAAGCGCCGCTTGTTAATAACACGGACGGAATTGCGAAATATTTTTTATATTGTGATTTGTATGGAACTTCCGTATTGTGATTTAGTTTGATGAATCAGGGCTGGGAACTCGGTTGATAGTTGTCGACATTTTTATAGCTTTTGTTTGATTAAATGCCGATTGTAATAGGACAGACTACAGATTGGTTTTGGAATAAAAGTTGGTTTGATTTGCATATATTTGTTTCGCGTTGTGTTGTTATTTCCGATACTTAGGACAGAAGACTGTCTTACTGTGTCGTATGGGTTCAGAATTATATTTTCAAATGCTGGACAAAAATCACCGTATTGATTGGCTTCTAACTAGATATATCTAGTATAATATATCAGAACTAGATATATCGGCCTATTTTGTTACATTTTTGATATAGCTCCAACACATGAGTACTTTTAATGGAAAGAGAGATCATCGTTACTTTTAGCACACAAATAAACAGGTACATGAGAGTACTACATCATCATTTTAATTTTGTAAAGGAAAAAAGAGATAGAAGACGAGAAGGACTGATGCACATTTGAAAATAATAATCTTTTTTAAGAAAAAAATCAATCAATGTGGACAAACACAGCAATCAAAGACTTTAATATCTAACACTGCAAAGCAATAACTTAGCCATACAATAAAATTGAAACACATAATGTGGAATAGGTCGTGAGTGTCGCAAGCGTATATTATGACTAGTTAGGCAACGGAGGCGAATGGCACGTTGCATGTCCCGAAAGTCGGTTAAGTGAGCACCGGTGCAAAAACCGATTTTCAATGCACCGATGAAAACGAAAGCTTACGACACTAATCTAGTACTCGTATTTTTAATAGGTTTCACAAAAAAACTGTTAATACCAGCGGTGTTAGCGTTGATTTTTTTCGTATATTTTTTATTGACACGACCGACGGGATGGGTAAGTTAGGCTCGCTTATAAGCAGGAGTGAAGACTCTAATCTTATTAAGTAGTAACGCGAATTTCTACGGGATGTTAAGACTGCCAGCACTCGCACTCTCGATTGTAGAGGGGGCCCGTGAACTGCAGTGGGACGTATATGGGCTGATACAGAAGTAAACCGTGGCACTGTAATGTACGTCACCACGAGACAAAAGGTTATAAGTCTTAATGCCTAGTAATTTCGACAGCCTTCGTGGTGCAGTTGATTAGACGTTGGTTGTGAAACGAAAGTCTGCAGGTTCGATCGCTGCATTGAGACTGTTTGGGTGATCGAAAAGCATTTTAGGGTCTAGACCCTCACAATATCTAGAAATTGTGAGACAAAAAGTCTCCTATAATCTTTGATACCCAGGAAACAAGTCAACCAACTGCCCCACAGAGACTGTTAGTGCATTATGTTATTATTATTATATTAACAATAAAGGAAAAGTTTATATTGATTGCGTATACAAACAGATTACAAGTTATCGTATTAACACATTATCTGGATATTATTTTGGTCAATAAGTGCGCGTTAAGGCGCGTGCGTTGAGTAGTCACTTCCGTTCGCTTGATGCAGAAGCTTAATACATATCGCATTTAAATCAACGTTGTATAAATTAAGTAATTTACTTTGTAGTAAAGGAAAATATTGTTTTTTTATAAAAAAAAAATTGTAAATAAATCAAATTTGCTCTTTAATACGAAAGTATTTTTTGTGGCAATTAATACTTTGACAAATTAGTCTATTTACGTGCATAGTTTCCTGCAACTTAGTGTTCAAAGAACGCATAAAAGTTTTATTTTTAACTTAGACTCAAGAAAACCAGACACACTTACAATTATCATGTGTCAACATACAATTAATTCTCTCTCTCTCTCTCAAAATGCATCTCACGGTAGACTCCACCTTAATTCCACAGACACAACAAACATTCTTAATTTTTTTACGTACAAAACCACAAACCCCTGCTCACATGTCCTTGTCCAGTCGATTACGGGAAGACAATGCGCCACGCATGGCCGGCGTGGGTAAGATGGGTGGGAGCCACGTCATACTACACTGCCCAGGAATTTGAAGAATATACTCTTCAACTAGGAAGAAAGGAATTATAGTCGGAATTGGTCCTAGTTTGTTATTTTCGAGTGCATCGGAGAGGCCTAGCTAAGGTTGCAAGAAATCACTGGATTTAGACAGCTTTCAATAGATCGCGCTGATTATCCTTTTTTTGTATTGTATCAGCCCATATACGACCCACTGCAGGGCACGGGCCTCCTCTACAATCGAGGTACGATTGAGAGTGGTTAGGCCATATAGTCCACCACGCTGGCCTAGTGCGGGTTGGCGGACTTTCACATACCATAAAAAATTATACAAATATCCTTAGGGATTATCCTTAGGGGAAACCTATAAGCAGTGGATTTCCTAAGGTTGAAGAAAAAAAGAGAGTATGTAGAATTGCAATTTTTTTTTTAATTTAAACAAATTTGACGCAGTAATGAAGGGGGCTGAACAGAAGGAAAGACAGAGTATGGACACTGCAATTTTTTATATATTATCAACTGATATGACATACCATACTTCGGAAAGTAAATGAATATAGCCAAATGTAAAATAACTGTCACCAACCGCAAATTATTCACATTAAAATTACTTATTGCCATTTTATAGCCTTTGATCGGCCACTGAACAAGCTGTTTACCTAGTCATAATTGGACACTGCCGCCTATATTTAATTATGTATTAGTGTGTACCGACTACCGGCCTCCAACACAAAAAAAATGCATTTAAAGCCATAGTATGTATAGTATAGTATGTTGTATAGCTTTGTTATAGGTTAGGCCAATTTTAAAGCGGGATCTTATTTTATGTAATTGTAGGAAACCTAATTGTTCTATGTTTCGTTTATTCGTTTTATAAAAATTATAAGTATACATTGGAATTAATCGAAGGAAACATATTTTAACATGGAACTGCAAACAATGACTGTCTCCGTGGCGCAGTTGGTTAGACGCCGCTTGTGTAACGAGAGGCCACGGGTTCGATCGCCGCACCGAAACAAATGTTTGTGTGTACCATAGGTATTTATTTCGGGTGTTTGTGAGACCGAAAAGTCTCTCGTAGTTTCTGATACCAACGACACAAGACTTAATTGATCTTAATGTGGGGTCAGGACTATGTATGTGACTGTTGAGTGTTGGGTGTTTTTTTTTTATTTAAAAAAATATGAGTATGACGTAACTCTGCATTCAGTAGTAGACATTCTGTGGTCAGAAATGATGAATATAATATATTATGTACACAGTTATAATCATAGAACGTAAAAAAAGCTGTTTTTAACTTCATGTTTTTAACTTCAAGACAATATTAATAAATTTCTTGTGGCGCCTCTACCAAGCGCCAACTGGAATCATAAATATTGACCCAGTTCCATTATCTCGAGTGCACAGAAAACATTGTGGAGGGCTATCAAGCAAACATTACATTTTATAATCAATATATTAATTAACTGCGTTATTACGTCTATTCTTATAAGGATTTCATTATCAGAATAGACCGAAAATAGACCTTAATTATTTCTAAAATGACCTGTTGGGAGCGACCTGCGTCCTAATTCAGAATTTGGCAGGTCGTATTTACGCCTTGTGGTGAACGTCGAATGGTTCGTTTATCATATAATCATGATGATGACATGTTTTTGCGTGTTTTGCATATGTTATTTTTTCAAGTCGATAATAGTGGTGATTCTTAGTGGATCATGTTTAAATAATGCGTACATCCATAAACATCACGCATTTTTAGGCAGTAGGCAGAGGTGCAACCAGCACACCCACGTTTCGCCTTATGTATTCCGTTTCATGATGAGATAGGGGGCAAGCCTATCGCCATAGCGGGCACAAATTCCTGACTCCGGGCTGATAATGAATAGAAAAATGCAATTCACTTTGCTCGATCCGGGATTCGAACTACGTCACCGAGGCAGTTTATATAATAGATCGCGTTAAAATATTTTGCTCTTATATTTTATTTTAAATAGGGACATTTTTGTGTGCCCAATATTATGTTAACAATCCGATTTTATAAGCATTTTCCGAAGTACGAGTACATGCGTATATATTAAAAAGATTCGAAGGATACTGTTTTGTGTGACATAACATTAAAGATTATTTCCTTTTGTATTATTAGTCCGAATGTTCTATCAATATAAAACGTAACATTGGATTCGAAGAAACCGCACTTCCGATTTCCGTTGTATAAATGTGGGATATTTTAAAATCCATTCGCTCGTTTCCAGTGAAATTTATATCATCCTTTAGTAAATTTTCCCTTTAGTTTATTGTTAATTTCATTTAAATTGGATATTAGTTCTAACTAACGAAATAAATTATTTTTTATTCTGTTAAATTTTTATCCTGTTCTTGCTTGAAACTTAGACGAGTTCAACGCCACTTGATTTTGAAGCGTGCCGCAAAAATATTTTTATAATTTAAATATATTTTTTTATAGTTTTGACAAAACTAATAAATGATAAATCTTAAAGTCAAAAAAAAATAATCTAAATTATAATAAATGGGAGTAATAAGAAATGATCACTTACATGTTCAATTGAACAAAATAAATATGAAATGACAGTCTGTATATAAACCAGCCAAGCATCGTGTAATTAAAACAATAACAACAATATTGATAGCAAAATAACACCACATTGTGTTCTAAAGATCATGGAATACATTTGAGAAAATATTTCATAACGAGCCTCATTACTGATTCCTCAATAACTCGTAATTTGTCTTTATTTCTTGATGACACATCGTTAGTGACGGAATCCTCTAAGAATATAAGATTAACTTTGATCCTACGCAAGGTATTCTCAACATTAATTGAATGATTATATCGCAGGATATCCGCATCCTCTCCATAGCGAAGTACAAGGTGTAAAACCTGTCGTAGACTCACGCGAGTATTTTGCATTCTGGGATCATACGGTGAATGTCTAGTTTTAAATCGACATGTTCGAGAAAGACCACTTTGGCAGTTGAAATTGTAATAATATTTTATAATGTATCAAGTAACTTTGTCTATAATTTAATATAGTAAAGGCCTCATTCACCGTCTTTGAGTAAACTGTTGATTAGATACTTTTTGATTAACGTTAATTGCCATGTAAAAGTGCCGAGTAACAACATGCCGGTTAAGTGAATGACATAAGAATTTGAAGGAATCATTTGTTCAATATTACATCAATGTCTCCCCCCCCCTGCCTCCCGCTGAAATTTTAACGTATTTTTTTCTTACAAAATAAGAAAAGAGGTTGAGATTTGAACATTTTTTTAACCAAGAAGTGAATGCGCTAATTGGCAGACAATGTGGCCAGTAAGGTACTGATTAGTGTGGCCCAATTGCACAAATTAACTTTGCCCATAACGTTGTATTTAAAAAGTCAATCCAATACATTAGTAATGTCAAATACGTCTCGAAAATGTCGAAAAACTAAACTTATCGTCAGTTATTTGTGCAACTGGGCCTAAAAGACAAAAGTAGTAGAAAAAAAAGAAACTTGACACAATTAGGCCTTCTTTACGATATGAGTCAATTCACTCCGCTGTCAAATATTCAACAACATAATACCTAAAAATCTATTCATCAATGAACGTGAAACTTCACAAATTCCTTAGTATATCTATCATGTTTACCCCAAGCTACCATCTTTTAACATTAACACATCATTATGTTAGAAATTAACTATACAATGGGTACCTACCTTACTAGTGGCTAAGATAATATGTTACTTAGAAAAACTCATTAACGTAAGTAACAATTGAATATAACATAATTGTTTCTTACGGCCTCATTCATAGACAGATTTAAAACTCATTCTAGTTATCGAATGTTTTGTCCCTTTCGAACCACTTTAGAATTCAGTTTGAGCGAAGAACTACGCAGATATAGATATGCACTACGCAGATACAACTTTTTTTTTATTGTTTAATAGTAATACCGTAGACAAAATCCTTTTTAAGATGTTGAAAGGATTAAAAGTATTGTTTTGGTATAGAGTAAAACCGTGGGAAGATTTTAAAGTGATATCTAAGAAGACAATAATTAAGAACCGGTACTCGTGTTATTTAATTTATTTCGTTTTAATTTTGATTTGCGTTCGGATGTTTCCAAAGATTTACGAATTTATTTAAATACATCTCTTTGAATCAAATCTTAGGCGGATATTTCCTGATATTTTTTCTGATTTAACCCTAGGAAATGTATAGGAAAAACACTGAATACGAACATCAATAGGATCTTAGTATTGCTCTACATGTCTCAAACATCAAAATCAGTTATTTATCATTCATGTTGCATGTAAGCTGAATAAAAGGACAAAATATAAACAACTCAACTTCGGTACTTAATCTACAATTTGCCTTAGGTACGAGTACACAACAAATGGCTGACGTAAACCGTTCGTTAAGAGGCCATTTAATAATAATACTGCGGTGTATTACTCACGTAATTAAATAGAAATTGTATTTTATGTCGTTTGACAACCGGTCGTGAGTAATGTGCGTTTTGTTTACATAATTTTTGTACTTTTGACGCGTTCTTTACGTTATCTCTGACGGTGAATAAAAACACCACGAGGAAAATTAATATTTTTGTAAGAATTTGTATGTAAAAATCCGCCAATACGTATTAAGCTAGCATGGCGTTTGGCCTAAGCTCTCTCAATCGAACTCTTGACTGTATTGTAGTCTCAAAAGTAGGAATATATGGGCTGATATTTAGTATTTACGTATCTGAGTATATATGTTTACTTTATTAAGTAAAAAGTAAATATGTCATGATTATGCATAATGCGATTATAAAGTGATTTCTATGCAAATTCAAGAACAAGGAGAGAATGTTCAGCTTTAAAAATAAACAATTCCTTCCTAACAAAGCATAGTCTATAGCCTCGATATTTATTAAATTTCGCGTGTCTTAGCCAATGTATCTAGCACAAAGCTTTATGTAATACTAGCATGTTACAACGTGTAAAGCGCGCTGATTGAAATTTTAATATCCTTTGTTTTATTTGTCTTATTTTGATAAATAAACTTTAATCACTTGTGTAAATTACGCATAATATATTTCATAAAATTCTAAAGCTTAGTATCAGTAGTTTGTATATGACATATTTAAAAGAACCGATAAACAGCGCCATTAAAATATATAAGCGAAATGATGTATTTGTGTTCTAATTGTTACAACATCATCAGTAATAGAATATTTTAATTACAATGCAAAGGAATGTCAAGTTAATAGTATTATGCAGAGATTGACGTGGACTGTTAATTTACATGATAATTATGCGAGACCGCATGCATCATAGGAAGTTTGTGCGACTCGCAGCCGCTTTGGCGCAGTTACACTGACTTAAAGGAAGTGCATTATGTTTTTGATTTTAATATCGAAGTTTTGTTTAGCATTAACATTTTCGAATGAGTTTTACAATGTTTTCGCTCACTGATAACGACCGTCACAACAAAAACGAATGCAGATAACCTCGACAGTTTTAAAGCAAAAATATGCGCATTAATTGATAAAATTCAACGATTTTCTGACTTAAACCCACACTTATTCGAATAATAGGATCAAATAGAGTCAAGGAAAGCTTCGAATCGAAGTGTGTTTTAAACAATCGTGAACGATTACGCACGGAGCGTCCTCGCGCCATAACGAGACACCATTAATATTCAATTAAAACGCACTTCAAATGTTAAACTTACTTCGTCCTCCTCGTCGTCGTTGTAGAAAGGGTCCAGGAGTTGATTCTTCCAGTAGATCACATCTGCGGGGATCGCGTACGCGTCGTGATCTCGCAGATTCGCGTATAGTGGGCTGTCGCGGCCCACACCCTCGGAACTAGCACTGATGGAGCAACTCTCCACCTCCACGCTGGTGCCGCAAGAACAACCCTCGTCGGTGTAATTGCACCCATAGTCGATCTCCTCGTAAATGTTCTCGTCGGTGATCGCGTCGCGGACCAACTCGTAGCCGTCGTCGGTCGGCCGGTCCGGCGTCATGGCTGCGACTGGCGCGTCGCACCTGTCTCCCACCTCGTGCATCGCGTACACACTGTACCGCGGCGTTTCGAAGTCGCTCGCCGTGTCGAACGACAGTCTCGATATGGTCGCGTGGTGTTGCGACAGCACGCGACGCAGTATCTCGTCGGAGTTGTGGAAGCCGCTCGAGTGGGACCACACGGCCGCGTACGTGCCCTTCTGCTCGGCGTCGTCCATACTGCACTCCTTGTAGCTCCAGCAGGTGCTTTCCGAATCGCTGTCTGATTCTAAACGCTTGGCGAGCTGCACGCTCACGTCGGTCGATACTTCCATGTTGTCGTATATTGATGAAGACGTCGACGGTGTTTTTAACTTAGTCCGTCTAGGCGGCACCGGCGTACCTTCGCCCTTATCGAATATACTGTTTATGTCACTAGTGGGTCGGGCACTCCTAGCGGGCGTGCTCGTCATGAACGACACGTCCGACAGGGTGGATTCACAGTCACTGCACTCCTCCTCGGCGCGGGGCTCGCGGCCGTCCCGCATGTGTTCCAGGCACTCGTCGAATATGTTCAGGATACTCAGAGACACTTCTTTCTCCGCCGGCACGAGGTTTCTTTGATATTCGTCGAGCTTGAAGATCTCCTTGCCGAGCTGTGAGAGGATTTCATCGAAGGCGCTGTCAGGGGACTCAGTGCCGGCGCGCGGCGAGGGCGGGCGCACGGTGACCAGCGGGTCGTACTCCTCGATGGAGGCGCGCAGCAGCGTCAGCCACGCGACGACGGAAGGCGCGGAGCGCTCACGCAGTGTGGCCGCCACCGCGAGCGGGATCCAACTTGCGACCTCACACGACATCGTGCCGTTCACCGCTCAATACGCGATAACCGGTGTGTGATTCAACGCGCGGGATTCCGCGAAGGGAGTGCGCTTGACGTCTCCATTGTAGTGGCACGACGCGACGGCCGAGCAGCGCCCGCGCACTCCGCACTGCATCATATCGGCGACATTTGCACTCTACCGCGATTGCTTATCACGTTTCTTCCTAATTATACATCGACGAACTCATCCACTGACCTTTGCGATAGCGACAATATTTTTGCTTATTTTTTAGAGTAAACAAAAATTATTTGCAACGTAGAAACAATTAAAAACACTAAACTATCACAGTGGAAGGAAAAATAATTAAAAATTGTATTTGGAATTCCCGCGACGACGGTGGCGCGGGCGCGGGGCGACAATAACAATGCGCGTCGCGTTCGCGCGCTTTTTCTCCCGATTTTTAAATGTCGAACGGAAGCGCGGCGCGCGGCGCGTCCAGCGTCCAGGCCGACAGTGCTGCGCTGCTGCGCCGTCCGGCTTGGCGCTCGATAGCCGGCGGGCGGCAATTAAACCGATGCGTTCATTCCGCGCTGTGTGTGACCGATATTCCACGTTATTTCTGTGGCGCGGGCGCAGAGAGCGCGTGCGTGGCGCAACACCACTAAAAACTAAAAGCAAATGCAACGTGCATTAGATAAATGAGTTGATCGCGGGTTCCCAACATTTGAAAAACCCAAATTGGAACAATCGTGAATTTTTAATGAGTCACTGTTAAAGACCCAGTGTTGGTCACTTAACGGGTCATTAACATGTCTTTTATCCTGCTGAGCTATTTAACATTTTTAAGTGCTCAATAAACTGTATGGCCTCCTGCGTTGAGAACCTCAGGCTCAAATCAGCCGTCAAAATGTAATTAGTGTTTGTAATGTTATATTTCCCCGAAGTAAATCGTACACGCGTGGTGCGACGGTGTGTGGACGTGGTAGGCAGCGTGTAAAGACGCGTGTTTTCCTGTTGCGAGTCCTGCGAACACAACAGGATGCTGGCGCGGCGCTCGCCTCGCTGCCAATATGAGGATATTGAATGCAAATTAGCAAACACTTTAATGTTTTGCTTGTGATTAACACACTAGTTTGTTTGCGTGAAAGAAGCTGTTAGATCTGTGACAAATATGAGGTGCCCAGAGCCCATATACCATAAATAAAAAATAAAATTATTGTAACCCAGTCATTAAAATATCATTTTGAATCAAGAATATTTTAAAATTTACGAAAAATGAAAAAGAATGTATGTTTTGTTGGTGTTATATTTATGAATAACAATTTAACTCCTTTTCTCATTTCATAACATAATATATGGCCAGGCTGCGAGCCTTGCTGCCTTTGGCTATATTTTTAAAGAGTTTCAATTCTGCTTTATAAAAGACCAAGGGACAGTCAACATACAGCCACATCTTCTCTTACATTACGATTCACATAAATAATAAATTAAAATTGTTACATTACAAGCATAACTACACTTGTTCAACGGTTATTTCCAAGTAAATCCATTAAATAATCAGCAATGCCGTCAGTTCGGTTATTAATTATGTTTGGAGTTTAATTAAAAATATATTACTTAATGGATAGTTCAAGGTACCTTTGATGCCCCCTCCCCCTCCACTTTGCCCCTCCATCGTGACTCATCAATAAAATGATCTATATAAAGAAACCGCTTAATTCACCTTCATTAATGTTTTAAAGACGATTAAAATATAATTTATACTCTTTCAATGTCATTTCTTTGCTCAACAATTTGCTATAACATATGTATTTGTTCAATTTTGTAAACCATAAAAAATACATTCATATTAGGAATTTTTTTCGTTTCAATATTTTTGCAATGGCAACCCTGACTCACTAACCGCAAAATGAATCACAGAAAAACAAGCTAAAACAACATGACATTTACAAATAACTAATAAGTTTATAATAAATAAATAAAATAAACAATTACTAATTAAACAAATACATATTATTTCTTTCTCTCATGAGTCAACTGGCAATCTAGCCTACTTTAAAATAAAAAAATTGGTAGTCACAACACTGGCCTACTGACAGCGTATGTGAGCTAGGAAATATGTCGTTTTGAGTTCGATATCCGGGCCAGGCAGGCCACTTTGTATAAGTTTATAAAAAAAAATATTCGTACATTGAGGTATTATTTATGAGGTATTATCATTATAATCAGCATTATAAATAATAAAAGGACTTATGAAATCGCTTTCTAATCCGCCAGACCTATTTAAAAAATAATCTAAAAAGGTTTAAAACCACACCAAACTCCTTAATGATCCATCAAACGGCTGCATTGAGCACTGAAAGCGTATAATGCCAAATCCCGACATCGAATGCTTGATGTGGTCGCAACTAATCCGCAAACCTTATGAAACATGGCCATTCACAAAAATCTACCCATCACTAACGATTGACTTTCAACCTTACTACATCAATATAAAGTTTAATTTCAATTGTTCAATAATTTGTTTCATGTACTGGCAAGCAATATCCAGCTTTATTATTTTGAATTTAGAACTGAAGATATAGTTTTCAAGTTAGATAGATATTGAATGTTTGGTTTTAAACGTTATTATTATTGTGATAGAGTTGAAATTAGTTTGATGTGTTTTGTACTATTTTTTTTATTATACTGCGTTGAAAAGCCAGCGTTTCACGCATGTGTTGATTTGTGGATGGGTGGACACGTATAGCAACTCATTTGTAATATGCAATCAGTTCATAGATTGTAGAAAAAGAGGAAATTATCATTTAATATACGCCTTGTACACAGTATGGCGCTTTTATTTCTTTATTAATTATTTTCATTTTATTTTTTGGTTGATATATAGAAAAAACGTAATAGTATAGTAGAAATGCCGCCTATTAGACCGTATGATCCATAGACGTTTTTGTCTTGTATTTTCATAACATAGTTCTAGTACCTATACTCCGTAGTACTGGGTACACCATAATGGTTAAACTGATAGTTAACCTTACGCAAAAAAAGAGGGGTAATACCTAATCTCCCAATAGACAACGCAAGTACTTACTACTTAGAAAGTAATTCTTATTGTTAAGTCTTTTCCTTCCTTAATATTACACTGAGTGAAACAATATACCAAAGATTAAATTCAGATACTTGCGTTATTGGCTTCAATTACTATCAGTATTGAAGGCAGCAGCTGCGAAGCCCCCATGTTAAAAAATACTGGGGCATTAATTGAGCCACATTGGTCGCAATTAGTAAATTATTAGTCAGCTGTAAATTGTCTCAATTGGACGACATTGGACCGTCTGGCTGCGAGGGGTATTGTAGTGTTATAAACCTGCACTAACTCCTATTTTGTGTATTTTTTGTCCTATTTTGAGTATGTATAAGATGGTATAAGATGATGATCCTTTATGATCCAAGCTATAGCCCTCTATAGCCAGGACTTAACTGAAATAGTTAAAAAAATAACAGTACCACTGATGTAAGCATTTATATACTCACGTCCCGACCTCTTTAGAGGTTTGTCAATGTAATGTCAACTTAATGTCAGTTTAAATAGGGTGTAGAAAAAATCGCAGAATATTTAGCTCTCGTATTATTTTCATTAATTTGCTGCATTTTAGAGTTTTATTGCAAAGTAGAAGGCATTTTATTCAATATAGTTCTGTAAAGATGCACAACTGAAGTGGAGATTAAGCAAGAGTGTTTTATGTGATTAATTCGATTTTTTCGCTGAGCTCTATCAAAAAATTTGGTAAGGTTGCCTTCGCCTTACTAAAGCATGACTATGGACCAACTGACGGACAAAGACAGACGATGGGCTATATTGGACCACTTTCACCCAAATTAGAAAAAAATAATAAAAAATTACTTAAGGACTGGCTATATGCAAAAACCGTGCGAAGCCATAACAGAAAAAAATGAGTTTATTTCAACCGTCAATGTCAATGTAATGACAGCCTTAATGTAGGTACAAATAGGGTATATTTTAAAAAAGCTGACGTCAGTTTGACAAACTACTACAGCAGTCGGGACATTCGAGTACTTATACTCGTAGATATATATTCCGAACAATATTGCCACCTGACGATCCGATCACTCAAATACCCATCCCAAGTAAAAACTTCAAAAACGAGTAACCCTGACTAACCCAATCACTGGCACGTTGTATTTTATTGATTTTCATTAAGTATTTTTATGGAGGATGCAGTACCCGCTATATTTACACCCGGCGTTAAACCATCAATCCTATCGTTAAATATTTATTGACGAGTTAAGTTGCGGGCGAGTGCCGACAAAATAAATTCATAGAGAATACTGTAAAAATCGCCTCGTAAAATCTATTTATGTATCAACCCATACACGTCCCACTGCAGAGCACGGGCCTGCTCTACAATCGAGTACCATTGAGATTAGGCCATATAGTCCACCACGCTGGCCTAATGCGGGTTGGCGGACTTTACATACCGTAGAAATTCTATTTTGAGTATGCTCAATAGTTGGTTATCGGACAGAGGTCTTGGCCTTAGGTATTGACAATTAAATACCAGCCCAAATAAATAAATAAACAAAATAAAATACACCCAACAGCCACACATAGTTCTGACCCATCATTAAGATGAAATGAAATCAGATGCACAAAGGAGAAAGGCAGTGCTGAAAGGCGACATACGTGGTTCACGATGACGGGTCCCTCATGGCTGTTGCTTTTTTTATTTTTTATTTTCCAGATGCATTAAAAAGTATCGCTATTTAGAAGTAACCTCTAGACGTTATCCTTTGCAGTTATAGTACATCATAATGAAATTAAAATGAAAATTAAAATAATTTATTGAACCTGTAAAAATGTTCATAATTTAGATTCAGTCATTTTTTATTCTACCACCCGGTTTGGAAAGCGGTTTTCACCAGAGAAGAACGGGCAAGTAATTCTTGAGAACGGGCAACAAACTCTAAATCATGATTCATTATAAATCAACTTCGCGAATTATCAAAATTCAAAAATCCACGACTGGGATAAGAACCCGCGACCGCCGTCACAATTATCCCCACTAGCCCCTAGGCTAACTCTGGTTTGAATACATTTTTATTACACCATACTGAATACATCGTCGCAAACATTAAACCAATCAAAGGAAATACTTATGTCCTTTTTATATAAAACTTCACTTTGCATCTTTCCTAGAACCCTTCTATGAATCCAATAATTTAATAACCGAAACGGCTCATAAATTATTTGTCAAATGTTTGTTCCAACCACGGAATCTCTACGTATTATATATATATATATCTCGTATGGTATAAGTACTAATACTATTTTATAAATATTTTTAGGTCTTAGGTACGTTATACTAGAATTAGCTGGGATGTTTGCAACAATGTTTTTATTAAGGTTATACATACATACATACATAAACACACGCCTTTTTCCCAGAAGGGGTAGGCAGAGGTGCTACCAGAACACCCACGTTTCGCCTTGTATATTCCGTCCCACGATGTGATAGGGGGCGAGCCTATCGCCATATCAGGCACAAATTCCTGACTCCGGGCTGATAATTAATAGAAAAATCCAATATCACTTTGCCCGACCCGGGATTCCAACCCGAGACCTCAGCTTTGCAATCATACCGTAGTACCACTACGCCACCGAAGCAGTCGGTTAAGGTTATATCAATTACGAATTTACATCATCATTTGAGACTTTACCACAAAAGGAAACCACTTTTTTCTGATTTAAATATACACAAAATACCCTTAAAATTCAACCTCACACTTCAATATATCGGTGGAGGAAAATATCGTGAGGAAACCTGCATACCATAGCGATTTGCAAGAATTTCTATGGTATGTAAAGTCCGCCAACGCGCGCTAGGCCAGCGTGGTGGACTATATGGTCTAACCACTCTCAATCGTACTCTCGATTGTAGCCAGCTTTCGCGCCCAGCAGTGGGACGTATCTGGGCTAATACAGTAATTTGCAATTGCCATCGTATTTACATAATCATTTGAGACTATACCACAAGCTGTAAATCCCATTTTTTCACCCTGGCAATTGAACTAACGCTTCACAATGACTAGTCTAATAAACCAAGCAAAAAACAGTACATACAAATAAATATTAATAAATTCTAGTTCATAACAATTGCACTCTACGAATGCGTGAACAATAGCTAATGTAAAAAGCAAATCATTCGTGGCATCTGTCCGTCCGCGCGAACTGGAACGTGGCGGCCGATCACGCGTGCCCAACCGGGAACTGAACTGGCAACCCGTCGTTACGAGATGCGCGTTACGTCATTTGAAAATAGATCGATGAGATAAGTGTTTATTATCTGAACGGACGCGAGATGGTCGCGGGTTTGAATCCCAGTTTAGAAGTTTGACGATTTGGAGTCATGTGTGTAATCATAGGAGCTTTAAGCTTGGAGAATTTAGAGGAATTTCTATGGTATGTGAATTCTGCAAACCTGCACAAAGCCAGCATGTTGAAGTATGCGAAGGCATCTCAATTGTAGAAGAAATCCGTGCCGTGTGGTAGGATGTACGATTATAATATACAATAACTTATCATTACTATCAGCTTTGTATTAAACATACATAAATTTACGCCTTTTTCCTAGAAGGGGTAAGCAAGGTGCTACCAGGACACCAACATTTCAACTCGTGTGTTCCGTCCCATGATGTAGCTGGGGCTTTGTATCAAACAATCCGGCTAAATATGCTAAACACAGGCCTCCTCTACTATTCAGTGGAATTTAAGTATAGAGTCAAAGTCTATAGATCAAGGATTTTGAGTCAGCCTGGACGACATATGTAGGTCCACCACGCTGACCTAGAGCGGTATGAAATTCACATCTCTTTCAAAATTCAGGTAGAGAATTCTCAAGTATGCTTTCCTGACGATATTCATCCATACTTCCACCGCGGTTTTGTAAGGAGTCTGTCCTGCCTTACACACCACTGCAACTCCTGTGTCGGATCAACAGTGGCACGCATTGTAATGACACCGAGCATTGCGGCTCAGCGAGTCTCCGGGAATGTCTAACTTGTCTTTAACCCGCAACGAAATCAATCATCAAGTTAAATCAATAGGAGTTGGAAATATTTTATTTATGTAGGTCGTCAGCGTATTTATGCAAGTCGTTTATGCAAATGACTTGCAATTACGATGCTATGTAGGTAACATTATACATCTCGTTAATTGTTATGAAGCTGACGCCACTGTCCGTCATCAGTTTGCCATGTGACTACGCCATCATATTCGGCTAATCGCCATTGGCCAGAAGTCAGAGCTTCAGCAGGTGAAATTGGTTTGGGCTCTGGAAGGTGTTCGTTAGAGCCCCTTATATTCATTATTTGACAACAATTGTTGCCCAGCAGTCAACATTCGATAATGGTTGATTAATAAAAATAAATTTGAGACTAATCGGATCTAAAACTACAAAGTTCAAAATGGCGGCTTATATTTTTCAATTTCTTGACTAAATAAATCAACAAATAAACCCAACTATGCTATACGGAAGAAAATGGCACTAAAGTATTCTCCTATATTATAGTATAGATGACTAATATAAGTAGCGTTTTAATTGAGGTATCTGTCGTAAAAGGGTTGCCAGCATGTAGTAAAATTTTAATTCCTCGCTGTGCCCGCATGGTGTCACTAACAAATGATTGATACTTTGAAGGTGGGAGAGAGTAACACACGGTGTAGTTAATAATTATCTCTATTATAGGGGTCTTTAAATATGTATTTGTGAAACCTTGTGGCATAGTGAGTAAGAAGCTGCAGGTCAAACTAGAGGTTGCGGGTTCGAGACAAATGATTTATTTTCTGGGTTTGAGTGCTGCGTACTTTGCTACGTAAATAGGTATAAATTAAGATATTTTATCAACAAATTCGACCAAACATTGCTTTATTATTCCAATATATCTACAATTTATTGTTACAATATCGAAATCGTATAAGAAACCAATATGGGGATAAAAACATAAGGAACATTGCAAACATAAGCCTCTTTGAACGGACTTACCAAAATCAGATAACCGAAGTTTTCTTACAAAATGTAAAGTACCGCAACTTACCTGAAAAAATAAATAGGTTGTTAAAAACATAAATTACGGAGTATCTACGAGTACTTACAATTACATCCACTATATTATTGAAGCAATTAGAATATCTTATGATGTAAATAACAAGCGAAGCGTAGGACGTCCACTCAAAAGGTGGTCAGACGACCTGGTTAAAGATCGTGGGATGTCGCTGGAAGCAGGCTGCCTCCAACAGGTCACTATGGAAATCATTGGGCGAGGCCTATGTTCAGCAGTAGACTTCCTTTAGCTGATTGATTGATGAAATAACAAGAACATATAAATGGACATATCACCTAGTCACTAGGTCCTAGTGTTTCATGGTGACGAGCGCAGTGTCTTGTAGTGCTTAATAAGTAAGTGATATAGCTAGCGCAGCGTGGGACGTCCACCCACTAGGTGGTCAGACGACCTGGTAAAGGTCGCGGGACGTCGCTGGATGCGGGCTGCCTCTAACAGGTCACTGTGGAAATCATTGGGAGAGGCCTATGTTCAGCAGTGGACTTCCTTTGGCTGATGGATGGATGGATGGATATAGCTTCTATTCATAAACAGGCGAAACCGTTCATAACATAATTCTCAATCATAATTGTTCAAATGCCAGAATGAATATATGAACTTTTCGTTCCTACTACCCAGGTTTGCGTATTAGGGCGCGCAAATCATTTTACGCTTATAAAAATATGCAACTATCGCAATCAATAGTTCCAGTAGTAATGTAGCCTACTGAGTTTGTTTCGCCGGGTCTTCTCAGGCAGGGCCTTATTAGATCCGGTGGTAACATTAAATCGCTGCGTTTCGTTTTAGTATTAATATTCATGGTCTACTCAGACAATAAACGCAAATACTGTATTTCCTTGAATAACATTTTTTTCTTATAAATTATAAATCCTCAAACAGTTATGAATAATAAACAATAAGTCTATCGTAAACCAAAAAATTATATAAATATATGTCTTAATAGAGAATGAGCCTTTAACCCGCGACAACACATCGAAACAGTACATCAAACTGACGACATCCTATCAACATTGGACGTATCTATCCGCTATCTGATTTCGTTCACAAAAACACTGGATATAAATAACCCACGTCCGCTGCACGTGCCGGCATAATTTATTACTTATGGATACACATAGGAAGTGACGTAGCGGGTCGGAACCAGGGGTTATTAGTCTAGCTATTAACCGTACGGCCAAATGATCATTCAAATTTTTATCGAATTCTACAATATGTTAATGCAATGTTGATAGACAGACTAATATATAGGTATATTTTTATTAGGTTCCTAATATCTAGACGTAGTTCCAATGATTACAAACTAACGGGACATCATTATTCTCTGTGTAATAAAAAAACAAAATATTCTTTATTCAAGAATCTTATAAGATGTTTTCAATTGGTAATTACATTACCTCCGCTGGGGACGTACTATGTAGAAAAATTCAGGCAAGGAACTGTCTCAGCAACACCAGTAATTTCATAGTTTGTTTTTTTTTCTTGTCATGTTAGGTCTGTTTATATTCTTTAAAGGTATAAAATTATGATAAAAAAATACACTCACTGACGATGATGATGTCATAATCATCATTATTACAATACGTGTTGCAAATATGATAAATAAGTAGAAAATCACAGGCATCAGTTACAAGTAATTTATTGCGCTGCATGACGTAAAAAATACATATCGTTGCAGTTTTCTAAAGAAAATTAATCAGTGTAATAAATTCAAAGGAATTTACACTGATTTCGTCATAGTAAATAACAACTATATACTATGAGAGCGGTAAAACTTCTGCAACACTACTAATATGTAAATACATAGATTCTTCCGCCCACTTGTAGCGATTTAAAATATTTCATACTACATAGACCTTTGTGACATATTTTTTGATAGAAACTACAACACGCATAATGCATGTTTATTTCTTCGATCATAGTTCATACCAAGACATCAAGTTATAATTAACGCACTTTCAAAACTATGCATATGTTGCATAACGACATCTACCGGCGAAACATCGAACCACTTCGAAACTATCATCAGTACGTTCGGTATTGCAACACGTAGTGTTATTTATGAACCGCTAGATGTCGTTAGGTTATAATAACGTGTAACTTTTATCGTAATGTTTACATGTGCAAATAGAAAACGTACACAATCAAAATAAATATTGAAGCAATAAACATTATACAGGCATTAATTAATAGAAGGAAGTGTTAATTAACAGAGCATAGATAAGTATCGTTACAATAATAAAGTGAAGGTTGAAACAACGCGTAGAATGTACTACTTTGAACAATAAAAATTTAAATCAAGTTCATCGTGCATAAAACGTTGCACTTGATAATTGAGCTGTGGTTTACAAATTATACAATCTTGATACGACTTTCTTCGGCCTAAAAACCAATCCTGTTCGACGAATGGCTGACCTTGCGAGGTCAATACAACCACGACTCATTTGAATTGCAAGTTATTCGCGCAGTTTCAGATGGCGCCACTGTCTTTAGACGACCACAGAATTATATTTAGTAGAAATTAGTATGTACTGATTTTCGGCATCAGGGAAAATTATTTGTATTGAGGTAACCTTGGTTGTTGGTGAGGAACAAGTTAAAGCAATCGACATAATTATAAGCGCAAATATATGTCGTTTATTTTCTCAAAAATGTGTTTTTTTGCCAATTAGTACTATCAGGAGTACTTTATGGTAAGTAAAGATTTGTTTAAAAAATTAGACAGAAGCCTTTCAGTTGCTTGATCACGTTAACTGTTTTACAATATCTGTAATTAAACTTATTTGAGGTTTCGCACTACAATTCTTAATGCTGCATCCGAAATTCTTCAGGCACTCTTAAATTTCGCAATCATACTTTGAAGTTACATCTCTATTTCATTAGCTAGATTTTACTTCTATCCTTATATATTTTAAAGTGTACACAAATACCTAGTAAGATTACTTCCAAGAAAATTTATCAAAGAAGCTTTAATCAATATTTCAGTCTCTTTGCCGATGAAATTGAATTCTAAAAGAGACGCAACGCGGAACAATTTTAAACGATAGCTTTTAGCTACAATCTGGACCCTCTGATACAATTACGCGAAGATTCAATAAGGAATTGGAGTTATTCAATATACTACGGAATAAAGAAGCACTCGCCGGATGGCAATCTCACTCAACGAATACAAATTACATTATACTATTATAAAAAAATATAAGGAAATGTATTTTCAATAGCCTTTTTTTATTACATAGGTCCGGCAAACGAGCAAACAGGTCACCTGGTGATAAATTATCATTGCTGATTATGCACTCAAAACACATTCATCCATGCATCCATCAGCCAAAGGAAGTCCACTGCTGAACATAGGCCTCCCCCAATGATTTCCACAGTGACTTGTTGGAAGCAGCCTGCATCCAGCGACGTCCCGCGACCTTTACCAGGGCGTCTGACCACCTAGTGGGTGGACGTCCCACGCTGCGCTTTCGGCTTCACTCAAAACACAGCACACTGAATTTTGTTAAGATGGGTTTTCCACCACACTGTACGACAACCGCCATCTAGTCAAGTATACAGTAACGTATAAGATCCCTGGCAATCTCAATCACCTATCGAAACACAACTGTAAAGCTGTTATTTCACCTCGGTTTTCTATGAAACATACGCCGGCTGTAAAACGTGAAGCCGCGGGTTTGATCCCCGCACCGAGACAAAATGTTGGTGAGGCCCACAAGTATTTCTCTCCGGTCTAGGAGTTTATGAGACCGAAAAGCCTCTCGTAGTTCCTGATACCCACGACACAAGACTTATTTGATCTTAATGTGGGGTCAAGACTATGTATGTGACTGTTGGATGTATTTATTTTTTTAATAGCACCATCACAGACCAGCCGACACTCGGTACTCTTTAACGAGCGAGTAAGGCTCTTCAAGTCATCAGTATTATGTAATATAGTAATTAAATTGACGCCACACCATGATTTCTATTCATATTATTATGCGAAGTGCGTCGATGGCCCAAAATGGAGTCATGTCCGGGAGCGAACTTTCATTACTTATCAACATTAAATGTGGGACGTGAGCGAATTAATCATCATATATCTAGATAGATACATGGATATGTAAACTTATGTCCCACTGCTGGGAACAGGTTACTTTTACTAGTAAGAGTTAGGCCTTAGTTCACCACTCTAGTGTCTGGTCTAGAGCGTGTTAGTAGAATCCATAAAGTTACTTTTGAAATTCTAGAGCGAAACTCTTTGGTATCCAAGTTTGATTACGATATTTTTTCATCGATAAATTCAGCATTGATTTCCTACGAACAAAGTGGAAATTCAGGGGATAACCCTTGATAATGTACACTAGACCTTAAATTAAGTCGTAATTTGATAGTTATGAGATACGGGTATTATGCAGGCTATGTCAAATAACCGACCTGTTTAAGACCAAAGTATTTATATATTTGATCGAAGAAAATAAATGTCTCTACATTCTATGCACAAAAGTGAATTTCTATAACCTGTTAATGATGAAGATATCGTTAATCGTTTAAACAATTACGTAGCAATTGCAGTGATGCGTTTGCTAATAGGGTGTGCAGGCGACCTGATATAGATCTCTATGCAACAATTAATGCATATCGGAGACAATTTAATAGACTGTTGATTTTTAGAAGAAAATCTTTACAAAGCTTCTAATATGATGATGTATGTACTGTGTATGTATGTATCACTGAGAGCTGCAGTATGTCCTTAAGCCTATGTCCAGCATGGACTTCCTGCGGCTAAGCCCTTTGGTAATCATCTAGGTGTATCTAAGTAAAATCTCTGTAAAGACACAACAGCTGTGCTATCATACAGATAAGCTGACCAAGTCACCCACATCAGCAGGCAGCACACAGTCGCATTCAAAACGAGAGTCTTATCTCGAGACCCACTTTTCAATGTTTACTTTTAAATTACATGATGTTTTGAACGGTGATTTATTTTGGTAAAGCACTTTTCTAAATGACTTTGTTTCTGTCGGTAAATTGATGGAATGCCTAGTAACCTCTAGACTTGCTTGTTCTACCTGGTGTTTTACTGGATAATACCCAGGGTATACCTTGTTGAATAGTCCTCTCTTTTTTTATTGCATAGGTCCTACAATGAAGCAAACATGTCACCTGATGGTAAGTGATCACTGCCGCCCATGAGCATCTGCAACGCTTGGTTCATATATGTGTTGGTGGCCCTTAAAATCAGGAGCGGAGTGGAAAAGTAAAAGTATGGCAAGAGGAAAGGGATACTGGGCATCCAGCAATCTCACTCACCGAACGAAACGCGACAGCGGTGCTGTCGCTTCACGTCAATTTCCTGCGAGACAGTGGTACAACCCTGGACGAGCCTGCAAATTGAAGACGACTGACAACAGCGTGGCTCTACCACGTAGATAAGAACGATCAAACACTCACACGAACGAACGATCTTAACAAGACCACTGGCTCTCATGTCTTTTAAGACAAAAGACTATAATTCTGCACCTACTATAACACTTATACAAGTGACAAATACATATAATATTTGCAATCCTGGCCAGAAACATAGTCTTTAAATGCGAAATATATAAAGCTGAAAAAAACACGATTACCATTGAAAGTGCAAACAGTAATAAAAACTCAAAGTATTGACATTGAGCGGTAGTGCGCCTACGCGCTCGCCCACGCCCACAGCTGGGTTAATGACGCAGTGGGAACTGGGACGGCAGATAACATGCATTGATTGAATATTGTTTTTTTTTCACCAATAAAATCGCGATAATTATCCTGGTGGCATAGTATTCATCTTCTAAGTAGTTAACGCATTGGCACAGTGATCGTGGTGATCTTTTCAGGTGGTGGCTTGCTTTACAATTTCTCGCCAATCCTCTCTCACTGATACCTTCCTTGTGAATCCATGCACAGGACTGTCAAGTACAGTTTTTATTAATCGACTTCAAAAAAAGGAGATTATCAATTCAATGTGTACAGTGTATGTATGTAATTTTGTCAGAATTGCACGATTATTGGATATGTTGGTCTACGCCAGCTTCTGAACACGTGTCTTATAAGTTGGTTTTCAAAAATTCTTTTTTTTGTCAATCAGCTTCAATATTTTTGGTAAAATGAAAGAACCATCAGAAATGTCTAATTACCAAGGAAACACCTCCAAAGCCACCATGATCGGAACTTATTAGCTGATCGTGTCATGCCTATGGCAGGGACACGCGCAGACAAACTTTCAGCTTTAACAAAATGACCAAAGTGTGGCGACCACAAGCTCTTGCTCCATTCCTTTTAGAAGATTATAATCACACCAGGCTAGGACAAAAAAAGACAAATATACTAACGGTAACCTTTTAGATATAGTCGGTAGGTATCTAAAATACATTAATAACTCCCGACCTTGCGTTTTCAAACCAAACAAGACGGTTTGCGCTCAAAATAGCAGTTTGTCAGATATTACACAGTACACTGCTGTTTCATAAACTCATATGACGTACTTTTTAAAACTGAGAGCTCTCAGATTTATAAAAATCTGTCGCACTTAACAGGATATAAAAAGTAGGAGCATACAATGTATAAATCAGTTAACTCAATATGTGCTTCAGGGGTAAGCAGATGCGACACTAGTGTCATCCGCACTTCGTTAAGCCCCATGCCTATAAGCATAAAATGCAGCCTCAGGTACAGGTATCGGCCTGGAATTTGAACCTAGGACGTTGTGCTTCAAGGTCTACAGTCTACGCACGCAGCCACTAGATCAATGAATCCTTAGATCTAATTAAAATAAAACAGTATTAACATACGATAATGGTTCTCCCCAGCCAACAGCTGTTCCGGCAAAAATTCTCGAAACTACATAAAAATATTCGAAGAAGTACTCTTTGCTCGTACATTTTTAATCGTCCAAGAATTCGTGCAATTGCACAAAGCCGTCGAGTTATTCGGAACAAAGTAATTTTTAGACTGGCAAATGTTATTTCTGATACAGTACTAATTTTATGAAATGTCAACCCCAAGCTAACCACTTTAAACGCCAAACTAATTTAAACTCTATCTCCAACAAAATAAAGCTTAATTTCGAACAATGCTTTCTGAGACATCTTGAAAATAGAAGTAACTAAGGTGAAGTTAGGTGATCGATTATGGACTCTATTCATTTGTGTTTAAGTTGATATTTGTGAGGCACCGGGATAGTGTGGTCAAAATAAAACCGATTGAGTATGTAGGGCAGACGCTTTGGCGCCGTACCAAACATTCGTGAGCAGGATCTTAGTTTTTGAAAGTAATAAATATAGCTATTCGTTAAATGGACACGGGATAATAAAAAACCGGTCAAGTGCGAGTCGGACTCGCGCATCTAGGATTCCGTACCATAGAACTGCAAAATCGCAAATAAATCTTTTTCATCGTAACCAAAATCTATTTAATACTTTTTGATTTTTATTATTTTCGGAATTATTATTAGATATTGCTTCTTGCCTTCATGAGTCTAGGCCTCTGGGAAGTGCCCTTTAGCTTTTCTTGACAGAGAGACGATACACTAAATGATTTTATACGGGTTTCGTTTTTCCTTTTTGTACAGAACCCTAAAAATAACTGGAAGCTTTACAACACTTTTGACATGGCTACGAATACTTTTTAGAACTCTTTGCTTATGAGTCTTCTGATTCGATTTTACACTGCAGTTTATTAATTTTTCAGTTCTTATTTAAACTGAAACGACAGTAACTGCACTGCGCCTGAATGTAAATTCTATGCAGCAGTTAGAGACTAGAGTAACCACAAGCTGAAGACGACTATTATTCGCTCTTACATAGAATTACACTTATCAGCTAAATTGCCAGATACTCAATACCCCTTTTCGCTTCCCATCCTTTTTTTACCACTCCTATCCCAATTTTATGGGCTGGCAACACATCTATCCAAGCGTTATGGATGGAAAAAAAATGATAAAAAAAGCGTTTTGGATGTTCATGGCAGTGATCACTTACCTTCAGGTGACCTGTTTACTCGTCAGCCGGACCTATTGGATAAAAATTGGTTCCCTTAGATTTAAGGAACCCTGATATGTATACTTTTTCCAACGTCCGTGACATCGTAGAGAAACTAATAAAGCTATTTATTGTGTAGTTATCTTCATCCACTGAGTGTTCACATATACATTTTGGAAGCGGACTACCGACTTCCTGCAACCTTTGTCGAATCGTCTGCTCACATTATGGTTGGACGTCCAACGCTGCCTCGCATCATAATTGGACGTCCAATGCTGCCCCGGTCGGGAATTTTCGGCTGTATCAGTCATTATTTATCGGAGTTATGTAGTACCCTTTTAGTGTAGGGCTTATAAGCTGAAGAGCAAGACAAAAACTAAACCAATCTAGACATCCGCGGGGGGCAGTGATCTGGCTTTGCTGGACCCTGGAACAGCAAAGGTCCATGACCGGCCATGACTGCTTACCATCAGACGGGCCACGTGCTCGTTTGAATGCGAAGGCAATAAAAAGTAATATTCTTTGCATGATGCCAGTTAGGTAGCAAGGCTGAAGGACAATCGCTGATGTTGCAGCGACACTATAATAAATAATTATTGATATATGAAATTGTTGATGCAGCTATGACGTCAATCGAAGGCACATGCTAATTTAAATTTGTAAGAATACTTAGGCATTCCATATTCCTACTTCGAAGTGGAATTATTATTCATAGGGTTAATTAATTGTAATTGTCATTTTAATTAAATATAATTTTATAAAATCATTTCGGTTTCTTTTTCGACCCTACGTCTGTGGCAAACGTAATTTGCCCGTAAACAACGGACTGTTTAAAAGAACTAATAAAACCCAAATGTATGTAGGCTGATCACAATGATGAGTTCACGGCAAGCAGGTCAATAATATTTAAAAAGCACAACGTTGGGAGAAAGTGCCGCGGTACTGCGATATTCGTTACTGAATACAAAGCTGTTATCCGACACCAGACAGAGCTGTACTTGGGTATGTCTAACGGGGGGCAATAGGGCCTACATATGTTTACACATGATTCCTGGAGGGGGCAGTCAAAGTTGTCAGTATTGGCACGCTCATATCGCTTAATTTATTCCCATCTCATAATATAATATTGAACGAACGTTTTGCGGACACAAATTAATGAAATCGTAAACTAGATTGGCCACTTGTATAACAACGTAGTTTACAATCCGTAAATCAGATTTGGGTCAGCATGAGGAATCAATTGAAATAAAACGAATTCTTACGGATTTTATCGCGAATTTGATTTAACTCCGTCCTCCGAATGTCGACTTCGTCAGTCCGCCCCGTGACCACGAAAACTGCAAAGTGATCGAAATGTCGGGAAATTAAAAAATGTAAAAATTAAATCAAATTCACGATAAATCCGTAAGTATTCGTTTATTTCAATGTGTAACTTTCGCGTAAATCTAAGAAACCATTATGAGGTATCAATATTCGTCGTAATATCTTTGAATTAAAATGTGACAATAACCAAGTTAAAAATATAATTTAAAGAGGCAATAAATCAAATTAACTATGCAACAGTTGCGTGCTTGAATATTTTTGTATAAATTTTGTAATAGTCGACACAAATCGGGGTCTCCGCGCCAAAATAAACATTGTACAGGCGACCGACATTTCTCGCTCCACTGACTCCGAGCATCACGAGATGACGCCGAAATACTGTGGAAAATGATTTATATAACGCAAAATATATTGCGGTCTCTTGACATTTTATTTATTGATGGCACTACTTCTGAAATCCAATTTCTAACAATAATTTTCTAATCTAAATATCACGGGAAAAACAATTAATTTATTTATATAAGAATATTTTTGCCATTCTTTAATTATTTGGCAATTATTATACAATGGAAATATACATGACAGTCCCATGTAAATTGAACTAAATGCTATTGACCATATTTATGAAAATATATGTTTTTCCACTTACCGTAAAATATCAATGATTATTTGTTTTATACTTTTTGTCTACTTGTAGTTAAAATTCAGAAATAGCTTTTAATCACAAAGCAGCAGCTTGAATCTCATTTATCAACTCTTATCATCAATAACGTCATTCGTAAAATTCTCGTTAATATTTTAGTTCCAAACGACATTACATTAGCCACGACTTGTTTAATCGCAGGAAGTGCGGTTTTGTCTATTGCTATTGTATGATTTAATATGTAATTAACGTTGAGCAAAAACATCATACAATTTTGTTTATTAATGTACGTTCAACAGTTACATTGTCCAGTAATATCAAACAGTATTATATATTGATATACATTTATGTATATTTTATTCTATTATTAAATTGCGTGTGTATAATGTCAGCGCGACTTAACTTCTAAAAATAGATTATAATGGAAAATAAATAATCAAGCTCAATTTAAAACAACAATTTCAAATCGTAATAATACGAGTATTACATATGTATTAATGACGACATCATGTTAATCAATGGAATAGTAAGATGGCTGACATTGTAAATAATTATAATGGTACCGAAAGATTTATTTGTCTTTTATATAAACTTTTACTCTATTTATAGTATTGATAGTTTCAAATATTATAATATCACCATCATTAATTAAATCAGAATCAATAATAAATTATTATTAACACCCACCCTACCCTTGCACTTTCAACAATCCCAACACCGACAGCGAGGTCACGACCCCCTGGCAACTACTCCGGCCCTGCCCTGGTATTCGGTTACTCGGTAACGGTACCCCCCGGGAACAGGAACCCGCTCCGCCGGTGCATTGTCACCTGACTGCATACCTGTTTTAATTATATACTAGATAGATAGTTTGCTTTACTGTTGTGTAGGATCTGTTCTACTGTGGAGTTTTATGAAAAGTGATCTTTATAACTAGATTGAACACCATTGAAATGAAATGAAATTCGTTTATTGGGCACGTAGGCAATGAAATAGCTCTTATGACAAGTCGATTGAATGACCTTCACAAGGTCAGTATTTTTAAAATCTGAAACACAATAGCTAGATATTGGCGACAGATCTCGCTAGTGGACTGTCATCAAATCATTATGCTGGCATTTAATATTTTTTCTTGCTAACTTCTTGTTTTTCTCGTAGCACACGTGTGGAAAACACTCATCAAATAAAAAACAACGTATAACTTTCATGTACTTCCCGTTTGTTTTCTGTAAGACACTAACAAACCGGTTGAGTAGACGCTTTAATACTTTTGCCGAAACAGTTTACATCAGGAATTACTAGCACAATATCTTGTTTATTCCATATCAAAGTCTTCAAGAAAATACTTTTTTAATTTATTACCTTACACTGTTGACAGATTTTTTATGTATAGTGTTATACATAAAGTTGTGCCGTTTGTTTGTCCCATAGAATTATTTGCGCCATAGACTTTCTGCGCGGCATAAAGTGTTGGCTGAGTTTCCATCGCGCAGTGTCCCGCACGCAGTCTCCATTATGTCGTATGCACAGAGCAGTTAATACCCTGGTCAGCAGAGTGCCAGTCTGCAAGGTATTATATGACGAATGATGTTACCTCAGGATAACTTGTCTACAATATTGCGAAGAATGTGAGGAATAAGGCTGTTACTTCTACATTCAATGTTCTTTGTAATTATTTGTGCCGCATTGTATTTGTGTTTATTATTAATTTTAAATAAATAAATACTTGTGTGTAAAATTATTTTAAAGAACTATCAGGCATCCCCAAGAAATCTCACTTCACGTACAGTGATGTTTTATAAAAGAAAACCACCTTACGTCACACTTCCATTAGGCGGTACTACCGTAATGTCCACTTGGTAAATTACGCAAGAGAAACTCGCAATGAAATTAATAACTCGACCTAATTTTACAATTGGCTTCTCATCTTCTCGGTTGCGACTTGCGGCGTAATGAAATGTTATTTCGTAATTTATTACTTTTAATTAAATTAACACCAGTCTACGTACACATGCATAGGCTTAGTAATTTAGAACAGTATTGTACGGAAGGTTAAAAAGGGTTTCGCGGTGTATTTCGTCTTCTAGTGCCGCCAATTAGACTGTACTGTTTGGACGTCCATTTTAGATCCTATGGGCGTCCACGACAAACTTGAAGATGCGCGCGTTGCCGGCCATATTATCACTATAAGTTATTGCCACTACGACGACCCTTTAAGGCGCCCCCTATGATTAGGGGATGGCGCAGTTACAACAACCCCCCTTAATACCAAGTGCTGAAACACCTAGCAGTCATAAGTCTTTTGGCTTTTCTGAAGTATATAACGAGGAGTTATAAATATATTACCAATCTTTGTAGTCTTTACTAGTGCTAGGTCTCTTGTATGTGAGAGGCCGCCTGAATGGGTACCACCGCAATGTATTTCTCCCGCCAAACAGCAGTGTAAATACACTGTTATTCCGGTTTGAAACACATTGTAGCCAGAGTAACTACTGGATATAATGAGACTTAAAACCTTATGTCTCACGATGGAGATCGCAGTGGAATGCCAAGCATTGCATTGTAATTCATGGTGTTGTGGTTTTGCTACTGTCCAAGAGCGACCGTGTTGCTTACCATCAGGCGAATAGCATGCTCGTCTCGCCATTCATGGCAATAAAAAGATACACGTCATATCGATCCTTTTGATAGTTCACAGAGACCTTCTCTAATAGGTTCGATGCGGTCGTATCGCTTACCATCAGGCGAATGGCATGCTCGTCTCGCCATTAATTGCAATAAACAATAATAATAAAAGTCTGAGTATGTAAACGTACAATTTGCAAACACATAAGGTACTTATGGTTGCATCCTCATTTCTCCGCGTCAGGTGATGTTGTTGGGAGGAAGTCTTGTGAACGCAGGAAGCAATTACTGCCTAACTAGCCTTTGATGACGTTATTCGATTTTATTTCGTATGCGATATTCGAGTTAGGTAACTTTGGTAATGGATCGAATCATATTCGCGCTGAGTGGAAGCGCCGTGAAATGTCAATCTGAAATTTAACATAGCAAATTGAGCCTTATATCTTCAGTGTAATGCACATTTTGTGGTGCACCCGTAGAATTGATCATTTCATATTTTACATTGATTTAATAAAATAATTAATTTGCCAATTCATGATATAGACCAGTACTCACTAGCCAAATCATGACATGGCGAAATTTTTAAACTATCAAACTTTCATTTGTAAGTCCAACAAACCTCACAATTAATTAATTAGTAATCAGTACTTACATATTATATCGTAACAAGACTTGAATAATAAATATAAAAATAATAAATACACCCAAGTCCAGTCAAGTCCGCCAACCCGCACTAGGCCAGCGTGGTGGACTATATGGCCTAACCACTCTCAATCGATTCTCTCGATTGTAGAGTAGGCCCGTGCCCAGCAGTGGGACGTATGGGCTGATAAAAAAAATACACCCAACAGTCACATACATACATATAACAAGTGAAAGATATACAACAATTTCTCAGAGCGAGCAACCGCGCAACCACTTGTACGTGCAATCTCTCTATTATACTCCGCGCAGCTCCAATTGGTCAGGAGTAAAGGTTAACCAGGAGACTGGCGAGTGGAATTCACTCTGTGCTCGTGCACCTTACGTTGCATCATAAACATCAGCATGGAGCGTTGACCCGAATTAGGTTTAAGCGATATCTTTAGCTTGCGGTTGTATCATCGAAAAAGTATGCATTATTGACAGCCTCCGTGGCGCAGTTGCTTAGACGCCGGCTGTGAAACGTAAGGCCGCGGGTTCAATCACCGAGATAAATGTTTGTGAGATCCACAAGTATTTGTCTCGAGTGTGGGTGTTTGTGAGACTGAAAAGTTTCTTGTAGTTTCTGAAACCCACGGCACAAGACTTAATTGATTTTAATGTGGGATCAGGCCTATGAATGTGACTGTTCGGTATATATATATTATAATTACTTTTTAGTCTACAGATTTTCCCTCCCAAGCCATAACAGGATGCGAATTTTATATCTTTGCCGGAATCAAATTCCAAACAGAAACTACAGTATGAATTTTCAAACTAAAATACTCACTAAAAATGGTTGTAAAATCTGCCCATCGAACCTAAGGCCCCACAGTTAACAGCCCATACACGCTATCACTTGGCCAATCAGACGACATACTCCCCTCAAGAATACAACCACCAATCGCACAGTAACATTGTATTGTATTGTATTGTATAAGCCCATATACGACCCACTGCAGGGCACGGGCCTACTCTACAATCGAGAGTACGATTGAGAGTGGTTAGGCCATATAGTCCACCACGCTGGCCTAGTGCGGGTTGGCGGACTTACACACCGTAGAATTTTTTTAAAATCGCTACGGTATGCAGGTTTCCTCACGATGTTTTCCTTCACAGTAACATACACGCATATAAATCGAAGTGACAAAACAACATTCGAAATCACAATATTAGAGAAAGGTTTCATTAATCAGACCTTGAATTCAGCATTGTAACTCAGCACACTGACGTCATCATTCCCCACAAATCCCCCTGATTACTGTCTGGTGTTCCCGACTTGGCGAGTCGGCGAGTCCACAAATAGATCGCGCGCTAAGAGCTTACACGAGCGCCCGCTTCTCCCGCGGGAATGGGACGGGGTTGCCAGCCTTGGCAGATTTTCCCTATATTTGGGGACACTTTCAACATTAATTGTCGTTGCGGAAAGCAACTGAATGAGCATCAAGAATAGCGTGAAATGATGGTAATATAAAATCTGACAACACTTACATCAATATTGTATCAAAGTATAAAAATATATGTATTTTACAATTTGTTTAAATACATTCGTATGTGTACATTATAGTCATCATCATCAAGCAAAAAATAACCAAACCGACTGAACAAAGCTGTCGTCCCAAACATTTCTAAAGCGGCATATTAGAAAAATGACAACCAGCAACGTTGACCTTCTCCATTTTTTTTTGTAAAATCTTAAGTATAATTATTAAACATTGTAACATTTAATACAATTGCCACCATCACAAACCTACTAGCACCACTCCACTTAAAATCCAAAATAACTCCTCCAAAATACCACAAAACCCTGCACTTCAAAAAGCTGGTCACACTACACTCCCCAGTATGGCGCGGGGACGCAGGGAGAAGGCGAGGGGGCGGATGCTGCAACGCGCCAAGGTTGCGCAACCCGACCTTGACCTTGCCGAGAGCGCAGAATCCCCCGGATCAACTCGCGATACGCAGAACCATTACGTACGATTGTGAATGGGAGTATTATTTGGGATATGAGCTTGATTTATGAAACGGATGGTTTATTTTTATTTTTGGTGCATGTTTTATTGTAACAATAGGTGTATTTGACAATGGATTTCAATAAATACACCTAGCTGTCACATACATAGTCCTGATCCCACACTAATATCGAGTCTTGTGTCGTGGGTATCGCAAACGAGAGACTTTTAGGTCTCACAAACACCCAGACTCGAATCAAATACCTGTGGATCACACAAATATTTTTCCCAGTGCAGGAGTTTTTTAAATTTAGCAGTGAATTTCGCGTAATTTCGCGGAGAAATTACCCATTTGGTGTTACATTTCCCTTATAAATCAGATCAATTCTAATTACTTTTTCGATACAGTAAAAAGTACAGTTATGTATGTAAGCTGAACTTAATATTTTTTATCTAATCATTGTTATTAAACTTGCATGTTTCATCTGATGTTTCGGGGCAACGAGCGCTGTGCAGATAATTGATTAACAATATTGTAATACGTTCTGAGTTCTATACCTGTTGTTCATGGTTAGGTCACATGTGTATTGATATCAAACGATGCGTTACATGTGGCAAGGTTACATGGTATACCTACCTATACATACTCGTATTTTATTAAGTAGATTTGTGATACAGTACACTACCTCAACTCTGTGGAAAAGAAATGCTTCCGATTCATAATCCCTAGAATAATTGTATTGCATTAACATTAAAGCTACATTGAAAGAACCTGTTAAAAAATTATTCTTAAAATCCTAGGATCAAATCTTTTCACCTTCTATTCGAGGTTAGCTGATGACTATCGTATAGATTCCTCGGAATCTAGTTTAGTCATCGGCTGTCGATTTTGATATGCACCATATTAATAACCAAATTGACTGTGTAACCTCTAGTTTTAAGAAATTATTTATATGGAAGTGCAAAAAAAATATTGTATTAAAAAAGTAATGTTAATTTATAAACTACACTGAAATTGAGTTCCAATCTAGGGCAGTTAATTTATTCGCTTCCATTTAACCCGATTTTACGCTATTGTCGTTTTAATTTTATTTCCACGTAATCGTCTTTACAGTTTA
Organism: Theretra japonica; assembly: GCA_033459515.1. Classification (NCBI taxonomy): domain Eukaryota; kingdom Metazoa; phylum Arthropoda; class Insecta; order Lepidoptera; family Sphingidae; genus Theretra; species Theretra japonica. The sequence continues at coordinate 2,093,213 of CM065942.1, forward strand.
ATTATCAGAAGTCACAATTCGAAGTAAACTGTCGACAGTTAACTATCGTTAAAGAATAGCGTTTAGAGGTTCAGGATGTTTTTATTCTTTGTAATTTACATCTCCCATATATAACAAAGAAATTGAATTAATTTTCTTATGATTTATGAAGTATTTGTTATTGTACAAAAATACATCACACATAGTCTCTTCACTTATGTTGGCTCATATTTATTTTTTTCTTTACGAGTTACTTAGGAAATAATATTTCTCTCCTTTTTTGGCAAGCCGTGTCAATCAGCCTTCTAGAAAGATTTTCTACATCTCATTTACGTCTGAACTATGTACGTGTTTGTGTAGAAAATGTTATAGTCTTCTTTTTTTCGTAATTCACAAACCAGTCTCTTGGACACATGTTCTTTTCAAATAGGTCTTGATTATGAATATTGTATAAATAAATACACCCAACAGTCACATACATAGTCCTGACCACACTTGTGGGCCAAATACTTGTGGGCCTCACAAAAATTCGTGTCTGCGGGCATCGAACCCGCAGCCTCCCGTTTCACAGCCGGCGTCCAACCAACTGCGCCACGGAGGCTGTTAAATATATATGATGGAGCTTTGTATATAGGAGGAAGCCTTCATCCAGCAGTGGAGATCTATAAGCTGATAATGATGAAGATGGTGTATAAAATGTTATTAAGCATTTCACCATAGAGCACAGAGAATACATTGCTGGTACATGGCTTTGTGAAACGTTTCGCTAATTAGCGCGATAACGCAACCTGCTGCAGGGTTAATGCTCGGCTGTAGGCGCGGGGGCTATGCTGACAGCGATTAGCGATATAATAAACTGTATTGTAATGTATCAGCCCAGATACGTCCCACTGCAGGGCACGAGTCTCCTCTACAATCGAGAATACGATTGAGAGGGATTAGGCTATATAGTCTACCACATTGGCCTAGTGTGGGTTGGCGGACTTTTATTTATTTATTATTTATTTATTTATTCTTAACTGCACACAGAAAGGAAAAACATACAAAAAAATAATAAAATTAAGAAAAAAGTACAGATGGCGGTCTTATCGCTCTAGGCGATTTCTTACAGACAACCTTTGGATGGACCTTTACATAGCATACAAATTTATACAAATCGCTATGGAATGCAGGTTTCCTCACGATGTTTTCCTTCGCCGGTATAGTGCGTGGTGATTGATTATCAATACATAAATGACTTCCCAAAAGTCAGATATGTGCCCTGGGGATTTGAACCCACGAACACCGTGAAAATGTTGGCAGCCGCGTCTGGTTCGTTTAGCAACAGGTAATCACGCACTCGCACGCAGAATATAATAAAAAAGAAGAAAAAAGACGGGTAGGGTTATACAGAAGCTCTGGAGTGATGAGTTTGTGATCGAGCATTTAGAGGTATTCTATAAGATAGATGATAGTGATGGTAAATGACATTGCTGGGAAACACGTGCAATTGCGTGTTATACATACACGTTATGCGCTAAAATAACATATTACGAGCCCCTCGCGCAAGCAAATCGCGTAGGAAATTAATAATTTACAAACAAAACATCGGGGCGGCGCAGTGACTTTGCCATGCCAATATAAAAGTTCAATTTATCAAATTCAATAAACTGAAAATTCAACAATTGGACTAAGGTAAACTAAGGTTCTCGACCCAAAAAGTAGCGTGTATGAGAGATTCTTCTAATAAGTATGAATGGAGACTTCTGAAACACACAGACTATCGCTTACGTGCCCGCTCTATCTCACAGTAAGCCCCTATCTCGGCGTGTAGATAACAAAGCCGTGCCAACATTCTAAGCCGCTAGCTGCCTCGGAACTGTAAGGTCGTTACACCCGCATCTAATAGTACGGTAGGTTCCCATAGTTTTAGCTAATGTAATTAGTTCAGAACCGTGCCGTTGCGACTAATGGACACTCTAAAAAGTATTGCTGTAAAGAATTAGAAAATTGTGCTCTAGACTAAAATCTAGATTTTGTAATGCATATAAACCATGGATGGTTGCCGAAAAAAATGTTTGAAGGTCATGAACGTATTTTAAAACACCAAATTTCGCCACAAATAACCATTAATTTCATTAATTAAGCTGCATTAATGAAATGAGCTGAAGGAGCTGTATTTATAAGAATACACCGCATCCAATGGTAATTTGTCTATTGTCCAAATAGAGCATCAGCAGAATTGAGACAGAATTTGTAAAAATAATGACTGTAAAATCGCTAACCGCTTGCAATACAACCACACGCGTACGTCCGGATAACACAAAACCACCGCCGGCGCACGAGGAAGCCGACGGCGGGTAAGGTCGACGCACTAATTTCTACTACAATTTTATATGAGGCTCTTTGTTCAGCTTACAAAACATTGCAATACCACTGTATTAGCTAGACTTGGGCTTAAATATATCCCCTTGGTTTTTAACCAAGGGGATATATTTAAGAGAAATTTAATAACAACTATAGATTGTTTTGATGTCATTGTATTTAAATTGTATCAGTGTCTTAAGAAACCAAAAGAATCATTGCTAAATATACTCAAGGTGTTAATACATCATCTATCATCATCACCATCTCTTACTATCCTAGTATTTTGGTATTAACTGTCAGGCCTTTGATCTCATAAATGTCCCTTGCTTGCTTGTCCAATTTAGTACCCAAAAAAATCATTGAAGTTCTGCCTCCCTGCGTTTTTAATCTGCTTATCAGATTACACCACGTAAGCCCCCAGATCACCAAATATCCGTGTCAACGACACACCAGGAAGCGGGCGGGTAAGGTCATCACACTCTTTACCATTTAGCACCTCTGACTCATTTGAAACAATACAATAATCGTGCCAACTCAGCTGTAATTGCACTTTGTAATCCATGTTGAGAGGTAAACAACTCGGTCAGTGATGGGGATCTCCCTGCCCTTAATTAAGTTAATCAGTATGGCTCGAATAGGGTCGGAAGCTCTTGGGTTATTGATGAAATGGATCACTAAAATAATGCCTAAAGAAATTTCAAATTTTAGTTGAAATAGTATTAAAACTACATTTTCTTCTTGTTATTAAAATAAATTGTTAAAATTAGTTAGTATGCAAAATTATCGCAACATAGGTTCTGGGCACATACCCTAGCAATTTTTATAGGTATCGGTGTGTTCACAATTGACAAATAATTTTGTTGTAGATCAAATAAGTACATTGCATAATTTCATACATAACATGAGATCACTTTGTCTGATAAATAAAAAAGGCATGTTTACCTTTATCAAAAACGCACACATCCAACTCAACCCTCACACATTTCCCAAAATACAACACGTGAAACGCATTGAGTTATTTATGTAAGCGTTATAAAACGACCTTGCGTACGATATGTCTGAACACCGACACACTTTCAAAACCAAGTTTACCATAGTTCACACAGACAGCGACTGACCATGCTAAATTAAACACATACGTGGCGAGAATTTAATTATGGCATTTTCACCTTTCTTGTTATATTACTTTTGAGTATGGATGCGATTTAGATATGTTTTTTTCCATTATCCACATTTATTGTAACGCCTCACTACACCAAGTTCAGCAGATGGAAGTCCAGTGTTGAATATAGACTGCTCAAAGGCTAAGCACGAAGCTGTTGTAAACGGCGTGTACTCGTATCATGCTTCATAAGATATTTATTTATCAAATTGACTGTCCAAAGCCCCTCGTGAGATCATTTTTTTCCTGTGACTTGGAAGACTAAAAAGCTTTATCTCGAAATGGTCAATTTTTTTATTGCAAAAATAGCGAAACGCCTGATGGTAAGCGATACGACCACTCATGGACAGTAGCAAAACCGAACAACACCACGAATTACAAAGCAATGTTTGACATTCCGCTGCGCTCGCCATCCTGAGACATATGATGTTAAGTCTCATTAACTCCAGTAGTTACTCTGGCTACAATGTCCTTCAAACCGAAACACAACAGCGCATTTACACTGCTCATTGAGGGGAGAAATAGACATTGAAGTAGTACCTACCCAGGCCTCTCACATATGAGAGACCTACCACCAGTGATAACCATTAAACGCAGATTGGATACAAGACCACAAATCAAATAATTCTGCAACATTATCAAAACAAAGTCAAAATGTGTGCGGAGTGAGTCTATGCGAAATCTCTTAAGGAATAAGTATATGCTCAACCCTATGAATATGGGAGTATTTCAGGGCATCCTGGCGGCACCTATGTGTGATGCTGCCAGGACTCTGTTTGAAAATATAAATTGTATTTTAGTTAATAAGGTGGATTAAGTTAGTAGATAAGGAGAATGTTTGCTTAAATGGGGCCGGCAAAGTCACATAGTGACTAAGGCCCATAAAAATAAAGATTTAAAAAAAAAGTCAAATTGCAGCAACTCTATTCAGATGTACAAAAGGGACAGGCAGTAGAACTTTACCTTACAGTGAAACATACATCAGATAGAGCCATGTGATGTTTTACAAGCCAGCACATGGTGCTAGATGTATCAAATTTGCATGTACATGTAAATTGTTACGTCACACTACGAAGTAAAACTACGCGAGATGACAAATACGCCATTGTGTGTTTTACTTACGAGTATTTAACATCCATAAACTCACGCCTTTTTCCAGAAGGTGTGACAGCGGTGCTACCAGGACACCCACGCTTCGCGTTGTGTGTTCAGTCCTACGATGTGATGATGCGAGCCTATCACCGTATCGGGCACGAATTCCTGACTCTGGGCTAACGAATTGACAAATCTAATAACACTGCCCGACCCAGGATGCGAACCTGAAACCTCAGCATTGTAACGTAGTACAACTGCGCCACCGACGCAGTCAGGAGTGTTTAATGATTGTATAAACCTCATTATAGAAGGAGAAGTCATGGAAACTAGTAATTGGATTTATAGTGAAGTTAGTCTTGCTATTGTAATAACAGAAACAAAAGATGGATAATAAGTACTATTGACAAAATATTCATATTCGCTCGGATAGGGACTAGAGTACACAATAATGGAAAACCTGTCATAATCTACAATAGTACCAGCTGAATAGATTCCAAGTAAAATGAGGAAACGAGTAAAGATCTAACTGATGATGAGATGCAAAATATTAAAGGTTTTAATAAAGATGCATTTTAGATATACAAATAACTATCATAAGCGCATGAAAACGTAATTAAGTCAGGCATTCGAGGCTTTTCCAATACCAAGTAATTTGAATGCTAATCGAACAATAATTAGGGCCTTGACTGCATCGCATTGAACCCGCGACCGGTTTGCGCTTGCCCACTTACTTGATCATCAGCTAACTGTATATTATATTAAACCATTATTTACTAGACAAAGTAATAAAATAATATTACACTTCGAGAAATAACTAACAAGCTTGGTAGGCTGTGGGTGGTATTAGTCGTAATTCTACTAAGCTCTTTGTGGCGTTAAAATTGTGAATTTATTCATGTATCTTCAATCTTTCGATAAAAGTAAAACCGTCAAAGAAATAACAATAAGATATTGTTATAAATACTACAGTCAGTTTTAAGTATTGTATTTTATCTTACAAATATTTTAGCGCTGAAACATCAATGAGTAAAATCTTGTTTTGACTTTATTCCACGCATACTGCAGATAATATATTGATCTATAATAATTTAATGATTCGATAATATATTGATTTGACAGCCTCCGTGGCGCAGTTGGTTAAACGCCGGTTGTGAAACGAGAGGACGCGGGTTCGATCGCCGCAATGAGACAAATGTTTGTGTGAGCGTCAAGTATTTGTTTCGGGTCTGGGTGTTTCTGAGACCGAAAAGTCTCTCCTAGTTCCTGCTACTCGCAATACAAGATTTGATCTTAGTGGGGTCAGGACTATGTATATGACTGTTGGGTGTATTTATTTATTTATTGATCTATAATTTCAACATAACCAAGTATTGATACTTCTAAACAAGTGATACAAAGAGCATCGCCCGGCCAGAGAATGGAACCAGGTCCTCGTGATTAGCAGTCCATCTGCGCTGCTAGTGAACTTGTAGGGCAACAGCGTCACTACGAAAGTGTGATACTTTGAACTAATGTAGGCTGTAGTGTGTTAAGAGTTTTATCCATTTTACATTAAACGGGTATATCAAGACTGCTACCGAAAACGAAGCCAGGTGGTAGTTTGAGTGACTACAGACACGATGCAACAAAAATGTTGCAAAAAACGCGACGATTTTTATTTGTAATGTTTTAAATGTCATTGTTTTTGGGTGGTACATCCATCGTTTTTGCTAAAATTATCATTTAAAGCCGTGCATACTATGGCGTCTTTAAAAATAAAAGCATGTACATTATTATTTTAAGGCAAATGTATGTATTTACCACCCAAATACAATGATAGGAAAAAAAATACAAAAAAACAGGTACGTTGTGTCTAAAGTCCCTAAAACTACCACCTAGCTTCGTTTTCGGTAGCAGTCTTCTATTGGTAATATAGATAATGTTAGGATATTAGCATCCGCCTGAACAGCCAGTACTTTACACAACGGTTTAAAATCTGCTGTGGCGACCAACATAATTCGAAATGCAGTTAAATCCAAACGCAATAACCGCCAGCGTAAGAAAATTCTTTCTTTTTTTTTATTGCAATGAATGGCGAGACAAGCATGCCATTCGCAGCAAAACCAAACAACACCATGAATAACAAAGCAATGCTTGACATTCCATTGCGCTCGCCATCCTGAGACATAAGATTTTAAGTCTCATTATGTCCAGTAATTAATCTGGCTACAATATCCTTCAAACCGGAACACAACAGTGCTTGAATACTGCTGTTTTGCGGGAGAAATAGACATTGCGGTGGCACCTACTCAGGCGGTCTCTCACTTATGAGGAACCTACCACCAGTGGGTTCTATTTCTCTCTCTCTGTTTCTTTAACAGAAATAGCAAAGTATAAGTAAAAATAATCTACAGTCGTACTCCAATTCCTGATTCCGCTGAAAAAGCAGTCTTGTATTATGTTTAGTACCTGGATGACCGAGCTTTGCTCGGTATTTTTTTTTTTTACAAATTGTGTTTTTTGGAAATTATCGTTATTTTCATTAGCTACACATTGGGCCGTTTCCAAGATCGTTTAGGCATTTTTAAGTGAACACGTGCATTAAGAAGACACAAATAATTTAAATAAACAATTGATTTTCTTAATCTAACCTCAAAGCAAACACTCATTGACTTCGTGTTACCTAACAACGCTATCTGCTGGAATAACTTTATTGCTCACCAAAAATAGTATTATTATTCGCCAATAGATGTCAGGAAGAGTAATATTTTTCAGTTTAAAAACGATCGATAAAACACGAATAAAATGTCATTTTTTAAAATAACTTTATTGCTCACAAAAAGTAGTATTATTATTCGCCAATAGATGTCAGGAAGAGTCATATTTTTCAGTTTAAAAACGATCGATAAAACACGAATAAAATGTCATTTTTTAAAATAACTTTATTGCTCACAAAAAATAGTATTATTATTCGCCAATAGATGTCAGGAAGAGTCATATTTTTCAGTTTAAAAACGATCGATAAAACACGAATAAAATGACATTTTCTAAAAATGATTTCTAGCTAGATCGATTTATCGCCCCCAAAACCCCCTATATACAAAATTTCATGAAAATCGTTGGAGCCGATTCCGAGATTCCAATTATATATATATATATATATATATATATATATACAAGAATTGCTCATTTAAAGATATAAGATTAGCAACTAGGACAAATTTTAAATCCTACAACACATGACCCAAAAAAAATATTCAAACATTTGACTCGAAAATATAATCATACCCATTTTCAACGCAATTACATGTTATTACACTTATTAAACCAGTATTGACGATATGTAAGTCACCTTGCGAAGAAAAAGGATGTGAAGGATAATTGAATAATGTACTACTGAGTTACTGTATGTGATTGTTGCGCCCGCCGCGAGCGAACGCTTTGTCCTCGGAACGGCGACGCGCCGCTCTCCGCTTACATCTTCGCATTTATGTAACGAAAATGCTGGAATTGTGTTAAAATACTTTCCAATAACTGGCGAGTAGGACCTTGCCGATGCTCTCAATTGATTCTGGTTATTTTTAACGAGGCAATATAAATATGATTGTAATAATAGTTTAGTAACCAACTGATATGAGAAGACTTAACAACTTATCCATTTTTTTAATACTGCATGTATTTTGACAAGTATGATTGTGATTTGTAATAGTACTTTATAAAAAGGCCTATCGTTGGTCTAGTTAGTAGTTTTATTGTATAATTTTGACTTTACACTTTGAAAAAAAAAAAGTGTCTGTCAAAACAGTTAAAAAAGTAAACTTAGATTAAAAGTATTAGTACTCAGTAATGTCGGGAGACCCTTAAAAAAGATCTGACCTGAGCAAAGAAGAATACATGGAGAGATTGATGAAAGAGGATTTAGCGTGAGTTTCTCACAGATTTAAATTAATGTGTTACCTAAAATAACGTCTAATAATATCGACGGTGGAATGTAAAAAGTTACCAAGCGACACTAGGGGCCAAAATGAGTTTTTTATATATTCGGAATCAGCGAATTTTTCTCTATCGATTAGTCCTAGTCCCATGTCTCTACGAGCACTTTTGATGTCGCTTAGGAACTCCGTAACAACGGGTATTTTTCCTGTTTTTGGCAACCAAGTGACAACATTTTGACACGTTTTAAAAAAGTAGGTATTTGGTAATATCTACTTGTTTTTTATTTTCATTTGGTAATTTTAACCTTTACCCGATTTTAATTTATACTACAGTAAGTAATTTCTGCCTTTCCACTGTTGGAATCAATTATGTACTTCGGAAGTTTTACCTGGAATACATTTATTTTTGTATGGTATTACGGACTCTTTTACAAATCTTAAAAATATTTTATCTGTATTTAGGTAATTTTTAACAAACTGTAATCATAAAAAAAATTCGATATAGTAACTTTTACTCGCCGAAAATAAGATAATAAGTAACGCTTGGTAACTTTTTACCTGCCGTTTTATTTATAAATTGTGTTACTTGGATACTTATTACTGAAATAGTTATTAATTTTTACATGTGGTTATCCCAAACAAACACTTGACGCGTTGTCGCTCGTCCTCGCTTTGAATCATACTAAGTATGGTGGATGGTAACGGTTTTATAGATACATACATACATAAACACACGCCTTTTTCCCAGAAGGGGTAGGCAGAGGTGTTAACAGAACACACGTTTCGCCTTATATATTCCGTCCCACGATGTGATAGGGGGCGAGCCTATCGCCATATCGGGCACAAATTCCTGACTCCGGGCTGATAATGAATAGAAAAATCCAATATCACTTTGCCCGACACGGGATTCGAACCCGAGACCTCAGCTTTGCAATCATACCGTAGTACCACTACGCCACCGAGGCAGTCGAGGTTTTATAGATAGAAGACCAAATAGGTTGTTTTTATATTAATACTGATTCTTTAGCAAAAGTTGATTACTTATATAATAAACGAATTTATAAAACAAATAAAAACCGTCTTTCTATTTTTCAAAGACATACCTACCTATTTCAAATTTATACTTGATAGAGTTTTTTTTTCAAGATTTTAATCTTGAAAAAAAAAACCTACTAAAAACCTACTAAAACTAAAGTTTCACTTCAGTTATTTTCGATTGCAGCAAAACTATACTGAGCAAATTTACTTACTAAATCTAAAAATTTTGAGTTCTAGATCAAATTTATTTGGTGGTAGGTTAATTACTACTTACATTAACATAATTTGATTTGTTGTGTAGTAAACATTGCTTGGTATAAAACCACAATTTTATGAAAGTTAGACATCTTTGCTTGTTCAACTAAAAAAATAATTCTACGCTTGTCCCCTTTTGCTTGGAATCTATTGAAAATTAAAAAAAATTTAGATATCTTTACCAGCTTCAAAGTTAAAATTTTTGTCGGTTGGTAACTTTTACCTGCTTCTAATTTCAAGTAAAATTGTAACCAAACGCCACTTCCTTGCAAAATATACAGAAATACTTTTTTTTGATAAAGCCAATTTATAAAGGCATTAAAATACTTTTAAAATCCGTTGGATTTTGTCAGATATCTCTAATAGCCAATTTTATACGATTTTTTTAAAGAAAAAATTAATCTTTAAACGCTCTGCTGTAAACTTAACAAAATGGCGCTTGGTAACTTTTTACATTCCACCGTCGATATGTATGTATCTGGTAAAGATCGCGGGACGTTGCTGCATGCAGGCTGCCTCTAACAGGTCACTGTGGAAATCATTAGGAGAGGCCTATGTTCAGCAGTGGACTTCCTTTGGCTGATGGATGGATGGATGGATGAATATGTAATACGAATGCTTTGCTTTTATAACTCACAATTCTATATACAAGAGTAAGTAAATAAGTAAATATCCAACAGCCATGGTCTCGACAAAGGTCGTCGAGACAAACAGTGATAACTATCCACGCGACGCAACATGTGCTAATGTAGATAATGAATACACGTGAACGTTTGCTCCTACAATAAAGATGCAAATGATGTTGTATTTGTACTTTGCTTATTTATTTCTAAATTTAGAGATGTAAAGGATTGATCTGCAATAAATTAAGTTTCCAAGGCATTGCAACCATGTGACAATCCCGACGGTTGCTTAAAATGCTCGAATGAACCGCAGTAATACAACTGCCAATTATGAATGTAGTATTGTGAGATAGAGCTAGAAGGAATGAGAAGCTGATAAGTCAAGAATTAATCTCGATAGTTGAGGCTGGTAAAAGTTGAATCCTCCACCAAGCGACAGCTCAATTCATTTTCACACTCCACACAATTCTACCCTGGTATATATACGAGTATAACCCACATTTAAAATTAATTTCTTCCACTACTTATACTAATACTAACTACTAACGACCTTATTCATAGACAGTTTTAAAACCTATTTTAGTTATAGTTATCGAGTGTTTTTTAAAACCTATTTTAGTCATCGAGTGTTGTGTCCTTTTCGAACGACAATTGAATTCAGTTTGAACGAAGAAGTCTATGAATAATGCCGTAGTATTTTGCCACCATCTATGATAACTAACACACACAACTAAAAATGATGTCTTCAGCTAGTACAAGTTAACCTCGCCACTCTGTGCTCGCTCGCAGTTCTAATTAAATTACATCAAACCATTTAATAATAAATCAAAATTAATTACATGGTAAGTAAGTATCACACACGTGCTTCGGAACGTGTCTAGAACATCAGACGCGCGTCACGGCAGACGAGGCAGCGACATGAAACGCCCATGTTTACATACCACACAGCACACTGTTCGACCGTATTTATATCAGCTGTGCAATGCTGGGCGTATCTTACGCGTTTCTTGAAAATGTTATGATATTGTGTCCATAAAGAATCATACATTTAGATTCAGTCACTTTTTTCCCTACCACCCGGTTCACAGGACTGTTTTCGCCACAGAAGAACTGGTAAGAAACTCAAGCGTTGCTCTTTTCAAAACAAGTTTACAATACAGTGATTGTACAGAAGTCGCAGTTTAGTAAAACTCAGAGCAGTTCATAATTTGATTAATCCTGTTAATACTAATAATATTTGATTATAGTATAGTATTTTAATACTAGCAATAAATTGTAAAAAGACTGACTAAAGGATCTTTAATATTAACACAAAATTTTAGCAGACTGACCAATGCATCTTGTTTAATACTGGCACAAATGTCATGGTAGGTGCAGTGGAATACCAATAAAACGTCTCCACGGGAAGATGGTCTGCCTCTCACCAATCGACACAATTATGCCGGCTTGGTCAAAACTGGCTGAAATCGGAAAGCTACAAACGTCCGTGAATCACTATGATGGAGTTTCCATCATCGTATCACTATTCGGGCAAATAAAGATATCTTACCACGGACTATTGGCTATATCTTGAGCCTTGATTGACATGTGCTTATTTCGTCTATAAAAAAAAAAAACAATTTAACCGGCCTGCCTCGGTGGCGTAGTGGTACTACGGTATGATTGCAAAGCTGAGGTCTCGGGTTCGAATCCCGGGTCGGGCAAAGTGAAATTGGTTTTTTCAATTCATTATCAGCCCGAAGTCAGGAATTTGTGCCCGATATGGCGATAGGCTCGCCCCCTATCACATCGTGGGACGGAATATACAAGGCGAAACGTGGGTACTCTGTCAGCACCTCTGCCTACCCCTTCTGGGAAAAAGGCGTGTGTTTATGTATGTATATAAATAGTATGCCTTGCTCACACTCACGGTATACGACTAATGACGTCAAATCAACAACGAATTGATAATTTAATACTAGTGAATATGCCTTCGGATATAGCTACCGAAACCGCAATGGTGGAAAACCCACCATAGTAAAAGACGCGACACACTTGCGTAATGGAATCACTCAGCATACAGTTGCCAGCAGACCGGCATAATTGTTCCCTCCGATAGTAAATCTTTTACATACCATAGAAATTTATACAAATCGCATTGGTATGCAGGTTTCCTCAGGATGTTTTCTTTTACCGTTATAATGCGTGGTGATTGACTATCAATACACACATGACTCCGAAAAGTCAGGTGTGCCCTGGGGTTTGAGCCCGCGACCACCGTGAACATGTAGGCAGCCGCGTCTGGTCCGTTACCAACAGGCCACCACGCACTTCAGCCTTATACCGTGTCAATAAAAAAATACACCTGATAATCCAACAAATTTTAAATATATTCTGTTACTATTTATCAAAAAGGTAACGCATAAAAACAGAAGTTGTCCAAACTTTGTGGCTCATAACGTAAACAGTAAGGTTGTGACGAGATATCAAACAGACGCGCTGTCAGACATAAAACGTTTTGTTTACGCTGTCGTGTTTACTTTACAAGTTTACGTTTCGTTGCGTCTACCTGACCTAACCTAATTTAGTTTTACGTCATCTTATGTTAAAGTAAAATTATTTTTGGGCATCAGAAAATATGGGATAAAGTATGTCTTAGTTCCAGTTAGAAACACTTCTTTTTGTTGTGGAGATAGATTAAATTAAATGAATTGCAGTTTTTTAATTCTCTTATTAACCTAGTTGCAGAATCCACAGTAATAAGACTCCATTATGAAACAATTGTTTTTTAATTATCAGTCATTAACTTTTTTATCATCCGAAAGTCAATCTGATAATTTGATTGTAAAATTAAAAGACGAATCACTTCTATCTAATATATATAAATCTCGTGTCACAATGTTTGTCCTCAATGGACTCCTAAACTACTTAACCGATTATAATAAAATTTGCACATCATGTGCAGTTCGATCCAACTTGAGAGATAGCATAGTTTAAATCTCAAATTATAGTCGCAATTTTAATTTATTGCTAATTATTTGTCTGTTATTATTTGACAGTCACAATCATCTGTTAACTCCAAATGATTCTAACAGATGTCGATACCTTTCGACTGGGTTGAGTAAGTAATCAATAGATGGCGCTGCTATGGTAAATCTACGAACGTGTCATATAAGCTACATTTTAACAGTATAATTACCACGTGTTGTTGACGCTATAAAATTAATTAAATTTATTTTAAAGTTTTAGCAGGAATTTTGCAAAGTATTTGTGTTTGCGTATTTTTTTAATTATATTCGTCGTAGTTTCGTGTTTATATAAGGCCTATCTACAAAATAAAAGCAATTCCAAAAAATTGTCAACATGCCTATTTAGGCATTAAGGGATGAAATGGGATAAAGTGGGACGAACGCGATGAGACCGGTAGATGGGAAATAATGGGACGGGATGTAACAGAAAGAAAAGGAGCCAGATGAGATGGGATGGGATACGATAGGAAAAGGGATAGTAGGTACTTAGGTTGAGTTCAGGAGTACAAAAGTTTGAACGGGAATAAGATATTTCTGGTGTGGAGTGGAGTCTAAACATCTTAGCACCCAGGCGAAGCTGGGCCGGGCCGCTAGTATACTTTAAATTATAGTCAAGTGTTTGTGAAATATTATGAGAAAATAGATTAAAGCCTATTAGAAAATCAATAGTTGTCACAAATCTCTGCTATATTGGAAAATTATTTATGTAATTAATGATAAAAAAACTTATAAAATTCCATGATGTACCAAAACGCATTAAACTAGACATAAGATCAATAGATAAAAGCGCGAGAACTTCTCGAAATTTGGAGAAATCCGGCACCAACATAAAATAGAAAACATAAAATTATCATCAGTACAATCTAAATAATTTCAAACTAGATTTAGCAACAAGCGGCATGTAGAAACACTTGCAATTTAAGTTTTTGCGAACATTATCGCTTCACTTGCATTACAATATAATGGTGAGTCGTAAACAATCGCAATACATACATTAACATATGAAGAAACCTACACTACTCAACTAGTATGAAATGGAGATTTCATACTTTTACTCTGCGTCGATAATTACTATGATGAAGTACCTAACTACAATGCAAATAATAGGTAGTGGATCGTAAAATAGCAAGAGCTAATTCAGTATTTACTATTATACCTACGTCAGCATACTGACTAAAACCCCCTCGATTACCGTCACACGCATAGTGATCGGCACGAACATCCCAGGGCGAAAAGCGATTTACGTCCGCCGCGCAAAACCGTAGCTGGTTCTTCCATTATAGGGGGCTCGGATGACCCCCATTTACGACTATTTTTGAAAGCCCTTTTAGGTGTTATGGGCATCTGCCATAGACCTGGTTGAAACCAGATATAAACTTAAATGGACCTGAACCGTGGTACACTGAGTAGTGAGTACAACAATCACTACGAGGGAATTTCACCATCTTGTCCATCCTACCACTAGCTTTTGGATACTTAACTTTGTGTTCTCTGAAGCAGAAATATTCCTAAAGAATTTTATAATCACCCAATTGGCTAACGGGATAAGTCTTTAAGCCTTAAGTTCTTTCTTTCTTTTTTTTCGGTTATGCCTCGACAAGCGTAGTGTAGAACACCCTCCAACCAAGTGGAGCGACGATACTGGTAGCTGGAAACGGTTGGAGACGATGGGCTTGGTCGTCAACCGAGCCCAGTGGCGTGCCATAGGAGAGGCCTATATCTAACAGTGAACGCAGAAGGGCTGATGATGATGATAATGTCATTAATAAACTAATTTTTTTATCCATCTTGCCACTTGTTTAATCAGAACATTACACATCACATTAAAGGCGACTTAATGCGGCTGAAGAATAAACAATAACTGTAACAAGACAATATCTCAAACATTACCGGAACTGGTGCAATAACTACAAGATGTAAACCACATTCTTAAAGCAGCTGAGGCAGTTTACCAAACAAATGTACACATTTAGAATCGTGACTCGCAAGATGCAATTTGAAGGTCGCTGTTTTTTCACGGTATCCATATATGATATACGAGTAAGCTGACGACCAATCGGCAGTTGCTAAGATTCGTTTTTGCACTACTGCGGAAGTTAAGATAATCTTGCTTGGTTTAGATGTTTGCACATAAATATTTGTGTTTGGGCATTTACGATACTGATTTCTTAGTAGGGTAAAAGCAAAGTAATATATACGAAAATACTATGAAATCTAACAACATAAAATGCACTTCCAAGCCATACGTTATGTAAAGGTCAACTAGATTTGGCATTACATATTGTACACCACTCTGGGAGAAACAATCAAACCATTTAACGTAGACGTGAAACCATCAAATAATTTAAGTGGTCTTACACTCATAATTTAATTAGTGGGGATGACATAGATTCCACTTGTAGTGACACACACTCTTTCACTGATGACTGCAGTAGCATCACCTAACTAAAAAAACGGATGCATGACTAATTTCTAGATGTTGATGGGTCGTGATCAATCGTTGCAGCCGTAACAAGCATTTCTAGTAAGGTATTAGAAACTAGAGATCCTCTTGTGCCTAGGTATGACAAAACGTGCAAACGACTCAACTGGTGGTAAACGATTACCATTGCTTGTGAACACCTAAGTACAACAGTTTGACCTTAAGTGCGTAGGAAAATGGACGGGAGGAAAAAAGCAGAATTGGGTCTTCAGCACTCTCACTTCCCAAACGAAAAACTAGAGTAAAAACGCTTAAGAACGAACCGCGAGTAACACTTCACATCGACTATTCAGATTTTAGTTTAACAACCAAACTCAAAACAATATTACCCGAGAAAGAGGTTAAATCACCGCAACGCCTGGATACGAGGTTTTTTATTAACATTACCACCACGTAAGAGTAATGTGCGTTCCCGGTGTCGGAACATTAGCATATGTTGAAACACATTACGCAGTTACTGCTGTTCGCATGGCATGTGCCGTTACACCAAGCTGTTATGTAAAGCGTACCATATGCTGATTTCAAAAACCATAAAATGGTGATTAAATCTTCTTGCTACATTAACTGTGCCTGTTTGTTTTTCATTGATTTGAGTAAGTATGTATGTATATAAGCTCACGACTAGAACACCCAGGAAGTAGGCAGAAGTGCCATTAAAGACATTAATAATACGCTGTGCTAATTTGCATCGCACGATATTATAGGACATGTATTCCAGTCCTTGGCTACTCATATGAGGTTTTACAAAACGTAAAACACAAAATAATTTGTTTGTTCTGAGTAAAACACAAGACTTCAAGTTACACAGCCCAAACAAGCTGCCAGAAGAGGCTTTAGGACAATGGTTTGACTAGTCACCTGGCTTGGTTAGTGTCGCAATGTATAAGTTCTATAAAACCTGCATTTTACATATGTTTCTTAGGCAACTATCAGTTGTTCCCTTGGTAGTCAAGACACTGATGGTTCTTCCAACTTATCAGACACATTGAAGCTGATAACTTCCAAACCCACCACGATCTAACTTCATAATGGCCGGTCGTGTGATGTCTATGTTAGTAGCATGCTAAGACAAGCTTCAGCTTTTATAAAATGAACTTCTGGCGGCCACAGACTCTTAGCCTAGAAGACTGAAGACATTGACGTATCTTCTTCGACCTAACTCAATATACTGGACGTGAAGCTTAGCAGTATCTCTCGGAAGACATTGCTGTAGCAGATGCTTACCAAAATACACGTTCTCTTATAATCTTGAGTCTGTTGCATTAACCATGAAGTCTTTTACATTATAGTATATGAAGCGTCGAACGACGAATAATATTAAGCTGTCTGTCAATTATACGTATATCTAAACTTACTGCACTTCTATCAGATGTAGTAATTCACGTAGTACAAATATAAAAATATTTTAAGAAATGAGATTCTTATTTTGGGTTCTGAAGTCGGTCGCTTAAGATTAGTTTTTCAATTTGGAAAAGTAGTTCACCTTGGGTTGGTTGACGTCAGATGATAGTCATAAGCCAAATCTGCAATATGGAAGTGAAATAAATATTGCGCCTACGCCATACTTATTGAATATGATCAAGAAAAAAAAAACACCGCCTGTCTACATTTATTTTATTATTTATTTCTATGGTATGTAAAACTCCGCCAATCCGCACTAGGCCAGCATGGTGGACTATATGGCCTAACCACTCTCAATCGTACTCTCGATTGTAGACGAGGCTCGTGCCCTGCAGTGGGACGTATAATACAATACATTTATTATATAATTTCAATTCTAGTCTACATTGGCCCGTAAACTTTTTGGACGTTTGCATTCATTCAGCATTTCACAATTTTTCAAGTAACTATGAATATGTACTTGTTTAGAAGACAGAAGATTAGATATTTCTATGAGCTATCATTTTTTATTTTCTTTGTAGGACTGGTTTCAACGTGCATTCGTTTATAGAATGACTTGCCTCTTCCATCGATTTTCTAAGCCAATTCAAGCTGACGTGTCATGGCAACTGTTTAATAATGCAATATCAATTACAACGAACTGTTGTTCGATGACGCAATAACCCTATTTTTCTATAAATAATCGAAGAATGTAATGTCCGCCAACAAGCACTAGGCCAGCGTTTGGACTATATGGCCTAACCCCTCTCAATCGTAGTCTCGAATGTAGAGGAGGAGAGGATTGTCCCCTGCAGTGGGTCGTATATGGGCGGATACGAATACAGAATCGAAGAGTGTCCAACTAAATCATTATTTACTAGGTATATTCTGTTTCAATTAGATTGTGAACATAACTGGACTGTGTAACATAAATCAAATGAGGAAAAATAATTATCAATTGTTAAATATAAATAAACTGTGCATATAATTCACAATTCGTTCGTTTAGTAACCGTGAATACTTTGGGATTCCCCTTCAAAGTGTAGTAGAAGTGATATTTTAATAATTCTTTCTTTATGTCGATTTGGAGCATTTGAAAGTATGAAACGAGAAGCCGTGGGTTCAATTCCCGTACCAAAACAAATGCGTGTACCTCACAAACATTTGTTTTGATTCTGGGGTGTTACTCTATGATCCGAAATGAAACTCGAATGTTCAAACGTTCAATCTTTTAAGTAAGTTATAAGTTTTCCACTTCTAAAAATCAACACTATTCTCTATGATACTTATCATTCACTCCGAACTAAGTATATAGTTAGGACGTACGATAAAGGATTCGGACATTTTGTGGAGTATCTAGGCACATTCGTACAGTTTTACGTGCGACGTCCGAACATTCAAGTTTCATTTCGGATTATAGATTAACTCCGTGGATCTTGTGACAAGACAAGTCTCTCATAGTTTCTGATACACGACACAAGACTTGCACCGAAGTGTAAGGTCGGGGCCATTCACTGTCACGTGTATTTAATATTTATTTACTTCAAACTTCACACAATTATCATCCAACGATAGAACAAACATTATTTTTATATAAGTGGATCAGTGGACTTTCCTCGCTACGTATCAATTGTCTATATTTGTTTAAACTTGTATAAAAACCGCAGAACATTGCAGCTCTGTGGTTAGAATCTGTGATGTGCTCACTGAAAACCACAATAGTACATAGTTGTGTTATAACGATGTGTGCCAAGAATAATGTCGTATCTGAAATACTTTAAAATATTAGATTTCACTATAACAGATTTCGTTTAATAAGTTCTAATGATGTTATATGCCATGAAATTATTTTCCCATTTCACTTTTTATTCAAAACAATAATATTGATTTTCGTAAATATTTTTTGTGACTATTATTTGAACGTTATGCAACCATAGTGCATTTTTATAACTAATATTCCTACAAACACTACGTCCACTGAAAAAGAAATATCCAGATTATAGAAAGACAGAAAAAAAAACATTTATTGACATAAACACCAACTATAAACCAAAAATCGCTGTAAAATATTTTTATTTCAATTAACAACCGCAATGTTTCGTCCACTCTTATAAAAGTAAAACATAATAACAAACGTAGGCAAGTATTAACAAGAGTAGTTGAGAGCTCTTAACTCGCTGTAGTAGTTTCGGCGAGCGTGGCGCACTCCAATAAATAACTATCAGACTGAACAGATGTCTATACAACGGTTGAAATCGGAGTTGGGGCCACTACAAGTATATTTTTATTATTTTTTTCTTGATAGATAGATACAACCTACAGTTTCTAGACTCTACCTACCTCAACCAGTAGTTGGGGTACTACAAGTGTATTTTCATAGACGGACGGGACGTCGCTGGATGCAGGCTGCCTCCAACAGGTCACTGTGGAAATCATTAGGAGAGGCCTATGTTCAGCAGTGGACTTCCTTTGGCTGATGGATTGGATTGGATTGAAGTGTATTTTTAGACAACAGGTCTATGTGGTCCTTGGAGGAGTCCTATGTTCAGCAGTGGACTTCCCATGGCTGAAGAAAGAGAGAGACAAAAAGAAAGAAAGAAAGGGAGATAGATATGTGTATTTTTTTGTTTTTTTTTTTTATTATACCTTTATGGAGAAGTGATATGTAGTGATAGTGGTAATCCATAGTTTCTGTCTATCTTGAGGGACACAAGCGTGACGGTTTATGTATTTATGTAGAGGGAGTAGGCCTAACATTAAAACATGTTTGTATTTGTTGCGTTTATGACTGATCGAATACTTAGGGATTACAATAAATTCATGAATTTATTTTACCTCAAAAGATCGGCTCAAAAGACCAATATCAATTGCAACAATACGACCATTTTTTGCTAAAAAAAACAAAGATTCCGACGAATTGAGAAACTCCTCCTTTTTTGGAGTCGGTTAAAAACAATTCCTTTAGACAACCACGCATGAATCGGAATATAAACATGCACTACATTATCTTAATTACGGATTTAAGTTCATTGTAAAAACTGTTATCTGCAGACACGATGTCAGTTGCAAACATATTCGAGTCACATCCAAGCAATCGTCGTCGGGTCGACAGGATGATTCCGCCGCAAGGGCAATACGTACAATTGGCCACATCCTGTATGCTCCCCTGCCTTTCCTGCTTCCCCCTCGGCCTTAACACAACCACATACGGTGCATAATGCACTGGCAATCGCGTTAATCTCAGCGCGGATGCAACGGCAATGATTTGACGTGACGTATGAACGTTTGTTTTGGTGGAGTGATCGATTTGAGTTAGAGCTTGGATTGTATAAAAAATATTTTACATGAATCCCAATTCCCACTGTTGGGAAAAAAAACACATGTTGCGAAAGTGCTGGTTTCTGACAGCCTCCGTGGCGCAGTTAGTTTAACGACAGCTGTGAAACGGGAGGCCAGGAGTTCGATCCCCGCATCGAAACAAATGTTTGTGTGAACCACAAGTATTTGCTTCGAGTCTGGGTGTTTGTGAGGTCGTAAAGACTCGTAGCTCTTGATACCCACGAAACAAGACTCGATTTTAGTGTGGAGTCATGACTATGTGACTGTTGGGCGTATTTATTTATTTATTCTACCAAGCTGGCGTAAACGCGGCAGGAAATCACAGTACTTTGAAAGTCTTTAGAACTCTCAAGGTTCTTTACGAAACTTTCTTGCAGTTGAAATGAGCGGGTATAAATTATGAGAACACGTAATTTACAGAAGTCAAACTGAAATTAAGGTTGCCGTCTGAATAGCACAATAATGAATTTTCGACCATTAAATACCGTGGTTGCTATCCAGTTGGAAACGAAATATTTTATCAGTAATTCGCACTGAAATAATAACAATTATCAATTATGTAGCCCACATAGGTACGTGCCACTCGAGGGTACGGGGCACAGCCCTCTCAACAAACGATAGTTCGATTGAGAATCGAGAGATATGAACCGAAATGAATGTTCGGACGTTCGACGTCTGAAGTTACAAGTTTCCCACTTCTAAAAATCAACACTTCTCTATGATACTCATCATTCACTCTGAACTAAGTGTATAGTTAGTACTAGAGGACCCAAACATTTAGTGGAGTACCTAGCCACTTCGTAGTTTTACGTGCGACGTCCCAACATTCGAGTTTCGTTTCTGATCATAGAGTAACCCCCCTAATTCAATTTGTCGGACTTCACACATTATAGACATTAGACATTCTTGAAAATCCCTAAGACGCGCAAATTCCTCAGGATATTTTCCTTCACCACACATTTGACAGTGCAGTATTTGACCAATGACACTACCCGAAAAGTCAGCTCAGTTTAGAATTTGAACCCAACCACCGTGTCAGCTACGGAGCACTTAAAACGAGCTACAATATAAATTAAATACATTGTATTAAAGTTAATAATAACGAAATAAAGCATACGGTAACCGCAACTCGTTACGTGATATATCTGCGTGCAACACAAAACTATTTTGTTTAGAAACAATACTAGAATTTTGCAACGTCCGCGGTTTACGTATGTATGTCTAATGCTCGTACATTTATATGAAACTACCATATTTAGTAGTTTTATACTGGCAAAGCAGTGATTACAATGCTGGTTATTGCTAGCAGTAGGTATAGATATAGTTACTACTGTCGAAAAATTATTTCCTATCTGCCCATACGAATGTTAAAATTCAAAATGTGTACAATAAAGTATTTATAAATAAATAACGTGCGTGGTCGCCTGTTGGTAACGAACCAGACAGAGCTGCCTACATGTTCACGGTGGTCGTGGGTTCAATTGCAGGGCACACATCTGACTGATTGATTACAGTCAATCAACACGCATTGTAGGAAGAAAACATGGCGAGGAAACCTGCATACTATAGAGATTTTGAAGAATTTCGAAGGTTTGTAAAAGGTCGCCAACCCACACTAGGCCAGCGTGTTGTACTATATAGCTTCTCACTCGTAGTCTCTATGGCAATGGGACGTATGTGGGCTGATACAGTACAGTAACTCTATCACGCCAGAACCGAGAAACTAAGTTAATGTAAAAAAACTAGCACAGGGGTACTTTGGGGCTTTAAGATGGCCATAGGCTAATTTTTATAACTTCATTCAGGCTTTTAGGAGACAACTGACAATGAAAATCTAATTATTATGGGAATAATGTCTCCAGTCAGAATTACGTCACAATTGTTATTAGCAATTATGAAGTAGAAAACTGAAAACTTATTACATCCGGGCGAAGCCGAGCTGGGCCTCTTGTATTGGACACATAAAATCGTTTTACAGAATAAGTACTCAATAATTATATATAATATAATTTACATTGTTTGTATAATTTATTTACTTATGCTTATCAAGTGTTATTCATTTTTCATACTTCACGCGCAAAGTATTTGTTTTACTGTTCATGTTATTTTATATTATGTTTTATAACTACTTGGTGTACTCTCCGCTAACATATTGTTTTAACTAATTAAATTAAATTATTTAGCCACAGGAAATCTACTGTCGAAAACAAGTTTTCGTCCAGCTACTGGTTGCAATATTCTCATATTTTACGTTGTTAAAAGAAACAATAAAATGTAATTGGTATACTATAAAAACAAAATACCTGCAATGCACCTCATGGCAAATTAATTGCAATTCAGAATATCTATCGGCAAGAGTTCACGATATCCGTTCAATACAATTATGACGACCAAATCAAAAACTGGGCTGGACATTATTTTATTCTATGTTATATGGTCGAAAACTGAGCTGGTCACATGTTTTTTTTTATGTTATATGGGGCAAATGAGTATACGGTTCACCTGATAAGAGATCATTGCCACCCTTGAACACCTCAACATGGGGCATGGAGATGCTTTACCGGCCTTAAGTGAGGGAATACGCTCGTCTTTGAAGGTCGTATTTGTACTTGTCGTACTACATTTGTTTCGGGCCTGAGTGTTTGTGAGATTTCTCGCCTCGCAAGTGCCGCTACTGGCAATAGGTTCCACAGACTTGTAGTCCGTGGAAGGAAGTGACGGAAGAAACTTTCTGTGTATGCCAGATTTTCTTCCGGCGAAGACCATCGACCACGTGGAAGGCCTAGACGCAGGTGGCTAGGCGAATTGTACGCCTATTGGAAAGATATAATGTATCCATAGAAAATTCTCACAAAGAAAATCGATGACGTCATACCGGTCGAGCAACAATAAAGATAGTTCATTGTAGGAGCGATCCCGTTGTGAAACTTTGAGTAATTATCTCAGTTAAATGGGTCAGTGCATCTTACTTATTTGAAAATGGCTTCCCCCACTCCGCGAGACAATCATTAATCAAAGACTTTTGTAAAGTATGAAACATTACCTCGCAAGTTTGCTTGGAACGCTACAGTTAAAACATTGTTTGAAAATCAATATAAAGTATAGAAGTTATTACAATAAAGCGGAAAGAAAAGAACCAAGAAAGAACGGGTTTTATGTCGTCAAGGAAGGTATAAGTGCCAATGATCTTGCAAATCTTGACTGCCTCGGTGGCGTAGTAGTACTACAGTACGATTGCAAAGCTGAGGTCTGGGGTTCAAATCCCGGGTCGGGCAAAGTGATATTGGATTTTTCTATTCATTATCAGCCCGGAGTCAGGAATTTGTGCCCGATATGGCGATAGGCTCGCCCCCTATCACATCGTGGGACGAAATATACAAGGCGAAACGTGGGCGGTAGCACCTCTGCCTACCCCTTCTGAGAAAAAGGCATGTGTTTATGTATGTATGATCTTGCAAATCAGGATGCTAAAGTCCGGATGAAATAGAAAACATCCAGGAGGAAAACAGACGTTAGCAACAAAAGAAAATTACGTAAGATAGAAAGAAAAGAGTGGAAGGTCTGCATAATATTTAGATTGTCGCCTTACTTATGATACTATTTCAGTCACAGAAAGTACACTCTAAGATATATCGTCCTTGGTTAGATACGAGTATCAAAGTAGGGGCAAGTCACTGTATGAATTATCTAAAGTTTCTAGTCTTCAGATTTAATTTCCAAGCACATTTCATAAGCGTTTTCTTCCAGATAATGTTTTGGAGCGCTTGCGTCACCCGCTACGCACGAAGGTCAGCTGTTGTATGTTTATGATCTGATTTTATTCACTCTATGAACCGCGTAACGTTTTTCAATATCCTGTACGCTTTATAAATAGGGCATTTATGTAAAAAATGTGAGTAACATTACACTATCTAAATTATTTTTGTGGTTAAATACCAACCAAGTCACACGTGCTCCCTATTCCACATGACAGTTCTCTTGTTGGTCGGATGTCCGCATCCGCCTGAATAGAGATCCGTGATCAGCATACACAAAGGTGCAAAAGCTGTTATTTACATACATACATACATAAACACACGCCTTTTTCCCAGAAGGGGTAGGCAGAGGTGCAAACTAGACACCCTCGTTTCGCCTTGTATTTTCCGTCCCATGATGTGATAGGGGGCGAGCCTATCGCCATATCGGGCACAAATTCCTGACTCCGGGTTGATAATGAATAGCGAATTATTTATTTAACTGGTATTTAATGCTGTTATAATGAAAATGTCGCTTTTTGGGTTCAGTCTGAATTCATTATCCAGCTTCGAGCTGTCAACCAGGGAGAGACTCGTTTACCTATGCATACTTTATTTAAATTACACGACAAATAACATAAAGCAAATTGTAAAGAATTATAACGCGGTTTTGGTTTAATTTCAGTCCGCCCGTAACCACGAAAGCTGTAGTGATCGAAATGTCAGTGAGTAAAAATATGTAGAAAACAAACCAAAACCGGGATAAAATCCGTAAAAATAGTTTTGTTTCAAAGATAAATTGTATGTTAAAATGACCAATATAAGATCAGGTTCAGGGCGTTACTTTATGATCCGAAAGGAAACTCGAATGTTCGGACGGTCGATCTCTGAAGTAAGTTATAAATTTTCACTTCTAAAAATCAACACTTTTCTGTATAATACTTATCATTCACTCCGAACTAAGTCTATAGTACGTACGATAGAAAATTCGAACATTTTGTGAAGTACCTGCGTGGGACGTCCGAACATTCGAGTTTCGTTTCGGATCATACAGTAACCCCCTTGGTCCGTTCTCCTTTCACGTGCAATCTATAAATCCCAACTACATTGAAAGTGAATTAAAATAAAAACAATACGAATAGCTTTGAGAAATCTTTAACTGCTGTGGCAATAATGGAAATCATCATCATTGTTCTATAATGGGACAATGCCGACTTGTAACCGCTCAGCAATTATGTTACTAATCTACGGTATGTCGATTGTGTTTTATTTCATAAATCACGTGAAACAATGTAAAACTCATCTAAATTGGCGTGTGGCGAAATTTGGAACTACAATTAAAATTAAAAAAATATCTATTTAACGTATTGTTTGAGATATGTTTTTATTATATAAACAAGAAGCATTTATATTCGTAATCAAATAGTATTAACATGTCCGATATAATAAAAAGAAAATAAAAAAAATGTGAAAAGAGAACAACAGTTCTAACCATTTTGACAACAGCATGACGACAACGCATTTAGACGCCAAAAAACCGTAGACGATCTTTAATAATAAGTTACTGAAGAGACAAGACAGAAGATCAAAATGGTAAAGCCACACTTGAAATCTTGGATTACTGTTGGAATTTCCTCAACCAGGATGGCACCACTGTCTCGGAAAAACGACGGCAAGCTGACTTGCCGTTTGTTTTGGTGAGATTGCCCGAAGCCAAAATTCCTCCTATTTTTCCCCGTATCATTTTGAGAGTCCAGTAACACACTTACGATGTAAGTAACCATAATTACAGGCAACTGACATATACACTACCAGCTGGATGCGAACAGAAACGATTAATTCCTCCATTTTTATACAATATAATAGCTTCACCAAAAAGTCCATATAACTATGCATTCTTTAAAATCCTTAGTCTCTGGTACCTACCAAGGAACTACATTAAAATCTACTCTAATAATATAACTACAAATGGCCATATAACTTGAGTTAACGCGGGAAGCACAGCAGGTCGTACATCGTCACTGTCATAATTAAAATGGATTTCGATCGCAGCCGCCATATTGCTTACAAATTTGACGTCACGGCTATCAGATTGACGCAATTCTGCATTGAAATGATGGGTTACGTTTCATGATTCTTAAAATATAACATTTTCTTTATGCTTAATAAATTGTGTATTGTTTTTTTTACATTATGATTTTATTTCATGTCGCCTTTCTATGTAAAAAATGAAATGAAAAAGTTTGGATCGTAAAAGCTAGGTAGGTCTAGGCGAAAGCAAAGAGACCAGACTGCTGAAGTGGGGATACCAGCTTCAACCCAGGACATCTGTTACACACTATCTTTTTAAATAATGGGCGTATTTCACATCACTAATGCTCATTTTACTCGCTAAGGAACCATCGATAAGCAATGGGTATTTAAAATTTCTGAGAAAGGTTTACTAGAATTGATAAGGATTCGATATTTGGCAACCTGCGCTCCATAATGGAGGATTGAAACACGCCCCTCCACTAGTGTAAAGAAAGACCTGGTTAAATAATAAGATTGTTAGTTAATTAAAGCTCTGGACGGGTCTGCACTAAGGATCAAGAGAAATTCAATCAATGTGCCATATGATTATAAAGGTAAAGATATGTTCAGTATAATGCAGGCAACAGAATCGCTTCATTAGTTTTAATGTCCATATTTTAAACTGATTACTCTTATCGCTGTTTTTAACATGGTTTCTTTTTAGAGGAAAAATATTGTACCTACCTTATTACTATATTGCCAATGACGCATTCCATTGGAAACTAAACGTTTGATAAAGTAAGCAAAATATTCGCAAACATCGTAATTATTGAATTAAGCGTATCCACTTCCAATTATTATATTTTTCGTGGCTATGCTAACAAAGCATAAATAATTATACACACACGCTTAGGAAGGTTTAGTGACCCTCAATTTTATTAAAAAACGTTTTGTTACTCCAATAATAATGACATTCGTAATTCAAAGCCGTTCCAATTTCAAAAAGCAGCGTTCCAACAAACAAAACGGCGAATCGATAAATAATCGATTCTCATCAATGGACCGTAGAACCGGTGACCGTATCGATACCGGTTTTTCGTTACAGCGCACATATAATGTTACTGAGAGACGGTTTTTGCATCCCTGCACTCAGTTCGAGTTGATTGCATTTAGAAAAAAATACTGTAGACTCAACGGTACGGCCGGTGCTTCATCGCCCAGTTTGGATAACAATCTTTATCGAGATTTTATTAGGCGAGACAACTTAGTACTGTCCATTATTGGATCAATGAAGCTGGGAGGAAAAAATATTTGTGGGTGCTGTTATACGAGTATAATTGTATAATTTTTTTCTGCTCTGAAAACGTATAACATAACAAAATCAAGAAGAAAAGTTATATTTTAATAAGGAATCCCACAATTCTCCTGTGAGAAGACCGGATCATACCAGAAACAAGAAAATAGGTTGAGCAATAATTTCACAAAATTGCACATCCTGCAGACACAATTACTGGACAATAGGTATTAAGTACACGTATCTTGTGTGCAGGATTCATTATTACATCCGCAACGAAGCAGCGGTGTGGATTCAGAATTATAAAAAGATTTATTATAAATTAAAAAATATATAAAATAAAATTATAAAAAGAAATAACTGGTACGAACGTTTCGCCTTTCTCACACTTTTCTGTTCCAATTTATTTCACAGTTGGAAACTTTTACGACATTTATTATTTCTATGATCGATTACGGTACGATTACAGAGCTCAGGTCTCGGGTTCGAATCCCGTGTCGGTCAAAGGAATATTGGATTTTTCTACTCATTATAATCCCGGAGTCAAAAATTTGTGCCCTCATCAGATTGTGGGACGGAACATACAAGACGAAATGTGGGAGAACTGGTAGCACCTCTGCCTACCCCTTCTGGGAAAGAGGCGTGAGTTTATGTATGTATTTAATACTAAGCTACTTTTGCCAACTGATTTTATTTTTTTTAAAGTCTTTTACGAGACCTTTTTAATCGTTAAGTAGGTAATATAGTCTTAAGTCTATTCAGCTAAATCCGAAAGTCGGGAAATTTCCAATAATCACTAAATTGTTATCGCTAATTCCTTTAAAAGGAATCTGATTCAACCGAAGTGGGCGTGCGATCTGGCATGGCGGTTAGATGAATGTTGGAGCAAAATACACGGCTGTATTTATGAGAATTCAGTGATTATCTGCATCCCCGGCATTCCGATTTATTCGTATTGACTTTGCCACTGTTTCGGAACAGCTTACGAAGAAGAAAAGACGTAAGATACTTCCTAAGCAACACAAACTTTCTGTAATTTTTCTTTTCTCTTTATTTATTCACAATAAAAACATGATTGAAAAACACATTAGGCCGTCGTCGGTCGGTCACAACAGTAGGTCATTACGGCAAAACCTACTAGGCGGGCCGAAAACGACTTTCGTAAACAAAGAAATAGGTACATTTCTATGTTACAAACTTAGAAAACGACATTTCAAACGATCTGTATCACAAAATGAATGAAAGTTGTTACTTTCTTTGTAACATTTACATAGACTGTTCTTTCATAATGAACAATACAATCGAAATAGTATGTACGTCATCTTGGGGAATGTCGAGGAAATACTTAAGTATTCGAGCTTTGTCAATAATCTAATAACTATATTACGTAACATAATTTGTTACTTCTACAGGATATATCCTACCAAAACATGGACTAACAAACAAATACCTTATTAATAGATACTTATCGATCCCAAAATTTAAAATACCATTTTGCTTCCCCTCTTTCATCAACCTCTTCGTGTATATCGGTCTGGATTCTAATCTGTTCTTTATTTAGAAAGTCGCTATATCTTAGAATACATCCTATCTTCCTACGTCCGCATTCATAAAAAGTTTAAACCCTATTTTGGTAATCGAATGTTTTGTCCCTTACGAACGACTGAATTCAGTTTAATCGATGAAGACAAAACTCGATAACTAAAATAAGTTTTAAAACTGCCTATGAATAAAGCCGCTAGAATATATCCACAAAACGACAATTTCTTGTTTTTAATCCGATTAGTCGGCTGACAAATGTATGTTGCCATAAAACATATATTTGTAGATATGAGAATACAATGCAACAAATAAGTTCTACGGCAACACTATTAACTCATAAAAAAGTAGAAACAAAATGATGTGTTAGCCATTGTTTCTAGTAAACTATACAGATTAACAAGTATTATGGTGTAGTTAGTAGTGTGGGGTTTATCGGCAGTAATTTGATTATCGTTTCATATAACAACAAAATGTAAAAGCTTAAATATTAAGCAAATTGTTGATGGAACATAAATCAGTAATAAAAATAAGACGATAGCATACGTAAATCTAAAATCTTTGCTGTAATGTATTCAGTATTGTATCAGCCTATATACATCCCACTACAGGGCACGAGCCTCGTTTACAATCGAGAGTACGATTGAGAGGTATTAGGCCATATAGTCCACCACGCCGGCCTAGTGCGGGTTGGCGGACATTTTGCAAACTGTAGAAATTCTTCAGAATCGCTATGGTATGCAGGTTTCCTCACGATATTTCCTCCAACGTAAAAGTACGTGATGATTGACTGTCAATACACACAATATGATTCCGAAAATTCATTGGTGTGTCCTTGGATTTGAACCCACCAACATCGTAAATATGTATATTGGCGGCCGCCTCCGGTACATTACCAACAGGCCACCACCAATCTTTGCTGAAAACTGCATACATAGATAATACACTATATAGAAAAATAGACTAAATAACTAAATATGACTGCATAATTCAGCAATTTCGTAGTTTCTACAGCACCGCAGTGTCTCCACTGCACTGTTGGCACGTCCAGCGCATAACAGATAGAGTGCCGATGGAGAACAGACAATTCTTATTTATCTCTCACCATTCGACACAATTATTCCAGGTTGGTTAATTACTGCATGTTTATAGTAGAGATGTGAGTTATCAACGCTAAATTTAATTAATTTAATTTAATAATTATAAAAGGGCAAAAAGCCCACTGACAATGATATGACAACAATCATGAAGATCGAGTTCAAGTGAATAACGATAATGATAATTTATAAGCGTGAAATTTTCGTCAATGGGGAAGGAGGCAATGCAACGGTATTTTATAGATGAACCGAAGCATGTATTTCTTAATTACTGGCTTGGCAAAGTTACTAAGTACCCGATGGTAAGCGAAGTATCGCCAAAACATTGCCATAAGTAAATGTACTAAGGAAACTATGCTTAGTTTTTAAATCAATGGTCAATTCGCTATTTGATAGGATTAACGAAAATCGACATCTACTGCATAACTGATCTGATAGACATCTGATATGTAAGGACTTGAAGTAGGTTTTCTCGATTATGTACCTAGTGTTACTTTTCTATTATTACTAGGTATTGTATCTAGCAGCTATCATAGAATAAATCACAAGGACATCTTAAATTTATTCATAGACGGTATTTCACAAGCAGAGCGCATAATATAACAAGTAAAAATATTAAATAGGATACTCTGTCAGTAATTGCACACGGTATTTCATAGACCAAACTCAGCTAAGCGTTAACAAAAATGAATGAAGCCTCAGCAATCAAACTGTAAAAGGTCGAACGCTAAAACGGCCTCAATTTTTGTTTCTGGTTTTCGCTTCCTTTCACGCGTGTCTATGCTTTAATAAAAAAAACAACAAAAAAAGTTATATCATTTCAGCATCTGACGTAAACCGAGAAATCAACCGAGTGACTTTTTGCGGTGTTAAAAATTGCACTATTTGTCGAAATTATGTGAATGTGAAACGTGTGCCAACGTACCGGTGTGAACCTTTCTTCTTCGGCGTTAAGAAGATCGCCGACAGAAGATGCTTTCGCCTGGCTCGCCAAATGTCTCCGGCTGTTCAACACATAAGACAACTCATCCAGGTACCGCAGCGTTAGATTTGCCATTTTAACACAACACAAGCACTATGGGATCATTTATCGTCACAGACACAATGGTTTGCCAACAATGAAAAGGAAATGTTTCACGTAAACAATTTTGTCGCGATGTCACGGTGAATGAACGGACGTGCGCCCGCCGCCATAGTCTGCACGCAACTGAAATGCGCGAGTCGACTGCGCCACGCGATGGTCAAAGATTAAAACACGTTGAAAGTTTATTTTAATCGCGAGTTACAAATCCAATGCATATTTAAACTATTTATTTATAATATGAATGAATTATTATGAAAATCCTCATTCAAAACAATTCTAAACTGGGTAAATTTAATCGAGACCACTAATTTACGATGAAGGAAATAATGTCGCTTTAGTTACATTTTATAGTTGTCTGTGTGTTTCTAATCCCCTAACAATGTTACAAATATATCAAAGAGGATATAATATTAAGAACTAAAAACAAATCTTGAACTTGCATTAGAATTTTCATTAGACAGCAACAAGGCGAACATGTTATTAAACCAAACACCATTATAAATACTACATGCAATGCAAATCGACGTGTTTATTTTTAAACAAGTATAATTTTAATGTCACGGAAACTAGTTTTAAATCTTTGATTCCCTTTGTATTATAATTAGAAATTTCGAAATATCATTGTGGACGCTTACTGACTTATTTTTTCTGTAATTAAAAACAAGTGGTGTTATTAATTATAATTTATAAAACATGCATAAATTACTTACGTTGATAAGCGAACTGAAAACCTCATTAATACTGCTAAAGTTATATTAAGGAAAATATTTTTCATTAATCTATAATCATTAATTAGCACATACCTACTATGTATATTAAAAACAACTACCTATTTCTTTTTTGTGAAGCAACGCGTTTCTTTTAATTTATTTTACATAATGTGATAACAAAGTTATTCCTTCAATTAATTTCATATGTAAATGTATTTCTGATCTCGTATAACATATTTATATTGACAGCCCCCGAAAGACAATAAATAATTGGAAACGACTGTGATACAAGAGGACACAAGATCGATTCCCGCACCGAGACAAAAGTTTGTGTGGCCTATAGATTTAATGATAACAAATTATAATCTATCCAGCCTTTATACGTCCTACTGCAGAGCACTGGCCTTCTCTACTTTTAAAGTTTCGATTGAGAGGGCATAGGCTATAGCCTAGCAAAATAGCTTAGTGCTTGTTCAAGGTTGGTCGACAATACCATTAGAAATTAATTAAAATCTCTATGGAGTGCAGGTTTCCTCACAAAGTCTTCCTTTACCGTTAAACTAAACTGTGGCGTGTCTATAGTTCAAATATCTTATTGCTCGCGAGTGTTGCGCGGACATTCTCGCCGTCTCGCGTCTGCGATTGTGACGCGAGCGTCTCCGATCATCTATTTCCTGGGTTACGTAAAACAATACAATGCTGCCACGTTATTCTTGTGAAAACTATGAATTTTTATAACTTCGTTAGTGAGATATTTGTGGCGGCAATTTATGTTGCGACTAGAGGAGTATGGAGTGTGATGGCGGAATTGTTACAAAATTGGTGTTTTTTCTTAGTAAGAATGAGATGACTCGTACTAATAAGGACTTTTACTAAGCGCTACATGACAGTGTCAGAATTACATGACTCTGCCCTAGATACTCTCTCTTTAAAGTCTCTCTTTCTCTCTCTCTCTCTTTGGTGGATCCATAGTCCACTGCTGGTCACAGGCCTCCCCCAAATTGCGCCATTTCACCCTGTCTTTGGTGCATACGCTATGTCAGCTCTAACTCTGTCTTCTTCCAATCCAATCCATCAGCCAAAGGAAGTCCACTGCTGAACATAGGCCTCTACCAATGATTTCCACAGTGACCTATTGGAGGCCGCCTGCATCCTGTCTTCTTCGCTCAAATTGAATTCTAAAGACGTACGAAAGGGACAAAACATTCGATAGCAAAAATTGATTTTTAAACCGACTATGAATAAGGCCGTAAGCACTTATTAATACGTGCATTGGAGTCATTGTGTCGAACCAGTAAAAAAAAAAAAACAAAATTATTACATAACTTGTCTAATAATTATAAATAAACACTTTTGTTATTAAAAATGTCATACATTTTAATGCAGAGCTGACCGCAAAGCCTTAATATGTTGGCGCCATTTTCTTATGCAATCTTTATAAACATGCAACCATTAGTGTCAGAATTAACAATTTAAATGTTAGAACAGATCTGATATATAAATATTTAAAACCCGTATTATATTAGATTTGTTCTAGTTTTGGTTTAAATTGGTTTATTATGGCTAATTATTGTTTGGAACATGATTTACAAATTAATTCATTCTTCATTGGTAATTTTTTTTTATGAATAGTTTCGTTCGGGAACATAACAAATGTGGTTTAATATAGTCAGTGATCCCTTCACATCGGTTTTCCATAAGGTATTAGATCCAACTGGTTGATCTAGCCTTTTTACTACATTAACACAACTTTTGTGTAGCTCTAACACTCAATAAAGAAGTCCCCGTTATTTTCCACATAAGAAGCACGAAATTTCAAGTTCCTATCGTATAGAAATATATATAGGTATATCACCACTCTCAACGGTACTCTCGATTGTAGAGGAGTCTCGTGCCCTGCAGTGGGTCGTGTATGGGCTGATACAGTACAGTATATCAGCGTATACTAGAAGAATGAGCTAGGGTTTGACCATTCGGGTGATGTTGGGCAAATACTAAATCGATATTCGTCTCTGCTAAATCGATGATCGATTCTTTTTACAATCGCAGTGTTCCAGTCACCCGACCGTTGGCGACACAACTAGGCAACGTAACTGCACAATAAATTGCGCTGTGTTTTTATTACATCTCGGTGGCTTTGTTCTGTTTGCCTTTCATAAAATCTAGTTTTTTTGCCGACCTGTCTGGTCTGGTATAAAGATGTATTTGTGTGATATTTATCTGTATGTGTATCAGCCCATATACGGTCCCACTGCAGAACACAGGGCTCTACAATCGAGTGTACGATTTAGAGGGGTTAGGCCATATAGACCAGTCTCAACCACGCTGGCCAAGTTCAGGTTGGCGGACTTTACATACCACATAAATTATAACAAATCGTTATGGTATTTAAGTTCCCTCACGATGTTTTCTTTCACCGTTTTAGTGCGTGGTGATTGACTATCCATACACACATGACCCGGAAAAGTCAGGTGTATGGCCTAGGATCGAACCCGCGACCGCCGTAAACAGTGATATTCATAGTTGTTATATGTTTTTGTATAAAAGACTAGACTCTCACTTACCTACAATACCAGCACATTTTGCTGAGCTTATATCCGCCCTGAAGTCCATATACCGGGTACAAAAATTAGTTCCGGGCAATTCATTATGATTTTTCAAAGAACTTACACAAAGTGCGTTGCGCAACTTGGGGTTGAAATCCAGGACCTCACGGTTGATAGCCCGTACGTTCTGCCATACGACCAATGGGGCGACTTACGTATAAATAAATTAATAAATTCACCCAACAGTCACATACATAGTCCTGCCCCACACTACAATCGAGTCTTGTGTCGTGGGTATCAGGAGCTACGAGAGACTTTTCGGTCTCACAAACACCCAGACCCGACACAAATACTTGTGGTTCATAGTTACAAACATTTGTCTTGGTGCGCGGTTCGAACCCGTGACCTTCCGTTTCACAATCAGCGTCCAATTAACTACGCCACGGAGGCTGTCTATATCTAATATAACTTTTTTTTCAATTACCTGAAAAAAATAATTACACAATACACGGCGAACGCTTGGAAAAACTTCACTCAATTTATTGACAATGGCGAAGTAGATAAAATCACGCGCGGTGCCAAGTTCGATGCTCGGGTCGGTGCACTTGACAGTTGCGATTTTTTCTGACGTTCCGGTACGTGGAATGTGGGAAAAGATAAAAGATATCAAACGAATATAGAAGAGATTAATCTGAGTTTTGTAACTTTACATAAAGTAACACATTTAAAATCCGGACTTTTGGGAGTTATGTGTGAATTTGTAGTCAATCACCACGCACTATAACGGTGAAGGAAAACATCGTGAGGAAACCTGCATAGCATAGCGATTTTAAAGAATTTCTACAGTATGTGAAGTCCGCCAACTCGCGCTAGGCCAGCGTGGTGGACTATATGGGCTAAAACCTTGATGTGGCCCTCTTCATGCATAGAAGTAGTAGTAGATGTAAGTGTGCAATAACATACATACATGTCGGACCCTGACAAATAACCCTGTATTCTTTATAATAATTGGTCGGTCGGTATAATGACACCAAGTATAATTATCGGGATTGGCGCATGGGCAGTGAAAGCGTTCGGAAGCAGAGACGATCGCATACGTAATGCATATTAATATGATACCGATTGCATTGCTGTTGCGACAGACACTGTTCCGGGAGTGTTGAGTATTGGATAACACGGATAACAGTGTTCAAACAGACAGGCAGACAGCTTCAATCCAGGGGTAGGTTTTAGAGGGTTATTTCAGAATCTAGAGTGCAGAATTTGGGAATATTTTTTAAAATTAAAGGCTAAAGTGTCTACAAGCCATAACTGAAATTGAAAATGAAAGTAATTTATTGAATTCATTAAAATGTTTTTGTCTACCACCCGGTTCGGAAAGCGGTTTTCACTAGAGAAGAACGAGCATGAAACGCTAGTGTTGCTCTTTTCAAAACCAGTTTACAATATCGTGATTATTACAAAAGTTACAAATTGGTTAAAATCAGGGTAGTTCATTGATAATTTGTTATAATTAGCAATTGACATATATTTTTAATACAAATATGTTTACATTATGTTTAATATGGGTGAGGGAAGAGGAGCAGCCCAGAACGAAGGAACAGTATACTCTGTTTAACTGTTAACTCATAAGGTGCCTGTATTGATTGCAAGGGTTAAATGCACGAACTAATTTTGCCTAGAACTTTGACTTTGAAAAAGTCAATCCCATACATTAGCAATGTCAAATACAGCACAAACGTATGGTGATGACATTGTCAAAAATAAAGTTATCGTCAAAGTTAGTTAATGCAATTGGCCCTAAGTGTAGACACGTTCGTATACAGGCTGGAAACATGAATACGATGATAAAAATCTTCCTATAGTAAAATTGAAATCAACGCATATTTGATTAATCGTACACGCGTTCGCTTGCTCTCTGGAAGGATACGAATATGTTTCTACCAGCTTAGATTTTCGCTATTTTACAATTCATACACAAAATCCTGACCCTACACAGATGTCTCGCATTGTGCTTATCTGAAACAAGTGACTTCACATAACCCCCTAATTACTAACTAATATTTAAGTCTTATTCAAACAATAGGTACTGCTGTGCTGTATCAGCCTAGATACGTCCCACTGCAGGGCACGAGCCTCCTCTACATCGAGAGTACGATTAAGAGGGGTGCAATAGTGGCAATAATCGATTATCTAGATTGAGATTATTAGACAATGCGGATTCGAATCCACAGTCTCGCATTCAACAGTAGCCTATTTGACCACTCCACGTCGGCTTCGTGTTATAAATTATAGTTTACCGCGGTCCCCATCAAGTTGATCACATGACACAACTCTTACGGCTAATACATAACGTAAAACCACCGAGTCGTTACTTGCATAACGTTGATGAAGTGCTACTTTGTTTTATTAGTAGCGTCTTAGTAAGTTTTGTTGTGGTTGATAGTC
The DNA here is from genome assembly GCA_033459515.1 of Theretra japonica. Lineage (NCBI taxonomy): Eukaryota > Metazoa > Arthropoda > Insecta > Lepidoptera > Sphingidae > Theretra > Theretra japonica. The sequence continues at coordinate 2,130,299 of CM065942.1, forward strand.
TGATAGGTATTTTAAGATTACGTGAGGTTAGTAAGGACGTAGCGATAGCATGCATAGCGATTTGTATAGATTTCTATGGTATATAAAAGTCCGACAAACCGCACTAGGCCAGCGTGGTGGACTATATGGCCTAACCACTCTCAATCGTACTCTCGATTGTAGAGGAGGCCCGTGCCCTGCAGTGACACGTAAATGGGCTGATATAATACAATAGTAACGAGGTAGGATGGATGCAGGCCACTTCCAACAGGTCAATGTGGATATCCTTGAGGGAGGTCTATGTTCAGCAGTGGACTTCCTGTGGCTGGAATGAGAGAGAGAAAGGGAGAGTAAGGAGTTATTATCGGTTTTGAGGTGAGGAAAAGCATTTAGGAACCAAAGGTAATGGAGTTAAATTAAAAAACTCTAATGATTCTCTAAAAAAAAACATACAGTCGAATTGAGAACCTCCGCCTTTTTTTGAAGTCGGTTAAAAATGGGGTAAGGTGAGACCAGATTATAAAACACAAAATTTGACACAAGACTTCCCTATACTACCGATAAATTCAGTTAACATTTCACTTATAAATTAACCCATAAAGGCTTAAAATAAATTAGGTTGGTAAGATGGTTTCGCTGGTAGGTCTCTCATATGTGAGAGGCCACCTGGGTAGGTACCACCGCAATGTCTATTTTTCCCGCCAAACAGCAGTGTAAAGGCATTATTGCGTTCCGGTTTGAAGGACATTGTAGCCAGCGCAACTGGACATATTGAGACTTAATAACTTATGTCTCAGAATGGCGAGCACAGTGTAGTGCCAAGCATTGCTTTGTTATTCATGGTGTTTTTTGGTTTTGCTATTATCCATGAGCGGTCGTATCGCTTGCCATCAGGCGAATGGCATGCTCGTCTCGCCATTCATTGCAATAAAAAAAAGTAATTTCAACATTGACTGCCTCGGTGGCGTAGTGGTACTACGGTACGATTGCAAAGCTGAGGTCTCGGGTTCGAATCCCGGGTCGGGCAAAGTGATATTGGATTTTTCTATTCATTATCAGCCCGGAGTCAGGAATTTGTGCCCGATATGGCGATAGGCTCGCCCCCTATCACATCGTAGGACGGAATATACAAGGCGAACCGTGGGTGTTCTGGTAGCACCTCTGCCTACCCCTTCTGAGAAAAAGGCCTGTGTTTATGTACATATGTATCATTGAAACTTGAAAAGTACAAATTGGTGATTCAGATTGCAACATTTTACCAATGGGAAATCTTATGAAGCCACACTACGATAAGAATATTATATCAAACATTAAAATATCAATATACAAAAGATCTACAACACAATAATAAATAGCAAACACCGAGACATATGACACTTCCGTTCCACTATGATCAAATTGCACTTACCTTCCTTGCACCCCTGTCATGCAATACACAACTGTATATCCAAGTTTTTAAGTTGAAATTTGTATATCACATATGCCAGACTTTAAAAAACCGAACAAAGCAACGGATGTGATCAGCATGTACTCACGATACCTGACACGTGGGATGCACTGTGGCTGATCAGATGACGGATCGCCCGCCGTTTCGATATTATTGGCTAATCGAAGGAAAAATAGCATCTATCAGATTTTCTGTTGCGGTTAAGACTAACTATAAAGTACTTCCTTGTCTGTATGGTCTTTATTATCTACTTCGGTGAAGACAAATATCGTGACTTTTGTAACTAAAGGACATAATTGTGTAACGAATAATTACTCGCAGAACTTTTATTCAACCTTCTGAGAGGCATGTGAAGATAGCATAAAGTGCACACACTCACACACATACACACATTTTAGTTAACGAATGTTTTGTCTTCTTCGCTCAAACTGAATTCAAAAGTCGTTCGAAAGGGACAAAGTATTCGATTACAAAAATAGGTTTTAAAACTGTCTATGAATAAGGCCAACAATCTCCACAGACATTTGAGTTGCTACAAAGAAGGTTAACACTAGAATTAAATATAACTTCTAATTTGATCGATTACTCACACTCAGGCTCTATTTTTTATAATGTCTCTTTAAGTACCGTGTCTCCGCCCACATAGCTTTTTGTCAGGAAATAAAGTGTTATACACCGTTACCGTCCTACAAATATGTATTTGTGTTCGTGTGAATTTGTGTGTGTTCATTGCAACTGGGTTGCAGCCGAAACTACGAAAGTTGAATCCTTTTGTTTGATGGAAGATAATAATTAAGCGACTGGAAAATGGAAAACCGGGGAAGGAGTTTTCGCAGTTCGATTGGTTAAGATCTGGTCAGTTAATTGGTCATGTAGGTGATGGCCGGTTTCTCCGACAATGTATGCAAGTATGTACCTGAATACACTGTAGACGGTACGGCTATGATCATAAAAAATAAAAATATTCATATTTCCTTGCAATAATTTTATTAATGCCTTTGATTTCATTTTACTAGCGGATCCGCCCACGCAATGAGGTTAATTGTACATGCTTAAGTACAGCACACATTTCTAAGAACAAAAGAGAATTATTGCTAGATACTTCAGAGAAGTTCTGATTAAGGATCATTATAGAAAGGATAGAGCTAAGGAAGTTAATACAACACAATCAAAAAATAGCGAGAAAACAACAAAAGTTGCAGAACGCGTCATCATAAACCTTCAAAGGGGATTTACACTTCTGACACTAGATTTTTTGCGCATTCTGGGCGACAGCAGTTGTCCTTGAGCGACAAACGTTCCGATTTTCTAAGAGTAATAGAATTAGAAGCTAATTCTTACATGGAAATATGGACAGCTACCAAAAAGCAGCACGAACAAATCTTTAGAACTTGATTTCATAATGCGGAATTTTTAGAAGTGGTAGAGCCACGCTGTTGTCAGTCACACCTCAGCATGAAAGGGCAGGCTCGGGGCGGTGCTACTGTCTCACAGGAGATCGGTAAGTGAATTGGATCCTTTTTACTCCAGAACTGATGGGCCGGCAACACATCTATGATACAAGCGTTGGGGATGTTCATAGACCGCGGTGATTACTTACCACCAGGTAAACTGTGTGCTCGTTTGCCGGACTTAATTAATAAAATACTCGTAATGCTGGTGCACTGGCCAGTCAAATGACACACTGACTGACAGGCAAACATTACAAAACTTGTTTTAAAAATGATTGCACAATGTAGAACAGTATCGCATCTAGACCACAGTTGACCGCTAGGTTTCGTTTATATCTGGGCCGTGGTGACGTAACCTTTGTACAATGACCGCTTATCTGATATCAAAATGTGACGCGTTGATGCTGAGCTGAGTAGATACAAGCTTTTTTAAAATATCTATTGAGAATTTATGTTCAGCAGTGGACTTCCTGTGGCGTAAGAGAGAGTGAGATTGAGAATTCTACCGAGTTTTCAATGTAAAACGGGTTATGGCGTCACATGCAAGTGCATCTTATTCCGGGATATGCATGTGGTTTGGAGCAGACTGGCATCATTGTGGTAACCGAGGAAGATTTCCGTATTACGTCAGTCAATCTGGTGCGTCCGTTAGTCGCATCCGCCGGCCGAGTCTGTTGGTTACGTCCGTCACTCTCATCTGATAATCTATTTTCGGCTTTAAGGCGAACATGAGCCTCTTAGTATGTGTCAGTCGCGTCCATCAGTCCCGTCCTTAAGTTACGTCCTTGCGGTGCTGACTTCAGACGCTCTCGTAAGTAAATATATCTGTATAACACTTACATTATATTTTTCACCCAGTAATTAAGTACTGTTCCCAAAGGATAGAATAATAACTAACTATTAGACGGTCGTCGGAAAAAAGATCGGTAATTCGGCATAAAAATTAGGCGCACTGATTAACAAATTATAAGATAATGTCTAAAAGTCAATAGGAAGTTGTGGTACGTATCTTGATCTAAAAAAAACAGTTTCCGAGTTAGCTTTAGCCAGCGGATGAAGCCGCGAGCGAAATGTAGTAAAGTGCAATCTTAAAACCCGTCTTCTCCTTAATCTTCGATGCAAAAAGTTTCGCGAATAGTCCGTTGACCCGCGCTTGTTTCGCAAAATTATTTCCACTCACAATATCTGTTATTTTAGTGATTATATCATTATAACGGAAGGTCAAATTTCGTGGAAACATAAATTGGAGTTTGTGACAAATGTATTTGGAAATAGTAATAGCATAATATATGGGAGTTGTGACCGGAACAGTGATTTTAGACGAGAATAATTAGCAGTGGACTAATATAAACAGATATTTATTGCGATAGTGTTAAACGTGAAAGTGCAATACATACATAAACATCACGCCTTTATCCCAGAAGGGGTAGGCAGAGGTACAACCAGGACACCTACGTTTCGCCTTGTGTGTTCCGTCCCACGATGTGATATAGGGCGGGCCTATCGCCATATCGATAGTGAAATGCTACCGACTAATCAGGAAATTCATAAATTATACAATATTCTAACTTAAAATTATATAGACAATGTCTAGGAGGAATGCATTATTACAAAATAATTTACGGACAACTATCAATAAGGCTGTAAAATAAAATACTTAAGGACACTCAAACCTTATGCAATATTAACGGGTAGATGAACTAAGCCCTGATGGATGTGAAAGCATTAACAGTATCAGCCCATATACGTCCCACTGCAAGGCACGGGCCTACTCTACAATTGCGAGAATAATTGACAGGGGTTAGGCCATATAGTCTACTATGCTGTCCTAGAGCGGGTTGGCGAACGAAAGCATCGTAATACGATTTAAATGCAAACCAGATTGAGGTAGTAATTAAACCAATAAATGGAAATATTGCTTCCATAAAATTAATAAAACGATATTCTAAAATCTAAACTTAATAAAACAAAATGAACCAAGACGAGTGATGGGTAAAATAACAAGAACGTAAACTGGATTCGGTGAAATTAAAATGCAATTAACAAATACAATGGGTGTTACGCATATTAATTGTGTGCTTACATAACCGCGGAAGCCATAAAATTTATCGCATTAGCATTTCGACGTTCAATCAGATCCGGACATGTTAGGTAAACTGCACTTTTGGAGAACTGTGAAAAAAAATGAGGAAAAACTTTAATAAACATTGAGTGGAATATGTTCAGTGAGTGAAGAACATTAAGAGGAGAGAGAACAATTGAAAGGGATCGAGTATTTTTGTAGAAGAGGGTCGTGCCCTGTAGTAGGACGTATATGGACTGAATTATGAATACTATCGTAGCCTAACGCACGACTCGAAAACTGTCTTTGTAGAATTATGTTTAGCTTCTTGCTTATACCAGCAAGACAATCTGCCATATTCATATACAGATTTAAAACCTATTATAGTTATCGACTGTTTTGTCTTTATTGCTGAAACTGAATTCTTAAGCCGTTCGAAAGGGACAAAACACTCGATAGCTAAAAATTAAAATAGATTTGAAAACTGTCTACATATAAATAATGCCGAATATGACTACAATGTATTACTAGACTAATGCCGTGTTACCCAATATGACTATCTACTGGTGAGAAATAACCACAGAACAGTTCAATACGGTGAGAGGACCATCGCTCACCGGACGGTAAAGTCGTGCGGGATGGTCCAACTACAAACCATTGAGGTATTATACTAGAGCGGACATCGGAAACAAAATCTCTGCGCATTGTGCTGGTACAGGATTCCCGTGTGAACACGGGAACTCAGTGAAGCAAGAGCCAAGATGATGTTACTGCGTAGGCGTGACAGAGACAGAAACAGAAGGAGCGGTAAGGTACCGTTCATTTTTGTTACAAACATTTTATTTACAGTGTCTCCTCTAGTATAATATCTCAATGGGCCAAATTGAATTTTTGTAAGCGACAGACTATAGTGGCTCACAATGACGCAACTTTGAAGTGTGTGTACGGAGGTCGCTATCCGAGCCAAAGTTTATCATTCCACATGTAAAAATTTAATTTGATATGGTCAGCAGTTGTTCCGTTTACCCCACTCACTAGTTTGTAAGGTTTCCCAGCGTTTGAAGCCATATTGACGCCGCGATTTAAAATCCAAAACGTAATAGTCATTATAGTTAATGGATGCGTTTAACTGTAAAGAAATTGAGCGGATTATTCAATTATTTAGTATTTTGTGGATAGAATATTGTGGTACACTGGTATTTGTTGAAACTCTTCTGTGCTTTACTTCTACATTTACCAGGTAACACATTCTAAAAATATTTTGGGAGATTTGTTGGTAATGACTAATGCTACTTTTTTTTACTGTTTGAAATCACGCTGTGGATAACGAATCTTTTTTGTATAGGTCTGGCAAACGAGTAAACAGTTCACCTGATAGTAAGTGATCACTGCCGGCCATGACCATCCACAACGCTTGGATCATTGATGTGTTGCCGGCCCTTGAATTTAGGAGGAGAGCGGGAAGGTAAAAGGCTGAGAACAGGAAAGGGGTATTGGGCATCCGGCAATCTCATTGATAGAAATGCAACAGCAAAGCTGTCGATTTCATGTGAGACAGTGGTACCATCCTGGACGAGCCAGTCCATTCATATTTCATGCTGATTGCTAAGTCATGACTGACAACAGCGTAGCTCAGCCACATATGAACTGAATGAATCTGGCTATAAAATCAAGAAATCAAGACATTTCTGCACAAAGAGGAATATTAGTATGATCCACAATTATGGATTGGGGTGTTGTGAGAGTGATGAGAGCAAAAATTATTTCATCGATTCTGATGCTCACGACACGACACAAGATTTACTTCAGTTCACTCACTTTTATCTTAGGATTATGCGACTCGAGGTAAATATAATATTTTTAACAATTCGCCTATTAATAAGCTAGCGACAATCCAATTAACCAGTTATCTGCACCTAGTTTTGAAACCAAAACTTCTATTCAAACTTACTAAACAACCGACTCTAATAATCTAATAATTAATCAAGTTCAATTTGGCGTTAGTTTAATGAAGACATAAATTCACACGGTGCATAACATGAAGTTTTATAAAAAGGGTTTAATTAATGTACCGGTTTTGAATGCACGGCACGCGCGGATACCTCATTACCACTCGACCTACTGGGGTTGTGCCTTAGTGAAGGAGAAACGCGATGGTTACTTTTTTATTTTTTATTGCGATGAATAGCTAGACGAGCATGCCATTCGCTTGATATTAAGTGATACCACCGCTCATGGGCAGTAGTAAAACCAAACAACACCATGAACTACAATGCAATGCTTGGCATTCCACTGCGCTCGCCATCCTGAGACATAAGATCTTAAGTCTCATTATGTCCAGTAGTTACTCTGGCTACAGTGTCCTTCAAACCGGAACACAACAGTGCGTTTACACAGCTGTTTGACGGGAGAAATAGATATTGCGGTGGTACCTACCCAGGCGGCCTCTCGCATATAAGAGACCAGATTTTAAACATACAAATCATAATACATAGTATAGTTGTTGTGAAGTTGAAGACGGCTCATGTCGGGTTGCATGACCGAGCGCAGTAACTCGCGGCGATGACGATCAAGTTTCTAATCGAGATGGATTGTTACCAATTATGTCATAACATTCGTATTTGTAACGTTCTCATACTGGTTTTTGTGATGTATGGATGTTAGTTATGAGATTCGTAGGTGTTTGGGCCTGCGTAATAATTGTCCAAAGTCCGATAAATTTTACATCTTTCTCTCCCTCTTCCGCCACAGGAAGTTCACTGCTGAACGTAGGCCTCCCCCATGGATCGCTACATAGGCCTGTTAGAAGCGCCCTGCGCCCAGCGACTAACTGCGACTTGCGAAATTTTACATATATTGGATTTTAAATCAAAACGCCAAAGAAGTCGATATCAGCCAGTGAGTTGGTCGTAAAACTATGAACCAAATGATACTGATACTATATTCTATAACACTTAACAATGATTTTGTGTTAACCACATAAATGCGCGAGAGATTGAGAAAGACACAAAGTAGAAAACAATATCTTAATCAAAATGTCAATGAAGAATTGTTAAAATGTCCTTCCAGTACATTGGAAAGGTAAGGGATTCTTCACCAATGACGAGGCTCGAAAACATGCTGTATAAATTAAAATTAGCAATTGTTTGTTCTACACCATGTAGAAACAATTAGACTCAATAATCAGCCACTGATTTCTACAGTTCCTGCTGTCCGCTATCCGCTGCACTATACGTCCAGGTTTACAAAGGGAGCGACACGTGGGACATCCCGGACACACGTGCGCCCGGAACCTGCACAATGACCAATTGACTGCCACGCACACCGCCGGACTACAAACATAAGCCTTAAGACTTACGAGTATTTAATTAAACAGGGAGTGCTGCCATACATTTGCGTCTTCAAAAACTTAGATATTTTTTGTTCGTCATGTTGGCATATTAGTGAAAATTTAATTACTTAATAAATTATTTAATAAAAAATACGTCTAAAACGAATTTGCGTGGAATTCAATAACTCCAAACTATGTTTTTTTTTTTTTTTCGTATTTTGTTGGGCAGTCTGTCCACCAATAGGAGGGCAGGAAAAGGTGACCTGGCTCCACTATTTACCTATCTAATCTACAGTTTTGAAATACCAGCGCTCCCTCTGTATTATACATACTTTAAGCCTTAAGGATGAGTAGAGCCTGCATTACTCACTGCCTCACTGCATACGTGGAAAGAATAACTAGCTAATCTAGCTGCCAGCTACTAGTTCCGTCTCCCGTGTTTTTGCACATTAATGTTCTGCGCCGGAACTGGTTCAATCTGTTTTTGGGAATTTTGTAGACTGAAAGCTAATGTTCGAATGGATTTTAATACAAACTGTACTTTACCATGCCTTGTCAGCGCATAATCTCTCCACTATCGAGAGTTCGACTGAGAGGGGTTAGGCTGGACTATAGTCCACCAGGCCTAGTGTGGGTTGGCGGAATTTACATACATAGAAAGTCTTAAATACAAAACTAATCTAGAATATGATTATTTGTCACCAAATCCTTATTTTCAAAACTTTTGGACTAATTTTGTAGCGTCGTTGTACATTTTTTATCTTCGTCATGGCTTATCGAATTAATATCGATAGGTATAATGTCGAAATAGTCTCTCTGTTGTCTATAGTCATATCTTCCAAGAATCAGATAGAACCTAACTACAAAATTCTTTACCAAACAACAACAACCAATATTCAACGTGTCTTCTAAATATTTTCAAGCGTCGCGTCGAACTGTCTATCTAAACTGCTATCATTGGAAACAGCCGAAGTTCTAAAGCATTCTGCTAAGACTTCGCTGTATGTACTAGATCTGGTAAACACAGCTAGGTCTAACGTCACCTTCTCCTACCAAATACAAACAGATATTGTAAAGCTAGTTAAGACCTCATGTATTAGTGTCTCATAAGCCCTACATTTTGTGCAAATAAATGATTTCTGATTCTGATTCTGAAGCCTTTTCAAGCTTGGATATCTAGACCATCTAAAAGACCACCAATCGATATTATAAAGCAACCATCAATCGATATTATAAAGCAAGCTAAGGCCTAGTGTTCTGTATCACAATATCACAATGCAAGTACGTTGCAAGCGCGGCTCGTGATTCCGTTTCATTGGTCGCCGCGCGCCCGTGACTCGTTCTCACGACTTTGTACAGGCTTTTACTTTCACGTGCAGTGCTGGCGTGGACTCAGGAATCGGTGGGTTTATGTATTCGTAGCATGTAAATGTTAAATGCAGGCTGCCTCCAACTGGTTACTGTGGAAATCATTAAGAGACACCTATGTTCAGCAGTGGACTTCCTTTGGCTGATGGATTGGAAATGTTAATATTGTGTACTGTTAATCCTTATGTGACATTCAATATCCTTAAGGCATACATTAAGTCGTAATATTATTGCTAGTTGTATTTCCCTGAAATCACACACTGTTGAGCCGGGGACTCTACAACCGAGAGTTTAAGGCGAAACATGGGTGTCCTGGTTTGCAACTCTGTCTACCCCTTCTGTGAAAAAGGCGTGTGTGTTATGTATGTATGTCTTTATATCTGTCCGTATGTATTAATGGTCATTGTATTGATGTAGTAGTAACTTCATCAAATGTTTGTACTTTGTACTAAACGTTTAAACTCGACTACTCATCGACAAGTTTCGACTTGTGTAGCATACACTTATAATCACTTCTCGGTCCTACAACGTTGCTAGCTGTAGATAAGCAAGCAGATAGCAACTTATGACAACTAGTGACGTACGCGATTGATAGAAGCGGAACGGTAAAATAAAACGAAAATAGTCGTAGAGTGATGGTAAAACCTGAAGGCAGAACGACGAACGACAGAAGCGACAATAGCGTAGTTGCAAGTTTATCAGCCCATATACGTCCCAATGCTGGGCACGGGCCTACTCTACAATCGAGGGAATCGATTGAGAGTGGTTAGGCCATATAGTCCACCACGCTGGCCTAGTGCGGATTTGCTAGGATTGGTAATACCTAAGCTGCAAGCTAGCGTACAAAAACAAAAAGTGTTAAATGACAAAAGCTTGCGTATGAAGTGACGCTACGCGGCCAGGAAGTTCAATAGTTACGCGTATGGGGGTCACGTCCCCCGTGTGCCATCACCGCCGCCGTCCCCCGAGTGTCGTGTCGCCCGCCGTTCCTGATCGGTTGCGTATGCGTTATGAGATTTTAATGACATTATTATGTACCCGCACATCAATCGACTCGTATGTCGGAAACAGGGCGATGTTTCGTGAAGACTCACGATCCATTAATATTGCAATTATATAAATTACCAGTACCTACATCCGTGGTTTATACAACTTTTTATGGATGAATTGTTTATTTTCAGGGATATCGTATTTATAGAGTCTCACGCTGTTTTTCGGAAATTCCGTATAAAAAAACTTAACCTTTATTAATTTGATAAATTCATGCGACCCACTTGTATTTCGCCGTATTCATTCTTTTAATAATCTGATGGGAATCCAACAAGTGTCTCATCCAAAATCGGTTTGAAAGTGTAATAAATAACATTATATCACCCTTGCATAACTGACACGAGTTGCCACTTTCCTTACAAGATACAAGTCATAACAGACCGATTCATTCATTGTCTTCACCAACTGCGAACCACCATTCACACATTATTTGCAAGAGTATTATCTCCAATAATGTTCAACTTTCGCTACCGTGTTTGAGATAGCAAAGCGACTAGAAAATGTTTTGTTCTTGTATTAACCGCATTTTGTTTCAAAATGCAAAATAGGTACATGATATGTAGCCCAATTGTGAGGTGTGATTTAAACAGTTAAAATTTTTGGTAGTATACATTTTTTGCGGCTTCCAACAGGTCTGTGTGGCGGTTCATGGGGGAGGCCTATGTTTAACAGTGGACTTCCTGCGGCTGAAGAGAGAGACAGATACATTTTGTTAAGGTTGCGGGAAGTCGCTGGATGCACGCCGTTTCCAACAGGTCGTTGTGGAGATTAATAGGGAGGACGATGTTCAACAGTGGACTTCTTGTGACTAAAGAGGGTGAGAGAGGGAGAGCAAAACATTTTGTAATTACAGATTGTGTCCTTCACTTTAATTCTATTTAATTAAATTCTACAGAATTCTACAGGTTTCTGTGAAACAAAAACCTCAATAGAAAACCCATGTAACTATGATTTTACATAAATTTTTAAAAGAAAGATAGTATAATTACGTTATTATACATTGCATTATACACGTTTCAGAACGAATTCAACGCTGTCAAAGTGACGTGTTTGTTTTTTAAATGAGGCAAAGGCGGCATAACATAATGCCTTATAATTAAAAGTAATTGTGTGTTTTTCTTTAGACCAATTCGCCAGTTAATTGTTCGAAATTGCGTTTAATATTTGTGTTTACAAAACAGGACGGCAAGAAAACAGTAGTAAAATAATTATTTGAAATTGTAATCGAATATTTCATCGCTTTAGTATTACTTTGTAATCTAGCTGATAGGAGGATATTTATATCCGCCCGGATCAGGATCTTAGTACAAGATGGTAGAAAAATTGGTAGTTTAACGAGTTTCAAACACAGCATCTGGTGTGTAAAGTCCGCCAACTAGCACTAGGCCAGCGTGGTGAAGTCTCTGTCAATCGTACTCTCGATTGCAGAGGAGGCCCGTGCCCTAGAGTGGGACGTATATGGGTTGATACATTCGTGTACATAACCGCTTTCAATTAGGCAAAATTGACTATATCTTTACGTGGAATAATACCTTATATAATATAGTACATAGATTACACTCTTTATCCAATCAAGTGCATTGTGGACACTTTGTTGTCAGTGTAAATGTAAGTCTCGCAACTTATTTCACGCCATGTGATTGTCTGATATATCTTGCAATTATGATCTCTTCCTACAATTATACATTGCTGTAGTGTTTCGTTCGTTGAGTATGATTGCTGGAGTGGTTCCCACTTCCTTCCCATTCTTTTTCTTGTCTTCCCTCTGTATGTCGAGAGACTGGTTGGCCACGCACGTCCGATCCAAGTATACTGAGGGCCACTGATTACTTATCACCAAAAGAGCCACTTCTTTTATTGCTAGGCTTATTTATAAATCAACTTACGTGAGCTAACTCATACGTTCGTAAAACTCAAACGAATTCGACAAAGTTAATATAGCACAGCGCCATTTTCTGGTGCATTCAAGAACGTCAATACATTAACTAGTGTAAGTAGTAAGTACGAGTACTAGAAAACATCGCTAACAGTACAATTGTGATAGGCCCGTGAGTTTTCAGTCCAAATGGCCTATGATCATGGCTAATGGGTGCACAACACGTGTAATGTCACAGTCGCCGAGTAATTGTCAGGTTTCTTGCAATTAACACGCCAAACAGAACGGATATGTGTGTCGAAATGCTACTTTGAGGGTGAATCCTGTACATGTTAGTGTTTTTGTCGAGTGGCGGGAAATGATCGCTTATTATATTACTGGATACCCGTATCAATTCTACCTGGTAAGATAATGATGTGCCTGAAATTAAGAAATTTTAAAACACAAATATATTTTAGATGATCATGAGCGTCGTCTATGCGCAAAAGTCAAAACTATAGCCTATTAAATTTTTGTTGCGACGATTGGCGAGACGAGCATCCTGTGACAAGATGTAAAGAGTCGTTATATCCAGTAGTTATGTTAATTATTTTGTACGCGACTCTATGGCGTCCGCTGTTTGCCAAAAATACAAAAAAGGTAGTCTATTCTCTGCATCTAGTAGTAAAATTACTGTTGCATTGAATAGAAACCCTAGGCCCTACGCAGCGCGCCGGGATGTTAGTAAAAGCGTTGTGCCGCGCCATTCAGTGCGGAACGCGCTCCTTTCACCCACTGCCGAGAGCTGCGTGCGCTTGACGTGGGGTTGCCAGGTAATGACGACTAAGTTCCAAAGCACATATGTAAGGGGCAACCAAATTAAGTACCCAAGCTGTGTTGGCTTGGTTGTAATTGGATAAACACCAGCTAATTTAATTTTAAACGAATTCGCGGTAGATACATATACTTGAGCAAGGTTTATATTCAGCAGTGGACTGAAGCAACAGAAAGAAAGAGCAAACTGGAGTCATTGTTACCGGTTTTCTGCTGGTTATATACATTGGGAGGATCATTTAGCAGGTCACCATTTAGTACCTAAGTTGCCTATTTATATAGCACTTAATGAGTCTCTTGAGACTCTTATTTATTTGGAGCTCCAACAAAGGTAAAGATGTCAATAAAAACGTGATTTGATTTACAAAAACTCATTCTACTAATTCATAATATAAGTCACAATTTTTTAATAATTTAGGTACAACCAGTTTATCATTTTCCCTGGTATTTTTGTTTTTTAAGCTGGCAATCCAACCGCGCATCAGCCGGTGCCATTGCAACAGGCCGCCATTGTTGTTTTATATTTATATCTTATAATTACGTGATGTAAACAATACTGTGCTTGCACTAACGACCGCCCGCAGCTTTTGGTACCCATGCGGCAATCATAGACTCTTGTTAGATGCATAATAACAGTAGTTGGAAGATGAAGAAATGCAATAAAAAATTGTATGAGTACTGAGTAGGTTAAGTAGGAAAATATTGGCTGCATATTTGTATTATCACTTTCTGTAAATGGAAGTTCATTGCTGAAGTTAGCAGTCTCCCATAGCGACAAGTTGGAAGCGACCTGCATTCAGCCACTTCCTAGAACTCCTCGCCTAAGTAATTTTTACTTTATCCGTTGGGGTTGATCGGTAACTTCTTGATCTAACTGAGGACCAAGTAAATAAACTTGAGCGTCTGCAAAATTTCTGCATAATATTTATATTTGGTCTACGCAAATATTATCATGTGTTTGAGTTTTGTACTATACGTAAGTGGTTCGTCGGCTTCGTCGGAATGCTCATTCTTTCTCTTCTTTACAATATTTTGTTCAAGCATAGTCATTAAATCCATAGTCATGAACCCATTAGGTGGTCAGACGACCTGGTAAAGGTCGCGGGACGTTGTTGGATGCAGGCTGCTTCCAACAGGTCACTGTGGAAATCATTGGGAGTGGCCTATGTTCAGCAGTGGACTTTCTTTGGCTGATGGATTGGATTGGATAGTCATTAAATCAGTGGGCAAATCTACAATGTGATTACTTTCAGATACTACGCTTAGCTCATTCACCGCGAACTCGTTAGCAGTTCCGAGTTAAAAAATATCTCTAGAACAACGAATATTACCCAACTAACCCATATAGTTATTGTGCTTTACCAACGATTTGTTAACACACAATTACTTTGTATCGTAATAATAGTTTAAAATACGTAAAGAAATGATCTAACCGTAATTATCTTAGCAAACATGAAGTTACGTTATCTCATCCGGTGATGTAAATGCCTACAGATGATCCAAAGATAATATTTAACATACATTTAAAAATGTTACAAATATGAGGTAAAAAATCAGCTGCCCGTTAATTTTGTTGTCTAGAAAGTAAGTAACAATCTTATATTTTATGGATTAAATTCAGGGCTGTACTATTACTAATATTTATCACTGGTTAGTTTTTTTAGTGTAAGTCTTAATTTTTATTAGATTTTGCTGTTGGGAATTCCGTAAATAAATACAACTAATGACACATAACTACTGTTGTATAAGATGCGGAAGTTACGTCGTGGCTATCAGGAATTATAAGATGTTTTCTCACCCCATAATTCACAATAAATTGTAGATTAGGCACATGATTTCTGATTGAGATTATTGCAGCGGCCTTTAGTCCAATAGAAATCAAAATCCCAGTGACCGTCAAACCTGCTAGCGACTTATGTGATGAGTCGAGTATTCTAGGAAAACTGAGGATTATGAAGATTTCAAACTTGTCATAAAACACCTTGTTTGCCACAAGAGCGTTAACTAAAGGTAATAAGAGCGGTAATGCAACAGCTTGTCTATGTTCCTATCACTGCCAAAGTCTAGGAACCGAGGCGATCGATTAGCCACAGGCATGTCTAGCTGTCTTAGCAAGAAAAACCTCTAAATTTGTATAACGAAAAGTATCAAAGGTAGGTATTCCAGTCAGAGAACTATTGTGTAATGTGTTTTGGAGTTGAGACACACTCTATGAGGCTGTATGAGAGCCCTGCTCCTAAATATGTCCAAAACGCAGCAATACGTCATCATCTGACAAGTTTATAGTCTCACTTTTCTTACAGCCAATAGGAACACATTGTTCTGACCCAACACTAAGATCGAATCTTGTATCGCGGGTATCAGAAACTACTACTTTTCGGTCTTAAAAACACATCAACATATCGGTGCGCGGATCGAGCCCACGGCCTTTCGTTTTACAAACGGGGTCTAACCAACTGCGCCACGGAGGCAAGCTATAATAGGTTTGAAGCCGGGTCGACGCACTGCGTGACCGGGTAAACAAAAGTGGTTAGATGGAAACGTGACCGCAGGGTGTGGTTGCACCGCAAATATCACACGGCTATTTATGATTTGTAACGTAGGGCCGGTTGAACTAACGCAGGGATTACTGGCCAGAAATGAGGACGAAAGAGTTTTTGTGCCACTGCAACATTTCAACTTTCAGAAGTTGGTAAGTATTGATACTTGTTACAGGTCAAAGTTTGCAAGATAGATGTAGTAGATATTTATTTATGTTATATTACCTTAAAAAATGAATCCCTTATATTGTAGATATGGTCATTACGTTATCCATCTTTCACTTTTAAAAGACTCTTTTTCTTCCGTATACTTTCCTCATTTTAGTTCATCAAATAAATCTATCGTTTAATCCGATTTTAAAATTGTCAATTTACTAAAGATCCGCAATTTCAACTGTCGTCGTTGTTACGTAGGCTATAATAATCGTCTTTGCAGTTATCACGGGTCTTTATCTATATTTGTATCAGTCTACATACGTCTCACTGTTGGGCCCTGGCCTTATCTACAATCGAAAGTACGATTGAGTCGGGTTAGGCCATAATCCACCAAGCTAGCGCTGGTTGACTTTACACACCACAGAAACTCTTACAAATCGCTATGGTATCAGTATGCAAATTTCCTCACAATGTTTTCGTTCACCTTTATAGTGCGTGGTGGTTAATATTATTAATTCACACATAAAGTTAGAGGTGTACCCTGGGATTTGAATCTGCGAGCACCGTGAACATGTTGGCAGCCGCGTCTGGTCCGTTACCAACAGGCCACCACGCAGTTATCACGATGATATTATAATTTTTATTTAAATTTATTCACAGACACTCGCATGGTCAGTGAAGACGGCTCATTGATTTTAATCTGTCTCATCTGATATCTCGTTAGATATACATATATATCATATATCAGCATATCCGTCATAAGTTTTCTGGAAGGCGACGAGGCGAAAGTTCTCAATATTACTGAACATAAACTATATTTCCTGCGTATCTAAATTAATTCATTTAGCTCATTTCCGTCAAACATGTGATAAAGAACGAAAATATAGCTATGATAGAAATAAATTCATATTTAGACATAAAAATAGATATAATTTATTAATCGTTCTTTATCTATCTAGAGGTCTGATGTAATATTAAAAGGTAATAAACAAACACCAACACACGCCTTTTTCCCTGAAGGGGTAGGCGGATGTTCTCCTAGAAGTAACCAGATCACCCGCGTTTCGCCTTGTTTGTTCCGTCCCACGATGTGATAGGGAGCGAGCTTATCGCCATTTCAGGCAAATTCCTGACTCCGGACTGATAATTAATAAATAGAAAACTACAATATCACTTTTCCCGATCAGGGATCCGAACCCGAGACCTCAGCTTTGTAATCGTACCGTAGTACTATGCCACTGAGGCAGTAAAAAAGTAAAGTTAAATATATCAACTAATAGAAGCAACAATGAGCTCAAATGATTTGAGTGTGTTTGGCATGGGCAATCCCGCCAGGTATCAAATTAGGGCGCTCACATTACATATCAGCACAAACTAAAATCAATCTACTACCGATAGAATATAGATAAGACGTCTATATAAATAAGTGAGTGTACAGTATACTAAGCCTTATCACCCGAAGCGCTATTCGCTTGCCTGTTATCGAAACCACTGATAACTCTTTATTGATCCTCGAGTTATGTGGTAATGACTAAGCCTTGCGTTTTGTAATGGTGATATTTTGGTTTGTTATTTAGTTAATTTAACTGCATACTATGAAGATGACAGCCTTCGTGGTGCAGTTGGTTAGACGCCGGGTGTGAAACGAGAAGCCGCGTGTTTGATCCCCGCACCGACACAAATGTTAGTGTGATCTACAGGTATTTGTTTCGGGTCTGGGTGTTTGTGAGGCTGAAAGTCTCTTGTAGTACCTGATACCCACGACACAAGACTCGATGTTAGTATGGGGTCAGGACTATGTATGTGACTGTTGGGTGTATTAATTTTTTATTATTAGATATATTTTTTATTTACATCACTGAATAGACACCTCTATCAATAAATCCTCCCGTTCCGCCAAACATCGAGGCACGTGGAGACGCATAGCGTCAACGGCTGCTTAGCAGTCAGCCTAATCATGACCACGACCACTCTGTCAAGAGTGCACGACTACGAAGATGAAAATTTCCAAGATTTTCTATGGTATGTGTAGTCCGCCACAGACTATCAACTATTTCCTTCAAAGGTAGAGGAGGCCCCGTGCAATAGAGTAGGAAGTAAATAGACTGAATTGTTATTATTGGTTAGTCAGTTCAAGCGATTGGTAATTTTAATGAAGATTGAGATAATCCTCTACTTGCTGGATACAGACAACAAACATTCAACCGAAAAGGTGAACTTAACCATAATCCCTTTAGGTTCACAGGAAGACTGTGACTAGGACATTTGACAATTTAGGACCCGGCTGACTATATAATATCTTATGGGGTCTCTATCACTTAAGAGACATAAAAAACTTGATGTACTACCGCAAAGAGTGATAAAGAACCTGTCATTGTGACTCATCTGTCTATATCCGGATACAATCAGGCCGACATAACAGTGACAACTGGCGAGAGATAGCAATCACATTTCACTGAATAGTTTATCTGGACCGCACTGCACTTGCGATCAAACGCATTATACTCACTGTATTCTGCCAATGTATAAAACAAAACCGCATCAAAATCGGACAAGTAGTTTTGGAGATAAATGACAACATTGATTTTCATAAACATCATCTCAACCCAAACGCACATGCCTTCTTCGTATCGTCGCGGGTAAAAATTTAGAAAATAAATGATTCAAAACTAAACAATAGATGTCCCACATATATCCAAATTAAAAATAACAGGTTATCCTAACTGTAGTGTTAGTCACGAACAGTTTTAATGTTGCCCGCAACCCACACGTTTCATATCCTTATTACGCCGGCCGGTCGATATCCGCCTTTTAAGATCGGCGTGAATCAATAAAAGTCATTATTTGAGGTCATTCACTTTGTTACCAGCGACAGAAAACTGACTGAACAATTAAATGTCGCGTTATTTTTGGACTATATGGCCTAACTTCTCTCAATCGTACTCTCGATTGTAGACGAGGCCCGTGCCCTGCAGTGGGATGGATGATACAGACAGATACAGTTGTTTTTGGACGCTGTTCCGCCTTCACACCCGCCACAGCAACTCCTGAAAGCCAGCATCAACATTCGCACGCAGAGCATTGAAGCTCAGCTATTGCAGTATTGGTCTGATCAGATCTCTGAAGTGGAAAGACCTCTAGGCAACACCTTCTGGGGGCTAACCAATTAGATCTTTAACTTTACACTCTCATAGCCTACGGAATACTTTTCGGCGACCGACATATGGCAAGATAACCGTCGTGGAGATGGCGTGGTCACATGACAGGAAAAGAAACTACTTCCTGCGCTCACCAATGCGCCTGCCTAACTTACCGATCATTAGAAACGCGAAAATATTATTCGTGTAATGGTAGCTAATGTAATAAAGACATCATTGGTTTGATTTTAGACATGAAAAATTTAACTAAAGCGTTGTAGTTAACCAAGTTCTGAGTTTTTTAATTAAGACGGGGGACTCCCAAAAACGGTATTTTCGAAACCATTTCATTCGATCACTCTCGCCTTAATTTCTGAGTAGAATATTCAAATCTGTATGACTTATGTCAAAATTATAAGAAACGAGGAAGGGCTCTTCGTTCCTGCAATACCCATACTCAATACAAATTTTCACTGGCAAGCTACCAAATTATTTGTACTAATGCAGGTATCTAACCGTCTCTTCCACAGCCAGCTCCTAACATGCCACCAAGGCTCTCAATTGTTGGTTGTTAGAAACAAGAATTTATATCAACAACTACATTTACCGTTGACCTTTACAAAATAGTGCAAGTTAAATTGGTCAAGTCATCTAAAATAAAGTGTCTTGCCAGATGGGGACTAGTTTGACGAGTAAATATTTTACTGCTCTACAAAAAGACGGGTCACCTTCACTATAAAGCAATGGCTACTTTCCTTTTTTGCATCTTTGAACATCTTCGTCTAACTAGAGGTATTTATCTGTCTCTTTCTATTTCAAATGTCAAGAATACTATTTGAAATGAAATAACACATCTTCCAAACAAATACAATTAGGTATAGCCGCCTACAGAACAGTTATCTAATCTGCACTCTATCGGAGCTAAAAATATTGTTTCTTAAAAAATGCTGTAACTACAATCAATTCTAAGTATCCGGAGTATTTTTGAAAATATATTTCAAACAGCAAAACATTTCGATAACATATTATTGATCCATCATTGATGCAGTTACGTCGTGTTTAGTTTACAGAATAGGGGATTTTAAAAAGTACTCACATATTTAGTTGAGCTCATCCTCCGAACCCTGTTGATGGGTTTCTTCTTGCCCCTCCTGTATTTGTTCATCTCGCTGGCCTGCTTGTTGGCCTCAGCGGCCTGGTCTTCCAGCACGAACCAATCCGTCACAGATCCTCGACGATTTGTCCTCACACTAGGCACTGCACTAGCACGTTTCACACTTAGCACCCTTGATAACTCTTTTTTAAAATCGTCACTCACTTCTGTATCTTTTTTCACATGCACTACCTTCGGAGACGGCAACGTGCTGAACGAAGAACTCTTCCTTTTTTCTTTTAAAGGTATTTTAGGAGTTTTTGTATAAGGCTCGCAATCGCTCAAATAATTTTCACTGAACATCTCAACAGCTTTATCGAATTGTTCGAGTAGATCTACCACTGATGCTGTTTTGAAGAAATTGTCCACGTAAGCGCTCGATGCTGATGTCATAGTCGACATGCTTGAGTTGTTGTTTGATGATTCTGAAGGGTATTCTTTGATGCTCTTTAAAAACACTCCATCTTCTTTGTCGTAGTAGACGTTGGAGATGTATTCCAAGCTTTCGTTGGACGTCCACGCGTCTCCCATTGTGTCATTACTCCCAAAAGCATAAGACTGGCTGTTCTTCGTCATGAGTTTCTTATTTTTCGCTTCTTTTTCTTCTTCCTCCGCCGCTCTTGGGAGAAACTCGAAGCTCTTACTCCTCTGGTATATTGGAGAGTGTCTTTTCTCCATTTCCTTGTTCCTAAAGAACCAAAATCGTTTGTTTGCTTTGAAATCGGACTCGGTTTTGCTTTCGCGTTTGAATTGAGGTGATTGCCGAGTGTCGATTGGTTCGGTACTCTTTTCGTCTTCGACAATCGTTTTCCATTTTGGTTTCTCTTTGTCCTTTCCAAAGAAGCTGATGCGAGAGAACTTATCCCGGAAGCTGAAGGACTTCTTGAGCGGAGAAACTTCTTCATCTGACGGTGACAGCCTTTCTGGAGGTGGTGAGTCAGCGATAACTGGAAGGCAGGAAGACAGGAATCCTGATGGTCTGGCAACGTCTAATTCCGTTGATTCCCCTCTAACTTGTATTATAGGCGGTTTAAGTTTCGCTGGCAGTTCGCTAAGGAGACTGCTCTCTATCATAAGCAGAGTATCCGTGTTGATCTTCTTCAGCACCTCCGGTCTTCTGACAATGGGTTTTGGCTTATCTTTCTCCATGACGGCGTTCGTCATGCCCCGCTGTACGTCGTCGACTGGCACTATCGCGCCTGTTATCTACCTGATAAGCGGTTTGATAATAATGACATTCTCTATTGTGTTTTGCCTGATATCAGTATTTACAAAACTGGCTATTGTAATTGAAGATATTTGCAAGGAAGCTGTTGATGCAATTGTGGTACTTAATGTAATGTGTATGTAACATCCTGATTAAGTATTTCTGGTGCAGGATACATGAATCAGTTATATGGAAGGTTGTAAATTAAATCAGGCCGTCTAGAAAGTTCTTGATTTGTTATAGAGTTACAATGAGTTTGATATTATTTTATAATAGTTTCTGTTTTATACGAAAGAGGAAAAAACACACTATTATTTTAAGTAGGACATATATTGAATAAATAATATAATACTCGTATATTGCACAAAGTACTTGATGCGTACCCAATGATAATTGAGCTACTCAATTAACAATTTGAATTTGAATTTTTAGACACCACGACATCTTGCGGAACGAGTTTTAACGAACTACATACAACCAACTCTAACAAGACAATGAGCTCCTGTAATAAAAATCAATAGGTACCTAATAAAATTATTAGAATTTTCATTAATTACAAAATCAATATACGCGATACATATAAAAACATACACGGTATCGAAGGAGCCAACCTTGAAATAATTTGATCGATACCCCTAGACGACGTGCCTACATAATGGTGCCGTATGTTTCTGACTTCTGTGCTCAGTATAGTGAATACAAACAAATTCCAAATGGAAAGACTTGTCTATGAAGATTTGTAGAATTGTAAAATAACCTTTATTAATGTCTTCATAAGTATATTTTGATGTGCGTAAAATTGTGACAAATGTGAAATATCGTTTCTAAATTGATTACCTTGTAAATTATAAAATAATTAGTATCCATATCGTGTTATACTAAAATTATGTTTTATACCCACGCTCCAAAATCACTATCGTGTCAATTTGTAATATTATGCATTACATTTAAATTAAATATTACCTTGTGTAGTATTAAATTTTAATTAGTATTTAGTATCTATACCGTGATTTACCAAATATAGATTAATAATTTAATATCCTTAACCTACGTTCCGAAATCAATATCGTGGCTATACAAAATATTAAACTATATTTAAAAATTATCTGTCTACAAGTTTAAAATAAGAAATATAAAAATAAAATGATAATTTAATTTTAAACAATCGTGTTACCTCACCTATTTGATATATCTATGCCTTCACTTTATTTCAAACGACACAAGCTTAATTTATCCGAAAACCGATGATTACAAATACATTGGCTAAAGGGTAAAGTTGATCTGATTTGGAGAACCCCAATTAAGCTTACAACATCTATTCTAGCGGTTAACAAAATGTTCCCAAGCGTTGCCTAGTCGGCGTGTTGCATTGAATGTCAATTATAAAGTTCCCACGGTTATTTAAATTGTAACCAACTGTAAGGAAGTGCAATAATGGTGTTTTGTTATAAAATAATAACAGAAACTCCGCGCCGGTCGGCCTGTGCGTCTCCGAGGAAGAGATCGCCCACCAAAGTTTCTAATGGTTTGTCATCTGTATTGTTTGTAAGTTTCGTATTTTGTTTTAGCTAAAGCATGAGAGTAGTGAACTAGGCTATTTGTAACACTTGTATAGTCTTATACGTGATTGCTTATGATTTACGGTAGTTTTCACCTGATACGTTGTCGTTACTTGATAGAAATGGTGAACTTTCATATTGGTCAGCAGTCGGTTAGTTAGTAACTTATTGCATATTTGTTGGGAAGGTACTTTTATAGATCCAATTCAGCAATTCATTCTACTTACTCAACAGCATTGTATACCACGTTAGTTCACAGCATTGCTCCCGTATTTAGGTACTTAATTTGCATACTTTCTCTTTCACTGCTCTCCTCTGAGTATTTAATTTTGTGATGTACGAAGGTCTCCCCAAACAAAATACTTAGAGTAATGTAAATAGTATAGCAATTCCTCTGCTGATAAGCTTAACCAAAGCTAGATTTGCTAAATTATATTAGACAGGCGTATGCAACTTAAATCGTTTCACGTCTCAGTAGATAAACTAGCCAGTCTACCTGCTCGATCTTGATATATCGATTCTTGTTTATCTTCTGCCATGTTTATGATATATCACCATGGATTCTAATCAGTACAGATACTAAGTCAGGAGATCTACCGTTTAATTCAAGGCCTCACACCTAATGTGCCTAGATCCTCTAATCTCTGCTCTTGTTTATAATTTCTTCCCGCCCTATTAAATTTAGACTTATACCATCATCACAATCTATACTCCAAAACTTACCCAATTATCGATTTTCAAACATTTAATCGATTCTAGTCCCGAGCTCATTATCACAACTCGTCAGCGCCATCGACTATGAAGAAGACAGTAGCATCCTCGACTCGATACCGGAGCGAGAATGGAGACTCCTCGCAGCGCTGGCGAGAAAGAGAGAGGAAGACGATGAAAGGGAGAAACTCGCCGACCAATTTAGGAAGATGTGGCAGAAGGAGAAAGAAGAGAGGGAGATGGTAAGAAAAAGTCTATTACTAAATATGATTTTGCTAGACCGTCCTATTATGTTAGTCGTAGAATCGAGACATGAACAATAACTATTGAACTAATGCTATGATTTTTTACCAGATGACCTGACAAAGGTAGCTATGTAAACCCTGGGCGAAAGCGTTAATTATGTGCAGTGGATTTCATGTAGCTGAAAATTTCACATGATTATCATTATCATTTTCTGTTTTGTGTGTATTCATCAATGTCACAAAAGCCACTCACAAAAATAATAGCAATTGTTGCCTTGTCCTAATTGCTATTTACTGAATTTAGGGTTGCCACTGACTCTCTCCCTCTCTCTCTCTTCAGCCACAGGAAGTCCACCGCTGAACAAAGGCCTCCCCCATGAATTGCCACATAGACCTGTTGGAAGCTGACTCTACCTGTTTATAAACTCCTACAAAAGCGAAGCGGCAACAATTTCCATAAAGTTGTTAAAGCTTATGGGCCGCACTGATGACTAGCTTATTGACTGCTATCTCCAAAAGAAATAACTGATGTTTTTTTACCGATTTTATACAGGCAGAATAGCTCATTTTGATATTGCAATTTGCATCAACTTCTCTCATAAATGATCCCTCAAGTTATTTCATAAAGTTCTTGACTAATCTTTGTTAATTCATTTAGTACGAAATTCCTAATTGGCTGAACGTCATTATTATTTATATTATATTATCAGTCATTATTATTTAGAGGGCCACATTCAAGTGACACTTAAGAGATTGCCTATTCAAAGCAATTATGATGATGATGATGATTCATAAAATATACCAGGTGGAAGCAGAGACCCTTGATCAGTACAAACGGTATCTCCACGCAAAGCGGCAACAAGAGCGATCGTGGCACGAGTACAAGAGGTTCCAGAAGGGATTAGAAGAACAGTTGAAGACAGGACAGCTGATAGACTGCATCAAGTACAAAGAGCGGAGGAGCAGGAATTTGCTCGCTTGGAGGGATGATAAAAAGGTGAGAAACAAAAGTTTGAAGACCTTTAAGTAAAACAAGTGAATAATTCAAGAAGTAAGGAATCTCAACAATGCCTGCTTGTCATAGATTTTCAGATAATAAACTATTCAATAAAAGAGATTGAACAGTAATTCACCTTTTATACTATTGTTCAAGCAAAGTACAATATTGTAGGTATGAAGCAGACAATACCCAGTTGTTAAGTATTTAGTTTCGCAAGCAATCATTATTCAATTAATAGAAGATTAATATTTTCTACACAGGCCACTGAAATAGTAGATAAAGCTATCGAAGAAGAAGCGAGAGCGCAACTGGCAGCTGATAGGCGTATTCGAATGTTGGAAGCTGAGCAATGGAAGAAGAAAATCGAATTGATCGATACTGAGAAGAAATCAAACGATGCTAAGAAACGACGTAATGCTTTGCTGAGGGACGCTTCACAAGTAAGTTCTTCCATAATGAATGAGCCTGTATCTCATTGAAGTTGGCAGAGAGCATGCTATGGCACTAACCGCTTTATGATCATAATCTGAAAGATCATAATCTTTCCCTTCATCTTACGTTTCAAAAACAGTTAGTAGTCTCTTTATGCACGCTCGTCGGTTACGATTTACGAGTATTCTTTATTTGACTCTTTTAAATATATATTATATATATTTATTTTCTGTCATACATCTTCTACCTACTTTGCTCATTTTGGCGTCATAAACTTGTTTCGTCATCATTGAAACCTATTATTTTAGCGACTTGCTATCACCAATGCTCTGAGCAGCTGGGAGACTTCCCTTCTACGTCAAGAGGTCACCGCGGTAGAATCCGCTCGTCGCGCTCAGCACGCGGCGCACGCAGCGCTCACGGACGCTCGGAGCGCTCGAATTGCTCGCGCTAGAGAAGCCGCGCTCAGACGAGCGAGAAAACTCGCCGCCATTACCGCTCAGATGAGAGAAGCGGTTAGGAGCGGTAGGTCGTAGTCTATTTAATGTAGATTTGTAAAGAGTATTTATTTGTTAGATGTTTAGTAGTGCAAATTGGGTTGTGATTTATTTTATTGTTATTTAAGAGGACTGAAGGATTATCAAATATGATTGTTTTACAGGCTCAGTTAATGTACTTACTCTATTTTTTTATATTTTTTGAGCTTCAATCCTAACATAGTATAATTATTATTGTTGTTTATCAATTATGATAATTAGAAATATGACACACGTGTTCAACTCGTCTGAATAGTACAAATAATACATTAAAAATTAAATTAAATCTCTTGTTTTATTGTTATTTATTTGTTGGCAGATCATCACAGAAAAACCCTTATTAAGACTTAAAAGTATTATTATTCTTCATATTTCTGTTTCTTAAAACCTGTCTTCAACGCCAGTCACTTTTAGGAATGGTGAAGTATCATTTTGTTTAGTTTTTGTCCAACATCCCAGTCTTGTTTCCTTTCACTTATAGTAGCTACCAAGAAGAACTTAAACCAGTTGACTTAAGCTCAAAACACACGTGTCCTTTTATTAATTACGTATTCATTTGCCGATTAATAATTGTCCAATGAAAACATCGTGAGGAATCTCGAATACTTGTTCATTTTCCACAAGAATTTCACGGGTCAAAGACCCAACCCCTTTCAATGACAGAGTAGACCTGTCTTCAACCGTGCGACGTATCTTTTGATCATAGTTTCTCTTTGTATAAATGCAAACAAATTTTAAGCAGCCAACTCTCCAAACAAAATTCTTCAGGCTTCAACCACCTCCTACATCTTCATACTTAACATCCAAGTCTTTAGTAGCGGCTGCGAGGCGTGCTCTGGCCTTCCTGTACTTCCTGAGCGCCGCCTCCGCCCCCAGGAGTAGGGCTGATGCTGAACTGGTCCCGGGGTGGGCCGGCACACTAACCGTCCCGGGGACTGGTGACTGGGATATGATGTTCCAACGAAGGCTAATCGTGCCTGTGGTTTTGTAGATGAAGTTTGCGTCCTGAAATCATTAATGTTCTTTTTTATTAGTAATTGATTTTTCAAATCTGTGTGGAAACGTCAGGGTTACTTAATTATCCTAATTACCTTTTATGATTATATACTGACTACTGTTTTTTTAGGAACTTCGGAATTTTTGTCGTCACTGAGACTACAACGTAAAGTAGATTTTTTCGCGTGGATAGCACTGTCATACATCACACAATATGAATTACCCGCCCTAGAAATCGAACCTAGGACCAGAATCCAAAGCCTGTAAACACTGCCAGGAGAGCGCCATGAATGTAAACAAATGAAGCAACAACAAACAATATCATTAAAACGTACCACAGTTTGCGGTTCCGCCAAAATCTCCAAATCTTTGATCAGGTGACATCCTCCAACAAAGAACCTTCTGGAATCTGCTTCCATCTTGTCCTTCTCTTCAGGTCTAGAGCAGGACAGCTGCTTCGTATAATGCCCTGGCTGTAGTGAGAGAGCGATATAGCCATACCCTTCTGTACGATGTCGACTCCACCAGTCAGTCGATATCGCTTCGAAGAATATTTTTATTGGGGGAGGATCTGTGGAATTATGACAAAAAAATATTCAGGTATTTTTGTATCTTGTTGTTTTCATCCATCCATCCATCCATCAGCCAAAGGAAGTCCACTACTGAACATAGGCCTCTCCTAATGAGTTCCACAGTGACCTGTTGGAGGCAGCCTGCATCCAGCGACGTCCCGCGACCTTTAACAGGTCGTCTGACCACCTAGTGGGTGGACGTCCCACGCTGCGCTTTCCGCTTCGTGGCCTCCATTCGAGAACTTTTTGGCCTCATCGGCCATCAGTTCTCCGTGCCATGTGCCCCGCCCATTGCCACTTCAACTTGCTAATCCGCTGGGCTATGTCGGTTACTTTAGTTCTCCTACGGATCTCCTCATTTCTGATTCGATCTCGTAGGGAAACCCCGAGCATAGCCCTCTCCATAGCTCGTTGAGTGACTTTGAGCTTCCTAATAAGGCCCATAGTAAGACGCCACGTCTCGGTGCCGGTCTCTTATTGTTTTCCCAAGCTTTTAAATGTTCGTGATTTACGCGCGAATTTTTTAACCACTTTTAGTTACGAGTACTTTTGTTTAATTTACAATTTGACAAAAAGTGATGAAAATACAATTAAAAATATAAATCTTTTCTTGCTGTATTTCAAACCTTAGTATCATGCAATACAGACTATATTCATATGTCTTTAAAAATCGTGCGTTGATCGACGGTAGTTCATTTGTTTATAGAAACAAAAAAAAACAATTTATCTAATTTATATGTAAAACCTGTTACAATATAATTAATTATTATTTACCTGCTCCCACATTCGTCTCCAAGTTGAGTTCTATAATGTGACCATAATTCCAAACTTCTGTCTCATCGAGCGTCAAAGCTTCACTGATATGGGTTCTGCCGTGTACAGCATCCTCACATTGTATGCTCTCTGGAATCTGTAATACAACATCGTGTATAATAAATCCCTCTACTAGTATAATTGTCTACTAGATTTAAATTGTTTTTTTTTTAAATATAGAATGTTTCATATTTCTCAGGTTTGGCAGCTTACTGTTTCTTTTTTTATTGCATTAGTCCGGCAATCTCACTCACAGAAGGAAACGCGACAGAAAAGCTGTCGCTTCACATCGATCTTCTGTGAGACGATGGTACCACCCCGGACGTGCCAGCCCATTCATGCTGAGTCATGAATCATGACTGTAAACAGCGTGGCTCTACCATTTCCAAAAGTTACTTCCTACTGTTGAAGTCTAGAAGTCACTTACATCTTAAGCATTAATCTAGCCATTTACATTGATTTACGGCCTTATCAATCACTATTATTAACCAAATATAATACATTTTAATAAAGCGACATCTATCGACAACCATTGAACTACATAAAAAATATAATTTCCAAAAAACAATATTCCGACGATTTGAAAACCTCCTTTTTGAAGTCAGTTATAAACTAAATACAAACCTTGATAGTATACTCAATATACAGATTGTCCATTTCAAAATCAACAGCGCTCAATATTTCGAGTGACACATAGTATTTCCTCCTGTCAAGAGGAGGCATGATGAAATTCACAAGGCTTCTGTGTTTCTTCTCCCATTTCTTGTAGAGTTTAGTTAACTGAAAATGAAAAGGAGAATGCAGAAATTATTCACATGTTGGTCATATGACTACAAACTAAAAAATAGTTTGAATTTGACCAAATGTAATCATCCTCGTTATTCTGAGCCGGTAGGCTCCCACTGCTGGGCATAAGCCTCCCTCAAACTATGCCACTTTACTCTGGGCAACTAAGTATTAACCATTTGGCATTGCACAGTAACGGCCTTATTCATAAACAGTTTTAAAACCTATTTTAGTTATCAAATGTTTTGTTCCTTTGGAACAACGTTTGAATTGTTTGAGTAAAGACAAAAAAAAATATAATTAAAAGAGGCTTAAAAACTGGCTATGATTAACGCTTGAATAAAGCCGGCTATAAAGCTTTGGATGGATGAACATTTGTACAGTGCACACCTTGTGATACTCATGATACACCCAGAACGGAGAAATTTTAATAAGTATTTTGAAACAAAAACTTTAGAAAAATGATTTTGATGGCTGATCACTGATGAGTGTTATTAGGTCAATAGAATGACCCTAGATTACACTACTCACAGTGTTTTTTATATAAAAAAGGTTTTTTAAACATCTATCTTACCATCAAAAAACTAATATTCTTACCAAAGTCATAAGCTCATCTCCACCTTCTTTTGCTTCAAAGTCGACATTTACCTCATATTTATAGTTCAGAGGCTGTCCCAATTCATTCTCAATGACGTATGGATTCATTACAATGTCATTATTATCTGGAGATACAATGAGGTAGTTGTGTGTTGTGTTGTGAAACAGAGAGAGTACAATTACTTCCCTCTTGATGATAATGTTAGAATCCCTGGGGTATTATAAAAAAATGTGAATATTAGTAATATATCTAAACACATTGACCATCCACTAGTGCAGACCAAATCTACTCTAGGCAAATAACATGCATAACCACCAAATAAAGGCTGTAAATGTGCACCAAAATGTGAGCAAAATACCACAAGTTTTACAATGGATCTGGGTAATGTAGGACACAAAACTTCTATACTACATAACAAGCTTCTATAATACATAACATAAGGCATTGTTTTAGTATACAGATGCAAGTTATGAGGCAGTAGGCTAAAATATATTTAATTATATTAAAAACATATACACTTACTCATCATATTCTGAATTATCGTAAACAACATGCATCCCTGTCCATTGTTCAGTTACAAGATTTTCTACGCTTCGCAACAAATTTGCCTTTGAATCAGTTGGCTCCAAATTGCCTCTTACTACTCTTCCTACTGTCTCGTCAATATTGAAACGTTCCATACATGAGTTCAAATTTAGAATACTTGATTTTGTTTTTTTATTATCCTCAGGCAAAGGTAAATAAAAATCATTATGTATGAAAGTAAAAACTTTAGATGGTTCAAAGTTTGCATTCTTTAGTAATTCACTGTATTTCAGTTCTTTGTTTGTATTACAGTTCACAAGCTCTTTATAATGTTTTGCTTCCCATTTGCTAAAACTCTTTTGTTGCCACCTGAAAACGTATTCTTGGGCAGTTTGTTCCAAACTTAAATTATCTGTGTTCGTCCCATTTAAGTAGTCTTCAAACTTAGGTAAAGTTATAATTCCATCTAAAGGTTTCAATTTAATCCTGTAATTAATCAATGTTGAATTACATAAATAAGCATGTTCAGCAGTGGATTTTATTCATATTTATTTATTTCAGTTTTCAGTCAAAATTGAGGCTGTTAATAAAAAACAAAGATTATAGATTATTCATGCGGACTCACACTATTCTTAAATCCTCCACCGGATTTTTAAACCAATGGACTCCAGATATTTTATTACTTCTATGGAAGTCATTCATAATTACGAATAGTAAATTGTAATACTTTTCAGTTTTCCGGCGTGGAACAATATGTCCTTGAATCTGACATATCTTTGTGTCTATGTAGTCTGTGTACATCACCATGGCAACAATAGATGCGTTCGAAAATTTCAATTTGAATAATATCGAAACATAATTTAATGAATTAAGTTTCTAGTTTTTGCATCAAATTTTATTAAATTAATAGAAAAATGGTTGGTATTGATTGGTTGGTATGAAAAGATAAATCATTAATAATGTTATTTCCCTTTTTAATTACTTTAAAAAACATACACTCCGGAACGCATTTTAACAATCATTGTTTTGACGCGCATATACGACTTATGATTGGCTAATAACTTTGCTTTTATAGTAAAGCAGCCAATCAAACAGCTCTATTCTATTCAAAATAACGCTGTAAAAGAGAACAAACTGATTTAAAGTGACAGTTGTTCGGAAACAATCTCTTGGCCCTCTACAAACAAAATCAAAAATTCCATCCCATTCAGTTGCTAACGGTACTTCGAGTGACGATGTTCTTCGTTTTTATTTAACGTAAATACGGACGAAATTTATGATTTATGTATCAAGTGATTCTAGGAGACGCTATCTTATCGTGTTCGTACGAATCGATCATGCTGAATCAGTGAACAGTAAAAGTGTATTTTAAGTGTTAGTTGCCGGAAAAGTATTGGTTTTTGTACACACGCGTAATATTTCGAAAATGCCTTCTTTACAACGGGAGACTTCAGTGTCTATGCCGTTGACGCCGACAGATTTATATTGGAGACGGATCTTTAATAAGGTAATTATTAATAATTAGAAAGTTTACGTGTACTGGCTCGATGTTATTGAATAAACGTCATGAAAAAATATTCGTAAAATGATTGTAGTAGTAACAAGAAAGCTATACTCTGCAGAGAACAGTGTTATAACTAAAAACCAGTTTTTGTTGCTCGCACAACGATGGAAAATATAAAAGTACCTATTGTTTATACACACGACAATAATTAACGTTAATAAAACAAATAATTAAACTCCAATTTAGGTTTAATAAAATATCGTTTCAGTGATCTTTTTAATATCATTCATTATTCTTGCTTTCAATATGATAAATTCTCAAAATGAAAGGCATTCAATTGAAAGGTGTTTTTCTGATCTTGGCATTGACACTCACAATAGGGCCATAAAACCTTTAGCATTTTATGTGACTCAGAGCTTAATATGTGATTTATTGTAATTAAAAAAACGAAAACAATACAACATTTATTTTTTATTTTACAACCTTTCTATTCATACTTACTATTACAAGCATAAATACTAGAACCTACATAACTTACAGAGCTATTATTTTTGTCTATAAAGAAAAAAAAACGCTAGAATAGAATAAGTATTCTAATATTATCGAGCAGATAATTCAACACATACTCATTTACAAATGTACGGAACACATTATAACTCTATTTCGGTATGCTATATACAGTTATATAATAATTACATTTGGCATCGTTTCAAGGCATAAAATGTACCGTGTCTACTGATTCCGCATCAAACATAAATAAAACATATATTTTTCAACAAGCATTCTAATGCACTTTTTTAAAGAACTTATATTTTTAACAACTATTAGAAACACACAAATATAGCACAAGTTATGTTTTGTGGGACAATTTATCAGTTTTAAGTATTTAAAAAAATATATATATATTCTAGACAACAATGAATAACTATTATTTTACTACTTTTTGGAAACTTAGAAAATTATTCGAAACTATGTCCACACACAGATAAATATGTAGTGTAAATAAATATTAACTTAATAATAACTATAGTTTTTGAGATTCTCTCTCTCTCTCTCTCTGAAGTCCACTGCTGAACATAGGCTTCCCCCAAGGATTTAGAGATTTAGATTTTGAGATTAATTAGGTTTAAAATAATAATTGGCTCCTCTTGAAGCCTAGCTGTTTATTTGACTATATTTTAAATTATTTTGTGTTTTGATGAGTATGTTATGGTAACAGTACTATATAATTTATTTCCCTAATGTAATTAATAATGGACATGGAAAAATGTAATGTAATTTTATTAAATCATACTGTTTCTACCTGGTAAAAACAGAGCCTTGGTTTTTCAATTGTTGACAGACAATTATCCTAAAAGTAATTAATAAATAAGATCCACCTAAAAGTATAATCTAATGTTAGAAGACCAAAGGCTGTTTCACCTGGTATTTTATTATACAGTGTCTTAATTCCGCAGTCTTTAGCATTGTAAATAAAAAATTAAGATATGGTGTAAGTTTTAGTTTTATAACTACAACAACATGTACAGAGATTCTCTCTTTGTTTAACCACAGCAACTCCATTGCTTAGCATACACTTCCCTGAAATTAAGAATAAAAGATTTAAATACTGGAGTTAACAACATGAACATCCTTGCCTAAGTAAACTTACAACCAAATGACTAACAATATGAAAATGGTTTGATAAGCACTTAGCATGTCAGCAATGGAATCTTTATATAGCAGTATTTTATAGAACAAGTTCGCATTGCAATGGCAATTATACCCAAATGTGTAAGTGAAATGTAGGAGATAGCTATGTGTTAATTTACGAGTCAATATTTGATTAAGAGGTTCAACCAAATATTCTCAGCCTGTGTGGTGCAGTTGGCTAGACACCGACTGTGAAACGAGAGGCCGCGGGTTCGATTCCCACTGAGACAAATGTTTGTGTAAACCACAATTATTTGTTTCAGATTTGGGTGTTTGTGAGATCACAGTCTCTCGTAGTTTCTGATATCCACGACACAAGACTCGATCTTAGTGTGGGGTTAGAACTATGTATGTGACTGTTGGGTGTATTTATTTATTTGTTAGCAGTCACTTTCTTAAGCTGTACACTTGTGACTGCCTGTGCCATATCTATCATCTCTAGCTTTCTATATTCCTTTGTATCTGTTTTATCATTGGGCTTTTGTCTCCTCCCAATGACACTTGGGATAGTTTTACGGCCTTATTCATAGACAGTTTTAAATTATCGAATCGTATTTTATGGAAATATCGTATTTTAAGTTATCGAATGTTTTGTCTGCTCAAACTGAATTCAAAAGTAATTCGAAAGGGACAATACATTTCATAAATAAAATAGGTTTTAAAACTGTCTCTGAATAAGGCCGTTAGGATTTAGTTCACCACACTGACTTAGAGAAGGGATGGGTTGTATTAGATCAGTGTCTTTCGTCTAGTGACCAAATCAGTAGTCAACTCAAATGTCCCTAAACTTTTCCTTGCACACATTTTGTTTAATATTAAGGAACAGCCTCTCGCCATTAGCTCTGCTTTAGTTTCAATACTGTCTTCAATAACATCATCATTTAAAAATCACGATATACTATAATTTTTCTATTGATATTAGGTACAGTAAAAACAAAAGTGCAATAGTTAGAGATAGTTTAAACAATTAGCGGAACCATTTTAAAAATCGCACTCATTTTCTCCATTTTAAAATCTGTTTTACGAATGTGGGAATATTCATACAACACGTTTGACGTAACCATACACTTGTGCCTAATTAGCATAATTACCAAGGCATGCTAGCATTCAAACTAGTTAGAGTACTATGCCATTTCTTACCGGTTCAATACTGGTTCTTTCATAGGCGAAAAATGTGAAATAAATTATTATTTTTGTGTAAAATAAAATGAAGTAGTAAAAGCACGGCCCTTCGTGCTTCTCGAATTAGTAATAATAGTGCAACATTTACATATGTTTCAACGATGAGTAATGGCGTTGCGCAGACGCTTAATTTTTGAACCTCATCCATATATTTTAGGCAATCGTCACGATCCTCTTCATCAGCTATTATTTTTTGCGCGTCCCTATGCCCACGATTTCACCTGGCGCGCGTCGGGAATCTGTCGAAATTTTCCAATTCCATGAATATCTTACCATGGCTTTACCATCTCCGGCAATCTCAGTTATCGAACGAAACTTGACAATAACGTACAAATTTATCGTCAGTATTCTACAAGACAGTGTGTGACAGATTTACGAACTGCAACATGGTTCTACCCACAGGTTCTACCAATTAAGTACTAATTACAATCACTATTAATTTCAGATCTGAGAATTTAAAAACTAAAAAATCTCCTAGTTTCTGTTGCTCGCCACAAGACTGTTACTATCGGGTCCAGACTCCAGACTATGTGTCTGGCTGTTGGCGCATTTAATTAACAATAAATGTATGTACATTATTGCAAAATGACTAGGCTTAAAAACACAATGTAAACAAGGAATACTGACGTAGCAATGATCATTATTGTTATGCAATATGATTGTTCGTATGACAAATTATACATATGTTATTTGTTTACATGTTTCAATTAATGTACTCTATACTGTAAAAAAGGCAAATAAATTGTAATAAAAGTATTAATTATTGCAAAGGTTCGGCAAACGAGCATACGGCTCAACGAGCATCCCTGAAGATGGTTACCCCCGCCCATGAACATCAACGACATAGGTGCAGTGCCTCTCAAAATCTTTGGGGGAGGAGGGAAAGTTCGGATACGCACAATTAATAAATAATAAACACACAACAGTCTCATACATAGTTCTGACCCCACATTAAGATCAATTAAGTCTTGTGTCGTGGGTATCAGAAACTACGAGAGGCTTTTCGGTCTCACAAACACCCAGACCCGACACAAATATTTGTGGGCCACTCAAACATTTGTGTTGGTGCGGGGATCCAACCCGCGGCCTCTCGTTTCACAGTCGGCGTCTAACCAACTACGCCACGGAGGCTGTCAGATTGTGTCCAGAACATATTTTCTTCCTCTCTCTTCTTACTTTCATCAGAATCTTGCCAGCATAAAAACAATGCATTGAAGTCATGACTAGGATTAGTCACAAATCTAAAACAGTCCAAGCCATTATCAATTATCCAACCCTTGGTAACAACTACTCACTTCAATAAAAGTGAATTCGGTGTGAGTCAGTCACCAGTACATTTCTACACATTACAAATCGCCGATGGCAGTGACTAAGACGCTATCCTGTCCATCAAGTTTTTCCCCGTCTGATTCATGTAATCTGTAAATTGTACGCATGTGCGATGTCCATCCTGTCTGTACGTTTCCTGATTGATAAGAAGATAATTGAGGGGGTGTAAGGGGATTTCAAAGAACTGAGATCTAAGCCAACTTCATTTGCCCGTGGTTGCCCTGCTAGTCAAAGGATAAGGTTGGGGCAAGACAGACAGCGAGATCGCTATCATAGAAATGGTGTAGTGAAATGACAGGCTGGTGAGTGACTAGCGTCATCAGCGATAGAAATTACGTAATGAAAACCCGAATGTTACGATTTCAAGTCCTTGGATGGGACCTATGTTCAGCAGTGGACTTCGTATGGCTGAATATATAAAATAATTTATGCTAATATAGTCATTTTTTATGCAAGGACACTTAAAATGATCGACACCGGAGACGCTAAAGTGGTTTTAAATTCAATACTTTTAAAACTTAATTTTGATGCGGGCTTGTTTAAGAATGCTTGAAGCGTTATTCTTGAAAGAATACATTATAAACTGTAGCTAAGATGACATTGGACAGCTCTGCCGAGACAGTCACAGGTGTGCATTGCCCCTCAAAATCAAATCCATTAGTCGTCTTAAAATAAAAAGATGTTACCACGAATTGTAATGCCTCAGGATAGAGCGGATATGGAATCCTCTTTAGCTTAAAATATAATTAGTATGTTTACCTATGAGGCGATTATCTTTATAGTAAAATAATCGTTTCTAACGTAAAAGTATGCGGTAATGAAACACGTGATGTCAGTCATTTTTAGAGCGACAGTCACGCTTTTACTATGCAGAAAATGTGTGATAACAGAATCATGTGTGAACTATGCAACAATTTAATGGAAAAAACATGAAAAAGAAATTCGTCGTAAAATTATGATTCAAAAAGATACATACATACATAAACACACGCCTTTTTCCCAGAAGGGGTAGGCAGAGGTGCTACTAGAACACCCACGTTTCGCCTTGTATATTCCGTCCCACAATGTGATAGGGGGCGAGCCTATCGCCATAACGGGCACAAATTCCTGACTCCGGGCTGATAATGAATAAAAAAATCCAATATCACTTTGCCCGACCCGGGATTCGAACCCGAGACCTCAGCTTTGCAATCATACCGTAGTACCACTACGCCACCGAGGCAGTCGAAATGATTCAAAAAGATGTCGTGCCAAAACATGTTATGTATCACATAAGGTAGAAATGGATTGTATTTTGTTGTGTTTTTGGCCACTCTACGGCCACTGAAAAATAATACATGTATGGGCTGACTTTTGAATTGTCATTGTAATAAAAATGTTATACGAGAAATGTGCAATTTACTTAACAATTAATAATATACAATATATTTATTCCTATATTCGTATCAATCGTGTGGAAAGAACAAGTTCTCTTGTTTATTTCCTTGCGGTCGTTGAAAACACATTACGGTGGCGTGCGTCTGTTGACTGTCGGATAACTGTACCAAATCCAGGTCATTAGGGCGTGTTAAACGCACCTAATCTTACTTCAAACAAACTAAATAATTTGCAGACGAATTTACTTCCAAATTCGTGTAATAATACGTCACAAATTGTTGAAAACGAAAAATTAGTGTTGTAATTACCGATTGGATTAAGTATTGTTGTAAATACAGATTTTTAACAGGAAAGCTACATATTTTTGTATTGCTTAGTGAGAAAATATTTTGGAACATTACCTATGAAATGGTAACCGATAACCTCTGCGGAGCAGTTGGTTAAGACGTCTGCTGAGTGAAACGAGAGGTCGCGGATTTTGAACGTGAACAAAATAATAAAGGCCTTATTCATAGACAGTTTTAAAACCTATTTTAGTTATAGAATGTTTCGTCTTCTTCTCTCTCTCTCTCTCTCTCCCATCAGCCACAGAAAGTCCACTGCTGAACATAGGCCTTCTCCAAGGATCTTGTCTTCTTCGCTCGAGCTGAATTCTAAAGTCGTTGGAAAGGGATAAAACATTTGATAACAAAAATAGGTTTTAGAACTGTCTATGAATAAGGCCATAAATGTTTATTTATTTACTAACCACAAACGGTAAATAGAATACGTAGCGGATTATGGCAGTTTAATGTCGACATTTAAGTAATTGTGTTTTTGCTAGATATGCAGCAGAAATTTGAAAAAGATTCTGCTTAATACATCTAACGTTCTTTAACTATATAGTCATGTCCATATGCTTGAGACGAATAGGACATTACTACGAATGTGTGGCAATAAGCGTGACACCGGTGCCGTCATTTTTATTTTCGTCTCAATTAAGAAGCTATTCAATTTGTGTCCTATTCTGGTGTTTAAACAGATTTCACGATAGATATGACCGTGGGCACCTTAATTAACACTTCTTGAATATTGCTGTCGTATGTACAATGCAATTAGGTTTGTAGATTTTAATAGTCCGTGGTGATTACTCAAGTGATTGCGTTTTAGTACCATCATTTTAGCCACTGCTGGACTAAGGCTTCAAGAATTTATATAGTGATTTGTTGGAAGCGGACGGCATTCACCGACTCCCTTGTATTGTATTGTATCGATTGAGAGTGGTTAGGCCATATAGTCCACCACGCTGGCCTAATGCGGGTTGGCGAATTTTTACATACCATAGAAATTTATACAAATCGCAATGGTATGCAGGTTTCTTCATGATGTTTTCCTTCACCGTTATAGTGCGTGGTGATTGACTATCAATACACACATGACTCCGAAAAGTCAGAGGTGTGCGCTGGGATTTGAACCCGCGACCACCGTGAACATGTTGGCAGCCGCGTCTGGTCCGTTTACCAACAGGCCACCAAGCACTTTACCGACTCCCTGCATGCTAATTATTCACCCTCTTTTATATGTTAAAGTAATAAAGTAAATATTATTATTATTTTTTATCAGCCCATATACGTCCCACTGCTGGGCACGGGTCTACTCTACAATCTAGAGGATCGACTGAAAGTGGTTAGGCCATATAGTCCTCCACGCTGGCCTAGTGCGGGTTGGCGGACTTAACCGTAGAAATTCTTTAAAATCGCTACGATATGCAGGTTTCCTCACGATGTTTTCCTTCACCGTTAAAGTTAATATTATAAGTATAAGTAATAAACTTTATAGTATTTTAAATATGACTAAATGTCATGGCACATACATATTAACCATTTGGCATTGCACACTAAGGGCCTCATTCATAGACAGTTTTAAAATCTATTTTAGTTACTGAATGTTTTGACCCTTTCGAACGACTTTTGAATTCAGTTTGAGGCGAAGAAGACAAAACGTTCGATAACTAAAATAGGTTTTAAAACTATCTAAGAATAAAGCCGTAAGTATGTATTTAAATAATGAACATTTAAAGCCAATTTACATTACTCACGGTTGGCTGAGTAAACATTCGCAGCTAGCATATTTACAAAGCGACCGGAATTTTAGATTTTCATGGTCTATTTACCATCAGTTAAGCCGGTCTATTAATTAATTATGCTTTATTGCACAATAAGAAGGAAACGAAGCACCCAAAAAATATACATCTTTGTTGTATGTTGTATCAGCCCATATACGACCCACTGCAGGGCACGGGCCTCCTCTACAATCGATAGTACGATTGAGAGTGGTTAGGCCATATAGTCCACCACGCTGGCCTAGTGCGGGTTGGCGGACTACATACATCTTTATATTATTTAATTAATTAACGCCTTTATTGCAGCCATTGATTTCTTTCAGACAACCTGTTGATAAATCGGGTCAACTGGACTTACCTTTTTTTTCTCATTTGTCTAGACTGTGCTTCGCTGTTTAAATATGGTTGGAATATTTTTTACATACATAAACACACGCCTTTTTCCCAGAAGGGGTAGGCAGAGGTGTTACCAGAACACCCACGTTTCGTCTTGTATATTGCGTCCCACGATGTGATAGGGGGCGAGCCTATCGCCATATCGGGCACAAATTCCTGTCTCCGGTTTGATAATGAATAGAAAAATATCACTTTGCCCGACCCGGGATTCGAACCCGAGACTTCAGCTTTCCGTTCGTACCATAGTACGACTACGCCACCGAGGCAGCAATATTTTTTACGTCATGTCTATCTATGACAGCAGGAGGGTTTAGTTGGCTGACCTCATATTTGCCATACTACTCATGCTACTTAGATAAAGTTAAGCTAAGAATACATAATACTTGCAACTAATTACCTAATATGTGCAACAAAAAATAAAAATATCACTCTCCGTAAAGTATTTGTAAATGGTAAACCGATGGCTTTGCTGCCGTGTTCCGTTCGACGATTGAGATCACTGAAAAGTCTAATACGTTTTCTTACTCACGTTGGCTTTTCTTATATTTCCATGGTTTTCCCCCTCTTAAACTCAACAAAAGCTTATGATCCAAATATCGATATTCAAGGACGGTGGTAATCATTTATCATCAGACGATTTACGTACAATGGTAATAAACTATTTCATGCATAACCATGCGTTATATTCAAACTGCAAAATGCACCGAATTGTTAACTTACTAATAAATAAATTAATATATACACCTAACCGTCACATACATAGTCCTGACCCCACACTAAGATCGAGTCTTGCGTCGTGGGAATCAGGAACTACGAGAGACTTTTCGGTCTCACAAACACCCAGACCCGACAAACGTTTGTGGTTAACCCAAACATTTGTTTCGATGCGGGGATCGGACCCGCGGCCTCTCGTTTCACAGCCGGCGTCTAACCAACTGCGCCACGGAGACAGTCTCAAAGAATTATGTGTATTTGGGTTATTACACAACTTTGAAGGCATTCGGTATGCTGAGCTAATATTTTAATAGTGAATCAGTAGCCACGTCGCATCCTTGCATTGTAATTCGTGATTATACGAAACAATAGATATATTTTTTAAAGAATTTATGGTGTCTATATCGATACCTAGATGGGATGTACGTATGTTGGTAAACGTGCTTTATAGTTTAGACGAGAATTATTTTGCGTCATCAGTTTTTTGAGCATAAAATCCACATTCAAATGACCCAGACTCAAATAAAGAGACTATTTGGACTGCATAACAATAATGATCAGGTGCATGAAGTCTACATCGTGCCAATGCTAATAAATGTTTTAAAAGACTGGCGACGTGACTTCGGTTATCCGAGTTTTGAAGACATTCTATCGAGTTTGCTAGATGCCCAATACCAATCCCTATTCCCATCTTTTTTCCTTCCCGCTTCCCTCCCGATTTGACCTATCAGCAACACATCCATGATGAATGATCCAAGGGTTGTGGATGTTCATAAGCGGCAGTGATCACTTGCCATCAGGTAACCTGTTTGCTCGTTTGCCAAACCAATGGTAATTAAAAAAGATTGTGGTTAAATTCCACAATTGAAAAAAAATTGTATATCCAATGAATCGATCTCAGAACCTCACGTTTCAAAGCTAATGTTTGATGGCACGTGATCATTTAGACGAATAATGTCTTGTCTACACAAACGAGCGGGGGAAGCCCTGAGTCGTGGGTGGTCTGGAGCGACGAACTGCGATTGTCGTCGTTATGAGTAACAATGAATTCTTTTAATTTAAATATGGATAATGTAAATACACATGTTCACGGCAGTGTGTGCTAAAGAGTAGACAGTGCAATGGGTTATGTCACCTAAAGTTCGCGCAAGTTATTTCCGTCTCAACGTGCCAATTGATTTTTTCTATTGTCATTTCGACCGTTTCTAGAGCATGGCAAGTGGTAGCTATATATCGTTCTCTACGGGTCTTTCCCTTTGAAAATTGGAAACCGTGTTTTATAGTACCAGGCATTGCATCTAATTATAAGTATTGTATTATAAAAAAAAACATAACAACAAGCGACTGCCTCGGTGGCGTAATGGTACTACGGTACGATTGCTAAGCTGAGGTCTCGGGTTCGAATCCCGGGTCGGGCAAAGTGATAATGGTTTTTTCTATTCATTATCAGCCCGTAGTCAGGAATTTGTGCCCGATATGGCGATAGGCTCGCCCCCTATCACATCGTGAGACGGAATATACAAGGCGAAACGTGGGTGTTCTGGTAGCACCTCTGCCTACCCCTTCTGGGTTAAAAGGCGTGTGTTTATGTATGTATGTATAACAACAAGCGAAATATGAATGTTTTTCGTCAGTCATCAGAATTATGCTATTGTGCTAGTTGCGTGCTCAAGCTGTGTTTGAAACGTAATGCAATTTTAAAAAATGTTAATTTTATGTAACTGATTTTCCCAGTGGTATTTGATTAAGAAAAATAATTTAAAAAACCTGATTCAATACATTATAAGGATTTTCGTAGATGGAAATTCGCAAAATAAAATTTGCATAGATTAGTCACGTTGGTTGAATATTTTTGTCGTGGGAATTACCACAGGTGCTGATAGTTACGCGATCAAATTGTGTATAGCAAACAGTACATGAGATTTAATATATTAAAACCCAAGGTTAGGCTCCAATTTGTTAGGATTAATATGCTTAATACCACAAATAAAACCAACATCTGGGATCATCGCCTAACGAATAATGTAATAATAGACAGTCTTCAATACTGTATTTTTACACATAATAGGTTTTGTTAGATGAAAGATTCGCGGGGATATCACAGGCAAACTGTAATAGCAGTTTGTGAGGCAATTTGTTTTTTGAACTGTATTTTTTGTAAATGTTTGTAAGAAATAAATAAATAAATAGACACATACAGAGTCCTGATCTTACACCAAAATGTCTTTTGTGGTGGATATCAGAAACTACGAAAGAATTTTTGGTATTACAAACACCAAGACCAGAAACAAATACTTGTGAATCAATCCAACATTTATTTTGCTGCAAAGATCAAGCCTGTGGCCTATCGTTTCGCAGCCGATGTCTAACCTACTGCGCCACGGAGGCTGTCAATAGCAGTAAACTTGTAATTGTTATGACAAATTCTGTCCTTTTCTGCTAGATAAATTTTGGAGTCTATAACTCTGAACTATTTGAACCTTCGCTTCAGACGTAATAAATGGAGAAAGTACTCGTGAAACTGCATCCTGATTAAAATGTTTAATGTGTGTACAAAGAACACCAGGAGGCGGATGCTAATGTACTGCATTATTGGATGCTTCCTGATGCTCGATATAATTTTCTAGGTCTATTTTAGTCGTCTCAATTAAACCTAAAATAACAGTCATAAACACATAGAATAAGTAACTTACAATGTAATTTTGGACTTCTGTTGTCTTTAAATAAATAAATATATATATATAAAAATGCTCTTACAATCTGATGGGCCGGCAACACATCCATGATCCAGCGTTGAGGATTGTTTGGGC
The DNA here is from genome assembly GCA_033459515.1 of Theretra japonica. Classification (NCBI taxonomy): domain Eukaryota; kingdom Metazoa; phylum Arthropoda; class Insecta; order Lepidoptera; family Sphingidae; genus Theretra; species Theretra japonica. The sequence continues at coordinate 2,173,747 of CM065942.1, forward strand.
GGCAGTGATTACTTACCATCAGGTGGCCTGTTTGTTCGTTTGCCTGACGGTTACGAAGGCATTAATAAAATAACATTGGCGAGGTACAAATGAATTAAAATTGTTTATTCCCTAACTATAACGGTGAAGGAAAATCATCATGAGGAAACCTGCATACCATAGCGATTTGTATAACTTTCTATGGTATGTAAAAGTCCGCCAGCCCGCACTAGGCCAGCGTGGTGGCCTAACCACTCTCAATCGTCGTCTCGATTGTAGAGGAGGCCCGTGCCCTGCAGTGGAACGTATATAGGATGATACAGAGTTTATTCCCTTACTAAGGTATATATAGCCATGGTGTTATTATCTCTAAATATACAAATAATTTCTAATATAAAATATACGTCACGACAAAAATGCCTAATTAAATTCTCATTTTCCGAGGCCTTGTAACATTTAATAGTTTTTTGTACTTCGCCGCTCGAGGTCGCAACGCTTATATACATACAATTTACAAACATTTAGTCATATTGAGCTATGTAATGTAAAAATTTTGTCGGCGATGATTTATAATGGCTTCCTGTGTTTATTGTTGATTCAGTTTTAAATAAAGATTATTATGGTTATCATGAATGGCTTTGTGAAACAGATGATGAATATAGCAGTACTATTAGCATTTGCACCTTCAAATTAGATTACTTATGTTTGTTTTCTTTATGCCTAACTCTGAACTGGATTACTGTAGTGGTTTAATGACCCGACAGTAATTTCGCCCCCTTCTCTCTCTCTCTCTTGCCACCAATAAATGGTTTAAAAAAAAAATAAGAGTTCGTGTTGCTGAGGAACTCCCTCTTGCGCCGTTTCTTATTCACAGCTACAACACGTTCTGACGTTGTCGTAGCAGTAATCAACAATTCAACAGAACTTGAGAAAGATTGTTCATAAAGAATAATTTGATTTGATAAGATATTATTATCCTTTTCGAATACTGACTACGCATTTCTAATCATAGCCTGGAGAGTAATTATTACTCAAAAGTTAGAAGTCACTCACCGTCAAATATCCTTTCTGCTAATTGATCAGACACTGGCTATAATATACTAAAATTAATAATCCTTTACATTTCCACATAACACCCAAAATTACAAAACTACCTTTTGGAAACGGACCGTGCTCTTAATCCAAATTAACTTTCTTTCTATCTAGCGTAATGCCAGTCAGTGCCAGGATCCAGTTTTCTGCTTACTCTTTGCCATTTCGGTGTTAAGCATCGTTCAAAGTTAAACCATTTGTTCCCGTGTCATTAAAGACCTTAACCCAAATCTCCTTTGACACCAAGACAGTACTGTTTTAGTCCACATCCTGTCCTCAAATTGGTTCTTATTGTTTTCCTCTTTTCAGTACGACAAAGACAACGATGGACGCATATCCTACGTGGAACTCAAGAGCATCATCGAGTCCAGGGAGTACGACCACGATCTCCCGGACAACGTGGTGGACAAGATCATGGCCCTCGCAGACAGTGACAACTCAGGGTACCTGGACTTCGCAGAGTTCGTCGCGATGATGCACCATCCTGATCTCAAAGCGGTGTTTGGACACTTCGTCGCCCGGTATATCCACTCGATCATACCGCACCGGAACCCTGTGGATACTACAGGTAGGTGGGTTTAAGCTGGCTGAAAGAGAGGGGTATGGTCTTGTGTAAGACGAAATTAATTGATCTTGGAGTCCAATTGGACGATACGATGATTTGAAATGCCACGTGATCGTATTTTGTTTCAATCGCTAAAAATGTGTATCGATATCGATAAAATTATTAACTTCAGATTTTAGATGGAAAATATAATTTCCTAATAGTAGTCTCTGAATGATCCTAAGCATGGATTGGGTGCTAACTCGAATACAGAACATGCACTTTGTGGATAATTATTTGTATTTAAATAAATACACCTATCAGAGCTTACATAATTAATTGTAACATTAAGTTAATCATGAAATGATTGAATATTACGTTCAAGGTTGGCGCCCGTGTAATTAATCTACAAACAAAATCAATCTACACGTTTGTCACAAGCCAACCTCCGATTAATTTATTATTCAAATAGCTTAATAGCTGATGGTAGAATATACCAATCTGCTCCCATAGCAACCACTGTACATGATGGCAGAAAACCCATAGTGAATTTCATAAAGGTTCGCGTTTCGCTATCTCCCACGAGATAAATATTTTATTTTCATTGTACTGAAGTTACCATCAAGTTTATTTTAGTAATTTTGGCATACCATTTAAAAATATATCTACTGTTATTTGCTATTGGAACCTTCAGTCTATTAAAAATATAACAAGATAATTCCTTCCTTTACAGTTTGAGTCATCAATCCTTATCAAAAATCGTCGATTACAAAGACCATACCCGCTCTCTTATCAGCTTATCAGCTGACCTTCAGGGCAATCAGTTTAACGGTCACTGAAAAATTGTACATATATTTATATATAAAGTATTGATAGTATATTTATGGGGTATAGTAGAGCTTTTTAAAATTCTGTCAATAATATCGATTATTTAGATAAAGGATGCGATTCTTAAAACCTTTCGACATATCTTAAACGGCATTATTTTAATTTATGAATCATATGACATAGTGTTGTGATTCTTAATCAAATTAATCATTATTATCTTGTCTAATTTTATAAGTCAATACACAGAAGTAGACAACTATTAATCAACAGCTGATGCTCTGACGATAATTTAATTACTATTATATTTGTTTTGCTACAAATTAATAGATTATCATACAACGATGAACTATAACGAAGTATAATATTTTAAATGTATTTATAGAATTTTAATATAAATTGTTAATGGTGATTTTATAAACGATTCCTCCAATTTCTTTAAGAGTGTTTTATGTCCGTGTACAATGCTAAAACACTACTAGCTTCACATTTTCATAAATATGTCGTACGAGATATATCGAAAGCATGAGAATCGACAACCTTAGTGTAATCTATGGGTAAATAAATATGTATATGAAGCGACATTTTTGTGTAAATAATGTGTATTTGGAACCAGATATAGTATCAAATTGACAGTTATCAGGGACTTGTGATAAAATGCATGTCCTTGGATAAATACGCATTTATGGGGGATAAAAAATATCCAGTCATCGAGTTGTGTTTAAGGATATTAATAAAATTGCGTAATAATTTTCGAATCATTCTGCTAGTTTAAATATAAAAGTGTTTGTTTGTTCGTTTTTAGCGTAGTAATGACGCAACGGATTTTCTTTATTTTTCACTTAAATATGTGTCATTACCTGGAGAATAATCTGGATAATTTTTATTTCCTAAAAATGCGTAGTTCCTGTGGGATAAATACAAAACTGTGGGTCACAGCTAGTGTCGGGTACTTAGTAGCAGAAAATATTATGTCGCTTCGTTTTGTATGTTTGTAAGTTAGTTATTTACTATGTACAATTGGTATGTTTGTAAATTAGTTATATTTTATTATGTACAAATGCATGGTATATAATGTAGTATGCAATAACGCACTAATTTTGTCCATTAGGCACATGGACTGGTTTCCGAGCCGTGTCGACCACCACTGATGGCGGTATTTTATTTTTATTATTTTGTACCATTGGCTTGTCATTGTTGTCAAAATTCACCGTTCATGATATATCCGCCATTTGTGTCGGGCTGTGCTTTCATTGGTTGCATGTGGTTGTTAGTGATGTTGGGGTTAATCGATTGCGCAATTAATTGACGTGTCTTAAAATCGATCGATTACGATCGTAATATATTTTTAGCGTCGAATAATTATTTATATTCAACTTTTATGTGAGTATTTTTTTATGGTTTTAATTGCAAACTCGATTAGATACCAACATCATTTACATATTATGTGTTTTTATGCTTTGAGTGGTTAAAAGCTTTTAGCAATATATGTAAATGTTCCACATAATTCACTTCTGTCCTGTCTATACAATAGGCACGGACTTGAAAAAAACTTTTCTAAACTTAAATTTAGAGTCTCAAATCTCGTTTGTACAAATCATTTACATTTATTCAAAGCACGTTATGGAATTCCTCGTTAGCTCAAGGGTCATAACCCCTAAAGGTAGGCCGTCAATTTTTTTTATTTCTCCAATTACCCTAGGTGCAAGGACGGGCCAAGAACAAAGTATATCTGCCTTATCTACCAATACGTGACCAGTACTTTCCGAGATGTATGATAAATATGATGCAATATAAAAACGTTGGTGATATCAGTTTTCGTTTGAAGTAATATGTACATAAAGATTTTATCAAGGTTGTAGCAAGTTGAGAACTAAAGTAACCGACATAGCCCAGCGGATTAGCAAGTTGAAGTGGCAATGGGCGGGGCACATATCACGGAGAACTGATGGCCGATGGGGCTAAAAAGTCCTCGAATGGAGGCCACGAAGCGGAAAGCGCAGCGTGGGACGTCCACCCACCAGGTAGTCAGACGACCTGGTAAAAGTCGCGGGACGTTACTGGATGCAGGCTGCCTCCAACAGGTCACTGTGGAAACCATTGGAAGAGGCCTATGTCCAGCAGTGGACTTCCTTTGGCTGATGGATTGGATTGGATGGTAGCAAGTTGATGTGGCAGTGGGCCGGACACAGCGCAAAGAACTGATGGCCGTTGGACCTGATCCACGACTGACAACAATGTGGCTCTACCATTTCCATATATATTTTTTTTATTAGCCTATATACGTCCCACTGCTGGGCACGGGCCTACTCTACAATCGAGAGAATCGATTGAGAGTGGTTAGGCCATATAGTCCACCACGCTGGCCTAGTGCGGGTTGGCGGACTTACATACCGTAGAAATTCTTTAAAATCGCTACAGTATGCAGGTTTCTTCACGATGTTTTCCTTCACCGTTAAAGTGCGTGGTGATTGACTATCAATACACACATGACTCCGAAAAGTCAGAGGTGTGCCCTGGGATTTGAACCCGCGACCACCGTGAACATGTAGGCAGCCGAGTCTGATCCGTTACCAACAGGCCACCACGCACTCACTTCCATAAATATATAAATAAATGAATATTGTAGCGTGGTATAGACTGCAGAGTATACCACGTGCAGCATCAACATTTAATATATTGTACGGTTTAGAATTGTTTACAGTTTTCGTCACGATTCCCTTGCAACTCGTCCCGATTTCTCATGTGTAGGTTACATTATTTTAGACTGTATTTACTTTTGATTTTCTCATAATTAATTATAGTGGGCATGTTATTTGTTATTTAGCAATTAATATGAGATGTACCGAATATTTTTACTGTGAATATCTTTTGGGGTGGCTTTTGTTCTTCTTGTAGATGAAGATAACGGTTAACAATGAATCATGCTATCAAGTAGGACAATATCTCTTCATTTCCGGAGATACTTTAACTGATGACAGGATAAAAATCCGGATAGCGATTGCCGGACATGATGGGAGATGAGATACCCCGTCATAGGTTCATCCTATGTATTATTTAAAAAAAATGCAATAAATGGCGAGACGAACATGCCATTCGCCTGATGGTAAACGATACGACCGCTCATGGACAGTAGCAAAACAAACAACACCATGAATTACAAATCAATGCTTGGCGTTCCACTGCGCTCGCCATCCTGAGACATAAGGTGTTAAGTCTCTTTATTCCAGTAGTTACGCTGGCTACAATGTCCTTCAAACCGGAACACAACAATGCGTTTACACTGCTGTTTGGCGGATGAAATAGACATTGCGGTGGTACCTACCCAGACGGCCTCTCACATATGAGTGACCTACCATGTAAATCTATTACAATTTCACTGCATTTATCATTAACCACAATGTAGTCAGTTCGTCATGTCAGTATAGAAAAATACAATGTTAAAATATTTTAAATCACATGAATGTTGCTCCTTTGTTTAATACTCAACATAGGTATTGCATTCCATAATGTGTATTTAGGTTATCGGCTTAGGCTATGAAATTACTAAAAACACAGCTCGGAATTAAAACTAGCACTCATTGTAGTCACTTTGTCATGGTATCATAAACAGAAAATTAAAATAATAGGCAGATATTGGATGTTGAACAAAAAATAATTGTTCTTTCACCTACTTCTTAAATTCATCCTATGTTTTTTTTTTACACTGGCGTAGCATAATGACTGCACTGAACCTGATGGTAAGCGCAATTGCCGTTTAGACAGAGTATCGAATGGCATCAGACGGCGATCCCATGCCATTCAATACAATTATGTAGGCCTTCCGAGATGCTTTGTCAATCTACGGCGAAAGGACCCGGGATTATAGGAAGGAGGGAACATGTGTGACGGCAAACAGTTCCACTGCTTGACGATGCGGCACAAAAAAGATTTTGCGAACCTTTTGGTTCGCACCGAGATGGTTTGGACCATCAAGCTATGACTTCGCAAGCCATCACGCGTGGTTCTGTTTAGGATGGTAGTCTGATAGAAATTGCCTAGTGCGCTAAGACCGTCATTTGTTTTTTTTTTATATTTCAATGTATTGTGTATTGACATGTCGTATGTCAATATGTATATATGTACATCTTAGACGCCGGCTTTAAAACGAGTGGCCGCGGGTTCGATTCCCGCACTGAGACAAGGTATTTGTGTGATTTACAGATATTTGTTTAAGTCTGGGTGTTTGTGAGACCGAAAAGTTTCGCGTAGTTCCTGTTACCCACGACACAAGACTCGATCTTAATGTGGGTTCAGGACTATGTATGTGACTGTTGGGTGTATTTATTTATTATTCGTGATGTACAAAAAAGGGTAAATAAATAATTTGTACCAGGATAACATGAAGCTATAGGTTAAAATAATTAACCGCACTTCATAATAATGTATATGGGTAATAATAAGAATAGACATAAATGAGTTGTTTCTTTGTTCGTAGTATGTACTACTGTTCACCACAATAAGGATGCTTGTGTACTAAATGTTTTGTAAAATGTTTTTGGCGGCTGAATCATTTGCTTGTTAATGGCGTGAGTTTGCGGTATTTTAGTCATTATTTAATCGCGGCATTACTATTTTTTTAATTGTATATAGACATCGGTCACTACCCTTAAAGGGTAAATGGAAATGACATGTCAGCTCTCCGCAATTATTTCCACCCTATGGTAGAAAGTATGAACCTACCGCTATATCGGGCATGGATTTCAGACCGGTCAAGTCATAAGAGATGCTTCAATCTTAAAATCACACACAAAGCAGATATCTTGACATGGGATTTGAACCCAGGAAGTCAATTAGCTTGGGAAATATACCGATCATAGAGGCACACTTTTTAGCCTAGTGTTTTTAATATACATAAGCTGAATTAAAGTGAATAAAAGTCGCTGGTCAATTTTTTTGTGTCCAAGAGGATAAGCTATTAAGCTCCCCTTTGAGCACCCTGGGGGAGGCTCGCTAGTCAATTTTTTTTGTGTCCAAGAGGAAAAGCTATGAAGCTCCCCTTTGAGCACCCCGGAGGAGGCTGAAAGGGGTATGGCAGTGTCTCTAGCCTTCCAGCCTGGCACATTGCGGATAGTGTTCTGGGTTCCTAGTCAACAGTGAATGATCCTTCAAATACAACACGCCTTCATCGACATACATTTTAACAGTTATGTCATTATTACAAATCCCTTATCGTGATAACTCGTATCAGTTCAGATAATGGAAACTTGGTAAAACCGGTATTGTTGTTGGGAGACGGATTGTAGTGATTTATTGTTTTTTAATTTCCCTACGAGTTTATTGAGAGTGTTTAGGCCATATAGTCCACCAGCTGGCCTAGTGCGGCCTTTTACATACCATAAAAATGTGTACAAATCGCTATGGTATGCAGGTTTCCTCACGATGTTTTCCTTCACCGTTATAGTTCGTAGGGATTGACTATCAATACACACATGACTCCGAAAAGTCAGAGGTGTGCCTTGGGATTTGAACCCGCGACCACCGTGAACATGTAGGCAGCCGCGTCTGGTCCGTTACTAACAGGCCACCACACACTTCGCGTGGTGGACTATATGGCCTAACCACTCTCGATTGTAGAGGAGGCTTATCATCTCATTCATCTAGAATCTAGATTCTAGATGGATATTCTATACAGATTGTACTGCAGTCACCTAATGGAGTCATTTTGTCGAGCAAGAAACTTATGCGGGATTAGTGAAAATTTATTATGCGTCAGATTTTGCATATATTAGTTTAGCTTATAATGTCTTCAGCGTCACCCGCCCGTTTGATGTCAAAATCTTCATTTTCAAAACCAGGTCGACTGTCGAAGACAGAACTACCCTAAAGATTAAATTTTAGAGGAGTTTGCCCAAGATTTTGTAAACTTCGAACTTTGCGGAAAATTACTATGACTATACAACATGTATGAAACAACTACATTACTAGTTTAAAGCGGCTGAGTCGACTACAAAAACAATATGAATTCTTACGATGGATGTTTCTGGTTGTAAGTAATACGAGGAAAATCAATATCCATAGGCCGAAACCGGGATGCGACAATTGCGTGGGTCGTTATGGCGTGTTTACATTATTGTGGACTTTGCTCTGTCGGTCTCCTATTGATTAGCAATATGCCTATGTTAATTAATCTCCTAGGTTTCTTGTTACTGTGGACAAAAGACAAAAAAATATTTAGTGTTTTTTGTTTTTATTGCCGATATAGGCAGACGAGCTACCGGCCCGCCTCGTGGAAAGCGGCTACCGCTGCCCATAGACCTTCGCAATTCCAAGGGTCCAGCACAACAAAGTCGCTGCCTGCCTTAAGGAGAGTACTCTCTTTAAGCCTCGTAGTGTTTTGGTTATTCGGTCTAAATAGAATCACTAGCCATCAGATAACTTGCATTACTGTCTTTAAGTATAAATAAACATCAAAATCAGAAGATTTTAGTGAATGTCGCGGGCATATTTATGGGTTGAATAAAGCACAACCTTTTATTGGTGTCTGTTAAAAATTCATTAGGTCATGATTTTGATCCACAGTGTACCCACTGCTGAACATAAGTCTCCCACAAACACGACCTGTTAAAACATCCTAAATCGAGCTCCTTATAAACACATTTTGTAACATCGGAATGCCAGTGAATCATGGAAGCGATGTTCATAGTTTTAACGCAAAATAAACATCGATGTAATGTGTGTAAACGAAATTCTTGCCGAAATACATACCATGGCACAATGTTTGCAGTCGTTTCGTGTTCTTTGTTGGGAGAGTGAATGGACTTTGCAAATACTTTACTATATTATCGATAGCATACATTTGGAAGCGCAAATTACTAGTTATATTTTTTTAAACGATCACGGGTTATTTCTTTTGCTTTCTTGGAAGCAGACAAGCATACGGCCCGCTTGGTGGCAAGCAGTTACAGTAGCCAATGCACTGCAACACCAGAGGTGTTTTCTCGTCGCCGATATTGTAAGAACCTTTTCACTCCTCATTTGAAGAGCCCAATGCGTCTTTTGGGAAAATCTCGTCAGGTATCATCCCACAGCCTGATTGTACATGAGATGAAGTTCCTCTGTAAGCTGTAACACAGTATAATACTACGATTTAGCTGTTACTATTTATTGAATCATCTAGAAATGTCATTGACCGAATGATACGAAAGAGTAAATATGTATGATATTTTTGTAATATAATGGCAACAACTTCATGTTAATTTTTTTTATTTACATTGTAAAGGTGCATTTGCCTGCGGCTTCCAGTCAAAACGCCTACTAATACAGCCATACATACTTGACAGCCTCCGTGGCGCTGTTGGTTAGACAACGGCTGTGAAACAAGAGGCTATGTGTCGATCTCTGCACCGCAACAAACATTTGTGTGATGCAAAGGTATTTGTTTCGGGTCTGGGTGTTTGTGTGACAGGAAAATCTCTCGTGGTTTCTGATATCCACGATACAAGACTCTATCTGTTGGGTTAATTTGTTTATTATCATTAATAGTTCGCTATTTGAATATTCATAAAGTATTCATCAAAACTTACATAACACTTCCTTGTACAACGGTGTCAATTTATTATTCATAATCAATTATATTTGTTTATAATATATTATCGTTGTCGTTACGATATAAAATTCGCGCGAAAGCGGCAATTAAATGAACCTTGAACTAAGATCTTGGTTTTTATTAGTATTTGGTACAATTCGCTTGAAGTGCCTATCAAAACAAATCGTTTCTGATTATGAAGTATGACTGACCGTGACGCTAACGTACCTACTACGCTACTGGGTGTACCGTAATCAATTACGTACATATTTTTATCATTTACCGACTTTTCATAAAGGTCTTAAGTATCTTTTTTCGTTCGGTGCCTCATACCGATACTATGTCCTTCGTGCAAATCAAATAACGAAAGAAAGAAACTATTTTATTTATGACACCACAGTATACAACATAGTGTAGGACAGAACACATAAAAGATTAAAAACCATTCTAATTCTAATAATAACTTAATATTTTAAAGTATAAGAAGAAAACAAAACTACACGATTAATATTTTACAAATAACATAAATAAATAAAAGAGCGCCATTTTATTTATTATAAACTCAATATCGTTTAATAAATAACAATAAAAATTGTGAACATCAGAAAAAAGCAGAAAAAAAATAGAAGCTGAGAGAGTGACGATGATCCTCAGCCCGTCAATTTGACCCGAATAGGCTGGCCACATAATAGAACAGATAACCGCTGGAGTAAGCGTGTTCTAGAGTTGAGACCGCGTCTTGGCAAACGTAGCGTGGGATATCCTCTGGCCAGATCGCGGGACGACTTGCACAAGAGGGCCGGCAGCGACTGGATGTATAAAGAAGCAGGCCGGGCTCTGTGGCGTTCCTTGGGAGAGGCCTATGTCCAGCAGTGGACTGCAACGGGCTGATGATTTAGATGAAGTCCAAAAACAAAATCATATATTTTCCCGATAAGTTTTATGGTACTTTAAATTAAGCTCTAAATATTTCAGGAAAAATATAATAGTTAAGGATGACTTTAACGCCAAAGTCTTGCAAACAAAACCTTACGAATAATGGTTGTGGTACAAAGAACAACCGAGGTGAACGCTTAATAAGTTTTACATATGAAAATAGGTTAAATATCAATAATATTTTGACTATTGTTTCATACAGTCCTGTCTCCACACAAGATCTATTCTTCTGACGTAGGTATCAGAATCCGGGAGACTTCCATCTCGCAAACACCCAGACCCGAAAGAAACAATTATGAGTCACACAATCTTTTGTATCGGTGCGAGATCGAACTTGCGGCCTCACGTTACACAGCCGGCGTGTAATCAACTGCGCCACGGGGGCTTTCAAACGTTACCGAGAATCCTTTCTTTATCTTGTTTACCCAAAGACCTTCAAATTTCGGTATTACCAAGAGAATCATAGACTATAATGAAACCACCAATCCAATCCAATCGAATCCATCAGCCAAAGGAAGTCCACTGCTGAACATAGGCCTCCCAATGATTTCCACAGTGACTTGTTGGAGGCAGCCTGCATCCAGCGACGTCCCGCGACCTTTACCAGGTCGTCTGACCACCTAGTGGGTTGACGTCCCACGCTCCGCTTTACGCTTCGTGGCCTCCATTCGAGAACTTTTTGATGAATGATACCACCAGATGAGCACAATTATTTGTCGAAAGATAAACAAATCAGCATAAAACAAGCGTTTAACTCCACACTCTTTTATCGCGACCTTGAACACTACAAAGAACAAACATAGTGCACATGCCGTTTATGTAAACCCGGGTTAACTCTGTAAACAAACAATAACATTGTCTGATTCCGAGATTAGATTCCTTTGTTTTTACATTAACAGCTACGTTCAATAAATCTGTGATAGGCGGTTATTGATGTCATTTAATTCTTAGTACTCTGTAACTATATGCTCCTAGTCACCCCAGATAATATTGTACCAAGTTTGAATAAAAATTTCCCGATAGTTGTGTCAGAAATTTTGATGTAGGTTTTCAAGGATTTTGATCAACCCGTATAGTTAAGGCCCAATCGCACAAACTAACTTTGCCTATAACTTTGACTTTGAAAACGTCAACCTCATACATTAGAAAGGTCAAATACGTCTCAAATGTATGGCGATGACATTGTCAAAGTCAAAGTTATGAGCAAAGTTAGTTTGTAGCTTGTGCAATTGAGCAAGAGTCGTTTTACGGCTCACGTAAGTTCCCGAACCAAGCTCAAGTTCAGCTAAGCGATAGAAATTCTCGTATCTATACAGGGTGGCCAAAATTCCTGCAAAACTAAAATCGCGCTTTTTGACAAAAAAATTCGGTTTTTTTTTTTCAAATGTTGCGCAATGTGATGTGAAGCGATGAGAAACATGTGGGTTAAATAAAATACTATAGACCTATAGTATGTCAATATCACTATGCATAGAACATATACAAGAGCCGATGAATTGCTAGTGTTAATCACAATTGGAAATATAACTGAAATCTGAACAGAAAAAAATCCAACTTTCTCCATAATTCACAATGTTCTTACAGATAATCTAGGTTCAGGTATTTTCCACAAGCTGTCGCTATTTTAATATTGTTACAACTGTTATAACTTGAACAACTTTTATTTTGTATTCTAGTGAAAGTCCCTACACGTTACTACTACCTTCTTCTTTCTTTAATACGCCTCTTATTCTTCCGGTACATCCTTTATTATTTTAATGATATAAATATGTTTGTAGGAATGCCAAGAGTTTCTAATGGACATCAAAGCGCAATTTTTCTCATGCAAGAAAGAGCAGTCACTGTACAAAGCTTCAATGCGTTTCAGTCAAGAGGTACCAACACACCAGACGTTCCGATGTGTGGGTAATGATGTTTTATCATGCCAGTAGTATAGCCCTTCATCGCAGTGAATGTAGTCGGAAATGTCCTAATAACGCCATCTCGCGAACGATGTATATAACATAACTTCACTTTATGTATGATAGATGGCATTACTCGTTCTGTGTAGTTTTGTCGTGTGCTAATGTAATTATTGTTTTACGTATTACAATAGATTAGTTTGTTGTCACTAATTGAAGTTATAATTTAATTGGTTCTATTTTGAAGTATCTGTATTCTACGTAAGTTCATGATCTCCCACTGATGAGACGGGACTCATCTACAATCAAAAAATCTATTGACAGGGATTTGCCCCTTGGCTTATTTTAAGTAGGTAATTAATTATTAACTTTGCCGTGTATATAATTAGAATTGAATATTATAATAGGTAAAATAGCACTTTAATGGTTCCATATAGCGAACGTGAAAAGCTAATTACGAAGTGGGCCGAAGTAATTGCCGCGACAATTATCAGCACGACATTCATTGGTCGATATAATGACTAAAGAAGGATCCGGTTGTTTTCAGCCCTTTAAACTAAATTCATTACTTTGTCAGCTGTGTTGTATTATATACAGATTACAGGTAGCAGGCTGAAATTTAATGCGACTCACGTGGAATAAGATGGGTTTTCCACCGTCATATTGCCACCACATAGACGTCTCTACGTTTTCTTAATTTTACGAGTACAGGGTACAGACTGCCTCGGTAGCGTAGTGGTACTACGGTATGATTGCAAAGCTGAGGTCTCGGGTTCGAATCCCGGGTCGGGCAAAGTGATATTGGATTTTTCTATTCATTATTAGCCCGGAGTCAGGAATTTGTGCCCGATATGGCGATAGGCTCGCCCCCTATCACATCGTGGGACGGAATATACAAGGCGAAACGTGGGTGTTCTAGTAGCACCTCTGCCTACCCCTTCTGGGAAAAAGGCGTGTGGTTATGTATGTATGTATGTACGAGTACAGGGGGACCGAAAAATTGTGCGAAGTGCACTGCAAGCTTTGATTAATATTTTAGAGATACTTTTTGACGGTGAATGCGTTTATGCAATATATTTCATGAATGCGCCGCGTCTATTGGTCATAGCGTGATGCTATATAACATATAGCCTATAACCTCCCTCGATAAATGGAGTATTCAACACCAAAAAAAACTTTGAATTCGAACCATCGGTTCCTGAGATTAACGCGTTCAAACAAACAAATCTTCAGTTTTGGATATTAGTGTAGATTGAGTCTACATTAATATTGCAGTATTGAAATTATTGAACATACATCTACGTCGTTTTGGCACGTGATAAATGACCAAATATAAAATTAAAAAAACAATTTCAAAAAACATAGATTTTTAGTATTTTAGTATTTTTAGTATTTTCTATAACGGAGAAGGAAAACATCGTGAGGAAACCTGCATACCATGGCGATTTGTATAAATTTCTATGGTATGTAAAAGTCCGCCAACCCGCATTAGGCCAGCGTGATGGACTATATGACCTAACCACTCTCAATCGTACTGTCGAATGTAGAGGAGGCCCATGCCCTGCAGTGGGTCGTATATGGGCTGATACAATACAATACAATTAGTATTTTCGGCGATACGTCCATCCGGTTCCGCATTATACGGTGTTCGCTATCCATACGTATTAAACGGACGCATCCATCGTGATCCAAAAATCCACGGCTATCACCTCCCATGGTTTCCGTTTTATAGCTCGGCCTCAGCTAGAATTTGATCGTAATAATTATATGAGTCACACGGCGCTGAATTCTGAATCATCATTCAGAACATTCACTGATGCGCGTTGCAACGTCATCGAAATATTTTGGCTCGTTTATGTTTTAATTGAATCATGAAGCGTCATCGGGTACGTGGGTATTGACGTGTATAATGAGAACTAGATCATTGGCGCTTTGGATCTCGTTTCTATAGTTGTATTTTTGTATCTGAGGTACTTAAGTCTATTTGATTTATTAATTTAATAGCGATCTATGAAGGGGGCTTATGTTCAGCAGTGGACTTTCTGTGGCTAAAGAGAGAAAGAGATTTACTGTCGTTCTTTAAAAGTAATGAACATTGCTGGAAGCTGATACGATATAGGTAGCTTTCAGCAGATTTTGCTGATAGTCACATTGCAAATAACGCTTAGGGACCCGTTAATAGTTCAGGCAAGTGTGTCACGTTTCGGGTTCTTCTGTCTACAACTTTTTTTTTTATATTATAGAGAGCAAACGATCTTACGGTTCACCTGATGGTAAGTGATCACCGCCGCCCATGAACATCTACAACACTATAGAGTATAGTACATAGGGATGCGTTCCTGGCCCTTGAAGTGGTAATACGTTCGTTTTTTTAAGGTGGCTAGGTCGTATTTGTCAGGGCACAACCAATCCGGCATAATAGTTTCGAATGAGAAGAGATGGCTTCCACGCGTCGATTGATAATTATCTAACTGGACTCACGACTGCACTGAATTTACAATAACGTGCATTGTAATCAATTTGTCGTGGCAAAACAAAAAAAAAACGGTAGAATTTCTTGCGTGAGTCCTATGATTAGGTTTCCCTATGGGTTATGATAATAACTTATAAAATTAAAATTTAAAATATATTTGCTCCTGCATTTTGTTCAACAACTGCTAAAGAAATGAATTACTCTGGCCTCTTATTAGATACGTCACATGTTCTGACTCAACAGCTATAAAAATATAGCAAATATCCGAATTCCAACGTCAGCGTAGTATCTTGGCTCGTACATTATTTGCAGTAATCCCGTGTGACGTCATTACACACGTTTTAATGGAGATGTTCAGAAACTATTTTGGCTCCCATTCAATGATTGTTTTATGTCGGGTAATTGTGATTTTATGAGGTAAATTATGACTGTTCCGTAACATTTGTTTGACTGTAATAGACCCTTACTTGTAATACAAACATTTTCTGTAATTTCTAGTTAGCTACGTTCACATTGAGAATAAGACATGCTTTTAGTGTATTGAGAGTCACAATCCTCAGTAATGAGGGACCGACTGCAGAGAGAGAGAGATAGAGAATAAAAGAGATGTTTACATTTATGACGGTGAGTCCAATCTTTGGACATGTTGTGAAGATTGATGATAGAAGATTAACGTAAATATATATAAGGCGGCTTTGAATGAAAGTGTCGATAAGGTTCCATCGTACTGAACCTATGCTAACCTACATTTGATTCTCTAATTAAGGACATGGCAAGGGGTACCCTTACTCAGTCGTGAACCAACGAAAAAACATGAAACTATTGATGAAAGTCATATGTCAGAATCGTCAAAAGTGGAGGTCCATAGCCAAAATTTGCGGTGTACGCTGTGGGTGAACCCAGGACCTCCTATTTGGTAATCTGGCCAGCAACCAATAGGATTATAGCTCTCTTTAAAAAAAATTTTTAAATATGCGTCCCACTGTTGGACACAGGTTTGCCTTCATGAAGGCTGTGATTTTTAATAATATTAAATTTTTCAAGACTTTACCTAATTTAGGAAATAAATCCATATCGCGGTATTAGCGCCATATTTCCGAGTCGCCAAGCAAGTACAGTTAGGTCGTTAAACTCCATTTAAATATTGTTACAATAAATTGAAGGAGCAATAAATTTGTCTAGCGCACAACTGATTGCGGGGAAATTGCGGGACGGTGTTATGCAATACGTGAACATGACGTCACGTTTCAGTTGTGAATCAAATTGACGATCAAAAGCCATCTCACGTGACAATACACTCAACAGTCACATGTATAATGCTGACCCCACACTAAGATCTAGTCTTGTGACGTGGGTATCAATAACTACGAGTCTTTTCGTCCTCACAAACACCCAGACCCGAAACAAATACCTGTGGTTCACAAACATTTGTCTCGGTGTGGGAATCGAAGACGCGGACTCTCGTTCCACAGCCGGCGTCTAACCAACTGCGCCACAGAGGTTGTCATAATACGATATCAGGACTGCACTGCACTTACAATATGGGGGATAGGGGTTAAAATGAAATAAGGAACTCAACATAATAAACATATTTTCGTATTTTGCTGACTTTGCAATCGCTGGATGCCCAATAAATACCCTTCCCATCCTTTTTCCTTCCTGCTCCCTTCCTGATTTGATGGATCGGCATCGCACCTATCATCCAAGCGTTGTGGATGTTCATGGGCGGCAGTGATCACTCGCCAGGTGACATGTTTGCCAATTGCTCGTTTGCCGGACCTATTGAATAAAATTCTTGAATATAATACAGTAGCTGATGATGGTACCTACTCATTTTCGTAAAGCCATTGATGTTTCAAAAGGTTAGTGTCCATGTAACCAATTAAATAACGCTAAAAATCTCGTTATGACTGTCTCTAAAAATTTGTTATAACGTTAATAAAATATTTATGTTTCGTTAATAATTTATTATGATTCTTCATTTTAATTACATGCAGTAATTGTTTTTAATTTCCTTAAAGAATCAATTTTTTATCCCTGTTACATAAAGTGAACGTTTATATAGAGCGTGGGATTTTCCAGTTGGATGTCAGCTGGGAAAACTCATGTAAGAAAATCTCTAGGTTTTCCCTACTTAATATGTACAAGCCTATTCATATACTCCTGGTCCATTCGTCGGTTATGTTTGCATAATGATGTCGATTAGCAGATGGCTCTCTGTTGCCAGTCAATATTCTGCATATAACTTACAATTAAGTGCATTATAGTTATTTTTCGTACCAGTACAAACACAAATACCTACACCCAACAGTCACATACATAGTCCTGCCTCACATTAAGGTTCCAGACTGATGTCGTAGGTATTAGAATCCACGAGAGACTTTTCGATCTCACCAACGCCTAGACCCGAAACAAATACCTGTGGATACATACATACATACATAAACACACGCCTTTTTCCCAGAAGGGGTAGGCAGAGGTGTTAACAGAACACCCACATTTCGCCTTGTATATTCCGTCCCACGATGTGATAGGGGGCGAGCCTATCGCCATATCGGGCACAAATTCCTGACTCCGGGCTGATAATGAATAGAAAAATCCAATATCACTTTGCCCGACCCGGGATTCGAACCCGAGACCTCAGCTTTGCAATCATACCGTAGTACCACTACGCCACCGAGGCAGTCGGATCACACAAAATATTATCTGAGGTGATGGAACCCGCATCTTGTCAGTCCAAGCCAGCGTCAAACAAACTGGGCCATGGAGGCTGTCAATAAATAATACAGTTAAAACAACAAAGAGATTTTTATACATAGGTCTGCATACTTAGTTATAGGTGTAAATGGTTTTCCTATCTTCCTTGTAAGTAGATAATTACTTTACGTAACTCAATGTTAATGCCTTGTTCTATTAGAGTGTCGTAATGTTGTCGGACTAGTTGCAACGACAAGCATTTTACCTCATTGGTTTAGTAGAGGCTGTGAATCTGGGAGTTTCGAGTTCAATTTCCACGCGAGGAAAGATTTTTCACTCTTCTTCTAATTTGGACATTTGGCTTATACTTTTTGTTGATAAGGGTTAAGGAGAGATCCTTTTTTGCATAGATATTTTTACTATTTGATTTTGTTTGTACTTGTTAGATAACGTAAAAATATAAGCCGGTTATTAAATATGCTTCAAGAGCATAGTTGAATCCTTTAAGGACAACACAAACGTCGGTATTAGTACTAAGATTCCATTAGGACTTTGGTTACAGAGTTAAACTATCGTAAATATAGCACAAATGTGCTTTGTAAATACACAGCAACAAACAAACCGAACTGAACACACATAAAGAAATCAACCGTAACGCTATTATCCAACAATGCAACAGTAATGAACTATGACGTCACAGCTGCGTTCATCCGCGCATAACGCGGTCCGCTAAGCCACAGAGGCTATATAGTTCTTAATACGCGTCCCAGGCTGGTGCACGTCAGCTTGTGACCTCCTCTTACGCGATCTACCACCACCTTAACTTGGACCCTGCATCGGCAATTTTTAACACACTTTGTTAGAACTAAGTGGATTGCACAGGTCAATTTATACTGGTCAATAATGTAATTTTACAGTAAAGACGTTTTAGTCGATATGTGGTTTAAGACTTGCAAAAGGACTAGCTACAGTGGTTACAGGATTTTGAAAGAACAGACGGTTTACCTGAAGATATGTGAAAAGACCTGGATTAAAGTTTTGAACTGTGTTAAAAATGTCATTAAGTATTTTGGTATGTATACTTAGTAATAAATGCGAAAATAACTTTTATCTACGTTCAAATAATCCTTAAAAACGCTCATATTATTCCTACTAATGTAGGTAAAAAATTGATGATAAATGTATGGATTTTTGTTATGCTTTAACGTAAAAACTGCTGAATGGAATGCCGTAAGAATTCGTTTTATTTTGATGTGAAACATTCGCGTAAATCTAAGAAACCATTAAACTGCTGAATGGATTTCGATGAAAATTTTCAGTATTGTAGTTTATACTTAAGGATAAGATTTTACCTACAGGTATTTTACAAATTATAATCAGAGCGAAGCCGGAGTCAGACGCTATTAAGTAATATAGTCAATTGTTTGTTTACAATTCGTTTATTTGTTTTCTTTGTGTTTACATTCTTTGCCCGGAGTCAGGAATTTGTGCCCGATATGGCGATAGGCTCGCCCCCTATCACATCGTGGGACGGAATATACAAGGCGAAACGTGGGTGTTCTAGTAGCACCTCTGCCTACCCCTTCTGGGAAAAAGGCGTGTGGTTATGTATGTATGTATGTATGTACATTCTTTGCGGGTTGGACACAATTTAGTTTCTTTATAAGACTTGCCCAGTTTAAGTATCTGTATCAGCCCATATACGTCCCACTGCAGGACTAGGACCTTCTCTTCGCTCGAGAGTACGATTAAAAGGGAATAGGCCATATAGCCCACCACGCTGGCCTACATGGCATTTAGATAAATAGACATTATGGTGGTATCTATCCGGCTTCTCACTTATGAGAGACCTACCACCAGTTCTTACCATCAAATTAATTTTGCTCACTTTGTCTTGGCAGTAATTATAGTATTGCGAGGAATTCGTATTGTGTATCATTAGTCTAGTCAACTGCTTTAACCAATTATTATTTCTTGTATATGATATTGATTCATGTAACGAGATGTGTTTTAAATTGTTGCTGGTAATCATAAGTGGTAGAATACGCTATTGCTTCAAATTGATCTTATTTATTTTAGAACAAGGAAGTAATTGAGACTACACAGACATTCATAACCCTTTTTGTTCTAGAAAAGTCCAATACACCATATTTCCTACAACAACAAAAAATACAAAAGAGACTTAATAATATGTTTTTACTGTTATTACAAAGAGTCACACATCTTGTAACGCTTTTAATATAGAAAACCAGAATTCGAACAGAGTAGGGGCGGGGGGGTACTTTATTCACCGACATGAAGTTCGATTGTTCGGACGGTCTACGTTCACGTAGATAAAAGTTTTCCACTTTTAAAATCAATACTGATATCTATAAAACTTATCACTCACTCCGTACTTAGTCTATGGTTACAACGTACGATAGAAGATTCCAACATTGTGTAGAGTATTTAGGTACATTAATATGTTTTACGTACGACGTTTGAACATTTGTCGTCGTGTCGGAGAAGAGTCACCCCCGGACTCGAACCCGAGACCTCAGTGTTGTAATCGTGCAATAGAACAACTACGCCACCGAGGCAGTCCATACAATTATGTTCATCTCTCAATCGAAGTAATTATGCCGGCTTGATTGTATCCGGATAGACAAAGTAACAAACAGCTTTGATAAAAAAGTGTTTCACTAATAGAGAATGGTAGCCTTTGCCCTTGGTGGTAATTGTGGGATCAAATGTCTTATTAACTCTATCGAGTATCGATTGTTTGTCGGAACGTGCATGTTCTACGAGTAAAGTCTACAAGGACATGGTAGCAACTAGCAATGTAAAAGGATTTGAGATCATACGCTTTTGTGATGTTCAATTGCATGGATAAAACGGAGGTGGCGAATTGATTAGAATTCAGATGTTTTTCTAAAAAATGTTTAAATATGTAATTGAATTAGAAGTAAATTATAAATAATTTTCAAAAATTAGGGCCACTCTATGTCTTTTTGGTTGTTTTCGTGTGGAAAATTCGCCATTTCTGTTATATAATAGATGATATTTTTTTGCTTTGATATACTTAGCTATTTTTTAAATCTATATACTTAGTTGTATATTTGTTCCATTATTTAATTTCGACATTAGCGTTGATATAATACTGTAAAATAATAATTTAACTTTCTATTTAAATAAAAAATCTAATTTAAAAAAATTACATTCTGCATATAAATTATTTCTATAAATTGCTTACTTGACTAGTTTTTAAATATATATTAAACTAACATCTTACTGGGTATGTGGTTAACTTACTAACTTATAATTCTATTTTCTTTTTTTCCTCCTTTCCTTCTGTTGTGTTTTGTTCGTCCAATTTCCTCTTGTCTATACCAATTACCATTAAACTAAATTCTATTATGATAAATTATCTTGCGTCGAATTTCAAATTTTCTTGAATTACTATTAACTTCTTTATCATCAATCATGTCTATAACGATTGTTCTGTAAAATTCTCTATTGAAAACCAAATTTTCTTTCCAAACGGCCGATTTTTTCGCAAATACCTTTTGCTTGTGTTCAAATTAACGCCAATTGCCCTTTGTCGCCACGACGTGGTCTAATTGATTAATACGTCCTGCCTGCTGTCGCAACAACGAATGCATTGTCACTCGTGCGCCGCGTGTTCTATTTCTGTCCACTGTTACCTATTTATAACGTGCCAAATTACAACGGCCATTTCTAAAACCTCTCCTACTCCTTCTTCTTTATCTGTCACTCCATTTAATTTGAATTTTGCCAATGCAAAATCTACTCTACCATTTTGTCTTAAACAACCAACTGCTTCTTTTCAACTATTTGTAACATTTTCTTTATCATTGATCTGCAATTTGCCAACGCAATCTATACTCCTTTCTGTATTAACATCCAACATCTACTAACGTTACACCCTGCTTCCCTTCCTATCTCCTCGATATTTTGTGTTGCGTCATAGTCCCTGTAGCCCGTAGCAAAGCGTACTTCACATACACAGACGGCACCTACGAGGAGGAGTACAGCTGCTGGCCGCCCGCTGTGTGCATGATCCTCATCTCCCTGGTCGAGATCGTGCTGTTCTGCTACGATGCCGCGCAGGGGAATACACAAGCCAACGGGCCCATCGCACAGATCTTCATCTACAATCCGAATAAGAGGCAAGAGGCGTGGCGGTTCCTCACTTATATGTTGGTGCATGTTGGGTGAGTTAATTATTGGCGCTGTATTCTTACGATTAGAAAATAAGCGAGTCGGAAATTTTATAGTAGGTTAAAATAAAAAGTTTCGAATTATGTCCATATCTTATTAGCGTTTTCAGTAACAAGAAATCCCCTGCTGAAAGATGCTGTAGTATCTTATGTGGGAACTAGGTCACAGCAACCTCTTGAAAGCGGAGCGTATCTAGCATCTTCCTGCAGTCTGCTTAACATTTCTTTTATGGTAAAAACCGTTGATTAAAAGGGCTGCTTCTAACTAGTCTGTAAGAAAATCGTTGGGGATAATCTTTTCATCAGTGGATTTCACTTATGATGATAAATATAGTGGTAATTTATTCAACAACAAATCAAACTTTACATTTCAGTGTGGTACATCTCCTAGTCAACCTACTGGTGCAATTATTCCTGGGGGTGCCGCTAGAGATGGTGCATCGATGGTGGCGCGTCACGCTAGTATACCTGGCCGGGGTCGCCGCGGGGTCGCTGGCTACCAGCCTCACTGACCCCAAGGTGTACCTCGCTGGAGCCTCCGGTGGGGTCTACGCGCTGGTCGCCGCCCATGTCGCTACTATTATCATGGTAAGGGGATTTAAATATTGATTCGGTAAATGCTATATGCTGT
The DNA here is from genome assembly GCA_033459515.1 of Theretra japonica. Lineage (NCBI taxonomy): Eukaryota > Metazoa > Arthropoda > Insecta > Lepidoptera > Sphingidae > Theretra > Theretra japonica. The sequence goes on from CM065942.1 coordinate 2,196,612, forward strand.
TTTTAGCCAAAAATTATGCAACTTTTAATGAACATTGATGTATGGTTTTTATAGTAATGAACATAGAACATATTATACTATCAGCAATTGTAAAGCTGTGAAGTAAGATGGTAGATCATATGAATTGGACCGTCTTTGTAGGTGCTATTTATCTTATTTCCTCTCGAAAGTAGCAGTGAGTACGGCGTACGCATTATCGTGTTCAGATTTGAAGGACATTGTAGCCAGTGATTAACTCATTAGGGACAATGTCTCAGGGTTATGAGTGGAGTCTGTACTCCATTGTGTAACTGTTTGCAGCGCATTATTCAATATTAATTTCTGTGTGGTATTGCTACTGTTTATGGTCAGGCTTGAAGCTTCAAAAAGTCGGTGGGGGGACATGCAAACATACTGTACGGGACAGGTCGACATGGCAATTTTCTAGTGATGTAGTAACACGTTCCAAGTTTATATCTATATTTTTTTTTGCAACGCAATGATTAAGAGTAAAAACAATGAAGTCATGTTTATTATATGCAATATGACAAATATTTTACCTGCTATTTGTAACTGATCGATGTCTGCACATGGAAGGTACTCGTATGTGAAAAAAACTATTATGGGGGGACTGTATGAACGTAATAGAACTGTAAGAATGAGAATAAGTGATTGTTTTTTCAATACACAAAAATATATTACACAAAGAACAATGTGAGCGGGATCGAAATCGATAACTGCGGTCGATGCGGATTCGTGCAGCACTAAGACTAGAACGGCGCAGGTGTGCGGGGCGTCCCCTCCCCCACACGTCAGCTCATACCCCGATTGCCATCTCGACCTGTCGCGTAATAGAGAGCTACCACTTGTTTTATCATTTTAACTTGATTATCTGCTAGTTAGAGTTAGATTAGTTTTGTGAGACGTTATCACCGTGCTCTAACAGTGCAGTTCAGATAATATGATGACGTCATTTCTTTGTAGAACTGGGCGGAGATGGAGTTCGCGATAGTGCAACTCCTCGTGTTTCTGCTGCTGGCCGGCGTGGACATCGGCACCGCGGTGTACGACCGCTACTGGAGGCACCTGGACCAGCATATAGGATACGTGGCGCACTTGGCCGGCGCCGTTGCTGGTGAGTCTATTTGTTTGTAATGACGTTTAACATCTTTTGACTCAGGATGGTGAGCGCGGTAGAATGCCAAGCATTGCTTTGTAATTCATGGTGTTTGGTTTGGCTACTGTCCAAGAGCGGTCGTGATACGACCGGTATCGCTTACCATCAGGAGAATGGCATGCTCGTCTCGTCATTCATTGCACCAAAAAAGAGGCATGGCGATAGACTCGTCCCCTATCACATCATGGGACGGAACACATAAGGCGAAACATGGGCACCTGTTAGCACCTCTGCCTACCCCTTCTGGGAAAATGGCGTGATGTTTATGTATGTATTTCGTGACGTTTATTGTCGCTTTTCTGTGATATGTAGTGCTGATTGAGTTGGTCCTACATTAATCCGAAAAACTACAATAAATAATTTTCTTCACAATGTTTTCTATCACCGTTATAGTGCGTGGTGATTGACTTTCAATACACATATGACTCCGAAAAGTTAAAGGTGTGCCCTGGCATTAGAACCTGCGACCATCGTTAACGTGTTGGCAGCCGCGTCTGGTCCGTTACCAACACGCCTCCACGCACTTTTTCATAGAAGAAATAATTACAATACATAAACTCACGCCTTTATCCCAGAAGGGGTAGTCAGAGATGTAACCAAGACACCCACGTTTCGCCTTGTGTGTTCCGTCTCAGTCTCAGTCCATCGTGATAGGGGGAGAGCCTATCGCCATATCGGGTACAAAGTCCTGACTCCAGGCTGAAATACAAATAAATACTTACAATAAATCCTTAATTTCCAGGTCTTCTAGTAGGCATCGGGGTGCTTCGCAACCTGGAGAAGAGGAAGTGGGAGAAGCGGTTGTGGTGGGCGGCGGTGGTGCTCTACTTCTCCCTGATGGTCGCCGGGATCTTAGCCAACATCTTCTGGACTACCAGATTTAAGTAACTTAGTGTTAAGATTAAGGTGTGTCGGGGTATTTTCAAGGTCGCATGGGGTATTTTGAAATTATTTTGAGATTTGTGTAACGAACTTTTGAGTCAATGTCGGTATGTAAAGGGTAATGTTATTTGTACTCGGCTGTCCTTAATAAGAACTTATCTGGTTTTTAAATTATAATAAATACACCCAACAGTCACATACATAGTCCTGAGCCCACACTAAGATCGAGTCTTGTGTCGTGGGCATCAGGTGTTGCGAAAGACTTTTCGGTCTCGCAAACACCCAGACTCGAAACAAATACTTGTGGTTCACACAAACATTTGTTTTGACGAGGGGGTGGAACCCGCGGCCTCCCGTTTCACAGACGGCGTCCAACCGACTACGCCAAGGAGGCTGTCATATAACATTATAAATGCCTGTAGAAATGTAACCCTTGCAATATGCATTTGTGCAAGTAATGTGGGCGTTAAAAACAAATAATCGAATAACTCGACCTTTGGGCTTTCACTTTGAAATTATTGAACTTAACTTTAACGAATTACATGTTATTAATATTAAAGTATTATATTTATAATAAGATAAATAGTTTCAAAATTACCCCAAACCATTCTACATGTTTTACTACACCAAAATAAAATATACCAAATTGGCAGCTATCATTAAAGTGTTACAAGTTTTTTTCGAGATTTTCCATAGCAAAAACCACCGAAAAAAAAACGAATCAAATTGTATAATTTTTGTTATCATGCAGTAAAGCTGTCGCCAAAGTGCTAGAAGATTTGTTAAACAACTTTACTAAACAATATGGCATTATTCAGACAGTTTTGAAACCTATTTTATTTATTGAATGTTTTGTCCCTTTTGAACGACTTTTGTGTTATGTTTGAGCGAAGAAGACAAAACATTCGATAGCTAAAATAGGTTTTAAAACTGTCTATGAATAAAGCCATTAATATGTATATTAAGTTTTATTTCCTATTTCAAGAAACTGGACATTGATATTTTATAAGAAAAAAAAGGAAAATAACGACGCACATTCAATAAGTATGTTTTTTTTTTTTGTTATTTACAAGTGTCATATAAGTATAATAAAGTCGATGATTGTAAAAGACAGAATTGTTAGGAATCACGTAAAGTATAAATAATGATTTGTACCCTCGCTGGCCTTTTCCTAATTGTATAAAACTTTCATGTTTCTATTTATATACAATTGTAGCCTAGGCTTTGTGCCTTCTTAATGTTAGATGTGTGTCTGTGTCGCCATAGTTTAATATTTTTGATAATATTGGTATGATTTTAATATTAGCAGCTGAATGTGTAAAATGTATTTAAAAAAGTAAACTGTGTTGCAAGCTTAAGGTTTTTAAGTGTTGCTCAAAAATATTTTTGTAATTTTATAAAATACAGTAATTTTTAATGTGCGCTATCACCGTCCTATGTAAGTATTGCCATAATATTACGTGTAAATGTATTTTGTAAGTGAGATTTTTTAGTAATATTTGGGAGATAACATGGCAACACTGGCTGGTATTTTTTTAATACAGTGTAGATGAAAAACTAGTAACCTTTTTGGATTTCATGGATGATAAATCAGCCGAATTAAAAGCAGTCATGAATGCATTTTACGTAAATTTAAAAATGATAGTGTTGTGTGTTCTTGTATTTTTAGTGTAAATTAAAAGTATTTTTGTGGAACATTAGGTAAAATACATAATTATTAGTGCAACATTTTTGCTGTAAAATGTACCAATTTTTAAATAATAAAAACATATTGGTGCCTTATTTTTAAACGTACTACAAATGTATTATACCTTTATACTTCTGCGGAAAAATAAATTTTGATAATGTATTTGTATCCCTGTTAGTCAATGGTTTTTTATACAATTCTATTCTGGAACTTTAAGATAATATTACGATCATAGACATAGATAATGGACTCAGTATATCACAATATGTATAAAAATGTGTGTCGAGTTTAAGTTTTAACCTTTAATTCCTGCTATGGTCAGGTTTTATATTAATTATTTATATTATACATTTTATGTGGACTTGTATTCTATCGCTGAAGTATACTCTATTTGAGCTGCACTGCGCTTCCCACCATGTGCATCGTAGCCCTTTTGTCTTGCCAGTATAAAAAAACAAGTTGCTCATTTGATTCTTGAGATTGCTGGATGCCCAATACCCCTTTCTTCGTCCCATCCTTCTTCCTTCCCACTTCCCTGCTGATTTGGTAGGCTGGCAGCACATTTATGATCCAGCTTTGGGGATGTTCATGGGCGGCAGTGATCACTTACCATCAGGTGACCTGCTTGCTTGTTTGCCAGACATATTGTATAAGAAAAATCTAGAAGTATGTGATGTTGGCTAGTCCATTAACTATGTCTATGGTTACTTACTATTCTTATGATGCATTTACCCGCACAAACTTTTAAATATGTACTAGTTTTATGCTACATACACGTAGATAGTCTTTTAATCCTGATGTACCCTCAAACATGACTGGCCTAGAGACATTTTAAACTTCAATTATAATATTATCCTGTGATATAATAAAATAGTATTTGATGTTATTATTTCTGTATTATATTTGTACATGGATGTTTCTTTCTATGCTACATTAAAAGGTGTTTTATTCATCACTGAATGAATATTAAAAATATATTTTAAGATTCAACATGTTTTTGTGTTTTAATACCATGATGGTTATTAAAATTAAAACGAATTATACTATAATTTATTTGGGTCCAAATTCAGTTATTCTGTTTATTAGTATTTTTAAATAAAGAAAAACAACAATACGTACAAAAATACTACTATCTAAGTCGGTTTGATGGATATATGCCTTTTTACCACATTATTATTAAAAATGCCTGGCTTTTAAAAAACGACGGTTTTCGTACAACTATTAATGATTATTATGACAAAATTCATAGTAGAAAGTGTCCATGTACCGTATTATTACAATATATTTAATTCATAGTGATAAGTGTAGCGCGTTATTTGTCGTAATGTGTTCATTAAGTTAATGTATTGTAAATTATTTATATTGTATATTGCTTTGGTAATTAAAGGGAAAAGTTATTTTTTGTCTTATACTCTTGTTTCTTGTATTAGATAAATATTGTTGAGGTGTGAGTGTGGCAGAATGGAATACTTTTTTCTGAGGTGAATAGAAACGCATGATTAAGATAGGGTACCTGAAGTGTTTCGTCGTCATCATTGGCAATTGACATCAACGTGTGATGAAGTAGCGTCTGTTAGAGATGTGAATTGAAATGTGCACCTACGCGGGTGACTAAATAGACCGATTTGTGCGTGATAAATGCAGCCACATTTTAAATGTGTTCTTAGAATTTTTATACATTGATCACCTTTTTACATGATAGGATGCAGTATTTTGAAAACTTAAATAGGATTCTAAAGATAATCAAAAAATAATATCACAAAATAAACTTATTTTGAGCGCCATTGAGTATAGTAGACTGTCCCGCTCCCACACGCGCCATTGCTACTCTTATAAGCTAGGTTCGACAGCACATGTCGATCATTGAAGCTCTGTAAGTATTTGGGGATGACTAATTTGTCTTTTATTTGGAACTAAATTAATCAAGTCAAATGATTCTTCTTTTTTGTCAATGTTTCCCTTGCTGCTGAAGATCGCCACATAAGACGTTCCTCAATCATGTTCGGCACTCGGTCCTGGTAAAATCAATAGACGAGTCTTTCCCCCCATATTTAAATCCTCAGTTGGAATCACTGCTTTTAAAACGATTCATTTTCAATGAGATTCTAATATCTTCTACAACCATTGCCTTGACTATGAACTTTCATTATCAAATGTATTAATTTCGTCATACAGTAATTATTTTTTTATTAATGTACATTTGGGTATTTTATTAATTAAATGTATAGATAAGTTCCTCCTATATGAATAATGTTGATTTGAAGCACAAAATATTTGTTTTGTGATCATAATTCAGTTGAAATAAACACAGTTTTTACAATGCGTCTTTTATTTATTTACCTCTTAAATATGTTTTATTTATAATATTCTTCTTCGTTCGATTCAATGGCTCAAAGTTTTCAATAATATTTTAAGCTATAACTAATATACAAATCTCGACAGCCTCTGTGGTGGAGCTGGTTAGACCCCGACTGTGATTTGTGAAACAAGAGGCTGAGGGCTCGATCCCTGCACAGAGGCAGATGTATGTGTGTACTGTGTTCTACAGGTATATGTATGTTTTTGCTCTTTGAATTAGTGAGACCAAAAAGTCTCGCAGCTTTTGATACCCACAACACTCACTCGGTCTTGGTCTGGGTTCAGGACTATGTATGTGAATGTTGGGCAATGATTTAAAAACTTGCTGTTGGGTGTTTTTATTATTTAAATACAATGCACCCGACTGGAGATGCAGTCGGCTCAGATGAGTATGTAAATAATGCGAGATGGCCATCCGGAAGTAGGTCGCGATCCGGGCGATACCAATATCCTACCACCGAAATGTGACTTATTACAGAAACTATTATAAGTAGGTATAAATTACACCACTCGGATATTGACGCAAGTTCGTGTAATTAATGGCTATGTATAACATCTTAAAATTAACATAATGTTGAAGTTTCCTGTATACGTAGATGATTGAAGAGAAAATGTTTTATTTTCCACTTAGCTTTGTTTGCAACTTTGCGTTCGCAAGTGTTCTGTGACAAGTGTGAAATGAGATACAGTTAGTTAGTGACACGTCAAATTGACGTTCAGTATTGCCGTTTTTATAATTTTCCCGATTAGTAAGTGAATAAAAATCCTTATCAACCAAATATTTCCTTACTGACTTTCGAGTTATGAGTAAAATAGTATAGCGCATGAAAATTCAACGCATTTTTGGCCAGTGCATGATCTCCATGACGGGGTTTTCCGTGCTATTAAGACTATTTCCTCTACTTAGTGACTTATGTTCATTAATCTTATAACTTATAAGAATCTTATAGCAATTTTCTATTCTGTTATAGTCATATTAGTTCGTGTAAACTGTAAAGTCTGTCGAAGCACATTAATTTTTTTTTTTGGAGACTGTCCCGTTTTCACACTTACCACTTTTCTTTGTGGATTAAAATAAAATTTATCTCATGATTAATTGTTTACATTTTAATAGCTGAGTAAAATTGGACTTTATTATGGCAACATCAACTTTTCCTTGCTGTCAGTCAGCTGTCAGGGTGTGAATCAGACGGTATTAATTTTATTTGTTATCAATTAAACAAAATAATTACTAGTATAAAGTGTTCCTACGATGACTGAGACGATAAAGTGTTGTTTACATTAGTATATCGAGTGAATACGGTAAAAAACCGCGCTAACACTCGCACTTTAAACCAGTGATCAGTCTGCAAACATGGGCTGGTATATGTGCACGTGTATTATCTTGTTTTCTTTATTAATCAACGAATCGACTCTCCGTTCCGTGGAGGACGAAGACGAGAGCTTCCTTTCCGCGCCAAAGTACACAAAATACGATGATTTGGTGAAGTTGTTTGATAGTTTCGAGAAAACGTATCCGGATTTGGCAAAAGTGTACTCTATAGGAAAGTCTGTGGATGGCCGTGGGTTGTTGGTGTTGCAAATCACCGGAGATGCTCGTGTGGCGCACCCGGAGCGGCCGGCGTTCAAGTATGTGGCGAACATGCACGGCGACGAAGCTGTTGGCCGAGAGTTGGTTGTGTTTTTAGCACACTATTTCCTAAAGAATTACGGGAAAAACGAGCGAGTGACGAAACTTCTGAACAGCACGGAGATTCATCTGATGCCGTCATTGAATCCGGATGGATTTGAAGCAGCTCAGGTAAGATATTTTCATTTACTTTCTTGTTTGCTTTGCTTCTTTGTGTAGGATTTCACATAGTTCTTTGCAAAACGAATTGAAAGGAAGACTGGATTAGGTGTGATCAAGGAAATCAACATTAAATTGAAGACACTTTGTAAAACAATATTTGAGCTTAATATTATGCAGCAATTTCCAAATTTGTCATTCCAACATCTGATATACTTTATGTCACCTGAAAATTTAAAATAGATACACATGGTATAGATCAATATATATTATATCACAATTTTAATGAGAATGTTACAGATGAAAATGAAAAGATATAAAAACAATTTTGAGAAATTCATCAGCAAGTGTATTGAATAGTAAAATCAAACAGTGTTAAGTCTACTGTCTAACTGGAAAGATTGTATTCAATGGTGGGAGAATAATATCTTCCCAAGTGTCTATCTAGGCATACATCGCATCGAGTGCAATTAAGTCACTTTACCAAGACAGGCTACAAAAATTATGATTCACCAATAAGAGGTAAATAACGCACATTCTCAGAAAAATGTTGGCTGTATGTCAACTTTCATGAATGGGTTTTGTATATTGAGATAGCTTGGAGTTGTACATACTTACATATGTACAAAACATCACACCTTCTTCCCTGAAGGGGTAGGCAGAAGCGTAACCAGGACACCCATGATTCGCCTTGTATTTTCCATCCCACAATGTGATAGGGGGCGAGCTTATCGCCATATTGGGCACAAATTCCTGATTGGGCTGGTAATGGATAGAAATATCCAATATCACTTTGTCTGACCCGCGATTCGACCTGAGACCTCAGCTTTGCAATCACAGTGTAGTATAACTACGTCACCATCGCTGTAAATATCTATTTGCTTTCCTCCTATTTTAATGTCATATGTCTTTGTACAGATGCTTCAATATTTTTAATGCACTAAAATTGAAGTTCCAATGTCACCTTGAAACAAGGCTGTGTTTATAAAAAGTTGAATAACAATAACAAAAGTACTGAGTACTATCCTGTAGTAATAATAAAAATGTAAACCTGTTTCTTTTTTTTATGAAGTAGAATTGGTCTAGTGGTATTAAGCCTGTCATTTTTTTACCACAAACATGTAATTTTTAAGCAAAATCCAAACAAAATCTCCTCAATCCCTTTTCTATTGTTGGAAAACTGTAAAATAAGTTTCATTAATGTAGATGTTATTTACTTTAATTATTAATTGAATGCAACTTGAAACATGGTATTTATTAAAGAAGCTGTGCATTCTTTTTGTTCTGAGAAAATGAATAAAGAAAAGAGGCATATTATGTCCTTCTCCAGATGAAAAAATACTACCTGTAAATTACAAAATTTCCTCAGCATTAGTTTTGTAGTTATATTGCAAAAATGTAGATTAGATTGTTTTTTGAGAAGCATTCATAAATAATATATATCTATACATGTAATAAATTTGTAACCGATCAATCTCTGTTCGTGGAACATAAATGCGAAAAACTTATATTGGGGACTATGTTAACGTAATATACCCCCAAAATAAGGAAAGAATAATCATGTAGGTACCAATCAATTTACTTATCAGTCAGTTAGATTATATAAAATAATTAATGATGCATTATGATATAAACAAATAATAATGATTGAAAATAATTAATTTTCATTTTTATCTTTTTAATACATTGCTTTACCAATATGCTAATAAAAATTAATGAGTTTGTTTTCGAAACCAATCCAGTAATATAGTAATATTAAATAAAATAAATTGACAATGTATATTCTAGGGAGAAATATGTGAGTTGAGAAAAATATATATTGTTTGTCACTGTATTCAATATACTGAAGCAAACATCATTAAAAAAATTGTGTGTGCTGCGCGCGTCCCTACCGGGTACTCAGGGTAGTAGTGGTGTGAGAGGATGGATAGTACAACTGGGACAAAAACAGGAATATTGAAAACGAGAGGCGGGGACGATTCCCACACCGCGAGACAAATTTTTTTGCGAACCACAATTACTTGTTTCGGGTCAGGGTGTTTGTAAGACCAAAAATTTGAGTCTGGGGTACATGTTGTTGTCTGGCCTCTTGTTGTCGCCCTACAGAAAATTATAATTTACTATTACTATTACAAAACGAAGTGCGTGGTGGCCTCGTGGTATCGGACCAGACTTGGCTGCCCACATGTTCACGGTGGTCGCGGGTTCAAATCCCAGGGCACACCTCTGACTTTTCGGAGTTATGTCTGTATTGATAGTCAATCACCACGCACTTTAACGGTGAAGGAAAACATCGTGAGGAAACCTGCATACCGTAGCGATTTAAAAAAAAAAAAAAAAATCTACGGTGTGTAAGTCCGCCAACCCGCACTAGGCCAGCGTGGTGGACTATATGGCCTAACCACTCTCAATCGTACTCTCGATTGTAGAGGAGGTCCGTGCCCTGCAGTGGGTCGTATATGGGCTGATACAATACAATTACAAAACAAGGCATTACAATAATTTGAGTCACTTTCGGAACCAGCTTAGCACCATAGATAGATAGATGTACTTGGGTGGGATAAGCAGGTAGACTTAGGTGATAGATGGCTATTGACATCCACCATTGTCCATTTTACAATGACTCACCCAATAAGTTTAAACCGCCATTTACACGGGGAGATTTTACCGCAGCGAGAATCGTATGCCATGATCGCATGATATAACCGCCATAAGATTATCGTGTTGTGCCGATGTTTACACGATGCAACTTTTTAATATCCTTACGATTATCGTATTAGAGGCGAGAAGCTCTCCCCGTGTAAATGGGGCTATATTCTAAGTTTTACACCTTAACTTGGCATTAATGATTAACATCTGCGCGTCGAAGTTTCCGCGCGCATATTACAAAGGTCAGTGACTTTACACGTTTGCCCTTTTCGTTGGTTAACAAATCTTTCAAAACGACTCTATTGTTTAGTTTTGCGAAGAAAAGGTATTACAATAGGCACATATCGTGGAATATTTTGCTATTTATGTAATAACTGTTGTCGTAATCGTGTGAGTCAGTAAAGGATACATGTTAGCTGACATATATGACGTCATGTATACTTGAAATACTTCATTAGTCTATTAAAAATAAAAGCGTGTATGCGTTGAGAACCTTGAGGTCTTGGGTTTGGATCCCAGGTCGGGCAATCCACTTTCTCTGAGATTCAAAATTCTAAAATAATCTGGTATAATATGCCTAACTAAAGTTAATGGATAGTTAGATTTTATTTTAAACCCGTAACTGGTATTTTTGGTATTCACCAAATTCTAATTCGAATTTTAATATCCTTGTTAAAGTTTAAATTCGCAGGCTTCGTTAAACTTAGCATAAGTCCAGATTAACTTAGATGGAACTGTAATACGGAGTACAACTAACTTGAAATGAACAGTTGCAATCAAACTCTGTAAATTCAAGGTTCCTGTTTTTTTCCTCGACCACTCTCTTTCAATTCGAATCGAGTAGATTTTTTCATTGTGATACAAATGGCGTTTGATCTGTAACGACACAATGTTCAATTGATTATGAAGCATAGAAATTGTAAAAGAAGTTTCATCCGATATATTTCTTCATTTGTTCACGTGAATTTAGTAAATAATTGTATTACACCGGATGCGATCTGACGGAACGGTGGTCGCGGATACAATTCCCAGGGCAAACGTACTTTTTAGGAGGAATGACAATTACAACATACTAATTATGGAGGATAGGAGAGGCCTACGTCCAGTAGTAGACGCAAAAGGGCTGATGATGATGATCGATGTAGGAAAACATCTTGTGATAACCTGCATACTATAAAGATCTTGACAAACATTTCTATCAAATGTGCGGTCAGCAAATTCGCTACAGGCTTGTGTGATTGTCTATGGTCTGAGCCTAGTAAATCCAACTCTGGACTGTAGAGGACTCCCATATTCAGTAGTCTGTGATTATGAGCTGATACATTAATAATAATTTTTAATAAGTGAACGAGCCAAAAAGTCGCGGGACGTCGCTGGATGCAGGCTGCCTCCAACAGGTCACTGTGGAAATCATTAGGAGAGGCCTATGTTCAGCAGTGCACTTCCTTTGGCTGATAGATGGATGGATGGAACGAGCCATGCTGTTTTCAGTCATGATTCAGCATGACTGGTCAGGCTCGTCCGGGTCGGTACTACTGTCTCACAGGAGATCGACGTCAAACGACAGCTTTGCTCAATAAGAGGTATTGACTCTTCCTGTCTGTTTTCCTTCATGGTCTCCTACCGATTTGATGGGCCGGCAACACGTCCATAATCCAGCGTTGTGGATGTTCATGGACAGCAGTGATCACTTACCATAAGATGACCTGTTTGCCCGTTCGGACTTATTCAACAATAAAAAAAAAGAATATATGCGTGGCTGTTGTAATAAAAAGGGCCTCTTTCACCAAAGAAGAACCTTGTAAAATGTATTTCGCCCACGTAAAATGTTGGCGGCGCTTCGTAATAGGCAGTGCTTATTGCTCTATGCATGGACTGCATGCTCTACGATTGCGCTTGATGGGTTGTAGAAAACAGAGGCGTTCTTTCATTGTGATAGACATGACCCAATTTTATAAAATGTTATAATTTAACCGTCTGGGGTCCAAGCAAGTAGATCTTGTTGACACCGTTCAAATAGTTGCATCTAAATTAAAATACTTTTCAGATAGTTTTATGTAAGTATGTTCAAGTGTCTCAATAGGATGTCATGTAAATACTTTTTCTGTTTTTATTCTTATTAAAGGAATTTGTATTCTTAAAGATCTACACGAATACTTTATAGCTTATCGGCCTTATTCATAGACAATTTTAAACCTATTTTAGTTTATGTTTTGTCCCTATCGAACGACTTTTGAATTCAGTTTGATTGAAGAAGACAAAACGTTTGATAACTAAAATATGTTATAAAACTGTCTATGAATAAGACCGTATGTGTATACTGTGTATTGTGTGTATTAAACAGGTGTTAAATGTACATAACAACGATGGTTCAAGGTTCAGATATCGTGTTCATTCATCATGTAATCGAAAATAAAAAAATTGAGGAGTTCTAAAAGGTGACGTAAACCATTTGGGCCCTGAGGTATAATTGCGTATTTTTTCCAGCTTAAAATTGTAAAAACTACTAGTGATTATAGTAAATATATTAATGTCATTTAATTAAAATTATCTTAATTTTTATACTCCGCAATCCCCAATCTGAATTTCTTATGAAGGTTGATATACAATGTTAATAGCAGTTAACACTTCAAATGGCGCAAGTCATAACCCAGTGTCATATGAAAGGTATTGACTGTGATGGTAACAAACAAGTTATCATCCCGACCTGCGTATCGCAGGGCAGCCGATTGCGAATGTCCGTGGACGCAGGGCAATGCCTTTGATAAACAACTGCAATGCACACATCCCAGTTATGCCTAGGTATAGTCTAGTGCTGTGTTAATAAGCACTCGGTCTGTGGTAATTGTATTATCATTGCCTACATCCGGCACTCGAGCAAACCTATTGGTAATTGGTAGCCGCTGCCCCTGAACATCTAGATCATCCAGGATACTGAACTGTATCAGCCCATATTCGTCCTGCAAGGCACGGGCCGCCTCTACAATCGAGAGTACGATTGAGAATGATTAGGCCATATATGGCCTAATACTAGTAGTAGTCCACCACGCTGGCCTAGTGCGGGTTGGCGGACTTTTACATAACATAGACATTTATACAAATCGTAATGGTATGCAAGTTTCCTTACGATTTTTTCCTTCAATCATCCAGGGAGAAATGACACAATTTGGAGGGGGCCTATTTCCAGCTGTGGACAATAAAAGGCTGAAGATGATGATAATGAACATCTACTATCTATCTACAACTGTACGATAACAAAGCTGAGGTCTCGGGTTGGAATCCTGGGTCGGGCAGTGATATTGGATTTTTCTAATTATTATCAGCCTGGAGTCAGGGATTTGTGCCCGATATGGCGATAGGCTCGCCCCCTATCACATCTTAGGACGGAACACACAAGGCGAAACGTGGATGTCCTGGTAGCACCTCTGCCTACCCCTTCTGATAAAAAGACGTGAGATTATGTGTGTATTGTATGAACATCTACAACACTTGCGTCTTAGGTTGCCGACCTATTAAAAATGGGAGAAGTAAGGGAAGGAAAATGGACAGGCAGGGTTAAAGAATATTAGATTGGATAGAACGCGATGGTAAAGCCATCGCTTCATATTGGTTTTCTACGATAGTACCACCCGGGCCGAGCCGACCATACATAATTGAAATACAATGGTTGTTGAAGTGTATTCCTACCACGTTGTATGTTATCGAGGCGCCCTAGGTTTACAATGAATCCCTAAGGTTTTAGTTAAAAAAAACTTCCATTGCTCTACTGCTCCTAAGCATGCTCAGCCTGGGGGCCTAATATTACATTTTAGACTAATCCCCCGCTTTTAAAGTTTACTATACATGTTGCTATGTCTTACTTGACGTACTTTATGATACTGCAAACTGCCAAGACAAAGTGAACACAAAGCACATTGAAGTCCTTAAAAAGACTCACCGAACGCATAGCAAAAACAAAGATGTCAGTTTCACATCTGTTTCTTCTGAGGCAATGGAGTAGATGCATTTTGAATGTAGCTTTGACTACCAAGCGATAGGTTTCCATTCCCACAACATTCAGACCCAAGATAAATACTTGTAGATCACACAAACATATGTCTCTATGCGGGATTCCGAGCTCGCTCGTTTCACAGCTGGTGCCTTAACACACTGTTCAACAGAGACTATCGTCACGAATCATACTGCATAATACAAAAACGTCATATTATACCCCATTTAAGTGTGGGAAAGTCAGAAAAAAAATCGAAGAAGCTTTGTAGATTTTCGTTCCAACGCTTCTAAAATGTAAACTCTCACGGCCTTATTTATAAACAGTTATAAAACCTATTTTTGTTACTGAATGTTTTGTCCCTTTCGAACGAATTTTGAATTCAGTTTGAGCGAAGAAGACAAAACATTCGATGACTAAAATAGAATTTAGAACTATCTATCAATAAGTCCGTATTTATCTAAACGCAGCAAACCAAAATAAACGTAAAGAGGTTAAGTTGATAAATGAGTTCAGTGCGGCGGAATATGGCGGGAGTTCCCAAGGTCGAGATAAAATGTTTAGGTACGTTTTATAAATGGGTTTTTTATTAATTCACATTGACACGTGTTATCTAAACTGTCCAGTCTGGATGGGGTAACAAAAAGTCCCCTAGATGCCTACGAAATGGATATAAAAATTAAAACACCCAACAGTCACATACATAGTCCTGACCCCACACTAAGATCGAGGCTTGTGTCGTGGGTATCAGAAACTACGAGAGACTTTTTCAGTCTCGAAAATATTTAAACCGGAATCAAATATTTATAGATCAGACAAATACATATTTGTTTCTTTGCGGGGATCGAACCCGCGTCTAACCAACTGCGTCACGAAGGCTATTTTATTTTATACATTTATCTCTTTGTCCCGTTATGATTGTGTGAATCTTCTATGTATTTTCTTATTTATTTACTAGTGATTCGCGGCTTTGCTCTGGTGCAATCATTCCACTCGTGTATCCCATATTAGCATATTAATTTTGCTCTGCTTCTAATGTTTGTAGTGTGGAAAAATTCATCTTTATTATGTTCATATTGTGTAAGCACTAGAATGAACTGTCCGCCTCGGAGTAATTTGATCTGGCCTTCTTTAAACGAGGCTTAGGCTCGATTGCAATAATTAACCTTCACTATAACTTTATCTTTAGCCATATTAATGCCGCACATTTGAAATGCCAAATGTATGGCGTAGACACTATCAAAGTTAAAGTTACGATCAAAGTTGTTTGATGTAACGGCTTAAAATGCAAAACACACGGGGTTATAGACAAAGTTCATTGGACGCAACTAGGCCTTAAAGTGAGTGTGGAAGTGGGTGGTGGCTTGTTGGTAACGGACCAGATGTGACTGCAACATGTTCACGGTGGTCGCGGGTTCAAACCCCAGGGTACAATTCTGACTTTTTGGAGTTACGTATTGACAGTAAATCACCATGCACTATAACGGTGAAGGAAAACATCTTGAGGAAACCTGCATACCGTAGCGATTTATAAAAAATCTACGGTACGTAAAGTCCGCCAACGCGAACTAGGCTAGCACGGTGGACTATATTGCCTAACCCCTTTCAATCGTACTCTCAATTGTAGAGGAGGCACGAGCCCTGCAGTGAGACGTATATTGGCTGATACAGATACAGACCTTAAAAAGCTTAGGCTTTTACCGTTCTTTGAAAATGCGGAATTGCGTCCTACACAGGCTATAAAAATCCTATTCCATCTTTATCCAACGTCCATATAAAACAGGCAGTCTGTAATCTGTATAAAGCCTTCATTGAAGCGATCATTGACTCGGCGCGATTGGCCAATCAAGGTCAACAAAACGCCGGCTGTCACGTAACGCTATCACGTGGTGTAGGCCCGCATACTTTCTACTCTGATCTCATTCAAAGGATTTTAATTATGCAGACAAACAATGAAAAGTTCTAGCCATGTGACAGTATTTTCTGCAGGTATTATGCGATATGCATCCAGACATGTAAATTATTAGGGTCCCCTCGAAACAGATTTTTGTTGATATTCACTAACAAACATACATAATCGTCACGACAGCATACCATAGTGATAGGCTGAGACTGGATCTTCATTTTGCTTTTGACATATCACTTTCGCTTCGTAACCTTTCATAAAACTCTTCATGCAATCGTCATTTGTCAGTCATGACTGACAAAAGCGTGGCTCTACCTCAAAATATGTTTGGACTTAGCACTAGTCCGGTTTTGGCGGAATGCCAAAGTCAAAACCAATGTGCAGTAGTAGCTAAGTCCCTGTCCGGTCCGTAACAATACAAACCGAGTCATTTGAGGGTAAACAAAGGAAAAACAAACAAACGCCCTTGTAGTATTTGTGATATCAATGAAACACACTTTATACGTCATGAGGTGTAGGTATATCCGCACTCAACGGTTGAGCTGTTCACTCGGCCACGGTCGGCAACCGAATGCCCGCCAATCTCGTGCGTGCATACACAACAGCCCTTATAATATTAGTATAGTAGCATTTTCCTACGACTTTGTCTGCGTGGTTGGATAATTTACGATATGTTTTTTTTATTTATTAAAAGATTTGACAACATAGTGGTCATAAAAGTCACTGTTGTACACGTGAATAAAATTATTCATTACTGTACTTGGTAGAGAAGTCGTGATATTTTTGTAGATAACAAACCAAATATTATGTCAATGCTATAAAAATGTCTACCCAGTAGTTCTTTATTATAAAAATGAAGTGACAACACATGACATGACCGTTCACATAGCATTTTGTTGTTGTGTCCGAGTAACGCAATTTCTACTTCCGTCTCTGTCACTCTTACGTAGCCTCAGTATCTTCCCTCTCACGCAACTTATTTTCCGCCTGATTTGCGCGCAAAGATTTCACGATGACCACTCTATTAATTTGAATCTGATGTAGTGAACATTTCATTTGTATAGTTATTGAAATTGTGGTAATAACTATGTTAAAGCAAATTATCCGCAATTTCTGCTTCATATGTGTCTATATAATATACATAATTATATGTATGTTTTTTGGAAGTAGAGCCACGCTGTTGTCTGTCATGATTTAGCATGAATGGGCAGGCTCATCCGGGGCGGTACCGCTGTCTCACAGGAAATGGACGTGAAGCGACAGCTTGCTGTCGCGTTTCGTTCGGTGAGTGAGATTGCCGGATGCCCATCCTTTCTCCTTCCCGCTTCCCTCTCAATTGGGCAGGCAACACACCCATGATCGAGCGTTGTGAAAGTTCATGGGCGGCAGTGATCACTTACCATCAGGTGACCTGTATGCTCGTTTTTCGGACCATGCAATAAAAAAATGGTTTTCACAATTCCATAATATTACAATATCACACTTTGAAGAGAGAGTATAGAGTACAACCTTATATTGCCAAAAGTGCTGCAGTAATTTAGATGAGGTTTTCGCTATTCAATTGTTTTTATGGTTCAATGCTATAGTACTGTATCAGCCTATAGTTACCCCATGCTGAGCGCTGTACTCTTAGCATTCGAGAGTTCGATTGAGAGGGGTGTGGAGTAGCCGTTTTATATAGATATTCATGTAAATATCTTACGTCCTACATTGTACGCGTTGGCATGAAGCGTGACAATTGTGCCGCAGTGTACAGATTACAATATGCATCACACCGATGATAACACTCGTTTGCATATTAACGAGACATTTTAAAATAAACAGATTTTTTCGTTTATTTATAATTTAATGCCTCCGAAGGTTTTACAAATGTAGGGAAAAATTGGGGAAAAGAGTCGACAGACAGCCTCCGTGGCGCTGTTGGTTAGACGCCGGCTGTGAAACGAGAGGCCGCGGGTTCGATTTCCGCACCGAGACTAATATTTGTGAAGACCACAAGTATTTGTCTCGGGTCTGAGTGTTTGTAAGACCGAAAGGTCTCTCGTAGTTTCTGATACCCACGACACAAGACTTCTTGATTTTAATGTGGGGTCAGGACATGTGTGACTGTTGGATGTATTTAAAGAAAATGTTTAAAAACATTACATTTCTTTTCAAAAACAGTTTTTTCAATACATTTAAAACGTCTACTTACATTAAGATCTGGATAAAAGGCTTTACTTTTGTCCAGATTTTTGTATCTATTCCTATATCATTTTTTTGGTACTTAACTAATATCACAGTATTCTCAAAAACTAAAGCAAAAATGTCAATAGTGCCACACGCATTTCGCTAATCCTATTTCCTTCGCAAGATTGATGATAGATTTTCGTGCAGTCCGTGGCATAGAACCTCTCGTGTGGCCCTTATTTCACCGTCACGGTACATTATGCCCCACAGCACGTAATGGCAGAGAAAGTCTGCATGCTATGACTTTTATGTTTCGGCAGTCATTAGGCCAAGTTGAAAATAACGCTTCATTTTTTTATGGATGTACGGTAATGCGACAACGTGCTTGACGGTTCAAATCTCGATCCGAACCAGGTTCGTCAATTCTTTTCTGTGCCGCACCGCCAAGCTGTGGAATAGTTTGCACACACGTGTTGCCTCCTTCCTGTAATTCTGGGTCCTTCCGCCGTGGCGTGAAGAGGCATGGGACCGCCGTTTGATGCCATTAGATACTCTGTCTGGGACGCTATTTGCGCTTACCATCAGACGCAGTGCCGTCACTATGCGGTGCTTGAATAAAAAAAACCTTTGCATCCGATAGTAACTTATATCTATCTTGCCCGCGCAAGATAGATTACTGGTAATAGAAGATTGCCCCGTAGGTACCCCTACTTACCTTTTCGATGTTACGAGTATGAACACAGAATAGAAAAAACAAGAGTGTGAATGTTTGATTGAAAATTACACGCCCCTTCCGATCTTCCTTGGGGCTACATAAGGCACCCCTTATTACTCTTAAACACCTTTAAAAAGCTTTTTTTTTTATTAAAGAGACGTGATAAATTGACATCTTGCAGAATTTGCCGTAATGACGAGTACAACGTAATCAATATCTGCAGGTTCACTTTTAAATTACGCGCATAGTGATTAGCCAAGAATATTATTACTCTCGCGTAAAAAATCATCAACGCCGACATAATATATGATTTATTTAAATGCTAATGCAGTAATTATTCTCTTCCCCCAGGAAGGCTCCTGCGAGTCCCTCAACGACTACCTGGGCCGGAACAATGCCAAGGGCGTGGACCTGAATCGTGACTTCCCGGACCAGTTCGATCACAACCGGACGAGCGACAACGAATACATCTTCGGCAACAGGCAGCCCGAGACCCAGGCGTTGATGCGCTGGGTTCTGGACAAGCAGTTCGTGCTCTCGGGAAACCTCCATGGAGGTGCCATAGTGGCCAGTTACCCGTATGATGATTTGAGGTATTTAACGATAGTCAATTGTTCCTTTAATTGTTTATCAGCCCGGCTACAAATAAGAGCAACCCTACGAAGAATTTATTACTAACCTCTACATGGTAATGTACTGTGATCGTCACCCCAAGACATGGGTGTTAGGTCTTCAGAGATCTTCACTTAATGCTGAACGATCATTGGCTGCAATGTTCTTCGAACGTAAATACTACAGAGTGTACTTCACAATGTTGCTTGTTGACAAAAATAGTGAAATTGGTTGTAACTGCTCTTTGCGTACGAAGGACTTACGAGTACCAGCCCATATACTGTATAGCACATAGGTCTATACGAGAATTCATTCCATTCGAGAAGTATTGTTTTGCAAAGTAGATGTTATTTTTACTATAAATAACTCTGAAATAAATAACTATCATTGGCAGGCATAGACGTCACATTAATTGTGGTTATGACTTTATAAGGCGTTGATAACTATAATTAACTTTTTCTTAACATAAATTAACTGGGAAAGAATTGTGTTTTTACTTTAGAAAATCCCAATAGATAAAATCGACGGAAAGGTCAATTAAAATCAATTAAGTTCAATTGTGCTAGATACATTTAGACACGCGAGTAACAACAGCAATGGTTTATAGTATTATACTATGATTCTCTCGGAAAAAGTTGATCGTCTTATTAATTCCGTGTTCGTTCTAGTCAGCCAGTCTAGCCTCACAGTCTGAGCTATCAACATCGGCCAAATTATGTCGTACCGCCTCTGCCCTAAATAAAATCGGTGTAAAAGTTATGTATGAATCATTTTAGGTCTTAAGACAAGGCGATAAGTGCATACGCAAATCTAGCATATATCGTATTGCGGCAAAATTAAAAAACTAAATTTGTAAACATTATTACTTATGTCGACGGAAAATAGAATCATCTAAATTCATTGAATTTTGTAAAGTGTCACATTTTAGTTAAATAAATATTTTTATATTATATTATTTAAAATCGAATGTAAGAAACACCAAGTAACACTCGAAATAATTAGCGATAATTATACAGTTGAAAAGTGCAAGTTATCTAAATATATCTGCCTACCACGTTTCGGCGTGATGTAGCAAGCCGGTTCTATACCGCTCCAGTTATCAAAACCAGTTAGAAACGGTGAACACTTCAAAACAAATTATCAACGCTGACGATTCATGACTTTCACTGGTGTGTTTTTTTTCATGAATTATTAGTTCTGGGTGTTGGTCCTTTGCGCCAGTAGTAGGATTATCTTGGACATTGTTAGCCGGCTTTGCTTCGTATGGTAAAAATTCAATTAATACATATTGTATTTTTTACACCTTCACGATAATAACTAAACTGCGTTACTCAAAATTCGCCCTTTTCCAGGTATATTTAATTATTAAAACCGTTGACTACGACCACAATTATAAATTCATTTTTAACATTATATGAATGGAAATCAAAGGTTCTGGTAATAATTTGTACTGGCATGGCATGGTGTGACGCTTACTATCAAACGAGCGAACTACTCGTCTCCGTTATTCTCGCTACTAAAAAACTCACTGAAGTCTATAATAGCATTACCACATAGCCAAGGGCAATGTAGGTCATTTGAATGCAGTGCTGAATGAACGGCGTAACAAGTTGGTTGAACTTCCGTTTGGCAGTGTTGATTAACATATCCACGTTAATCGAGAGTGATACATCACGTATTTAATTACAACCTCATTATATATTTGCAGTTTTATATACAATAGGTTACATATATTAGGTTGTAGAGTTGATGGCGGACGAAATCGAGGCGGTACCACGGCCAAGGGAGGGTAATAGGATTGTAGGTACAAGCAAAAAATATTAACCAGGCAAAAAGCAAAGCTTCACGGATGACCTGGTTAAGGTTGCAGGAAGCCGGTGAATGCAGGCCGCTTCCAACAGGTCGATGTAGAGAACCTTGGTGGAGGCCTATGTTCAGCAGTGGACTTTCTGTGGCTGAATAGATAGATAGCAAAGCTAAAGATTCATACTGAGGCGGTATATCAATTTAATATAATATTGAGCTGATAAACAAAAAAAGGTATGTGGTGATAGATGTGTGTTAAGGTTCAATGGCGTAACATTCGTTCAAGGTCCGGCAAACGAGCAAACAAGTCACCTGATGGTAAGTGATCACTACCGCCTATGAACATCCACAACGCTGGATCATGGATGTGTTGCCGACCCAATTGAGAGTGGAGCGAGAAGGGAAAAGGATGGGAGGGGCATTGGGTATCCGGCAATATCGCTGACCGAACGAAAGCGAAGTTGTCGCTTCACATCGTTTCTTGTGATTGCCCCAGAAGAGGCTGCCCATTCATGCTGAATTATGACTGACAACAGCGTGGCTCTGCCACTTCAAAAAATACTTTTGTTCAATTAATTGTCCATCTAAAGGCCAAACTCTACCTAAAACACCCACGTACTCCTAAACACCACACTACCCCCCTTTCCAGGTCCGGCAAAGACTGCTGTGAGGAGAGCAGGAGTCCGGATGACAAGCTTTTCAAACACCTGGCCCACGTATACGCTTCGAACAACCCTGACATGCTGGCGGGGGACAAGTGCCCCCCAGAAAAGTTCCAGGGAGGGATCACTAACGGTGCCTACTGGTATTCTGTAAAAGGTATGTATTGTAGGTATCTATTAAATTTATAAGCAGATGAAGAATTTTGATTGACAGCCTCCGTGGGGCAGTTGGTTAGACGCCGGCTGTGAAACGAGAGGCCGCGGGTTCGATCCCCGCACCGAGATAAATGTTCGTGACGCCCACAAGTATTTGTCTCCCGTCTGGGTGTTTGTGAGATCGAAAAGTCTCTCGTAGTGTCTTATACCCACGACACAAGACTTAATTGACTTTAATGTGGGGTCGGGACTATGTATGTGACTGTTGAGTGCATTTATTTATTTATTTTATAGGAATATATTTTTGCTGATCATCAGGCGCGTCATATGCATACGAACTTTATGTGTTGGTTATTACATACGGGTCACTATAACCATTCCTGCTTGTGAATTTGATACGACATCGTGGGATTATTACGTAGAATCTAAATAACACGAATCTGTTGTTATATTTCAAATTAAAAAATAAAGTAATAAGGTATATATTCAATTGACATTTCGAATCCTTCATAATCGGCGTTAGGTTCCTTGTTTGTACGTATACCAATATAGCTGATTTAATTAATTTTAATTATACATCTTACACACATATATTAATTTCCGTTTACTTTAAAATTACCAAACTCCGATGTAATATAATTAAATTAAACAGACTAATTGATTTGAATTATATTTCCATACAAAAGAATCTGATACAAAAAATCCTCATCACTATTTCCCGCCAGGTGGCATGCAAGACTTCAACTACGTGAACTCTAACTGCTTCGAGGTGACCTTCGAGCTGTCCTGCTGCAAGTACCCGCCCGCTGCTGAACTGCCTCAGTACTGGAAGCTCAACAAGGAGCCCCTGATCGCTTTTATCGAGCAGTCGCATCTGGGTATTAGAGGAATCGTTGTGGACGACGATGGGGAACCTGTCAAGGTGTGTTTGTTAACTGCTGTGTCGATTTTGATGAAGTTTTAGCTTGTTTTGGAGATGGTGAATTTTTTTGCATAATATTAAGAGTTTTGTTTATAGAGTTCTTTTGGTAGTTTTTTTAATGTTACTATGATCGAATTTAGGAAAAAGAAGTTTTTAAGTATTGGACGGTGTGATTCATAGTATAGTTTGTAGGAGTTCAAGTTCTGTTTACGTTTTGGCTATGTGCATGGAATTATATCTTTATAAGAAACTTCCGAACTCATTGAGGCCATAAGTTAAGCCTATTCGGTTTATAAATAGATCAAAAGCGCTATGTGAAATATCATATTTTGTTTTAGCACGCAGAAATATCAGTGCACGGTATAAACCACGCTGTAAGGACCACAGAACATGGCTACTACTGGAGACTTCTCATGCCCGGAGAGTACAATGTCACCGTGTTCGCTGCTGGGTAAGTACAGAACGAAATCTAGTTTTCAAACAAATTTCATTTATTATAAGTTTTTTTTTGGGTCAACCAAAAGTACTAACTTTCTCTATTAAAACTTTTTATTTATTTATTTGTTCAGTCTGTAATCATTAAAACTACCACCTGGCATCGTTTTCAGTAGCAGTCGTGATATACCCTGTATTTAAAAGTCTAACGTCTTCAAATTTAAAAATCAAGTTTTCCATGCTTATTGCTTTGTTTATAGCGATATCAAATTATATAATGTGTTGTGATCACATGTTAAAAGTATTTCAAACAATGATCTCACGGTTGCGCGCGTCTGTGCAATAACAAACAATTACAAACATGCGTTTGTACGTCACAGTGAATTTAGAACAACATTCCACATTTATGTGGTTTAGTAGAAATCACGTAGGATTTGGAACTCATAAACACGTGAAATCACAACCTGAATATATTTATTTGAGAAGACATTATGTGGGATGTAGAACGAAATAACACGTTAACAACATGACTAGATTTATTTGAATCTGATGGAAAATTTATTTATTTATTTATACACTTTATTGCACACAAGGAATGAAACAAATACAGTCAGAAATCATTTAAAAACAAGTTCAATTGGCGGTCTTATCGCTCGAAGGCAATGTCTTACAAACAATCATGGGATGGATATTGGAAAAGGATAAATAGAGGGCAGTTTAAAGTGAAAATAGTACGAAAAAAAAAGTAAATCAGAGTTGTCTTATTCTGGTTCGCCAAAATTACTACTTTGCATTTTATGGTAAAAAAATGTTGTATATATTGTACATCTATTGGCAAAAGGATATAATGTAAGGAATTTAATATAATGGCTTCATGGAAGCCACCGAGCCAGTATTTTCTGGAGCTGTCCTAACAATACAAGCACGCTTCTTACTGGTCCATAGCTGCGCTTTGTACAAACGGTGAAATTTTATTTACGTGAAAAATCGACGCAGCTTGTTCAGAATACTAATTCTACGTCAGATGTTTTCAGTAAAGGAATATTACTTATGATATTTCATTAAAAAAGCAGAAAATATTGAGTACAGCTGGCCTACTTTTGACACTTGATATCATTTATGCCTCAGCAATCACCTAAAATATATTAAAATCGTCCCCTATTGTAGCATTGAATGATAACAAAGTGACTAGTTTTGAGTCCTACGTCTACATTTGAAATTGGTGTCATGAGTAGACAATCTGTCCCCAAAAAAATCAACAATATTTTTCCACAGCTACACTGCACCGACCATCACAGTGACCATCCCAGAGCACCAGACCGACGCCATCGTGGTGAACATGACCGTCCACCGTCGCTCCACCGACGGTAAGTCCGCGCCGCTCCCCTACCAAGACAACGCGGCCGTCACCGCTCTAACGCACTTCGCTGTGCTCGCACTTCACGTTGTATTCGTTGTTCTAGTTGAAGCGTGACTCACTTCACTTCAGTAGCGTTCAATGGTGTTGATACATTGAGGTCTTTAGTGTCGCGAACGAAAAAGTCTAGGATCATTTGAATAGGTTACAACTAAAGGTCACAAGCGCACATAATTCCAAAATAGACCTAATTGCTTTATGTTTAGATTGAAAATACATCAACAATCGTTTCGTGTTTTGTCGTATTAATTTTATAGTGTTATGTCAAATCGTAGACGCTATAGCATCCCGTACCTAATGCCCATGCACATAAAGTTCACGCGTAACGACGCGCAAGATAATTGGCTTAAGTAGATATTTATTTTATTTAAAAAATGTTCTAAATACCGAATTATCCACACCATTGAATGTACTGACAAACTAATCTTACTATTAAAATGTTTTATTGTTCGAAAACAATAATATTTTATTAAGGAAAAAATCTGGTCATATTTATTATTTTAAAATTATTCTCATGATATTTGGCAATTTATAATAATATCAAAAGTCGAACAGTAAAACAAATGCCAACGGTGACGGTTAAACACGTTTGGAAACAATGAAGGAAGTATAATAACATTATTTTGCATAATTCATATTTCTTAAATGGTTAATGGTAATAATCGTATTTATAGCGACATTTTCCTGAGCGTTGCGTTCGTCAGTTTTATTAATAAGTCAATATCCAATGTTTGTTATAGAAGCCCTCTATGCAAATTAACATCTTAATAATTAAAAGACAAAAGACTTGCAAATATACGCAAGTATATTGAAATATTAAAATATTTTTTTATGTCCATTAATAATATTTGGTGGACTATATGGCCTAACCCCTCTCAATTGTACTCGCGATTGTAGAGGAGGCTAGTGCCGTGCAGTGGGACATATATGAGCTGATACAGTACAGTTATAATATTTATCTGCATTTTAGTAAAGCTAACAAAGGTAACGCTACGGTTACACGTTCGTAATTACTTGAAACGAACTATCTTTTCTTCAAAATATAATCGTAAGTGCTATTATAAAGTAGTCTAATCCTATTTCTATATAGCTTCTATAAAAATCACTTCTATTCTTCACACCATATGACATTTTTCTGGTATTTTAAAATAGTTTCACAAAGTAATCTCAATACTACTAGTACGATGTGAACTTGGGGCGTATTGGTACGCTCTGAATATTGGTATCAGTGGCGCCACCCCACATACGCGTTTCAACTTCATAGCGGACTAGTTGTTTTGTACAAAATCTTGGATACATAATTTGATGTTTTACTTTTTAATTTTATGTTCAAATCATACATTAATGTCAATTTTACTAGTGTTAAGTCTCATATGTGAGAGGCCGCCTGTGTAGGTACCACCGCAATGTCTATTTTTTCCGCCAAACAGCAGTGTAAATTCGCTGTTGTGTTCCGGTTTGAAGGACATTGTAGCCAGAGTAACTGCTGCACATAATGAGACTTAACATCTTATGTCTCAGGATGACGAGGGCCGTGGAATGCCAAGCATTGCATTGTAGTTAATGGTGTTTAGTTTTGCTACTGTCCATGAACTGTCGTATCGCTTACCATCAGACGATGGACATGCTCGTCTCGCCGTTCATCTCAATAAAAAAATGTATGTATGTATGTATAAAACCACAGTATATTATGATACAGTGAGTGAGGACTGCCAATTTGGGCCACAGTGTCGGCTCTTCCAGTGCCTACAGAATTTTTGGCAAGTCTTGTTTGACGTTTGAGTGTTATATTAATGAAATGTTTTATCATAATGAAGAAGCTTTTGAGTGAAATTAATATATCTGACGTTTTGATTTTGAAATTAATTACAAAAAGCATATCAAAACAATTTGTGATACACATTAACTGTTTTACTTTGTGATACTAAATTAATATGCTTTAAATATTTATATTTTTGTCGAGTGTTCAGTTGGAATTGGATACAAATAAAAGAGAATATGTAAATGTAACATAATTCTATTTTAAATTGCACAAATGAAGTGACTTGATTGAATGATTTAAAACAAGCCTAATTAAATATACGAGTAATATAATTCTCGAATTCAAAATGCTCACAACACAGCAATAATAGGATAAGAGTTAATTGAACCTTACAATAATGTCAATATTTTGATTGGAACTCATTTTTTTAAATATAATCTAATTGTTTAATTATGAATACTAAAATTTAATTTGTAAATCATAATTTCTTTAAAATATATATTATTTTTAAAAGAAACAAATGTGTGCCCCATGTCTGATTAAAATATTTGACATTATTGGAATATTAATTTTATCATTAGGTAAGAAGGTCTAGACGGAAGTTTAAAATGTAGTCTATAAGAATATTTTAAATAGTAAAGTCGGAAATTAAAGTCGAAGATTAAAAGTACTGACTTCCAGTGATTATTGGCAAACATATTTATTTGTGATTTATTGAAATGTAATCAATACTTTAGAATTATTTAATCTTTTTTACAATAATTATAATTGTGTTCGTTATTAATTTCTATAATAAGATAAATTCCAAAGCTGATCTCAAAATTACATTTACAAATGGTTATTAATTATAATTATGTTTTTTCTGGAGATTAAAATTATTTAACGAAGTATTTATAATTGTGATCAAAAATTATTTTGAAATTGTAATATTTTATTCCAGAGAATATATTATTTGGATTGTATTATCGGATTATTCTCTATATACTGAAATATTACTAAATAAGGTTAGGTTTATATAAAGGTTGTATCAACAGGTTGAAAAGTATTTACTTTTTATATCAGTGCTAAATATAGTAATAGATTTTTAAATCTGTTGATAAAAGTTAGCAAAAAAATCAAGTCATTGCAATTTCGTTATATTAACTTGAGGTAAGGCGAATAAAATGATCGAATATTGAAATAGACAATAATTGATGTTGTTAATACGCAAAATACGCATTAATTTACTCGTAAATTTGCATAGATGTAGAAGACATGTACCATTCATTCGTGTCATATTCCTTGCAAAAAAAAACATACAATTATATTATTTAATAAGGAGTGACATTCAGAAGTCATAAATTAGGTATAAGAATATAATACTTTAATATACATATTATAAGACGAATTATGCACTCTAGTTTATATAGATAACAAGAATTTTGCAATAACTATATCTGTCCTTTAGATTGTAGTGTCCATAACATAATTTTGGTACATATTTATTTATTTATGTTCTCCTACGGCGGTATCTTCTTTATGAAAAATGTAAATTCGAGTGGTATTGGTTTAGCTATTGCATTATTTGTATTTCTTTAGACACAGAAAATGTTCAGAATGTTGGCTTTTGATAATAAAAGAATTATTAAAATTTCAAATATTCTACATATTTTTCTCATTATCATTTCATATGGTATTTATTATTGCAACATACAAATCTTGGACGTGTTGTGTGTCAAACGATTTGCTTGTGGGTAGTTGGATTATTCATTGAATATAATATGTAAAGTATTTATAATAAAATTGTACACTTGTGTATAACTAAATATTGTTTTAATTAACACCGATCACGTTATAAGTAAGATTCATTTTCATTTTATTTATATTTATAATTTTTTAAAAAGAGGGTAGTATGGTAAATGGTTGAAGTTAGTTTTAGCGCCATCTAGTTTTATTTGACGTAACTAATGAATCTTGCTTTGCTTTTCCACGGGTCTGGTTTTTGTGTGAATAATTTGGTGTGGGTTTATTCTTTACTACTTCAGTTACTCTCTCTTGATTTGCCCGTTTCTTTCCTAAGCTTCGTAATTTTCTTTCTTAATTCAAATAGAACGTACTGTATATACACTATCGCTTATCAATGTAAAACTAATTTACACAAACACATACAATTCATTGTTACTATATTGACAAAGACAGAGATTAATAATATGTTGAATGAGTGGTATTAAAAAAACAGGTATATAAATAAATTAAATAACATTAGTACATACGTAAAATTTGATATACCTAATACTAATAAAAAACATTTTTTTAAAATAGTTCTGTAATAATTTTTAAACAACATTGTTGCTTAGAAGTAAATTTTACTCCACCATAAACCCAAAGTTTAATTTATCGTGTGTTTTGCATTATTAAAAGCAAATTACAAATCACTAACAAAAAACACTTTACAAAAACACAAAAAATCTTCTTTTTTTATAAAAAAAAACCCCGGGCAAATCTCCAGAGAGTAACAGGAGGGCTCGTCACGCCATCGACGGTATTTCTGCAGAGGACTTCGTTCACCACGACTACGCCAAGATGGAGGCGTTCCTGCGGGACCTCAACTCTGCCTACCCCAACATCACGCGGCTGAGCAGCATCGGCAAGTCCGTGGAGGACCGGGAGCTGTACGTGCTGGAGGTGACCAGGGACCCGGGAGTTCATGTGCCCGGTGAGTTGTATATGGGTGATATTTTAGGTGCCTGGATAGAGCAAGTGTGATTATGATCGATGAGAGATCGTTCTACAGTGGATCATTTGGACTGCCCTACCCTTACCTTAACTTCAGGTGCAGTTCAGCAACTTAGTGAAGCCAGAATAAATAAGTATACAAATTATGGTATACCCAAAGTGGGACAAGATGGGGCGGTTGCAACCCCTACTTGACATAATTTCATTTATACCTTTAATACATAAATAAAATACCAAATTTATTGAAATTATTGTTTTGTAAAATTTTGTTTAAAGTACGGCGGATTATTAGTAAAATAGGAAAGGTACTCGTAAGATGAAGTAATGAGGATCATTTTCAAATTCCTACTACTTTTCTTATTTTGGCTCTACCCCAAATACCGAGTACGCCCATACAACGACAGGTTTAATTTACTATCCATAATATTAACGCAAACATTTGTCCCAACAGGCAAACCCGAGTTCAAATACATAGCCAACATGCACGGCAACGAGGTGGTGGGGCGGGAGATGTTGCTACTGCTGGCCAAATATTTGTGCCAACAGTACACCAGCGGAGACGAGAGGATACAGCGCATGCTCAACAACACCAGGATACATCTGATGCCCAGCATGAACCCTGATGGATATGAGAAGGCTTTTGTTGGTAAGGTTTTTCTTAAATTAAATACATTTTAAATGTGTTTCCAAATATATGCAGTTTAAAAGAATTGAATTTTGATTTGTGTTTTTTAAATGAGCCCAATATTCTTTTTATCGCACACTAGGTAATTGTGTGACCAAATTGTAAATAAATCTTAAGTACGACTGCCTCGGTGGCGTAGTTGTACTACGGTGTGGTTACAAAGCTGAGGTGTCGGGTTCGAATCCCGGGTCGGGCACAGTGATATTAGATTTTCTATTCATTATAAGCCCGGAGTCAGGAATTTGTGCCCGATATGGCGATAGGCTCGCCCCATATCACATCAAGTGACGGAACACACAAGGCGAAACGTGGGTGTCCTGGTTTCACCTCTGCCTACTCCTTCTGGGAAAAAGGCGTGATGTTTATGTATTATGTATCTTAAGTACACAAAGATTTGCGTCTGTGCTGCGATCCAACCAGGAGCCTGTCGTTATACGGCCGATTCCTTAAGCAACTGCCAATGGCTGTGAAACGTATTATAATACTAGCGGCCCGACCCGGCTTCGCCCGGATGCAGACACTTCTTGCAGTGGCGGTACTTCCATACAAGCCCAAAAGCCCGGCTTGCCCTACTTAATACGTATATACTCGATACTGAACATAAACCATTACAATAAATACAATACATTCATTTATTAGAAAACAGTTACAATTTTTGAATTTACCGCGTCCTGTCGCGGCGCGTCTAAATACAGCGCTTGAGACGGAGCGCCAAAGCGCCGCGCGAAATTCATTCCATAGGCAATGATATTAAAACTCAAAAAACGGTGGCTCCACGCGCTCCCTTAAAAAGGCGGCACAACGCACATATATCTATCTTTTTCTCTCTCGTGTGCTTTTATGAGGCTTTTGGCAACGCGGCCCACGTATGGATGAAATGGTGTACAAGACGCTACGAATGTATAGGTATGGCTATTTTTGTATAGCTCTCAGTATGAGACGAAATGCCCGGCTTCGTGGTGAACATTTCACGGTTGTCACGTTATTATTTGTTATTGTTGTTTAGTAAATATATTTATTGTTATTAAATTAACTTGTTTCACAATTAAAAATATTTTTAATTTAATGATTAAAAATGTGCCTGTAATGTCGGTACTTTTTAATAAATTATAATTGCAGTTTGTAATTTATAGTAATGTTTATATTTACATTTCGTTTCGCAATTCTGAACGAATTCGTACTAACTTCATAAGTATTTTGACATTGTGTAATTATTGTAAATAGTTCTAATATAGGTTAATTATTAGTTGTTTTATGTTATTGAAGCTTTTTGATACTAAAATGAGTTGTATTGTTTCCTGTGATGGTTTTAGTGTGATGATGAAAGTGTTCGTTGCCGGTATAAAGGTAATTTAATTCAATTATATTGAATTAGAATTTAGAGCGAAAACAACGCCGGGTTTGTGTATTTCTTATATTCGTGGTAAATCACGAGAGGTATTTTATCAGTTCAGTTAAATAAACTACGTAATTTGATTTCTACATGCTTCCCTTTGTATAGGATATTAAATAATGATGTTTCATATTATGTTTTTCAAACGACACTTGTGTATTAGAATAGTTTGATAAAATATAAACATTGCAATAAATTAGGTGGCTCTTTCAAAAAATATGTTATTACTTGTAATTCTTAAAAATTTAACGTTAATGAATTAATAATAATAATAATAATTTATGCCGCATTTTCGGATAACTGCGAAGTCAAACACGGCACCATAGTAGCTATCGTTGTGCTAGCGGAATGTCGGGTATTAAAAATGAAGTGCTCAGCAGTTATTGCAATAAACAATTACGGTTGCATTTCCACAAGTAATCTATATTTGTATTAATCCTAATATTGTATAGATTATGTGTTAAGTCTGCTGACGTACATTCGTTTTCTTTGTTCTTAGTATATTTTCCTTCTAAATCAATATGCATTAAACATAAACCAAAATATTGGGCTTGCCCTACCCCAAAACCCTAGGCACGCCACTGACTTCTTGAGTCCAGTCCACATCAGACACATAATATTATTTAGCGTACTGTTTTATATATTAACCCAACGTGATTTTCTCGTTCCGTCTCGTCCTGTCCCATCTCAACCTGTTCCATAATTCAAGGTATGTAATCCGGTCCCCTTATATCCCATTTCATCCGCACTACATGTACCTTCTAAAATATACATGTTTGAATTCGTTTCTCATGTCTCGGGAAAACTACATTTTCGGTACATAAAACATACCTCATCAAAACTGGTTTAGTCATTAGAGCGTGAAGAAGTAACAAACTTCCATCTTTATAATATTAGTAGGATTACATACAATACATTTTGAAATAAACCGAAGCAAAATATAAAAAGAGCCAACATAATTTCAGGTGACTACAGCAGTTTGAAAGGCAGAGACAACGCTCACAAGATCGACCTGAATAGAAACTTCCCGGACCAGTTCGAGACGAACAAGGTAAATACAGTTTTTTTTTCTGTCATAACCATTTCCCTTTGTTTCTGCATAACAGACACACATCAGCCATACATACTCCTGACTCCACAAAGATAAGATAACAAACCTTGTGTCGTTTGCATCAGAAACATAGAGTATTTAAAATATATAGGGAGCGCTGTCACACATTTGCGTCTTAAAAACCGTTGATATTTTTCTGTTCGTAATATTGGTAGCACTGCTATAGTAATGGAAATTAAATTAAATTATTTGCCAGCAAATTGGTATAAATTACAGTGGTCGCCGAAAGTTTTTAGTTTAAGTTTAAAACGAGTTTGAGTACAATTCAATAGCCCAAAACTTTTTTATTTTCTTCTTCAAATGTCAGCCAATAGGAGGGCAGAAAAATGTGGCCCGGCACCACTATTTTCATATACGTTTTTGAAGTACCAGAGCTCCCTCTATATTATAAAATTCTAAGATCAGAAATTACGAGAAACTTCTTTTTCTCAAAACATCCAGGCCTTAAGGCAGTATATATTTCACACGAACATTCCATTCACCACAGAAATTGTAGCTCCATCTTACATTAGAGCCTAAATGACTTACCAATAAACCAACGAACAATCTCTCCCCAGGAGAACATGGTCCAGGAACCAGAAGTGGCCGCTGTGATGAACTGGTCCCAGTCCATCCCGTTCGTCCTGTCAGCCAACCTGCACGGGGGCGCGCTGGTCGCCAACTACCCCTACGACGGCAACCCCCAGATGCGCACGGGGCAGGAGTACCTGTCCCCAGACAACCCGCTGTTCGTGCATCTCGCGCACGTTTATTCTAATGTAAGCATATATGTGCATTTATCCAGAAAAATAATTTCTACATCAATTTTTGTCTATAAATATACTATGAATGTGCCAACCCACGCTTGGCTAGCACGCTCTCAATCGAAATCTTCATTGTAGAGGAGGCCCGTGACCTGCAGTGGATATAAGGGCTGGATTATTATTATCTCGAATACACAGCAACCCTACAGCAGTACACATAGATCATTAATTTAATTGTAGGCAATAAGTTAATGGACATAAGAAAAAAGTAGGCATATTTTGGACCTTATTATTCACTAAGTTTCAGAACTATTCACTAAGTTTACTAATTTAATTGCAGGCTCATCTGAAAATGCACCTGGGCCAGCCGTGCAAGAAGGTCACAGATCCGATCTTCCCCGAGGGAATCACAAATGGTGCTAAATGGTACGTAAATATTACACATGAAAGTAACAAAAGTGCAGTTTAGATAAAATATTCACCAACCAACCAACCAATTTAAGTATTTGATACGTGATCGAATCAGAAATGAGGAGATCCGTAGGAGAACTAAAGTAACCGACATAGCCCAGCGGATTAGCAAGTTGAAGTGGCAATGGGCGGGGCACATAGCACGGAGAACTGATGGCCGATGGGGCCAAAAAGTTCTCGAATGGAGGCCACGAAGCGGAAAGCGCAGCGTGGGACGTCCACCCACTAGGTGGTCAGACGACCTGGTAAAGGTCGCGGGACGTCGCTGGATGCAGGCTGCCTCCAACAGGTCACTGTGGAAATCATTAGGAGAGGCCTATGTTCAGCAGTGGACTTCCTTTGGCTGATGGATGGATGGATTCACCAACCTGACTGTATACGGATATACAAAATAAACCCGAAACGTGATAAGCTTACGCGAGTATTTTGGCAGATCCTTAAAGACTGCGTGCTGTAGTGGGAATAACCTACCTACAGTTCTCTCTATCTCTCAAACTCTCCCTCCCCCTTCATGCACAGGAAGTCCACTGCTGAACATATGCAGGCCTGTCCCAAGGATCTCCACAACGACCTTTTGGAAGCGATATGGTGGTTACTCTCATTAATATCCTACCACCAGATATCTACTACCAGATATATCTCTTTCTCTCTCGCTCTCTCTTCAGCTACATGAAGTCCACTGCTTAACATAATCCTCCCCCAAGGATCTCCACAGCGACCTGTTGGAAGCGGTCAGCATCCAGCGACTTGCAACCTTAACCTTGTCCGTCCACCTTGAAAGGCGGTCTGACACTTAGACCACAAATTGTTAATAAAATATTTTTAATGCTGTACAAATGTTTCCCTCAGGTATGTGCTCACCGGCGGCATGCAGGACTGGAGCTACCTGCACACCAGCGACCTGGAGCTGACGCTGGAGCTGGGCTGCCACAAGTTCCCACCGGCCAGCGACCTGCCCACCTACTGGCAGGACAACAAGGAGGCGCTGCTGGCGTACATCGAACAGGTACCACTGGAAATAGTGTCGATAACATTCTTGTGTATTTTCAGGGTTCAAACCTCCAACAAGAAATAATATTGAAATGTATTTTAACCGACTTCAAAAAAGCGTAAATATATTTTTTATAAGCCGAGTTGTCATAAAAACATAGTGGTCAATATTTTCTTAGGACTGCATAATTTATCAACATTGTATTCAATCTATTGAAAAGTTGTTTCGTATGCAGGTGCGTACGTGCCCGTAAATTAGAATGTATGCGTACGCATTTTTACTTAAATTTAAAATTATAGATCAAATGCAAATTAACGCTGATAAATGGGATTCTAGCCTTATTGCAGGCTGAGGTAGGTATAATGTGTACTTTATAACTAAAACTCATATAGATTTCTCTCATATTTTTTTATTTTATTTTATTTATTTAAGAACCTCCAACGAAGGATACATGGCATTATATAATAAACACAATGGTGTAGCATTATTATAGTTTACATTATTATTTATTTATTTATTATAATTATTACAGTTTTTTACGGGATTTGAAATGTTTAAATGAACTTTTAGAAACTAGAGGCTACCAAAACACACCCGTCATTGTATTTTGCCATATTATCAAAATATCAGATGGCAAGTATTTTTTGTCTCCAGGTGCACACAGGAGTCCACGGGTTCGTGCACAGCCACATCGGCAGCCCGTTGTCCGGCGCCCGCATCTCAGTGGGCGGAGTGCAGCACAGCGTACACGCTGCTGCAGGCGGAGACTACTGGCGCCTGCTGCTGCCCGGCACTTACAACGTCACCGCCGTGCAACACGGGTAACCACTAGTGTATACAGGCTGCTGCAGGCGGAGACTACTGGCGCCTGCTGCTGCCCGGCACTTACAACGTCACCGCCGTGCAACACGGGTAACCACTAGTGTATACAGGCTGCTGCAGGCGGAGACTACTGGCGCCTGCTGCTGCCCGGCACTTACAACGTCACCGCCGTGCAACACGGGTAACCACTAGTGTATACAGGCTGCTGCAGGCGGAGACTACTGGCGCCTGCTGCTGCCCGGCACTTACAACGTCACCGCCGTGCAACACGGGTAACCACTAGTGTATACAGGCTGCTGCAGGCGGAGACTACTGGCGCCTGCTGCTGCCCGGCACTTACAACGTCACCGCCGTGCAACACGGGTAACCACTAGTGTATACAGGGGGTTGTGCACATGATACAGTATCAGCACATGCGCATAGGACGCCTTTACAACCGAATATTCGATTGAAAAGATGATTTTGTGTGATTTGTGAAG
Organism: Theretra japonica; assembly: GCA_033459515.1. Taxonomy (NCBI): domain Eukaryota; kingdom Metazoa; phylum Arthropoda; class Insecta; order Lepidoptera; family Sphingidae; genus Theretra; species Theretra japonica. Next base: position 2,233,093 of record CM065942.1, read on the forward strand.
TGTACTAACCCAGACTAGCCCAGCGTTGTTGACTATGGCCTTACCCCTCGCAATCCAACTCGACTATAGATGGGGCCCATGTACCCCAGTGGGACGTATAAGGGCTTGATGATTAATTTTAAAAAGATCTGTTGTTCTCACAATTACTCTTACCATCTGTCATACACCTATTAATACCATAAATATAAATTAAATGCTCGGTGTAATTAAAATGCGTGCCACTGTGGATCCTGGTTTACATGAGTTACAGTGGCGTGTTTGGGGGTGGTACAATCTCTACCGTTATTTATTTAATTTTGTGCTATCTCTAGATACGAGAGCATAACCGAAGAAGTAACAGTCCCCGAAAACGGTTCAGTGAGCCTCAACTTCACTCTAATGGCGGCCGACCCGCAGCACTGGTCTTCTGCGTACGACTTTCGGTGAGTTCACCATCTACAATATTATATAACTGTGTACTTAAATATATATATATATATATATATATATATATCGTTTTTACCCAGGGCGATAAATGAAGAGTTATTTGGTTAGGGTGTTTTGATATTTTTTTGGGGTGTGGGTAATTGGTATTTTTTCACTTTTTGATTTTAAAGTATAGGTATTATAATTATACGGTTTTGGGGTAATATAAATTATTTTTATACTGTTATACTTTATGTATAACTTGGCAAAAAAGAGTCTGGTGCGACGAAAATGGTAATTAAAAAAATGTAATTGTGGCAACACTATTTTAAATGTCATTGCTGTCAAATAGCCGGTACTTTCTATGTCATCGTTGTGTACGCTGCGCAATTATTTATCCATTTCGACAAATTCTCGTGTATTTGTTGCTTGTTTTGTGATTCAAAATGAACAAAACGATTTGTAGTAGTTTCCTTTTAAGTCATTGATTAATATAAAATTAACAAGTATCTAAACATTTTACGTCGTAGTATATTAGGTTGCTATATCAAAAAAATATATTCGATCGTGGCGCCCTCAATAAAAACAGACTCTTTTTTGCCAAGCTATATTTATTTTTATTTTCGTATATCCTTTAGTTGGTATAATTTAAATAGTCAAAATAAAATTTTTATGACTGTCTTTAGCAAAAGAACTGGGTTTTCCAAAGCTTCGTCTAGCTTGCATAACTGTTATGTGCACGATCTTTATTTAAGTATATAATAAAGACGAAACGCACAGCTTAACTCTATTATAATTATAAACCTTTGTATAATTCTTATACCACTAAATCACATCTACCTATCACATATCATATCTACAATAAAAAAAAATGATTTTACTCTATGATTGGGACCATGTAGTGCAGAAATTATCCAACCAAATGTTTTGGAAGCGGTTGCGATGATAAAGATTAATTATATTTTTATGCCAGTTATTCAGTGATAATAATTACATTTTGAATTTCAAAATAAAATTAGTCATTGTAACATTTGAATGTTGTATTAATATGTAATTTGCTATAAGCTAGTTCTTGGCTAGATAATTTTTGCACAACACGGTCCAGTAATTATTATATTGATATGTTTTGTTTTATTGCACTGTCTTTTCACTTTATTTTTATATTTAATCTTTACATATTTGTGACTTTATGATATTCATTTTTATTATTGTTTATTTTTTATCTGTTGATATTAGTATTTTGTATGTAGTTTAGATAATTATTTTATGTTTGAGTGATAACATTTTTGTACTTTTTATTTATTTGCTGTTTTCAGTGTTTTTTTTAATTTAATCGTAAAATATTGTCGATAATATAATGTCCTAACAACGCACGCTACTCATTAAAACGATCACACATGCAACATTTGTGTTATTTGTTCACTAACTGTCTGTGTTTTGTAACTAATTAATCATCTTTATCTAATGCACCCCGCAATCACTCATCCAATTTTTATAAGCTTACCATACATTCGTAAATACAAATACACAATCACGTTAGACTAAAAACTTTGTCACTCAAACTGTATTCAAAAGTCGTTTGAAAAGGAAAAAAACATTCGATACCTAAAATAGGTTTTAAAACTGTCTATGCAAAACTTTGTTCATGTTCAAACATTTATTCTGTTAATGCACTTACGTGGATCAATATGACAGGTTCTTTACTGTGGTATGCGGTGGTCGCTATCCAAACTTATAGTAATATCCTTCCTGCGCCGAAATACCGTCACGATCAGACTATGTACCTTCAATTACATGCACAAATATTATTTGTCAACATTTTCTGACTATGCAGTGTTCGAATCCATTTATCTTTTTGTGGGTATTGGTCCTTTGAGCCAAAGAGCAAAATTCGCCTACTTTTGAGTATCCATTCTTGCATCTTCAGATATAGTTTTAAGTTTCTTATTTACTACCATTCGTACAAAACATGACTATCCCACTGTCTCTTTACTTAATTAACTTCTTACTAATTCTTCTACAAAGGCAAAAAAAAGATCTACTTCTTTTATTGATGACGTTTGATGGAACATTCCTTTACCAATATCTTATGACAAAAAAACTACTTAATCCATTATTTTTCTTCCTACCCGCAGCGTGCTAGAGAACATAATGAACACGCGTTACCACAAGCCTTTAGAGCTGTACGCGCTGCTGTCAGACCTGGAGAACAAGTACCCTGACATCGCGGAGTTCCGCGCCGGAGACAGCCTCCTCACCTCCAAGTTCCACCAGCTCAAGATGACTGATCAGGTGACGTGGAATTATAACTTTTTAGACTAAATCAAGCTAGGCCAACTTTCAAGACAAGGTTAGGCTAGGTCAAGACTTTAGAGTCCTTACCAATTTTTTTACAGCCTCCGTGGCGCAGTTGGTTAGACGGCGGCTGTAAAACGAGAGGCCGCGGGTTCGATCCCCGCACCGAGACAAATGTTTGCGTGGATCACAGGTATTTGTTTCGGGTCTGGGTGTTTGTGAGACCGGAAAGTCTCTCGACATACCTACGACACAAGACTCGATCTTAGTGTGGGATCAGGACTATGTATGTGATTGTTGGGTATATTTATTTATAATTGTATTCGGCTCTAGAACCGCATAGTGGTGGTATAACCATGAGATTTACGGTCTGATGATTTAATATGTGCATGGCATGACCATGGGCTTGAGCTTATAATTGTTTGGAATTTGTACATTTTGTGAACTATGTGTAGAAGCTCCTCTCCTGTCTCATTTGGGGATACAGACATGAGGTTATGTTTATGTAGTCACATCCTAATACAAGTAACATATAACTGAATACTTTTTCCAGGTCGGCTCACCAGAAGAAACAAAATTTCACCTGGCCATAATGGGCTCGTTCTACGCATCCCAACCTCTAGGCCAAGAAATGCTGCTAAACTTCGCTCGGCACATCGCCACAGCTTACACCATAGGCGAGCCCATACACAAGCGTCTCCTGCAAAACACAGTACTACATTTCATACCTAATATAGATGAATTATACCCGAAGATACTTAAACAGTTCAACGGTACAGATAGATGTACCATCGACCCCTTGGAGGAGCAATTTGGAGACAGTCTATACAGCTACATAGTTAACAAAGATCTGAATCCTCTAACCAACTATACAAGAGAGAAAGCATTTATAGAATTATTAAAAGCAGAAAAGTACGATATGATACTAGAACTGGCTTCGGGGACAGAAGACGTGTCCTATCCAGAATTGGGAAGGAGTATTTATGAGAAGTTTGCCAAGAAGTACCAGGATAGCAGAACTCCTAGTGATAAGTATAATTGTGACGCGGTTAATGTTAATCCCGTGCATGGAGACCTTATAGATGTGTTGTGTGAGAGGTTCAATACGGTGGTTATATCTGTTGGTCTGAGTTGCTGCAAAATGCCAACTGAAGATGAAATCGGATGGGTTTGGAGGAATAACCTTCAGGGAATCATGAAGTTTGTCGAGCAGTTTAATACAGGTATGGAGTTTATATATTTTTATGATGATTTTAGAAATACATATAAGATATGCAACTAGAAAATAAAATTTGAAAAATATATTGCAATTAACATAGTACAGCCAGTTGAACCTAATTTAAAATAGTTATAAATTTAATTTTTCCTTGGAGTACCACCAAGAATTTTTATTAAAATAATGCTTACATGCAAAAGTACTTGTACATTATGTCATTTAAAATGTATAGCGTCTAATAAGCTTGACTCCTTGTAGACATTATTATATTTTTTTTTCAAAGGCAAAATTACTATCAAAAAGGCAGCCGGTGGGAATCGAGCTATATCGATATTTTTCCACGTCTTTTTTGCACTTTAACCAAAAAAATAATCTGGTTGTAAAGTTAGACACTGCCTTCAACGACGATACCGCCATTTGTACAATGTTATTATGTGATTTCTTATTGTATTTGTTTTTTTTTATATAAAATGTAAAATAAATGAATAATTTAATATATTTTTGTTCCCGCAGGCGTGGTAGGTTTTGTGAAGAACGAGCTGGGCCAGCCGGTGCGTGATGCAGTTCTAATCGTGCGCGGCGTGCAGCGACAGCAAACGGTGTCGCGGAACATGGCGCACTTCCGCCTGAGCCTCCCGCCGGCCGAGTACAAAGTTATAGTCCGCGCGCACAACTACCTCGACCAGGTCACATGTCTATTCAAATATTCTATGCGTGTTTTTGACATTTAAACTAAAAAATATACCTTATTTAAAAGTAAATTTAATGCATTGTTACATTACGATTGATGATGTTACAAACTGTACTGTACTAATGTTTGTTACCCCTAATAAATGAAAATGAAATGTTAATGATACTATAGATGGTAAATTACGATTTAGATGGTGACATGGCGCGTGGTGGACGGCGTGTTGAAGCGCAAAGACATCGTCATGAAGAGGATCAACGCGGAGAGCGTGCCCGGCGGACAGTTCGAGGAGATACACGTCGACCAGAACGAAAACGTCGTTTATATCACTGGTATATATATAAATAGATAGTCATTCACCACGCACTATAACGGTGAAGGAAAACATCGTAAGGAAACCTGCATACCATAGCGATTTGCATAAAATTCCATGGTATGTAAAAGTCCGCCAACCCGCATTAGGCCAGCGTGGTGGACTATATAGCCTAATCACTCTCAATCGTACTCGCGATTGTAGAGGAGGCCCGTGCCCTACAGTGGGTCGTATATGGGCTGATACAATACATATATAAATCAAATAATTTAATTGACGCAGTGAAAAATTCTGTATCAGTCCATATACGTCCCACTGCAGGGCACAGTCCTCTGCAATCGAGAGTACGATTGAGAGTGGTTAGGCCATATAGTCCACCATGCTGGCCTAGTGCGGGTTGGCGCACTTTTACATACCATAGAAATTTATACAAATCGCTATGGTATGCAGGTTTCCTCACGATGTTTTCCTTCACCGTTATAGCGCAAAAATTACTAGAAGATAATTATTATGTATTTATGTGGGTAATACGTCAATAAAACAAGCAGGTTAGAGTCACACTGTTTAATGTTTTATTCGGGCACGTGCTATGGCGTTTGGAGGTGGGGCCCGGGGGCGGGGCCCGGGGGGCGGGGCATGGGAGCCGGACGCGGGGTGTGGGACCGTGTGCGCATACATATCCAATCCATCAGCCAAAGGAAGTCCACTGCTGAACATAGGCCTCTCCCAATGATTTCCACAGTGACCTGTCGGAGGCAGCCTGCATCCAGCGACGTCCCGCGACCTTTACTGTCGTCTTACAGGTCGTCTGACCACCTAGTGGGTGGACGTCACGCGCATACATAACAGTAATAAAATATGAAAAATATATTTTGGTGTCCAGTTGGGTCAAATATTATGACAAGCGGAAAGAATGAGTCCCAGTGTATTTACAAAAGGTTCCTTTTTATATTGGTTGTGTTTCATTCACATAGGTTGTAATTAATTATTTTGTCAGTTCTTTTTTAAGTCAGTTCTTATAAGAAATTACAGGGCATTTAGAGACGAAACAGTAAAGAACTAATTTTTTGAGGAGACACGTGCATTACAATGCCATACATTACTCTACGAGTATAATCTTTGACTGGTATTGCTCGTATTTATCAGCAGGTATGATTCATACGACTCTAAACAATACTATAGGCAGCCTTCGTGGCGCAGTTGGTTAGACGCCGGTTGTGAAACGAGACGCTGCGGGTTCGATCCCAGCACCGAGTCAAATGTTGGTGCGACCCACATTTATTCGTTTTCGAGTCTGGGTGTTTGCGAGACCGAAAATTCTCTCGCAGTTTCTGATACCCACGACACAAGACTTCAACTTAGTTTGTGATCAGAACTATGTATGTGACTGTTGGGTGTATTTATTTATTCATCCTGTTTCCAGGTCTAGCTCTAGACCACAACAGCAATCCCCTCCCCAACGCGGTAGTAACAGTGCGTCAACCTGGAGCCAGGTCCTCCATAGCCACCAACACCAGCGACGTGAACGGACGGTTTCTCATCACGTTGCCGGCGCAGTACAAGGGCAAGGAGGTGCTGATGGCCACCGCCCTCCACTCGTACATCACCAGGGAGCGGCATATTGTCGTGAGTCAATATTATTATGACATACATACATCAAATCACGCCTTTTTGCAGAAGGGGTAGACAGGTGCACTACCAAAACACCCACGTTTCGCATTGTGTTCCATCCCACGATGTGATAGGGGGCGAGCCTATCGCCATATCGGGCACAAAGTCTTGATCCGGTTCGAACCCGAGACCCCAGCGTTGTAACCGTACCGTATTACAATTTCGACACCAAGACATAATATTATTACGAATTAGCCCAATACCTCGCTTCTCAGCTTGGGTTATTTTAACCTTCCTCTCCCATTTTGAGAGGCCAGCAAAGCACTTCACAGCGGACTAGTTGTTCTTCTGCCTGACAAGTAATGGCACCAATAAGTGCTTTCAACAAAAACACAACATATGTGTACGCGCCGCAGACAATGAAAAAACTTTTGGAAAAAAAAAATCCCTCTCAAATCACTTTATCACGAAGCAAATATTAATCGAGTTTACTTTCCACGGAGGAAACGATAACATATGCTGTTAAAGTAAATACAAAAATTGTCTTAACCTTTTTTGTAATAATTTACAGCTTAACAGCGTAGAAAACTTGACTCCGAACGTGCTGTTCAAGCTGGAGGGCGATGACAACGTGCTCGGCATGCCCAGGCTTGTGTTCGTTATGCTTGCAGGTACGTACTCAATGTTTACGTTAAACTACCCACACAGGTTTTGCACAACATCATTTCTCCAACAATAAATTGATTATTTCAGCTTCATTGTAGTACAAACAGACAGACAGACGCCTATTTATTTTATTTAAAAAAGGTTAATTGATTTTTCAATGCTCAAGCGATGTTCTAGCTACTTCTAAGAATAACAATGAAATTTGAATGTACAACGAATTGGTTACGGCTTCTTGAAATAAAACATTACGGAAATCGTTGGAGGAAGCTGGAACCTATCTTCAATAGTGGATTTCCTATGACTGAAGAAGAGGAATATTAGTTGGAAACATCCATGGCAGAGTTAGACGCCAACTCTGAAATGAAAGGCCGCCACGATCCCTTCACACTAAATTGTTTGTACGATCCACAAGTATTTCTTTGAGTCTGTGTGTTTGTGAGACCAAAAAGTCTCTTTCAGTTCCCTATACCCGTGACGAAAGACTTGTTAATGTGGAGCGATTAAGTTGGTGAATGTTGTATGTATTTATTTATTTATTCCGCAGGCGTGGTGGGAGTAGCGCTGGTGGTTCTGGCGGCGTGGTGTTTCAGCTGCCGGGAACGAACCCGCGAGTCCCGGCGCGAGTATCTGTTCACGCAGGTACCTTGCGACGACAAGCGCCCGCTCTGCGACGATACTAACTACGGTGAGATACTGTCATGTAACGTGTTCGTGCATGCGTGCGTGCTTACGTGTGTGCTCGCGTGCGTGCGTGCCCGCGTGCGTGCGTGCCTGTACGTGTGTGCGTATGTGCGTGCGTTCGGTGTATAGTACAATTGTCTGGATTGGCAATAGAAAACCATATTTAACCTGTAGATACTCTATTTGGATTTAATTGTACTTACGATCAAATGCATAGTGGCTTTTTCGTGCCAACAGCAAAAAGATAGCTCCCCTAAAATCATGAATTTACTGTGGTTAAATATCAAACAACCTATATCTGCTACTGTTTCAAACATCTACCAACTCTTCCGTTTAAGTTATTGGTAACATTTTTCGTACATACATACAACATTTCGTACAACGTAACATTTTTAAGACGGTAACATTTTTCAGTGAATTAATAACTGAATAAATAAATAATTTAATATGTCCATAGATTTAGTTCGAAAACCATACTACGATGAGGAGGAACTGGCTCCATCAGAAACGGATTCTGAAGAGGATGTAGTGCTACTCAGATCCGACCGAGACTGGAAGAACGCGGCGCACGAGTAGACAAGTAACTTCATCACTTTTAGCTTAGCCTTTATCTCATTTGTGTAATAATATGCGTAGAGCATGGGTTTTCAATTTATTTTGGGATATTACAGATGCAACAATTTAATGTAAGAGGGGAAAAACAGAGTTGTTATTATCTATGGTAAATAGATTCATATACGATTAGTATCTATGACAGAAAATATGAAAGATTAAAGCAAATTTACAAAAACTTAATTTGTATATTGAGAGTACTAATAACTCGTGAATTGCTAATTCCTATTTAGGTGTCAAGTAAAAAATAGTAAGAAAGTGTGAGGGACAAATCGAATCAACGTCTCTCTTTCTAGTGTGATGATTTTTTATTTATACCTCGCCCCATGTTCTATGCCAATGAATAAACTAAATAATAATTAAATAAACAATCAATGGCGACAAATTGTAAGACTGGTGTTGCCTGAAAGAAATAAATTGTCTACCATCTACTTAGTTGATCAGTATTTTCACGAGATGTAAGGGGAGTGTAAAAGAAGTTTAGTTTAAAACTTTTAATACTGAAGTTTATCTATTTTAATTCCTAATATTTATAGTTTAGAGTGAAAAAGTCTTGTTAGCCATTCTTTAGTCAATGTGGACTACATTATTCACATTAAAATCTACTACTTAATATTACTTAAATTAAGCAAGATGTAAAACTCATTTAATTCACTGCTATGAAATAAATAGGGTCTTTTATTAAATACCATGTAGATCTTTACAAATTACATTATAATTCAGCCGTTAGTGTCCCACTGCTGAGCAAAGGCATCCCCCCTTTCATTCCAGATTGTGCGGTCTTGCGCGATAATTTACAATAATGTAACTTATGGTAGAGCACAAATTTAAATACAATATTGTTTATTTTACAAAATGAAGTTTATCATATTGTAGTTGGCAAGATTCTACTTAGCTGTCATTTGGATTAGGATGTCAAAACTCCCGCTATTTTATCGAAACACTTAAATTCTTTAACTTTCAAAGAAATGTCATTTTATTTCAATAAATTTAAATTACATTCATGAAATACATAATCTGTAGTAATTAATCGATTATTATAAAATTTATTCCGTCCACGGAGATTCCATATAATTGGAGAATGCTCAACAATATTTGCCTTATTTACTGTGCTCGGTGTTTTAATATAAATTGGACCAATAAATTATGAAATCAAGTCATGTATAATGTCGGACAATAATTATCAGTTATCTTCTTACTATAATGACGTCTTAAGTAACACATTAGTTATTCATTAAACTATTTTATAAACTAAGATCTCCTGTTCATTTTCAGTATTAGATATGCATTCCATTTTTCTACTTCATTCTTAGTAAAGGACAGACGCACAACGATGTAGCTGAGATAAAAAGGTGGTGTATTATTACTTTTATAATTTCTCTTACGGCATTATTTATATTCAGTTTTAAAACCTTATTTTAGTTGTCGAATGTTTTGTCTTCTTCTCTGAAACTGAATTCAAAAGTCGTTCGAAAGGGACAAAACATACGATAATTAAAATAGACTTTAAAACTGACTACGAATAAATCCATATAAAGATTATGCTTACGTTATGCATTGCGTACCTACTTTTTTTCAACTGTGGGTAGGAATCAATATGTCGATTTTTTTAAAGAGACAATACAAGGTTTTTTGTTAATCTCTGCTATGCTCTATACATTTAGAAATCTGATAATTCGTGTTGCTATTTTACGTCTGTTTGCAGCCACTAAAAGAGTGAATAATTATTTATTTTTATAACGTATTTATATAATTTCATATTAAATTTTCTATCTTACGAATTATATGGACTATTTAAGGACATTTTTTTAATAGCCTCAAAAATTGTTGTGTCATATGGATTGAATTTAACTCTATATAACAAAATCACTTGTACTTTTTGAAACAATTCTATTCTTATAGACTGATTCTGGACATTCCTTCACTTCCATAATTTTATTATACCATCTTCATTTTTAGAACTATCTTTTTAATAAAATGATGTTCAAAACACCCTCCTAGTTGGGAATTACGAAATATTAAAAAGAGTAAAGTGATCAAGAAAGAAGGTTTTCATGTTAATAATAAAACTTTACCATATCATTTGGTGCTCAAGTGAGCCTTTATTAATTGAAAATGTGTTAATATAAATAATAATAATAATATCGAATCTCCTAAGGAACTATTAAAGCAATATAAATATTGAAAAGTTTAGAACGAATTTACAAAATTGTACCTAATAATTGTGTAAAAATGGTGCTTATACATTGTAGCAATTTTGGAAACTTTACAATGTGTATTTACATATTTATATTGTAAGTTTGTGATAGTTTGTATTGTATTTAGTAAATAATAACAATTGTAGTATGTTTGTGTTTTATTATCTGTCCCTTCTTCCTTACTCGTTTTGAATACCTTAAATTTTGTCACATATTCATTAAGAAATTCTGCAAATCAATAATAAAAACGACAACACCAATAAAAATAATGTAATATTCTTTGATGTTGCCACTTAAAAATAAAGTTATTGCTTACTGGTATTTCAATTGTCATATACATCAAGGGTAGATTTGAATTATTTTATATTTTAAATGTTTATTACTCGTAGTTGTGTATAAGGTGCCTAATGTTGTCTATAGAGTTATGTTGTTTTTGTATTACGATTCCTCTATTTTACTTCAACCATAGGAATTAGGAAGTTCAACTCTAAACATAGGCCTTCCCAACGATTTCCATAGAGATCTATTGGAAGCGGCCTGCATCCAGGGACTTGCTGGAATCTTAGCTGAGTCGTATATGATACCTACCGGCTGGCATAGAATTTCCATGGAGGGCTCTTCAACTGTGGTATACACGGCGTTTATTTCCCATTCGTTCCCGTTTATTTTCCCATTAGCGACATTTCCCAAAATGGTCTACCTTTCTATGTTATGAACACGACCACGACCACTCTATTATGAGTGTACGACTACGAAGAAGAAGGAGACCTTATGTACGCGGCCGGTTTTAAAACTATAAATCCGTGTTTCTGACATACTTAAATAAAAAAAATAGCGTAAATAATTGAAACAGCGCAGTAAAATTGGTGCACCTTCGAGGGAATGAATTATAATGTCACCTACATTACATCTCAATTCTCAGCTCGTATTATTTGTATACTCAATTGACCTTTAAATAACAAAGCCGATCAAAGCATAAATGAGCAATAATTGGCGCAAAAATTAAGCGCTCTACAAAAAGTATTATAATATATAAAAGCGAAATAGTCACTCAATCATCCTTGGTATTGTCTATACTTCGTAGCCTCTTTTGAATTTTCTATTATCTGTGCGAACTGCGAATCTAAGTCAAGTGACATTTATTTATTTCGTGTGATACGAACAATATAGTGAAAAAAGTGCGAATTTTTCAATGCATTTACGATGAATATTACCGACCTAACCTGATCGCAGGTATATGGAAAGTGCGTGTCTGTGTTATTGTAATGGAAGTTAGGAGTGACTATTCCGATATGAGTCGTAGAGCGGGTGAATTTTTGCGGCGAATCAACCGGATCGCCGACGGTCCGATGACTAGAAAGAAGTTGGTAATTATAGTGCTTGTTGTTGTCTTTCTAGTGCTCTATGTAGGGCCTTCTTTGATGAACTGGCTCTTCTACACGGAGAGCGCGACGAGTCACCAAAATGTTTGTCAGAAAAACTTTTTGACTCCCTACGAATCCGCGCTAGGAGAATACGACGCCTATTTAAGGCAGGAGACGTCGGCTACTCTATCCTCTTTGAGTCATAACTATGTGCCTTATGTCGGGAACGGTTTGCTGGGAATGGCATTAGAACATGACTCCCATTTGAACATTAAACATGGACGAACCCTATCCTTACCACTCTACTATCACCCTCTGTACATAGTAGACGATTACGAGATGAAAGAATTCACTGTTTCGGACTACAAGAATGGTATAATCAATAGATTTCAATGCTCTAACACTGGTGTGCACATTTCTTATCAATATTATGCACATAGGACAATACCATCTCTGTTTGTTCAAGAAATTTGGATAAACAACCCTACAAATAAAGAGAAAACTCTACGCATGTCTGTACCAAGAATATCAGAGTGGCTAACAGCAGTGAAACAAACTGTAAAACTACACCAAGGTGTTGATACAAAAGATTATGAAGTTGTAACAGGAATGATACCCATACCAGAGAGTGAGAATGTTATTGCTGCCGCTGTTGTGTGCCGTAAACTGGGCAACACAATACAAGTCGAAGCCAGAGATGGTGTAGACTTGCTTATATTAACAACAGTACAATACAGCAAACCTATAAAGAAATCAGAATATGCAAAACAAAAAGATGTTGTAGAAAAGCAAGCTATTGATGAGATGGAGAAAGCAATAGCACTGACAGGAGACCGTACAGCAGTTAAAAAACTAAAAGAAAACCATGCCAGAGTATGGCAGGGACTTTGGTACACTGGCTTTTATATCTCAGATTCTAAAGCAGAAGGTATAATCAATGGTGACCGTATCAATGCTACGATATATGCTATACTTTCACAAGTGCGCAGCTATGAACACGAAGAACACATTAAACCTACAACCAAGTCAGACATACTCAGGACCTTGACATATTCTGAAGGCTGCTATGAAGGCCATTCAACATTAGATGCATTCAATTTGTGGAAACCATTGAATAACTTGGGAAATTTAAATGCAGTGGCCAGTGTCTGGCTATTAACATTAGAAAAGCAGGGATGTCATAATCTTTTGAGGGCTGGTGCTAGTGGAGTGAACCAAGCAATGATACTAAGTTTTGGAAGCCTACGGTTTAGTAACCAGCATTTGGAATACAACATCCATCCATCAAAATTGCACAGAGATTTCTTATTCAGGCGGATCAATTATGGCAACATGACACACGTCAACATCAGTGTGATAGTTCAAGAGGATAACAAGGCTGCAATATTTGTAGCTCTGGACCGATCTGACAAGACTTACTATGCTTGTGATGGAGGCTGCTTGGACTCCCCGGTGCAGCTTGGGCCTTACCGAAAATATTTCCCTGTGAAGCTAACAGAGCCTTTAACTGCTATCCTGTACATTACAGCAGATAAGCAGCATATGGAAGACTTGCGACATGCAATACATGTTAAGGAGGTTGTTGAAGCCCCTCCTCATGAGAACCATATAATAGCACTACACAGGCACGGCCATAGCTTAGGTGGTCTAAATCCACTGTTCTGGGTATCCATAATAGTGCTTATTGTGGTCTTTCATTTATTCCTGCTGAGGATTATAATGAATGAATTCTGCGACAATGGCATTAGTTACAGAAGGCTTTATAATAAACCTTGAATATAAAAGTAATTTTTGTGGTATACTTATAAATGTGGGTCTGACTTCTATAGGTTTCCCTTTGCACAAATTATTTTCGGGAAATTAGAGCTTAGGTGTATGTTTTTGCGATTATAAAGACTATGACATATGTACAAATATCTATGCAGTTTGTGCTTGTATGTTTTGGGTGATTGTTGCTAAAAATGAAGCAATTGAAATTTTTAAAAGGTTTCATGATTGTCATAAAATAATTTTCTCTTTATGTCTATTTTTTGGCCCTAATTACTTTTTATGCACACATAAAGAAAGTACTGCCACTATATAAAACAATATAAAATCTTATGAATGGTAAATTGGGTAAAACATTCATATATTTACATTTAAATGAATGTACATAAACCAGTTATTTTCACACTTACTAGCTATATAAAAAGCATGTAATTTGGTATACCACCCACAGTTACAAAATACAAAATTGAAGTCATAAACTATGTAATTCTAGCGGAGGACCTTTCTGATTCATTTTTTTAGTTGATACACAAAGCTATTCTGCAAAATATTGTCACAATGTTGTGTTTAGCTATTAAACATGTTGTATATGTACTATACTGTTAATAATTGATTTACGATGTATTTGTCAACTTATCTTGATCTCGTACCACTGCAAAACAATGAGTAATAAAACATTGTGAAAGAAGGTCATATGCACTGTGTGTGTTTGTTAATGAAAGTATTATTTGTAATATAATTTGTTGCACAATTTGTAGGGAGTGAATTGGTGCAAATGACTTATTTCTTAAGACACAGGTGGTTTATTGTAGAAATTGTACATTTGCCGTAATTTATATAAGCAAATGTAAATTAATTGTTGTTTGTGAATTTGCTTCACCTACACCAACAATACATGAATAATTATCTATTTAGAACATGGCACACGACTTTCTCGTGGACAAAATGGTCGTATATTTTAGCGCAGTAAATGCGTTATCTGATTCTGTTAAGCCGTAGATTATCTGTCCCCTTTGCTTGGTTGATTCATTCTGATAACAGATTAACTTACTAGTACGTATTCCGATAATGTAGCATTTAAAATTCATGAATGCATTTTAATTTTTAATCAGTTCATTATTAGTCTGATCTGTTTCCTCAATGCCTTGAGATATTAAACTAGAAGAGACTGTGCGAACAAAGTATACATAACTAAAAGAGCGGTACATGTACCGGTGTTTTTGTCTGTCTTTGTTATTCCTACGCAGTAACGATATCTTCTGTCTAGCTCGACTGACTACTCGTGGGCCTGGTTGGCATGTGCACTCGGATTTTGTTCTAGATGACCGCCTCGATGGTATAGTTGTACTACTGTACGATTACAACGCTGAGGTCTTCGAATCGAATCCCGAGTCGGGCAAAGTAATATTAGATTTTTCTATAAATTATCAACTGGGAGTCAGGAATTTGTGCCCGATATGGCGATAGGCTCACCCCTATCATATCGTGGCACGGAACACACAAAGCGAAACGTAGGTGGGAAAAAGGCGTCATGTTTATGTATGATTTTGTTCTCCGTGTCCTCTTCAGTGTAGTACTTCAATGCTTTAGGGCGCTGCATTGGTGTGCTGCTTTCGGTCTGAATCTGAGAAAATATAGGTATTGTGAATTGCTATTATATTTTTTGTATGAATGCTTGGGCACTAGAGCCGAATTACATCATAAATTCTTCAGCACCAATTAAAATTACGAACCGGTATAATCATATTATTGCAATTCAAAGGAAACAAGATTATTACATGACCGATGTATTTGAAATGACAAAATAAAAATAATTACCTGATTATTTTACAATCCTAAATGAACAAGCGACGATTTTATGTTTCTTCTTGAATTCTGATTGGTCAGAACGCAAAAAATTAATTGGAATTTATTTGCTAGTTTTCCAAGTCCATTTTTTTTCTGATTCGTATTAGAGCAGCATATATGCGTCTTAAGGCGGTGCTAGACTTCTTTGAATAAATCACTTTCAATATTCTGAAACCAGGCTAGAATGCATACCTACAGGATCCTTTACAGTACTGAGTACATTTTCTGTGTTAGAAGTTAAGTCGGCCTACATCCCTTGTATGTGTATTAGTCCTGACCTGTGCAATATAAGCATAATCTTAATATAATGATTAATATATACTATGGAAAGCTCTACTCTGCTCTATTCGGTTCAACATTTGCTAGTCTATGCTATAGTAAAAATGCAAAAAACGGATACAGTGAAATGGGACAGATCGGACCGAATTTTATCGATTTTATCAATATAACATTTATTTGTATTAAAAAGCTTATAGAAATGTATTTTTGCGAATTCCTGAAATTGACATTTAATAGCCTAAGCGGCGCAGTTGGTTGGACACCGGCTGTGAAACGTGAGGTCGCGGGTTCGATCCCCGCAACAAAACACCACAAGTATTTGTTACGAGTCTGGGTGTTTGTGAGACCGAAAAGTCTCTCGTAGCTCCTGATACCCACGACATAAGACTCGATCTTGGTGGGGAGTCAGGACCCCGTAATATATATGTGACTGTTGGGTGTATCTATTTATTTTATTTGTTTGCGTAATATGATCACCTCATTGTTAAAATACCTAGTTTGGTCCTATCTGTCCCATTTGACTTACATCGCTCCATAAATCCAATATAAAAATGACATTATGTATAATAATTGTAATACTATTCGTTTGTACTGTCTAGTTTGCGATTGTAACATGGCCTTGTGGTACTCTCCAGTTTGCGGTCATATTCTTACTGTAGCTGCCTGAAAATAAAAACTGCGCGCACAGTTACACAGCGCACTTTTTTAGTGTTACTTTTCTTGTGTTTAATAAATCGATTTCTTTCGTGGCCTGAATTTGGGCGCGTGAGTCGTCGTGACCTGTAAATTGTAATAAGTAGATATTTGATCATTGATTGGCGAAAATGATCTCGACGTTTCTGTGTTTTTCAATTTATATTTATCTAAAATATTTGTATCGTTCGTTTACTATTTATCACATAAGGCGGAAATACCCATGATAAAAAAACATGGTTAAAAGTTACCATTAGTTCGGATGCTTATTTTATTTAAAAAGATTTGCGATGATAAAACGTAACAAAAAGATGAGTAACAGGGGGTGATTTATTATTGTTAACTGGAGAGTACATTTTTTGTAATGTTAGATAGATTTGTCAAATTAAATACGTCAAAATTATTTATATTTTCTAGGCAAATTACACTTTTCGAGCATGCCTTAGCTTTGTTCATTTTGAATAGATGAGAAAGTATTGTAAGACGGGGGTATCCCTTTAATATTAGACTGTACATACATGCGTACGTTATATAACTATATATATAGATATATGTTTGTTACAAGATTGTGGTGTATATTTTTGAAATTAAATGCAAAGATGTATGTTGATTAAAATGGCGTATTCATTTTTAAACACCGTAGCTTTATTTTTCACCCTTTTGTTTAGTTTATATTACTACATTGTAAACACCGGACATGGATCAATTTGGGCTTAAAAACGTAAAATAGGATATTGCAATAATAGAATGTGTAAAAAATTCACTATTACTGACCTCAGTAATTGTCAATAATTATAAAGATTGGTAAACATTGTATGAATTGATCCATTTCCATAGCGTAATACTCGACAGGTTGTATTCAGAGAGGAGCTATCTGTGAAACGAATGACCGATGGCTCGAAATTTGAAACCCGCGTCACTACAAATGATTGTCATCATCTTCCGCCTTAAGAAGTATAATACTAAACATGGACTTCCACCAGGGTTTATTACACCTACACCCACCACCTACTTACTACCTTCAGGAAGAAAATTACATTTCTACAAACTATTAGATCTTCTATCTTCTAATCTGCGACGTTCACTAACTGTACTGTATCAGCCCATATAATGTAATCCGACCGATTACGGCCATGGCGACCACTTCGACCCCTTATAGGGCTTGGCGCTGATGCGCCCGGAAATGGCTTATATAGCCGATTTTCGCAGCAAACTCCCTTGCACAAAGTGGGCATGTGAGCTTACCGCTTTCATAATTAAAGTGAATGGCGGCGAGTGGACGGGCTTTAAGCTCATCGCGCTTGGCGTCGAGGTCAGCTAAACGCTGTTCCTCAAATTCGCGGATTCGCTTCTTCACAATCTCGCGCCACTCCGGTCGTTGTGCTGCCAAACTCTCCCAGCGAGAGGGCTCTATATTGCATCTTTTCATGTGACGTTTCTGCACATCTTTATATCTGAGGAGTTGTCCGCCATGCTTTCGCTTGCCCTCCTCTAGCTCAGAGTAAAAGATGCGCTTCGCCACTCTCTCCTCCGCCATCCGTGATACGTGACCGCACCACCGTAGTTGCCGACGCATCAAATATGCCTCAATGCCACCAACATTGGCGCGTCTTAAAACTTCGGTATTACGCACCCGATCCGACCATCTGATCTTCATGATGGAGCGCAGGCATTTTAGGTGGAATCGATCGAGAGTGCGTAAATGGTGACGATACACACACCAGGTCTCGGAAGAATAGAGAAGGTTTGGCAGCACAATCGCCATGTAAACCGAGATCTTAGTAGCCAGTTTAAGGTCGTGCGAGCAGAAGACCTTGGGACACAGCTTTCCAAATGCTGCAGCTGCAGCACTTATTCTGCTGTTGATCTCAGTATCAAGGTCACACTTAGCTATCAGCCCATATACTTCCTAGTGGAAGGCACAGGCCTCCTCTACAATCGAGAGTACGATTGTCCACCACGATGGCCTAGTTTGGGTTGGCGGACTTTTACATTCCATAGAAATTTATACAAATCGCTATGGTATGTAGATTTTCTCGCGATGTGTCATCGTTATAGTGCGTGGTGATTAACAATACACACATGACATTCACTAAGCTTGCTGTTAAATGGAAAAAATGATGGTGAAATTCAAAAATAGTATATGTGTGTCGGGATTGAATGGTTTGGGGCCATGAAATTCTTTATAACTTGAAAAATCTGGTAGGTTGCGAAAATACATACGGTACGCTTACCATACTGCTGAAAATGTATTCATGTTGGTGCATTCTGTACTGTATAATATCATCAAACTGTAAAATTTTAGGTACTTGTTGTGGGTAGATGTGTCAATGTCGTATTTTTATAGGCTAAAACGGAACGTTATATTTTTAACAAAAAAGAAACTTCTTCATTATCTTCAGCCATAGTAAGTCCACTGCTGAAATAACATTCATCGATCTTTTTGACGAACGAAGAAGACAGTGCGTGCTGCTATTTGACGTTCGCAACTTATTTCATAAAAGTATAAACAAAGTTGCAGTAGACTGTATGCAGCCCTAGTGGTTTATTCTTCGATGCAGCCGTGGCAACAGCACTGCGACATAGCACCGTAACATAACAGGTAAGTTAAGTGAATATTTCAAAAAAATATCGATTGATACATCGCTTTCAAGTTTCAACCCTGATTAGTAATTGATATACCTAGATAAGTAGTACATTTGTGCGTAATTATTCTTGATAGTAATTAGTAGGATACTTGCGCACTGCCATTCATGGGACACATAAATATTTAAATTAATTTATTTTTATGGTAGGTGCCTCAACGTAATTTTCCCCAAATATTTCCAGTTTCCCGCCAATAATTGTCTTTTCTATTGCATCGTCAAAGAAATCAAAACCATACATCCTTACTTGGTACGTGATGGTGATTATTTTTACAGACTGAGAACATGAACATCCATTATATTATTATCAAAACGCATTAAAAAAATAGGTACCTATGGGCTATGCATAGAATTTAACGCTATAGCAAAAGGAACAAAAATATAGATAATAGATTATGACGACATTTTGCTAAACATACTTCAATGCACACTTCAATGGTTCTGAAATAAGAAGTGTTTTTTAAATACTTATAACAACAGTTAATATCAGAGAATATGTTTATGTAAGTAGTTATTTTTTAAATAATTTATTTTTTTGGAAATTATATCAACAATAATTTCAAAGCATGACGTTTTATGCAACAGATTGTGAACGTGACCGGGAACAGCTGACCGAATTGAAAAAAATTGTTGACATGTTTCATTTTCAACCAAAATGTATTGACAACAAGTCGTAAACGGCGACGATAACTAAATTATTTTAACTTAAACATCGCAGTAACCCTGTTAAACATCCGCCCATTACACGAAACATGTCCGCTAGTAAATTAGACGCAGTGTACAGGAGTATACTTTTGACAAAGTTTTTTACCAAAGGATGGGGCAAGCCGGAGAATTTAAGGAGGTTAGATCTCATAATTGTGGATAAGTGGTGTTGTGTAACGTTAATCTGTCTGTTAAAGCATAACAACAGGCGTGTGGATGACATAATATTAAAACTTTGCAAATTTTTAGGTTATTCGAGTTCAGAAAAATTGTTTCGAACCGCGAAGAATGTTTCAAATTAGTTGACAGAGACTATCCAGTGACCATAACCAAGGTAAAACATTTATATTTTAATTTTTAATTCAACAATTCGTGCTTTGAGTTTCCTTTCATTTTTACTCACCACACAAAAATACCGACATTAATATGTCAAGTCAACTTTATTTAAAATAAATAAGGCAAATAAATATTTATTTAAAAATAAATATACCCCATATTTAAACATTAAGGCACAAATAATACAACATTGTCATTCTGTGTGCCGAGTGTATTGGCAAGTGCACCAAGAAGTGACACCCACATGTGTAATCTGTTTACAAAGCTTTGATTTATATGACAATGTTTACCACAAGCAAATTTTAATCTGCAACCTTAAAATTATTTTGAAAATAAACTAAAAACTTTGCTAACAAGATTTCATTAATGTTTCATTGATTCGTGAAATCAAATAATCAAAATGGAAAATATTTTGTGAGCAGTGCAATGCTTTGCAGTGCTCAATATTAGTAAGCTGTCAGTAGGGTTGCTTTTATTAATGGGCAAATAACCAGAGGGCTAGTCGTTCTGGTTATTAAGAAAAAATACATTGCATAGAGCCACATATTCTTGTAATTACATACACAAATTTATTGGAGATTCATGTGTACCTTATTTTTTTCATCATAGTAGACACACATTCTATATTGAATTGAAACTGCATGCAAAAATATATATTAATTTATTATTGTTTTTAGGAACAAAATCTCAATGACTGCAAGCTGCTTGAAGGATATTTCACGTCGCCTCTGGAACGGCACCTGCCCGGCATAGTTCCTGAGATAGCACAGAAGGCCCACTTTCAAGCAATACTCCCTGTACAATGGCCTGATCCGGGATGCAAGCCTGTCTGCCTGCATTTAGCGGGGACTGGAGACCATGTAAGTACCTAAGAATTGCATCAGCTTGTAGCATTGGTGGACATATGCTTTTTATAATGCATACCACTATTGAGGGATTGTTCTCCAACAATATTATTACTGTTTATCTCCATAACCATCATAGTTTTAGGGTCTAATCTCTTAGAATGACGCATCCACCACCATAAATATCTCAGACAAAAATGTAGGGGACTGTCTCACCCTCACAATGACCACTGCAACTCCTGTAAGCGTTCTACAATGGCACGCATTTTAATGACATTGAACATTGAAGCTCAGCGAAATGTCTAACTTGTCTTTAATCCGCAACAAAATGAATCACAAAGTTAAATTAATAGAAGGTGCATAGACAAAAGTGTTATTTCCAATGTTTGATTTGTTGTAATATTATTTAAACTGGCACCACAAAGTGACCTCAGTGCACCTGATGATAAATGCAAAATCGTCCTGACAGAATTTCGAATGGCATCAGATGGCAGTGCCTTGCAATTCGACACAATTATGCCAGCCTGCAGAATTTTTTTTATGTAGAGTAGCAAATGCTGATAAAAGCAAAATATTTCTGCTATATACTTAATAGAATTAAAATATGTAGATAAGATAAGCCACTAATTAGTATTTGAAAAGTGAAAATGGGGATGCAATGGGAGCATCTCGCTGTTTCTTTCGCACGCACCATAATACCCGTGACGTCAGTGTTCGTGTTGTGCATTCTTTTCTGTCACTTGACAGTTACCCCCACTACTAAGTTCCAATTTTGAACGGTTTCACAAGATTCTTTTCGTATTTCTGAACAGCCTAACTTTATTTTTCAATAAAAATATGAGTCAAGTACACACTTATCCCTTTAAAAGTGCATCACATCGTAATTGTCATCAGAATTCCGGTAGTTGAATGACAAGTGTTATTTATTTTAGCGTCACGATCTTGCGCTGACGCTGGTAAATAATCGGCTTTGTCGTGGCCATACGCCAATACCATGTTCGTGGACTTGTTTACTATTAATGCTTATCTCTCGTCGATTTTATCGTTTTATTATTATTACTATAATTCTCTTGTACACCTTCATTATTGTATATTAGATTTTTGAATATGATAAAGAATAAAAGTTTAATAGAAAGACCTATTGATATGTATCTATGTAGTATGCATATTCGTATGATTTCGACAGCCATGTTGACGTTGTTGGTAAAAATCCGGCTATGAAATGTGACGCCGCGGGTTCGATACCCGTATATTTTTGTAATGCGCAAATATGTGCTGCAGGTTTGGTTTTCATTTTAACAGAATGCAAGTTTGCAACAAATAGAGTAGAACCAGAGATTACCAGAACACTTGCATTGTCACTAATAGACGTTAAACAATAATATCTTAATTGTATTGTATTGTATCAGCCCATATACGACCCACTGCAGGGCACGGGCCTCCTCTACAATCGAGAGTACGATTGAGAGTGGTTAGGCCATATAGTCCACCACGCTGGCCTAGTGCGGGTTGGCGGACTTACACACCGTAGATTTTTTTTAAATCGCTTCGGTATGCAGGTTTCCTCACGATGTTTTCCTTCACCGTTAAAGTGCGTGGTGATTGACTATCAATACACACATAACTCCGAAAAGTCAGAGGTGTGCCCTGGGATATCTTAAATCTTGGAATGGAATATCTTAAGGATTATTCCAAATCTTATAACAACAAAGGTCATTAACATATTTGTGACAATACTTATTTGCATACAATAACAAAAAAACTGATTATCTATAGTCTATACTTATTATCTTATTAAATCGGTCATTGCACTTTTAATTAATTATATAAAAATATCGTGAACATGTTCACGGTGGTCGCGGGTTCAAATCCCAGGGCACACCTCTGACTTTTCGGAGTTATGTGTGTATTGATAGTCAATCACCACGCACTTTAACGGTGAAGGAAAACATCGTGAGGAAACCTGCATACCGTAGCGATTTTAAAAAATTTCTACGGTGTGTAAGTCCGCCAACCCGCACTAGGCCAGCGTGGTGGACTATATGGCCTAACCACTCTCAATCGTACTCTCGATTGTAGAGGAGGCCCGTGCCCTGCAGTGGGTCGTATATGGGCTGATACAATACAAAAAATATATATATCATTATGACGTGGTTTATCTATCAAAGATCTGTGCAGTGAATTGGTAAGTGTGCTTTGCGTTTAGTAGAGTAAGGGCGCAGCGAAATGGCGAAAAGTATCTTGTAGTTTTTATTTTATTTTTAAGGCTAAAGATTTGAAATCGTTGTATACAATCAGAAATAACTGTATTTATTTATCGATCAAATCATATAATAGGAAGCGATAAAAACTGAAAGTTTTTTTTTATTGCTATGAATGGCGAGACGAGCATGCTATTCGCTTGATGGTAAGCGATGGGACCGCTAATGGACAGCAAAACCAAACAACACTGTGAATCACAAAGTATAGCTTGTCATTTCACTGCGCTCGCCATCCTGAGATATAGGTTGTTAAGTCTTATGTCAGACCAACTGCCAGACCTCAAGACTCAGTGAGCTCCTTCTGCGTAAATCGGATCGCAAAAACCAATTAACTTTATAATTTAATAATTGTACATTAAGGGTAGTTAAATTGTAACAGTCACTAAGCGGATGACTAATACCTCAGTCCGCCCCGTGATCACGAAAATTGTAAAGTGATCGAAACGTCGGGAATTTAAAAAATGTAAAAATTAAATCAAATTCGCGATAAAATCCGTAAGAATTCATTTTATTTCAAAGTTTCATTATGTCCAGTAGTTATGCTGGCTACAATGTCCTTCAAACCGGAACACAACAATGCATTTACATTGCTGTTTGGCGGGAGAAATAAACATTGCGGTAGTACTTACCCAGGCGGCCTCTCATATCAGATACCTACCACCTGTATATTTTCAAATAAATCAAAAGGTCGGGACCCATAGAATGGAACTCAAGTGGCCATGGTTTGCAGTCAGTTAATAAATAAATAGGTACATCCAACAGTCACATATATAGTCCTGATCCCACATTAAGATCAATTAAGTCTTGTGTCGTGGGTATCAGACACTACGAGAGACTTTTCACAAACACCCAGACCCGAGACAAATACTTGCGGGCCCCACAAACATTTGTCTCGGTACGGGAATCGAACCCGCGGCGTCTCGTTTCACAATCGGCGTCTAACCAACTGCGCCACGCAGGCTGTCGTAATTAAGTTAATGCTGCGGTAACATGAAGTAGAACCCAGAGCCTCATGGCTTACAGACTGTATATACAACCAAACTATGAGTACAGTAATAATATGTCAGAAAAAAAGATATAATACCCAACGAGGAATTTCCCTTATCAGTGATTGATAGTGATGAAAATATCAAAGATCAGAGCCAATGCCCGAACAACAAATGCCTACGCAGATATTATTTTTGGGGGAGATAATGTTGTTGACAATTTTGGTGGTTTCCAAGCAATAAAATATGTTTATGACGGAGTATATGAATTTTTCGCAGTGTTTTAAGTACTTCGGAAGGTCCCACTTCAGACCTGTTAGGCCTTGTTCGAATTCAAATGTTAAAAATATTGTTTATTTTCTAATTGCTTTATTTATTGTTTTCTGCTTTATTCTGTATACCTATTAGTGTCCGACCGAAACTAGTTTTTCAGCCGAAACTTATTAAAATTATTTAAAATTACGATTATTTACTAAAATTCACTGTTTTTTTTACATTTACTAAATAAATGCATAAAACATAGTGAATTTTAGTAAATAATCGTAATTTTAAATAAATTGCGGTTTCGGTTTCGGCTGAAAAACTAGTTTCGGTCGGACACTAATACCTATACATTAAAACTATTGGCCCATCCAAGCTTCGCCTGGGTGCACATGTTTTTTGATCCCACTCCACACCAATACATGTTATTTTTCGTACAAACTGTCACATCCTGTATATGTATTATACATATAAACCTTCCTCTTGAATCACTCTATCTATTAAAAAAACCGCATTAAAGTCCGTTGCGTAGTTTTAAAGATGTAAGCATACATAGGGACAAACAGACAGCGGGGAGAGATTTTGTTTTATACCGTGTTATGTAAAGTACATTCGTAGTACTATGTGCATATGAACACGCGAAAGTTTGGATGAAGACAGGAGAGCAAGGCTAGGTTTTATCTATTAGGCACATTATTTTTGGGAATAACAGCTGTAGGGAGACGCTGGAAGCAAGCCGCTTCCAGCATGTCGCTGCGGAAATCTTTTAGCAAGGACTGGGTCAGTCAACTTTCTGTGGCTAAACATAATTATGATATAGAACAAAATCACAGTTTCGTACCCAGTACTCATCAATGTATCTTTAACTCTAGATTGGTCAAGAAATTAATTTTGACTGCCTTTTGACTGATAGAAAAACAATTAAGTATTTGACACAATTTCTTAGAATTTTGTGACTTTTTGTACAACATATAAATACTATTATTAATAAAAAGTATCTTGTAGTTTCTGATACCCACGATACAAGACTCGATGTTAGTGTGGGGTTAGGACTATTTAAGTATGTGGCTATTCGGTGTATTTCTTTATTATTATTCAACAGAGCAACAAAAATAAACAAAGCATAGAACCCGCCGTTTTTAATAAACAAAATTTATTTTATTTTATTACATGTATGTATTTGTTGCAGTTTTTTTGGCGGCGGCGCAACTTGATGGTGAAACCGCTGCTAAAAGAAGCGGGGATTGGCGGCATCATATTAGAGAACCCCTTCTATGGACTGCGGAAACCTACAGACCAAATGTGAGTTATAAACTTATTTATTCTGACAGTCTAGGCCAGCGTAGTGGACTATATGGCCTAACCCCTCTTAATCCTACTCTCGATTGTAAAACAGGACCGTGCCTTGCAGTGGGACGTATATGAGCCGAAACAGATATCTTGACAGTATAAATGAAAAAACTATTGCAGAAAGTCCATTGCTATACACCACTCGGCACACCCCAGGAGATTTCCTAGGGTGATTACCAATGTTGAAATTTATTAATAACGCATTGGACCAGCGTAACTGGTATATTATTTAGCGTTTTCATACAAAGGAACGTACAATTTATGCTATTAGATATAGACTCCTCAGTTTAAACATTTCGATCTCTCATTTTACGATTGACAATCCGAGATGATTTACTCACAGTAGAAAAAATTGTATCTAATTGTTCTACGCCGGTCGATAAGAATAAGACAGGGAGCTTCTCACCATGGGATATCCCCTGTCGATCGTGATACGAGACGGCCATCGAGGGTTGTAGTTTGACATCTTCCATGGCGAAGTTGGTTAGACGCTGACTGCGAAACGAAGGGCTGGTTACATCCCCGCACTGAACTAAATCTTTGTGCGGCCCGCAGATATTTGTTTCTGGTCTGGTTTGTGAAACTGAAGAGTCTCAGTTTCCGACACGTAGCAGTGTAGTTTCATTGATTATAATGTGGGGTCAGGAGTATGTATGTGACTGTTGGCTTTATTTATTTAGAATACTGACTTAGAATTGTCAGAGACCCAGCTTGGCCTTAATATCCGCAAGCGTCCCGGGTTAGAATGCATGATACTTCTTCCGGCCTCCCCCGAGGTACCACCGAAAGGGGAACTCGACAGTTTACATGCATACATAATCGTTACGCCTGTATCCCGTAGGGGCAGGCAGGCGATACATAGTCTGTATCGCCACTTTGCTCAATTCTGACATTACGTTCCCTTCATCCACTTTCATCAACCTCTTCATGCATTCTCGTCGGTTCAGGGGGTCACTCTATTTTCCGATACGACAACGAATGTTCGAACGTCGTACGGAAAACTGTACGAATGTGCTTAAAAACTCAACAAAATGTTGGAATCCTCTATCGTATGTCGTAACCACAGATTAAGTTCGGAGTGAATGATAAGTTTCATAGAGAACAGTTTTGGTTTTTTAGAAGTGGGAATCTTATACGTGGACGTCGACTGTTCGAACATTCGAACTTTGTTTCGGAGAATAGAGTAAAAGGATACTTTGGACCCTTGTTGAGGGTTAAGCCGATAGCGATGACAGTTTTCTTCTCTTTAAAACAAGTATTTACTCGTGTCCGAATGTAAACAAATGTTTGCGCGATCGACAAACGATTGGCGCCAACACCTGATTCCTTGGCATCGCTCGTGCATTGCCGACGCGCCATAAACTACACCTGCCAGTGAAAGTGTCGCCCTTGTGCGCCTGTAATATGTTGATTTATTACTACGCAGTTACCTCAGATATATGTAGTTGGGGATGAGAAGGGGGGGCGGATTATTATTATTTTTTGTAGCCTATTATGTGTCCCACTGCTGGGCAAAGGCCTCCCCTTTTTTTCCTCCACTCGACCCTGTCCTCTGCGAGCTCTTGTCATTTTGACTCGAATGCATCCAACTCGTCTTTCCACCGCATTTTCGGTCTACCGCGTTTTCTCCGGCCATTCGTGGGAATCCAGCTTGTAGCTACACATGTAGGGTGCAAGGCGGCCACATTAAAATGGAGTTGGGCAGGGCATGTAACTCGAATGCATCGAAACCGTTGGGCCAGGTTAGCTACGAGCTGGGTTATTAAGCTTTTTTAATACACACGGCAAAGTTAACAAAGCGACGAAGTGCAGTGCCTACATTCTAATCAGTGTAGTCAGTAAAACCTGATGAGAACCAATTACTAGTATTGACAATCGATAAAATTAGTTTTACTTTTTCAAATTGCTCATAACTTCAATAGGAATGAGCCAGCTGGGACCATGTATTGCAAATGTTATACCGTAAATAATAAATACACCCAACAGTCACATACCCAGCCCTGACCCCACATTAACACCAATTAAGTCTTGTGTCGTGGGTATCAGAAGCTACGAGAGACTTTTCGGTCTCACAAACACCTAGATCAGAGACAACCAACTGCGCTACGGAGGCTGGCAGCTTATATAGAAACCTTTACATCTTTGCTGTCGCGTTTTGTTGTGATTATCACGTCAGAGCCCGATTATTCTCACCCTATGCACTATTCATTAAGGGATAAATGATGAACGGTCATCGCTACTAAATAGACCAACTGTATGATTATTGTAAACCTTTTTCTGCGGAGGGAAGTAGACAATAATTTGTTTCCAACTCCTAATCGTTTTTCTGTCTGGTTAATTTCGATGCGGGTTAAAGACAAGCCAGTGTCCCTAAGAGACTCGCCGCGCTCCGGAGCTCGGTGTCAATTATTTGCGTGCCACTGTTGAACCTGGCTGACAGGAGTTGCAATGGATGGTGTGTGGGAGGGAAAGTCACTATCTTAATCTCTATTGGAGGATAGCAACTTGGCTTTTCCTTAGGTTTAAAAGAATAAGGATTTTCTTATAAAAGATTAGCATAACTGAAATCAGCACTTCGAATAAACTAGTGTTGTTTTATTTTTAGTCTGGCACAACAACATTCCTACAATGTTCCTCATGGTAAATGCAATGAAAGTTAAATAATCTATTAATTAATTATCGAAAGATGGTTATCTCGCGCCTTGTTTTTGTTAATTTTGATAGAAAGTTGCTGAAATGAGTATTGCGGACTAACTTATCAATTTTCAATTAATGAACGACTAGAAATGGTATATTTTTTTAACTTCTATCATAGTTTGTACAACCATAAACGGTAGAACTTGGCATTATTCCAAATCATTACATCTACTTTCCCACACACTATCACTGCACATAAATAGTCTTGATTCTACAGTACTATTCTACAGTAAGATATTTAAAAAAGTTGTAACACGATGGAAAACGAATACATATTAACAATCGTCCTAGGTCTTCCCATAATTATATCTACAAATCTATATGCCATTTACACTGTGCGACTTGTATCAGGGTCTTTTAAACCTAATTTGGTATTTTAACATATTCACTTCTATCTTCGGAAATGAGAAGATTAGCCGTTGGATAAATCAAGGAGAATATCATCGTCATTTAAATACTTAATCTTTTGT
Source organism: Theretra japonica (assembly GCA_033459515.1). Classification (NCBI taxonomy): domain Eukaryota; kingdom Metazoa; phylum Arthropoda; class Insecta; order Lepidoptera; family Sphingidae; genus Theretra; species Theretra japonica. The sequence continues at coordinate 2,262,285 of CM065942.1, forward strand.
TGTGGGTATCAAAAACTCCAGAGATTTTTCATCTCATAATATGCGTCGATCGGATCACGTACAGCTAACTTTTTAAATCAACTTTGTAAATTTTATAAATGTAAAATGAAGGTAGTTTTGCAACAATCCCTGAGTGGACGACTTTAGTAGTTATCAGTCCGGCCCGTGATCACGTAAGCTGTAAATAGAAACGGCGCGAAGTTAAAAAATGTTATATCAAACCAAATCGGCGATAAAATCCGTAAAAGAAGTTGAAACTAAAAAAGTTTTAATTAGATTAGTTTTAACACCTTAATAAACTATAAAAAAAAAACAACCAGAGAATTAAATGTCGGACGGCACGTCAATTGTGTATTTTGTTAATGTGTGCAGTCGGTCAGCCCTCCACAACGTGTCGGACATATTCGTGATGGGCGGGTGTCTGATCCTGGAATCGCTGGTGCTGTTCCACTGGTGCGAGCGCAACGGCCTGGGACCGCTCGGCGTCACCGGGCTGTCCATGGGTGGACATGTGAGTTCTATACTTTTTCTATTTTTATAGCGAATTACGAGTAGATTACGTCAAGTCATATCGATTGTTTAAAGCTAAGTAAGCGTCACGACTTCCCGGAAACACATCGAGACGTTAAATACCTGCAAATCCCCCTTAAATGTACTGGCTAAGTAGGACGCAGGTAGTTAATTGGAACTTGGAAATGCCAAGTAATAATTTGCTTTACGCCCCAATACTCAAACGCCATTTAAGTAGATTTGCGTAGTTAAGTGAAAAATAATATTTAAGTAGCATTTAGTAGTAGTTTGAGTATTTGGGCGTTAATGCTCTACAAACTGGTGATAGCTATGTAGACGGTCCGTTGCATAATTGAAACCTAATGCCTACTTTGTGACCTTTTATTAAAATATGTAAGCAGTTAATAGATGGACTTCCAACCCTGTACTTATCGATACGTAGTTTCGAGATTTTCAGCCTCATCAACCGTCAGTTGATCGCGCTATTTACCTTCCCTACGGATATAATGATTTTGAATTAGTGATGTTTAATTTTGTGGTTCTCGTCTGCTAGATGGCGTCGTTGGCAGCTACGAATTGGCCTAAACCTTTAGTGCTCGTCCCCTGTCTGTCTTGGTCGACAGCGTCAGCAGTATTTTTACAGGTAAGGGAGAAATAAACATATATACAATCATACATGTACTTAAAACTAGCTTCTGCCCGCAAACAACCTCTGCATATTAATTTAATTTGAAATTAAAATATCCCAGCACGTCTTGTTATATCCCGCCCTATCCGGTTTCATCATCACTCATGTAATCCAGTCTCATCCCATCCCTTAGAGTATAGAAAGGTAATAAATATATCGGAATTCCTTCCTCATCCCACAACACTACATATTTTGGGATAAAAAGAAGCCTAAGTGTTAATCCAATACCAAACTTCACCGAAATCCGTTAAGCCGTTTCTGAGTTCATCGCGCACAACCGCACAGACAAACAGACAAAAATTCTAAAAATCATTGTTTTAGGTTCTAAGTCTACGTTAACACGAGTATAGTCTCCTCATTTCATGTTTTTCTCAAATATCTTCCATGTACAGACATCGATCGGATATAAATTTATTATATGTATAGATTAAGGAAGGTAACGTTATTTTCTAAATACCTATACACTTTTTGTTAGTCATCACAAAATCGCATGTTTATCATAAAACCTAGAGACATAAATTCTCGGCTTCTTTTTACCTCTTACTTATTATAAATAACAAGATTTTAATATGTATATTTAATGCAGCATGTAAACATTTTTTTCATGGATACCCCGGAATCATTAACAAAAAAATACGAAGTTGATAAAGTTGTATAGACTAATAGATTTCAGTCTTTGCACATAAGTATCAAAATGATACGTTATTCTAGGGTGTAATGTCGCATTCGATCAACTGGGATCTGTTAGAGGACCAATACCTTTCGGACGGCGAGTACAGAGAGAAACTATCCAAAATGGTGACCATTGTCGACGAGGCATTCCTTGCAGGGAAGAAATTCGCTCGCACATACACGGCGACCATAGACACAACGCAGCCAAAACCAGAAACCATCGTTAAAGAAGATAAAAAACTAGACATCACATACAAAGAGAATGAAGCAAACGATTTAGTTGATGTCAATAAGAATATATTGAAAAACGCAGTGCCTAAAGTAGAGAGAAATGATGCTCACGCGGAGAAATTGGATGAGGAGTTGAAGAAACTGCTGGCTGAGGAGAAAATCAGTCAGGAGTTGTACCACAAGCTGTCAGCGAACCAGAAGTTTGAGCTGGGACCGCAGGAGATCGAGAACATCAACAAATTGACGGAAGACAGTTTAAAAGAAGTAATTTTGAAATGTAAAGTTGGTAAGTGTAATCAGTGTTATTTAGTGCTTCTTTGATTAGAATTTATTTTGCAAATATTCTGGAATTTAATTGATATTTCATTTTTATCAACGCTACTGTGTTTTATATGTGGTCTTCTAGATACATTTAGCTCTTGGTTTTCAATGATTCGTATGTATAATAATCAACTTAGTTTACAATTTCCCCAATTATTAGCAAGCTTTTTGCTTTAAGTTCACGATTATTTATGTGACTATAAGGTATAGTCTTTATAGATATCAACTACTATACAGAACAATTTCAAATTCGAAAGTTCGGGTATTGTGTGTATTATTCGGGTTGCACTAGGCCAGCGTGGTGGACTATATGGCCTAACCACTCTCAATCGATTCTCTCGATTGTAGGGTAGGACCGTGCCCAGCAGTGGTACGTATATGGGCTGATAAAGAAATTCGGGTACAGAATATTAATAGTTACATAATATTTATTTGTTATTTTTACATTACAGCCCACGTCAAAGAGGAACCAAAAGAAAGCAGAACATACACACAAAAACACGAAGAAACGAACAAAATAGATCCCGCACTACTAAGAACTACCATAGACGAGAAAGTACTAACAACAGCGATACCCGTAGAGAAAACCATAGACAATCCCGACAAGGACAAAACAGAAGTAGCAACGAGTAAAAGTAAATCGTGGAGTATAACGGAGTTGACGTCCGACTTGTGGTTGAATCTGCCTTTCGTGAAGTCGAGCGGGAAGAAGATAGACATAGGCAAGATCCACTGGAGGGACAGAGAGGCGCTGCAGTTCATGCGAGGGATCATGGACGAGTGCACGCATTTAAGCAACTTCTCCATACCGTACGACACTTCGTTGATTATAGGTAAGATTATTTTCCATTTTAAGATAGTAATAACTAATGAATATAGGTAGATGTAGCGGTAAAAAAATACTCTCTCTCTTAAGGTAGGCAGTGACTTTGTTGTGCTGGACCCCTGGCACTGCGAAGATCTATGGGCAGAGGTGGCCGCTTTCCATCAGGCGGGCCGATAGTTCGTCTGCCTATAACGGCAATAAAAAAAAACTGTGATTGTTTTTAGATTAAGAAAGCTTGAATATTTTGAGTGGTAAAAAGGAGGCTTGGCAGCCGTTGATTGCGTAAGACTGAACTGTTGTGTGATTAAGATAACCAATAACTAATAATTTACTGCTTTATTCATAGAGAGATTGAATGATAATAATAATGGTCTCTGCAGCGGTATGCGCGAAGCACGACGCGTACGTGCCCCGCGACGACGTGGGCACGCTGGAGGAGATCTGGCCCGGCGCCGAGGTGCGCTACGTGGACGCCGGACACGTGTCCGCCTACATACTGCACCAGTCCATGTTCAGGTACGCATCATGCGCTCTACACACCAAACCCGGCGACACAACCCGGCGGCAAGCGCCCGTGCGTGTTGCTCGCCGACATGACATTTCTACAACGCAAGCGCACTGCTCGGCAACGTCATAAAATTTTCGTTATTATGTCGAGCTGCTGCCATGTCGCCGACTAAGTTTTCTTGCAATGACTGAGCCGCCGGCTAACGTGCCGACAAAATGTCGCCGACATATTCTGGTGGCCCGGTGGCTTTGGTGTGTATGCGCTTAACACATTGCAGTAAACAAAACAACTTATTAAAGTTAAATTCAATAATTCTAAAACAAAAGTAGCCGTTGTAATGGTGACTAATGATAAACACGTTAAAACCCCATTTACACAGAGCGAGATTCTCGCCTTGAAGGTACGATTATCGTAAGGATATAAAAAAGTTGCATCGTGTAAATATTTGTCAAACACGATCATCTATGGCTGCTATGTCATGCAATAATCGCATACGATTCTTGCCGCGAGAAACTCTCTCCGTGTAAATGAGGCTTAATCCGCCTTGTGACCATGAAGGGTACAAAATATTTGATATTCTATGAAGCTTTGTTGTGTTATGAGTCACCTGCGTTGATTGCTGCAATTGTTAGAAAGCCTCCGTCAAGCATGAAGAACTCTTACTAATGGTAGGTCTCTCATATGTGAGAGGAACCCTAGGTAGGCACCACCGGAATGAATCCCGCCAAACAGCAGTATAAATGCACTATTGTGTTCCGGTTTGAAAGACATTGTAGCCAGAGCAACTACTGGACATGATGAGACTTAACATCTTATGTCTTAGGATGACGCAGTGGGATGCCAAGCATTGTTCTGTAATTCACGGTGTTGTTTGATTTTGCTACTGTCCAAGAGCGGTCGTATCGCTTAGGTACCATCAGGCGAATGGCATGCTTGTTTCTTTTTGTCTAACATAAAATAAATAGGCTACATTAACCACTGTACTTTTTCGCCTTGCTTCGTTTCAAACGTTAGCTAAATTAATGTAATGAGTTAAATTCCAGGTCCTGCATAATAGAAGCGTTCGAACGCTCGAAGAAGAAGTGGAAAGACGGCAAGCACATCGAGTCATAACGTCCGCCATACATCGATACTTGTGCAATATATCCAGCTCTTCCATTGCTCAGTATTTATGACAAACATACTTTTATACGCACTATTCTTGTTGTGAATTACGCACAAAATATTGTTTAGTTTAGGACCAGGGGCCATCTTTGTATGTGGAGAAAAATGTTTAGTTGTAATTACAGAAAAGTTGCCAATCACCAGGCCAGCGTGGTGACTGTATGGCCTAACTCCTATCAATCGTATTCTCGATTGCAGAGGAGGCCCGTGCCCTGCAGTGGGGCTTTTATGGGCTGATACATACAAGCATATACAGAAAAGTTTGAGTAAATTATTACAGACTTTGGGGCATTTAAAATCAGCCTGTTGAACGAAAGACCTAGAAAAATGTTTGTGAAAAAATATTGTTCCGAGTCTGGGTTATAAAATCGTGGTAAATTGTGAATGTGTGTCGACTGTCGAGATCACTGAACATCAGATTACCGTAACATCGTCCTATTTTGATGTGAAACATCTGATGTTTAAAGCTTACAACACACCAAAGCCGCCGACCCGCTAGCCTGTGTCGGCAAATTTTTGTTGGCGGGCTGGTTGGCGGATTCACTTGTTGCAAGTTGGAAAATTTTGTCGGCGTCACAGCAGCGGCTCAACACAAAGATCATTTTTATGACGTTGTCGAGTGTCGCCGCGTAACTGAGCAGATGGCTGGCGTCGCCAACATGTCGGCGGGCAACACGTGCGGGCGTATTTTCCGACATAATTGTTTTCGGTGGCTCACGTGTGTTGTGCCCTTTATATCACAATAGTTGGCAAAGGTGGCCCCTAATAAAAGCCAGGAGTTTAGCATAAACATAACAGCGCCTTTTACACCTAACATTAGTTATCCTAATTATATAATTTGTTAAATCGAATGTATTTTATTGATTAGTAAACAATTGGGTTTACATTGTTGAAAATTGTTTACAAATGTTGCCAAATTTTATGAAAGCGGATAGCTAGTGTCAAATATAGAGTACATCTCTAGTCATAATTTAAAGCCAGGTTTCGTGCCATGCCGATTTTGAATGGATTTTTAAAATCTATCTCCTTCAATATTTAAACATTTAAATATGAAATCAGGCTTTTAATTAAATATAACAATCTCTTTCATATTTTACGTTCCATTTCTGTCTTTACCAGAATTGACGCAGCAATATGTTTAACGCATGTTAGATTATGATTCGCCTTACAATCTTACAGTTGATCCAAAAATTATCAAGTCTCGTGCATATCATGGTTTTCGAATTGAAAAACCTAACGTTTATTGTATAGCCTTGATATGGAACGCAGGGTTTAACTGTAGGAAATCCTATAATATTCTTGTCAATCGACAAAATTATTACTCCTCTATCTTAAAAAATCCTAACGGCTTTATTCATAGACAGTTTTAAAACCAATTTGAGTTATAGATTTTTTGTCCCTTTCGAAGTACTTTTGAATTCAGTTTGAGCGAACAATACAAAACATTCGATAACTAAAATAGGTATTAAAACTGTCTATGAATAAGGCCGTAAGTCATTCTAAACATTACAAATGAATTATCCCTAAGATTCAATATATCCAATAAACAAAGTTATATTCCTGTTTAGATCTTATCATCCCCCAAAAATGTTATCCCTATATAATTAAAATGCGTATTTTTAAAGTCCAATAGAGGCAGGTAGAAACTTTATCAGCAATATTTCGAGGTTACTACTCCGAAAAAAAATAATGTAGTCTTTTTCCGGTCTGTGATCTGTAGTTAGTGCTCAAAATCTATACAAAGAGCAGTATCCATGATTTATACAATAATCTATGGAATTATACGAAGATATGGTGCAATGCTTTTAGAGATGTTAATCGTAGTGAACGTGTAAATAAGATTATATTTCTCTATTGAGAATGTAAAGAGTAAATTGTATTTTTTATAAATAAATGTTGTTTTATATTTATTTGTTGTTTTATTACATTTATAATATGATGGTGAGTGCAGAAATACTTGCTCGAGTCTCATATCAATATTAGTTTGACTTCCTGTTTATAAAGAAAATTGAAGGTAGGAAAATAATTTTGTTACGTGTCAAAACAACTCCTTTGATTTCTGTCGCCCTAGTACTTTTCCAAGATTATGTACGCAATCGTGGTTCTCCAATAAATATAATTAATTTGAGGGTGGACCAAATAATTAATTTTGCTACTTGTCAAAACAACTCCTTTGATTTCTGTCGCCCTAGTACTTTTCCAAGATTTATGTACGCAATCGTGGTTCTCAAATAAATATAAATTAATTTGAGGGTAGAAAAATAAATTAATTTTGTTTGCAACTCCGTTTTCTGGTTAGTTTTCATGACATGGCAAACTTAAAAGTACTAGGGCGACATGAAACGCAAAGAGTTTCTCTATCCCTTTCATCATTCAATGGCGTGACGTAACTACAAGAAGACGCTGATTGGTCCTTCGTATATGGGGGGCGTGGTTTAAACTGGTAGGAGCATCATATGTAGCCAATAGGAAGTTAGCTTGTTGACGTAACAATAAGAGGACGCTGATTGGTCCTTCGCAGAGTTGGTGGGAGTAACTTCAACCTGGTGGAAGCATCAGGTGTAGCCAATAGGAAGTCAGCTTCTATTATGAATTAAAATATCTCCACCAACTTATGCGTTCCTGGTACTTCAAATCGTTTAATTTAAAAGATGCATATTGTTCAGACACAGGTTGAGATTTCATTTTTTTATTCTTTTCGAGGAAATTACAGGTTTTTAAGATTTCTTTTATTCCTAAAATGATGAACTATCCATATTATTATCCATACACATGGAACTTGTGAAAATATTTAAACTTGTTTTTGGTTAAAAATCGTAATATGGGAAAATGTATTAAGCTGGGATGAATGGATGTTTGTTATGCTTTCACGCAAAAACTACTGAATGAATTTTGATAAAACTTTACGGTACTAAGGATTATATTTCAGATTAACGTATAAGCTATATAATATACATAAAATATATTCATTCAGGCCAGTAGTTAATAAATAAAACAGCACATAGTAAAACAATTATCTATTACAGTTCATACACTCTCAGCAACAAAATATATCGGTTGTAAACAATATGCACTGGGAATACTACATCCGCCAACGCCTTCCGCCCTCCCGTTGACTAGCCGGCTGTTCACTTCCGCGCTCCTCCGATAAATTTCTCCTATATACTCCCATTATTTATATACAAGTTATTTCTTCAGCAACATGGTCCGGAAATCGCTGTTGCTGAGTGGTCGTTTGTCATCGGCGTCGCCGTTGCTATGGTTACCGTTGGCTTCTTTACTCGTCGAAGGTTTCTGGAGGACGCTCGGTATGAAGCTGCTGAGTTGTGTCCGCCGCCTATAAATAAAAGGTTTTCATTATAGGTATATTTTGACTATTTCACTATTAATTTAGGAATAACTGTAATTCATGCATTCAGCCTCCGTGGCTAGACGCCGGCTGTGAAACGAGAGGCTGCGGGTTCGATCTCCGCATCGGAAAAAATATTTGTGTGAACCACAGGTATTTGTTTCGGGTCTGGGTGTTTGTATAAATAAATTATAAATAAATTTAATATGATTAAATACGTACATCCCCCCACTGGTGTCTCGCTTGGGTAGTCCGAGCGTGTGCGGCGCGGCGGGGGCGCGGGGCGGCGGCGCGCTGAGCGCCACGTGGAGCTTCCTGCCGGCCAGCTCCAGCCCGTGGGCCTGCGCCACCGCGGCCGCGGCGCCCTGCTCGTCTGAGTACTCCACGTACGCCAGGCCTTTCGGTTTGCCGTCTCTGGAAAATTGAAATAAATATTTTGAGCAATGTGCGACAAGTGATTTTATTATATTCAAAATATGACATATTTTATTTACGAAAGTGAAATACTGTAATGCAAATTTATTCAAGACAGTAAAGTTGAAAGGATAAACAACATGTTTTGACTTTAAGTTTATTGTTTTTGAATTTTAACAGATACAAAAAATTAGATGCAAAAAAGAAATTGTAGCAGCGTAGAGTTTTATATTTCTATTTACAAACTCAGTGCCGCAGCATTGAGTGCACTGGATGATTTTTAAAAACGATATTGTCAATATAATTTTAATTTGTTAAAATAAATTCTAGTGTATGGATTGTGTAAAAATAAATTATTAGATAAAAATATACACAAGTTTTTAATTTGCACACGGCGATATAAAATAAAAACTTATATGAGCACAACAGCTACAACTAAAACCTGTTAAATTAACTATTTATTTATAATGATTAACAATTTAACTGCAGCGATAATATGAACTTACTACAAATGCGGCTAGGTCATATTACTTAGACAAATAACGTGCCTCGCAAATAACAACTCCAAACACATCACGCCCACAAAAACGTGCGTGTGCGCAACACTGACGTACCAACGCAACAAAATTACCTTATACAAAACCAAGTATCAAATTTAATCTAGTATCCCAAAATATATCAAATTCCTTTTCCCTGTAAATATAACAAAAACCATACTCACTTGAAAGTAACAACCCTAATATCCTGGATCTTCCCGTACGGCTCGAATATTTTCTCCAGCGCCTCTCTATTGCAGTGTGAGTACGGCAAGTTCCGTACAAACAGTTTGTTCTTCTCGGCCGTGGTGGGGTATTTGAACGAGGGCTTTGTTTTGCCGGCCGAGTAGCGCGACAGGAACATCGGCCGCCCGTCCAGGGGGCTCCGGTCGTGCTTCAGGGCTTCGTCTACTGACGACTGGAATTTTACAAGAAATAAAGTGTTTGCAGATTTTTGAGACGAAAGGTATTGCGCTAGCGATTCAAGAAAATAGATTGAGTTTTATTTATTGCGATGAATGGCGAGACGAGCATGCCATTCGCCTGATGGTGAGCGATACGACCGCTCATGGACAGTAGCAAAACCATGAATTACAAAGTAATGATTGGCATTCCACTGCGCTCGGCATCCTGACCATACCAGTAATGCGGTATATTTTGGTAATAAATGCCGTACGTACCGGAGTTTTATACTGGCAGTAGCATATGGAGCCGCCGAACGCTTTCACGCCGCTCTTTAATCTCAGGGACACGATGTCGCCGAACTCCGACAACTTCTGCCTTAACGTATCTTCATTTACTCTGCGAATATAAGTAGAATCATAAAACATCACGCCTTTGTCCCAGAAGGGGTAGGCATGGGTGTAACCAGGACATCTACGCTTCGCCGTATGTGTTCCGTCCCATGATGTGATAGGGGGCGAGCATATCGCCAAATCAGGCACAAATTTCTGACTCCGGGCTGATAATGAATAGAAAAATCCAATATCCTTGTCCGACCCGGGATTCGAACCCGAAACCTCAGCTTTGTAATCATACCATAGTACTACAACGCCATCAAGGCAGTCAGACTGCAAATATAAGTGTAATTGTATTTTTACATCACACATAACTCCGAAAAGTCAGAGGTGTTCCCTGGGATTTGAACCCGCGACCACCGTGAACATGTAGGCAGCCGCGTCTGGTCCGTTTACCAACAGGCCACCACGCACTTAACATATCTGTCTATATTTACGAAAATAAAGAGGCATGTACGTACTTGAAGTCGAGGTTGCTGACGAACAGCGTGCACGCGTCGCGGCTGGCGGGCTCCGCCTCCACGCGCTGCCGCTTCGCCTCGCTCGCTGCGAATACAATATCACTCAGTTGTACTCACTTTAACTTTGTCATTGGTCAGTGGTGTGATGTCTTCAGGAAGCTTTAGGTTTTTTGATCATCAAAAATATTTTAAGCTTGGTTTCATTGTTTCTAAGTAACACAATTTCAGATCATGTAACTAGTACGCGACAGGTCGAGATGGCAATCGGGGTATGAGCTGACGCGTGGGCACACCCGCACATTGGCCGCGGCGTCTTAGTCTTAGTGCTGCACGAGTCCACATCGACCGCGGTTATCGATTTCAATCCCGTTCACATTGTCCTTTGTGTATTATATTGTTGTGTATTGAAATAACTGCAGTAGCTTTTAAAGCTGAAGAAAAAATCTATAATTCATCATCATTCTTACGGTTTTATTACGTTCATAAAGTCCCCATAAAAGTTACTCTCATATATCGTCCATGTGCCATCGATCAATTACAAATAAAAGATAACATATTTTGTCATATAGCATATAACCTGGACTTAATTATTTTTACTCTTACATCATTGTAAAGAAAATATCGATATAAACTATTTGGAATGTGATACTACATCACTAGAAAATTGCCATGCCGACCTGTCCTATACAGTCTACATTAATTACATAATTATATTAAAATACATTTGAACTTCCAGAGTACGGCGAGAACAAAACAATGTGCAAGTACTGGGAGGCGCTGATCCAACTGGAGATCTCTCGTACCACCTCCACCACCACCGAAGGGGGCTCCAGCGAGCACAAGCTGCGCGCCCTTATGAGAAGGGCGCTGCGCTGCGTGAGGGACTACCCTCCAGCTCCTTCTCCAGTGTATTGTACGATTTACACAATTTATAAGTTAAAATTAAAGTTTATTGCAAATGATAAATATTTATTGCTAAAGTTATTATATGCTTATATGATTTTAATGATGGATATTAACGAGCATACGAGTCTATGGCACAGCGTCAATGTACACATACTAACTTATGAATACACAAATCGCATGAAAACAACAAAATGCTGACGCGATGAACTGTGCTTTGCAATTGCAACGTAAATGTATTGAATTCACTTTATCACTAAAATATGAAAAAAAACACGCACCCGTCTCCTCATCTTCATCATGAGATCTCTTGACTCCGTTTTGGCTATTGCTATCTTTGTCACTCTCATCCACGTCCATAGAGTCTTTCTTTCTCTTCACGTCGCCTGACTCGTCCGTGCCATCACTCTTTCTCTTTCCTTTGTTCTGTTTCGTGTCTTTTTTGTTCTTCTTGTCGAATTTGGCCTTTTTGTCAGCTTGTTTGCCTTTCTGCTTGCCGGTCATCTTGTCCTTCATCGCTTGGTAGTTCTCGCGCCATTCCTTTAGCTTCAACTGAAATTAATTTTATTGGTAAATTGTAGAGTATTCATGTATTCATTCATTCAAGCCTTGGACTAAAGTTAATCCTTTACTCATCCGCGTTTATTAATAACGCCCCTAAAGACAATTAAGCGGCATAATTGTGTCGACCAGTGAGAGGTAACAATATCACGTCGGTGTACACTTTATCATAATAGTGAATTGCCAAAAGGCAATTAACTAAAAATAGTTACATTTTGCTGATGGTAAAATTCCTATCCAGCTTTGCCGTCGCGTTTCGTTCGTGAGTGAGATTGCCGGATGCCCAATACCTCTTCCTTTTTCCTAAATTTGGGTCGGCAACACATCCATGAACCAGCGTTGTGGATGCTCATGGGCGACAGTGACCATCAGGTGACCTGTTTGCTTGTTTGCCGGACCTATGCAAAAAAAAAAAAACCGAATAGCGACCACAGTATACAGTGTTTGTGATTTAGCCCCATTAACCATTTCTGGCAATCAGTTTTGTTTTAAACACCTTGAGAAAATTAATCCGGCATAATTGTGTCGACCAGTGAGAGGTAACAATCTCGCGTCGGTGTACACTTTATCTTGACTGCCGAACAGTTACCATCAGGTCACTTTGATGTGCCGACATAAAAAACGCGCCGGCCCGGCAACACAACCCGGCGGCCTATAAGATGCGAGCACTTGCCGCCATCATGTTGGCGGCAAGTGCCCGCACATGTTGCTCGCCGACATGACATTTCTACAACGCAAGCGCACTGCTCGTCAACGTCATAAAATGTTCCTTATTATGTCGAGCCGCTGCCATGTCACCGTCAAAGTTCTCCGACTTGCAATAACGGAAGCCGCCGGCTAACCCGCCAGCAAAATGTCGCCGACATATGCCGGCGACCCGGTAACTTTGGTGTGTAGTGCGCTTAATAGTCAGCTTGTAGTCATAGTATGTACATTAACTATACATATGTACAGTTACATATCGTGTCAGAAACACAATGCTGCGTTCTTTAACAAAAGTAACGGACGTCGGTAAAAAGTCCGCTAGACTCAAATGGGATTGGGCCGGGCATGTTTCCAGGATGCACCCTGACCGATGGGCCAAAATCATCGGCGAATGGATGCCGCAAGACGGGTTTAGGCGAAGAGGTAGACCCCGAAAGCGATGGCGGGACGACCTCAATAAATTTAAGAACGACTGGAAGCAAATTGCTCTCAACAGAGATTTATGGAAAAATTTAGGGGAGGCTTTTGCCCAGCAGTGGGATCTTTAAGGCTAGTATAATAATATTATAATAATGTACAGTTCACCCACTAGGTGGTCAGACGATCTGGTAAAGGTCGCGGGACGTTGCTGGATGCAGGCTGCCTCCAACAGGTCACTGTGGAACTCATTAGGAGAGGCCTATGTTCAGCAGTGGACTTCCTTTGGTTGATGTATGTATAGTTACCTCGCAGGCTTCATAACATTCTCTAGCAGTATGCAGCATCCCGCAGTCCCTCTCATAGTCGGTCCATATCCTCGCCACGGCTGGAGGGTAGTCCCTCACGCAGCGCAGCGCCCTTCTCATAAGGGCGCGCAGCTTGTGCTCGCTGGAGCCCCCTTCGGTGGTGGTGGAGGTGGTACGAGAGATCTCCAGTTGGATCAGCGCCTCCCAGTACTTGCACATTGTTTTGTTCTCGCCGTACTCTGGAAGTTCAAATGTATTTTAATATAATTATGTAATTAATGTAGACTGTACACGACAGGTCGGCACGGCAATTTCTAGTGAAGTAGTATCATGTTCCAAGTAGTTATCGATATTTTTTGCAACACAATGTTATAAGAGTAAAAATAATTAAGTCAAGTTTATTACATGCAATATGACAAAATATTTTATCTAGAATTTGTAACTGGAACACATGGAAAATATATGAGAAAAACTATTATGGAGGGACTGTATGAACGCAATAGGACCATAAGAATGTGAATGAATTATTGTATTTTTCTTCTAACATATTGTGGCAGAGAAGCTACTGAAACCATTTCAATGCACAACAATATAATAGACAAAAAACATGAGCGCGTTCGTAATCGATAACCGCGCTGGATGCGGACTCGTGCAGCTCGGCAACTAGGAGGACCCCGATGATGAGCAGGTATACGGGACGGGACCTCCCCCACGCATCACAACATACTCCAATTGCCATCACGACCTGTCGCGTACTATACAAAAGTAGAAGGTATTTAAAGGGAAGGGAAATATAAAAAAAGGACGAGAGGAGATAACGGATAAAGATCCCCATGCAATTTCACGTAGAACGACGAACGAATGAACAACAGCGCTTGTTGCTTCTCTTCATGAGATTTCTGTGAGATGATAATATCATCCCAGTAGAACCGATGCACCCTACCATAGTCCAAGGTGAGAAGTAAGAACAGCGTGGCGAAAATTTTGTGAATATTTGAATACAAGAACTCACGGCTCGTGTATGTTTGTATGGTTTGACAGCCTCCGTGGCGCAGTTGGTTGAACGCCGGCTGCGAAACGAGAGGCCGCGGGTTCGATACCCGAGACAAATGTTTGTGTGAACCACAAGTATTAGGAGTCTGGGTGTTTACTTTGTGAGACCGAAAAGTCTCTCGTAGCTCTTGATACCCACGACACGAGATTTTACTGTGGGGTCAGGACTATATATGTGTCAGTTGGGTGTATATATTTATTTATATAACTATACATAAGTAGGGAGGGACACAATAACACTTATTCAATATAACTTGCCCTACTGGGAATTGAATCCAACACCTCATCACTCGCAACTGACTTACGTAACCACATGGCCAATTGGGCGGCTAAAATGTGATTCTATATATAGTCATAACAGCATGTCCCAAATGTCGTGTACAAAGTACATACAGGAGATATCAAGACTGCGACCGGAAACGAAGCCAGGTGGTAGTTTTAGTAACTACAGACACGATGCAACTAAAACTAATGCAAAAAAATACAACGATTTTTTTTTTGTAATGTTTTAAACATCGTTGTGTTTGGGTGGCAATTCCATAGTTTTTTGCTAAAATTATAATTTTAAGCCTTGCGTACTATAGCGTGTTTAATCATAAAAGGGTCTACAGTATAGTTTTAGGAAAATGTATGTATTTACCACTTAAATATGTTGATCGGAAAAAAAAAACAAAAAATCATCGCTTTTTTATTGCAATAAATTTAGTTGTATTGTGTCTCAAGTCACTAAAACTACCACCCGGCTTCGTTTTCGGTAGCAGTGTTGATATACCCTATATTTATTATGTACAGTACTCACTGAACAGCTCTTCGAAGATCTCCCTGCCCTGTTTAGGATCGTTCATGTACTTGTACTCGAGCCGCGCCCAGTACAGCGGCACCTCGCAGTCGTTCGCTTCTTCACCCCACGCCTGGAAGGGAGTAGACAGTCAACTTAAATTATCTCTTTAATTATTTTGTCGTGTGGATATTTTATTTTTCTAATTTTAACATTTTTTTTGATTGAATGCACAGTGTTTATCTAATACACATATATATCTATTTATAATTATATAATACTATTAGTAGGGGAGCCCAAGCGGGGATTTCGGGATTTACTACAGCGCGGCAGATTAATATACAGGGGGATACCTTGTACCCGGTTAAGTACCTCCACAAAACATGAGGCCCATATATAAGGCCGCCCGTGAAGGATACAGGATCAGATTAGTAAAAAAAAATTGACCATCAGAATTTCTCGAGCGCGTCAGATTAAGGTAGGGTGAGTTAATTACATCCTAAAAAGTGTATATTCCACTAATCTGACAATTTGAGAGTGACGTAAAAAAAGGGGAGGGCAACAAAGTTGTAAAAAAAAAACGTCATCTCGACATTCTCGAGCGTAGATATTTTTTTTTTTATTTTGAAGGAAATAATTCAAGAATAATGAAAAATATATAATCTGACGATTTCCGCAAGCCGATATAACAAAAATTCGTCGATAAAGTTAAATGCGTGCAGCTGCGTGATGCCTACATTTCCTTCTCCGCGTTTCTATTCCTCTCTCACTCTTTCTCTATCTATTACTCTCTCACTCCGTCCTCACTCTGGTTTCTGTTGCCATCTCAAAAAAAATAAGAAAAAATATTTTTTTGAAAGTGTTTTTTTTGGAATAACTTTTAACCGGCTTTATCGATCAACTTCAAAAACTAATCCGCCTTTGAGCTTGAAAAACCACGTCGATCGCCACCAAGCTGGTCAAAAGCGGTTGATTCGTTCGAGAGATATCGTGAACGAAAGAAACCCGAAAAAGTGTTTTTTCGGGATTAGTCCGAAATTTGTGGTTCGATGAATTAAAATTGCAAAATTACTTATGAGGATGATAAAACTGCGTCGAATGCCGCCAACCGCGTGAAAATTGGTTGATCCATTCAAGTGTTATTGCGGTTTGAAAATTCCAAAAATAGTGTTCTATGAAACTTCTATCAGACTTTCGAGCTGGGAGAGCTCAAATGCATAGAAATATTATTTCTTTGTACTCAGCGAGCTCAAAATATCACATAAATTATATTTTGAACTCAAAAATGTCATAAGTACAATTTTAAGCGCCCAGGAATGGAATTAGCGGGAAGTTGCAGGGATGGCCTTTAAGGTGAACCGTTTTTCAAATATTTTTTTGTCAGATCAGGCGAATCCCTCTAGATAATCGTCAGATTATGAGACAGTACGTTTAGAACATAAAGATGAACCATATATATCTTAATCTGACGCGCTTGAGTATTTCAAAATGGCGATTTTTTTTTGCACATTATGAAAATGGCCGCGATGTTGCGTCCCATCGAAATCGTCAGATTAGTGAATGAGAGCTTTTTTTAGTGCACTTAACACTCCCTTAGAAAATCTGACGCGCTCGATTAAATTTTTTTTTTTTTCATTTTCTACCCTTAAATACAACCACCCGCATCATGCAAACGATCAGATTAACATACGTACATTATTAAAAATACGTAGGGCATTGATGCTATCAATATCTGACGCGCTCGAGGATGTCCATGCAACAGTTTTTTTTTACATATTTAAAAATCTATAGCTGCTTCCCCCACCGACGTAAAGGTATATATCATATAACATTTTTTTCTTCTTATCATCTAAGCTTTGCATCCCAATAGGTCTCTACGACGCTCGAGTAAATCCCCATTTAGCATCGTGGGCTCCCCTACTATATATTGTTGTAAAACATTTTTTATTGAATTTTACAGCTGATAGTTCATATTAACTTTCATTATTCTATTACAAGTTATGCATTGTATCAATGTTGCTTAATATTATTTGCAAGTGTATGTACAACATTTATGTATGTAAAATATATAATAAAATTGTAACTTCCCGAGTTTCAAAGATTGTTCGTCTGTTATCATGAACGGTCATGCACAGAGTTACATTCATACAGACATACATAAACATCGTCTTTATTTTCGAAGGGGTAGGCTGGGGTGCATGCAGGACACTCACGATTCGCCCTGTGATAGGGGGCGAACCTATCGTCATATCGGGCACAAACTCCTGCCTCCAGGCTGATAATGAACAGTTATATAGAATAATTCATAAAGGTTTTAAATGATGTTCTTGTATACGCAAAAATAATACAACAATCCCATACCGCAGCCAGAGCGTCCCAGGCGAGTCGGAAGGTCCTGCGCAGTCTCTCCACATCAGCGTCGTTGGTGAAGTCTGTGCGGCGGCGGATGTACTCCAGGTAGCTCATCCACAGGCACTCCGCCTGCTTGTACGTCTCCATGCCCTTGCTCAGGGCGCTCTCGAATATCGACTTCACCTGGAAAATTAAAACATACATACATAAACTCATGCCCTTTTCCAGAAGGACCAGAACACCCACGTTTCGCCTTGTATGATCCGTCCTTATGTGATAAGGGGCAAGATAATCGCTATATCGGGCACGAATTCCTGACTCCGGACTAGTAATGATTCCAATATCACTTTGCCCGACCCGGTAATCGAACCCGAGACCACAAGCTTTGAAATCATATCGTGGTACAACTGTGTCACCGAGGCAGTCACAGGAAAATGAAAAACAAAATAAATACACCCAACAGTCACATACATATATCCTTACCTCTCACTTAGATCGAGTCTTGTGTCGTGGGTATCAGGAACTACGGTCTCACAAACACTCTGGATGTTTCTTGTTCATGAATACAAGTTTTTCAGATGCATATATTTTTATTCTGTATTGTACTGCACTGTGCTGTATAAGCTCATATATGTCCCACTGCAGGGAGCCTGCTCTACAATCGAGAATACGATTGAGAGTGGTTAGGACATATAGTCCACCACGCTGACCTAGTGTGGGTTGGTGGACTTTACTCATTGTGGAAATGATTACAAATCGCTATGGCATGCAGGTTTCTTAACGATGTTTTCCTTCACCATTATAGTGCGTGGTAATTGATTATCAATACACACATGACTCCGAAAAGTCAGAGGTGTGCTCTGGGATTGGTCCCTGACTGCCGTGAGCATGTTGACAGCTGCGTGTGATCCGTTTACAACAGTCCAGCACGCATTTGATTGAGCCCTGAATACATGTAGCGATATAGTACCTCGTCGAAGTCCCGCTGCTCGTGCTCGGCCTGCTGCAGCTGCAGCGTCCAGAAGGCGTGCAGGCGCGGCGCGCGGCGCGAGCAGGCGTGCAGCACGCGCCAGTACGTGCGCCGCGACGCCGCCCGCACCGCGCGCGCGTACTCCGCCAGCAGCGCCGCCGCGCCCGCGCCGCTCCAGCGACACTCCGACGTGGCGCGGTCGTACACCACCTGCACACCACACACCACTTACTATCATCCAATACTATTACAATACATCAGCCAGAGGAAGTCCACCGCTGAACATAAGCCTCTCCCAATTTCCACAGTGACACATTTACTACGTAAACTCACGCCTTTTTCCAGGAGAGGTAGGCAGAGGTTCCCTCGGTAGCAAGAAAAACCACCCACATTCCGCCGCGTATGTTTCGTCCCAGAATGTGATATCATTTACAATTTATTATATAAATCTGAAACTCGGGAAATTCAAATTATCCCCAAATTCTTGTCGAAAATTAAGTAATTCTCAGGATTTCCCGATATTCGGATTCATTTGAATAGACATACTAGTAATAAAGATCAATAATAAAAGCTATAAAATAAATAAAACTGATAAAAATTTGCTACTTGCCAATGATATCCGTTTAAAATTAATTACTAACGGCTTTATTCATAGACAGTTTTACAATCAATTTTAGTAATCAAATACTTCGTCCCTTTCGAACTACTTTTCAACTAAGTTTGAGCGAAAAAGACAAAACATTCTTAAACTAAAATATGTTTTAAAACTGTCTATGCACAAGGCTGTGAAAGATCAAATAACGAATGGCGCCAACCTTCAAAATGCCAACACCGTCGCACTCTGCGTATTTATCGTCCTGCGACAACTCCTTCAACACCTCTATGTACTCCTGGTACACTTTCAACTTCTCGTCCGGGTTCCTGCAATTAAACCAACAATTATAGATTTCTACCCAATGAAGCTGCATACTTACTGCTTACTTTGATAGGCTGATGCTTTTGTTTTTTAAATTTTTATCTGTGCAGATGTGCATATGCTATACTGGTTGTAGGTCTCCCATACTTGAGAGCCCGCCTGGGTAGGTACCGCAGTGTCTATTTCTTCCGCTAAACAGTAGTGTAAACGCATTGTTGCGTTCCGGTTTGAAAGACGTTGTAGCCAGCGTAATTAATGGACATAATGAGACTTAACACTTTGTGTCTCAGGATGACGAGCACAGTGGAATGCCAAGCATTGCCTTGTAATTCACTGTGTTGTTTCGTTTTGCTACTGCCCATGAGCGTTCGTATGGCTTACCATCAGGCGAATGGCATGCTTGTCTCGCTGTTCATTGCTAAAAAAAATATATACTTTCATGAACAACAAAAAATATTAAATACAGTCGACCTTCGTTAGTTCGATGTTGAAGGGACTTCTTTAATATTTCGAGTTACTAAGAGTTCGAAATGTTGAGAGATTTGAATGGTGCGTTTGTATGGTGTAGGTGCATAGGCCTACACGTCTATATTTAGATTTTTAGAGTGTTTACGTGAAAGAATTTAGAATTAATACCAAGTGTACCAAAAAACCTTTTTTTTATTTATCAAGACTTTTGCTTAAGAGCCAACATTTACTTGAAATTGTGGAGATTGAATTATCGAAATTTTGCATTATCAAGAGTCAATTGTACTACAAATTTTAGCCTACTTACAACACCACACCCACTTTTTTTTTGAGTTGAAAAATATTCACCTGTTTTAAAAGTACAACACATTTTTGATATCATGTTATTTTGCTTTGGTCTATAAGCATGGATTATTGAATTAACAAGTCAATACCTTAATTTTTTTATCTATAAATTTTAACACTCACTCTATAGTCAATAGTTTGTCTTCATACGGTGTTATTTTCTGTAAAAACTCCATAGCTGCCTCGTGTTGCTTCTTCACCTGAAATTCATAATAACAATATGTTAATGCGCTTTAAAACAATAACGGCCTTATTTATAAACAGTTTTAAAACCTATTTTACTTATCAAATTTCTTGTCCCTTGCGAACGACTTTTGTATTCAGTTTTAGTAAGGAAGATAAAACATTCGATAACTAAAATGGGTTTTAAAACTGTCTATGAATAAGGCCGTAAGACTGTTTGGTAGTCTCTTTGTAGGTTATTAAAGCTGCAATACATATGGTCGTCCCGATTGCGGTGCTACTTGTTGAACCTTATTCGCAACGTTATTGAATGGTGTAATAATACAGCATGTGTTTTTTCAAATTGATCGGGTTCGATTCATGGCTAGAAATATAAATTTTTCAAAGGTCCATGTTTGCAGTTTTCTTCAAAATCGAGTTTGTGACATCTTTGAGTCTTTTTCTATACTCTTCGAACCTCATAATTTTTGATTTGGACATCCATGCCCACCTAAAAAATTCAGTCCTGTATATCAGGATGGATTTTTTTTGGGCATTCTGGAATGGTTTATTTATGTTAAAGGTGATCCAGACAAAGTTTCTGACTGGTAGAAAACCAGAATACCCTGTCACTACCAACTACTCTTAAGGTTTGAGGGGATATACATAAGGATTAAGGTTGCAGGAAGTCGCTGGATGCAAGCTACTTCCACCAGGTCAATGTAGAGATCTTTTGGGGAGGCCTATGTTCAGCAGTGGGTTTCCTGTGGCTAGAGGAAAGAAAGAGAGGGGGGGGGTAGATAGAGAGCGACATGGAGTACCTTGAGTATATAGTCGTGGTCGTTGTGCGCGAGTTTGTCGAGGTGCTGCAGCGCGTCGTCTCCGCGCAGCAGCGGGCGCGACGCCATCTCCTCCACGCACCACAGCACGCGCTCCTGCTGCTGCTTGTACTCCGGGTCCTCGGGGCTGGGGGGTGGGGGGAGGGGTATACATACAATTACCGCTATGGTGGTAGGTCTTTTATGTGAGAGACCACCTGTGTAGATACCACCGCAATGTCCATTTCTCCCGCCAAACAGCAGTGTTAATGCACTGTAGTGTTCCGGTTTGAAGGACATTGTAGCCAGAGTAACTATTGGACATAATGAGACTTAACATCTTATGTCTTAGGATGGCGAGCGCATTGGAACGCCAAGCATTCCTTTATAATTCATGTTGTTGTCTGGTTTTGCTACTGTCCATGAACAGTCTTATCGCTTACCATCAGGCGAATGGCATGCTCGTTTCGCTATTCATTGCAATATCATAAAAGTGAACTGATAACAACTTGTGCCCCCACCAGCAGTTTCAGGGATATAGTTATTTGTTGCACTGTACAAATTGTATTTTCACTGTAATAAAAGTTGAATTGGAAATTGGAATACAAGTATATAAAAAATTTGTCAATAAATAAGATATATTTTGCCCTATAAAACATTTACCATAATGTTTCATATGAGTGTCCTACAGGGACAACTAACAACACCCCACTATTATATGTAAATATGTATACAGTATTTCAAACATAGTAAATTGAATTTTTCTATTCATTATCAGCCTGGGGTCAGGAATTTGTACCTAATATGGCGATAGCCTCGCCTGTTTAGTCTAACCGAACATATAGCGTTAATATAGCAGTCAGCAGTTTTGCGTAGCAACTACGCGTTTAGTAAAATCATTTTAGTGTGCAATCAACCCGCTTTCGCGACACTCATATCATTATCATTTAGCATTAATCAATTATCAATATATCCAGCAAACTTAAACTATTTACAGCATTTTATTTTTATCATACAAGATGTGTGATCTAAAACCCATACAGCACTGTGAGTTGTGAGACAGGCGTGTGTGCATGTACACGTGGCGTACCTCATGGTGTCCAGCTGCGCCTTCTCGAGCTCGAGCTTGGCGTCCCAGAAGATCTTGCCGGACAGCGGGTCGGCGCCCGCGCGCGCCAGCACCTCGGCCAGCTGCTCGCGCGCCGCCGCCGCGTCCGCCGCGCCCAGCGCCCACGAACACCAGTCGCTCAGGATCGGGATGGCTGCACACAACACTACCTGCTCTTACATGCTTACATTTCTGTATTGTCTCAGCCCATATACGACCCACTGCAGGGCACGGGCCTCCTCTACAATCGAGAGTACGATTGAGAGTGGTTAGGCCATATAGTCCACCACGCTGGCCTAATGCGGGTTGGCGGACTTTTACTTACCATAGAAATTTATACAAATCGCTATGGTATGCAGGTTTCCTCACGATGTTTTCCTTCACCGTTATAGTGCATGGTGATTGACTATCAATACACACATGACTCCGAAAAGTCAGAGGTGTGCCTTGGGATTTGAACCCGCGACCACCGTGAACATTTAGGCAGCCGCGTCTGGTCCGTTTACCAACAGACCACCACGCACTTTATACCCTGCACCATATGCTTACATAACAACACAAAACTGCCCATCATCACACGTGCAGTTCCACTGCATGATGCTCAACTCTAACCTCTAAGATACAACTGTTATGTGGCTGCGATCTATTCAGAATATGAATATACATGGGTTAGAAGAATCAGCTGTTCCATACATTTTGAAGATTTAAACGATTGTATTTGTATGGAACATCGATTTTTTTTTTCTATATTTCAGCATTGGCCCCATAGTAAAATTTGTTCATTTGATGAGTATAGCATCCCCCTTTCAGCATTTATTTATTTATTATTATTAATAACGTCTACAATGGAGTTAAATTGTTCGAAATTAGGCAATATTCCACCACACTGGTCTAGTCCAAGTTGGCAGATTACAAATGTCATTGATTGAAATTCTAATAAAAATCTTTCGTACAGATTCTCTGAAATTTACTTTCATATTTAAAGTTCATAATACCTAATTAACTTTTAATAGTGAACTAAAACCAGCAAACAGTGTTGTCACATCACATCCAGTTTGTTACCGACAAGCCACCTTTAATTTACCAAAACTAAATCTTTATCACAAGTCCACCCAATACACATAAACTAACTCACAATAACAATCCAGCGTAGCCTGTTCGTACAGCTCCGCCATGCGTTCTCTGGATTGTTGCGAGTGCGCTAACGTCTCCTCGGTTTGTAGGCGCAAGTGCCAGTGCTCAGGCTTCAACGCAGTCATCTGTTGCAGCCGGTCGAACGCCTCGCGCCATCTGTCCAGCTCTGATAGACCCCTGGGAAGGAATAGAGAAAAGTTATGACCCTGCTGTAAGGTTAGAATAATTTCAGAGTAGAAAATACTTGCAGGACACATAAAATCTGTCAGTGTTTCACTCATTTCATAGTTGGCTTAACCAGTTACACGAAGGCAGGAAGCAGTTGAAATTATCGTAATCGCGAAACAAACAAAAGTTGACATGAAGGTTCTGATGACATCAAAATTAGTTCATACTTCGTAGTGCAGAAATATAATTGTACTAAATATTCCTGAAACATTACTTAACATTATGTAGCATATTCTTACCATAAAGCCTGGATGAGCTCGATGTGGTCGTCATAGTGGTAAGGATCCTCTGCTATGCGACGCTCAAGCTCAGCCACCTTCCTCTCCAGCACCTCTTCATCATCATCATCCTGACAAGCAATCAAGTACATTTAAGAGTCACCACTGTAGACAAAGAATGTCATTGGTCAGCATCAACTACTGACATTTAATATGTCATTCAAAAGTCATTGAAAGGATCAAGACATTTCATAACTATTATAGGTTTAAAAACTGTCTATGAATAAGGCCATTAGTAATTAATTGCCATATTCATCAAAAGTTTTAATTTCAATTCAGTTTGAGCGAAGAAGTCAAAATATTCGACTAGAATTTTTTTTTAAACTGTCCATGAATAAGGCCTTAAATGATAACCTAAAGTGTTAGCTACACAAAGCTATGTATTGTAGAAGAAATAACAATAAGTACTTAATCCAGCCTCGGTGGCGTAGTGGTACTACAGTATGATTGCAAAGCTGAGGTCTCGGGTTCGAATCCCGGGTCGGGCAAAGTGATATTGGATTTTTCTATTCATTATTAGCCCGGAGTCAGGAATTTGTGTCCGATATGGTGATAGGCTCGCCCCCTATCACATCGTGGGATGGAATATACAAGGCGAAACGTGGGTGTTGTAGTAGCACCTCTGCCTACCCCTTCTGGGAAAAAGGCGTGTGGTTATGTTATGTTAGTTATTTAATATTCTTTTTAAGAATCTCATTGGCGCACCAGACGAAATATGAGAGAGACTAACTTAGATCGCGACAAACTTTCTCAAAGCCATTGAACGAGACAATGCATACAAATGACATTGTCACATGTATCAAACATGGGTTACTTTCAGTTTGTATGAGGATATACATATGAGGATATATATGTAAGCTCACATATGTCCATAGGGATAGATAGACAAACCACTAATACTTCTCATAATTTTCCAAACATAGACACAAGTTAATTGTCATGTTGGCTATATATTCTAGTACTGGGAAATTCATATATTTTAAACTATAAATCACACACAAAATGGAGTCTCAATCCTGAAAATTAAAC
The DNA here is from genome assembly GCA_033459515.1 of Theretra japonica. Classification (NCBI taxonomy): domain Eukaryota; kingdom Metazoa; phylum Arthropoda; class Insecta; order Lepidoptera; family Sphingidae; genus Theretra; species Theretra japonica. Next base: position 2,287,295 of record CM065942.1, read on the forward strand.
GCAAAACCTAATATTTTACAAGGCATATGAGCTGACTGTATAGTACATACATAAACTCACCCTTTTTTTGCAAAAGGGGTAGGCAGAGGTGCCAACATCACACCCACATTGCGCCTCCTATGCCGGAACATACGAGGCAAAATGTGGGTGTGATGGTATGGTATGGTGGGACGGATCCCACGATGTGATAGGGGGCGAGCCAATTGACTCTATCGTAATTATCATATAATTTAGAATTGAATTTATATGAAGACGATTTTTTATTTTGTCTGTGAATAAAACTAGTATTTCTAGTTTCTACTTAGTACATAAGACATACAGTTCATTACTCTCAGCACAGTTAGGCAACGAGTAATAACTACTATTATTTATAATTTATACTGTGAAACTGTTTCGTCTGATTGCAAACGGGTCATTTGACCTCATCTTATTGGAACATCGTCATTTTCGATCAAATGAAAACTCAAAAATATTATCTGTACATCGCTATAAACAGGATAAAGACGAGGAAAAGCTTTGTTTTACGCTTAACAGACTCATTACACCAAATAAAAAGATACAATATGCTTAGCTCACATCCGAGTCATCGGAATCTTGGTCAGCATCGTCCTCTTCCACGACTACTTCTATCTCATTTTCTTCTTCACTGTCGTTCCGCACCTCGTCTTCAACGATTGCCATTGTGTATCATCCACACAAAACACAAATAATAGTCAATAAAAGTATTTTCAATAAACTGCTGTTTGATAACAAAATCCCGCAAAGAAATATGGCGGACGCATTGGTACTCAAACTGACAATCGTGATACGTAACAATGCATGAATATTTTAAGCAAGATGTTGAAGTAGCTAATTACGATTTGTATTAGACAGAAAAAGACAGCAGATTCTCTGTTCTTACATCTCAATGAGGTGGTTTTGGAATACGGTTGATATTGATGTCATTTTGACAAAAAAAAATACTAACTTACCAGTGCATAAAATGTGGTCGTACCCGTAAATAATAATAAAATAACTTGTTTTCGTAGAGGTTTCTCTCTTTAACTACATTTATTTTCTATATATATTTACAATAAATACACAATATTGATTTGGCACCTAATTTAATATTAAAAGACGAGTTCAATTGTCCGTAATTCATATCTACATAATAAAATTATTTTTGTAGAAATATGCATATCTCTCTCTCTCGTCAGGCACAGGTGTCCACTGCTGAACATACGCCTCCCCCAAGGATCTCCACGTTGACCCGTTGGAAGCGGCCTACTTAAGCAACTTCAATATATCTGCTATGATTACTCCTATCATTTTATGATGAGCACGGGTTCAAACAATCCATGTTACGCAACATTGACTGGGTAAGGATGAATTATGCTAGATTATGGTTTTGAGTACATCTTTAGTACATCTACGTTTAATATTCATCAACATTTTAGAAAAAATATGCACGCTCATCATCGCAGATTTGATCCCGTCTCGATCCAATCGCATCGCGTTTCCCGTGACTCAGCGATAAGCCCAAGAATGCGGAATTTTTAAAATATTTTGGTCCTATTGCAGAGAACAAACATATCAAAAACCACAATGATCGGTTGGAGACAGTTCCATCGCTCTCCTACCTACGTGAGGTCAGTTGTCTTGTTTTTAATAAGGTAATAAAAACACATTTATATTTCATATTTATTTATAAAAATATGATTACATAGGAGTAACTTTTACACATTTTAGGTACCTAATACGTCTGTCATCATGCGTGTAAACCATACGGATCTTACAATCAAATAATTGATCTTCATTTTCAACAAATCGCGGCTTTGGCACCAATTTAACATCTACCATTACGAATAATCTAGCGATTCAATACGTTAATCAATTGCTTCGTATTTTACATTATAATAAAAAAATATAAATGCACCAATGTGGGAATGAATTCTTACAATACAATGATAAGATCTTTAAGTACCTAATACAATTAGAATTTAACACCACTCGGCATACGTCAGCCTTCCAATCGATACAAATTTCCGTAATCACATACACATATTTCACATTCAAAACAAACACATTTCACAAATAATCAGTACCAAAAAATTGATAAGAAAAATACTGGAATTATGACCGTGTATAGAAGAGGCGAATTCGCTACGAATCGCGCGCGAATTCACACGCTCGTATCAGAAAAATGCAGCGTAATTTAGTCGCGCGTTGAACGCATTTGTATGCAACATTGGCACACCATTCGCGTGTAATTCGCCTCGACTGCACAAGATCTAAAATATTGCAATAATATATAAAAAGACGGACGAAGCACAGTAGTCTAGATATCTCTATTAGTCTATGACCTCGTAACTTTATAATGTCATTTCTATAATATTAATATCTATATATAATATACACATTGCAGGAACAATAGAAAGGTGATACATTTAAAGTAAACATAAAGTTTGTGCATAACGTAATTATATTATTTATTTTTAGAGATCGAATTGTATGATATATGGTAGTTCTTCATAAAAAGTCTACTAATACACATTTCTATAAATATTTTTTTCACTTTTATTATTCAGGAAGGCTTTAAACTTGGTTTTCTTTTCGACACTACTACCAATTATAACAGCCTCGTCGAAACCGAATATATGCCTGCTTTCTGCTAGAGGGCGCTGTTATTTAAAGCCGCTACATTATCAAACTACCCTCAATATATTAGTACCAATTTTGGTACTGTTTCTAAAAAATACTTTTTATTGCACTAACGCATAGACCAGTTTCTGTGGATGATCATAAGTTCAATTATGAAGAAAATTGCACACAATCCGATCTCTATACTGAGATGAAACATGGACAAAACAATGGCACAAGACAATAATTAAATGCATATCAGATCAATAAAAAGAGGCCACGTTTAACAACCTATAGTTCAATTTACTTCACAAGTATTGGAAATATCTTAATGCTAATTCATTTAATTTTACCCGACTGCATTATGCGCTTGTTTTTTTTTTCTTGACTTATATGCTGCTAAAATATTATGCTCTATGGGGCATTACATATTCCTATATTATATTATAATTTCAGGCCGATATAAAGATTGATTTGATAGTTAATTACCACACACTTCAACAGTAAAATGATATCAAGACAATATACCATTAAGATCTTATCAAAATTTTCTATGGTATGTGAAGTCTTCCAACCCGCACTAGACTATGACTATAAGAGAGCTTAGAGGCTCTCTTAATAGAACTCTCTTTTGCAAATGCCTTAAAAGGCAATTTTTACTTTAAAAAATTAATACAAAATTTAATTCTTTAACTGATGTACAGTCGGGTATATAAGGGATATATTATAATTCATTTCTATTTATTTCATAATTGAATATTTATTGTTATCACATACCAGTGTATGTGTCTTCTAAGTCTATAGATAAGCATAGAGTTCATAAAATCTTGTCATGAAGAATATATTTTGATCTTAGGCCAGTCACTACGCATTGCATCATCTAAAACTATACAGTTTACATCTGAATATAATTTCTATAAACTAAAATTCTTACAAAATAATAGAAAATAATTATTTGAGTATAAACTTAATATTTAGATGAAACGATTGTCGGTGTGTTGTAACTATTTGTTATAATTCATCTCAATTCTATTGGCGCGTGGCGAAATTTGGAACTACAATTTTTTTTTTAAATATATATTTTTCGCATTATTTGAGATACGTTCTCATAATATAAACAACAAGCATTAATACTCGTCATCTAATAATATTAACTTTTCCAATATAATAAAATGTGAAGAGAGAAAAACTACAACGCATTCGGACGCCAAAAGATTGCAGACAATCTATAGTTTTATTTTCGGGTTGACACATCTTATATAGACATAACATAATTGGTAGGTGTACCATAATATCGATTAAAACGAATGTAAAAGCCAAAGAAATACAGATCTTCATGCCGTTCGATTCAGGTTCGGAATCCAGACAGTTCGGACAACACTTTTATGCTATTTCGATAGTATAATTGCATATCATGTCTAATTGACGTCAAGCAGCAGACACCACAACATCTACAAAATAAACAATAATGAGAAAAGTTCGCGCTAAAATGTAGCGCATGGTGATGAATTAAAATATATTATTAAGTATCAAACATTGACGTTTACGCAACACATTGTTCTGAATTATTTACGTGTTATTACAGTAATTAAAAAAAAATGTAGACTATAAATGCCTTAGACCGTTGATGGTACATGATGTCCTTTTAAATACACCACTGCCTAAATTATGTCATGAGTCAACTCTCCCATATAGTTACCCACACCGGCAGAGTTCATATGAAAGCGACAGTATACACAGAGTACAAGTCAATTGGAAGTCACGCAGTAGGGGATGGCGCGCAGTATGGAGTTCACCACGTTGTTGCCATCAGGCAGGTGGAAATCGAAGTTCACGTCCAACTGCAACATTATAAACACACGGCATTATATACCGGACAATATGACATAAGAATCATCATAATCGGTCAAGAGATGACAGAGATATCGACGAACATACATAAGAAATACACAGCCAGATTAAATTTTAAGGTCTGGTGAATTAAGTAATTTTGGCTTAAGCTAAAGTCGAATTAGCTAAAAAATACTAACACGATGAAGTGGCTACTAGTATCTGATAGTAAGTGCCACCTGCAGCTGCATCTGCTCCAGCATCTCCTGCATGCGACGCAGCTGACACACAATAATGCCGGCCTGATAGTACGGGTGTAGTACCTGTGCGTGCGGCGTGCACTATGCGGTGGTGGTGGCGCCGGCCGCCTGCAGCTGCATCTGGCGCTGCATCTGCTCCAGCATCTCCTGCATGCGACGCAGCTGACACACAATAATGCCGGCCTGATAGTACGGGTGTAGTACCTGTGCGTGCGGCGTGCACTATGCGGTGGTGGTGGCGCCGGCCGCCTGCAGCTGCATCTGGCGCTGCATCTGCTCCAGCATCTCCTGCATGCGACGCAGCTGACACACAATAATGCCGGCCTGATAGTACGGGTGTAGTACCTGTGCGTGCGGCGTGCACTATGCGGTGGTGGTGGCGCCGGCCGCCTGCAGCTGCATCTGGCGCTGCATCTGCTCCAGCATCTCCTGCATGCGACGCAGCTGACACACAATAATGCCGGCCTGATAGTACGGGTGTAGTACCTGTGCGTGCGGCGTGCACTATGCGGTGGTGGTGGCGCCGGCCGCCTGCAGCTGCATCTGGCGCTGCATCTGCTCCAGCATCTCCTGCATGCGACGCAGCTGACACACAATAATGCCGGCCTGATAGTACGGGTGTAGTACCTGTGCGTGCGGCGTGCACTATGCGGTGGTGGTGGCGCCGGCCGCCTGCAGCTGCATCTGGCGCTGCATCTGCTCCAGCATCTCCTGCATGCGACGCAGCTGACACACAATAATGCCGGCCTGATAGTACGGGTGTAGTACCTGTGCGTGCGGCGTGCACTATGCGGTGGTGGTGGCGCCGGCCGCCTGCAGCTGCATCTGGCGCTGCATCCGCTCCAGCATCTCCTGCATGCGACGCAGCTGACACACAATAATGCCGGCCTGATAGTACGGGTGTAGTACCTGTGCGTGCGGCGTGCACTATGCGGTGGTGGTGGCGCCGGCCGCCTGCAGCTGCATCTGGCGCTGCATCTGCTCCAGCATCTCCTGCATGCGACGCAGCTGACACACAATAATGCCGGCCTGATAGTACGGGTGTAGTACCTGTGCGTGCGGCGTGCACTATGCGGTGGTGGTGGCGCCGGCCGCCTGCAGCTGCATCTGGCGCTGCATCTGCTCCAGCATCTCCTGCATGCGACGCAGCTGACACACAATAATGCCGGCCTGATAGTACGGGTGTAGTACCTGTGCGTGCGGCGTGCACTATGCGGTGGTGGTGGCGCCGGCCGCCTGCAGCTGCATCTGGCGCTGCATCTGCTCCAGCATCTCCTGCATGCGACGCAGCTGACACACAATAATGCCGGCCTGATAGTACGGGTGTAGTACCTGTGCGTGCGGCGTGCACTATGCGGTGGTGGTGGCGCCGGCCGCCTGCAGCTGCATCTGGCGCTGCATCTGCTCCAGCATCTCCTGCATGCGACGCAGCTGACACACAATAATGCCGGCCTGATAGTACGGGTGTAGTACCTGTGCGTGCGGCGTGCACTATGCGGTGGTGGTGGCGCCGGCCGCCTGCAGCTGCATCTGGCGCTGCATCTGCTCCAGCATCTCCTGCATGCGACGCAGCTGACACACAATAATGCCGGCCTGATAGTACGGGTGTAGTACCTGTGCGTGCGGCGTGCACTATGCGGTGGTGGTGGCGCCGGCCGCCTGCAGCTGCATCTGGCGCTGCATCTGCTCCAGCATCTCCTGCATGCGACGCAGCTGACACACAATAATGCCGGCCTGATAGTACGGGTGTAGTACCTGTGCGTGCGGCGTGCACTATGCGGTGGTGGTGGCGCCGGCCGCCTGCAGCTGCATCTGGCGCTGCATCCGCTCCAGCATCTCCTGCATGCGACGCAGCTCCGCCTCCTGGGAAACATGCCAGATAAATTAAATATTATTTCGGCCAATGTTTTACCCACAAAAACATTTTTATATCCGAGGATCACACCTGTAGGGTTGGTATTAGGTTTTCTGATTTGTTAACATGGTTTTAGAAACTTTAATACTTATGAATGTAATAATCAAAAAGGTGTACCTTCTCGCGCAGCGCACGTTCCCTCTCCGTGGCGTCTTCAGAACCGTTGGGCATGCCATTTGAATCCGCTTCACTGAGACCACTCTCGTTTGACCTGATAAATAACGAATTATACATTTTTGATTCCAAATTCATTGTGGATAATTTTAATATTCATTCGATATGTTGATACCATGCTAACATTACTATGCACACCAAATTTCTTGTCAGAATAATATGAAAAACATTTTTATTTATTAAAATACAAGCGGTATTTATTTCTCATTGTTATCTTGAAAATAACTATTTTAAAGAAATACAATTTTATTTGACTAAGATAATCTAATGAAATAATATTAGCCAGTAAGTGTTCTTATACACGAGCGGCAAATTGCCAACGGCAGAGTCAACTGTAGCCGTCGACGCTTCAACGGCAGCCGTCGACATGGCAACGTCGAAGCTTTGCGGCAGCCGTCGTTTACTCTCTTTGTTTAGGAGCCAGTCGTAAAATGTATTCCGAAGAGGAAACACTGTTATTGCTTTTACTCCATCGACGGCGACAAAAAAGAAAAAGGTCACGTGTAATGTAGGTTCAAGAAATATTAATGAATAGAGAACAAGATGGACATTTTTTTACACTTTATCCACTATTACGAAGAAACGAGCAAAAATTTTAAAATTATTTTCGAATGTCCATTGCTTCTTTTGACGAACTAACTGCTGTTTTGAAAGATTCAATATCTCGTCAAGATACCATCATGCGGAAACAGAAACGCACGCGCACTCCTGAACTATTCGCAGTTTAATGACAAAATGGCGTACGCGTCACGCTACAAAATCAAACAACTGCAAGCGTCGCTATTGGTCGACGGCTGCCGCCGATGCGTCGACGGCTGAAGTTGACTCTGCCGTTGGCAATTTGCCGCTCGTGTATATGAGCCCTAATAATCTTATGTTGAAGATTGTAATTAGTAGGTATATAAATCTTACGTGTGTCTCTTAGGCACTTGTCCGCTACGCGCGAGTCTCTCGGAGCGGTAGTTCTCGTAGTGCACCTCCTGCGTCACCTCTTGCAGGTCCTGCATGTGCGTGCTGCGACAGGAGAAATATATTGTACTGCAGTGTAATATTAACAGGTGTAGGGTTAGATAAGTTGGTTGAGAGACAGCAAGACATAATTATAGATTTAATTTTAGATTAAATTGTGAATTTAAATTCATTTTTTCTGGGCACCAAGTTGTGTTAGTGATCACATAATAGTTTTTGTACAAAAAATCTTTTATGTTTCCTTTTCTTTAGATTATGTGCAGGCATGTATTTTCTCATAAATGTCAATGGTTCACGCATATACTTTATGCTTACAATTATGTATAGCTTGGCAAAAAAGAGGCTGTTTTTATTGAGGGCGCCACGATCGAATATATTTTTTTGATATAGCAACCTGATATACTACGACGTAAAATGTTTAGATACTTGTTAATTTTATATTAATCTATGACTTAAAAGGAAACTACTACAAATCGTTTTGTTCATTTTGAATCACAAAACAAGCAACAAATACACGAGAATTTGTCGAAATCGGTAAATAATTGCGCAGCGCACACAACGATGACATAGAAAGTACCGGCTATTTGACAGCAATGACATTTAAAATAGTGTTGCCACAATTACTTTTTTTTAATTACCATTTTCGTCGCACCACTCTTTTTTGCCAAGTTATACATATCTCTATAACTATAATTTAAATTAAAGTAGCAACCTCTCTTCTATCCCAGATTATTTGAGTATGCAGACATTACAAAACAGGCACCGTTTTGGGCCCACATTATTCCCTACATTGCAGTTATTAGTTGGAGCTAAGATATCATAGCTGTGCAGCTCCATGAGCCCAGCCTGCAACTTGAATTGTTGTTGCATGCAGTATATATAACAGTAGCTAAGCTAGCTGGTGGTGCAGTAGTGGTGAGTGGTGAGTTACATGAGCATGGTGCGCAGCTTGATGAAGTCGCAGTGTTCAGGGTTCTCGACCTCGACGACGCCCCAGGGGTAGAGTCTGCCGCGCACGCGCCGCCCGCGCACCTCCAGCTGCTGCCCCGCGCCGCACACCGCGAACGGCACCGCCGCCTTCAGCTGCCGCACCTGGGAGAATATCATCATTACCAACAATCATATCTACACCATCTTTATCACCATCAGCGTCGTGATAATTACTATCACCGATATCATCATTAATGTCTTCATCATCATCATTAACCAGAACACTATTAACACTATCATATTTTTTAAAAATGGCACGGCAGAATTACTGCACTGCACCTGATGGTAAGCGCAAATACCGTCCAGACAGAGTATCGAATGGCATCAGACGGCGGTCCCATGCCATTCGACACAATTATGCCGGCCTGCTGAGATGCTTCTTCACACTTCACATTTTCATCACTGTCATCATTAACAACAATTGAGATATACTACAGCTATCCGACTATAGAGACAACCGTGGTATGAAGTATGAATTTACGAATAACAAGTAATACAAAAACCTAGTGACTGCCTCGGTGGCGTAGTGGTACTACGGTACGATTGCAAAGCTGAGGTCTCGGGTTCGAATCCCGGGTGGGGCAAAGTAATATTGGATTTTTCTATTCATTATCAGCCCGGAGTCAGGAATTTGTGCCCGATATGGCGATAGACTCGCCCCCTATCACATCGTGGGACGGAATATGCAAGGCGAAACGTGGGTGTTCTGGTAGCACCTTTGCCTACCCCTTCTGGGAAAAAGGCGTGTGTTTATGTATGTACAAAAACCTAGTGCTGCAAGACTAAAACGAATTTATATTTTTATGACATTACACGATCTTTTAGTTAGAAAACAGGCAATAACACTCTAATAAGTGGGTTAGTGACTTACAAAAACTTCACATGAGAAAAAAAAACAATAGCCTTGAAATTAATTAAATATATACCTGTTCTTTATAGTCTTCATCTTCGTCACTGTCGCAGTCTGGCAGGGGGTATATTTTGATTCCTTCTCTTTCAATTTCTTCCATCACCTGGTAAACACATTTATTTTTATTTACATTAGAATTAGAGTCAATAATATAACGTAATATACACATAACTTTTAAAAATTGTGAACTGCATTTAGCAGTCTGGTTAACTTTCAATAAGGCTGCCTTAATTTTATGCTTAGCATTGTAATGTACTAGACATGACACTACGAATACTATAAAGGGTATATCAAGACTGCGATATCTGCGACACTATCTTCCTTCTCACTTCACTAATTTCTCGTCTGCTGCGTACAGATTTTGTTTACAATGTCTTACTACGTCAATAATGCTTAACAACTTACCCTGGACTTGAGTCGCTGAACCTCTTTCTTAGTCAAACAGTCAGCCTTCGCTATGACCGGCACGATGTTCACTTTGTTGTGAAGTTGCTTCATAAACTCGATGTCAAGAGGTTTCAATCTAAATACAAAGAAATATAATATAGTTGTGTAACTATATCGGCCTTATTCATAGTCAGTTTTAAAACCTATTTTACTTATCGAATGTTTTGTCTTCTTCGCTCAAACTGAATTCAAAAGTCGTTCCATAGGGACAAAACATTTGATAACTAAAATTGTTTTTAAAACTGTCTATGAATAAGACCGTTAATAATTAGTTTTAAACGTATATCATTGACAAGTAGTTAATTTTTATCAGTAATATTTCAATTTTATAGCTTTTCCTACTGTATTAGATAAATCATTTCAGAACAAATATGAAGGGACTGGTCAGACGGAAACTTATCAGATGGACTGAATTTTACTCTGCGTATTGAAGGTCAGTAACATTAGCACAAAAAAATCCAAATTCTCCAACTTCTATGGTCGACGACCTTATAAATAATCCCATTTCTTAGACTTTAAGTCTTGAATGTTCATAGGCGTCCTTGATAACTTTCCATCAAATAAAAAAGTATTAGTTTAATTCATGAAGCCCTGAACTAAAATAAGATGTTAAAATCCACGATCATACTGAATAAATTGATGTACATTGCGTTAAAAGTTAGTAGTATTACCCATGTCCGAAAGGCGATATGAAGTAAAAGCAGCAATGTATGCGGTTATCGACAATGTTTCGACGATTTAGGCCGCTCTCGTCGCGCAGGAACCTTTCGAATTGCTCGTCGATGTATTGTATTATCGACTACAAACAAACAAACAGGGTGTTATCAACTTAGTAATGTACGTACGTATATGTATTGTCATATGATATGGAAGTTGTTATTTGAGTAAAACATTTTGACGGATGGAAGTGGCAATGTGTCCGATTAATTGGTGTGGCTAGGAAGTTCATATCCGCCCGGAAATCGAGTATAGCACACGTTTAAAATCCGCTATAATATAATGTTGAGTATTACGTTATTGGATTAGTTCATATCCGGCTTCAAACTGGCCGACATTTTTGTGTCGACAGATAGATTATCACTTTACCCGACCCACGATTCGAACCGAGACTTCAGTTTGTAATCATACCGTAATACAATTAGGCTACCAAGGCAATCACGACTCACGACTTATGAAGTTAATTAACAGTTTGTACATCAAAATTAAACAGTAAGGGCCTCGTTCACCACACTCAAGTAAAGCGTCAATTAGGCTAGTCATCAGTTAAAGTCACCCGTAACATCACCTTTCGATTTCACGACGCTCAGTAACACTAATCCTATGATTACACTAATCAGTACATTACTGGCCACATCGTCTGCCAATTAGCGTATTTACTTGACGGTTAAAATAAGGTTTAAATCTCAACCTACTTTCTTATTTTAAAAGAAAATAAAGGTTGCGGGAGGCAGGGCGTGAGAACATTCGCCGTAGTTTTTAACGAATGATTCGATGGTGAATGAGGCCCTTATAGTTAAATTAAACTGAACAGTTAAAGTAAACAGTAGGTAATAGTATTGTTACTGCAGCACCCACAACTATTAAATACACCCAACAGTCACATACATAGTCCTGACCCCACATTAAGATCAATTAAGTCTTGTGTCGTGGGTATCTAAACTACGAGAGACTCTTCGGTCTCACAAACACCCAGACCCGAGACAAATATTTGTAGGCCACATAACATTCGTGTTGGTGCGGGGATCGAACCCGCGGCCTCTCGTTTCACATCCGGCGTCTAACCAACTACGCCAACAACTATGTTATAATCGAAAACATTTTCAAACAAAAATATAAAGAGAGAGTGGTTGGTTACTTCAAAAAATTGCTTGTGTAACATTCGATGGATGAGATATGCCGATTGCTTTCGCACAACTGGAAAGGAATTTCTCGTGCGTGCATTCTTGTATTCAATTTCGCTGCATGCAACTTTGATTGTCTAGTTTTTAATACTAATACATAAATACAAGTATTGTTAAAGCTGAGTGTTATCAAAGTGAATGTATATAAAAAAATACTTATTGAAATCTATTTTTTTTTATTGCTAAGTTCTGGCAAACGAGCAAACAGGTCACCTGATGGTAAGTGATCACTGCCGCCCATGACTCACGCCTTTTTCCCAGAAGAGGTAGGCAGATGTGCTACCAGGACACCCAAGTTTTGTCTTGTGTGTTCCATCGTCATCGGGCGACAATGGGCACAAATTGCTGACTTCGAGTTGATAATGAACAGAAAAATCCAATATCACTACCCGACCCGGGATTCGAATCCGAGACCTAGGCGCTGTAATCGTACCGTAGTACAAAGAAGCTACCAATGCAACCGCATTTTAAAAAATCTACTACTTATTCCTGTTTTTTTACTATTACTTCTAGTAATCTGTTAGTCACATACATAGAGTAACTACCACGAAAAACAATTTTGTTTTTATTTATTTTAGGAAAACTTACAACTAAAAAATAACAGGTAATAAATACTATAGGTACAGAAAGGTCAATTAAAAGTTTCCACAAATAGAGTCAAATAATAGTACTAACAATAGAAATATATTTTCGTTTATCTTCAACTCTTGTATGTTTCATACACATTGAACATTCCTGCTCACAAATGCCGTCAGTAATTATCATTATCAGTACACAGTACACATGACTCACCCTGAAGCAGTCGGTGTTATCGATAGCGTCGCCGTACCCGGGCGTGTCCACCACAGTGAGACGCAGCTTCACGCCGCGCTCCTCGATCTCAACCGTGGACGCGTCCAACTTGACCGTTTGATTTGTTTTCTCTGCAGTAAACAATGTCATTTAAGTCCATTTTGAAATAAAATGAATTCTTACGGTTTCGTTCGTTTCGATCACTTCACAGTTTTCGTGGTCACGGCGCGGACTGAGCGGAGTTCGTTTTATTTCAATGTGTAACATTATACCATTTATTTCTTCCACACCCACAATACAACTAAATAATAATATAATATAATACAAGGAAAAGGTCAGGTCTACATTAATATCATTGTGTTTATTATATAATGCCGTGTATCCTTCGTTGGAGGTCCTTAAATAAATAAAATAAAAATAAAATAAAATAAAATATCTATTTTGCTGTAAGATGTGCGTAGAAAGGATACCAGCTCAGTATACGCTATTTTAAAACAGCACTGATTTTCAGTATACAATATTTTGTCTAAATTTTTATGGTTTTGGAACCTCCAAATTCAACCAAAACCCCCAGTTCGAATTGTACGACCTGGTCTAAATTATTTACTCATAATTGTCCTCATCCTCTGTCCCTTTCTCTTATCCTACATTTACATTGGCTGATAGAGGCTGATTTTGTATTTAAATTGACTGACGTAACTTACTTAGACAGTATATAAACCTATTTTAGTTATCAAATGTTTTGTGTTCTTCGCTCAAACTGAATTCAAGTCGTTCAAAAGAGACAAAACATTCAATAGCTAAAACAGGTTTATAAACTGTCTATGAATAAGGCCGTAAGAACATAATACGACGAACATAAAACGAAGCCATGTATCATTTATTTTTTTATACCACAAAGATTTTCAGATTTTTTTTTTACCATTAATACCATCATTTTAGTTTGTGGTACTGTAGATCCTGCATTTCAAGGAGCTAAAAAATACGGTATAGGCTTATTTAGGTAAACAACAATATGAAATACAAACCTATAGCATCAGGTATAACTCTCTCCGGGTACAAATCAGTGAGGAACAGGGAGTTGACAAGTGTAGACTTTCCAAGCCCACTCTCTCCCACCACCATGAGTGTGAACTCAAAGCCTTTTTTCACTGACTTCCGATGCACCTGGTTGGGAAGGTTGGCGAAACCCACATACCCTGGGGTCTCCAGGTTGGAGAACTGCAACAAACATAATCATGCTAATTGTACCAGATACTTTCCTCATTCTGTATTTTTTAAGGACATAAAAACAAACTAGGAATTTAAAAAAAACATGATTCACAATGCATACATGTGGCAAATATACCTGTCTGGCGTTTAAGTTACAGTAATTTATAAGATGAAAACTACTGAATTTATTTATTCCTAGCTAGCTATGGTAACCCAAATGAACAAATATAAATATTTACTTACAAATGAGTAACATACCAGGTTTTTACATTTCATCACACTCATTGATAATGAAGAACGAAGCTGAGTTTGGCACACTTCATTACAAGTACTCTTTTACTACAAACAACTTGCTACAAATACAGTTTGTTGAAAAAATGTGTGAGGCCTTAGCTAAGCAGTAGGTATAAGTTAGCTATTTAAGGTCAGATGGGCCAATTTTAATTTTTAATTAATTATGCTCTCAAGTCTACAATAAAACTATTGATATGCAAATTAATTATCAAATATTACGAATTGTTACAAATTTAGCTGAAATAGCATAAGGATTAAACTAATTCCTTTACAGTGACTGAGAGGAGAATTTAGACAGATAGGAGATTATTTTTGTTACACATTCCTATTGTCAAATGTAAATTAAATAGGGTTTATTCTATGTACAAATAGCTCCTTACAAGCATCTCTAAGTAAGTATTTCAAAATTATGCATTTAAAATAAAATATTAATTATTTTATAAATATAAAAATAAATGAAATAAATCAACTAAATTATCCATGATATTCTTTACAAAAAGGGCACAACTTGCCAAAGAAAATAAATTAGATTGTTTTTATATTAGTAAAAAAAAAAGGTCATCACAATTAATAAAGACTATTGGTATTCATAATAGGCTACAGTCCATTAGCTTTAAAAACACAGTTAGAGACAAATATAGCCAACAATAGTTAAAAACTCCAAAAGTGGCAAACCAAAGCAGGTTAAACTTATTATGCACAAGTTACATTTGACACAAAAATTTATTATTCAACATGCAACCATTCACAGCGGTCAAACCGGCACACTAATTTACTGTGTACTGATTTATTTAGATTTCAGCAGTGAGGCATGACAAGAATGTTGCTGTGTAAGCTGACTCATGCAACAGGAAATTGGGATTATTTACAATTTTAATGTTCCATAATCCACATCCACAACACTTGAGATTTTTGATTTCATATTCAGTTCATTCACATAAAATGTTGTTAATTTAGCTGTATAATTTTGTGACCTTTTCATAATTTTTGCGTGTATTTAAAAAAACATTATTTTTAAAAATCAGTCTGTGCTCATTAACTTCTACAATAAATTTTAATTAATTGTATGTATACAATTTTAGTGTTTAATGAATCAATTAAAGTGTTTATCTTCTTTATCAGTGTTAATTACATGAACGATGTATGTTTGTCTCCTAAAGCATTTATTATTGTAGACTGGTGGTCACTGATAAGTATGAGTCATGGCAAGGAGGAATTTAAAAATAAACATTCTCTCGCGGAATGTAAATGTCTTTTGTTTAAAGAGCATCGATTTTACATCCGACGGATAATTCTGATATTTAATTTTCCTTTTGTTACATTCGTGTAAAATGACACACAGGAAAGTAGTGTCCTGCGTTAAATTATTGACTGTATTCCGCCATTAAAGCTACATAATCCCACAGCCGGTAGGCGAGAAATGGGAACAGCCCAGCTGCCCAGCCCTCTTTTTCAAAAAGTAGGTAACAAGCAAGACTGTGTACTTACATTTTTGTTTGCCGTTTCACTAGACATCTTGCGCTCTTGTCGATTTATTTCCCACAATTAAACCGTCACGCAGCGAACAGCAGAAGTCATTAATATTTAGAAAACAACAAATATTACAGTTATGTACTTTTTATTCTTATACCAATCATGCGTAACTAGAGTAAGAGTTGTCTTTGCATACTTTGCAAAGGAAACGACAAACGATTATTATTCCCGCAGTTGTGCTTGTGTTGAATTGACAAGGCAAGGGAAACAATCCGTTATTGTTCCGATCGTTATTTCCCCGTCTCGTGTCAATAAAGATAGCTTTTTGTTTTCTTTCAATCAATGTCATGTTATTATATCATTACTATCGATACAGATATTTCTGATATCGTATTTTTATTATTTGTAATAAATATTTTAAAATTAAATAGATAGAAATATATTTTTTCGTTGCCTGTATATATTATGTCCTTTGCCTAAATTCTTCATAATATTAAGATACTAATTTTAATAGTTTAACGAATGGCAAGAAACGGGGCGCTGTAAACATTTTTCGTGAATTTTAGCCAATAAGAAACATCAAAAGTGACATTTAGCTTTAGTTCCCGCTTTTCACGTTTTATTTTCAAGTTTTATTTGATCTCGGTGTAATTTGGTCGTATTATATTCGTGTATTCCATTTGTCAAATTATCAAAAGTAAAATGACTTTCGTGACTAACTAATAGCTAATTTTATTATTGAAACGATTTATATTCCGATTTATAAATCATGGCTACTTCTAGTGATACGTCTGATCAAAATGTGAAATCGAGGCGGCCGGCAGGTAAATTTTCATTATCCTAATTGAACATATTATGTCCTTGGGTCGATATTGATTGTTTATTTCATGTTTTTCCGCAGAATCTGCGTTTAAACAGCAACGTTTGCCTGCCTGGCAGCCTATCCTTACTGCTGGGACAGTCTTGCCTACGTTTTTCGTCATTGGCATCGCTTTCATACCTGTTGGGATTGGTTTACTTTACTTCTCTGATGAGGTAAGGTGTCATAAATAGTTGCAACGATTAAGGAGCGACGGTGTCTGTCACGCTAATTGGGTCGCGTGAATTGTTTACATTTGTAAATGGCACACCTTGGTATTCTAAAAGCTGACATTTACAAAGATAATTTGGACTATGGTTTAGCTTAACCTTATGGATACTATTTCCCTGTTTTATTCGAAACTTATCGACATAATATATGGTTACACGTTTTCAGAAAAACGTATTAATAGCAGTGAATGTAAAAAATATAAAAATAAATCATAAAATGGTGAGTCATGTTACAATCATTCTTAAATATGTTCCCATACATTCACTGTTACATAAAGTAGGTAAGAAATTTAATATTTCAGTACATAAACACATCAAATCTGTATAAAAATGCTTAGAGCATACTTAAAATTAAGTGGACATACAGTAACTAAAAGGTAGTGTACGTTTACTTATCTATTCTAATTGCAGGTAAAAGAGCATGTGATTGACTACACCATGTGCCTTAAAGAAGACGAGAACATCACCTGCGCCGAGCACATCAAACAGAACTCCATGGAGCCCTGTTACTGTCGCCTTGACTTGACTCTCACTGAGGACTTTAAAGGGGACGTGTACTTCTACTATGGTCTGAGTAACTACTACCAGAATCACAGGCGATATGTTAAATCTAGGTAAGTTATATAGACATAATTATAATTCGTTTTGGGCCATTTTATGCTGCAGAAAAGTTTGCTAATATGTGCCATATGATTAAAAGAACCTTATATAATAGTTGATTTAGTTTGCATGCTTGAGGGGTGCAGGAAATTATTGGTTTCTATGAAGATATGGCAGGTTACACATTCCACATATTGGAATGCTTGATACATAAGTTATTAGCTGATTTAATGAGCCATTAAGAACAAAGGGATTCTATATAAAATGTTGATAATGAATTTAGTAATAAAACCTCATACATCTAATCTTCTCAGTTTTCACTCTACATCAGCATTTCTAAACCTTTTTCAGTCCGAGAACCCCTAGAAAATTAAGCACAATTTCAAGGGAACTACTAAAAACACAGGAATAAGTTTAGGACAATTTATTTTCGCACTACTTTTACAACATTTATTATTTCAACTGTTCATATATAAGTTGGTGGGCCCCCATACACATACTCACAGGTTAAGAAACACTGGTCTACATGATTAAAGTAAAGTACTGTGAACACACAAACGTAAAAAAGATGGCACATGATAAACTGGCTGTGTAAAATTAATCTGCTTTTATTGAGTTGTCAGAGAGATGATCAATGTGGGTTTTTATGTGAGTCATGTCTTCACATCTTTGATTTTTTGGTGTTAGTGAGTTTATGACTTTTTTCAGGTCATGTAACACTAAACCCATCAATTGTGTTGTAGACAGTGGCGGTACTTCCATACAAGCCCAAAAGCCCGGCTTGCCCTACTTAATACGTACATACTCGATACTGAACATAAACCATTACAATAAATACAATACATTCATTTATTAGAAAACATCTACAATTTTTGAATTTACCGCGTCCTGTCGCGGCGCGTCTAAATACAGCGCTTGAGACGGAGCGCCAAAGCGCCGCGCGAAATTCATTCCATAGGCAATGATATTAAAACTCAAAAAACGGTGGCTCCACGCGCTCCCTTAAAAAGGCGGCACAACGCACATATATCTATCTTTTTCTCTCTCGTGTGCTTTTACGAGGCTTTTGGCAACGCGGCCAACGTATGGGTGAAATGGTGTACAAGACGCTACGAATGTATAGGTATGGCTATTTTTGTATAGCTCTCAGTACGAGACGAAATGCCCGGCTTCGTGGTGAACATCATACGTTCCACGGTTGTCACGTTATTATTTGTTATTGTTGTTTAGTAAATATATTTATTGTTATTAAATTAACTTGTTTCGCATTTAAAAATATTTTAAATTAAATGATTAAAAATGTGTCGGTACTTTTTAATAAATTATAATTGCAGTTTGTAATTTATAGTAATGTTTATATTTACGTTTCGTTTCGCAATTCTGAACGAATTCGTACTAACTTCATAAGTATTTTGACATTGTGTAATTATTGTAAATAGTTCTAATATAGGTTAATTATTAGTAGTTTTATGTTATTGAAGCTTTTTGATACTAAAATGAGTTGTATTGTTTCCTGTGATGGTTTTAGTGTGATGATGAAAGTGTTCGTTGCCGGTATAAAGGTAATTTAATTCAATTATATTGAATTAGAAACTAGAGCGAAAACAACGCCGGGTTTGTGTATTTCTTATATTCGTGGTAAATCACGAGAGGTATTTTATCAGTTCAGTTAAATAAACTACGTAATTTGATTTCTACATGCTTCCCTTTGTATAGGATATTAAATAATGATGATTCATATTATGTTTTTCAAACGACACTTGTGTATTAGAATAGTTTGATAAAATATAAACATTGCAATAAATTAGGTGGCTCTTTCAAAAAGTATGTTATTACTTGTAATTCTTAAAAATTTAACGTTAATGAATTAATAATAATAAGAATTTATGCCGCATTTTCGGATAACTGCGAAGTCAAACACGGCACCATAGTAGCTATCGTTGTGCTAGCGGAATGTCGGGTATTAAAAATGAAGTATTGTATTGTATCAGTGTAAGTATTTAAAAATGAAGTGCTCAGCAGTTATTGCAATAAACAATTACGGTTGCATTTCCACAAGTAATCTATATTTGTATTAATCCTAATATTGTATAGATTATGTGTTAAGTCTGCTGACGTACATTCGTTTTCTTTGTTCTTAGTATATTTTCCTTCTAAATCAATATGCATTAAACATAAAACAAAATATTGGGCTTGCCCTACCCCAAAACCCTAGGCACGCCACTGGTTGTAGAGGAAAGTGGTTGTTGAGATGCCTTTGTTTGTTGTTGAAAGTAATACATTCTGTCCAAAATGACTGTTTTATGGTAACAGATATATCTTGATTGAAAATATATCTTGTGTAATGATTTCTTAGATTTACGCGAATGTTACACATTGGAATAAAACGAATTCTTACGGATTTTGATTTTTTTTTTTACATTTTTTAATTTCCCGATGTTTTGATCACTTTACAGTTTTCGTGGTCTCAGGGCAACAATCAATATAATCATTAACATATCTTGTTTCCATTTGCAATAAATTTTGTAAGTGCACAGAATTTGTATTAATGATGTGTATTGCATATGAATTAATTTACTATTGTCAGAAGACTTTCTGCATGAAGACAAAATATATTTTAATTTATGAGTGGCTTTATCAAGAAAGAAAGAAAACCGATTTATTATAGCTGCATATTAATTTTCTTTATTCTGTTTCTGTAACTGTTATGGTGAAAAATGAAGTGGTTGATGAAGACTTCTGGCACAGTAGCAGTATACCATAGGTCAAAAAAATCAGTAAGGGTCAATTGGTGTAAAAAAAGTGTAAATAATTAACTCTATTGTGTAGAGATGACAATCAGCTGTTGGGTCGGTTGTCGCTCACACCCTCAACTGATTGCGACCCCTTCGCATATGCTGAGGAGAACGGGGTCAGGAAACCAGTAGCTCCGTGTGGTGCTATTGCCAACTCTTTGTTCAATGGTAAGTGATATGTACTACTGTGATTGCAAGTCAAAAAAAGAAATTGAGAAGAAAACGAAGATAGTTCAAAATAATATGATTGTATTGATGTGGTTTTGAAAATCATTGTAGTCATATACATACATACATTTTATAACTTGATATTGGATAGATATGTGGTGATAATTATTTTTATATTTAGATAAGAAACAAACACTCTCTATTTAAAATAAATTGAAATCTATCCATTATTTTACGCACTACAAAATGAGTGTAGCAATAATTTGTTGCTTTACAAACAGATACATTGACACTCCACTCTCAAGATCAGAACAAGGATGTGCCTGTGATCCGGACGGGTATCGCTTGGAGCTCCGACAAGGACATCAAGTTCCGCAACCCGCCTGGCGATTTGAGAACTGGTTAGTAATAAGTTTGTGCAATTTGTTATTGTAGAGTACAGTAGTGTGTCAGCATATATGTCAGTTTTCGCGGCGAAGTTGGTTAGCTGCTGGCTTTGTTACAAACAAATATTTTTTCAGGATTTGTTCAGGATCTGGGTGTACATGAGCCCAAAAAGTTTCTCGTAGTTTCTGATAGTTATGTCACAAGACTTATTGACATTTGAGAAATATTGCGCTTGTAGCTATTGTTTTTAAATGTTCCTAAAAGGTTTAAGTATTGGAATTAATAATTTGGAAAACATTTCAGCTTTTGCGAACTTCACAAAGCCAGTGAACTGGCGAGTGCACGTGTGGCAACTCGACCCTAACAACACAGAGAACAACGGATTCCAGGTATTATTACATTATATTCACTTACCTTCAGTATTTGGTTACTGTATTGGCCGCTAGATGGCGCTATTATTAGTTGCCTTAGCAGTAGACAGTTAAACGTGGTGGATCGGAACTCATGAGTGAAGAGAAATGAATAATAAAGATATATTTTACCTTTGTATCTCTTCTTGAGTTTCGATTCACTCCTCTTTGCAGTACACTGACACCTGTATTATATAGTTACATATATCGCAACTAGATGGCGCTATCACAAATTGTCATTACCGACAAGTGCAGTGACATACAATTTGTTGCCAGAACGAGGACCTGATCGTGTGGATGCGCACGGCGGCGCTGCCCACGTTCCGCAAGCTGTACCGCCGCGTCAACCACACACAGGAGGGCTTCGCAGACGGACTCGCGCGCGGGCCCTACACCCTGCTCGTCACATACAGTAACTAACCGCACATTCTAATACACATGAATTGTTGCACTACCTTCACTTTATAATTTAGTCTGAAATTAATAAAAATGTCCCATAAATTTGTATTCTATCTCCCCAGACTACCCCGTGGTGGACTTCGACGGCAGGAAGACGTTCATAATATCCACGACGTCGCTGCTGGGGGGTAAGAACCCCTTCCTGGGCGTGGCGTACGTGGTGGTGGGCACGCTGTGTCTGCTGCTCGGGATAGTGCTGCTCGTCATACATGTGCGGTGCTCTAAGAGGTTGGTACTTTACATATACATGGGTTGAAGGACGTTGTAGCCAGAGCAACTACTGGACAGTCAGACTTAACACCTTATGTCTCAGGATGGCGAGAGCAGTGGAATTCCAAGCATTGCTTTGTAATTCATAGTGTAGTTTGGTTTTCCTACTGTCCATTAGCGGTGGTATCGCTTACCATCAGGCGAATGGCATACTCGCCTCCCTATTCTTAGCAATAAAAAAAAAACATTTATACCGAGATTGCTAGATGTCCAATACCCCCTTCCTCGTCGTATTTTTTTTCCTTCCCGCTCCCCTCCCAAATTGATGGTTAGCAACACACCTATGATCCTAGCGTTGTGGATGTTCAAGGGTGGATGATCATTAACCATGTGCTGGTG
This sequence comes from Theretra japonica, assembly GCA_033459515.1. Classification (NCBI taxonomy): domain Eukaryota; kingdom Metazoa; phylum Arthropoda; class Insecta; order Lepidoptera; family Sphingidae; genus Theretra; species Theretra japonica. The sequence goes on from CM065942.1 coordinate 2,309,598, forward strand.
ATGTTATCATCAAACACAGAACACTCCCAATAAAACACCATCTCTTTTGAGCTGTACTGTGCCTTCTCTACAATCGAGAGTATGATTAGGAGTGATTCTCTTTCGATCACTAAATCTTTATTTTAATCATGGTAATTAAAGCATTGGACTGGAGAATTTTTCAAAAGATACATCAAAACGAGAGTGATGTTTTACTAAAAAAAGTCACGTCAGGAAGCCAGTTATAGCTACATATGGCCTTATTTATAGAAAGTTTATAAACCAATTTTTAATTAACGAATGTTTTGTCCCTTTCGAACCACTTTTGAATTCCGTTTGAGTGAAGAAGACAAAACATACGATAACTGTACTGTACTGTAACAGCCCATATACGTCCTACTGCCGGGAACGGGTCTCTTTTACAATCGAGAGTACGATTGACAGTGGTTAGGCTATATAGTCCACCACGCTGGCCTAGTGCGGGTTGGCGGACTTACTATAAATAAAATAGTTTTATAGTCTTTAATTTATCTCTTCCAGTCATGTGACTAGCTCAGTGCTAATGCTGTACATATCGACCATAGACGTCCCAAACCAACCCGACACTCACACTTTATAAACGAAGATATCTTTATTATAATGATGGTATAAGCTTCTGAGTTACGGTACAAGATGTGTTCTAAATATTGTGCTGGTTGGTCTAGATATTAACTTTATGTTATGTAGACGTAGAATGTTGATTGAAATATTTTAGAAAAATATTGATAGATAATTTGAATTAATTTTGTTATGTATTTTGAGTAGTTTATTTTGTCTTAGAAGTGAAGGTGTTCTTTGTGTTGAAAATTAGGTTATTTGTAATATTCTATATTTTTATGTTCAGTTTTTGTAAATATAAAGGGTATATCAAGACTGCCACCGAAAACGAAGCTAGGTGGTAGTTTTAGTGACTACAGACACGATACAACTAAAAATTTTGCAAAAAAACGCGACGATTTTTTTGTAATGTGTTAAATATATTTTGTGTGTTGGGTGGTAAATCTATAGTTTTTGCTAAAATTATAGTTTATAGCCTTGCGTACTATAGCGTCTATAAAAATTAAAGGGTTGCCAGCCAAATACGAAGATAGGAAAAATATAACAAAAAAAATCTTTGCTTGTTTTTTGCAAAAAATTTAGTTGCATTGTGTCTAAAGTCACTGAAACTACCACCTGGCTTCGTTTTCGGTAGCAGTCTTGATATACTCTGTATTAGTTTAAGTCTCAATTTCTTATTAATTCAAGTTTTCCATCGATTTCGTTTGTACGAAGCTTCATCAAAATCTATGACATTCAAACTGTATATTTTTACTGAATAAATACAGTTCTATATGACTATTCAGTCTAAAATCATATCCAATTTTCATTCATTTCATAAAAATGAAACAAAAACATTTTCTCTCTCTCTCGTCAGCCGCAGGAAGTCCACTGCTGAACATAGGCCTCCCCCAAAGATCTCCACATTGACCTGTTGGAAGGGGCCTGCATCCAGGAAAAAATATTTGAATTTACAAAATCAAGTACAGATAAACCTCATCCAAATATCACAACAACGAAATGTAATGTTTAATTTTATTTCCAGCACCACGGAGATGATCAATGTGAACCCTCGAACGCCCTACTCTTAGATGACGTCACAAGCAAGTAACAGCCCTTTCATTGCCACCGAGGAAATAAATCATGACAGATGTAGCCAATATCACAGTCGTGTCAACGCCAAAGCTATATAAACAAATTAATTGAATAAACATCAATAGAATGTTAAAGTTTTATTTCAGAGCTATTTTGGGTATAAGGAGAATACTCTAAAAATTCAGCATAATACAAAATGGTGAAGACATTGATTTTAACCATATGCAGTGTACAGAAACACTAAATTATATGGATGTATTTTTATAAGATTTCTAAGTGGACGGATTATTTTCTCTTGTCTGTCATTTTAAAAATCTTGAATGATTCGCAATTGCCTTGTAGTTTAATACAAAAAAAATATTTACCACTACATACATTTGCTTTATCTTGGCATTTAATTAATTTCACATTTGGTAAATCATTAGTCAAAATTTCAAACCACTGAGTCGCATTCATGTTTAATATCAGCTGATTGTGTACTTGCGCTATTAAAAAAGGAATGTGAGTAATTATTTACATGAAGAAGAAATGTTAAATTATTTATTTAAATACGCTGTGCATGAGAAACGTAAAAACACGAGTTTTTACGCCATTTTAGTCGAATTTGTAGTTATCAATACTACATCATTGTACAAATATGAAATATCTAATAAAAAATATTATCATGAGCTCGCAAATGCACTTATGTATGTCATGTAAAACGTTGGTGTTGCCAGGAAACTAAATTACTTTTGTGGAAATACCCGCAAGGTAGAACATTTTACTTTTCAACTTAAAAATAATATTTATTATTACGAATAATAAATAATAGCAGAGATTAAAATTCGTAAACTATTTAATACATTTATGTAACATAGACATCATGGGATGTGCGTTCTTATCTGTCAAGTAAAAGTTGGCGCCAAACTGTCGGTTAGGGACAAAGCGAAAATGCAGCCATTACTACTTTCAATGTATTTAGTAAACTGCGCTTTTAAATTCAGCTGTCATTAAAATTAGCGGGAAGGTGCGTGTGAGAGTCAGACAAAACGAATTTCATTGTATTGGCAGCGCAATCGATCTGTCCCTTCCTAAAGAGTAGTATTTTTTTCAGACAGTCCATGCTGTCTATGCCTAATTTAAGATCATGTTGTTTATGGTATGTGATAAAAACATTGTTTATTGTTGATTTTTTCAGTATTTTTATTTTATGTTGTATGTGTAAAAATTAACGAATTTCGCGTTGTATTAAAATTTAGTTATTGCTAGCATCACTTACTTAAGAGCTTGGCTTATTAAATTTAACTTTAAATATGCCTTTATATTTTATTAAGCGATATTTTATGTTCAAATATAAACATATATGTTAATGGGCGATCCTCCTGTGGAGCGAAATACGTAGAGGGGTCGGGGTAAGGAAGCACTACGTCATTTTCAAACGATATAGACAAACCACGTCCAATTTCACGTGTTCTCTTTCTCTGCTAATGTCCAATGTTAGTATCTTGGTGGTTACTCTATGATCCGAAATGAAACTCGAAACATCGGACTTCGCTCGTAAAACTGTACGAATATGCTTATGTACTCCACAAAATATTCGATCCTCAGTCGAACATCCTAAATATAGTTCGGATTGAATGATAAGTGTCATAGAGAATAGTGTTGACTTTTAAAAGTGGAAAATTAAAAACGCACTGCAGACGTCGAACGTCCGAACATTCGAGTTTCGTTTCGGATCATAGAGTAACCCACCTTGTCCTCAACTTAATTTCAGGAGAGTCGCGTACCAAGTAGCAGCATATATGATGAAAAAAATAATTCAGTATATTTTTTTCGCAATATTTTGCCGCAGGGCTGTGTATCTATAAAAAGGCGATATCGTTTGCGTAAAAAGCTTTTATGGAGGCTGAATTCACTAAATTCATATTTTGTTCCTGCGTTTACTTACTCGAATTAACAACCTTGGGCGAAGAACAATTTAAAAAGTTTTTTTGGAATCATAATTATAAGAAAACCAAGTACTAACCTAAACCTGATATGAATCAAATTTTAATATTGTGAAGACGCAAGATAATTTGAAATTAGCGAATAAATAATAGTTGCACATAATTATTTAATATTATAGAAATGTCATCTTTAGTGGCCTCTAGACTTGAAATGACGCGACACCTGTTACTCAAGTGTTATGATTCAAGAATTTTTAATTTAGCCTCATTGAATTCCACCCAAATTTATTTTAGGGTTAATAATTAGATGTATAGTTGATTACAACCTACATTGAAATAAATTTCTAATTAAATAACAAGATGTACAACTCGAAAGTTTTTAGAGTTCAAATCGTCGAAAGGAAAAAAGAAAGAATTCTCAGATAGCTGGTTTTCTCGTGCTGTTTTTACATTACATTTTACATTTAAAGCAAGCTTTATATTATAGGAATTCATAACTTCAACAATTCCGTAGTGCGTGTTTTGGGCTCAAACCTGCGACCGCAGTCAACTAGTCCCTTTTCAATTAGTGTGATGAAGTAAATAATTCAGTCTAGAGGCCACTTCAGAATATAATTGGCTAATACTTAAAAATATTATTAGATGTTATAATAAAGTGCCTTGTAGTAACACGCTTTGTGTCTATCGATATCACTTCGTATATAATTAAATCTTTTATTACAGTGTGGAGTTGCCATCATAATTAGACAAAAAATTTACTGATTCTGTATAAATGTATATTTTAATATAGATTATAAATATCTGATGGTTTTTAAAGAAGTATGTGAGGTATTTATGCTAAATTTTGGAACATTGTAATTATAAAAATTATTATTTTTAGTTCGCACTCAGGTTAATCTTTTTTCCTTAAAATTATGGGAAAATTTTATGTATGGCAACTCTATATGTAAAAGTTATTGTAATAAGTAATGTATTATCTTCTATGTACAATTTATGTGGGTATATTTATTACTGTACTCAAGACAATGTGTAAATGTTGCATTTATAATATAATTGTGAATGTTTAAATGACCATTTCTAACTCCAAAAAATAACATCGAAATAAGCACTCTATAAACTCTTTAAGTATTAATAATATAGAGGGAGCGCTGTCATGCTTTTGCGTCTTTAAGAACTTAGATATTTTTTTGTTCATAATGTTGGTAAGATGGCTACATTAGTAAAAATCGAATTAAGGATATATAGACTGTCGATTAAATGTGTTTACATGGGAGAATAGTAAGGAGTTTTAAAAACCCTCTTGGCAACACCATCAAAAGTGTATAGTACCACTGACAAATCTTAATACTTGATCTAAAAATTATATTTAATATTTGGATAACATGCCACAACCGGTGAATGATAATGAATAATCAAAATCACCATAGAAATATTTAACAACTGACATGACTTGGTTCTAACTACACAAGACAGACCTAAAATATATTTATTTATTCATTTATTTATATTAAATATTGAGTACATTAAAAATATAAAAAAGTGTAAGTATCAAAATCTGTTTAGTTTCAACTAATAGTTCACTATACATCGGGTAAGTACTACTGATAAGTGAGTTGCCAGCACCCGTTTCCAAAAAAATGCTATATAAACACATATTTTAATCGACAGACTATAAAAACGAATTTCTATGAATTCCGTTGGTAACCGAATTTAGATTTAGTTATTATCCGTCTTAAACGAGTTTGAGTGGAATTCAATAGCCCTAAACTAGTTTTTTCTTTTTCATTTCCAAATTATTTTTGCATGTTGGACAACCTGTCAAATGTCAGCCAATAGGAGGGCAGAAAAATGTGGTTCGGCACGACCATTTTATCTACGTTTTTGAAGTAGCGCTCCCTTTATTTTATAAATACTCGAAGTATAAACTATAATCTATAATACTCCATGGGAAATTGCGATAGAAGTAAATTATACCACAGCAGAAAGTCAAGATCAAAGTAACGGTACTCCAGAGAATGGTCTACCCGAGTGCTAAATTATGTCCAAATAATTTTCAGAATGTGTTTGTAGTCAACAAACATTCTACCCCTATAACAATAACAAAATACAGGATGATATTGACATACGTTGCTTAATTTAGCCCACATGTTTTTCATCACCTCAAGTGACATTGTACAAAATTTGTCAAAAATCGTGATTTTAGTTTTCAATATTTTAGGCCACCCCGTATAGATGTGAGTATTTCTAACGCTTAGCTGAACTTCAGTTCGGTTCAGGAACTTACCTGAGCCGTAAAAAGAATTGTAACTATACATTCAAAGGCTATAAAACTGCCAGGCAGTTATTTTTTCAAACTTGGTACAATGTTACCTAGGCTGGCTAAGAACATGTGGTTTAAATTAAATACCATATATTAATATCACCCTGTATAAGTGAACGGTTGAAGCTCAGTTGCGTTTACTAATTTTAACCATGACTTTAACTTTCATATGTCAAATGTATGTTTTCAAATGTATTGGTGTTGTCAAAGTTGTGGGCAAAATTATTTGATTAAACTAAGCGTAATGGTTTAATATCCATAATAAGTACTATATGCCACACATAAAACCGTGTAGTACATAGAATATTACTCAACTGTTTACGTCAAAACATGTTCATTGCAACTTTCCTAAATAACAATATAAATCAAAATGTTTGAATACTCCATTGAGGTATTATATCTGGAGCGGACACGGGGAAAAAACATACGCACGTTAAGCGGGAAATCATTGGAGCGAGAAGGGAGATTGTATGGCTCCGTATGAGTGACAAAGACAAACAAATATTGTGCACCGGTCTAATCTTGTTGCAACGTGATTCGTGGTGTTTTCTCTGGTATAATATTTCAATAAATTACTCTGTTGTAAACTGTAACGAGTACCATAAAGTCTAAGCATTGTTATGTATAATTATAAATTAAGATATATGAACACGTAGTTACGTATTTTCACTTTTTAGATCTCTATGTGAATAAATGTTTTAAAAATAAAATTCATCTTTTAATTGTAAATATTCCCTTTGAAACTAACATTACTATACCGAAAGACTGCCTCGCTGGTGTAGTTGTACTACGGTATGATTGCAAAGCTTAGACCACGGGTTCGATTCCCGGGTCGGGCAAAGTGATATTGGATTTTCCTATTCATTATCAGCCCGGAGTCAGAAATTTGTGCCCGATATGGTCTCGCCACTATGGTCTCGTCATCCTAAGACGGAACAGACAAGGCGAAACGTCGGTGTCCCGGTTATAGGTACTACCAGGAGAACCTCTGCCTAACCCTTGGGGTAAAGACGTGAGTTTATGTATGTACCTATGCTATGCCGAAGTTCGAGTTTAGATTCGATAGAAGGTGTCGGCTGTCCGTGGGATACAAAATTATTTACTTAGGCACTCTCAAAACTACACAGTTATAGACTTTTTAGTCTTACAACACCGAATCGAAAGAATATAAAATTGACCTTTATTTGACTCGTGTGGGGAATGAAACCACGAATTTTAGTTATAAAGACTGCGTTTAAACCAACTGCGCCAGTAAGGTTGTTGTCAATAGATGTATTGATAAAAAATATAATATATTTATTCACCAAATTGCGTTACAATTTCTTAAAACTATGTAAATAAAATAATTACAAAACTAATAAAAATTGCCAGGGGCTCTCAAACTAGGCTTAGCCTGTACTCTTGGTAAACCATGTAATAATTGTATTAAAATAGTTATAATTTATAAGGGCGAAACAGTAGTAGCAATAGAAAAAAAAAGTAAAGTAAAAAAAGAAACACAACGTTAATGCACTGAAAAGAAAATATAAGGTTATCATATTTATAGAAATAGATAAAATATAGAATATACTTTATGAAAAGAAAGAAAGAAGACATGAAAGCGAAACTATGAATATGAAGAGAAAAAGAAAACTATGAATATTGAATGTGGATTAGGTATTCAACTCTGGTTCCCTCAAGTATTTTCCTCCTTCTAAGTGGACAAACATCATAAGTTTAGTATACTCATATGTGCCAGCATATCACCGTATTGCGTAAAGATTATACAATAAAAAACCAGTGGAAGTAATTATAAATGCTGTTAGTATTGTTAGTAACGCTTAACGGTATATTCCTTTCAAATCTTATAATAATGTACTTATGTGTGTCAAGTTTAGAAGCATTGTCACAGTGGCTTGTGTAACAGTGCTGTTAGAACATATTCTTTAATAACTATGAACTAAAAGAGTAAAGAGAGTTTAAATATAGACAAGAGATTAACGCATCTGTAAATATGTAAGTCAGATTATTTATTTATATCCATTAATACATTTCTGATATTCGAAAACATGTATACCATAAATAATAGCAAGAGTGTTATTGATGGTGTTTCGAAAAGCAAAAAAAAATTGATAAAAAGGTGAACCGTTACAAAGCAATTTACAAATAAAACCTTGAGGAAAATAAGATCTGGTTATAAAATAAGTTATACTTAAAAAGGACATCCTAATTGCAGTGTACTGGTACTACAAAGGGTTTCAATACATTTGATCGTGTTATCTAAACACAGAGCAATCCAAACAAAGAATTTTCTAAGGTGTAAGATTGTAATCTTTGGAATTATGTTGTAAGCCGTCAATGATGCTCAAGCATAATTACAAAATGCATTTTATTTACAAGTAGGCTCAATTACTTAAACCGTAGAGCCGTGTCTCATCCAACCCTCGGGGTGTCGACGTAGTTTGGTACGCCGATGACACCTTAGTAATGCTGGCGTAGGTTTCGTTAGGGACCCGGCTCTGTCACAAAATCCGTGACGTGTTAGGCTACCCCTTTCGGCCTCCCCGGGGTACCGTATGGGGAGCTTAACAGCTTATCCTCTTGGACAAAAAAAAGGGCCGCGTCTCGTGAAGACGTGAAACAGGTTCGATACCTCCACACTGCGTGGTCAAATATTTATTACGATAGGTGTCAACTGTTGAGGGGCCGAAAATTTTCTTGTAGTTTCCGAAGAAGTTATAAAATCAAATCGCAATTTATTTCAAAATAGAAAATTCCATAGAATGTCAGAGACACAATTTATTACGCTACGTATTTCTTTTTTTTGGTGCGTGGTGGCCTGTTGGTAACGGACCAAACTCGGCTGCCTACATGTTCACGGTGGTCGCGGGTTCAAATCCCAGGGCACACCTCTGACTTTTCGGAGTTATGTGTGTATTGATAGTCAATCACCACGCACTTTAACGGTGAAGGAAAACATCGTGAGGAAACCTGCATACCGTAGCGATTTAAAAAAAATACTACGATATGTAAGTCCGCCAACCCGCACTAGGCCAGCGTGGTGGACTATATGGCCTAACCACTCTCAATCGATTCTCTCGATTGTAGAGTAGGCCCGTGCCCAGCAGTGGGACGTATATGGGATGATAAAAAAAAAAGAAAAAAACGTATATCTATGTTGGTAATACTAAATATAAGACTATTTTTTTGTCGACAACTCGTTCCACCCACATCTTTGTAGAGGTAAGTTACAACGGTCCGCAATCATTTTCAGAATACTTAAATATTATTACACAAAATATGCTATTGTGCGCTCGGGACTATGCTCTGAAAGCGATCCCTCTGGTGTCGTGAGAGCTCGTTTGCCTAAATGCATAGAAAAAAAAGTAAAAAAAAAACATTAGGTATAATGATTGCCATAGTGATTCGTGATTGTCCTCCTGAACTAAAGGCCTATTTTTTCTAGAACGGGCTCTTTGCTTGTCGTTTCAAGAATATTGGTAATATAGGCAACGTCGTTAGCGAAAAATTGTTATCTATTGCCGGTCGACACAATTTTGCCGTACTGTTTGAAATCAGATGAACAGTGCACATTGATTTACCCCGAAACTCGAACCACTTGCGTTAGTCACTAAGAAGAGTTTTTCAATAGGTTTCCGTCATTGCGTACGATGGTTGCTATGCCTATCAGATAGGATAATAAATATCTTACAGCCAGCTCTTAATTATTTTATCAATGATTTTTATAAAGAGTATCAAAAATTACTCGTAATCCAGTAACGTCATGCTCATTACCATGGTTGATTAATTACTTGCGAAAATGATTGAAAACCTTAATTAAGGAATCAAATGATCGACCAACAAGGAAAGATATTGTTATCATTTGATACGTACAGCTGTAATAAAACTTATTAGAATTAAAGCGATAAATTATAGCAATCTCATATCGGGGTATTTGAACAATATATTACAAGTATTGATAAAGTAATCTTAACCACAAAAATAAATGTTTGTGTGTCTTTTCGTTTTGTGTGCATTTGGGCAGTAGCAGTATAGCATGAAAATCCTAGCAACAATTATAAGTACCTTTAGGGTCTCTGGCAAACATACTCGCCGAACAAAACCAAAATACGAGAGCGTACAGCACCCCGGTCTAATCAAACCATTGGTTATTTACGAATTACAGTAAGGATCCACCATTTCATCTACTCAAATAAGCCTAATTCTAATCCTACAATAACCCGAGATTGTGTCAACTACACTACACTAATTTTGAAATGTACATAAGCTCACGTCTTTATCTCTTAAGCCTCATTTACACGGGGAGAGTTTTTCGCGGCGAGAATCGTATGCGATTATCGCATGACATAACCGCCATAGATTATCTTTTTCTGACAAATCTTTACACGATGCAACTTTTTTTTATCAGCCTATATACGTCCCACTGCTAGGCACAGGCCTACTCTACAATCGAGAGGATCGATTGAGAGTGGTTAGGCCATATAGACCACCACGCTGGCCTACTGCGGGTTGGCGGACTTATATACCGTAGAAATTCTTTAAAATCGCTACGGTATGCAGGTTTCCTCACGATGTTTTCCTTCACCGTTAAAGTACGTGGTGATTGACTATCAATACACACATAACTCCGAAAAGTCAGAGGTGTGCCCTGGGATTTGAACCCGCGACCACCGTGAACATGTAGGCAGCCGAGTCTAGTCCGTTACCAACAGGCCACCACGCACTTCATTATATCCTTACGATAATCGTATCTTGGAGGTGAGAAACTCTCCCCGTGTAAATGGGGTTTTAGTGCCACCCACAGTTCGTGGGATGATTTCCGCCCCAGAAATGATGTGAGCCAATTGTCATACTCGGCAATGGACATAAATTAACTAAAAAACACGCACCTCTTAAAAATATTGGGATATCAGTTGATAAAACGATCATGAACATTAGCGGAAGGCAGTTTATCACCATGTTTTATTGCTTTAATCTTCTGTTATAATGCTGATACGATCCTATTGATTGGCGAATACATTCTCCACGCAGCTCGTCATAGTGTCACAATGATTCAACATGTGCTGTGTCTCATTTTGTGCGGAGTCGTGCTGGGACAGTCGGCAGATGGATTGTTCGAGCTCAATATTATTCACTTCAATGACTTCCATGCGCAGTAAGTACATCATTATTTAGATATCTACATTTGAATGCCTGCAACGCTGCATTGAGGAGGAGGCAAACAGATATGCTCTTTTATTTGGCACAATAAAGTACAGTGTACCGATGTCGGGAAGCCTGTGATTTATAAAATAATAACCCAGCTCAAATACGTCCCACAGCAAAATACGAACCTCCCTAAAAATCGAGGATTCGATTGACAGGACATAGGACATGAGACATCAATCTGCCACGCTGGCCTAGTGCCAGTTGGTGGACGTTACATTCCATTAAAATTATTCTAAAATCTTTATGGTCTGCAAGGTTTCCTCACTAGTTTTTCTGTACAAATGGATAGAACAATTCAATCTTTACGACTTTGCAGTTTGTTGACGAGTTTTTATAACATAAATCCTGTAAATTCCTTTCGGAGTCTACTTATAATTGTATTTAATGTTTCTTAGATAAGTATCGGTGTGTGCTATCCACGTGTCAGCGCTCCAAGAATTAATAGGCGGTACTGTTACTTTTATGTTAGGTTATGTCTGATTTATCAGGCATGTATACAAAGAGTGTATAATGTTTCCAGCTTCGACGAAATAAGCCTGCAGGGAACGATATGCAACCCATCAGAGGCGCCATGCATTGGAGGCTACGCTCGGCTGTACACAGCGATCCAGCAGCTGAAGGAGGCTGAACCAGAGTCCCTGGTGCTGAACGGCGGAGACACTTTTCAAGGGACCATCTGGTACAATTTCCTGCGATGGAACGTCAGCCAGCACTTCATGAATATGCTGCCGCATGATGCACATGTGAGTAGTTGGAGAAAAATATTTTTGGTTATTGAAATCTGGTGTTACAGAATGTGGATAGTCGACTTTATGAGAGTTGCAAGAAGTTACTGGATGCAGTAAACAGTAAAAGGTCGCTGTGAAGATCTTTGATGCGTCATGGAGGCTTGCGTGCAGCAGTAAAATTATTTTCGGTGAAGAAAATGATTGATATACATTATTTTCTACACGATTTTGCAATGAGAAAATGATAGAATTTCGAATGTTCAGATGAAAAAAAGACAAAGCAAATATAATTATTGTTCAAAATATACGTTTACTTCGTTCAAAAGACATGATATTAAAATGATGTAGACATCTTTACAACAATCGAATAACCAATGTTAAACGAATATAAGAAGCTGCTGTTACACCTGCAATGTTTCTATTATCTAATAAAGCTATTGTCAATCTCTCCAGGTGTTGGGTAACCACGAGTTCGACCATGGCGTGGAAGGGCTGGTGCCGTACCTGGAGCGGCTCAACGCTCCCATGCTGGGGGCCAATGTGAACACCAGTCGCGAGCCTACGTTAACGCCCTACGTAAAGAACCACATCATTGTTGAGAGACAGGGCAGAAAGATCGGTATCATTGGAGTGCTGTTGCAAGTGGTAAGGCTTATTATGTATGCTTATTATGTAGGCTCCGAGTATGATTTGTGCAGTCTTAAATGTCAATTTAAATATGTTTGTGGTAATCGTACCTAATAACCAAAGCCATGAAACTATACTAAATAAAATTGATAAGTGTTTTTGTGAGACCGAAAAGTCTATCGTAGTTTCGGATGCCCACGACACAAGACTCGATGTTATTGTGGGGATAGGACTATGTCTGTGACTGTTGGGTGTATTTATACATTTATTTAGATAACGATTTTAAGTACCACAAGCGAAGCTTCTCTTTATTGAATAACTTCATGACTCTAATAATAGACAGGACATAGAGAAAGAGGGAAAGAAACTGAGAGCTAACAATCATTTTTAATAAAGAATTATCCTGCCCCATAGTTTTCAGCTCCAATCGGAGGTGTGATTATGGAGGATGAACTGGAAGCTGTGAACCGCGAGGCTGCCATACTGACTGCGCAGGGAGTGGACATCATCATACTACTGTCGCACGTCGGATACACCAGTGATTTGTAAGTTTCAACGATACACCATCGAAGTAATGACCACCGCATCACAAAAACAAAAAGTATCAAAACCAATTTTTCATAGGATTGTAAACATCGCACCACGAAAACTTTTGTCAATGTTGGACCGATTTAGGGCAAGTTTTCGAGTGGTGTGCCACTTGCTATAGCTTCGCTGTATTCTTCAAAGCTGGAGCGCTAGTGCCTCAACTGGGGTACCTTTGTCTCAGAAAATTGACGTGAAGACACAATAACTTGTAATTGGTTCGATGTCTGAGTATTTCGCCGATCCTATGATTGGTGCTAAGAACATGACATTCGTATCCGTGATAGAGACGATAGGCTGAAGATCGAGCCCAACGGCGTGCTATAGAAGAGGCCTATGGCCAGCAGTGGACGCGGAAGAGCTGATGATGATGATGAAGATAGTGATCACGTCGGTAGTCAAATAGGAGGTTCGGGTCCTCGCACTAGGAGACCTATATTAGTGTGATCCACAAGTTTTAGTTGCGACTAAATATTTTAAGGTTCTTGTATTTTTTCGCCTCGTTCCCTACGGTCCCAGGACTATGTGTGTCACTTTTGGGTCAATTTATATTATTATCATCATTCGCAATTACAAGAAACCAACATGCAAAATATCTATCAAGACCTTGAAAACAACCTGCATCTAGCGACTTCTTGTTACCTATACTTATTTATTATTCCTAATTGTTCTTTGGTAGGAACCTGGCTCGGCGCGTAGTCCCAGAAGTGGACATCATAGTGGGTGCGCATTCCCATACGCTACTCTACACTGGAGAAACTCCGAGCGGCGACACTGCGCTTGGAGAATACCCTACTGTTGTTCAAAGAGATGATGGACACCGGGTAAGTTTTCTAACCAACAGGCAACAATTATAATTCTGTATCTGTATCAGCTCATATAAGCCCCACTGCAAGGCAGGGGCCTCCTCTACATCAACTATAACAATTATAATTAGTTTATTTGAATAATAATATTCCAGCCCATATACAGAAGTGCGTGGTAGCCTGTTGGTAAAGGAGCAGACGCGACTGCCAAGAAGTTCACGATGGTCGCGGGTTCAAATCTTGACTTTTCGGAGTCATGTGTGTATTGAATATTGATAGTTAACCACCACGCACTATAACGGTGAAGGAAAATATCGTGAGGAAACCTGCATACCATGGCGATTTGTAGTAATTACTTTGTAGTATTATTTGTAGTAAATGCTATAGTATGTAAAGTCCGCCAACCCGCATAAAGGCCAGTGTGGTGGACTAAATGGCCTAACCTCTCTCAATCGTAATCGTATCACTGCAGGGCACGGGCCTCTTCTACAATTGACACTTCGATTGAGAGGGATACGGCCATAGATAATAGTCCATTGGTCTAGAGCAGGTTGGCGGAATTACTTATCATGGGAATTCTTAAAAATCTTTTTAATAAGCAGGTTCCTTCTAAGATGTTTTTAGGTTTCTTCACAATAAATTCACCGTTACGGTAATTGACTAACAACACAAACATGACTCCGAAGAATCAGAGACCTGCGCCCTGGGATAACAATCCGCATGCACCGTGTTGGTAGACACGTCCGATTTGTTACTAGGCCGCCAACCACCAGGCACTTGTTTGTTAATACTCGTATATCGATGTGCGGCGATTAAAACGTTGGTCATATTGATTTAATTTATCACAATAAAGTGGAGCTTGACCAGTTTAATCGCAATATTTAAGTCTTTAAGATTAAAAGCTATAATATATTGCATTAATAAAATACTATAGGTGTTACGTTATCTTTGCCGATATTTTTATCAAAATACAAATATTACATGATTTCCGTTTATCGACAAATGTCAATGGCGTGTTGATGTGTCGACCGATTAGTTGATATAAACATGTAAATACAGCCCTTAGTAACACATATAGTTAGTTCTAACACTAAGATAAGTTAATTCTTGCGTCATCAGAAACTAAGAGAAACTTTGGTCCAACAACCGTTTACACAAACATTTGTAATAGCTTCCGTAGCGCAGTTGGTTAGACGCCGGTTGTGAAATGTGGGGCCGCGGGTGCGAGCCACAAGCCGAAACAAATATTTGTGTGATCCTCGTGTATTTGTCTCGGGTCTGGGTGTTTGTGAGACCGAAAAGTAATTTCTGACACCACGACACAACACTTTATGGATCTTAGTGTGGGGCTGACCCCACACTAGATAGGAGATAGGATAGATAGGCCTGAGCCTATGTACGTGACTTTTGGGTGTATTTTTATTTATTTATTTGTCTCGATGCGATGATCGAAACAGCATTAATCGTTTCTCGTCTTGCTTTTTAACCAAGTGTGCCATGGAGGCTGTTAGAACTAGCCAAGTTTTCATGATGAAATCCTGTTTAGATCCCAGTTGTGCAAGCGTCTTGCTACACGCGGTATTTGGGCAACATCAAGCTGTTTATCGATGACCAGGGCGTCGTTCAGCGGTGGGAGGGACTGCCTATATTCCTGGGCTCATCTATTGTACAAGGTAACATCACTAATTATAGATTTATTTCCTACAGTTAACATGTTCCAATTTAGAAAAAATTTGTTAATTTTCTAAAATACTAATGGAGCATTTTTTTAAATACTTGGTACATGGGCTATTTGAAAACCACGAAAGAGAGAAGATTTATTTTCCGTGAAATATAATATTGAAAACTAAAGATATTAAGTTACGAAGCAATGGCTTAAGCAAATCTTCCATTTTTATAAATTACTAATCGACATAATTATGAGTCAATTTCTTTGGTGCTAAGAAAATCCAAACCACTTTCCCAGGCTATTGCAACTCATAAATGAATGAATGGATTGAATGAATGAATTATCGAAATACCTACAGGGAAAGGTATTATTGATGCCATAAAAGTTAAATATTGTTCTGGTATCGAAAACACTAATCCGTAAAGGTGATAAACGTGTCAAATTTTAAGGATTCATCATTTATATTTGACTCACGTATTCTAGACCCTCGCATCCTCGAGGAGTTGGAGCCGTGGAGACAGGAGGTGGATGCAGTGGGCAAAGAGGTGCTGGGCGAGTCCCTGGTCATCCTCAACAGGGGCTGCTACACGGGAGAGTGTAATATCGGTAGCTGGGCTTGCGACGGGTTCCTTGAGGAGGTGACTATATTACTAACATTATATTAAGCTTATCATAAAAAAATTCTAAATTTATCCCTTCAATTGTTTCGTTCCAAAACGGTATACCTACAATCGCAGCAATTAGGTACAGTTTTGGTTATTTTTTTAAGGTGATGCCTCGAGCAACGGGATCCGCGTGGCACGACGTGCACGTGTGCATGATCAACGCTGGAGGGTTCCGAACTCAAATCGCTCGCGGTGGTAAGCTATCTTAATTTTATTAAATTTACTGGCTCGACAAAGAAAATTTTATGTGTCTGATAGTTACTGCAGTTCAATATAAATACACTGGCGCTGTAAGGTTTAGTAAAAGGTTGTATAGCTTGTTAATATGTTTTATTAAAACTATTTATTTACCTACAGTAATGGATATGGAAATGCTAGCTATGAGCCCACGCGACGCGGATGACAATAGATCGTGTACTAGCTCCTTAAACAATATTATTTTATTGAATGTTGACAATTCAAATGTACGGCGCTAGCCCGTACAGGCAAGTTTATGTCTATCGTCAACAATTGTGCTGGCCTGATTGAACCTCGAATGAACACGTTACGTGATACACAGGTGCGGCAGGATGTTGACGCGTCCTAACAGCTGTGTACTGTGTTCGCTATCCCGACTGATCCAAACATCCTACCACGAGCTTTATGGTCTCCGGATAACTCCGCCAACTTTAAGCAACCCACCTGAAATAATCCTATTCACAGGGGATTTTTTTGGGATTCCAAGTAAAATGAGTATGTATTGGCAGAAGTGACAACGGAAAGTCTGCTAATGGCAATGCCGTTTGAGAACTACGTACAAGTGTACGACTTGAAGGGCGAGTACTTGCTGGAAGCACTCGAGTTCTCCGTGGGGGTGTGGCAGAGCAACCCCGAGTCCTTCTACAGCGGCCGCATGCTGCAGATCGGAGGTATTTACTAACAGAACCGTATTTATGCTACTTGCAGACAGCATCTGATTGCCGTCCGGACAGTGTATGGATTGGCGACAGACACGCTATTGGTCGTAATTATATTGCCGTGTTTAATTGCTCCCTATTAATGCCCATTTTCCTTTTTATATAATTTAATTAATGGTTTGTAAATATTGTATCATTAATAGGTATTTCATTTTTTAAACTATAATTTCGGAAACGTATTTTATAAGATACTATCGACCACTTTGTGGTAAGAGTAAAATCTGCAGACGCTATATTTTTACCGTCTGTATTATTCGAATCTTTAATTTTATCTATTTGTTTCTCGTTCACCGCTTTTATTGCACACGTCGTGTTACCGTCCACTTTGACAAATGCTGTCCTAAACAGTAACAAATTCGAAAGTAACTAAAAGACTTACATGATACAATATCAAGTTATAAAATGGCGAAATAACTAACATATATGGGTCACGAGAAATGACAATAGATGACATGCAACACTTACTTGTTAGTCTTCTGTGTTTAGCACTTCTGTTTCGAACTCCAGAATTGCATTGTCTGCGCAGCTCCTTCACAGAATTCTAATAAATGTGACACACGAGTATTCATCGCACACAATGTCACCAACATATTCGTATTACCATTGGTAGAACCACGAAGAATCGTGGTTCAAACTTTCAACGTTTGATTTAAAAAAATGATTCTTACGAATTGAGACCGTCCTTTTTTAAGTGGGTTAAAAATAAAAATAGAGTACGAAAAACAAAAGTGTTATTGCACATAGAAATGTTTCTTTACTAATCACGCGTTACAATCTGCATATAATCACTTCCACTTGATTTCTTACACTGAATCACTATACGAGTAGTATATGCCACATGCACTATACACACGGTACATTTGTCCCTCCCTATCCCATTTAGATGCAAGGGTTAAAAACAAAATGTCCGTTCGACAGTTCGCGGCGAGTTTGTTAACAACTGTCCATGTAATAGAACTACCCTCAGAACACTTATTTTTATTGGGCAAAATTGCGGTATATAAACATGCCATTTCGAAAGTCATTTTTAATCGATAAATTGTCATATGCATTTAAATATCTATATAATATATTCGTGGTCATTTTCTGAACAAGTCCCCTGCTCAATTTATACCTCCTCAAGGACTTTACAGCGAACTGCTAAAGCAGGTTGCATCCAGACATTTCCTGCAAGCTGTATTTGAGCATTTTGTTAAATGCACGTATTGCCATAAATCAATAAAATAAACTTGAAAGAATACACGTACACGTTTAATTTTGCATGTTTTGTCTATTTACTGTTGGTGTGTTATAATAAATAAATAAACAAAGAATAGTGAAAAATACTTTTGGTATGACTCATATGTGAGAGGCCGCCTAGGCAGGTACCAACGCAATGTCTGTTTCTTCCGCCAAACAGTAGTGTAAATGCACTGTAGTGTTCCAGTATGAATTACATTGAAGCCAGCGCAACTACTGGACATAATGAGACCTAACATCTTATGTCTCAGAATGGCGAGCGCAATGGAATAGTCGCATTGCTTTGTAATTCATGGTGTCGTTTGGTTTTGCTACTGTCCATGAGCGGTCGTATCGCTTACCATCAGGCGAATGGCATGCTCGTCTCGCCATTCACTGCAATAAAAAAAATGAAAATTTCAATTAGTACTGAAGATAATTATATAAAATAATTTATGAATTTAATTACATATGTTTTCTAGGTATCATCCATCCATCCATCCATCAGCCAAAGGAAGTCCACTGCTGAACATAGGCCTCTCCCAATGATTTCCACAGTGACCTGTTAGAGGCAGCCCGCATCCAGCGACGTCCCGCGACCTTTACCAGGTCGTCTGACCACCTAGTGGGTGGACGTCCCACGCTGCGCTTTCCGCTTCGTGGCCTCCATTCGAGAACTTTTTGGCCCCATCGGCCATCAGTTCTCCGTGCTATGTGCCCCACCCATTGCCACTTCAACTTGCTAATCCGCTGGGCTATGTCGGTTACTTTAGTTCTCCTACGGATCTCCTCATTTCTGATTCGATCTCGTAGGGAAACCCCGAGCATAGCCCTCTCCATATACCGACTAGTTATATGCGCTGTTGTATATGTCTACTTATCCATGAAACAAAATTTATAAAACATTCTAATATTTCCCAGGCATGCGCAACGTGTACAACGCGAGCGCTCCAATAGGCTCGCGGGTAGTGAACGCGACGGTGCGCTGCATCGACTGCGACGTGCCGCGGTACCTGCCGCTCGACCCCAACGCCACCTACCGGGTGCTCACGCAGAACTACATCGGGGATGGAGGCGGCGGATACACGGTATGCATCATACGGTTTATTATATTACTATAAAAACTTTGAAATAGTGCTACAGATATTACAATTTATTACCGCCTGTGAAACGAGAAGCCGAGGGTTCGATCCCCGCCCTAAGACAAATGTCTGTGAGGTTCACAAGTATTTGTCCCGCGTCTGCGCGTTTGTGAGACCGAAAAGTCTCTCGTAGCTTCTGATACCCATGACACAAGACTTAATTGATCTTAATGTGACCCCTTCCCTCTTCTCATCCTTTTTCCTCCCGTTCGATTAGGCTGGCAACACATCCATGATCCAAGCGTTGTGCTTTTATTGGCGGCAGTGATCACTTACCATCAGGTGACCTACTGGCTCGTTCGCCACAGCTATGCTATAAAAAAAAGTGCCTTTAAATTGTTATCACTAAAATTGTTTATAAAAAGTGCGTGGTGGCCTGTTGGTAACGGACCAGACTCGGCTGCCTACATGTTCACGGTGGCGCGGGTTCAAATCCCAGGGCACACCTCTGAGTCTTCGCAGTTATGTGTGTATTGATAGTCAATCACCACGCACTTTAATGGTGAAGGAAAACATCGTGAGGAAACCTGCATACCGTAGCGATTTTAAAGAATTTCTACGGTATGTAAGTTTGCCAACCCGCACTAGGCCAGTGTGGTGGACTATATGGCCTTACCACTCTTAATCGATTGTAGAGTAGGCTCGTGCCCAGCAGTGGGAAGTATATGTGCTGATAAAAAAAATGTTTTCTCACAGATGTTGTCGGAAAACCGCGAGAACGTGGAAGTGGTGGACGTGGACTACGTGATGCTGCAGCGCTACATGCGGCGACAGAAGAAAATCGCCAAGGACTTCGACGGACGCATACACATCGTCTACTAATATAGTATTATTTATATCAGACTTTTATTTTTAATCCATACATTATAACGCATCGCACCGGTCCGTAGTAAACTGCTTAACATGGGACTTCTTTATTTTTTATATATTTACATGATACGCAAAAGCAAACATGATTAACTTAGAATCAAACATAAATACTCAAAACTAATACGCATAATCAAATAAGAGATCAGCTGTCTTCCAAACCAAGCAAAAGCTTGTATATTGGAAGACGGATATAATGTTTATTTTTATTTTATTTATTTAAGCGAGTTTTACGGTTTTACAATAGAGTTCTATTGAAAGGAGCATGGTCCACTTCGCTGGCCCAGTTTCTTGAATACAATCTTGAATACTTGAATAAAAAGACATGTGCACATGACGAATTTTTGAATGTAATATTAACTTGTCGTTTATGCGCGAACTTCTGAATGTGCTATGGGTATTCCACACTGTAAAATGACACAGTACACAATAATTAGAGTAAGAAAAAAATTAATACATCAAGACAAATCTTTATTCAGAAAAATAAAATTATTTACAATCTTGTCATACAATAAAATAAAATAAAATCTATACATCACACAGTACAGTCAGTACAAAGTATTACACATCAAGATGGCAATGGAAAGTTGTTATTCGCTGGTACATTTTTTAGCCAACTACCCTATCTACAACTATCTACATAGGTTGCAAAGTATACCCAAACCAGAAAAGATTTTACGTAAAGGGAAAACATGTCAACATACTTTTGGAATTTGCTTTGAAATTAAATCAAATGGAATTTAAAACACTTGATTAATTTCAAATAAATTGTTAATTAATAAAATACGTTTGCACATTGTTTCCTAGTTAAGATAATAAACTGTGGTGGTTCTTTTAAATAAATCACTTTTCATGATAACCACAATTTTGTTATTTAGACTCTTATTCATTAGATTGAGCAGAGCATATATTTTTATTATTTAATTAATAAAAATGGTTTGAGTATACAATACAATCTGCGACACGAGTATAACAAATTCTTAAACTTGTCAATTTTGTATAAATAAAAAACAATAATATGAGGTAATGAAGAAATAAATAAACAAATCCATTTTAACATCCCAATTGTTATTGCACTTCTGAAAGTTATTGATGTACAGCACAAATTGCAAAAAAGTCTATGGATGGAACTTTTGCAGTTATGTCAAATAAAATTGTCTATGGTTAAAAAATAAACCAAAATGAAAAAAAAAAAAAAAACTTCTGTATATTTTAAACGGTCCGATTCTAGAAGTTTTATGCGAAATGCAAGCACGTTATATAAAAAAATATATTCTCATTCGAATAATAATACAAGGTTCGTGATCTAAAACATTATACAGATTTTTATGATTGTAAAGCTCGAGTGTCAATGGGCTACAATTTTTTTATTTATTATATTAATTATAGGTCAAGTAAAAATTTTATATAAAGGTCTCGCAAAACCAAATGTTTGGTTTGTTTGCGAGAGAAATGGGCGGGTCCTATATGCCTCAGGAAAAACAACTGTTATTTTTGAGTGAAAACTACAAAGCTAACATAGCACGTGTTCAGGCTGGGTGGAGTAACGATCTTAGCAAATCAACTGGCTAGGGTTAGAAAAATTATAGGCTGCTGTAAGCTGATAAATTTTTCCCGCCATTTTTACGACATTTATTTAACAGACGACTAAGAAACCCAACTCTACCAAATATCTTCCATAGATAAATAATTAAGCTATGTATTTAGACACGTAACTACTTGCACATATATTATATAGACATCAAACACCGATTTCACATCTAAACATTCAGATTTGAAATAAGCATATATTTAAATGTTGGCACCATTGTGTCAGTGCGGCGGTAGATTAATAAAACGAGATCTCTCACTGTTGCCATATTGAAAAAGCGCCATCTGTTATTTGATCTACGAAATAATTTATATACACCTACACACATGAATATATTGAAATGATGGGTGATACCGTATCATGCCGATAGATGGTGTTAAAGGAATATTATTTCATTTTCTATAATACGTCGAAGTGGTGCGATATGCGGGTAGTTATCAAAATATCGCAAATAATACGCAATTTGATTGTTTTAAATTAAAACGCCGATAATAATAAATTATAATATTTTAAAAGTTGATGTCCTATGCAAAAACAAAGGTGGTTTAATTTCGAAATTTGTAACATGATTGTATGTCCTAAACGGATGAACCAATTTCGATACATTTTGTTCATCAAGGCAAGACCACAAAAACAGTAAAACATCTTTAACGCCATCTACCGGCACGTTGCTTGCAAACATACTTACAGAATTTTAAATAACGCATCTAACATTGAGCCAGCTCGAGTTTCTCGACAGGTATGACGGGCATGCTTGTTCGGAAGCTGTCGATGTTCATGATGAACTCTTCGTCGCCCTTGTCATTGTTCTCGCCTGGTGGTTCGTAGGTGCTTAAGTAGACTAGTGAGTATTGGCTTTCCGGACTCAGTGGGGCCGGTTGGGGATTCGCCTCTGTGGTGTTCTGGTTGTGGCCTACCACCTGGACAAAGTTTTTTTAGTTTTAGATCTGTTGGATAGGCTTATGTCTAGCAGTGAACATAATGAAATACATTTTTTACGGATAAAATATAAAATCTTATGTTTAACGTGTGGTGATGTGCAAATCTATTGAAATGTTTATGTATTAAATTGTTAATGTTAAAAATATATCCACATGTTGTTGGAAGTATATTTTAACTTTGTTTTTTTTTTTGACGTATTTAGTACACTTATTTTTGTTAATTGCGGGGAAGCACAAACTATCGGGTACTTGAATAATCGCAAATATTATGGTTCCTTATGTTTACACAAATGTTACTCATTAGAATAAAACTAATTCTTACGGATTTTATCGCGAATTTGATTTAATTATTAAATTTTTTTATTTCCCGGCGTTTCCATCATTTTACAGCTTTCGTGGTCACGGGGCGGAAAATCCGTATGAATTCGTTTTATTTTAACGCAAATATTGTGTATTAAATATCTTACGATTCGTAACTAGCAAACGATCAGAATTTTTAATTAACTACATTACTAGAATTACTATAAAAATAAGATAAATAGTGCACAGCCAGAGTGACTGAGGCCCAGACAAATTAAGATAACAAACAAATGAAAAAAGAATGCTAAATGATAATTATTGTGACACATACCTGTACAGACAATTTTCTGAAGGCGGATTCATTGCCACACAGGAAGTGGTCATCCACCCATCGTCTGACGTCTGCTAGCGTCACCTTCTCAATCGCCTCGGCCTTAACAAATAAATAAATAAATACACCCAACAGTCACATACATAGTCCACATAGTACATACATAATACACTAAGATCGAGTCTTGTGTCGTGGGTATCAGAAACTACGAGACTTCGGTCTCACGTACATTCAAACCTAAGACAAATACTTGTGGGCCTCACAAACATTTGTCTCGGTGCGGGGATCGAACCCGCGGCCTCACGTTTCACAGCCGGCGTCTAACCAAATCGCCACGGAGGCTGTCAAATGCTCATGAGTAAACGATTACAATTTCACTTTACAATTTAAAGTATAATATTTTTAAATACCAAATTGGAGACTGTCCCGCCCTCACACCCGCCACCGCAACTCCTGTGTCGCAGGATCAACAGTGGCACGCATTGTAATGACACCGAGCATTGAAGCTCAGCGCGTCTCCGGGAATGTCTAACTTGTCTTTAACCCGCAACGAAATCAATCATAAAGTTAAATCAATAGGAGTTGGAAATAAATTACTGTCCACTTTTTATATTAAATTACAAGAACATTTCGCTGTTAGAACGGGTAAAAGATTTTCGTAACAGTAAGATTTTTTAAAATATTTTATACAGCGGCGCGGCCCGGCTCCGCCCGGGTGCAGAAACACATTTTTGAAAATGTTCTATCGCCTATTTTCATCGCGGATAATGTAAGATTCTAAAGATGCAAGAATTTTTCAAATCCGTCCAGTAATTTCATAGCCTATGCAATGCAAACAAACACAAAAAAATCGTTGTTTTTATAGAGTTATAATATTAGTTTAGATATTTTTTTTTTCCAGTTTGCTCAGAACAAAATATTTTTTTCAGTTATTTATAATAATTATCACGGTCTAACGAAGTAAAGTAATTAAATGATATCATCCAATACACAACACATATTTTGTATTGTATTGTATCAGCCCATATACGTCCCACTGCATGGCATTGGCCTCCTGTACAACTGAGAATACGATTCAGAGTGGTTAGGACATATAGTCCACCACGCTGGCCTAGTGCGGGTTGACAGAACACATATATAATTTAAAATATGAAATAATGCCACACCATGGTAATAAGAATTAAGTTTGTTCAGAATTATAACATGAGCAATATATCCTCACCTCAACAAACAGCCTTTGGAAGTTGTACTCCTGGTTAACGATCTCCTTCCAGTGCCTGTCAGCCTGAAATAAATAATACATTTGGAAACCGAAAATTTGGAAACATCTTGTAAGTTGTAGTGGTGTACCTATCTATTTGTATACGTGTGTGGGTGTACACGTGCGCGTGCGCGTGGGCGTGTGCGTGCGCGTGTGCGTGTGTGTGTGTCATATTAAATTATATTAAGATCAGATCTTTCCTTTACATTCCAAACACCGAACCTTACATGGTCACCCTGCTAGGATACGGCGGTCTGGCTCGGGTTCCGTCGGGTGTCGTGGATTTTATAATACATTATGGTAATCGGACAGCAAACAAGAAAAAAATACAAGAAATATGGCACCGAACCTTACAAAGTATAGTTACAGTAGTAATTTAACTGGTCTAGCAAATCTATGCAAAATCAACGATTCCTGCAGATCGGATATCAAGTAAACCGGCACATAACACCGGGATATCCATTTCGCCCCCCTTCGTGGTGCCGAGGGAGGAGCTTAACAAGTTTCCTTTCGCTAAACATGCATTACTGTCTTCCTTCAAATTTAAGATGATAGGTAGAGGCCGGAGTATATGCAACATAAGGCTCAAATATGCACGAAAAATGCGTAAAATATGCACGTAAACCAATGAAAACTGGGAAATTGTGTAACATAATGTTAAGTTTTATGAGGATCCATCCATCCATCCATCAGCCAAAGGAAGTCCACTGCTGAACATAGGCCTCTCCTAATGATTTCCACAGTGACCTGTTGGAGGCAGCCTGCATCCAGCGACGTCCCGCGACCTTTACCAGGTCGTCTGACCACCTAGTGGGTGGACGTCCCACCCACTAGGAAAGGGATTAATTAATTATTAATTTATGAGGATATAAGAGAAAAAAGTGCTATATTTTTTCATTACTAAATCAGAACAAAATAAGTAAATTACATATTCTTTCAAAATTTAACCACCTTACAGATCAGAAATTATAGTAAAATGAGCGGGTCTGTGCGCTTTACAAGATGTATGGTTGCTAAGGTATAAATTGGACCGGCAATAACGGTTTAATGATTTATTAAACAATATTTGGTTGTGCATGTATGCGAAAAAAAAAAACAGTTAATTTTACACTTATCAAGAAGGTAATCTGCCGAAAAATGTAGTAAATATAGCGAAAATATACATGATCACCACATTTTTGGTAAAACATGCAATTATTGTTGAAAATGGGATAATAATTTCATATATAGATAATAATTTCACCTAGCTACCAGCTATCCCTACTTGTAGTACAAGCGTGTGACAGTAAGTAGATGATGGTTATGGTGGGTGGTAGATGGTTACCTCCTCTTTGATCTCGATGTCGGCGGTGTGTTTGATGTGCACGAGCGCCAGCTTGGTGGCGCGCAGCTCCTTCTCGGAGAGGCGCCGCATCGACTTCGCGAACTGTTTCAGGAACTTCTCCACGCGAGTGTTCACGTGGCCCACGCTGGGAAAAAAAAAATAATACACTCATCAGTCACATACATAGTCCTGACCCCTCACTAAGATCGAGTCTTGAGTTTTTTTTTACACTGGCACGGCATAATGACTGCACTGCACCTGATGGTAAGTGCAAATGCCGTCCAGACAGAGTATCGAATGGCATCAGACGGCGGTCCCATGCCATTTGATACAATTATGCCGGCCTGCTGAGATGCTTCTTCACCCTACGGCGGAAGGACCCAGTCGCGCATATGACCTACAAGAGACTTTTCGGTCTCACAAACACCCAGACCCGAAACAAACACCTGTGGATCACACAAACATTTGTTTCGGTGCGGGTATCGAACCCTGATCCTCTAGTTTCACAGGCAGCGCCTAACCAACTGCGCCACGGAGGCTGTCTTGTCTTGTCATGAACGTCTATTGTCTTGTGATCATCGATGTCTCAGCTCATCAGTGCGTCCTCACCTGAACTTGTTGACCTGGGTGTTAACGCTGACAGAGAAGCCGAGCACTCCGAAGGTGTAGCGCATGAGGCTGTACACGCTGTAGCCCAGCTGCTCCTTCGTGCGCAGGGAATCGAACACCGGCTCCTCCATTTGCATCTGCAATCACAGTTTATACAACATCTGGAAATATCGACCTTATTCATAGACAGTATTAACACCTATTTTAGTTATCGAATCTTTTGTCTTCTTCGCTCAAACTGAATCCAAAAGTCGTCAATGACCCTAATGTAATGTTAAGGTTGCGCTGTGTTGAAAAACATCGTGCCTGTATCACATGAATTACTAAAGTCAGTGCGTAAATACAAATATTACGCAGCTAACACGAAAAACACCGATTTTATACGTGCATAACATAAAAAGACAAAAAAAAAGAAAAACACATTCTCTTTCTTTTTTAATAAGCGTTTATTTTAACTGAAACAGCAAAATAAAATCACTACAACAACAAGAATAGTGGTACTGACAACAAGGTGATACTGACATATGGTATTTAATTAAAAACACATATTCCTAATCACCCATGGTAAGATTTTTACTAAACAAAAAAAAACTGGTAGTTTTATCAAATAAAATCCCGATTTCAATTTTTAAAGCCTTTATTTATTTATTTAGCTTCACATACAAAAGTACATAGGCGGACTAAATGCCAGAGGCATACTCTTCCAGTCTACCTTGATATAATGCAGAGATGACAGAAGTAGGGGTACATATGTATGCTAATTTAATTGTTTACCTATGAATACACATTCATTAATTAAATATAAATGAGCTTTATATTAATATATAAATCATATAAATACTTATGTACTTATATATAAATAGCGGCTAAATCATCCCGCTATTTATTTATTTATTTAAAATTATATGACATCAACAGTAAACATGCAAAATTAAACGTGTACAATTTTAGACCATTTTTTTTAGACGACTTATGGTCAATACGCATAGATACGAGTCTTTTACGGCTCAAGTAAGTTCGCGAACCAAACCAAAGTTCAGCTAAGCGGTAAAAAATTTCGTATCTATATGAGGTGGCCAAAAATCGTGAAAACTAAAATCATGATTTTTACAAAAAGATATAAAATTTTATACAATATCACCTGGCGTGATTAGAAACATGTGGGTTAAATTAAGTACTATATGTCAATATCATCCTGTATAACAATTCACTTTTAAGTAATGGAGCATTTGTACGCGTATCACGTGGTATGGTGCGCATGCATATAACACTTGTCTCTAGTAGTTTGTACGTCCCACTGCAATGCACTCAAATCTCTTCTTTTCTGATTTTCTTTCTGTGTTTCTTCTTATTTCTTCTTTTCATATATTTCTTGGGTTTAGTGGCGAAAGGAAGGTAATAGTACGGGCTGGAGTGCAACTCTTGGTATGGTATAAAGTGGAGTTGGAAAGGATGCAATAAGACGGCATAGAAGTATATGGGACGGGTTAGGAAAAGACGGGACCAATTGGACCGACATGGGACGACTTAGGACTATAATAGGACAAGATAGGTAACGAAGTTGATATGGAGAAAACATCTTCCTTTTGCGTACTTTATATACTCCGCACTCGGTATAAATATTAGTGTTCACAATAGTGTTGCTTCATGCTTGGGAGGTTTTCCTGGGGCGAGGTGCATGCAGCTAGTAAGCGCGTCCAGTAGCGGGCGTGGTCTCACCTGCGCGACGAGGTCGGGTGCGAAGTGTGGGGGCTGCGGGCGGAGGTGGTGCTGGCGCGGGCGCGGCGCGCGGCGCTGCCAGGGGAGCAGGCAGCGCTGGTGGGGCGGCAGGTGGTAGGGCGACGCGTATATAAAATACGACATCTGCACCGCGGACGGCCAGACGGAACTTCGTGTTAGACCCCCGTTACAGCTTATAGTATCACATTGGAGGAGAACGGGGAGAGTTTGTTTTTTTTTTTTTTTTTCCACTAAAAAGCATAGGGACGTAAACGCTTTTTGATTTTTAAGTTTCTTTTTTTTTACTTTTGTTCGGGTGTTTTAACCCTTGACGCAAAAAGAGGGATGTTAAAGTTTGACGTGTCGGTGTACGTGGCATCGCAGCTAGCAAACGACAGTGATGCGGATTTTTTTTTGACAACTGACGCGAATATCTTTTTGAAGTAAAACTTCTTTAGGAACGCTTGCCTTGGGAGGTAAACTGGTGAATTCATGAGGAGAGCGTTACGGAAGTTCTGTGACACGGCGAAAACAACGGAAGTTGAAAATTGTCAATACAGATACATAAATAATCATTGAAGGAGATCAGTCGATTTGGTCCAAGTACGGGCAAAAAATTCATGATGACTAAAAAATCAGGCTTATTTTTTTATGTTTATTTCTCATTTTGTTTTCATTCTACACCATCGGAATAAGATTTATAATAAAAATAAGGACATATAATTTATTATAAGCAATATTTATTTATTTATTAACGCTTTATAAAGTGCGTGGTGGCCTGTTGGTAACGGACCAGACGTGGCTGCCTACATGTTCACGGTGGTCGCGGGTTCAAATCCCAGGGCACACCTCTGACTTTCCGGAGTCATGTGTGTATTGATAGTCAATCACCACGCACTATAACGGTGAAGGAAAACATCGTGAGGAAACCTGCATACCATAGCGATTTGTATAAATTTCTATGGTATGTAAAAGTCTGCCAACCCGCACTGGGCCAGCGTGGTGGACTATATGGCCTAACCACTCTCAATCGTACTCTCGATTGTAGAGGAGGCTCGTGCCCTGCAGTGGGTCGTGTATGGGCTGATACAGTAACGCTTTATATACATAGTATACAGGCGGTCTTAATGCCTGGGGCATTCTCTCCCAGTCAACCTTTGGGTCGTGAAGAGAATCCATTTTATCATCAAGGTATCAAGGCGAGGAAATCAAGGTAGGCGCATAAACTAATTAAAAAAAAACAAATTAATAATAATAGTAATAAATATTAAAATAATATATATGTAAAGATTTCATAATATATAGATAAATACATAAATATACATAATTATATATACATACATACATACATACAGACGTATACATAGTAAAAACCAAAATAATTATTCTGCCAGATTTTTTTGGAAGAATTGATGGACTTTCGCTTTAAATGCCAAACGAGTACCAGACGACGTGATTTCGAGCGGGAGTGCGTTCCACAGAAGAATAGATTGTATAGAAAAGGAGGAATGAGTGAAGTTAGAGGTGTGTGCCGGAATATTCATATTTGACACCTGTCAAATCATTAGTATGAAGTATTTGTCAAACTACGTGTATATTATGTG
This sequence comes from Theretra japonica, assembly GCA_033459515.1. Classification (NCBI taxonomy): domain Eukaryota; kingdom Metazoa; phylum Arthropoda; class Insecta; order Lepidoptera; family Sphingidae; genus Theretra; species Theretra japonica. Next base: position 2,339,644 of record CM065942.1, read on the forward strand.
TAAGTGAAAAAATATTGAAAAAAGTAACTTTTAACATAAAAGTAAAGTGCATAGATATATAGATTTGAGGTTAATTGTCGGTACGTATTCTTTTTTCTTGAAAATATTTATTTATTTAATATACATGTATTTGTGAGATTAAAAATAATATATGGTGGTGAAGGATAGGCCATTGTAATAATTCGTGATAAAAGTGAATTTTATCAATTATATAGATCCTAAAGAAGTTTTACTTCAGTCGTGTGGTCCAAAGCACACTCTTTTTTAATCGACTTCAAAAAAAGGAGATTATCAATTCAATGTGTATGTATGTAATTTTGTCGGAATTGCATGATTTTTGGATATGTTGGTCTATACCAGCGTTTGAACATGTGTGCAAAATTTCATAAATATATGTATGATTGTATGTCTGTATGTTTGTATGTTTGTCCACGCATATCTCAAAAAGTATAAGTCGGTTTTCAACAAATATTTTTGCGTTGGATTAGGTTTATTCCAACTTAGGAGGTGTGTAAGTTTCATAGAAATCGATTCATTAGTTTTTGAGATACAGCAGGGGTGACCAACTTTTTTGAGTCCGCGGAACGCATACATGTTTGCTATTTAGTCGCGACGCCGTAATCTATCTAACTGGTTGAAAGCAAAATGATACTAGTTAGGTAAATAGGCACAAAACTCAAAATCCAGAGAGAGAAAATTTCTTCGCGACGCCCTTCTCTACTGCATACCGCGCGGCGCGGCGCACCGGGGCGCACAGTTTAGGACAGCGTGAGATAAAGAGTAAAGTTTATATCATTCACTAAGAAAATGTGTAGATAGTGGTCTTAGCAAAAAAATGGTAAAAATATAAGTTTTAATTACTGATATAGAAATTTAAAAAACGAAGAAATAAAAATAATTAAAAAGAATTAAACCGACCTTAAAAAAATTGTTTGTATATTTAGGTCTTATAGATTTACTAAAAGATTAGTTTTATTACACTTTTGAAGTCGGTTTAATTTTTTTAAATTATTTTTATTTGGTTTTGTTCTTATTTTCTTATAAAAATATTTATGCCCAATTAGAGTTTTCCTGATAACCTGTTGTTAGGCTAGTATTAAATGATAGCAGGGGGCGGGGGTGGAGCGCTGGTCTGAGGGTGTCGCAATAAAATAGCAAGCTTTCAAGGGCGGCGCCATACAAATAAATTTGAGAACCCCTGCTGTAGCTGATGTAGATCACCCATTCGGACTATACTATTTCCAACTCTCCCGAATTTTACAATATTTTTCTCCGTTGGCAACACTACGAATAAATTTGTTCGCGATATCGTCACCCATAAATATGTACTGTCAATGTAGAAAGTCCAACAATGACGCGTATAAAATATTTGTAAACAAATCATTTATAGTTTCGCGTCATATGCTACATAAATATAATACAAATTATGTTTGTGAAGTCGGAAAACTCCTTCTAATAGGTCACTGTGAAATCTTCGGAGACGTTGAGGTATTTGAGCGGACATCCCGACATACCTACCAGGACCGCAGGAACGTAATAGAGCGAAAGGCAAGATACTGACTACGTAGGAGTAAAAGAGACGGATATAGAAATAATGGTACCGTACCGCTTTTTTTGCTACACACGTTTTGTTACCGGTGTTCTCAGTAGAATATATCGAAGGGGTGCAAACTTTCAATACTATGATGATGATCCTGAAGCTCAGGGGGTGCTGGAGGTTTAAAGCTCTGCACTGGCATCAATAATTTTCCACGTTTTTTTATTACTTTTCTTTTTTTTGCGTGTATTAATATTTTTAATGTGTTTTCAGCGCGCATATGTGTGTGCATACGTACCATGATGACTATTCATTCTTGGCCAGTATAGATATTTTTGTATGTGTGTACGTACCATGATGACCTCGAGCGTGGCGGTGTCTGCGATGGTGGCGCGCTCGGCCTGGTAGTAGTTGGTGAGCATGCTGTTGGGCGAGAGCTGGTTCAAGCTCATCACGCGCAGGATCTGTTCCCCACGAGGCAGCTGGTGGACTTTTATCTGGACATAGTAAGATATCCTAATATAAGAGAGGTAAGAGAAGACTACCTGTCCGGTGTAATATGACCGAAAACCTTACGTAGCAATTTGACGCACGATGCGTTACTTAAATGTGTACAGCTCTCGCTACCAGAACATTTTACATTAACATTAAATTTAAACATTAACACTTTAACATTAGGAACACTTTGTCTAAGACATTAAATTAGTGTTTAACAAATTTAACTCGATCATTTAACATCCAGACTCCAGTGCAGCTTCGCTCTGTACTCGTACATATTTTTGATCCATCACGAAGGACGATGTAAAATAAAGTAAAAATTACAGAAAGTCAAATATCCTAAACGCCATCAACTTGGATGGAAATAATACAATTTTGATTATTGTTAGACGCCGCCTGTGAAACGAGAGGCCGCGGGTTTGATACCCGCACCGAAACAAATATTTGTGTGAACCACAGGTATTTGTTTTGGGTCTGGGTGTTTGTGAGACCGAAAAGTCTCTCGTAGTTTCTGATACCCACGACACAAGACTCGATGTTAGTGTGGGGTCAAGACTATGTACGTAACTGTTGGGTGTATTTATTTATTTATTTATAATACTCACAACAGGCATCTCGTGAGGCCTGAGCGGCTGCCATTTGATAGTGTTGTACATGTTGTCAGCTATTTGTATGGCCTCGTACCAGGCCATGTTGCCGTGCACCAACATCTGTGAACCACATCAATATGAGGATGTCTAACCCTGTGGGTTTTCTCGCAAGCATAAGGCCGCTTGGCACTTTCATCTTCATATTAGGATATAAAGTAATAAAGACTGGTGGTTAACCTCAACTTATTGGCGGTCGTATGTGATTTTTTTAAATTTATTTTTACACAAAGTAGGTTACAATCTTCAAGCCATTAGCATTATTAGAATTAAGGTGTTTTATCTTAATTATACCCCAAAACTTGTGTTTCACGAAATTAATTGTTACGAATGGTGGAAAAAGGTAAGATTAAAGATTTTTCGACGCAAACATTCTGTTTAAACATCGATTGTGTTAAAAAAACACGCATAGGCTGATACAAATAATTAAAAGAGAGAAAATACATATTATTTAGTATATTTGCGACCCAAGAGTTTATAGAGACCGGGCTTATAGCCATATTTGGCATTACGGTCTCATACTCAAAATAACACATTTAATTTTTTATTGTATGTAGCATTCTATGCGACAACTGTGACCACAATAAGTATTTGTATTTATCCTTTACCATAATTAATCAGCTTTATATACAAACCTGCACGTATAGTTTATCGAGCAGCCTCCTGCCGAAGTGCTTGAGGTCGGCCAGGGTAACATTGGCCAGCTCGGGGCCCTTCAGGCGCGGCGAGATGTACGGCTCCAGTAGCACGCTCATGCGCAAGTCTCTGGGAGATAAACATCTCTTTAGTAATATTATATGATCTCTTTGATTAGGTAGTAATATTATTTTTAAAACTAATAGAGGTAAATAAATGAAGTGCGTGGTGGCCTTTTGGTAACAGACCAGACGCGGCTGCCTACATGTTCACGGTGGTCGCGGGTGCTAATCCCAGGGCACATATCTGACTTTTCGGAGTCATGTGTGCATTGATAGTCAATCACCACGCACTATAACGGCGAGGGAAAATGTCGTGAGGAAACCTGCATACCGCAGCGATTTAAAAAAATACTATGGTATGTAAGTCCGTCAACACGCACTAGGCCAGCGTGGTGGACTATATGGCCTAACCACTCTCAATCGTACTCTCGATTGTAGCGGAGGCCCGTACCCTGCTATGGGACATATATGGGCTGATACAGAGGTAAATAAAATTTATAATATCGCCTTTAGAGCAGGATAACCGAATGGTATGCGTATAGAATGTCAGAATAAGTTTTAGAGTAACATTTTTTGAAGTCCAAGTTAATTTAATGTAGTATGGTGCACTCTCCTAGTCAACGATCGACGCTCAACGAATGACCTATTTTGGGTCGACGATCACCGAGATGACACAGTAAAACGCCTGGTCGATGACGGACATTAACATCGTCAACGAGAGAAACACACGGCATAATTAACGAGAACACCTCTTCGAAATCATCCATGGAAGAAGATTGTTTTGCAACGGAAATCCCGTAGCTAAGGTTGATGGCCGATAGAACGTATCAAAATATGTAAACTACATTGTAAGGCATGCGTGTTACTCGAGGGCTTGGATATTCAATCGAAGTGAAAAAAGAAAAAGTGACTGTATCTAAATAGAGTATGACATTTTAGGGGTTCAATAAGTATTTTCATTTCGTTATCATTTTTGTTTTCGTTTTCTTTTCACTAGGTGGTCGGAGGACCTGGTGAAGGTTGCAGGACGTCGCTGGATGCAGGCTGCCTCCAGCAGGTCGCTGTGGAAATCATTGGGAGAGGCCTATGTTCAGCAGTGGACTTCCTTTGGCTGATGGATTGATTTATTGATTTCTTTTCTTTGCTTTTCTTTTCAATATTGATGATGATATATGACGTCTCGGATTTTAATATTGCCACACATCCTACATAGGTAGACACATAACAGAATGCCGTTCAAATCCTCACATAAAAGTTCATAGATTTTGCTACACGATGGTCTCCAGCTCGGCTGATCGTAGAATATTCTTATCCGGATTGTGATCACCATAAACACCACTTGAGGATCTCTCATAGTGAAGCAGGCAATAGTAAAGGAGTCACATTTCAGTTTTATCCTGTGTACGTGCCAATGCAACAGTTTCCAAAGCGCTATAAGTTTATAAAACCATGCTTTTCAATCGATCATGTGACAAATACATCCATATTGTCTACACAGAAATTTCGAATGAGTACAACAACCCTCCCAAAATAAAATCAAAATACACAATATACGTACTTGGCTAGTTTATGCGGCTTGATGACGGTGTTGTAGTAAGATCTCGCCCTCACTTCGCGTATGGCCTCGAACATGGTTTCCGATAAAGACTCCACTGACGTGCACATGTTACGCGTTACGAGGTCCACGAGCAACTGCAACACGCAACGTGCAACGTTACTTGCAACACCACTTGACACAGTCTTTTGAGTATAAAGCTTTACAGCCTTATTCTTAGACAGTATATAAACCTATTCAAGTTATCGAATGTTTTGTCTTCTTCGCTCACACTGAATTCAAAAGTCGTTCGAAAGAGACAAAACATTCAATAACTAAAACGTGTTTATAAACTGCATATGAATAAGGCCGTTACAGCCTGAATTTTATATTTGTTGAAAAACTATTTTCTTATTAGCCAAACAGTTTTGAAAGTTGACCAGCTCGCCACTACGAAATAAAAGTTTAGTAAAGTAAAATTATAAATGGAATTTTGCTAAAACCATGTTATTATTTATTATTGAAATGCGAAAGGGAAAGGTCAATAAAAGAAAACCACTTTTAATTCCGACCACTACTTATTCAGTACTTTAGTTTATGTATTAGGTCCAGCAAACGAGCAAACAGGTCACCTGATGGTAAGTGATCATTGCCACCTATGAGCATCCACAAAGTTCGATCATGGATGTGTTGCCGGCCCGATTGGGAGGGAAGCGGGAAAGAAAAAGTATGGGAAGAGGAAAGAGGTATTGGGCATCCGGCAATATCACTCACCGAACGAAACGTCGATTTTCAGTGAGACATTGATACCCCCCCGAATGGGCCTGCCCATTCATGCTGAGTCAGCGACAACAGCGTGGCTCTACCACTTTCTGACGGTCAGTAGTACTACTATGAGCAAGCCCATTCATAGTAGTCCAAGTTGTCCAAGTAACCACACTGTGACTCTATCACTATGGGTATTACACATTATGAGTGTTAGCTTTTTATTCATTTTAAAGATTGCATGCCATTTGCAAAAAAAGTTTCGTTTAATTATCAAAAAATATTTTATGATAATTTACCACTTTAGTACCACGTCTATATGATAAATGTCATTTGCTATGCTAAATAATATTGTAAATAATAAACTTACGTGTAAATTCTGACTGTATCCGTTGATCCGCAGCGTGAATCCTTTGTCCGAGACGAATATCGATTGTGACAAGTCCGCCATTTGCGCAGGGTAGCTTTCTTCCTACGAGATAAAGTGTTTATGTTTTAAATACTTAACATATATAAACAGCCTCCGTGGCGCAGTTGGTTAGACGCCGGCTGTGAAACGAGAGATCGCGGGTTCGATTTCCGCACCGACACAATTTTTTGGTTGATCCACAGGTAATTGTTTCCAGTGTGGGTGTTTGTGAGACCGAAAAGTCTCTCTTAGTTCCTGATAACCACGACACAAGACTCGATCTTAGTGGGGGGTCAGGACTATATGACTGTTGGGTGTATTTATTATTTATTTAAAGAAGAGATTATTATTAGATTATTATTCTTCTATTAGATTTATTATGTAAAGAATAGAGTGGACTATGTTCAGGAGGGGTGTTCCTGTCCCTGAAGATGATGATTTTCTAGTGTATAATAGGGGGACGAAGTGCAAATAGAATATTCTTCATACAAGAATATTGTTCTTTAATGTTCTGGAATGTTCCATGGGGGAACGAGTCTTTCAAAATTAAAATGTTTTTATTTTCTTACCTTGAGTTGTTGGTTCAAAACGTCAGTCCAGAGGTCGAGGAGGCACGCCCTGGATAATACAAATACTATGAATACAAGTACTGCCTGCCTTATTTATCCTATAATGACGTAGGATGCAGGGTTCGAATGTCGTATAATGAAATCCATCAAATAATTTTAATCTAATGATGCACAAATTATGTTCCGATCATTTTACAGCAATCGTACTCTCGATTGTAGAGGAGGCCCGTGCCCTGCAGTGGGTCGTATATGGGCTGATACAATACAATACAATACATTTTGCAGCAATTTTTACCAGAGATATAAACATTAATAAAACTATGAAATAAACATTTGAATAACATACTACACATTTGCGGTTTTTAACAAATAATAAAAATATTTCGATGGGCATAACAATAATTCATATTTATTTCACAAAATTATAATTGGTTGTATACAGGACAAATTGGTATTTACTTGGATACAAATTAATGGAAATATTTCCTTATTAGATTGATTTAAAGGCCTTATCGCCTTGACTTATGTTTCAATTAAGTTTGATTAAAAGGTGACTATAATTTTAATTCGGGTTCGAATCTCGGGTCGGGCAAAGTGATATTGAATTTTTCTATGCATTATCATTATGATAAGCTCGACCCGAGACAGCGAAACGTGAGTGTCCTGGTTGCACCTCCGTCTACACCTTATGGGAACAATGCGTGATGTTTATGTATGTATCGTTTTGAAATAAAAATACAACTTACTCTCGTGGTGCTTTGAATCCGAGCGGCGTGATGAAATAGAAGTACAGAAGTGCGGTGGGGAATCTGAACTTGAAGTCCGGCTTGTACCACAGCTCCATCTGCCGATTCTTACGAAGCAAGTTCGGCTGATCTATCCTGTACCACATAAATAAACTTATGAAAGAATACTGATTACACGCAATGATTCCGTGATATCCTGCAGTCGGTATATTTTTTTTATTGCGATGAATGGCGAGACGAGCATGCTTTTCGCCTGATGGTAAGCGATACGACCGCTCATGGACAGTAGCAACACCATGAATTACAAAGTAATGCTTGGCATTCCACTGCGCTCGCCATCCTGAGACATAAGATGTTAGGTCTCATCATGTCCAGCAGTTACTCTGGCTGCAATGTCTTTGAAACCGAAACACAACAGTGCATTTACACTGTTGTTTTATGGGAGAAATATAGCGCATTTCTGCAACTGAGAACTCTGTGAAGAGGGTTTAGGTTATAGAACATCACGCGAGCCTAGTGTTACTCGGCTGGCTTTTTAAAAAATTCAGAGGTGGGCTGATAATGAACTATGATTAAATTAACTCGACTGCCTCGGTGGCCGAGTTGTACTATGGTATGATTACAAAGCTGAGGTCTCGGGTTTGTATCCCCGTATGCCGGGCAAAGTGATATTGCATTTTTCTATTCGTTATCAGCCCGGAGTTAGGAATTTGTGCCCGATATGGCGATAGTCTCGTCCCTTATCACATCATGGGACGGAACACGTAAGGTAAAACGTGGGTGTCTTGGTTGCATCTCTTTTGGGAAAAAGGCGTGAATTTTATGTATGTATGTATTAAACTAAGATTTTTGTACCGACCTGAAGTTGTTAACAGTGGCGATGAGATCTCCTCGCGTCAAGACCCTGGTGGTGGCGGGCGCGTCGGCGGCCTTGTTGTAGAAGTCCTTGGCGGTGCTGGTGTAGAGGTCGAGGCCGAGCTGGCGCGCGGAGTCGAGGTAGGGCTGGGCGGGAGACACCAGCTCGAAGCGCGTGGTGATGTAGATGTTCTTCTCCGGCATGTGGAACTCGGGGAACGGCTCCGCGTTCATCCAGCGACTCATCCAGGACTTGGGCACGTCTGTTGGTGTTGTGGATACAAAATTTACAATATTTATAGAAAAGACTAGTTTGGTTAAAGACAAGTTAGACATTCCCGGAGACTCGCTGAGCTTCAATGCTCGGTGTCATTACAATGCGTGCCACTGTTGATACTGCGACACAGGAGTTGCAGTGGTGGCTGTGAGGGAGGGATAGTTTGGATTTGCAGGAATTCGCTTGAAGCGAGTCGTTTTCAGCATTTGTAAACAGCTTTTAGAAAACTTGAGTAGTGCATTGTTTTGCCTGATGACGATTTTAAAAAGAAAAATATAGTCGATTTTTTTTACCTAAAACTTGCCTTTGATGTTGAAACCAAGATTTACATATTGGATGTACTATATTTTTCAATATATGCCTAAAAATTCTAATACACAAATTTCTGGCAATAAAGCATGAAGACATAACGGGGTAAATACTTGGAAGTCTTTGAAATCGCCTCATTTATGACATTAAATATACTTCAAACAAATTATTGGTACAATGTTACCCACACGTTGTGAGACTTTTCCAAAAATATTCATTATTAGATCGAACTATGGGGATACTTCATCCATCCATCCATCCATCAGCCAAAGGAAGTCCACTGCTGAACATAGGCCTCTCCCAATGATTTCCACAGTGACCTGTTGGAGGCAGCCTGCATCCAGCGACGTCCCGCAACCTTTACCAGGTCGTCTGACTTACTTATGGGGATACTTCAGCTGCATTAAATTTCAACCGCATTATAATTAGTCAAGTAATTATGAGTTCTCACCTATAGCCTTGTACTCTGTGCCGAACCACTTCTCCTTCTGGTCGTAGTGTATGGGATCGTCGCGGCGTTTCGACAGGACTATCACGTTCGCCATGTCGGGTGTCATGTACTCTAGCAGCTCCATTATTGCCTGCAAATACATACAAAGTTTATTTTCTGAAGCTGAAGAAGTCTTTTTATACAATAGATCCGGCAAACAGGTCACCTGATGGTAAGTGATCACTGCCGCCCATGAACATCCACAATGGATCATGGATGTATTGCCGGCCCAACAAATTAGGAGGGGAGCGGGAAGGAAAAAGGATGTGAAGAGGTAAGGGGTATTGGGCATCGGGCAATCTCACTTATCGAACAAAAAGCGACAGCCAAGCTGTCACTTCACGTCGATCTCCTATGAGAAAGTGATACCGTCCCGGACGAGCCTGCCCATTAATGCAGACTCAAACGCAGTCGGAGGCATATCTGCTCACCCCTAGATTTCGCTACTCTGCCTATTTCACCAACAAAATGATGAGAAGTGATCGTGTTATACCTCCGACTGCGTATGTGAACACTGTCAACTAGGATCATTCAAAACCAATATAAAATATTCGAATTAAAATCTCGTATCACCTTTTCAGTTCTTCAATGAATTTAATACAGATGGCATATATTGACTCAGTTGGGTTTTTTGCTTTATTTTTTAATAGTTTTGTTTAAAGTAGCATCGTCGATTAACGATTTCCTGTGTTTTGTTTTATTGATTAAATGGATTATGTTCAGAGAGGGGGGGGGGAGGGAGAAAGGGAGAGAGACGGACAGAGAGAGACCACAATACCTTCTCGTCGTACTTGAAGTAGAGCTTGTCGCCGGTGATGTAGTGTTCGGGCGGGTAGTACTGCATGTTCTCCGAGAGAGACTCCACATAGTCCGCCGGCTGCATCTCCTCCTCGAAGCGGAAGTTGGTGTCCTCTACTGTCTGTGGAGTCATATTTGTGTCAAATTATTGAGTTTAAAAAATTACTATAATAATAATTATGGTGTCGGGTTGGAAAGTCGATAAAATAACAAGATGAATATACTTAATTGCTGAGATCACATTGATAAGCAAAAAATAAGATTTCTCACCTTTATTTCGTCGAATATGCGCTTGCTTGGTCCAAGCCGTTTCAACATCTTCAAATACGCATACATGGCTTCGATTACCTGCAGAATAAGTTACAACTTTTAATTTGCCATGGTAGGACTCCATTCCACTTTTTTTACAGACAAAGAAAAATAATACTCAATCATTTGATCGCATAAAAAGATAAATAAAAAACCCACATGGCGTTTTTTTCATCTATATAATAGACTATAGAACAGAATAGACATGGCTACCAATAGTATACATATTATTTAAGTTATTTTCTACTAATACTTTTGCAAAGGCGATCTATCCAGGTAATACTGGGGGGGTTACTCTATGATCCGAAATGAAGTTCGAATTTTCGTGGCCTGTAAAGACGTTCCGAAGTAATTAATAAGTATTCCACTTCTAAAAACCAACACTATTTTCTACAACATTTATCATTCACTCCGGACTTAGTCTATGGTTACGACATACTATAGAGGATTTGAACATTGTGGAGTACTTAGGCACATTAGTACAGTCCGAACATTCGAACTTCGTTTAGGATCATAGAGTAGCCCCCCTAGATAGAATAGTTTGTAGTATATGTCCAAGAGTGCAGTGTCAATATGTTAGTGACCTCGTGGACGTGCTGCAGTCCGGCCTGCGTGAGCACGATGTGCGTGGAGAACAGACTGTACATGGACGTGTAGTCGATGCCGCTCTCAGAGTTGCCCGTGTAGATGCCCAGCGCCCACACCCTGCACAAATATTACATACGGATTTTTTTATTTTATACTATGCTATCAACTCCGATTCTGATTTTTAAAGAAGTTCCTTTTGTACTATTATTTTAGTATTGTAAATAGAAATTTATAACTTATACATATAAGTGGGAGTATTGTAGAAAGGAAGGAGGCGCTGGATGCAGGCCGCTTCCAACAGATCTATGTGGCGATGCATGGGGGAGGACTATATTCAGCAGTGGACTTCCTGTGGCTGAAGAGAGAGAGAGAGATTGAAGAAAATAAATGTGAAGGTATCTATCTAATGTGCTATTGTCTATGGCCAGCGATGTACTTTTAGTTTGAAATTAGAACCGTGTGCTTTTTCGATTGCTGTGTGACAAATATAAAATTTGTCTAGAAATCTTACGCAATTTTATTTAATTATCCTAAACATATAATAATGATTTTATGATCAGTTAACATATCGGTTACAGTAAATAAAATAAATGTGGTAAATTGCTAAAAAAAATGTAATTTATTTTTACATCTCTCATTCTTTCTTTACAGGAAGTCTACTGCTGAACATAAGCCTAAATTCTTAAGGATTTTTCTACATGCTAAGTTATTATTCGTGGTCAAAAATACTTGCCGTCGCGTATTTTCTTACATATACTCACGCCTTTTTCCCAGAAGGGGTAGGCAGAGGCGTCACCATGACACATTTCGTTCCATCCCACGATGTGATAGGGAGCGAGCCTATCGCCATATTGGGCACAAATTCCTGATTCCGGGCTGATAATGAATTGAAATGAAAAATCAATGATCACTTTGCCCGACCCGGTATTCGAACCCGAGACTTCAGCTTTGCTATCGTACCATAACACAACTACAGCCGTTTTTTCTTAAATGTCTAAGAACCTTAAATATTCTACAGGCGTTCGAGAAAGAGGCAAAAAATAACTATGCGATAGCCCTGTTTCCCTCTTTTTCAGCTTCTAGACAAATCTATTTTCTGTCTCAAGCCCCATTTACATGCAGAGTTTCTCGGGGCGAGAATCGTATGCGATTATCGCATGACATAAACGCCATAGAGTATTGTGTTCTGACAAATGTTTACACGATGCGACTTTTGTATATCCTTACGATAATCGTATCTTCAAGCCGAGAAACTGTCCCCGTGTAAATTGGGCTTTAATTATTATGAAGATAATGATTAACAAAATAACTTACTTTTTCCTAAGGTAGGAGAGCAGACTGCCCTTCCCTTCGTGTCCGAGCAGGAACGATATGTACTGGTGCGGCTTCGAGTCATACTCTTTTATCAAGGATTTCATGCACCACGTGATGTGCACCTGCCGATCAAATCACATTGTGACTATGCAGAAAGAAATATTGAAACACATAATACACAAAATTAAAACACAAAAATTGCTTAAAAAAAAGAGAAAGAAAGAAAAAAAAAGAAAGAAAAAGACATTTAAATAAAAAGAATTCTTACGGATTTTATCGCGAATTTTATTAATTTTTTACATTTTTTCATTTCCCGACGTTACGATAACTTTACAGTTTTCGTGGTCACGGGGCGGACTGGACACAAAAACGTAAAAATTAAATCAAATTCACGATGAAATCAGTAAGAATTATTTTTATTTGAACGGGTAACATTCGCGTAAATCTAAGAAACCATTATAGGAAAAAGACAGTTGGTGTTGTTGCGTGAGTTTCTTGCGCCGTATCGTCTTCACAGTTACACGTTCCGAAGCGGTGGCAGCAGTCATTAACGATTCAAAATATCTTGTGAATAACTATTTAAATAAAGAATATTATGGTGATTTTGATTTTTGATTTAAAAAAATACAGATGGCGTTGACGGTAGTCATAAAAAATAGATTATTTCATTCTCCCTTTTTCTGGCATCGTTATCATGACAAAATTACTAATTATGTACTCTTTTCGATTCAATAATCCATCTTAATTACTGATGTTACTAACATTTTTTATTATCATAATTACAAAAAACTGATACAATTTCAGTAGGTATTTTAGCATTTATATACCACAAAGATTTGTCCATAATGCTATTTATCAGCAAGTTGACACAAGTACACATCAGGTTGACAATTCGAGTGTATAGGAGACAAGAACTGAGTAAGTGAACACAAATGCAACACATATTATGTAACATATTTTATTTGTTTTTTTAAATTTTATTTGATTTTTTTTTCTCAGTTTGTTGTGTTGATGGTTGTGTTTTTTTATTGTATTTTCTATGTTTTCCTGTCACTAATTGTACAATTAGTTAAGATTATTTATGTTTTACATTTTAATGAAAGTATCATTGTAACAATTGTAGGTAGACTTTTTGTTAATAAAAATAAAATAAAAAAAAAACATTTGGTGCTACTTGATTGTGAATTAAGTGTAGCTTTAATTGTGTACCAATAATAAACATATGGTTTATGTGTTCTAATTTGGAAAGGCCGAACACATTGTAATAAAGCTGAAGGTAGACAGTTTAACAAGTGTTATCCACAAATAGAAAATAGTCTAAACCGTTACTAACATACACATCCATTCATAAATTCACACAGAACCTACTTGCAAAGAAATTCAAGCGGTTTGAAACGACATTAGAATTTTGATGAAACAAAAAAATTGCCAATTTTGTCATAGAAATCGTACGGCATGTAAAAATTCGAGGGAGTGTGCCAGCAAAATAAGCGCAATGTATCGACAACATGCAGTTTGCAGTAAATAGGACATGCCCTTTCCTTCCTATTTACCTCAATAGGTCCTTTTATAAATAGAGGCTGCGCGACAACAGAATAAAATAATTCCTTAGAATTTCGTATTTAAAAGAATAATTTATAACTGATACACAATAATTTGATGGAGGAGTGGTTAACACGCTTTGTGACATACCTATATATAGTTTATAGATTTAAGACAAACGTAAAAATAAAAAAAAAATACATTCTTGATTATCTTTGAAACATTAATAAAAACTACTTTCGATTTTGCTAAAATCTAAATAAGCTATGTCATAAATACTGTATAGCTAGCTTGCTTTTTTTCGATTATATGAATTCAAATTCCTTTGTTTGTCAAACATAACCTATAAACGTGTACCTACATGAAACCTGTCGAATTGCACATAGTATATCCGATGCGATCTAGTATCGTACTTTCGGCCTTATTCATAGGCAATTATAAAACCTATTTTAGTCATCGAATGTTTTGTCCCTTTCTAACGACTTTTGAATTCAGTTTGAATATAGAAGACAAAACATTCGATACCTAAAAAAAAAGAAGGCCTCCTCGAAGACGAATTGAAGTCCTGCTCTTTCTTTGCAGTCGATAATAGGTTTTAAAACTGTCTGTGAAAAGTTTAAAGACTAAATTGATCTTACGCCCAATTTCTAGATAAACATTACAGTATATTCCTATTGGTAAAGGTCGCGGGACGTCGCTGGATGCAGGCTGCCTCTAACAGGTCACTGTGGAAATCATTGGGAGAGGCCTATGTTCAGCAGTGGACTTCCTTTGGCTGATGGATGGATGGATATTCCTATAAAGGTAAATCTGATCAATATATCCTCACCTCAGTGGTATCTCCCACAGGCTTGACGTAGTAGAAGCTCTTGAACTGCGGCGTGACCAAGTCGGGTCGGAAGTCGAAGGGCTTGAAGTCGTCGGATGCGAGCTTGTTGTTGCGGATGCGTCCGAACGTGTTGATCACGTACTGCTCCAGGGTCTCTAGGTCCATGCGCGCCTGTAGGAAATATTTAGGGTTAGAGTGTGATAATGATTTGTTAGATTCACGCGAGTGTTACACATTATATTAATAAAACGAATTCTTACAGATTTTATCGCGAATTTGATTTACAAACTGTGCAACGAAAACTGTAAAGTGATCGAAACGTCGAGAAGTTAAAAAATGTAAAAATTAAATCAAATTCGCGATAAAATCCGTAAGAATTCGTTTTATGTGAATTAGAGTGTGATAGATGGAAATTATGAAGTTTGCGAGATAAGTGGAAAAAAGCAATTTTTTTAAGAAATACTTTGCTAAGTATATAGTATAACGGAGTGCTAAGGAATGACGCAGAAAATCAAAGATCATGAATTGAATATTGATAGTTAGATTGGTTCATCTCAACTTATTTTACGGGAGAGACACCAAACAATTACGTACAACATAAATAATAATCAAGGCTGTATAGGTACGCCTGATGGCAGGGCACTGGTCCCCTTTAAAATCGTCATAACAATTGGGAAGGATTAAGCCGCAGTACGCCACGCTAGCTTAGTGAACGAATTCTATGGTTAACGAATCTGTGTAAGTCACAGAAAAACGATAGTGTTTTTATCAATAATACATATCCACCTCCACCAATATAAGATTAGCTCAGGGAAACGCTCCTGAAGTACACTTGACTTAGTCTCCTGTACTTAGGCTTAGTATACCGGAGAAAATCCGAGCATAAAAAAATAAAAAAGAATAATAAATACACCCAACAGTCAAATACATAGTCCTGACCCCACGTTAAGATCAATTAAGTCTTGTGTCGTGGGTATCAGACACTACGAAAGACTTTTCGGTCTCACAAACACGCAGACCAGAGACAAATACTTGTGGGCCTCACAAACATTCGTCTTGATACGGGGATCGAACCCGCGGCCTCTCGTTTCACAGCCGGCATCTAACCAACAGCGCCACGGAAGCTGTCGTTCTATGAACTGCTCCAACGTACCTGCACAGCAACAGTCATTCTATGAGCACTGTAATGCCTCTTCATGAACTCATGGGCAGCTTTGTGCAGCCTGTCATCGTCGATGTTGTCCCGCAAGCTTTGCATGTTGCCCCACGTGAACGTCCGGGCGGGGTGCCCCTCCGGGAACATGCTGGCCAACAGCTGGTCCTTGCGGTTCGAGTCCAAGGGGAGGGCCATCGCGAATTCTGATAGACATTTTAAACCGTTAATTCCTTGATTTTTTCCATTGTATTTTTAATATGGGATATTAATAGTGAGGTTATTGACATAGGCCCAAATCGGCATTTTGACTAGGTACTAATCAGAGGCCTCAGTCAAAAACTATAGGAATCAAAGATTTATTTTATTTACACGTTGATAATCGCCATGAGCGACAAGACCGCCGTTTGTACGGATACCTAGATTTAAGTCCCTTGTCTGTGTTTTCCTTGTTTAAGTTTTGTGTACAATAAAGAATTATAAATAAAATAAATAAATAAAGATGGTATTTAAAATACCTTATAAAGGTACAATTATAGCCCCATTTCCCCCGTAATTAGACACAGTTTCAGCTATTGCCGCTAGATGTCACTATACTGAAATGACACGGTTATAACCTTAGTTTAAGGTGTTTATTTTATTATAAAATCATACAAGATCCCTTGTTTGAAACCATAAACTGAATGTGCAATTTAGAAACAAGATTACAATTTAACAAATTACCGCACATTTGTTCACAAGCTGGCACACGTGGTCTAACAATAGCCGTAATGTCGTAAGTGCCTATGATTTAATAAACATAATGAGTGCTGACGGAACTCGCTTGTCACCTTCCGCTCCTAATGGCTGCGTTATAAGTGACCAAGCACGTGAGGCGTACACATGTCGTGGGTATCAGAAGCTACGAGAAACTTTTCGTACTCACGAACACCCAGACTTTAAACAGATATGTTCTTGTACATCAAACAATTTGCCTCGGTGCGGCGATCAAACACGCAACCATTCGATTCCCGGCCAGCTTTCAAACAATAGGTTTTTTGACTCCATTTTTTAAATTGTACTGATCAAAAGGCATCAATATCCAAAATCTAACAAACAAAGAATTTTCAAAATCCATCCAGAAATAAACAAGTTATAAACCTTTTAAATCTTATAGCGGGAGTAAAACGAAAGGGATGCAAAACAAACCTAGTGACGTCACTGGTCTGAATATGAATTACAGTGCGCGTGTGTAAGAGACGGTTATATTATGTCCCAACTACACCTCCCACTGTTTTTTTTAATTTTAATATTCGTCTCATTTTATAAGCTAATTTAATACTGATTTCACAGATGTGTTTACGTTTAATAGTATTTGTCTTTAAATGCAAAATAATAAAAATAATCGATCATATTCATTTACCCAATTGTATCAGTATGTTCCGAGTGTACTTGCGATAGATTCCTTCTTGACAGCCGACATAATTCTACCAAATATGCGCAACCAGAAACGCGATATACAGGGTAAGTATATAAAGACTGCTACCGAAAACGAAGCCAGGTGGTAGTTTTAATGACTACAGACACGATGCAACTAAAAGTTTTGTAAAAAAACGCTACAATATTTTTTTGCAGTGTTTTAAATATCATTGAGTTTGGGTGGTAAATCCATAGATTTTGCTAAAATTTTAATTCAGACTTGCGTATTATAGCGCCTTTAAAAATAAAAGGCTGTACATTATTTGATGGTTTAATATGATGAATTTTTCGAACGGATGGATTTTGCTATCACTGCCCAAGCGGATATGAATATCACTTAAATTGTAAACTTTATTTCCAATAACTAAAAATCATCAATACGTTTACGGATTTACCTGTAACATTGATCTAAACCATCTATTATAACCGTTCGTAATAACACAAATTACATGTCAGTTGCATAATAACTAGTTCTTAAATTTAAACACAACAAAAAGAATTCGCAAAATGTTTGTCTTGGTTATTTTTATCCCGCTGTTTTTGTTTTTGCTCAAATTGTAAATTAGTCATGGTGCAATCAACACAAATATGTCATATTATTAAATATAACCTTTATTGTTGTTTTTAGTTCTGGTCTATTATTTTTTTGACATATAACTGGAGGTATCGCAAACGAAGCGTAAAGAAGCATTGTATGCCGGCATAATTGTCTGAATGCCTGCGGTATGGCAATAGATATTAAAGTCATTAATAATAATAAATAAATACACCCCACAATCACATACATAGTTCTGACCCCACACTAAGATCGAGTCTTGTGTCGTGAGTATCAGAAGCTACGAGAGACTTTTCGGTCTCACAAACACCCAGACCCGAGACAAACATTTGTAGGCCTCACAAACATTTATCTCGGTGCGGGGATCGAACCCGCGGCCTCTCGTTTCACAGGCGGCGGCATACCAACTGCGCCACGGACGCTGTCATTTGTCGCCATTCACGCCCTGTCTGGACAGTACAGTATTTTGTCCCTGTATTACAAGTATACCTTACAAATAAAATCTTTATTTCATTCGTTCTTTCACTATTACCGAACAATGACGCCACAACGACGTCACGATGCTCTATCTGCAGAAGCTCGTAATTGGCTATATTTTGTATACTGTATCAGCCCATACACGACCCACTGCAGGGCACGAGCCTCCTCTACAATCGAGAGTACGATTAAGAGTGGTTAGGCCATATAGTCCACCACGCTGGCCCAGTGCGGGTTGGCAGACTTTAACATACCATAGAAATTTATACAAATCGCTATGGTATGCAGATTTCCTCACGATGTTTTCCGTCACCGTTATAGTGCGTGGTGATTGACTATCAATACACACATGACTCCGAAAAGTGAGAGGTGTGCCCTGGGATTTGAACCTGCGACCACCGTGAACATGTAAGCAGTCACGTCTGGTCCGTTACCAACAGGCCACCACGCACTTATATATATGCATGCTTATTTACTTGATAGCTGTGAGCCACCCAGGCCTATGTTCAGCAGTGGACTTCCTTTGGTTGATGGATGATGATGATGATGATGTGAGCCACCCAAATAAAATAAAATAAAAAATAAAATTACAACTCACCAGACTCGATAGCTTCGCGTTCCCTCTGCATAGCCTCCTTGAGCATGAGCGGGCTGACGAAGAACTGGCTGAACATGTCCATCGCATGGGACAGGTGCTTCTCCGGGATCTCGAAGTAGAAGGTGGTCATCTCGCAGTCGGTTGACGCGTTGTCCGAACCGCCTTTTTTCTAGAAGGATCCATGTGGTTTTTTTATGGATTGAGGCGAAATTATTTGCACAAGTGTGTCACACATACACAAAAAAATGTGCGTGATAGTACTTATTTGTGTTTTAGCATTTATAGGAATCGATATAGATGTGATACGATATCAAGAATATTAATGTAATTGCTAACAACACCAAAATATCTATCGGCCTTATTCATAGACATTTAAAACCCATTTTAGTTACAGAATGGTTTGCCTTCTTCGCTCATACTGTATTCTGGAGTCGTTTGAAAGAGACAAAACATTCGATAACTAAAATACCTTTTAAATCTGCCTATGAATAAGGCCGTATGCAACCTTACTAGACATAACAATATACTATACCTTCTTAGATGAGCATCAAATTATATTATATTACATACATACATAAACGTCACGCCTGTATCCCAGGTAGGGTAGGCAGTGACTATGGATCTCCACTTCGCTCGATTCTAACATACTACTTTCGCTTCACCTACTTCCATCAATCTCTTCATGCATTCTCGTATATTATTTTACTAGCTTTAAATTTTCTGTTATTCTCCCAAAGTGTCGGTTACCTTAATGAATGCGTCAAAGTCGTTCTCCTTGGGGTACTTCTCGCTGCCCATGAAGACCATGTGCTCCACGAAGTGCGCCAGGCCCTGCATGTCTGGAGGGTCGCTGTAGCTCCCCACGCCGACGGAGAGGGCGCATGCCGCCTACAACAAAAAAAAAAACTAAAATAGTATTATGACGGGGAGCGGTTATCAATTGGTAACGGACTAGACGCAGCTGTCAACATGTTCACGGTGGTCGCGGGTTCAAACCCCAGGGCACACCTCTGACTTTTCGGAGTCATGCGTGTATTGATAGCTAGTCAATCACCATGCACTATAAACGGTGAAGGAAATCATCGTGAGGAAGCCTGCATACCGTATCGATTCATAAGAATTTCTATGGTGTGTAAGGTCCACAAACCCGCACTAGGTCAACGTAGTGGACTATATAGCCTAACCCCTCTCAATCGTGATCTCATTTATGGAGGCCCGTGCCCTGCAGTGGGGCGTATATGGGCTGCTAAGTATACAGAGACGTTTGCTCGTCATCAATTCCCGATTCCTTTATGGTTAACGTATAGTAAATGCTAAGTGGGCTCTTTACAATCCATCCATCAGCCAAAGGAAGTCCACTGCTGAACACAGGCCTCTCCTAATGATTTCCACAGTGACCTGTTGGAGGCAGCCTGCATCCAGCGACAAAATAATATACAATACTAAGAGACTATTATTTTCGAGAGACAGTAATTATCTAATTATAAGCAAATTGTAAAATAACTTAAATTCCAATGTGATAATGGTTTACGCGAATGTTACATATTGAAATAAAACAAAATCTTACGGATTTTATCGCGAATTTGATTTGGTTTTTACATTTTATTAACTTTCCGACGTTTCGATCTCTTTACAGCTTTCGTGGTCACGGGGCGGACTGAGGTATTAGTCATCCGCCTAGTAACTGTTACAATTTTTTTTTATCATCCCATATACATCCCACTGCTGCTACACTGCCTACTCTAAATCGAGAGAATCGATTGAGAGTGGTTAGGCCATATAGTCCACCACGCTGGCCTAGTGCGGATTGGCGGACTTACATATGTAGAAATTCTTTAAAATCGCTACGGTATGCAGGTTTCCTCACGATGTTTTCCTTCACCGTTAAAGTGCGTGGTGATTGACTATCAATACACACATAACTCCGAAAAGTCAGAGGTGTGCCCTGGGACTTGAACCCTAGACCACCGTGAACATGTAGGCAGCCGAGTCTGGTCAGTTACCAACAGGCCACACAGGTTACAATTTAACTACCCTTCATTGTAAATTTAATGTAAAAACTAAATCAAATTCGCGATCAAATCCGTAAGAATTTCGTTTTATTCTAATGTAATATTAACAAAAATACCTTTTATTTATTGCATAGGTCCGGCAAACGAGCAAACAGGTCACCTTTTACAAGTGAAGTAGGTTAATTGATATCGCAACTTATACTTAGCCGTACTTAAACGAAAGAAAGTGGTACAATCAGCAATAAAATTGCAAGTGCTACTCTCATCTCGATTTCTCAGTATAAGACCGATCCGTGAATTAGAAACTTTTTTATATTATTTAAGCTACGAATAGTCATTTTCATTACAAGATCCACATCGGTAAATAAATATCTTCTCAAATGGACTGGTGGACTGAAAGTTTTCGAGCTATAGTCCAGCATGCTGGCTTACTACGGCTTGGCGGATTATTTATTTGTTTACAACAATATAACATCTTAACAGCCGAGGCCAGTGTAAAACTATATAAAATACAACATTAAAAATCAAACAATAAACATACAATATAGAATTACCAAAACAAACAACAAGAAAGAAACGTAATAGGTAATACCAAATTCTAATATTCTTAACATCTCTCCAAACATTTTTGAGCCATTATATTTTTACCACATGATTATGCAGTCATACCCAAGCTACGTGTAACCCAGAAAATACCAATCTCCAACACATTCAAGTCAAAAACTAATGTATTTTTCAATTCATTGTCAGCCCGGAGTCAGGAATTTGTGCCCGATATGGCGATAGGCTCGCCTCCTATCACATAATGGGACGGAACATACGAGGCGAAATGTGGGTGTCATGGTTGCACCTCTGCTCTGCTCTGAAAAGTTTGTCGTAGTTTCTGATACCCACGACACGAGACTTAATTGATCTTAATGTGGGGTCAGAACTATGTACTTATGTGAATGTTGGGTGTTTTTATTTATTCATAACAATTTAAAATATATGTCACTTCCAAATTATAACAAATTATCAATGAACTGCTCTGATTTAGACCAACTTGTAACTTTTGTAATAATCACGATATTGTAAACTGGTTTTGAAAAGAGCAACACTAGAGTTTCTTGTCCGTTCTTCTCTTGTTCAACCTCTTTCCGATCCGGGTGGTAAAAAAAAATTACTGAATCTAAATAATGTTGAACATTTTAATGGATTCAATAAATTATTTTCGTTTTCATTTTTTCATTTTCAATATAAGATCCCTTACAATCAAATAAAAATCACAAACCTAATGAAATGCCTATTAATAGTCAGAACGACTTACAATCAGTTCTCAATTCCAATATTCCAGAAATAGCAGCTTGATCGATCCGCCAGGGCGGGTTCTAGGTATCTCGACGGCAATATCCCTCGTCATGGAGGGGTTGGGAGGACGCGCATGCGCACACTGCAACGCCCTTTATTGAATCTCGTTCGAGGAACATTCGCCCACACAAGGGATAAATGTCGGAGGTTAAATAAATGATGAAAGATTGATATATTTTTTTATATGTCGGAAATTTTGTATTTTCTGATATTGAAAATCTTAACTTAAAATAAATTCACGGTTGTAGTATATGACGGGTTGGTAGAAGTACCACTAATGCTACCTTTGTTACACTTCGTTAACTTTATTTCCGTAAGTACTTAAATAGGATACTGTTTAAAAATGTGTTAATTTTGGGATTTTTTCTTGCTTCGTTGATTCTGACATATGTCAAAATAATGACCAAATGGCTCTTAATAAGCGTTTGCCATCACCACGAATTCTACACACGGATCATATCGTATCACCAGCTTCTCAAAATATAATTGAAAAGGGAAATGTTAGCCCTTCAAACGGAAAGAAGTATGGAGTATTGGGCATCACGTTATCCGGATGTCATCTGCATTATCCGTGCGGGAATCTAATCCAAGATATTCCACCTCAATAGCCGATAAGACAATAGGTTGTCAAACACACAATAAATATTGTAAACTGCGCGATTTACAAGTACATGTGTATGAATAAATCTCAAACACGGCCTTCATGTGTAATGGGTTGTACTCGTATTTAAAGGTAAGCGTTCACCACGGGCCAACACGCCATCAGTCAATAAATAGAATATATTGTTGCTTCAAATACCTTATACAGGGTACATCAGGACTGCTACCGAAAACGAAGCCAGGTGGTAGTTTTAGTGACTTTAGACACAAAGCAACAATTTTTTTTTGCAGAAAAGAGCGACGATTTAAAAATAAATCCTATCATCGTATTTGGATGGCAAATACATATATTTTTCTAAAAAAATAATGTACACCCTTTTATTTTTAAAGAAGCTTATAGTACGCAAGGCTTTCAATTATAATTTAAGCAAAAACTATGGATTTACCACCCAAACATAATGATATTTAAAACATTACAAAAACATCGTCGCGTTATTTTGCAAAATTTTTAATTACTTCGTGTCTGTGGTCACTAAAACTACCACCTGGCTTCGTTTTCGGTAGCAGTCTAGGTATACCCTGTATATTCCTTTATGATTTATAGTTTACACTCAACAGTCCCATACATAATCCTGACTCCACATTCAGATCAATTAAGTCTAATGTCGTGGGTATCAGAAACTATATATTTTTCGATCTCACAAACGTCCCAAAATTCCAACAGGTCAATGCGGAGATCCTTGGGGGATCCTTGGGGCCTATGTTCAGCAGTGGACTTCCTGTGACTGAAGAGAGAGAGAGAGAGAGAGAAACGTCCCGACCTGAGACACTTATTTAGCCACACAAACATTTGTCTCGGTGAGGGATCCCAACCCGCGAAAGATCCTTTCACTGCCGGCGTCTAACCAATTGGGCCACAGAAGCTGTCATATAATGCATAATACAAGATTTGTCCTATCAGTGCGCGCATCAAACATGCGGAAATCATCAGGGAATAAGTAGGCCAAAAGGAATGGAAACCAGAAGTCTACAGTTTATTGACGTAACATGCTGTCATTAGACCAACGGCCTTATCCATAGACAGTTTTAAACCTATTTCAGCTACGAATGTTTTGTCCCTTTCGAACGACCTTTGAATGCAGTTGAAGCAAAAAAGACAAAAAAGACATTCGATAGCTAAAATAGGATAAAGAAACTGTCTATGAATAACGCCGCGAGAATCTGAACAAAGCTAATCATCAATCGTGACTTCATCAATGCAAGACAGATGGTTAAATATTACCTTTCTAATTACTCTAGTATAGAGCAAAGCGTGAATGTTGTCGTTATAATTGGTGGATTGATTCTTCACGTTTTATTGCCACGACATTCCTTTTGAGTATAAGTTATTTCAGCTGAGTAAATAATAAATTTCACGTAACACCTGTAGTCGTCAATTTGGCGGGAGTTAAGCTAAACTTCTAAAATCTTCTAAACGCCTAACCACTCTCAATATTACTCTCCATTGGAGAGTAGGCCCGTGCCCTGCAGTGGGACGTATATGGGCTGCTACAATAAAAGCTAAACTTCTCAGCGACATCTTTAATGCTGGTGGAAACAGCCCGCATTGAGAAACATCGGCAGAAACTTATTTATGAACTAAAACTGCCAGTGTTTATATTAACCGAGCGCTTCTTAAGCAAATCGCATCTGAATTTCATCTTGATCGTGATATTTCACGATAAAAAATAACTATCCCATGTCCAAAAATAGCAATGCTGGATATAAAGTGAACAAAAACATCGAGGAAAAATAAACATCATATTATTAAATACGGCGCGTTTGTGTTGTAAAAAATATGAATTTTCACACAATACAACAAAAAAAAAAGTTTTATACGAACGATTACATCACTAGTGTTCATGCAGCGTAACCAAAGTTGATACTACATCATTCAAGAGTATTATTAAACTAAATAAAAGAATGTAAAAAACACTACGAATTCTGTAGTGTAAATTCACGTCAGAAATATTTTTTACGGGCTTATTCAGTTTAAACCTATTTTAATTATCGAATGTTTTGTCTCTATCGATCATTTGAATTCAGTTTGAGCGAAGGGGACACAACATTCCACAGCTAAAATTGGGTTTAAAATTGTCCTGAAATAAGGCCGTTGGACTTTCCCGCCCTCACTGCACTGCAACTCCTATATCGCAGGATTAACAATTTAATGACACCGGTCATTGAATCTAGTAGATCTTTTGGTATAACTAACTTGTCTATAACGCACAACAAAATTAATAAAATACTAAAAGGAATAGAAAGTTAGAAATAAGAAATATTTTCGTCCACGACAGGACTGAAAACACACGATATATTGGAACTTTTCACCCACCTACATACATAAACTCACACCTTTCTTCCCAGAAGGGGTAGGCAGAGGTTCTCTGGGTACTAAACCAGGCACCCGCGTTTCGCCTTGTTTGTTTCGTCCCATGATGTGATAGGGGGCGAGCCTATCGCCATATCGGGCACAAATTCCTGACTCCGTGTTGATAATGAATAGAAAAATCCAATATCACTTTGCCCGACCCGAGATTTGAACCCGAGACCTCAGTTTTTTGTAATCATACTTTAGTACAACTACGCCCTCGAGGCAGTCGCCCACCTATTCCCTTCTATAACCCCGGATACTTCCACATAGCCGAATAAGGCAATTAAGCAGGCCAGCATTATCGGGTCGAATGAGGAAAAAATTTAAATAAAACAAATTCTTACGCGGTCAGTCCGCCTCGTGACCAAGAAAGCTGTAAAGAGATCGAAACGTCGGGAAGTTAAAAAATGTAAAAAATTAAATCAAATTCTTGATAAAATCCGTAAGAATTAGTTTTATTTCAATGTAACATTCGCGTAAATCTTAAAGAAACCATTATGAGGTAAAAATATCAATGTAAGCATTCATCATCATCATAATCATCAGCCCGTTGCAGTCCATTGCTGAATATAGACCTCTCCCAAGGTACGCCACAGAGCCCGGTCTGCTGTAAGCATTGACAGGCTGAAACCGACATATACTCGTATGATGAAAACCCAAGTTGCAGTTTAGCCAACCTCGGAAGACACAAAGCAGACTTCCAGCGGCAGAAGAGACCGTCTGCCAGATCTTTATCACCAGTAGGCAAGGTCTGTTATATATCGCCAGTCTATTATATTCTTTCATTGCACAAACTCGACTTTCATTGTGATAATTATGACTATTATTATAGGCTTGTTTGCATCAACTGTAACGATGACTATATGTACTTCTGTCATTAGAAGCAAAGCTACTGCCTGGCACAAACTTCGACACAAAGTAAGTAGTTTAAGGTATTACAAATCTACACACTAAAAGTAAAATGCACGAATTAGAAATCGAATTCAGGATCTCACAGATAATGGATTTACACCCTACGCATATTGCCACAAGGCCACGAAGCTACAGGTATAGATTTTTTTTATCACCTGTGTTTTATTATGACAATACCCCCAGTACTGTCTATGTCTCTGTTGAGTGTAGTGTTTGAGTGTGTGGGGTGGAACACTACAGGTATAGTTAGATTATATCCTTTATTACTTTTATTACGTCCACTAACCGTTTCGTATTTAAAAGAAAGGTTCGGGAATTGTTGCTGGATGAAGCGGCTGAATCATCACACTAGTGTGTCATCGTATATATATATATATATATATATATATATTATATATTGGAATATATTTGTATATATATATATATATATTATAGAAAATATTTATATAATATATAGCTCATATGTATGTATATATATACTTATTTATATTTATATAATTAATGTATATTCATCAAATTAGCATATATATGTATCCCTGCTTCTGTCATCTCTGCACTATCTCAAGGTTGACTGGAAGAGAATGCCTCTGGCATTAAGTCCGCCTATGTACAATACTTTTGTATGTGAAATTAAATAAATAAAATAAAATATTACATAATTTCGTCAGCACCTCCGCTAGTTTTAATACAGCCATCTAGGTGGTGTAGGCTGCCCGGAGCATCGCAACTAGGCTGTGCCTGTATCGATCCTGTACCGGAGGCTGGGTCGTCCATCCCTCTCGCACGTAGGACGCAAAATCGTTATTCAATTTGCGCGAAATCTGTGGGCGAGCGCTACAGAGCTTACCTATCGAGGTAACTCATTTTATGATATCGACGTCTTGATTACGGCCAAAATATTTAGTACAAGTCCTGTGTATCGGAAAGTAAGGACATATTATGGGCTATGACTTAACTACACGCAAAACTAAAGCATGTGGTTGACCTCCCGTAAGAATCTAGAAATTAACGTTATCCTATTTTTTGTATCGCGGATATAACTACAAAACATATAATCAACAGGTTTTAAGACAGATATTTGAAGGTCACACAAACATTTGCCTTAACGTGAGGATCCAACCAGCGGCCTCCAGTTTCAAAGCCGGCGTCTAGCCAACTGCACCACGGAGGTTGCAAAATAGTTTACAACTACATTTATGAAGCAAAGTCGTCGACATCAGTAGTTAATAAACAAAGGAAGCGATCGAAAAAAGAATTGCACGCTTTGCCGCCAATAACCACGTGTCATAACGCATCACCGTTCCTCGATCCGACACTTTCGCCGAGTGAAAGTTGCCCGCAAAATACTCTCGCTGCTCAAGATTATTTGTTATGCCACGTGTATTTACTATATTAATCGCGAGTTCGAATCTCAGGTATATTCAAACCACTATTTTATTAATCACCGCAAACTTTTGATGATGACAGTTTAAATAAAAATAACAATCTGTTTAACCCATACACGACCCACTGTAGGGCACGGGCCTCCTCTACAATCGAGAGTACGGTTGAGAGGGGTTAGGCCACACAATTCACCACACTGTATAAAAATAAAAATAGTAAATAATAACTTCCAATTTAGTTGGTACAATTTTTTATAACTGCGTTTACCTCACACAATGTCCAGGAACATACTATTAATACTTTACATAATAATTTTGCTGCCATCAAAATCAAAGGATACTTTAGTTCTCCTACTCAATCCTACCAATTGCCTACCTATTTAGTATTTACCTACCTACCTATCTACATCCAAAACCCTAACTATACCTACATAAACAACAGAAGCATTACAAGTCAATACTTTAAAATTGAGATTACTTCATACCGTGTCGTAAGTCAAACTGTTAAAGAATATCTTGCAACGTTTTATAGACATTTTCTTATAAGCCATCTTGGCTATTCTAAATATGGTGCGTGCGCGTTTCGGGCCCTGTTGAATCACAATTTCATGTTAGAATTTTAAAAAATGGCTTCATGGATTTTTTTTTTCAGAATTTACTAATAGAATTGATAAGTTGATTACAGTCACTAATACAGTAATTATAGTTCTTTACTCGATGAAAGTATCAGGTCGTTGTTTAGCTTTTTAAATCACGTCATAACACATACGGACTCATTCATAGACATTTTTTAGTTTAATTTTAATTATCGAATGTTTTGTCTTTTTCGCTCAAACTGAATTCAAAAGTCGTTCGAAAAGGACAAAACATTCGACAACTAAAATAAGTTTTAAAACTGCCTATGAACAAGGCCTTACATATACAGCATAACTTTTGCTCTATACTTCAGTAATGGTTGCATTAATAAAAGATTTCTACGTTTCTAATATCAGTTTTAAATTCATCGAGTGTACAAAGGATTAAGTAGGAGAAGTAAAATATCCTTTGAATAGAACTTATGGCAAAAATCCCTAGCTCTTAGTCTCACAGGGAGCTGTGTTTTTCGAACCCTCTTGTCGCCGTTTGGTAACTGTCGAGATCGTAAAAATCTATGATTGACTAAAGACTTTTTCGATGCATTTTATATTTCAGTAAACAAAGATAGACATAGATATGGTGTATATATTTAGGGGTAGTTAGATAAGTATATAGATACCTTTGTATTTGTTTATTGCAACATAGAATTGTTACGACACAGTAATGGTAGCTACTTTAACTTATTGTAAAAGATAGATAGGATATAGAGACCGGCCGTAAGTTATGTAAGGTTTTAATTGGCAAAGAAGACGTTAAAATAACAAAACCTACCTAAACCATCTACGTAACACGAAAACCTGTCAAATAGTTTCAGTCGATCACTAACGGCGTTGTATAACATAACCCAATAAACTGTTGGACTGTGAAGTTCTGTTCGACATTAGCTAGTTTTATATTTTAATGGAAAATTGCATTTATCAGCGGACCGTGGCGTGATACGTAGAAAGAATACATATTTTAAATGTAAGAGCAGTCTTGGCGATGGCGATGGCGATATCGATGGCGCATATTTACTACTGTACGATTACAATGCTAAGGTCTCGGGTTCGAATCCCGTTCGGGCAGTGATATCTGCACTGTTCTGGCAAATGTCGTATATAGGCTAATATTGACAGCTTCCGTGGCGCAGTTGGTTAGACGCCGTCTGTGAAACGAGAGGCCGCGGGTTCGATCCCCGCACCGAGACAAATATTTGTAAGGCCCGCAAATATTTGTCTTGGGTCTAGGTGTTTGTGAGACCGAAAAGTCTCTCGATGTTTCTGATACTCACGACACAAGACTTAATTGAACTTAATGTATGGTCAGGACTATGTATGTGATTGTTGGGTGTATTTATTATTATTTATTGTTGTTTACTGTATACAAAAAGGTGACCATTAAAAATCACAGTCGTAATCATCAAAGCAGTCGCGGATTGCCATAAATAAGTATGATTCGCAATAGCTCTTCGCTCAACGCAAAGGTTGCAAAGTTAACAACAAAACATTCTTCAAGGCAACGATTAAGCGAAAGTTGTGCAATATAACACCTATTATATCGTGATTCGTGCTGTTCAGATTTTATATATAGTGATGCCCGCGAGTTTGTCTTTGTGGTTTTTACTTTATTGTATTTCAAATTTAAAACATCTCACTCTCTCTTCGGCCACATGAAATCCACTGCTGAGAGAGCGAAAGAGAGAACCCAGAATAGGATTCGAGGGAGACTTTTTCCCAGCAGTGGGACAATGAAGGTCAATAAACAATATCCCGCATTGATAAGAATATTGCGGTGATAAGTCAATGGCGTCTATGTTCACAAAAAACATGAACTTTATACATATCGGATATATTGTTTTTTAGGTAATGATGTAAGGAAAAAAAAATAAAATCAGTTGCTTTATGTGATGCGTGTACGATTATAGACGTTATGATGAAAATTATCTAATATTATAAAATATTATTTTATTTATAAACTAAGATAATTTTTATTAAATGCTAGTGTGTTTTTTACATATTTTTTTTCTCGCAACACTGAATAATGATACAACTTTTTTTTAAAATTAAGAATTCATGAGCTAGGCATAATCTATCTCTATTTGGCCTAAACACTCTAATTTGATCTCTCTATTGCAAAGGAGGCTCCTTTCCTGACGTGGGATGTATATGGGCTAATACGTATGAAGAAACTTTCTCTATTTATTGAAACACAAACAAGGTTCAACATACTTATACTGGTAGTAGCCATTTTAACTGATAAAGATAGATAGGTTACCGAGATTGAGCGTTAGTCGCCGTACATAAAAGGTAAAAGTCAAGTTCCGGATAATTTTATCCAAAAAAATACAATTCCCTAGAAAAACTTACTTTACGGCTGCGTTGGAGGTGCCTTATTATTGACTATGAAATCACCGCTTAAGTATATGCATTATATAACATTATGTACTAAATATGCAACAATTCACCGCATGGTCAGTCACGTTCGATTGTCCTTCATAACAACATTGGCATACAAAGCGGCATAACATACAAAATAATAGAATCGCAAAATGCACTAGTGCGGTTTGAGACAATTTTCTATGACAACAAGGTAAATTGCAACTATTGATGTCTATGTGTTTTGTTACCTTTAATATGGAAGCTACATTTTTGATTGCCACGACAAGATGACTAAAAGCAGACTACATCAGCTACACAGTTTCCTTTGCTTTGAATTTAATTTAATATTAGGGTTATTTCGGCATACGATTATTTCTTAAGCGCCGTACACACCGAAGCCGCAGCACCAGCCCGCCGACATATGTCGGCGACATTTTGTTGGCAGGCTAGCTTGTTATTGCAAGTCGGAAATCTTTGACGGCGACATGGCAGCGGCTCGACATAATAAGAAACATTTTATGACGTTGACGAGCAGTGCGCTTGCGTTGTAGAAATGTCATGTCAGCGAGCAACACGTGCGGGCGCTTGACGCCGGGTTGTGTCGCCGGGCCGGCGGGTTTGTTGTGTACAGCGCATTACGATTGTGTCTAGGCATCAATGGCAAGTGGAATGCCGACCATATTATATTAATATGACTATAAAAAAATATCTTTAAGTGCCTAGTTTCTAAATACTGCCTCGGTGACTACGGTATGATTGCAAAGCCAAGGTCTCGGGTTCGCGTTTTGGGTTGGGCGAAGTGATATTGGATTTTTCTAATAATTATCAGCTCGGAGTCAGGAATTTGTGCCCGATATGGCGATAGGTTCGCTCCCTATGACATCGTGGGACGGAACACACGGGGCGAAGCGTGTCCTGGCTGCACCTCTGCCTACCCCTTCTGGGATAGGGGCGTGATGTTTATGTATGTAATTTCTAAACGGGAAAAACTATTAGATAATGGGAAATACTGGACGTTCTATGATATTTCGAAAATGTATTGTAATAAAACAAAGACTAGACGAAAGCACCTGTTTACCGAACTTGGGAGACACGCTGCCGTGCCTACAACAAAACCTTCTAAAATGTCAAGAGCACAACGTATCAACGTTGCCAAACAACAAAAAGAAAAAAAAAAAAAAACAAAAAACTACGTGTACTCATTACAGGGCGGACTGATCAATACAAAAATTATGCAATTTTCACAAATCACGAAGCTGTGAAGGTCATTGTAGATAGCCGTTTCAATGCCGCACACAACTTGACATAGAAAATTTAGTTTAATAATATTTCACAATATGCACTGTGCATTCGCGGTTGTAGATGCAAGTTGCAAAGACAAACACGTACTAGAAAGGTGTTATATGTTTAAAGACATTGTCTGTATGTTTAATGTTAGTGCTTAAATTACATTGTTAGATGACAGCAATGGCTGAATTATGTGCGTTTTTATTTAAGGGGCGATTTAATCGCGACTATTTGAGACTAATTTTATAATATATCCGATCCATCTAAGATTTTTTCGTGTTTGCGATATAGGCTATAGGATCTCAATCAACGTTTCAGTATATGTCCAACGACCAATTATATTGAAGCAAATATTAAAAAAAACATGATGCATGATAAAGACATTATCGATATTAATTATCGACTTGCACAAGAGGGCCGGCAGCGACTGGATGTATAACAGCAGACCAGAGTCTGTGGCGTACCGCGGGAGAGGCCTATGTCCAGCAATGGACTGCAACGGGCTGATGATGATGATGATATTAACCCGTTTAGGTGTAACTTTCCTTTTAGCGAGAATGACAAGACAAGCAGGTTGCTTCCCTGGTGAAAAGCGTCAAGTTTACCCATAAACAGGAGCAACGCCCTTTAACTTTTAATTTCTAAGCATTGTATTGTATTTTACAGTACGCTTTGCGGCAGAAATAGAGAAAGGGCACAAGGTTTTCTCTATGATTCAGAGGGATTTGGGTATAATAAATAAATAAATACACCCAACAGTCACATACATAGTCCTGAGCCCACATTAAGATCAATTAAGTCTTGTGTCGTGGGTATCAGAAACTACGAGAGACTTTGCTGTCTCACAAACACCCAGACCCGAGACAAATATTTGTGGGCCTCACAAATATTGGTCTCGGTGCGGGGATCGAACCCGCGGCCTCTCGTTTCACAACCGGTGTCTAACCAACTGCGCCACGGAGACTGTTAAGCGGTATAAACCTACAATGCTGACATAATCATGTGACATAATCATCACCTTTTTCTCTTTCAATTGCGGTTCCTTTTATGTATTGGATGCTATCGTGATCTTACTACTAGTAATTGCCTGATTTGATTGCCTACGTGGTGCGGTGGGCGAGAAACCACTTGTGAAGCGAGAGGTCGCCGGTTCAATCCGCCCGAGGCAAATAGCCGATGTTAGATCGAATAATCTGTCATGCGATACGCACCACAAAACAAAAATATTTGGAACCGGGCGAAACCAGACCAGGCCGATACTAACTTAATAAAGTGCTTTATATTTTTATTTAATTTACAATTTAAAAAAGCACACAAAATAAAATATCGCGTTTTAAATTGGTTTTAAATCATAAATTATTATTAATGTTATTTCATGCTGAATATTCACGCATCAAATAACAAGATTTGAAAATCGTTCGTTTCCGTTAAACCAGATCGCATAAACATTATTATAATAATACATTTTTCACGTCCTTGATTTGCGCACGGTTAAACTCGTTACAAGATTAGCAATATTGTATTGAACATAAAGCGGTTACATGTAATTCAATTAGTTGAGATGCCAGTCACGAACGCGGAGTCATCTGTCTCTGGCAATGTCTGCCGTAAACGTAACATGCTTTGCGTCGTGAGATTCCTGTGTAAACCAAAAGCTTAGCCACCAATATCTTACAACGCTTCTATGGAACTATCATTAACGTATGCAGAGGCGGATTGTCCCTAAGGCAAACTAGGTACGTGCCTAGCCGCGAGGTTGCGAAGTGGCGCGCACCATTTCGGATATCTTCGTTTCATGTAAAACCTTCGAATACTATACTTATGAGGAACATCATCTGCGTCTGATCATTTGCGTTATAATATGGTGTATTTCACTCATTCACAACATAGTACACTCACCAAATATGCTATTAGACAATTCCTCGTTCAATCGAAGTTAGTACTTTTTTTAGTATCTATGCCTGTTATAGGGGCGCTTAGGGCGCTCTCAACATTTAATTCGGCTCTGAGCGTATGTATGGGCTTTTGGTCTATACCCATCACTATATTGTTCGAAGTTCACCAGGATGTTAATGAAGTAAAATTCTAGTACCAAAAATAAATATATTTATCATATTTTAAATCAGTGTACTCGAAATTGCTTTACAGCAATTCTTCGAAAAATATTGTATCAGCAGAACTATTAATGGTTCCGCGTATGGCACATTTCCTTAGTCATATTTATATTTTAAAGTGTAAACATTGAGACAATATAGAGCGGACTCTTTGAACAAAAGTTTGTGAAAAGGAGCGGTACTGTAGCTGTACCACTATATCTCTGTCACTCCTACCAAATTACAATATCTCCCTTCTCGCTCTACCGATTTCCCGCGTGACAGACAAGTATAGATTTCGTTGGCGGCTTCCCCTCTTATGTATGTTATTGGTTGTAAAGATAATAATAGCACTATATATTTTGTCTCTGTCACGCTTGAATAATAGGGATTTTGACTCATTTTTTTATTATTATTTATATCGAAAGGTATCATTATGCAAAATTGCAAACCGAAAGAATTTTTAAAATCTGTTTCCTAATAACCAAATTACACTTAGAATTTTGTAGGAGAAACAGAATAGGATGCAATTATCGTACTTTGACGTCATCTTTCATAAGGCGTATGGATGCAAAAGAGAAAGCGAGCGTCACCAGTGAATTACACTATATATATATATATATATATTGCAATGATAATCAAATACTCTCTTCTTCTACCTGGCGTTATCCCAGCCGGTGCCAGGTTATTTCGCCCGATCTTCGAAATACGATTTAAAATAAAACATTGGAAATATCCTTATTACTATATCTTCTTTCCCGCGCTCCTGACATGCACGCGCAGTTTCTGTTCTTTATGTCCGCTCTATAACCTCAATGGCTTTGAAACCGTAAATTAATACATACCAATTTCTCTTCATTGAAGTCTGATTTCCTCGCGAGGGGCACGTCGTCGCTGCCGTGGGAGTGGTCTGTCTGCGAACTGTCGCTCTCCTCGCTGGAGCCTTCGGAACTGCTGCTCGATTCATCATCACTCACGTCAGCGTCCGCCGGCCGGCTCGGGTCAGATATCAGCAGGGCTGTGAGGCCGTTCTCTAGTCTTATCGTCCTGGGAACAAATATTTTATGTGAAGTGGCAGCTCTGCTATTGCGTTTTGTTGGGTGAGATATGCGTTAAGTCAAAAGATGTTTTAAGGTTACCAGTATCCAACTATCGCATTCTTATCTATGAATTTGTTAAAGCAGTATTCGTAGCGCAGCTGGTAATGACACCGGGTGGGAGACGAGAAGCCGCAGATCTGATTCCCGCATCGAGGCAAACGGACATCAGTGGACTACAATGGGCTGATGATGATTATGATCAAGACAAATATTTTTGTCATCCACAAACAAGTTTTTTTTCTGTAAATGTATCTATACCAATGATAAAATGTCTATAATGCACCTGGTGGTAAAAGCAGCGCCCGCTATACAGAGTATCCAATTAAAGACCACCATCCCACAAATATGGTGGCTTAGTCGAAACCAAATTTACACAGACTGAACAGAAAACACAATGTACGAGTACATGTTGCTTTGATGAGCTTTCTTTATTTAAGCTTAACAAAAAAACATATTAGATAGCAGTATAAAATCAGTACAAATCTTTGTGAATGTTGACACTTATCTAGAAGGATACAGATGTTGCATATCAGCTGCTACCACCAACAAAAAATAATTGGTTCCATTAGTATATTAACTAAGCTTACACAATATTTATGTTAAATTGGAATGTGGGTCAGAAGAGAATAAAACAATACATTTCCAATCTCAAACATGTTTAAATAGTAAAGTCAGATACTTGTGAAAAATTTGATGATTTATTATTACCACTATAGACAAATGATAGTTGTCTCTGAAATTTATTATATATAAAAACTTTGGATGTTGTACGTAAAACTGTGTGAATGTGCCTAGGTACTACAGAAAATTTTTGAATTCTCTATCGTGCGCCCTAAGTATAGACTTAGTTCGGAGTGAATGATAACAATCATAGAGAATAGTGTTGATTTTTAGAAGTGGAAAATTAAAAACATACTGCAAAGGTTGAACATCTGAAAATTAGAGTTTCGTTTCAGATCATAAGGTAACCCACCAGGTCTTAAGACATACACATCTGTACATGCCTGGAAATAAGGCAGTCTTTCTTCATTTTAAAGAATAATATTTATAGAAAACAAATAAAAAACACATTCATATGAACAGGTTCAGATGGAAAATAAATTTTATTTTCACAAAAACAAAAAATACTCCTAAACAAATTCACACTGTAAACAAGCCACTTGAAAATATAATTAGATCTTTAACTAATAAATACTGCTTCTATTTCTTACACAAATTGACAACAGATAAAATTACTTATTAGAATATTATAAAAGAAAACATGGTTCTACAGAGGAATGATAAAATACAGAAATAAATTATATATCAAGTGGCCCATATTCTGGTCCGAAAACGGAAATAATAAAAAGCAAAACAAACTTACTTGTAGAGTTTTTTATCAGAGACAGATTTGATAGGATCTGGTAGCACTTCCACTTTCTCGTGTCGATGCGACATGCTCGGCGCCCGCCGGGAAGGATTACCCACCACTCTAACTTCCGGCTTGAACTTGGGAGTTCTATTTGATGCACCGCGTCTATGCATCATTGTGAGAAGTATCTGCCGTGCTTGCAGAGGAGCAGATGTATTTTGAATAAAATATGACAAAAATTTTGACATTTATTGCGCATGGCCGGAGCTGCCAGCTTGAAAACGTGTAGTTATTGATTATTATTACTCAATTTATTTTATTGTGGCAATAACGCGAATTGAGTGAAAATATTTATGATTGTGTGTAAAATAACAAACAAATTTCTTTAGATTGATTATGCGCTTTTATAATATTTAGACACAAAACTGGGAGACTATTTAGGTTTTTTGTATTATAATGACATGTGCACATGTTCTACGAAACTAACTTTAAATACCGATTGTTGAAAAGTAATC
Organism: Theretra japonica; assembly: GCA_033459515.1. Classification (NCBI taxonomy): domain Eukaryota; kingdom Metazoa; phylum Arthropoda; class Insecta; order Lepidoptera; family Sphingidae; genus Theretra; species Theretra japonica. The sequence continues at coordinate 2,376,605 of CM065942.1, forward strand.
GATTGTAAACACAGCTATTTAGAGGGATAAATTAATTTATATATTTTTGCACATTTAAGTGATCATTGTCATCCATGATCATCCACAATGCCTTGATCATGGATGTGTTGCCGGCCAATCCGATCAGGAGGGGAGCGGGGGGGGGGAAGGATGGGAACAGAAAAGGGGTATTGGGCATCCGACAGTTACACTCACCGAACGAACTGCGACTGCAAAGCTGGCGCTTCACATCGGTCTCCTGTGAGACAGGTGTACCACCCCGGACGAGCCTGCCCATTCATACTGAGTCATGCCTGACAACAGCGTGGCTCTACCACTTTCTGACGGACAGTAGTACTACTCTGAGCAAGCCCGCTCAAACCTACTGTACTCCAAGTTACCACACTGTGACTCTATCACTATGGGTGTTACACACTATGTATGTTAGCTATTTATTAATTTAAAAGATTGCATGCCATTAGCAAAAAAAGTTTCGTTTAATTATCAAAAAATATTTTTGTCAAAATTTCTTTAGAATCTCAAGTATAGCTTCAACTATTTTTAAGAGAAACAAATTCACCACCAGTCATGACCAGTCCACAAACATCTATCTCCATTTTTATCCGTATCATGATGTAGGTGGTAAAGGTACTTTATTCCAACTAAGCTTGTAATAAATTGCTTTTAAATATTGTAAACTCTTTAAATAATAACTATATCCTAATAATAAAAGAAGTCGAAACACTAATAATGCATTCAGCCCTTCTGGCAGCTGGCCGATTAATCGAGTTGAATATCGACCAAGTACCAACTCGCCTCCGTTCGTTTATGTTCGCAACACATGAGTGATTATATAGCATTCGTCGAACATGTGAATCAAAACAACCAACTGTCAAAAGTTTATTGAACTTATTTGTCAAATTTAAAACTTCGCAACCGTGAGAATCTTTTAGTGTATTAAAATAAAATTGTTAAAGTGGTGTATAAATATTTTTATATAGTTTAAGATTGTTACAATGGACCAGTCGTACTCCGATAACGAACTTTGTCTTTCACCTACACAAATACTGGAACGTTTGCAAGTGTTACGACAATTGCAGTTGCTACAACGCGGGAAACTACAAAAACAACGACTACAGTACCAAGAAACGTCTGAAAACTCGTCAGGATTCACGGAAATTGTCAGCCATTTTAGTAATAGTACTAGTAGTAATATATTTCGCAGTTTATTACAATCCCCGCGTGATGATAGCGAAAATAATTCAAATGTGAACAATACAGATATCTCAGAAAAAGTAAATGAACGGGACCTTATAGAGGGCGTTTCAGTGCTCAATTTGTCACAAGAATCTGAATTCATCATTAAATCTCCCAATTCTATTAAGAGCCATGGATCTGCTTCAGTTACAATGGAGCCTTCAGGTCAAGTAAAAAAATCAGTTGAATGCATTAAAAAAAAATCTCCAGCGAAAAAGCACATAGCTTTAGATGATATGCCTATACTGTCACCAAAGAAAGATTTTGAAGCTTTAATTTTAGAAAAATTACAAAATGAAAAACCTCCACCAACACAGAAAACTTCTAAAAACGAAAATATGTCTAGTAATCATAACAAAAAGCCATTTCTTAAGAGAGGTGAAGGTATGGCCAGGTTTGGTCTACGAAAAAATGATCTGGTCATTCAAAACACAAAATCTTTGCCTTGGAAGTCACAAAAATTTAAAAATAAAAATATACAATATCCGAAACCATCAACAAGTTCACAAAATAAAGTGCCGGATGTTCAAATCACAATAAGTGAACCAAAACCAGCAGCCATTATTAACAGGAATATCACAACTCAGATAAATAGACCTGAAATTAAAGAGAAAATTAAATCTCCCATAAAAGAATGCAACCATGTAGACAGTGAAATAACGAATTCAACCAATTCGGATTCATGTCTAGATAAACCCCCTCAGAGACTTATCAATCTTCCTAAAGGCAAACATCCCTTAGTGTCAAATAAAGGGAAAACATGGGCCGCAGTATTAACTAAAGAGCAAAATGATTTCTTAACCCAATTGAAACAAAGTGATTATTACAAAAACTTTGCTTCTCCAGCAAAAAGCATTGTATCCGAAGCTAGTTGTGATGAGAATCTATCAAAACTAACCCAACAGAGAGAAGTTGCAGAGCAAAACATGTTTGAATTGTTAGAAAACAAAGTTTCTCATGAAAGCTTTGATTTGGAGAGCTCATTCTTCAGTAGATTTTTTAAGAAAAACAATTTAGAATGCTCTGGAGAGAGCACTCCATTGGTAATGCAGAAATGCATTGCAGCAAATCCAAATTTAATGCACATTGTGTCAGATTTAAAGCAACGAAAACATAATGAGTATTCGCACAGTGAAATGGAGACTTGTCAGAGTGAATACACGGAATGTTGCAGCGATGCCTGCTCTTCAGTTTCTAGTTGTTGCTCATGCCAGTCACATGAACCTTCTCAAATGCAACAAAGCGATCACAAGAAAAAAGAATCTTTCCCAAAAAGATCTAATAAAAGAAGTAGTAATAACAGCAAAGAGGTGAATGTACAAGACACTGATCAATGTCAAAATGACACTGTCACAGAAAACGACGCTATGAAAGCAAACATTGCAGAAATGAACACCAAATTAATAACAACAAGTGAATTATTAAAAGAAAGACTCCATGAACTTGAGGATGAAATTGAAACATTCAGAAAAGAAAATGCTAATATGGCTAAACTCCGTGAAGAAATGGATCAGGAAAGACAAAAGTTCTATGAAGATAAGAAAGAAATTGAGCAAAAGTTGAATGAAGACAAGATATTATCAGAATACTATTTAGCTGAAGAGCGGGAGAAAATTACTAAACAAAAGCAAACATACGAGCGTTACGTAAGAGAGATGAGGGGAAAATTAAGTAAAAAAGATAGAGATGAAGTTGTAAATCTCAAAAAAGAAATAGAGAATTTAAAAGAAGAAATAAAAGTCAAAGATGCTAAATCGACTTCCACTATAGCCAGACTTCGTAATCAAATAAAAATTATGGAAAAGGAAAAGAAAGATATGATAGCAGAAATAGAAAAGCTAAAGAAGGAAAACAGAAGAATACAACATAGTAATGACATAACTAGGAGGCTGACTAACATGAAATATCTTGCCGAAATAAATAAGAAATTAACCAACATGACATCAAGGGAAACTAGATCGGAGGTCGATGTAGATGCTGATTCTAAATACAAAGCGTTTGAAATAGACAGACAAAGTAGAAGTAAAAAAAGAGAAATTGCAAACAAAACTACTATGAGGCCTAGAGCTAAAAGTGTTCCCAACCTTAAAGTGACGTCAAGATACGCAAAATATTTTAGTCAAAGAGATTCAGTCAGTCATACAGAACAAAACGACCTGGTGAATATTGAAAAACTAACTGTAGACAATTGTGGTTCAGACAATGAAGAGATAGAAAGTCTTGAAGAAGATAGGGATGTTAATATATCAGAAGCAGAGTCTATAGACTCCAGAATCAACCCTGATGATGATGAAAATCATTTAGAAAAACTGTATTTGGAAACATTCAGATCAACGTCGCCGAAAAGTAATCTATCAAATAGAAGTTCTAATAAGTCACAAAGACCGAGCGTTAGCGACTTTTTCCTTCGACAGTCCAATTCTAGATCTAATTCAGTGAGAGATTCTAAGTCTCCAGCCCAGGAATCGTTAGCTTCCTATACTCATAATTCAAGTAGTTCAACATCAAAGTCTCCTGTCTCAATACTCACTAACAGACTGAGTAATAGATCGCCTATAAATTCATACCGATCTACAGAACATAATTCAAATCTGTCTGGAGGTTCGAATCATTCGCACAGATCAAAATCACCTGTATCGTTTAGTAATCATTCTTCGCAAAATCTGAAATCAGTTCCTGTTATACACAACGACCGATTCAGGGACAAGTTGATGACGGTTAGCCCCGAACCATTCTCAAAACCAAGTCTAACGAAGAGTAATTTGAATCCTACAGAAATCAAGAAACCAGATGGCTCTAAAGAATTGAGGTTCCCAAATGGTAATGTTAAGTTTGTGACCGCTGATGGGAAGTATAGCAAATTCGTTTATTATAACGGGGATGTGAAAGAGAATTTCTACAGTGAAGGCAGGATTAAATATTTTTATGCTGAAACGAAGACTTATCACACTACGCACCCGGATGGCCTCGAAGTCCTTGAATTTCCTGAGTAAGTAATTAATTCGCTTATCAGTCGTCGAGCAATATGCGGGTTAGACACAAACCCTCAACAAACATTAGTTATTCAAAATACTTAAAATTATATAATCTGAAGGTTTTTTGAACCGACTTCAAAAATGTTTCTTCAAACTTCTCAATTCAAGTTTCGGAATCTTTTTTAATGGAAACTTATATGGGTTTAAATAGAACATTTTACAAGTGATCTTATAAAAAAGTGGTGAAGACCTGATTAATTATAAATAATAGATATCTATTTCATCGTGGTTGAACACGCTGATTAATTTACTTATTGACTTGACTAGGCAATAAATCATAATATATGCCTAACATATTGAAGACGGGCCACCAAGTGCATATTTCTACTTACTACATATAAGCCCGCGGTTTCGATCACCTCACGTTCATTAATATATTTGTTAAGAATTATAACCGCCGAGATTTCTTATGTGACAACCTGACAAAAAAAAATCTTTTCAATTTCCTTATAAGTTACTGATCTTATAAAATTACACTGCTACTAATAATTTCTTAATCTTTTCCAGTGGTCAAGTAGAGAAACGCTACAAAGACGGTTCAACGGAGATTCGCCTCCCGAACGGCAGCGTTCGGTACTTCGATCCCAAGAACGAGCATGTACGGGAGGAATGGAGGTTCCCTGATGGCGCTACACTCACGGTCTCAGCCAATGGCGAGCAGAGAATAGTGTTTGCTAACGGACAGGTGGAAGTTCACGCAACAGACCATAAGGTAATGAAATATTCGATAATTATATTTTTTTATGATTATTTTCTAAAATGACAGCTACTTTGGATTTCCTTCGTTCAAGAGTTATAATCAGATTTGTGGCATCAAAATAATAATAATAAATACACCCAACAGTCACATACATAGTACTGACCCAACATCTAGATCGAGTCTTGTGTCGGGGGTATCATGACTATGAGAGACTTTCCTGTCTCACAAACAACCAGACCTGAAACAAAGACCTGTGGGTCACACAAACATTTGTTTCGGTACGGGGATCGAACCCGCGGCCTTTCGTTTCACAGTCTGCGTCTAACCAACTGCTCCACGGAGGCTGCCTATAAGGGTCTATGTTTATGCAATAAACACAAACGCTTGATGTCCCTATTCTCTAGACATTTAATATCAAGTCATATGAGTCCACTAACCTGGATATCCATTGCGAATGCTGGATGATGCACCGATACGCCTAGTCACGATGACACTCCAAAACAGAACCTTGGAGTACAGTATTCTGTCCTCCAAAGTATAAAAAATATCACCCGCCTAGTTGTTACTGATTCCGCCAACCCGCACTAGGTTAGCGTGGTGGACTACATGGCCTAACCCCTCTCAATCGTACTCTTGATTGTAGAGGAGGCTCGTGGCCTGCAGTGGACGTATATGGGCTGAGTCAGATGTTATTATTATGTTGTTCTAATTACTCACTGGTGAAGTGTCGGTCAACCTAACGCGGCCTGAGACCAAAGTTTCGTAGCCTACCCACATATAAAATGATTAAAAATACCTGAACACTACTCATTATATCTTGTATGACGGGCCAGTGTCCACAATTAATTTAGGGAGGTGCATATTCATAAGCAACGATTACTTTTCAATATAGAAGTTGGATTCAGATTTACCATTCCTTTTCATATATATTTTTCAATCTTCATCCTTGCACGTCCACAACAGCTCAGACATCCTCCAAAAATTCCAGCAGTGATCTTTTAGAAGCGGTCTGCATTCATCAACTTCTAATAACCATGAGGGACTTGTTACATTCCATCTAAAAAACATATGCCTCAGTGGCGCAGTCTTCTACGGTACGATTACAACGCTGAGGTTTTGGGTTCGAATCCCGGGTCGTGCAGTGATATTTGATTTTCTATTTTTATTTACCAGCCCGGAGTCAGGAATTTCCGCCCGTTATGGCAATAGTTTCGCCCACTATCACATTGTGGGACGGGACATACAAAGCGAAACTTGGGTGTCCAAGTAGCACCTCTGCCTACTCTTTCTGGGAAAAGACGTGATGTTGATGTATGTGTATTGTATGTATAAAAAAAATCATTTTTATTTCTTTTCTACAGCGTCGGGAATTCCCAGACGGCACAGTGAAGTTGGTATACAATGATGGGACATCGGAAACTCGGTATGCTTCAGGGCGCGTAAGAATTAAGGACAAACACGGGAACCTTATAATGGACTCGGCGCCTGGGTGACATGACTATTCAACCCATTGCATATTTTGCTATGAATAAAACATATATAGTATGACAAAAAAATCCTGTCCGATCGAACACGTGCATTTGGGTATCTCAATTGTAGTATTAAAAAAAATGTGAACAAAAAATATGATAAAGAATAAAATAATTATCTTAAGTCATAATACACGTTTTAGTATCAATATTCCCTAAAATTTAGCAAAGTTTTAAATTCCGACGACAACAACACACGTTCAGAAAATTCTGAAACGTCGCGCCGCACGTCGTTTGTTACGAACGCGGTTGTTAGCAGTGTAATGTGAATTTCCATATTTCTTTATTTATTTTATTATGGATATTGTTTATAATATTACGATAAACGGATCTTTTAAATAGAACACATTAATTACGCCTGATAACCTTCATCGATCGGACAGTTTTTTATACCTGTATGTATGTATATATATATATATATATATATATATGACTATGATTTGGATATAAACTTGACCATTATTGCATTTTTAGTTTATACACCTATTTAAATCATTAAGTTAAGAATACAAATAGACCCATTCCTATAGCTTGTAAAGAATATTTCCATTTTGTTCTGTAGAATGTAAAAACTTATTCGATTAATGGATAAAACAGGGTCTGTGTATACCTTTAGAATAATTGAGTTTTATGTTGCATGCTTAATATTGAAGTGAGTTTGATAATACCCATTATAATAGATTTTATCTTAAAAGAAAATTCAAATAGTAACATTTTTGTCTTAAAAAAGTCCTATTCGGAATATTCCGTGCTTCCTGACAATATTATTATTTTAATTCCATCACTCTAATACTAAGTATGTGTTAATTATTAATTGATACAGGTAATTATATGCAAATTGCAGGACAATTTGTAGTAAAAGAAATGTATTTTTGTAAACAGTGCCAATTTGTTAAGTATTTTTTGTATAAGATATAATTTGATGTTTAATATATTTAAGTTTTGTAAGGGTACATATCAATTTAATTAAAACATGTTGTATTTAATTGTATTTTTATTTATATTAACTTATTTTTATCTACGCTAAATATATTTCAGTTTAACTGGCTGTTATTTGGTACCGTGACTGGGATATTGCTTTTGGTACGCCTTCTAATTTGAAATTGATTGGCTTCATGTGGTCCCCTGTGCCAAATATCTTTTTGAGTGCTTCTCTGGCGGCCATTTCTTTAGCTGTGGCAATGGTTTCACCAAATCCTGGAAAATGAAGACAGTTTATTGTGATTTACATTGTTTACAACCGGTGTTCAACCAACTGCGACCCGAAGGCTCAAAAAAATTCCCATCAGCCATAAACAATACACCATACTTGTTTGCTTCAGTACAGTGGCGTTTATTTTTGAAAGCTCTGCGTGTGATTACCACGCATGCATTACACCTAATAAACACTATACCAAAAAAATATGTTAACAACTAAATTGATACCAATCATTATCGTCGAGTATGACATTTATCCTGCGTGAATCAAACCATAAATTCGACAGCCTCCGTGGCGCAGTTAGTTGGCCGCCGCCTGTGAAACGAGAGGCCGCGGGTTCGATCCCCGCACCGAGACAATTGTGAGGCCCACAAATATTTGTCTCGGGTCCGGGTGTTTAAGACCGAAAAGTCTCTCGTAGTTTCTGATACCCACGACACAAGACTCGATCTTAGTGTGGGGTCAGAACTATGTATGTGATTGTTGGGTGTATTTATTATTATTATTTATCATAAATAAAACACACAACAACATTGATACCAATAAAATAAAACTTCTCATGACGAGTAGCTATTTACCTGAAGAAATCATATTTTTGTCGACATAAAGCCCCACTCGGTAGCAGGCAAGAACTGTGTTGGCGCCAACCTCACCAATCAGCCTGGGTTCTATTTTAGCTCCATCTTTTTCAACAAAACCAGTTAGCATGGTCCAAGGATCATCTATTTGCCAGTATTCATTTACATCTTTGCCTGTAAAGAAATCGAATTTTATAAATTTATCAGCCAATTAAAGTTTATTTTATAGTAAACTAATTATTAGATATTAAGAGAAAGGTGAAACATAAATGACATTATTTACTGTCATATGATCTCACGTCTATATGAAGTGGTCTTCCTTCTGTAGTCTTGCTACAAAAATATATCTAAAATACTATTAAAAAATAAACCTTACACATTCCAGATAGATGTTCAATGCTCATTTAATAGCATATGAGGTGTTTGTACTAATTTTCATAGGGTTTATGAATTATGAAACCGTGGCCTCTCGTTTCACAGCTGGCATCTAGCCAAGTGCGCCATGAAGTCTTTCAACACTTTAAATGACCACCAATCTTCAATTGATCAAACAAAGTTGTGCTTTAGACCTAAATTGACCACCATTATTCATAACTGTACTTTACTGTATCAGCCCATATATAGGCTCCACCATAGGGCGCGAGCCTCCTCTATAATCGAGTATGATTGAGAGTGGTTAGGCCATATGGCCCACCACACTGGCATAGTGCGGGTTGGCAGGTTATATTCATACAAGAATCAGATAAATACATAACAGTTTTTACCTTGCAACTGTGTGATAACAAAATCTCTAACAAAGTGTGCTGCCCTTTCTTCACCTGTGGACTGCAGTAACGCACCCACAATAGCTTTAAGTGCATTTGCTAGTACATAATTGTCCACTGGATATTGCTGAAAGGAACATAATCAAAAATTGTCATAAAAACATACAGGAACACCTATTTTAACTTGATAACTGCAGCTCATAGACGCATTGTGTTTTGTCAGACATAATTTATTTGAAGTTATTCCATATATACTACTCTCAAACGTCTACTTCTCCAGACCACATAAGATCAGTTTGTTGACTAAGTGCCAAAGTGTAGTCACTTTTCACAAGCGTATAAATTAGCTCAACCCACGTAAATACCCTGAGTTTTTATTATTCTCTATCTACTCCCACATTTTATCTGAGTGCAGGTCCCTACAACCTGTTGCAATGTGTAGTTTGTTATTATCGCCCATAAATTTTCCTTTTGTTCTTACACAAGGAAATCCCTTTACGGATCTATATATGCTGGACTCACCGTTCTAATATAAAGTAATTAGAAAGTCCTACTGACTAAAATCAAATCATCAATATGCCTGGAGTGTTATTTTCATTATATAATACATCAAAGATGCCATAGTGGTATTGTTATAGCAGACACAACCAATATGTATTTTTTCACTCTTACAAGCTATGAATATTATCAACTTTGACAATACTGTGATATCCACTATGAAAAAGCCAACATAATAAAATAAAAATACTTACCGATGCAAGTATAATGTCCTTAGTTCCGATATGTTTAGACACATGTGCCAGTACTTCTTCACTGACCAGATGTTTCCTAACCCCATTTATGCCTTCTAATGGGAACTTTGGTAAAACTGCTTCCAGGTACAACTGTATGTACTCATTTAGGAATTTATCACCTGAAATAACCAGCAGCTTTAATTGACACAATAATTGTTCAACCAATACACTTAACAATAATAAATAAATAGAATCTTTATTTATATTTTATAATTGAAAAACAGGAATAAACACTTTAACCGAATTTCATTATAATAAGCAAACCAGAGTTGTTGTACACTACTGTTCAAAATATCACACATCAAATAGCAAGTTTGTAGTCAGTTTAACTTACCTTCTTCAGCTAACTCCCTGTTATCCTTCATAGTTATATCAATTCCCATCTCTTTTTGTTTCATTTCCTCCTTTATAACGTACGACCTGTCTGTGAAGGCTTGCAATAGTAGATCTGAATCAAATTCTTCATTCAATCTCTTACCGAAAGCGTAGAGTTCAGCTTCCAAATTCCATTCTAAGAATGTGTTACGTGGGTATGTTTTCTTCCCGACCTTATTTTCTTTCAACTTTAATATATGCAAGGTCGGCGCCACCCATCTATGAATATTTTGAACTAAAAACAAACAATTTGTAAGAAAAGTATTATAAAATATTTCATGATAGTTAAAGGTTATACCTACCTTGACTTGTAACAGGAACATTATTTAATCTGACGAAAAGAGGGACACAACGTCTTAGTAAAGCCATGGTTTATATTTGTGTTATATCAGTTGTTAATATTTTATTTCCATTCAAAACATTCTTCTTCGCTAAAATGTCAAATTTTAAGGTTATGTTATTTTTTTAGGATGTTGAAAAGACAATAAATGCAATTCATACAGTCTTAGAAAAGGTCTATAAATAAATGCACCTATATTGTAATTTTCCGAAAATTGTAGAGCATCAAATATTAAATAAAATAAAAAATTTGAACGCGTAAATTGATTAAAGCAGAGCATATGTTACATATTGTGGACAACCTCCATGGCGCAGTTGGTTGGACGCTGGTTGCGAAACGAGAGGCCGCGGGTTCGATTCCCGCACCGAAACAAATATTTGTGTGAACCACAGGTATTTGTTTCGGGTCTGGGTGTTTCTGAGACCGAAAAGTCACTAGAAGTTTATGATACCCACGGCATAAAACTCGATCTTAGTGTGGGGTCAGGTCTATGTATGTGCAACTTTGGTTCCCCAATGAGAGAGACCAGTCTGCGTCCTGGTTCTACGCCGAACGATCACAGGTAAGAAATCGGCTTCTCGCTCGGAGACATCCAGCGCCGCCTTAAATATGCGCGACAGCCATCGAGGGGTTTAATTCAGTATGCTGGCGTAGGTTTTTGTTAGGCATCCGACTCGGCCGCAATATCTGCAGCGTGCCGGGCTGGAAGGCCAGTAACGCTGAAATACCCCTTTCAACCTCCTCCAGAGCACAGAAAGGGGAGCGTTAAAACCTTTTGCTCTTCACACAAAAAAGTAAACTGATTTATTTATTTATTACCACTTTATTGTAATCCAAATAAATAAAAAGTAGACAACAGAAAAAATGTACAAGTGGCGGTCAACAATAGTCAAAGGGTTTAGCAAGACGTAGAAACAATGTGAGTTAGGTATCGCTGATAAGTTTTTTGTGTCACTCACATATTAGTTATATCATTTTCTCGGCAATTATAATTTTCTTATCTTTTAGCTGTGTTTATCATTAAAGTCATTACTATAACGTAAATGTATCGACGCGACGGGTTTAATTAGTGGAAATATGAATACGGATTCACTTTACAAACGTGCTCTTTTAGAAGTAGGGCAGTATGGAAAATTTCAAAAGAAATTTGATATTATTTACTTAATAGTTTTATCTTCACTGTGGTGTATAGCTTTTAACAATATTATTTTGGCACTTACATTGATACCTCATACGTGTACCCTTTCACAAAAAAACGAAAATGTTTCTACAATCGGCAAAGTCAAACAATTATTATCGTAAGTTAATAAGAATATGTATTTTTTCGTTTCGTAATGGTTTTTATTAACTCCCAATTATTTCTAACAGATCAACCAACTCGGAGGAAAACATTCAATTTGATAAATGCACTATAACATACGTTGACGAAAATAAAACAGCAGGTAACTTTAATTACCATTAATTGATATTTAAGCTGATTAATAATCAATGGAGTAAAATCTTTGCAATTTTCAGAATGTAATGAATATGTCTACGACACCACTTGGTACGGAAGTACTGTGCCCTCTCAGAATAATTGGGTTTGTGACAATGAAATATATCAGGCGAATGTTTTCGCTTATTCCAAGATGGGTGAAACAGTCGGGTCTTTGATCTTTGGATGGTTCGGTGATACGTATGTTTTTTATGTGATTATGGGTACTTGTGATACTTTCTATGTAGTCTTAAAGTAAAAAAAATAACTTTTTATGTTGCAGATATGGTCGTAAACCATCCTATATAATATCTCTAGCTCTTCTAGTGTTTGGGCGAGTATTATCCATATTTACTAGTCATTCATATAGTTTGTTTGTTATTGGCTGTGTAATTGCTGCTTTTCCGTCGTATTCAGCATTGCAAAGCGTTTCCTTAATATCTATAGAAACATCATCACCTAAACGCCGTTCAATAATAACGAAATATCAGCTGATTGCGTCTAGTTTTGGGAATTGTATGCTGCCTTTGATATATTGGTGGTTAAAAGACTGGAAGCCGTTTTTAATTATTACCACATTGACACAGGTTCCGTACCTGATATTTTCTTGGTGAGTACATCTTTGATGTGATTCCTGCGTACATCGTTAATCAAAGTTGTCATTAAATAAAAAAATATTTTTTAAGGAAAATGATCGAATCTCCAGAGTGGCTTTGGGTCAATAGAAAATCCAAGTCGTGTGTTAAACAACTTAAGAATATTGGAAAAGAAAATAATTCGATGTTGGAAAGTGAGACTGAAGATAAAATTCTCACAGAATCTCGGATCGTCAAAACTGAAGCTGATTTAGGACCGTTGGAATTATTTTCTAGCAAAGAATTAGCAATTAATACAACTTTGCAGCTGTGTTTGTGGTAATTATCCATAAACAATATATTTTTTAGTTTAATTAAATATAGCGTAACAAGAATAAAAGCAAATATTGTAAGAGAGAGATTTACCTATCTTTCTATTCTAAAATATCATATTTTATCATGTTTAAGTTGATTTTTAAATGTTTACGGAGGCTGGTTCAAATTCCAGGACAAACTGAATTTTCGGAGTCATGACTCATGTCTTTATTGATAGTCAATCACCACGCAGCATAACAGTGAAAGAAAACATCAGTTGAAAACCTGCATACCATAGCGATTCGGAAGAATTTCTATGGTATGTAAAAAATCGTCAACCCGCACTAGGCCAACGTGGTGGACTATACGGCCTAACCGCTCCCAATCGTACTCTCGACTGTAGAGGAGGCCTGTGCCCTGCAGTGGGACGTATATGGGCTGCTAAACATACAGATGCAGGAGTAGGTTTCTAAGAACAGATGCCGACCGATTAATTAACCAAATTGTCTGTCTTATGTCAACATTTTAGGGTTTCTGTATCCATAAGCTACACGGTCAGCTTAATGACTTCTGGTGAAAAGGCTGATGGAAATCCCTTTTTGGAATTTGCGTGGCAGGCGCTGGCGGAGGTACCGGCACATTTCTTCGCTGCTTGGCTTGTAGATCGTCTGGGTCGATGTTACACCGGCGCTACGTCTTCTGGACTAACAGCTATACTTTGGTTAATACTTGGTTTGCAGCAATTAGGTATGAACCGTTAACAATTTAATAGGGAGTGAAATTGAAAATTAAAATTAATTTGGTAACTGGCCTAATTTTAGCGTGCTTTACGTATGTTTTTTTTTAATATTACTTAACTTATGTTTGTTGTTTCAATTGTTTTTATATAAGATTTTTTTCTGTTTTCTGCATCAAGATTTTATTTGTTCTTTCTTTGCATCCCTTTTTATGTCAATAAATCGTTCTTTCTCTATTAATCTTAACTGTTGGTTTTACAGAGTCATTCTGGTGGTTAAATTACGGGTGGATAAGTACATTTTTGGGCGTTATCAATAGGTTTTCAATAACCGTAGCGTATTACACCGTCAATTTGTTCAATATGGAGCTATATCCAACGCGCCTGCGACAATCCGGAATGTCACTGGGTAGCGTGTTCTCTGGCGGAGCAGGATCAATAGCACCTTATGTATTTCACATTGTGAGTATTATTAATAAACACATCCAATAGTCACACACATAGTACTGACCTCACGCTAAGATCGAGTCTTTTGTCGCGGGTATCAAAAACCACGAGATATTTTTTGTCTTGCAAACACACAGACCTGTAACAAATATATGTGTATCGCACAAATAAATTTGTCTCGGTGCGGGGATCGAACCCGTGGTCTCTCGTTTCACAGTCGGCGTCTAACCTACTGCGCATGGAGGCTGTTAAACGATAAGCGATCTTCATGTCCCTCTAAGGATTAATCGCGATAGACCAATCGGCTCAGGGTATTATCGACACGCCCACATTTGACATGTTTTGATTGGTCTACTTTCAGGATCGGTCCTTAGTTAAGAATTGCGACCGCTTATTAATTTCTGTTAATCCTTCCAGCAAATCGATAGATGCAGGCCGCTTCTATCAGATCGATGTGGACATCTTTGGCCTATTTTCAGCAGCGGACTTCCCGTGACTGAAGATAGTGCCTCCATTTTATTTTTGTATTGTCTTGCAGAGACATTTATACGGGACGTATGCGTCTTCAGCAATATTGAGTGTTGTTTCTATACTTGGACTATTATCATCATACTATCTCCCGGAGACGCTCAATGCGAAGCTACCGGAGACTCTGCAAGAAGCCCGAGAATTTGGTAAACGGTCTTAAAGATGTGCCATGATTTATATTTATTGAACTAAAATAAAAATTTAAAATTAAGTACTACATTTTTTAATAAACAGTTTTTTTATAAATATTGGGGTGTTAAAGCGATAATGTCTTTTTATTGGTCATCAGTGCTATGAAGCGGAAATCGGTATAATTATTCTAACATATTACAACATAATTTGTTTTTTTATTAATAAATGGAAATAATAAAGATTGTACGAAGATTTCGTTTTTTCCCAAATCCCAAATCCCAGGGCACACCTAACTTTTCGAAAGCATTCATATTTTACAGTCAAATATAATACTGCAACCGTGAAAGTAAGCATCGTGAGGAAACCTGAATATTAAGATTTTAAAATACTTCTATAGTATGTAAAATCGCCAAAACCAACGTGGTGGACTATGACCTAAGCCCTCTCAAACGAACTCACGGTTGTCGAGGATTTTTGTGCGTGGAATTTTTTTTATTGCCTAGGGCCGGTAAACGAGCAAACAGGTCACCTGATGGTAGGTGATCACTGCCACCCTTGAACATCTACAACGCTTAGATCATGGATGTGTTGCCGGCCCATCAAATGATGGGTAGAGGAAAGGGGTATTGTACATCCGGCAAGTTACTTGTGTATTTCGCCCTCTGATTAGTAAGACAGAGGATTCGGCAACGGTTTTATAAAACATTTTAGAGAGTATCTAGGAGGGAAACGAATAGGCAAGCAGCGGCGGCTACCCTTAAATGAAAATTATGAATTAATTAAATCATTAAGAAATAAAACACAAAACTGCACTCAAAAAACGCATATTAAAAATAAAAAAAAAACATCCAAAACTATATAAAACCAATTAACCAAAAATGGCATATTAGGACATCACACTGTCATAATTCATCAACTTTTTCGATTTGTCAAAAATCCTCTTACGGAATTGAAGAATCCGCGTTTCATTTTGCTGTTCACTATGGGTATGACGGAATGACTTGTGTAGAATGACGCTGTAGTATCGTACAATGACGATGTCATTTGCACAGCCTGTGAAGAGAATATGGCAAATTAAGACTTAGTAAATGTCGCAGAATTGGTGGCTTGTTGGTAACGCATCAAACGCGGCTGCCAACATGTTCACGGTTGTTACTAGTTCAAATCTCAGGACATATCTCTGACTTTTCGAAGTCATGTGTGTATTGATAGTCAATCACCGCGGGATATAACGGTGACGGAAAACATAGAGAGGAACAACTATGTTTTATGTGGCTATGTTTTAATAATCAATGATTAAGGATACTGCTGTCTACAAATTACATAACACTTGGAACATTACATTATAATTTCTATATATTGTTGCAAGAAATTGTAAAATTTTAATTATTTTACATAAACAAATAATACACTTGAACGAACAATGAAATATGAACACTTGCTACCTATATGCATTTGTTACAGACGACGTTCATAATGTACGTGGAAAATAAAATTAAATAGTTATTGTTTAAAGATAAATTATCTGTAAAATTGCAATTTTTTCGTGCTCTATGTAGGTACTTTCAATAATTACTTAGCTGATAACTCCACGGTAGTAATAAAATGTATTAATATCAATTTGAAAAAAATAAACGAAATTTTAGTCTCACGATTTTTGTTTAAAATAGTATTTTACGTTTTGGTGTTTCTCTAAAATATGGCGTAACTTTTTAGAAAACTGATCTGATGGATTGAAATGAAAATAAAAATTACCAGCATTTACTCACCCCAAGCGATGTGCTGAATTGGTATGAATCCACAGAACTATTCACGCTGGTTACGTGAGGTGACGTTCTCTCAGGTATTTTCACCTCCGATGTCCTTGATCGCATTACCAAGCAAGATATTAGCCTACGCAGAAACGGCTTTTTTAACTTCGAACCTTCGGGACTCATGTAGTCCCTAACAGATCCTGAATTCACTTCTCTGGGACATAGAGATATATCCGAAGTCCCCAAGTTTGGCGTAACAGATCTTTTGCGTCCTAAAACAAAGTTATAAGTAGGTACTGTCATCGTACAAGTACGTAGTAGGTAAGTAGGTAAATATTTTGATATAAGTCTGATAGGTAGATACAGAAAAATCAAGTAAACTAGATATTATCGTTTTACAATTAGACTACATTTGTCATTAAATTTTGTAAACATGCTTTAATTTTTTCTAACTTACTGTAATATAAATAAAATACATTAGCATTTTTAAAAGTGCGTGGTGGCCTGTTGGTAAACGGACCAGACGCGGCTGCCTACATGTTCACGGTGGTCGAGGGTTCAAATCCCAGGGTACACCTCTGACTTTTCGGAGTCATGTGTGTATTGATAGTCAATCACCACGCACTATAACGGTGAAGGAAAACATCGTGAGGAAACCTGCATACCATAGCGATTTGTATAAATTTCTATGGTATGTAAAAGTCCACCAACCCGCATTAGGCCAACGTGGTGGACTATATGGCCTAACCACTCTCAATCGTACTCTCGATTGTAGAGGAGGCCCGTGCCCAGCAGTGGGTCGTATATGGACTGATACAATATAATACAATTAGCATTTTAATTTAGGGGCAACAATGAAGAAGGGGTAAGAATATAAAATACTAATTATTCAAATGAAACTGCATTGCCGTAGGCGCTAACTAATTCCGTCCCCACTGATTTCAGCCTGGAGTGTTTAAATAAATGAATAAAATAAATACACCCAACAGTCACATGCATAGCCCTGTCCCCACACTGAGATCAATAAAGTCTTGTGTCGTGGGTATCAGAAACTACGAGAGGCTTTTCGGCCTCACAAACACCCAGACCCGAAAGAAAATATTTGTGGGCCACAAACATTTCTCTCGGTGCGGGGATCGAACCAGTGGCCTCTCTTTTCACTGCCGGTGTCTAACCTACTGCGACACGAAAGTCGTCAGGCTGTTTGTTTTTTAATGTGTTTTTGGGATTTACGATGTCACCCCGTGGTGAAATACTTCTAATCCAGGTAAGATATAATTTTATACTTTAAATATCTAACTGTTTATTGTCTTACAATTGATATTTTAGTTCCTTGAGTTCATAATTATTACAATACTTGTATAAACTAAATTAGATATTATTTTTTGCTTTTTCTTTGTATGTGTTGTACTGTTTGTGTAGTAGATTTTTATTTTCTATATTTTACTTGTTTCATTAATTATACAATATGTTTTAATTTATGTTAGTATGTAAGCTGGCGTTCGCATGTCACTCAAGGTGACCACTGAAAACCAGCGTTGCGCTGTGGCTCGCGTCGCAGTGCAACAATAAGCTGAGTGGTCACCTACGTGTCACATTTATGCGACGTACAAACTCCCTTTTACTGTATTTTTGTTGTTAGCTATATATATAAATTTATGTTAAACGAGTGTGTGCGTCATCTTATTTGTGGCTAATAAATGAGTTTTCTTTTTTCTTCTTTCTTTCTTTCATATGATAGAATTCTATCACCATTGCATAATGATGCAAGTTATATATATATGACTGTTTTGAAGTTTTCTGTGTATCCGACCTTAACCCATCCTTTTATTTAAGGGTAAGTTCGCAATATAATTAATCCGATCATACTCCATTTTAAAAACTCAAACAATGGTGCAGCAGCTCTTAACATTGTGGCAGAGTCGCCGTAAGTGGTTGTAATAAAACAAAAAAAAAATCATAATATAAGTAATTAATGATCATAAAATGCTACGATAGTACCAAAATCTATGTGTTTTTTGTCATACCCACTCGTATGCATAAAGTAATTAAGATAAACTTATTTAAATACGAAAGTTGAACGGCAAATCTATATACAAAAAACATATGACTTTCTGATATAAAATACCTTTGAAAATTGTGAACACTGAATCATTTCGTCGAAGAATACTCGAGGTTGACAAACTTCCCACATTCGTAGACGAGAACTTCACGTGTTTCATGTACTCAACAGATGCATAATGTATTTCAAAATTAGACGTGGCTGACTGTGGTGGATCCATTTCAATTTTTTTATTCTTCCTGCTACATCTAGCCTCTTTGGAATCAAAAAGAACTATCGTTTTCATATCCGGAGATTCAACATCACGATGATCTGCGAGGTGATCAATCCGTGGTGTTTTACATTGAGATTTATGTCTTCTCCTTTTATTATTAACATCAATATGCTCTTTAAATTCATCATGTCGTAAGTCTGTTTGCGTTTGTTTATTGCACTCGTATTTCAGAGGTACTAGTTTATTACGTTTCCTGACTTCTCCCACGGAAATTAAGCTGTTTTTACAAATGGTTTTCTTGCGTTTCTCTTGGCTTATCTTTTTCGTCACACTCCTTTGGATGGTCCGTTTTACTTTGTCATACTGTTTACGCGACAGTATTATTGGTTTTTGTTTGGTCAATTGCTCTATTTGCAAGAACACTTGTATATTTCTATTGAGAATCAGTTGTTGATACAGAGAAGTTCTTTCTATAGGAGGTTCTATTTGAGTCACGCTTGGCTTAATATTTTTATTTGTCGGAGTAATTTCATAACAAGAACCGTTCATATAGTTGAGACTAAGTCCGGTTTCTATATTCTTTTCGCTGTAAGACAATAAGAATAATTTGGACATACACAATTTAATTGATCGTCAAAATAGTAATGTGTATAACAATAAATATAAATAATTAGCAAAAAGGAAAGCACACATTGTTGACCTTAGCCATATTCAAACGAAATTTAAAAATATAATCATTCATTATGATTGCCAAGAAAAAAATAAAAAATAATAATAACCAGTCCCTTTTGTAGCAGCAATTAAACGGACCCCGATCATCGACAACACCGCTTAATGCATAATTCTAAAAAAAAATAACAAAATATTAACAACCAATTAATAATTTAGGGCTGTTTTTTGCAAATCTAACGACCTGTTTAGTGCCTCCATTAGTTTTCACTCTATTAATGCCAAGTAACTGTCTTATTTGTTTATCTCTTTCCACGGGATTTGGCAGTTCGCAATCATCTCCTTTAAAATGCTTGATCGGTGCTACGAACACATTATATCTTTATATATTTTCACTAAAAGCAATACGACACATTTATCCATAGACACAGAACATGGAGTGCATCATTGTATCACAAACACGAGTTAGAGACAAAATTATTAACATCTTCAACACCAAGAAGTAACTTTGCTGAATTGCCTCTACCAAAAATTTTCACAGGCTTGTGGGAACCTGTATCCAGCAAATCCCAGCAATTTCTGTTAGGTCATCTGACAGCCTTATGGGTAGTGGGTGGAGGTCGGACGCTGAGGTTGCCAGTAGGTGGCGTCCAATTACGAAATTTTCAGTCCTAGCCGCTACTTCTCGAATTGTTAGAAACTTAGCGATCATTGTTAATATCGAGAAAAATCTTCGTTCGTTCGTTTTGTCTCTTTCACACTTAAGCAATAATACACATGGCAGCTGGATAGGAATGTGCAGACCACGCTCTGTTTTTATGGATTTATTAAATAAATGTAATTACCGAAAAAATCAGTCTCTCTGACACATACATTCTGTTTCATCGATTTGTGTGTTTTCATATCTTTCTTGCTCGGTCCAAATTCCCGCCTGTAATTAATTAGCTGATTTATACTAGTTTTATGGAAATGTTATACAAACGGAATCACCTACTGACCTAGATATTTCTATACTATCCCTTACATTCGTTTTCGAATGGCCGACATTAGTATCATCTTTACGCTGAAATGAAGACCACAAATTATTAAAGTATGTTCATGTAGTATTATTTGCAATGGTAATCGACTTTATAGAAGTCTTACTTCTCGAAAAATACAATTTAAATATGTATTCGGCACTGAAAATGTTTCCAAAATTTGCGCACAAATAAAATTCCATCAGTATTGAGTAAGTGAGTGTTAAAGTAGTTCTATAAAAAAACAGTATAAGATCAAAATGCTGTGGTCAATGGGAACACACTAACACTTCCTGTAAAATAGTGGGCGTTCATATAACTGCTACTATAAGATGTCAACCGCTCGGTTATTTGCCACGTCAAGAATAATTTTGGCTGATGTACGACCCATTGTGGTAGACTATCTACCAAGCCTCACTACGTCACGTTAAGCGGGCTAATAAATATGCATTTACTGGCAAAACAAGATTTCTCCTCATATACGCTATTTTATCATGCTAATTAAATACTTACAGCTAAATAAACGCGTACAAATAATTCATTTTCAGATGTACCTACTTCATGTTTGCACTGTGCGTATGGTTTTCCTTTTGTTTCTCTTTCAGGCAATAAAAACATGTCGGGAGAAGCAGAACGCTCCTTGTGCTGGGGTTTTTGCGAAGCCGCTTCTTTATGCGTCTTTCTAATTTGTAAATCGGTGGTACGTTGTCCTTGTTCAAATTGTACATCGTAATACTCATTTTCACTGTCTATATTAATTTTAACCTTTGAAGTATCGTGTTTAGGTGACGATTCGGCGTATCTATTCATGCTTTCTGTTATCCTCTTCGTGTAATCATCTACAATAGCCTTTTTGATCTCCGTATTTGTCTTTTTCAAGCCTCGAGAAGTAAGAATTTGATTTATCTTCTTCATGTTGTTACAAATAAATGTTTCGGAATCGTCTATTACACGTCTTTGATTCGTCCTTTTCCGTTCATTATTTGGTGTTGGTCTGTTCAGACGAGTTGGTGAGCGGTTGGGACTAGTTGTTCTCGTTCGAACCATTTTGTTATCTGCTTGATGAATGTCTTTTCTTGTCTGCATATCAACATGTTTCCTAGTCGGTGAAGAGGTGCGGCTGGGTTTAGGGGACCTATCATTTTTGTTCTGGAAATTTCTACAGCAGTCATTTCTAGGCGATCTCGTTTCTTGGCTATTAAAAGGTATATTTGCAGGAGAGCTTAGACGGGCGGTTGTAGCAGTGTAATGGTTACCATTTTTCACATCATTAGATGTTTCTTGTTTAGGATATACAGATATTATTACCAAAGGACTCTGACACTCCTGTACAATCTTATGGTCTGAGTCACTAGTAGAAATGTTAATAGCTTTAGTGATACTCGTGTAATTGCATTGTATTGTCTGATTCTTTTTAGCAGGTAACATTGTGCGTGATGGGCATACATTGAAATTCACTTGCGTTCCTTGATTCTCCATGCTGTACACACATAAATAATTAAACGTCACTATTTATTATTTTTATTTATAGATACCTACATACATACATACATAAACACACGCCTTTTTCCCAGAACAGGTAGGCAGAGGTGCTACCAGAACACCTACGTTTCGCCTTGTATATTCCGTCCCACGATGTGATAGGGGGCGAGCCTATCGCCATATCGGGCCTACCGATATACCTACCGATGATTGATACCTGCTACTGTTTATATAAATATCTCATGAGTTTACTTTGAAAAATAATATTTATAATTGTTATATCCTTTAGATTATCAATTAAAAACGTAAATAAGTCCGCGAATGACTCAAAAGGACTGATTAATGACCTAATTACAATACTTCTTAAACATCAATCTAATTTTACCTTCGAAACATACTCTCATTTGCATTACGATCAATTCCAAAATCCACTTGAACGTTTGAATCTTTCAAATCTCTTCTAAAATAACGATAAAAGATTAATGTAACGTATCAAAGAACACAACATTATTTAATACTAAATGCCTACCTGTAAGTGTCATTTGTACAATATCCGCCATAACAAGCCATTGTGTTGTAATTTGTGTGATACCTACAAAAACACGAACTAAAATTAATAATGAACAGAGCAAAGTAACTGAATATTTAATTCTACTAACTTTGTCGATTCACTAGCATCAGTTACATTGTATTGTGGCGTTCTGGTCCTTTCTGAGTCAAATCTGTTCATTACTGTAAAAAAGAATACATTTTAAACAAAGTCCCCAAAATAAATAACATGGTCAATAAAATAATTGAGCATCTAATGACATATGGGTCACTGCTATATGTTGGAAGTGTTTACCGATTATCAGCATACATGTGTATATTAATTTGTAAAAAGTAATTTAAAATTGTTGAACTTACTTGGCTCACCATCCACCGTAGCGTCGCATTTCAAAACATACCTCTCGTCTTCAGTAAGACCAACTTCTCCAATGATTCTAACACGACTTCTCCTTCCCTCGAGGAGTTTGCCTTCCATATTCCTATTATCGCGTGCTGAATTCAAACATCTGCAATCAGGATGATTACGCATCTCAGGAACATCGACCCTTTTTGTGTCCTTTCTATTCTTCCCTTTCCTTTTCTTTCTGTCCATGTTCAAAGATTGTATTACTTCTTTAATGCTGGATCTTTCTCTTAAAGAATTGTCATCATGATTGCGATACTCTAATGCATCAGCGGAGAAATTAGCGCTTCCAGTTGTTTTGATTTCGTAAACTTTTTCCCTCCTCCGGCCTGCGACAACTAGGTATAAGTTCTTGGTGTGAATAGAATTTTCGTGATTTGAGACGCTGTTCTGAATCTTCTTTGTTGGTTTGCGTCGTCTGTGCAACTTGCTTGTATGTCCTTGCGGTGATTTTGGGATAACTGTAACTTTAATAAGCGGTTTGTCCCTTGGTGTTACTGTCAGTTCACTGCCGGGATTTCGATTAGCTCGCAAGAGGCTGGTGTAACTCAGAATTGAGTATTTTTTCAGAATCTGTTGGAAATAAAAAACCTGTACGTTACCGTTGTCTAAGTTAACTACTTGAGCAAATAATATATATATTACGAAAGGAATCGCATACAATAAAAAGGTTTTTAATAACCGTGCTGGTATTATGTATCTACGTCAATTTCATCTTATTCTTACTTTGTTAATGCCTGCCTATGCCATGTTGGAAACTCGTCGTGAAATTGACCTTTTGTTAAAGCCTGAAAAAGTCAATCAGTCCGGTATTGTGGCAAGCCATTTCCGTATTTTATTAGTCGGTAGTTCCCATTAAACTGTTGTAGTCATTGTCTCGCGGCAATGCAAAAAAAAAACCTGATATTTCAGAACTAGCAAACAGGTACCATTTCGCATTGATTTATATTATGTAGGCGTGTTTGAATAACTATTCCACCTGATTAAAGACAGCGAAGAATACAAGAAGCTGACGGCCAACCTTCAACACTAAAGAGGCACTCAAAGAAGAAGAAGAAGGCGTGTTTGCAAAATTACATTCAATTTAACCAACCTCTCTTTGTGAAGTTTTCTTTAATATAAGAGAAGTAGAGGACCCTGCCGTTCCTTCACAAACTGAAGCTATATGTCCTGGCAGATGCTCAGTGTAGTCTCTGTGCGGATTCACAAACTTCCCTCGATGCCCGTTGTTATTCACTTGAGTATTTTCGTGCAACCTCTTCACACGAGGTCTAAGAATTTCCAACGAATCTAAAAAAATAATAAAATAAAATAATTTGAGCATCACACGCGAAATTTTCACTTAAATCAAATTATCGTATACCCATAATTTCAGAGTCGACACTGCTGTAATCCATTTCTAATTTAATATGTACATAAAAATACAATTATATAAAATAAAATGCATTAATTTGCAACCACATTTCCGTGGCGACGGATTTTGGCAACCATAATGCATTGCTTTTTTAATTTTACTATCGCTATGTGACAAGTCACAATCAAAGTTCACAAGGAGGTTTTAATACGGAATGATTTTAATAGGTTTTTTGAGATTTATTTTCTATAAATTATGGAAATTGGATATCTCTCGTTCCTGCACGCCAATTCACTGACTTAATTTTTATACTTTTTTATATGTACACTGCCTCGGTGGCGTAGTTTTACTACGGTATGATTGCAAAGCTGAGGTCTCGGATTCGAATCCCAGGTCGGGCAAAGTGATATTGTATTTTTCTATTCATTATCAGCCCGGAATCAGGAGTTTGTGCCCGATATGGCGATAGGCTCGTCCCCTATCACATCGTGGGACGGAATATACAAGGCGAAACGTGGGTGTTCCGGTAGCACCTCTGCCTACCCCTCCTGAGAAAAAGGCGTGTGTTTGTGTATGTATGTATGTAGTTTTTATACCTGATAGTAAGTGCGTAACATGGTTAAATCTCACTTTAGCTCGGTGGGCATTACTTATTACCTGTATATTCGTTTACGATGGTCTACTATCTAATATAATCCCACTAGTATCAGGACAAGTGGTGCGCAGACAGGAAAAGCGTTTATTTGTTATTGAGAAAATCAAGTATATTTTGGCAGGAAGTTGTTGCATGGAGCCTACAGGCCGATTCCAACAGGTCACTATTGAAATATCAAGCTTATATTTGAAATTAAACTTCCTGTTGCTGAATAAGAAGAATTGTTTTAATAATAGACGTTGATACTTCGTCCATGGACTTAATAATTTTCACTGCCTGTTTGACCGACGAGAAGCAATGAGAAACAAAGCCTTCATTTGTGACAGAAATGATCGTCATGATTGCCAATAAAAATTAAGTTTTGATAATAAGAATATTGTGCTTTTTATAAGTTTTATGCTGTAAAGGTTTTCCTATCAAGGTCAGGCTATTTTATTGTGATAAAGAATAAAATAGCGAAAATGGATTACAAAGAGTACGGTAAGCCATAGACGTCAATTGGGCACAAAATCAAAACCAAAATAACCTAGAAATCCAATTTATTTTACACGATATTTATCAAATTATGCGTTACCTTTGGTATTTTTAGTCAAATTACGTTTTAAATTAATTGTACAGCTAACAGAATGTTTCCGCCGGATTTTATGAGAACCGCAATGGTAATACCAGTGTCAAAAGAGACTTATTTTAATACAAAATGGGAGTCAAAGCCCCCGTTGTGTGCTTACGATAAGCTGTATCATCCTCCAGACTACAACCCCAAGGCAGCCAGATCTGACCGCCAAGATCCGAATATAATAAGGAAAAATATATGGGACCAAGTAATAATGACCTTTATTTACCTTTATTTTAAAGTTAATATTTTAATTATCTGGCGGTAAGGGATCGCGGACACTCATAGCACACCGTGGCGTTTTTTTATACATTAGGTCCGGAAATAGGGCAAACAGCGCATCAGATGGCAAGTGATCACTGCCGTCCATTAACTTTCACAACGCCTGGATTATATTTATGTTGCCGGCCCACGAAATTTTGATGGGAGCGGGAAGGAAAAGGATGGGAAGAGGAAAGGGTTATTGGGCATCCGGCAATCTCACTCACCGAACGAAACGCGACAGCATAGCTGTGGCTTCACGTCGATCTTCTGTGAGACCGTGGTTCCGCCCCGGATGAGCCTACACATTCATGCTGAGTTATGATTGACAACAGCGTGGCTTTACTTTCAATCCTACATAATAACAAGTTAAATGATTTTATTTAATACTCCTATAGCCAAACCAAGTCACGGCAGTGACTTTATAAAAGTAGCCCATGAATTGTATGTCTCGTAATTCTTGTGTTGACAGTTTATTGACATCACATTGCTTTTAGGAATTCCACAAAGGTATTCCGGCGACAACACACTTCAGACTCGGCCGTCCGAAGTGGAAAATTGCTGACGTACCTACTAAGCAGTTTGTGAGAGCGCAAGGTAATTTAAATACCTACTGTAAATAACTATATCGAAAGTACAGCTTCCGTGCCGCAGTTCTTTCGACGCGATTTTTGAAATGAGAGACGCGGGTTCAATCTCCGCACCGAGACAAATTTTTGTGCGATCCACAAGAATTTTTGGGGTTTTTGAGACCGATTTTTACTCGTATTTGCTTATATTCTCAACACAAGATACATTTATTTCTTTAAACTTTATTAACAATTATATACAGGCGGAGTTAATGCCATAGACATTATCTACCAGTCAACTTTTGAAACTTCACATAAATGAAAGTTTCCAAAGCGAAAATACCATTCAAAGTGGATAACAGAAATAAGATTGGCAAACAGTAGATGACTCTGTTGACCCCTTTTTCTACACCTTGGAAAAAACATTTTTTTTTACACTGGCACGGCATAATGACTGCACTGCACCTGATGGTAAGTGCAAATGCCGTCAGTCAGAGTATCGAATGGCATCAGACGGCGGTCCCATGCCATTCGACACAATTATGCCAGCCTGCTGAGATGCTTCTTCACACTACGGCGGAAGGACCTATACGAGTATGAGATAACATTTGTTTTTTTTTCAGTTAAAAACGAGAACCCTCACATACGAATCCACCACGTTCTTGAATGGGCTGTACTGCTGAACGAAGGGAAGCCCAGTGTTTGTGACCAATAAACTAATTATTAACTGATGTTTAATTTATTATTTAATATGATTTTTGAGTTTAGCTCACCTCAGACAAAATATCATTGTTTGGTTAGAACTTGGAATCTAATTATGATGATAATTAATATTATATCATATTATGTTTTTTTTTTACTTACGCATCTACCTCTTTTCGTCTCTGCATCACCTGCCTCCAACGGGTCATTTTGGAAATCATTGTGGGAGGCCTTTATTCAGCAGTTGACTTCCTTTGGGTAATGGATGGATGGATGGATGGATCACCCTAAGTTCGACTGGTAGAGAATGCCTCAGGCATTAAGTCCACCTATACTCAATTTGCTGGATGCAGGCTGCCTCCAACAGGTCACTGTGGAACTCATTGGAGGAGGCCTATGTTCAGCAGTGGACTTCGATTGGCTGATGGATGATGATGATGGAGGATACTCAATTTGTATAAAGTGTGAAGAATAAAATAAATAATTGCAGATTCGAGAATGGGGCATCCACTTTCAAAGACTAGGTAGGTACCTACTTGTTTATGGTTAATTCCTTTCAAGAATAACATGATAGGAATGCCTATTGCCGGCATATTTGAGAATACCATAGAACGACAGAAAGGCTTCTACAATAATGTTGAAATTATGTATGCAGTGTACTTAATTGGCACTAAGTCTCAATACCCCTTTCCTTTTTCCTTCCCGCTCCCCTCCCGGTCTGATGGGCCGGCAACACAACCTCATGGTTGTGTTGCCGGCACGCTTGTATCATTACAAGCGTTGTAGATGTTAATGGGCAGCAGTGATCACTTACCATCAGCTGACCTGCTTTCTCGTTTGTCGAGGCTATGCTATAAAAACATCAGCGCAATGGAAATACGTACTTCAGGACTTCGGCATTATAAGGGACCTCTTTCCCAGCACCATGATATATAAATAAGGGACTGTATTATGAGGAGTAAATTGCTATGTTATGAGGATCATTAACTTAAATTATACTCGTATGTGTTCAAATATCACATTTTTATCCTTATATCCTCGTTTGGAATCAAGAAGCGTGTTCCGATAAAATGTAATTTGATGCACTGTCACTGGTTTTATAATTAGTAGGAGATTTATATCCCCATTAAAAATAATATGGTTGTAGCAACATTCCTAAACATAATGATAATAAATAAATGATAAATAATGAGCTATTTTTGTGTGACACTGCGTCAGTCGGCTGCCTTTAAGATAGGATAATGATCTTGATGTTGAACGCCAAAGTTGCAGGAAGTCGATGGATACAGGCCGATTCCTAAATCCTAGAAGGA
Organism: Theretra japonica; assembly: GCA_033459515.1. Taxonomy (NCBI): domain Eukaryota; kingdom Metazoa; phylum Arthropoda; class Insecta; order Lepidoptera; family Sphingidae; genus Theretra; species Theretra japonica. The sequence goes on from CM065942.1 coordinate 2,404,977, forward strand.
GACCTATATCCAGCAGAGGAGCCCTGTGACTGAAGAAAGAGAGAGAATACTGCAGAACCTACAATGAAGCCAGTGTTAGAAAGCTGAGCATCTAATAGAGTGTATTATAGAAAAATTATGTGTATATTTTTAACGCACTACTACCTAGTCTGGCAAATGTGCCAAAAGCCACAGAACATCTACAACACTTCAATTACAGCTATCTTTTCGCAATGGAAATAATAATAGCTAGATATATTTTATTTATTTATTTATTTATTCTTAACTGCACACAGAAAGGAAAAACACAAAAAATATATATATAAGTATTACATTTACGAAAGAAGTACGAAAGAGAACTAGAGGAAGAAATGGGTAATAAGCATGCATTCTGCCGCAGGCAATTTCATACATACACTATAGCAAACGCGATAGGAAAATCGTCGATCCACGTAGGTTTTGTTTGAAACATCAAACAATGGTACCGCCGCACCGAGCCAGCTCATTCAAACATAGTCTGAGATAACTAATGTAACTCTATTACTATTAAATTTATAGTATCTATACTTAGATCACATTAGGTTAATGACATGATTCATGTCTGATGCAGAATTAATTTGCATATGATTTCCCCAACGTCCGTATGACGTGATCTTGACTCGGAAATTATACAATTAAAATGTTGTTTATTTTGACGAAAATCTCGCTTGATATCAATGACCTCCGTGGTGAAACAAGAAGCTGGCTTGAAACAAACGCTAAGTAGTGAATTTGATTCCCTCACATCGCCACAGTGTATATTAAGCCTAAGGTTATATGAGTTTTTGATACTCAGGATAAGTCAGCTATTACTATAGTATTTGTATATTATATCATTGGCTATAGTCGAAACAAATGTAATGGTAATGTAATATACATATAATACATAAAATATACATACATATAATGTAATATATCCGTTCTTCTCTAGTGAAAACCGCTTTCCGAACCGGGTGGTAGAAAAAAAATGACTAAATCTAAATAATGTTGAACATTTTAATGGATTCAATAAATTATTTTCATTTTCATTTTCATTTTCATTCATACATATATGGTATCTGGATACCCTGATTAATTGAATAATATTGATCCCAAAACGGATGGATGAGAGCTGCTCAAGAACGGGATGGTTGGCAAACCCCAACCATCTGACGTAGACCTTGGGAGGCCTATGTCCAGCAGTGGTCGGCGATAGGCTGAGTATATATAAGGGAACATCGTAAAGGGACCTGCATATTTGATTGTTAATAATCAACAAGAATTTCTAAGAAAAGAAGGATTAAAGAAGACTTCTCGCCCTGAGACATCCAGTGCCGCCCAAAGTGCGCGCGACCTCCGTGGGGTTTATAGTCAGTATGCTGGCATAGGTTTTTGTTAAGGACCTCACTTAGCCGCAATATCCGCACCGTGTCGGGCTGGTAGGCCAGTGCGACTGACAGACCATTTTCTGCCTGTTCCGTGGTACCGAAAGAGGGGCCTTACAGCTTTTTCTCTTGACACAAAAAAAAAACAAAACAAATGGCATTGAGGTAATTCTTGCGCCATTTTTATTCACAGATATGACACGTTCTGAAGCGGAAGTAGGTTTAATTGTTAATAATTAACGATGGAAAAGATCTTTAGTGAAATACCGCTTACTAGATTAACGATATTTATTTTTGTCCTGATTTTGAAAGGTAAGGTCGGCAACTGCCCACAGGGTCGGAAATCAGAACAGTGCGTTGATTTTTCGCCGCGCAATTGTAAGTTGTGAATTGTATGCTGAATGTGCAGGTTCGTCCGGGTATGGAATCTCGCACCTCTAGGACGGTTCCGCTTAGTACTTGTTCAACGCCTTTTATGGATTGTATCGGAAAGCCATCTGGATTGTGAGTGATGACGTTATGAGCAACTTGAAGCTCCTACAGCTGCGGAAGGATGTCACTGCTTTAAGTTTGCTCCACCGTCGGAACCAGGGTGAGTGCTCTGAGCAATTATTTAACAATGTTCCATTCTCTCCTTTCTTTAACCCAATCACGCGTGCTGGCTTTAGGGCCTAGAGGCCGCAATTTGGTTGACACGAACTTGGCCCGAACTACAAACTACACCAGATCATATTTATCGTACCATTAAACCTTTGAACAGTTTGTCCACTTACCTGTTCCCTTATTTGTATTATCCTGGGTTGAAGAAGCAATTGAACAGGCGGCCGGTCATTACTCTATCTGGCACTTTACTTTTCATCAGGAGCAATGCTGACTCATGACTGCATAGCTCACAAACACACAGACCTGAAACATATTATACTTGTGGTTTACTTTTACACAACCAGCATTAGGCCAGCGTGGTGGACTATATGGCCTAATCACTCTCAATCGTACTCTTGATTGTAGAGGAGGCCCGTGCCCTGCAGTGGGTCGTATATGGGCTGATACAATACAAAAAATTACTTTTACACAAACATTTGTCTCCGTGCGGGGATGGAACCCGCGGTCTCTCGTTACATAGTTGGCGTTTTACCAACAGTGTCATGGAGGCTGTCAAATAATGAAGGTCCATGCCACGTAGTAGAATGTTCATGTGTAATTCATATACTCGCCCGACTTAGGGATCATTGTCATTACAATATATCAAAGATTTACCTTGAATGATTCACATTACTCGCTGATGATTTACATAAAAAATGCATATCGTATGTTTATGATGATTGTCGTTTGAATGAATAACAATGCAATGATGTGGGAATCTTCTAAAGCGACGCCGATTTGTTCCTGTTTCGTATGCTGCGACTACTTCAATGCTAGCCTGTCTTGGAGCAATTGTTTCAAGTATTTTTGAAGGCAATAAATGAATGTCGACTGAGAAAACTACTCTCATGTTGAAAATCCAACATCCCGGCGAATATGCATAAAATACGGCAAAACGTTAAAGTATTACCGATCTATAAATATAGTTTTGAAAATCGGGAATTTAAACATTTTTCTATCGAATAAAAAAAACATGTTCCTATTGCTTATTATGACAGCCTCCATGGCGCATTTGGTTAGACGCTGCCTGTAAAACGAGAGGCCGCGGGTTCGATCCCCGCACCGAAACAAATGTTTGTTCACACAAATAGAGACATGGATCACTCCACAGGTATTTGTTTCGTGTCTGGATGTTTGTGAGACACAAAAGTCTCACGTAATTTCTGACACCCAAAACACAAGACTCAATCTTAGTGTGAGGTCAGAACTATGCATGTGACTGTTGGGTGTATTTATTAAATATTTATTAAAAAATATTGAAGTGGATTGAACAATGGGGATGTAGGAAAATGAACACCTAAAAATTCGCAATAGTATCATTGACCTGTGAAGTTAAATAAAAGTCAAAGGTAAACCTCACTTTTTACACACATTTTTTTTTATTAGAAAAAGGTTGGCAAACCATACTTTTATTTGTAATGCGGACGAGGATAAAAAAATGATATGACTATAAAGGCAATGCCACGAACACTGCTATGCCTTGGTCTCACTAAATCTGTGGTGTGAATGTTAATATTATCCATCATCCATCCACCCATCAGCCAAAGGAAGTCCACCGCTGAACATAGGCCTGGTAAAGGTCGCAGGACGTCGCTGGATGCAGGCTGCCTCCGACAGGTCACTGTGGAAGTCATAGGGGGAGGCCTATGTTCAGCAGGAAATGGATATGAGGGAAAAGAAAGATGACTTCCAACGTCTTTTGGGGACTGCTCCGAGAAATTGTTTGAGATGGTACCACCGTCGCCCTTCTACCATCACGCCACCCGTCACTGAACAGAACGTTTCCAGGGTTCTTTCTTACCAACCTTCGCACATGCAAGCTCTGGAATCAACTCCCTGCTTTGGTGTTTCCTGAGCGCTATGACCTGTCCTTCTTTAAACGAGGCTTAAAGAGAGTACTGTGCTTAAGGTACGCATGGACTTTATTGTGCTGGCCTCCTGGCACTGCGAAGGTTATGGACCTTCGGGGGCACTGCTCATGGTGAGCAGTGGTAGTCACTTACCATCAGTCGCTTACCATAAAACGGCAATTTAAAAATCTATTTCTTATATGAGACTATCCTCAATCCTGCCCGTATCTAATGCTGCAAGTCTTGTCAGTCAGAATCGACAGTGCTGAAGAGAGAGCGAAAGAAGATTGTCCCCAAGTCACTAAAATATAAATAAATTAAAAACAAATAATATGCATATTTAATTCTACGTGTTATAAATTGTTGGTTATTTTAAATTAATATGTATACGTCCTAAAATATTATTATTGTTGTTAACTTTAAAGTGTTTTTTTATTTTGTTTTTTTTTTTTATTAAATTTGGAGATTAGAGACAAACATTCCTCAATAAAAGTTATTGGGTTTTGATTGATTCATATTGTTATTATTTCACGCCATTGTTTAACACTTACGCCCTTGCCCACAGATCGCTGAACTGTAAAGATAAATATGTACCATTAAATTGGCATTTTTAAGGTTTTATTTGAATTCTGAGCTTTTAGTGTCTTAAATTATTTGCCCATATATATTAGGTGTTCCGTGTTCGCTAATCTAACGTGATAAACAATATCCAAATATTTTCGATACTGGATCACCTCGAATGTGTCCTAAATAAATAAAAAAAAAATCGCTTAAAACATATAAATGAGTCAAACATAACTGTATTGAATTAAAATTAACACACCGTCTAAGAATAGAAAATTCCCGAAAAAAGTCCCATCTCAAATCTCTAATTGAATTATAACTTAAAATCATAATTTCATGTTTAAATTTTAAAACTCGATCTTGAATCTACTAATGTAATATGTATCTGTATCAGCCCATATACGACCCACTGCAGGGCACGGGCCTCCTCTACAATCGAGAGTACGATTGAGAAGGGATAGCCCATAATATAGTCCACCACGCTGGCCTAGTGCGGGTGGTAATAAATTATCCAAATTATTTACTTTAAACAAAGAATAAATGAGAAGATGAAACAATTTTGGGCAATTATTTACAGACAACCATGGGATAAGAAACCTTGCACATGATTCCTGTTGACCAATTAAAAAAAAATGCCATGTCATAACAGGTCCAACACGAGTGTTCACAACGCTCGATTTGAAGTGAACACCTTACAGTGACTTCGTGCGCATCCCCTTAATATCTAGAGATGCAAATGTGTATAATAAATTATTAACATTTTGCTGTTAAAATACAAACCCGTTTCCACTGAATTTCTGGTAAATTTGGCCTGCCGAATTATCTTGCGGCCCTTATTCCTCTGTCATCATCGGAAGCCTTTGTGTGTTGTGTGCAAACTTCAAACAAAACGGTGTGTTTAAATAAATGTGAGTAATTTATCTAAAATAATATTTGGAAGAAGATAAAGTGCTGTGTGCTTAACTCTTGTGCAATTGGTGTTATTTTACGCAATAATTACATGGTTTTAATCAAACCATATGCATCAATAAAACATTGGTTATAAAGATAAAAATCATGTGGAGCTTCTTTTTTATTGTCTCTATAGTGTTATATTATTTTGGTTTATTTTTATGCAGATTAAATGAACTTGAGATTGTTTAAATGACGTGTGGAAGTCAATTAGAATTTATGACCTCGTAGTTTGGTTTAAAATGCGTCTAAATTGTACAATAGTTTGTTCATTTTTTGTTTATTATATATATTTGATTAATAATTTGTGGACAATATTATTTGTTGAAGATTTGTAAATATTGTACCTACCTCTCACCTGAAAAAATCAATATACATTTTAATCAACTAAACGGCTAAAAGAAGCGAATTCCCAAAAAACGTGTAAAATTCAATAAATATACTGATCTAAAAATATCTATACTTTTAATATCTATTAATGTTAAAATGTTAATATCTCGCTTGTTGATAAGAGGTAATCAGGCAGGCGATCGATAGAAAACCATAAGTCGAATTTCCGTACGAATTAACAATATAATTATATAAGGCGAAAGTCGATACCCAATCTTCCATCTTCACGACATGACACTTTATTTACTATCACATGCTCAGAACCATAACTAAAGCACAGTGATTTAAAAACTCAGCATAGCCCCTTCAGTACATTAGGAGCTTTAAAAAGATGACCATGAAAATCGTAGCAAAATAAATATTAAAATATTAACATAATCTAATAGATTTCATCTTAATGGTAATATCACGACCACCCACAAGGTGGGTAGACGACCTAGTAAAGATCGCGGGACGTCTCTGGACGCAGGCTTCCTCCAACATGTCATTGTGGAAATCATTGGAGGAGGCCTATGTTCAGCAGTGGACTTAATTTGGCTGATGGATGATGATGGTAATAAGGATTATTATTTTAACTTGTATTAAACTTTATGTTATAATACAAGCGAGCGACATAATACAACAATTTTCAAAATCGTTGCGAGCGACGACTAATTTCAGTAACGCCCCACTTGAGATGCACTGAAGCGCCGCACCACTAACGTCGGAACACGTTACGTGCTTTCCGCCCTGTACATATATTTATGTCAATGCTAAAGCATCATTGTTTTGAGACCACATGCATTGTAATCGCTGTTTCGTTACATAATAATAAATACACCCAACAGTCACATACATAGTCCTGACCCCACACTAAGATCCAGTCTTGTGTCGTGGGTATCAGGAATTACGAGACTTTTCGGTTTCACAAACATCCAGACCCGAAAGAAAATATTTGTGGTTCACATAAATATTTGTTTCGATGCGGGGATCGAACCCACGGCCTCTCGTTTCACAGCCGGCGTCTAACCAACTGCGCCACGGAGGCTGTCAGGCTGAATAAAAAATAAGACATAGGTAACTTGTATTCCTTGATATTCAATTTATCAAATACGCTCTATGAACTTAGCAGTTAAGTATTTAATTTTTTTATTACTTTTTTGCAAACATATCTTCCATTTTTGTTACGAAGTATACATACATACTTAAACACACGCCTTTTTCCCAGAAGGGGTAGGCAGAGGTGCTACCAGAACACCTACGTTTCGCCTTGTATATTCCGTCCCACGATGTGATAGGGGGCGAGCCTATCGCCATATCGGGCACAAATTCCTGACTCCGGGCTGATAATTAATAGAAAAGTCCAATATCACTTTGCCCGACCCGGGATTCGAATCCCAGACCTCAGCTTTGCAATCGTACCGTAGTACCACTACGCCACCGAGGCAGTCGAACGAAGTATATCTTGAAATAAAACGAATTCTTACGGATTTTATCGCGAATTTGATAAAATCGGTAAGAATTCGGTTTATTTCAATGTGCAACATTCGCGTTAATCTAAAAAACCATTATACAAAGTATATTTCTCAAATTTTAATATTTTAGTATTATGCGGAATTAGGTATCGATATCAATTAACAAATTATTATATTTTTCTACCACATTTAAGGATGTATGTCGATCTGATAGTTAATAAAAAATGTAAACTGTTTGTTAACCAGTAATCAATTAAAAAGGAAGTCAGTACGGAACGACTGGTGGCGTAGCTGTACTACGGTACGGTTACAACGCTGAGGTCTCGGATTCGAATCCTGGTCGGAATCGGGTCAGGCAAAGTGATATTAGATTTTCTATTCATTATCAGCCCGCAGTCAGGAATTTGTGCCCGATATGTCGATAGGCTCGCCCCCTATCACATTCTGGTACGGAACGCCAAGGCGAAATGCGGGTGATCCTGGTAGTAACCAGCAGAACCTCTGCGTACCCCTTCTGGGTATAAAGGCGTGAGTATAATATGTATGTCATTACGAAAAAAAACTTTTCATATAACGTCCACAATTAATTTTATTTCTCTAAAGCCGGTTAATTCTGCCCGACATGACTAAATGTATGGTTATTAAACATAAAATTTATCCCCACGTCACGAAAACACAAAAGGGCGAACCGATACAGGAATATAAAAATTAAAATATACACATAACATAAACTATAGTTTTAAACTATCTATAAAATAAATTATCATTGAAAAGATCTTGAAAGCGAGAGAAATGTTACATCAATGTTTGCTCAGCATGTGATCAGTTCGATAAATTCATTTGTATTTAATATTCTCGCTATTTATTTTTACGGTTTAATTTTATTCGGCTTTATTGCAGCTGTGGACCCGTCTTGTATTGTCACAGAGACAAATTTCTCTTTGCATTATATTACGTAGTTAAATAAAACGTGTCTGATGATTTATAAAACGCAATAATATAATTATAAAAAAATAAAAAATAAACGCAATAATTACACTAAGCAGTCACGCTGACAACGCGTTACGATTTGCGTCTGGCGTTTAGTAGAATGTGCCCATGACTGTTAGAAACTACGAGATTTTTGGGTTTTACTAACATGCTCGCGTATCTTACAAACATTTCTTTTGTATAGACTGTGCTCTCAGTTTTCTATTTCCCAGCCGGATTAAAAAAATTTTTATAGCATAGCAGGTCACCTGATGGTAAATCACTGCCGCCCATGAATATCCACAACGCTTGGATCATGGATGTGTTGCCGGTCCATCAGGTCAGGAGGGAAGCCGGAAGGGAAAAGGATGGGAAGAGGAAAGGGTTATTGGGCATCCGGCAATCTCACTCACCGAACGAAACGCGAAAGCAAAGCTGCGTTTCACGTCGATCTCCTATGAGACAGTGGTACCACCCCGGACGAGCCTGCCTATTCATGCTGTGTCGTGGCAACAGCATGGCTCTACCACTTTGACGACCAAGTCTTTGTCAAACAATCACGCAGGCAAAAAAAATATTGGTAAAGATGCTGAGGCTATTAATTTTGTAAAGTACTGAATAATAAATTAATTAGTTATATCTGATTTTGCTTGTGTTTGTAGGCAGGCGCATATAAGACGTGCGACCAGCGGCATGCCCTTTTCACTCCATTTCATTTGCAAAGACTATGAGTCTCGTTGGCATGATCCATATGATCGAAAATTGCTACGATTGAATGTCAAAACCGCACTAAGTCAGCGTGGCGGACAATGGCGTATTGGTAACTAGTATACGCCATTCAATTCTAATTCTTGGTTGTATTTGAGTTCCGTTCTCAGGCACTATATGTTCTGATATAGTAAAGAACGCTAAAGTAACTAGTACAAAACTCCATAAATAAATACACCCAACAGTCACATACATAGTCCTGACACAACACTAAGATCGAGTCTTGTGTTGTGGGTATCAGGACCACGACAGACTTTTCAGTCTCACAAACACCCAGAACCGCAACAAATACCTGTGGTTCACACAAACAATTGTCCCGGTGCGGGGATCGAACCCGAGGCCTCTCGTTTTCATTTCAGCGTCTTACAATACGTGAGAGAATCAGGGCCGCACCAAACCTGAAAACTGTCATATCAACATGGCGCAGGGACAATTCAGGGAAGGCCTATAGCCGGTCTCAATATTCTGTCTATCTTTTACAAACAATCAAACTTGGTCCATCCAGCTAGACTTATGAGGTAACATAAAAAAAGATACATACCTACAGTCAAATTGAGAACCTCCTCTTTTTTTTAAGTCGGTTAAAAATAAACAGAACCACGATTAGAATATCACGTCGGTGCATTTTCATTATCCATACACTTCCCATTGCAGGGCTTCCTCTGCAATCGAGAGCATGATGGAGACGGGTTAGGCCGTATAGTCCACCAGGCTGGTCTAGTGCGAGTCGGCGGAGTTTACACACGACAGAAATTCTTAACAATCAGTATGGTATGCAGCTTGCCTCACGACATCCTCTAGAAAGTTCATATTTTGTAATTTCCCACATCTGGTTAAATGTCTGTGAAATTACAGAAAAGTATATAAGTAGTCAATATTGATTTTCATTTTGGAACGAATTAACAGAATATTATTAAGGATGGAAATTATGAAATTAATTCACATCCATGTTTCATGTCGCAGATACGTATTAAATAATATGAATTATTTAATTATGATTTAAATGAAATTATTTTAGTGATATTTTATGACAAAACCAAAAACCACGAAGATTTTTATCTCGCCATAATAATTTCACCACTCATGTTATACCTAATTTTATTTCACCATAATTTTTAGTAATCCAATTACCTACAGACCACTTTAAAACTGTGTACTGTGTATCCTAAGATAAAAAAAATAGAGCACAGATTAAACAAAGCGACGACACAAATTGAATGGAGGAAAAAAACATGATTTGCAATTTCAACCCCGATAAAAAAGAGATGTCACGTTAAATTTTACTTTGAAACTTTTCCGTATGACTGAAACAAACAAAGTTGTAAAAATGTGTCACCTTATTATCTAAACTCTTGCGCCATGAAATGAAATAAAATGAAAACATTTATTGAACCTATGAAAGACATATTTTATCAGACCAGACCAGCGAAAATTCGCCGCCGTCATCCTCAGTTATCCGTTGCTGAGTATAGACTCCTCTCAAGAATTTCTATAGCCACCACTTGAAAGAGACGAGAATCCAGCGACTTCCCATAACAGTAGCAATAGGGCCAACTAGCAGCGAACATTAGAAGACCACCTCCAAAGTACATGTAAACAACCTGAGAAAAATTGTTTACTAATGTCTCTTGCAATCACCATAGATGTGACATCAAAAAGTGACATAAACTTTAACTGGTACTTCCCGTATTTTCTCACAGTACTCATAAAATCAGCGATATTAATTGGGTCATTGATATTTCGTTTAGCGACATCAAAAACCTTTGCCTGCCGAAAACCTGCTTAAATATTCTCTAACTTCTAATCGATTAATAATTTATCTTGATTCACGGAAATTACAAAGATGAAAAAACACACATACAATATTGCACAACTAGATCGAAACAGCGGTAAAATCCTGTAATCTTAGATATAGTTGAGTACTAGGTCAATCAAAATTACATTTGTTACTAAAGAAATATACAATTTTAAGTGCTCCGCGTCATAATTACATTCGTCTGAATCAAATGAGGTAACCATTACCACTAAAGGAATATCCTGTCTTATTAAATATTACATTATAGATATCATTAGTTCCCCATATTGATCACCATAAGGAAAATATAACTTAATTTACCTACCTATCTGAGAGCTCCATGGGATTTTCAAACGCAGGTACGGGAAGTTTACCAATTCCTATAATAATATTAATCTTTTGAAACCCTAAATCGATGACGTCAAGTTGGTATTAGTAAATCCATTAACAGCAAAACCCACATTAGAACATTGATTACATTATAAAAAGATACTAAGTAGAAATTATTTCCTTATTCTTTATATTTTGAATTGTTTAATATTCTGCGAATATTATCATGTTTACGTTAGTACCTAATTATGAATTTGTTTTATAGTTGCATGCCGTCTTAGAATATCAGACTTTTTGAAAGAAATCATGCGAGCTATATGTATTTTTACATTTAGTATATTGATCCCTAAACGCCCACTTATGGGTTACAGGCCTCGTCAACGGTTCAGACAATTTAACCGATCCACCCTGACTTACTAAATTAGTAGATTCTTTTGGCCTTAGAAATTCATCAGAATCGGCATGCATTTGGCGAAGTTAGGACACGGTAACACGTCAATTGGTTAACCAACGGGTTATTCTTATCTACAATAATTATTAGAGGGGTAGGTCACATGAACTTCCTTCATGGACTAGTATGGTGCACAGGAACCAAGTGGAATAACCTTGGCTCTCGCAAGGCGTTAATTAAATTAATAATAAATAAATACACCCAACAGTCACATACATAGTCCTGATCCCACATTAAGATCAATTAAGTCTTGTGTCGTGGGTATCAGAAGCTACGAGAGACTTTTCGGTCTCACAAACACCCAGACCCAAGAAAAATACTTGTGGGCCTCACAAACATTTGTCTCGGTGCGGGGATCGAACCCGCGGCCTCTCGTTTCACAGGCGGCGTCTAACTAACTGCGCCACGGGGGCTGTCAAAGAATTGTAGCTTATAGTCGAAAATTCATTTATATTATCAATGATAATGCTCGTGGACAGAACACATGTTAAATTATGAAAATCGCAAAACTATTACAGCATCCATCTTCTAAATTATTCACACGTTATAGTTTTAGTCTATTTTAACCGAGTTCAAAAAAAAGGTTCTCAATTCGACTGTATGTTTTTTTGCAGGAGGAAAACAAAAACAATATTTTCCTAAGTGGCATAATACTATTAAACTAAGAGCACGAATCACGACAGTTGTGCCGTCACGGCGGTTTAATGGGACTGTTTCAGTGTTTGGAAAAGCGACTTAGTTATTTCTGTAAAATAAATCGGCTTTGGCATTGTTTTACCACTTTTTTAAATAGTAAATAATGTTCTATTATGGAGATGGAAGGAAATTAAAAAGAAGCCCGGGTATCTACGAGTTTTCTGATTGTTAGAGGTATGTGAAGTACACTAACCCGCATTAAGCCAAGGCTGTGAAGCAGTTAATGCCTTATCCTTTACAGTAGTAGAGTGGTTAGCGAAGTATCCGACATTGACACGTGTAAGGGTTGGTAATGGTCATTAGACATTAATATTAAGGAATAAAAAAATACGTAACTGACATTTAAGGATTTATTTATTAAGGACAGCCGGCAGGGCTGACGTATATGTACAAAGTTTACCCAAGTGAACTGTCGTGCTTATTCTCGAAATTGAGATAATAAAAAAAATGCGATTTTTTATAAACCATAAGTAAAATAATTATCAATACGTAGGTATTGAGCAGTATTGTGTCAAGTTATAATATTGATTGTAGATTTCCTACAACTTGACTACGTAATTCCTGATGCTTGCAAGAAATGAAAAGGCTTACTTATAATCAATAAAACCCAGGCCCTTTTTATTGTGTATAAAACATACAAACTATTGTGCAGAATTCATTGTTTAAGCGCAACTGAACAAATCTACACGTAATATACAAGATTGTAAACAATATTTTAATCAAAGATTATAAAATAAGATATAGAATAGATTAAACAAAAAACATTTAAATTTAAAAATAATAATGAATGTAGTCAAAATTTTACCTGCGTCGGTCATTTAACGAAATTACTTTACAGTCGTAATGTCGGCGACGTGTGTAAACAATAATCTTATGTGCATCATACTCTCCTTATAAATATAGAGAGGCTAATTTCTTATTACATACTTCGCACGGTCTATATAGAAAGCACAAGGTAATAAAATAAAATTTATACATATATTCGAGCTTGTCAAATTATAAAAGAATATTCTGAGAAAAATATTGTATTGAAAGTCTTTTTTTTTTGGTGAATTCTATTAAAATTATTTAATAAATTGTTTAGAAATATAATGTAAGTTTAAAAAATATATATAATAAAATTATTCTTCATTACAGGTATCTGTGCGATATAGCGGATTCAAAATGATTTTGACGCCAGAGGTAAGTAACAAATATACGATCTGTATACATTAATCTATTATAATTTTAACGATAGTTGTTACTTTTTTCTATGTTTATTGTTCAATGCGACATAGTCGCGTGCTTTCTGTCAGTGACGCAAGTTATACGCAAAATGGTGCACTTCTATACTACCTCGGCGAGTTAATTTTAATTATATAATAAAGTAATCAACTGTTCCTTAAACATCTCACTGCAAGGCACGAGCCTCCTCTACAATTAAAAGTATAATTGAGAGGGGTTAGGCCATAATCAACTACGCTTAGCTAGTGTGAGTGCGCGGGCATTTTAATTTTAGACACCAATATTTATAATACTAGGCATATAAGTATAGTTTAAAGTTACAAGTACTAAAAGGTTTTTATGCAACAATATTATTATCAAGAACTCATTCATGAACTCCAATAGCAATTATTTTATTTCAAAAGATACCAATTTACGTCAATATTGTTATTTATAAAATGCCAATGTCGCATAACTTAGCCTTATGCAGCAAAGCAATATTAATAAAATACATCGTTAAAACCGATGCAAATAAAAAATAATTACCGTGTCAATTAAAGGAACAGTGAGATTAAAAAATATATTTAATTCAAAATGATACATTTAATCAAATAAAATACAGGTAGCCTGCTCTCGACACCCGTTCTATTTAATTAGAATTAGGACCGAAATCTTGTCATACTGGTGTTATTGTACGCTACTGTGGCTCACGAAATTACTCTATTTGACTCCTAAATTATTTAAAATATATAGAGGGAACGCTGGTACTTCAAAAACGCAGATAAAAATAGAGGTGCCAGGCCACCTTTTTCTGCCCTCCTATAGGCTGACATTTAACAGCTTGTCTATGTTGGACAACATAATTCGTGCATGTTGCGCGACTTATTTGAAAAAGAAAAATAAAAAAAAATTGTTAAGGTGTATTCCACTCAAACTCGTATTGGACGAATAATCGAATAATAACATAATATAATATTTTCGGCTACCATCGGAATTTATAGTTATTTTTAGTTAATTAACTAGATCAAATTTCACTGATATAGCCCTCCTACCAACATTACGAACAACAAAATATCTACGTTTTGAACGCAAATGTATGCGGTCCTTCTACAAGTATATTATAGACTCTTAGATTTTACTCTTTGTTTTTCGGTGGCATTTAGCGGAACTAAATGGAATAAAGAATAGAAGAATAGCCCACTAGAATCTCGACCCTTGGGTAAACTGGTTTTAAATTTAGTATAAAAGCTAAACAATTATTAATTTGCTTATAAGTTAATTTTAAAATTGTCCTTAACACATTTTAAATTTTTCGGGACTATTAAAAACGGGCAGGTCCAAATTCTAGGGGTCAGAATAAATAGTGTGATAAATAATATTGCTTGTTATCGATTAATAGTTACACTATAACTAAAACCAGGATGTTTTTTTACGTTGATGGACCCTAAAGGCATTACCTACTGACTGAACTTTTTTCTGATCAATAATAAAATGGTTTCTGTTAATTCTGAGTATTTTAAAAAAGAAACTGACTTTACTTGTTTAATAATAACAAAGAAATTACACGCTTTATTTTGTTATTGCACAGTAAAATAAAAAAAATACGAGAAAACAAAATAATTTTGTAAAAACTAATATTTATTTTACCATCTTTAGATGTAATTTTATCCGGTTTTGCATGGAAAGGTTAATCAGTGTGCATTGTATCGATCATAATTAATCATATCAAATCATTTATGCGTTAAAATAAGTAAAAAAGACACGTAGGTTACTTATTAAGAACAAAATGCTGCCCCAAAACAACCATCGTTGAGGATGTTGGTAGCATTTTTTACTAAAAATCATGTAGATCTGTCTCTTTTTCGTGATTTAAGTTTGAAATACAGAGATCATTAATCTGTACAATATTTTATTAAGTATTGTCAATTGATAAATACTTTTTCAGCCTCCGTGGCAGAGTAGTTTAGACGCTGGCTGTGACATCTGAGTCCCCGGGTTCGATTCTCGCACCGAGGCAAATAATTCTGTGATCCACAGGTATTTTTTTGGGTCCGGGTGTTTGTGAGACCGAAAAGGATCTCGTAGTTTCGACATATACTCGATCATAGTGTGGGGTAAGAACTATGTATGTGACTGTTGGGTGTATGTATTTATTAGACACTATGAAGTGCGTGGTGGCCTGTTGGTAAACGGACCAGACGCAGGTACAAATCCCAGGGGGCACCTATGATTTTTGGAGTCATGTGTGTATTGATAGTGAATCACCATGCACTATAACAGTGAAGCAAAACATCGTGAGGATACCTGCATAGGTACCATAACGATTTGTAAGAATTTCTATGGTATTTAAAGTCCGCCAACCCGCACTAGCCCAGCTAGGTGCACTAAATATACTAATCCCTCTCAATCGTACTCTCGATTGCAGAGGAGACTCTCGTGCCCTGCAGTGGGACGTAGGTTCATAGGGGCAGAAAATCGTACTCTCTATAATTTATATCCTTTCCCTCATCATCTCAGTCACAGATAATCTACCGGTTTACAAAGGCCTTTCACTAAAACATCCATAATGCCCTGTGGGAACGCGCCTGATTCCAGTGTATTCTTGCTTACTACACAGGTCGTCCTCCACGCTTCACTATACATACATACATTAACTCACGCCTTTTTCCCAGAAGTGGTAGACAGAGGTTCTCCTGGTAGTAACCAGGATAACCTGACTCCGGGCTAATAATGAATAGAAATATCACTGCTCGACCGAGTTTCGAACTCCAGACCTCAGCTTTCTGACCGTACCGTAGTAGAACTAGGCCACCGAGGCAGCTCACATTTGCTTTATTTAAATTTTCTCGAACAGGATTGTGGGTGCGCCCTCGAAGAGGTGGGCATCTCGTCGATTAATTCTCCCATATGCAGCGGCACATTCATGTTTATGATGCTCCTGGAAGGGTTCATCCGAGGTCGCTGTGATATCGCCACTCCCTGCAAGAACGTCAAATCTGAAGACAACCTCGAATTGGCATACGATTACATCGTAGTTGGCGCTGGATCAGCAGGATCCGTCGTCGCTGGCAGACTTAGCGAAGATGGCACAGACGAAGTAAGTACTACGCTTTATTTTTCTTCTTCTACTTCTCAAAACAACTTGTCTAATGTGAACTTTTGATTTCTGCGCTATTAACTTTGTATGTCAGCAGAGTTTTACGTGTATCAGCTAACTAAAAACCAATAATTACGTTACGTTGCCACGAATCTTTCTATTACAGTATGGCAATTATTTATTTGTGATTAAATCGTTTCCGTATCCATATCCTGTTGTTTTTTATTATTACTTAAATTATTTCTTAAAAGAATATCTAAGTGAAACATAATTTATAAGAAAGAGGAACAAAAATTACTACAAAAGCCAATATGGTTTCTACTCCATCATAAAACATAGAATGATTACAAGAAGTGTGACGTATACTAAATAAAAACATAACATAATGTAAAAAGACTAAGTTGTAATAAAAAGGATAATAATACTTTGCAAATGATAAGCTAAAAATAGAGGTTAAATGGACGACAGAACCAATGCATCTTCTTATAGTAAAGATACCTAGCCACCAAGACAGTGTGTGGTCCGAGTTCGCGTGACGAGAACACAAACCATTTCAAGACAACATCGACTAGTTAGGTCTACCTAAGTAAGCAACTAATGGGCTAACATAGTTGTAATTTTAAAGACTGAAAACCGTTCAGGTGCTAAATTAATTTCCAAAAAAAGACTTTTCTTGAGTTCCTACGAACTGCCGAACCGATACTCCGTATGTGGTATTAAATTTCAATTAATATTATCATGTCTTCACTTACCTTTCTTTCTTTCTTTCGAACGGGGTCTTAAGACGGCTTTTTACATTTAACTGGTGCTTCTCAGGTACTGCTGTTTGAAGCAGGAGGTCAGGAACCGACGACTGCGCGCATACCCTCTTACTACAGAACGTTCTGGTCTAACAAGCAAGTGGACTGGGACTACAGAACAGTGCCGGACAATTACTGCCTCGATCAGGAGGGCAAAGGATGTTTGTGGCCAAGAGGCAAAGTTTTAGGTGAGTTATCTATAATATTGTTTAATCTAGCATCGCCTTCGTCACCGAGACAAACTGTTGACTGATCAATAAGCATAATTGTTTAGGTTATGATACCAAAAAGTTTCTTGTAGTTTTCGATACTTGTAGTAGTCGACTTGTATCTTAATGGCCTTTAAGAATTACCCAGAAGCTAGGGAATTCATATTTTCGTTGAAAAACTTACGGAAATTGGATTACCCGACTTCTGAGTCACACCAAGGTCGTCACGATTCACAGGCAGCTTACGCGGCTACAAAATATTCAGATGAGGGTAATTATCTTTATATACTGATAGCCGATCAGAATTATCAATAGGTAGAAGATCGGAGCAAAACGGGTTATAATCGCCGAAAACGCGAACCTAATCTTGTTGCGCTTTAATGTTTACATAATAATTAAGATATCAAATGTGCACGCCTTATCTCATACAAATAAATGTAAAAGCCATGCGACTCTTCCCTAAGCTTTGAGGATTTGAAAGGTTTACATTTGTGGCGCATCGTAAATTATGTCATGAAATACTCCTCCGTCAATTTTCTTAATATAGAAACTGTGTATTTATATAACATTCTTATGTAAACATGGAGACAACAAAAACATAAAAGTGAAAAATAATGTAACGAAATGAGAGAAACACAGACAACCAGATATATCAGAAGCTTAGTGCCTTGTCTCGGTGGCGTAGTTGTACTACGGTATGATTACACAGCTGAGGTCTCGGGTTCGAATCCCGGGTCAGGCAAAGTGATATTGGATTTTTCTATTCATTATCAGCCCGGAGTCAGGAGTTTGTGCCCGATATGGCGATAGGCTCGCCCCCTATCACATCGTGGGACGGAATACACAGGGCGAAATGTAGGTGTCCTGGTTGCACCTCTGCATACCGCGTCTGGGATAAAGGCGTAACGTTTATGTATGTATGTAGTGCCTTGCCGGCATTTCAGAAAAGTGTAGGCTTTATTCTTAAAAATAACTTCGTAGGTATTAAATCGGACTTATTGTCTGGAAATGCAGCTGGAGAAAGAAATCACCTTAGAAAAGTGGCGTGTTCGGCATAAAATACGTAACGCATTGACAGTTTCGCTGGTAGAACGGCAGGCCTTGAATAAATAACCCTTTGCCCTATAACTGTGCCTATATCGGTTATACGCACACTGAAAACAAACCCAGGCGTGAGTCAGAAAAGTCATTCATATTTCAATTATTTTCATCGTTTTTTTAACTTAATTAACGGTTAATTAATTAACCGCCGCCTGTGAAACGAGAGGCCGCGGGTTCGATCCCCGCACCGAGACAAATGTTTGTGAGGCCCACAAGTATTTGTCTCGGGTCTGGGTGTTTGTGAGACCGAAAAGACTCTCGTAGCTTCTGATACACCCGACACAATACTTAATTGATCTTAATGTGGGGTCAGGACTATGTATGTGACTGTATTATTTTATTATTTATTTATTTATTAATGGTTGGCAGGTGGATGCAGTGTCCTGAACGGCATGATGTACCATCGCGGCAGGCCAGCGGATTATAACGACTGGGTCGCCGCTGGTGCTGAAGGATGGTCCTGGGAAGAGAACCTGCCCTTCTTCGACATGACTGAAGGCAACAGGCAAATCGGATCCCTTGTCAGTGCGGACTACCACTCCAGTTCCGGACCCATGCCTGTGCAGACGGTAAGGAAATGGGTGTCTTTCTGGCCTACGTGCTTCCAGTAATTCTAGGTCCTTCTGTCGTAACGTGCAGGAGTTGTAAAAATCTTGTTAATTGTTTTCAATGGCACGAGATAATTGAGTTGATAGTCTATCTGGGCGGCATTGCGCTTAATAGTGCAGAAACACATTGCAGAGCCACGATAAAAAAATCAACACATTTACCGATATCATCGATGTTTACTAGGCAGCTAGCAGTAAGACGCCCCATCCATTAAAAGCCATGATCATCCGTGAAATTCAAATCGAATAACAGTATGACTTTCCAGTTCAACTACCAAAATCCGGAGGTGTATACGCTGATGCAAGCTCTCAACGAATCGGGGTACCCTCTTGTAACCGACATCAACGATCTTAACACGCCCGTTGGTTTTGCTGTCGCACAAGCTTTCAACGCGTGAGTACTATCTTCTTCCTCTTCATTATAAACTCCATCTAAGTGTTGCTGTAAATATGGCAGAATTTCTTTGGACTACATTAGGAATGCGCCATCTCGACCGGGGTGGTAGGCTGACTGTCTACTAGAGCGGAGAGGCTGCGGAGCGAGGAAACGGAGAAATATTAAACAATAGGATTGCATAAATTCTCCGCTCAGGTCCAGAGGATTGGGATTTGCAATCATATTGGTTATTATTTCTCAGTTTCTCCGCTCCGTAGCCTCACTTCGCTTCAGACAGGCAGCTTACCACCCCGGTCGAGATGTCAAGCAACGCCTTTGTGTTTCAGTCAATGATTGAGGATACCCAATGCCCTTACCCTCCTGCAATTCTTTCTTACTTCCATTTCTATCTGCGCTCATTTTTAGAAGTCCCTTATGCACCTACAATCCACGTATTATAGACGTTCACTTACCTAAATCAATTTATTCTTAAGAAAAGGGAAAATCCTTATTCTCAGTCTTTTATGTTTCTTCATTTTCCAAATATTGGGTTGTATTAGTCACCCCGTTATGAATATATTCGGCATTAAAATGCCAGTATTTTTCCCCTAATCTCTCCAACCCTTTTGCTAGACTGATGACTAAGGTACCTTCAACTCCTACTTGCACCAACCTAAAATAATAACAAATTTTATTCCCACAGAGATGGACAGAGATACACCACGGCCAGGGCCTACCTGAAACCCAAATCTGAACGTCCGAATCTAAGCGTTAAGTTGAACTCTCAAGTCACAAAAGTGATCATTGAAAACGATCGCGCCGTCGGAGTACAATACGTCGACAAATATGGAGAGCTGAAGACAGTACGTGCAAGGAAAGAGGTAAGGTCACAAGCAAACCTTTTTGAAGAGTGCATAGTAATAGTTAATACCAGATGTGATTTCTCGACGGATGTTAAGCGCCACGCCTGCCCATAAACACCAGCAATTTTACACAAAACGTAAATTTGTTTAATTAGTAAACGTATGGTGCTGTAATGTGCTTGTCACCTTTGAAATAAGTAGAATATCTTTGAGCAAGTGTACATTCAATATTACCAAGGAGCATTCATCATCCATCAGCCAAAGGAAGTCCACTGCTGAACATAGGCCTTCCACAGTGACCTGTTGCCTGTTGGAAGCAGCCTGCATCCAGCGAGCATTTAGCTGGTAATTAATACTTAAATATTCAACGAAGAGACTACTTCGTAGACACAGTAATTTACAAATACATATATAACGGTAACATCTGAACAAAGTAGATTAATGTCCACTTTGCTCCTTAAATATTGAGCTTCATATAATAAAGAAATTGGTTCCAGGTGATCCTGAGCGCTGGAGCATTGAACAGCGCACAAATCCTGCTGCACTCTGGCATTGGACCAAGAGAGACTCTAGCTAAGTTCAACATAACCGTCATAGCTGACCTTCCCGTGGGACAAAATTTGAGAAATCATTTCGGTGTCACCATCTATTTCGTTTTGGACGCTATTGAAAACACTGAAATTCTCAACTGGAGTAACTTGATGGCATATTTGCTGAACAAGGAAGGCCCTATGACCTCAACTGGCATTACTCAGGTTAGTGAATAAAAAAAAATTGTTTTGTTTTTAAATCTTATCATGAGATAAGATACATATACATGAGTATATGCCAATCATCTACGGTCCCTTGGCCTATAACGTACCGATTACTTACTCTATGCCCTTGTCCGAATGCGTTATTGTCATGCTCTTTTCACATTTTATAGTTTGATCAAGTTAATACTATTATATTACGAGTATAAATGCTTGTTGTTTATGTTATGAAAACCTATCTCAAACAATGCGTTAAATAGAGAAAACCTGATCCTAATGTTTTGACAACAGCATGACAGCAGCGTATTCGCACGCCAACCTATGATTAAAGAATTATCTTTGACGCCAACCGACCGTAGACTATCTGTAAGAATATGTCACTACAAACTCGTGCGGGAAGGTAAACTCGCAACCTTTAACGCACAAAGTTAATTAGCGAATGCGCCAATTCTTAATTCTAAAGTGAACACAGCCTACACTAGCTTGGGAATTCTGTTACTGAAGTACGCAAATAAATTGAATAATATTTTTGTCTTAAAATTTGCAATATTCAAACGCTATAAATCAACGGGTACAAACCCTAATGCTTAATAAAGAATCAAAGAAAACGTAAGAACGCAAAGCAATATACATAAATGCGGTATACTCACGCTTAAAGTTTATATAAGTGTATACATATATATATATAAGTATGGTTAATAGCGTTGCTATGTCTTCAGTTGACAGGGTTCCTGTACTCCAGCCTCGCCACCAACAAGGACCAGCCCGACATCCAGTTCTTCTTCAACGGCTTCTACGCCGAGTGCTCCAAGACCGGAAATATCGGAGAAAAAGTTGAACGCGACTGCCCGCAACAGGGATATAACATATCGTAAGTTGTAAAAATAAATAAATACACCCAACAGTCATATGCATAGGACCTATTGTGATCGAATCTTGTGTCGTGGGTATCAGAAACTACGAGGCTTTTCGATCTCACAAACACCTTAACCCTAAAGAAATACCTGTGGATCAAACAAACACTTATTTCGACGCAAGGATCAAACCAGCGGCCCCTCGTCTCACAGCCTGAGTCAAATCAACTGCGCCATGGAGTGATAGCCTCCAAAGCGTGTATAATTTTTCAATAGCAATAGTGACAAAGTTGCTCACCTGATGATAAAAGTCACACCTGCCAATATACAACAGGATCACCACTCAGAATTTATTAACCACTGCAGTCCACTGCACTAAGCTCATCACCCCGAGACATTAGGTGTTAAACCTCTCAACGCTCACTTTCTGCTATTACGAGTATTATAAGCACTAAGAATGACTGATAAAAGTAAAATGTGCGCCCTGGGTTTTATTAATTCCATGTCGGTAGGTCTAGTCAATAGTCAATTATTCTTTAACCGTCTACCGTCAATTGTTTTTCCTCGAGAATATTAAGTAGGTACTTATTTAAGCGTACTTTTCTGCCCTTGATGTGTATGCAGAATGATTGATCGACTAGTTAAGAGGTAGAACACACAATTGACCTTCGAATTTAACTTACTTATTATGACAGTTTCTGCACTGAAATGTGTATTTGATGATGTTGCAGCGCCAACGCCGCAGTGCTGTTGCCGCGCAGTGTCGGCCACCTGACCCTCAACTCCGCAGACCCTCTGGAGCCGCCGCTATTCTACCCCAACTACTTCGACCACCCCGATGACATGGTCATGGCTAAAGACGGACTTAGATACCTTCAGAGACTCATGGAGACTGATGTAAGAATTTCTAATATTATGATTATTTTTTTTGGGTGGAACCAGCAAACTGATCTAATTCAGGTGGTATAAATATATCCACTGCATACAGCGGTTAAGAATCCGTTATAATGATGGCGAGTGTAGCGCATTTGAGATTCCTGTATATATCCTACTGTGAAACGAGAGGCCACGGTTTCGATTCCCGCACGGACACAAATGTTTGTGAGAACCACAAGCATTTGTTTCAGGCCTGGGTGTTTCTAAGACCGAAGTCTCTCGTGGTTTCTGATACCAACGACACAAGACTCGATCTTAGTGTGGCGTCAGCACTAAGTATGTGACTGCTTTGTATATTTATTTATTTAAAATTTGCTTCTTTCAGACGATGAAGAGCCTGGGAGCTGAATTAGACATGCAGTACACAGCGCCCTGCGACTTCTCTGGCGAATACTGGTCAGACGAGTGGCTGGAGTGCATGATCCGGCTCCACACAGATCCACAGAACCACCAGATGGGCACAGCGTCCATTGGCCTCGTTGTCGACCCCGAATTAAGAGTCAAAGGTGTATCTGGTAAGTACCTACTTTATTTATTAAATGTTTTTTTATATTTACGCAAATGTCACACATTGAAATAATTGTTACGGATGTCATCGTGGATTTGGTTTAATTTTTACATTTTTAACTTCCCGGTGACTGTTCGATTAATGTACAACTTTCGTGAAAAAATATCCTAAAAATAATTTTACTTACCTATTTCTTTTTTTGGCTTGAAATTGACCCCATTATTATGATAGTAAGTGCAAAGATTCCCGGAATATAGATTGGTTGGTGACATACAGTTTTCTACCATTCGACACTACTATATAACTCGACTTACTTAACTGCTTAGTACAACCAAAGCATCTAGGAGTATGGCAAGGATCACATGAACGAACAAAACGGCTTAATGGCCCAAAATCCTGTTTTTTAATGTATATACTGTTGGGGAACCTGAATTCAATAAATAAATAAATAAACATCCTCTATTTGCGTCATTCCTTCTCCTCTCATAAAGCTGAAAATAGCTGAATATAGATTTACGCTGAAGTGCTCATACCATGTGGTAGATTTTCAAGGGTGAAGGTCATCACTTGTGTACAGTGAATTGTGAACCGTTTCCTTGTTGCTTAGCTATATTGAAAATTCTTTAACATGGGCCAATGTTTCCAGGATTGCGAGTGATCGACGCATCAGTGATACCTCGTCAAGTGACCGGCAACCCCCAGGGCGCTATTATGATGGTGGCAGAAAGAGGAGTTCACTTCATCAAGAACTCCAATAAATAAAAGTCTCCCGAAAGGCGCGAAGTGCGTAACACTACCAGTGGGGTTACGTTTGTTAAAAGCAATCTATTGTTGCCATATTTCTAGTTAGCATATTTCAATACATAAATCGTTTATTTGTTCCTAAATTTAGTTTTATTTGTCGTACATTCGTAACACATTTGTAATGGTTATTGCCAAGGCACCAAAACATGGCGTTGGTTGTCAAAAAAAATTGATGAGCTTGCATGAAAGCGTACATATCACAACCACTCATTGTATCAGTATAATCACCCTTGTATTGGAGTTGTAAATGTTCCACTAGGCTCTCTGCTGGTTACCAATCCATAGGTAGAAATGAAATTTTGATAAATATTCTATGAACACTTCATCACAAACATAATCTGATATGTATGTATGTATGTATGGCGTCAGCCTCGACCCCTATCACATCACGATGTGAAACATAGGAGGCCTCGTAGCAACTCTGCCTACACCTTCTAAGAAAAAGGCGTGATTCTTTTAATAAATTTAAAGTGAAAGTTGGGGGCACAAGAAAAAAAAAACAAATTTTAATTGAAGAATTTATTCGGGAAAAATACATACATGATTAAGTTACTAACACACGTTAATTATATAGTTTTCATATAATTCATAATGTATAATAAAGTGATTAGTCACACTTCATGCCGCTACAACTAACAGATTCCAAAAGTTCAAGGAATGATAATTAATACTCTCGCCAATCACACAGTACATGTGCACGAAACTAAACAACACGTACAGAGTTAGTCTTAAATCAATTGCAATGGTCCAAACGGAATTTTATTTCAAATGCATGTATCACTTGTTACAAATGCAACTAAATAACAACTAGCGGTTATAGCACCTAAGTATCCTTTATAATTACTCAGAAAATTCATATCAAACTAACTTATTCATAATTTTATCTTACACCAATCTTTATATGTTTGGTTATAAAAAAAGTATTAAAAAAAACTCGCAGGCTGCGTAAGTACATTATGGCGATTGAAAATATCAATTATATGGCAAGATATTAATAAAATCCAGTGTAAAATTGCGCATGAATAAATTCGATTGCGTGTTAATCGATATTTCGATTAACTCGACGATTTGTAATCGATTAACTCGATCATCTTTTCAATCGATGATTTTTTAAATTGATTAAGTTTTCGATTCTTTTTCGTATCGATTGCGGTGCAGCCTGCTCGTAGGCTGTTTACTGCTCGTCCTTGTCCTTGGCGCCGTGCTTGAGGATGCGTGTGAACTCCACGTAGTCGAAGAGTCCGTCGCGGATGGGCGCCTCGCGCAGCATCTCGTCGACGTCGTCGTCGGTGAAGCGGTCGCCCATGGTGGTCAGCAGCTCGCGCAGACGCTCCTCGCCGATCACGCCGTTGTTCTCTTCATCGAAACAACTGAGAAAAAAATAATACACCTGCTTTATCGAATTTTCTCCTCCGTACATCGTTATGAAATCAGCTTTTTCTAGAGATTCGATATCATTAACACTTAGGAACCTACAAGAGCCAAACTTTTCCCTAAAGGCCGGCAAAGCACCGACGATATTGTATATTTACCACAACAACACTGTTACGCGGAAGTAAATCGGGGCTGAAACCCTGGAGAGTTTGATGCTGGCCATAATGCGGGTGCTGCCACCGAAGGATTTTTAATCAGTATTCTGGCGTAGATTTTGTTACGGACCCGTCTTTGACATAACATCCGCAACGTGCGGGGCTGGAAGACCAGTTACACTGATACAAACTTTTCGGCCTCCCCGGGGCACCAAAAGCGATGCTTAATAGCTTTTCCTCTTGCACAAAAACATATACCATGACAAATATATTTGCGATATAATAAATCAATTTTCTTTCTTTCTTTGTGAATAAAAGCGAATAATTTCAGTTCATTTAAATATGATTGACGTTAGCAGAGCTGACTTAACGAATTCATGTGTCTTCTAATTACGACGGCGGAGATTCAGATAAATAGGTATCATGAATGTAAAAATTGCAATGTGCAACAAAACCGGTAACGGCTAACATTAGACAGTACATCATATATGAGTTTGCTGGAGCGACATTTTCAACCTTTATGTTAAAAATAACCTGCGTATTTCGTACACTTTATGCCGGTAGGCTATTTTTGTCGTCGCAACGACCTCTTTTCCTTTAATATAAGCCAAAGCATGCTATTTTATGGACTAAAATGAAAATACCCTACACACAATTAGTATGACTAGAATTGATGATATCTCACAATAAATGATTTCTTTCTTTCTTACTACACACTAAATATAAAATATTAATAAGACATAAATGTTAAATGCTCACACAAGTTCCTGGACTCATTATTTATAAGCCAATTTTAAAAGCATGACGCATTGTTGTTGGCATTCTAAAATATTAAACAAGTGACTCAAGGAGAAAGGAAAGTGATCACTGACGGTTATCACTCAATTATGCAAAATAACGATTTCTAAGGAGGATATAAGTGGCGAGAAAAGTCAGTAGTAATTATACCAGCTGATTCAGCGACACGCAAATCAGAATTTCAATTTCATACTGTACTGCCTTTTTTCTATGATACTATTCAATCTTTTTGTTTTGACCTTTACACATTTCGGATTAGGATCGAAAACTTATCACTTTGTTACGATTAAACGCTACGATGGCGCAAGGTTTGACTCTGTTTTACTCAAACATAGTGGCATTTGATGTAATTATAAATAATCGCCAACTTATTGGCGTATGGCGAAATTTGTAACTTAAATAAAAATTAAAAAAAAAACCTATATAACGCATTATTTGAGATATGTTTTCATAATAAGTTTATACAATTATAAATGCTTCTTTGTTAGAAAAGCATTTATACTCGTAATGTAACAGTATTAAAATGTGAAATGTAATAAAATCTGAAGAGTAAAAACTATTATTAATATATTGATAACTGCGTTTTCGGCGACAGAAGAAAGCAGACGACCTATAAATAAAATCAAATGTCAAGATGCCCACGTGATACCAACCATATCTATTTATTTATTTAAAAATGGAACACGAACAGCATATTACATTAGATCGCTTACTTTTTAATATATATTATGACAGCTTTGGCCAAAATAGACAACAAATATATAACAACAAAAACTATAACTATAATTTATTTATACTCGAAGTTAAAAAAATTTAGAAAAATTAGATTAAATTACTTAATCATGTAGTAATGTTAAACAATAAAAGTTAAATTAAATAAAACTATAATAACAAAACAAAAAACACTGAAATTACAATTATTACACTTCTATTCTATTAATTTTCATAAATAACAACTATTATTTTTCTATCAATGTCCTCCGTGCTGTTATTAAAATGTACTTACCCGAAAGCGTTCTTGATGACGTCCTCAGGGTCGGTGCCCTGCAGTCTCTCGCCGAACAGCGTGAGGAACATGGTGAAGTTGATGGGGCCGGGCGCCTCGTTCATCATTCCCTCCAAGTAGTCCTCCGTTGGGTTCTTGCCTGTGGACGAAATTGTCAGAATTAATGTGAATTAAAAAAATCCCATCCCGTCCCGTCTCATTCTCACTCAAGATATGTAACCAGTCCCATCCCATCCATTTGAGTACAAAAAGTAACAAATATATCGGAATTCCTCCCTCATCACACGGGAACTCTACATTTTTCGGGATAAAAAGTAGCCTTAGTTACCACTGGATTAAAATTCAGGGTGTCAGCTACCTCCATACCAAATTTCATCGAAATCGATTAAGCCGTTTCTGAGTTCATCGCACATAACCGCACAAACATACAATAATTGTAAAAATCATTGTTTTGAATTTTATTACGTTAATATAGTCCCCCTGTATCAGTTTTTCTCAATTATCTTCATGTACAGATATCGATCGGTTTCAAATTTTTATTATATGTTTAAATAGAAGAATTGATATAGAAAAGTACAGCATAATTAAAAAATAACAATGTCATTTCTGTCTGTATCAGCCCATATACGTCTCACTACAGAGCACGGACTTCTTTACACTCGATAGTATGATTGAGGGGCCTGGTGCCCCGGGCGTGGTAATGGATCAGACGTAGCTGCGAAGATACTCACGGTGGTCGCAATTTCAAATCCAAGGGCACACTCTAAATTTTCGGAGTCACGTGCGTGTCGATATTTGATAACATACACTTACCACGCAGTTTTACAGTGCAAGAAAACATCGTGAGGAAACCTGCATACCAGAGATCTTAACATAATTTCTACAGTATGTGAAGTTAGCCAACCCGCTCTAGGCCAGCGTGGTGGACTATACCTAAACCCTCAAACGAATAATCGCATGTACAGGAGTTCTGTTCTCAGCACAAGGGTTTTCTTGGCTGATACAGTACAATACATATTATGAAATTATCTTTCAAGCTTCTAAGCCTATAGCAGTTCTGATCGGAAATATGGTTAGCTACTAATACAAGGTGGACGGAAAATCTGGTTAAAGTTGCAGGAAGTCGCTGGATTCAGGCCGCTTCCAACAGATCGATATGGAGATCCATGGGGGAGGTCTATGGTCAGCAGTGTCCTTCCTATGGCTGAAGAAAGAGAGAGAGAGTAATACAAACCAAGTGAAGCCAGCATATCATGCAGGTCGTCCTTGTCGACGAAGCCGTCCCTGTTCTGATCGATCATGTTGAAGGCCTCCTTGAACTCGGCGATCTGCGCCTGATCGAACATAGCAAACACGTTGGAGGTGGCTCGCTGGGCGCGCTTCTTGTTCGTGCCGCGGCGACCGGCTGTCTTGCGGGACGACATTCTGATCTACAATAGAAGGAGGTTATTTTCTTATAAGTTTTTGTTACAGATGTCAGGAATGTAAGTTCAATCGTTTACGTGGCCATAATAATGATTCACTTTTCATAAATTCCGTGGCGCAGTTGGTCAGGCTCCGGCTGTAAAACAAGAGGCTGTGGCTTCAATCCCCGCACCAAGACAAATGTTTGTGAGGCCCACAAGTATTTGTCTCAGGTCTTAGCATTTGTGGGACCGGAAAGTCTTTCATAGTTCCTGATACCCATGACACAAGACTTAACTGATCTTAATGTGGGTTCATGACTATGTATGTGACTCTTGGGTGTATTTATTATTTATTTAATAAGGCAGTTTGTGGCCAACTGTTACTATGCCAGGTAGAAATAACAAACTAATGATGTAATTTTATAAATAATTATGTATGTCATTTAGTGAATACAAGAATGACAAATGACTAGCTATTTCATTAGAATATACAGCTGATTCATATGAAATCATTGTGAATTTTAACTAAATGGCAGAAGAGATACTATTGTATAGCTATTTTCATTTTTTTAAACCAGATCGTTTGATTTTAATTACCCCTGCCATTAATAAATCAATTATTTATACACTGATCTTCTCACTTTAATTATGCCAAAACATGATATTTTGTAGGTTATTCACAAAAACATTCAATACCTTTGTGTGCTGGAATCAATGTGTTTAACTATGAGTTATTGTAGTATTACAAAGTTCTTTATCTTATTATGCCATTAGAACATAAAACATAAATATTTAGTTTGTTATAAATTTGAGTAATTATTGGTCTTATTTTATAAAATAAATATAAAATATGACTGCAAAGCCGTGGTCTTGGGGTCGAATCCCAGATCAAGCAAAACAATATTTTTATTTTTCTATTCAATATGAGCCCGGAGTCAGAAATTTGTGCCTGATATGGCGATACACTCTCCCCTATCACATCATCGGAATACACAAGGTGAAACATGGGTGTTCTGGTAGCACCTTTGCCTAACCCTTCTGGGAAAAAGTTGTGAGTTTATGTATGTATGTATGTTTATAGAAAAATATTAAACTAAGTATGTTTGCTATGGCCTAACCACTCTCAATCGTACTCTCGATTGTAGAGGAGGCCCGTGCCCTGCAGTGGGTCGTATATGGGCTGATACAATACAATAAAATACAATACATGTTTGCTAGCAGCACTTCCGACAGTACATCATTGCATCCCCAAAACATATCTTAGGTAATATACTAATAAGTAACTAGGCATTACACTGTATTTAACAATCAGTATTTGTATATGTTAATCACAATAAAAATAACAAGTTCCTGCTTAATTATCATTGTTAATGTACTTCCTCATTAAGACTGATATGCTTTCACATTACTTTTGATACATTGATCAGTATTTTAGTTAATTCACCATACATTTATTTGAAATGTTCAACTAAATCTACCTAGATTGACAGACTATGCAGTAACTATTTAAAATATGGAACACATTGGCACCTTCGCCATCTAGATTATATTTGTACCTACTTCTACTGTCTACACCACAATTATTTAGTATTATACATGAAAAATAACTATAACTTTCAAAATGTTATTCTTTGGTTAAGGTAAAAATAGAATAACAGATACACTTTTTTTTATTATTCTGGCACGGCAGTGACTGCATTGCACCTGATGGTAAGTGCTAGTATACATAGAATAATCTATACCTAAAATGATGTACTTTTAAAATTATCCAATTCGATTTACAAAACGTATCCAATCATATTATTTAAAAGTCCGTTTTCTAAGTTTTTGTTCCATAAACCTAATCATGAGTGACCATTAATTGCCAATATTTGTTTAACTTCAACAAAAGAGTTACAATCATCACAGTTGCTATCAAATGTACTTAATTTAATGTGCCACACATACTACCTTGAATATATAGGAATAATTATCTTTTTAATGAGCTACACCCATATTAGGTTTAAAGGAAATTAATCAAATTACCTGAGATAATTCTCGGCTTTGTCTCGATCTACACAGGACGGTAACGCCGTACTAAATATTGATGATGTACGTAAAGTATAAAAATAAAGTCTAATGAAGCAGCCGCCGTTTAAAGTCAACTTATCGTCACCTGCGGTCACTAACGAGAACGTGAGTCATTGCCAAAACAGCTTCTCGGTATATTAAAACGAAGTTTATCTAGGACACACCAAGTCACACCAGACTACCATACAAGGCAATGAATTTTCAACGCAACATATGCTTGAAATAATATGGATTTCATAAGTTAAATAGGTGTAAATTAAACTTACGTTTGTTTATAAAGATGAAAACACTAAAAAAACGTCAGTTTTTAACTGAAATTATCACAAATTCAACTTTATTTTATTCAGTGACTAATATTTGACGTCACTCGGAGACGTTAAGAAACTAGTGTGAATATAGTTTCTTCATACCAGAACGTAAAAATTATTCATCTACTGCGAACAAACGTTAAAACTACGGCCAAATATTACAATATTTTAGCAGTTTATCTTTATTGAAGTAAATTCTAAGTGCATAATGCATATGATTCATATTGTCAATCTATTAAAAATATCAGTGGTAAAAATCTAAGGTGTTAATCGATATGTTTTGAACGCACCTTTCAGTTACTACTAAAAATAAATGAGATTATTTGATATAGCAACACTCTTCAATGACATTCCATTTCCATTTACGTTTTTCAAACATCCGCGTTTAAAAATAACCCAACCATACTACTTGTTGTAATAATATCACTTGACTTTACAAACCATATAATAATTGAGCTACTAATCATGTGGATTTTATAAAATTTACAGGTCTCTTTTTTTAACGTATGGAAAAAACTATTACGACATTACAAAAAATCAGTTACTATTTGGGCTAAAAGACTATCAACCAAAATAAACGTATTTAAAAAAAAACCACACGTATATTTTTGAAAATTTCCTGAATTTGGCAGTCAAAATGTCAAAATTAGCCCGGAATACAATATTTTAATAAATTTGACTCAATTTAAGAATTATACTTTAATCTGACTCTATAAAATTGGTATTAAACCAGTAAGTTAGTTGTGATGTTTGTTTAGCTATTATCTAACGTTTTGCGCCATAAAAATGCTACTAAAACATGTTTTTTTTTTAGATGCTCCGACAAAGTCGCTTGAAGTTGTTGCCTTCGGTGGTACGGAGTTTAAGCACTACTCCTAAAGCCAGTGCTAACCACTACGATGTCCTTGGAATCTCCCCTAAGGCTACACAAAATGATATCAAATCCGCGTATTATAAATTATCCAAAATTTATCATCCTGACATATCCAGTGTAAGTATTGGAAAAACACTTTTACAAGGTTACATGCATTGTAAAAATAGTTATTTAAGATGCACATTTATTTGATACATTCTAAAGCTTATATAAGTACTCCATTCAGTAATCAGACAAAGAATTGCAAATAAATGTATTCATATTTCATATATAAATTGATTCTTACGAAAATTCTTACATAAATTTGCAAAACAAAACTATCAATATACTATATTGTTAGTAATAAAATGTTTCAATCTTGTTTTGTACCTACTTTATATATTTGTGAAACAAGAAAACAATCCCAAAAAGAAAATTGAATTTATGACTGAGAAAATGAGGTAAACTTATTAACTAAAATAACAATAAAATATATTTATTGTTTAAAATAACTACATATGCATGGAATATGGAAAAAACCTCATAGATGCATAAATAATATTATGTAAGAGCAATTCAGTGTGACTGGTAACCTTATTAACAGAATTGTGA
Source organism: Theretra japonica (assembly GCA_033459515.1). Classification (NCBI taxonomy): domain Eukaryota; kingdom Metazoa; phylum Arthropoda; class Insecta; order Lepidoptera; family Sphingidae; genus Theretra; species Theretra japonica. The sequence goes on from CM065942.1 coordinate 2,437,912, forward strand.
TAATTAAAACATGATGTTTGAATAGTTTTGTCATATGGAAATTTTAAAACCAGAGTATCATAATATTGTGCCTTACCCATTATAAATGAGGAATAATGGCAGCAAAGCAGTAATAGAATCAAGTAAAAAATCATAGAAAATAATTTAAGAAAGTCACATTGCAGTGCCACTTCAAAATTACACAATAGAATTAGAAAAATGTATTACAGACTAAAATGTTTTCAATGTTTGCTAAAAGACTATTCCACACTTCAAAGGTCATGCCTATTTCTTCGGTGGTGGCTATAAAAGCAGTCCAAAATGTTTGTTACCTACAAAGTAAGCCTCAGCCACATTCACTTTCACACAGTTCATTGTTTTGGCTGCAGTTAAGATCATAAATCATATACAAAAAATATGAATATTCAATTAACTTAGTGTAGGAATTGACAGTCTATGTGGCACAATTAGTTAGATGCCGGCTGTGAAACAAGGGGCCGCAGGTTCAATCCCCAAAAAGACAAATCTTTCTGCGGCCTGCAAGTTTTTGTCTCAGGTCTGGGTGTTTGTGAGACCGAAAAGTCTCTTGCCTGATACTCACAACATAAGACTTAATTAATCTAAATGTGTCACAGTCACATTGTGTGTATTTATTTATTTTATTTACTGATCAAAACTTAAGTTAAAAAATAGATTTTTATCAAATAAAACTTTTTTTTAGGATGAAGCTTCAGCAAAGAAATTCCGGGCTATAAGTGAAGCTTATGAGGTACTTGGAAATGTCAAATTGAAAAAAATGTATGATAAAGGTATGTTAAATATTTAAAACAATTATTTTTTGGTAAAGCAGCTTGTTTGTTTAGCTTAGTAATATTGAAATGAAAATGAAGTTAAAGACAATGAAACTATTAATTTTTATGACAGCGTTTCTAAATCAGTGGGCTAAAACCTTAATACAAAATAAGATGTTGCAGGTTTGATGTCAGGAGTAATTTTCTATTTATAGTTCCTAATATCCATTGGACACAACACATAATGTAAAGTGTTTCTTATCAGCATACTTAAACCTGTTAAGGCTCCTACACACTATGACGGCACTGCCGGCGGGTTTATGCCCCCCGGGTATACCAGTCCGGCGGCATTTCACGCAAAACATGACACAATGCTGGAGAGCACCATTTCATTTGTGGCAACCGCGTAGAATGCTGTAATTGTACATGATCGACAATGAAGCCATCAAGATCGCTATTGCGACCGTAATATTAATTTTAATTAGGAAAAGAATCAAAAGAAGAACAATTTTTGCACAACCCGTCGGTACATATCGACGGCTCGCTTGTGCAGCATTGCTGACGGTTCATAAGTTCACAAGCGGCATACCCGCCAGCCTTTTCGCCGTTGTAGTGTGTAGGAGCCATTAGGGGGTATAAAAGTAATAGTACTCTTCTGTATCATATACGTCCCACTGCAGGGCATGGGCCTCCTCTACAATCGAGAGTACGAGTGCAAGTGGTTAGGACATATAGTCCACCACGCTGCCCTAGTGCAGTTTGGCGAACTTTTACGTACCATATAAATTTATACAAATCGTTATGGTATGCAGGTTTCCTCACCGTTATAGCGCGTGGTGATTGAATATCAATACACACAGGACTCGGATAGCATGCAAAAGCAAAAGTAATAGTGCTGTGAGTAAAATATTACATCTTTGAAGTACGAGATTTTTGTGTTCTTTTCAGGGTTGCTAGTGGGTCGGGAGAACACCACGCGTATGGAGTACCAGCCTGAGCCGGAACCCACGGACCCCACGCTCAAGTTCTACAAATCACGCACACACCGTAAAGTCGTGCCCACTATGGACGGCACCAAGCCCATCTACGACTTTGACTCTTGGTAAAGTATTAAATCTTTTGGTCTTAATCTCTTTTGGTTATGACTTTTACGCAACTGCCTCAACAATGTAGTTTAACATTTTTTGGTAGTGGTTAATAATACTTTTTTTTCTTTCAATACATTTTTTTACATTTTCAGGTCGAAAGAGCATTACGGTGATCTGCTTCAAAGGCAAAAATACGATAGAGAAATAAATAAAATTAAGCGGGAAAAGCGCCAGCGGAGCACAGAGTCAGTGCAACAGGAATCCTTCATTTACCTTGTTCTGGGCTTAACAGGTCTCTTCTTTGTGTTAGTGTCCAAAAGCACATCAGACTATGATGTAGATAGAGTTAAAAAGGAAAGTGAAACTGGAAAAAAATAGAATTGACAGTCTCCACGGTAAAAGTTAACTGCAACTGTCCCTTATTTGCCTGTTTGGTCCCAGATTTCAATATCCTGTCCCAAGTTTTTTTAGTCATGTCACTTTAACTCACATTATTCAAATTAACACCCAACTGTGACAAAAGTACAAATTAAGATAAAAGTCTTGTGTCATATACAATACAAGAGACTCTTTGGTCTTATAACACCCAGACCTGATACAAATATATTTGTATGAAACAAACATTTGTTGCAGTCTCAAACCCAAAGCCTCTTTTTTTTTTAGTCTCCTGTTAAACAGAGCTAAAGGAGATATGTAGATAGAACTTAATAAATGAAAGAGAACTGTGGTGCATAGTGTAACTCTTAAATTAGAATTATAAAATTATGTATGTACATTTACTGTAAAGTAGTGGTTCACAAAATGGTTTTAGTGTATAAAAAATTCACAAAAATGGTTAATTACATTAATCTTGAAAGTAAAAATTTAAATAACTGCTCCCGTTCTATTGAAATTTAAATATTATAGAACATACTACTTTACAGAGGATCTTTAGGTAGGTAGCTGATATTGTAGTTAAATTTGTAGTATAAACATTTTGACGTCCAGTGCATTCAAAATGCGCTGAATGAAAGAATTTTGAGACAGTTCTGTTATTTATTTTTTTGTCGCTTTGTATATATTGTACATAAATCAGATACCTCTATAGATAGACTTGTGATAATGTAATAAAGAAGTGCATTACAAATATTGTGTTTTTTTACAAGTGCTTACAGTGTATAATGGCACTTTTCTCTTGAATATTTATACCTACAACCAGGAAATACTAAAAAATGTTGTTGTGGGGTGGTAGAAATATGATATTTCACAACTGCTGCCAGTCATCATCAAAATAATATGTAAAGTTACATGTCACATCTAAATAAAAATTATTTTGAAAGTATATGAGAAAATGCAGCATCCTATAGGGATTTAAAAATGTCTGGTGGATTGAAAAATATTTTTGTGGCACAAACTGCTGTTGAGATTTCAAAGTTATCATATCTACGTTGCAGATAAACTAGACACAGAATGACCAGCTGTGTATTTCATCACCAACCTTACCCGGAGAATTCAATGCTGAATATTGTCTATTTATAATTTTTACTGTAAACTTCTAAAATAAACCTTACAGGAATAAATTTCCATCTACAACCTAATAGACATTTTGTTCATAATTGGGAATTAAATACAATCTTCAAGCTATTTTACTATTTTCAGTCTAATAGACCCTTCTCTAAATACATCACTTTATGTTATCATGTACAAATATTGTGACATATAGTAATTTCAATTAAAATACATTTGTAAACCATGTCCTTGTATTCATTGTTAATACAGTACAGCCAACGAGTCATGGCCGCCGTGAACGTAGCCACAGAACAATGTTTGCGCACGTAGTCAGGAAGAAAGTACTTAAACACAAAAATTTACCAATAAAAATAGACTTGTTTTAAAGGACCAAATATGATAAACGTTTTTATAAAATACTAAATTATAATAGCGACAACGAAACGAAAGGAAATCCATTTGCGCGAACTTCAGGCCGGCCATAACTCGTTGGCTGTACTGTACATGTACTGATGAACCCATTTTTTTAAATTTCATGGCTTCTCAAATAAAGGAATTCCTATAATAACTCAAATGTTTAAATGATTTTGAATTTAAATAATAATACCGAATTGATTATAAAAAAATAACAATATGTATTGCCATTTTTATTTGAAAGCAATATACAATTTAAAATAAACGTTATGGATTAATATGTTCTTAAAATAAAGGAATTGAACCATACAAATGGGATGGAACCAGGTACATGTTTGTATAATCACATCCATATCTTTATTACATTAAAATGTATTTAATTTATATATACCATTGGTGCTCCATTTATCTAGAATTAATCATTAATTCTAAAATTCAACAAACCTAAGATATATTAAATAGAATCATTTACAATCACATTTTTATCTACTAAGCACCAACATCAAGCGGACCTTTTTTTTCACTAAAAAAATGTGCCAAATAAGCTATTTCACTTAAAAATACAATTGACAATAAAACTCCTGATGATTGAAATACTAACATACATATTTAAAAATCGATCATTTTAATAAAAAAAAGATAATAGTGCTTCGCATGGCCACTCACAACTGAAATATGTCAATGGTATTGTATTTGCAGACCTATTTATTCCGCTATATGAACACATAACACAGTATTGAAGACTTTCAAAAATGGTTTCCAAACATTCCAGGCATTGGCATATTCAGAGGTCCGATTGGGTATGGCACATTTGGCATGCTCTGAGGTGGACCGTAGCTTGGGTACGGTAAATACGGTTTGGCAACTCCGTTACCATAGGAACTTTGGCTACCGGATCTCAGTAAATCAGCCATTTTCTCAGCTTTAAACTTTCTTATGTGCATCGTTTTTCGAAGAGGTTCAAAATCTTTCAGGAACTTGTCAACACCAATATTTCCAGAGAGGAAATCTTGTGCTATGTTTTCTGATTGTTCTTCCGACTCTGCTGCAGCTGTCTGGAGTAATGCTTGAGTTGTGTCAGGGGAGATTCCAGCTGATTTTGTTTCTAAAAACGAGATGTGTTATAGTTAAACTGTGCTTAACGTACATGTCTGACTTTCAAAATCCAATATTATAACTAAGTTTAATCTTTTATTTGTGTCTAAGAGGAAAAGCTATTAAGCTTTTTCGGTACCCCCAGGGAGGATGGAACGGGTAAGTCAGTTTCTCTGGCCTTACAGCCGGGCATATTGCAGATTGTGGCTGGGGTGGGTAAGAAAACCTACGCCACCATACTGACAAACCCCTTGGTGACACGCATTATGGGCGGCAAGCATTCCCGGGCGAGAAGCACCCCGATATACGTCCGCGTAACTGCCCAGCGCAAAGCCGTTGCTAGTCCTTCAATTGTAGGGGCCTGAATTCTTTAACCTATATGTTCTATGTCTATCTCACAGGGGGAATTACACAGATCTTATAATGCAATTCCAAAATAAGTAACAGTTGAAAAAAATGCTTACAATTATTTATATTAAAAAAAATACTTATATAAAAAAACACTCACTGTACTCATCGAGCAACTCCTGAATTCTGGTACAAAGTTGTTCTCCCATTGCCGATTTCTCCTGTACATCGGCTTTCAGTTGTTCCAATTCCGGCTCCTTGCCAAGATTGAACTCTGCCAATGACCTGTTGCTTGCTATAATCATCTCTCTTTCTGTCTCCCAGTCTTTGACCTATGAAATGAGAAGTTATTTAACACCAAAGATGCAAAAATAACAGTAAATGAGACACTACAATAGATGTTGGGTATGTTTATTTGAATGCAAAAGTTCATAAAAAATTGTTATTGTTGCTATTGATTGCTGTGTATTAGTGAAGATTTTAAAATGACAATTATCTTTCTGTTTAAGCTTAGAACTGTTATCTTAGTATAAATCTTTACATGGAAAAAGAAATTATCTTACTAGATAATTAATTGATTGTCATTACATACATAATAATGTTTTTCTGTTATAAAAATCCTTATTTCGCACATTTTTCACAAACACCCATCAAAAATACTGTTTATAACTGATCTGAGACACCATATCTTGACAAAAGTACATTAACATGGAAATATTAATTAGGTTTTGTCAGTAAAAGGTTATAAGGTCTGAAGCGGTTTCCACATTAAACAAAGTGACACATTATGCATTACTGGGGAAGTCGGCAGCTGCATTAGACAATCAAACAAATTAACTGATTAAATTAAAGTAGGACATAATGGAAACTACAAACGGGCTGCTCTAATTAAGATATTTTTAAAATATTATTTTAGTTTATTTTGCAATTCATTCTATACCACTTTGAGTCTTGATAAAGGTAAGTACATTTATTGTCCATATATACAGATAATATATTATCAATGATGTAGGTAAAATAGTCAGGACTTTTTTTTCATATTTATTTTTTTCTGAAGGTGCTTCAGAAATTGTTGAAAGTATTGTCAATCATCAATCAATAGGAAGTTCTTCATATCGAGTATCGCCTGTTTGTTTAAAACATTATTTTACAATTAGGCGTGAATCACCCGTTTTAATGATGAATAAAATATCCCGTAATTTCATCAGCTAAGTGCCTCAGACTAGGGTTATTGGGTTATCGATTTCGGGGCGGCTACGCTGGCTATTATGGTGTCTTTGTTCGTATAATTGATTTATATTTATTACCTGTTTCACATCCTTTAGCACGGAGTCAAACTTTGTATCGTCATTTAACATTTCTTTAAGCTCATCCGAGTTCAAATGGGCGAGTAAACCCATAGCTGATGGATAATCCGGTTGAATCATCTTCGTATATATTCAATTGGAAATGATTAACAATATTTTATTTTCCTAAATAACGTTATCCAAGAGAACAAAGTGAAAGAAACAACAAAATTGCTAAATGTTCAATACGGTAACGTCAGATTGACAGCTTTGGTTGCTTTTTACACCTGAAATTGACTAAACTCACTCTGCCCATACAGCTAATGCTATATTATTCGTATGAAAATAAGGTTATTGATGAAGTAATTCTTATTAAATAACTATTATATACCTTATCTAAATTGTGTATTTTATGTTGTTATCAAATATTAAACCATTTTTTTCATAGGTATTCGAAATTCAAAATCTAAATAATGGATCATTAGACAACACCTGATAATTAACGTATGGCAATATTTTTTTAAACGTCAAAATGACGTTACCTAAAAGTACAACTAAATAGGAATTACAAAAATAATTTTATTATTAAATGACATAAATATTCAATATTAACCATACATAATGAGTTATTAAATGAAATAATTTTACTTACTGCCCCTTTTGTTCGCAACGTTAGGCCGTATTCTAGTCAGAAATGTTACTTACAATCTCTCCGTATAACTTGGAGGCTTTTTACAATTTTTATTTAAAGTTTTTGGCCGAGTCGTTGTTGTATTTTAGGAACTTTGCGTTGTACATATGTTTGTGGGTGTTGGGGTACTTGTTGGTGTGTTGCGTGGTGTACCGGCGGTACGCGCGGCGCCTGCCGACTCGGACGCGCGGCGCTCTGGGTGCTAAGCGGGTATTAGTGGTGATAGCTCACCCGGATGACGAGTGCATGTTCTTTGGACCCACCATATTCAGACTGTGTGAACAAGGTGCTGATGTTCACTTACTATGTTTATCCAATGGTAAGGTTTAGACAAATTATTATTAGACATTTTAACTACTTACCTAGATCATAATACCTCAATATTTCGATCTTTAACTAGGTACACGTTACGTTGATACATGACATAAAATATCATCACTTATTAAAAATACCCGTGAGCAAAGACTGAGTAAAACAAAACAGTTAAAGTACCTAAATTTCATGCAATAAAAAAAGAAAAATTATGCATTTAGTCATTTATTTCATTCACATGAGAGAAAAAATCATAGCATTGTAATATTGCATAATTATTTATACTATAATAAATTGCATAATTTCACATACATTGTAAATCCCATGACAAATGATATCTGTTTCAGGAAATTATGAAGGTAAAGGCAATATCCGACGCAAAGAACTGTGGAATGCGTGCCATGTACTCGGAGTGCCAGATGAGAATATATGCCTCATAATGGACACACGGTTGAAGGACGATCCTAAAACGCAATGGCCGGTGCCAGTGGTGGCCAAGTTAATACACCACCAGATAGAAGCTTTGGACATTGACACTCTTGTGACGTTTGATAGAGGTGGTGTGTCGTCACACGCTAACCACTCTGCTGTTTTTTATGCCGTTGCTTATATCTTTGTGGAAAAAATTATGCCAACAAGTGAGTATTAGTAACATTTCTAAACACTTTCTGGTTGCTGTTATATTCATGGAATATCTAAATAAATATAAAGTACTTTGGTATTTCTGGAAAGAAGAAATGATTGCATATGAATCTGATTCCAAAAATTATCCACTCCTTAATGATGTCTATTATATTTAGTATAATTTCTTTGTTGATAAATTATAATTTATATACTATGGGTATTGGGTAGGTATTGATATTTTTAAGTAAGTTTGCAATTAATAATAATTATACTAAATTAAACTTGGTACTTAAAATTTAAAAACCATGAAATTAATATCACAATATAGATTCAGTTACCTTAAATGTAATGAATTTATTTAACATTCTTATTTTGCCTTGGCAAGTTGTAATTTTGTAATTAAAATATAATCTTGGCCTATAAAAGCCAGTTGATTTCACCTTGACAAGGTTACTGCCTTTTTAAGAAACAACTCCGCAAACCTGATTGCATGATATTATTAAATTGTTTTATTATGCAATGCAGGTCATATGCCTTATTACAAGGTTGAAAACAATTTGCAAATCTGTATCTGTATCAACGCATATACGCCTCACTGAAGGGCATGGGCCTCCTCTACAATCACGAGTGCGACTGAGAGGGGCTAGGCCATATAGTCCACTACGCTAGCTTAGTGTAGAAATTCTTTAAAATCGCTACCGCGCCATGCGATGTTTTCCGTCACCGTTATAGTGCGTGGTGTTTGACTATCATTACACACATGACTCCGAAAAGTCAGAGGTGTGCCCTGGGATTTGAACCTGCGACCACCGTGAACATGTAGGCAGCCGCGTCTGGTCGGTTACCAACAGGCCACCACGCAATTCAAATTCAACACCATGATCCAAATTACAAATTAATTTAAATAGGAAAAATGTTTTTAAAAACAAATTTTTTGTTGTTCCAGGATGCACAGTGTACACATTAGATTCAGTAAATATACTAAGGAAATATTTGGGATTTCTAGACCTTCCACTTAGCTTTGTGTTGTCTTCCAAGAGGTGAGTACAGTGTAATTATCAAATTATGTCTTAAGACTTATGGAAAAATATCCTTTGTTACATGAAGTTTGTAATCCACATGCGGCCAAGGTAAAGGTAGCCTGGACTTAAATGCCAAGTTGGCAATCCATTTAGAGTTTGGTTTAAAACATCTCAAAAGTTTCTAGGAATCGAATATGAGACGAGAAAGATGACAAGCTCGTCTCCTCATATTAGGAACGCAAAATCCAAGACAAACATAGACACTTGGGCTACTGTTACTTGTACCTACCCCTTTGGGGAGTGTAGTCATAAGACTCATGACCTTATGGCATTTAAGGTACTTCCTCCGGTGGACTGAAAGCCGTCGCGTGGTACAAGCAATGAAGCGCCACGCCTCGCAGATGGTGTGGTTCAGGTACCTGTACGTTATATTCTCCAGGTATATGGTCATCAACACGTTAAGAAGAATCAGCTTGGCCGATATAGAGTTGGAACTTGAAGTAGACGACTGAACTAAGCATAATGAGATTATTTTGAAAATATGTTCTATTTATATGACTGGAATGTCTGCTTTTTGACTTACGTGGCAATGAACTGAATTAGATTGAGTAATGTTCAGAAAGACAGCGACTAAGTAATTAATACCTACATCGGCAATGTCGGTTATTTAGTTTCATTCATCTGCTTCTCCAAGCCTATGATGTGGGTAAATTAGAAGTCGGAAAGAGATAGTTGCTAGCGCGCCGTCTCTTTTTTTCTCTGTCCATGTTTTACAGCTAAATAATTGATAGGCCACTCTATGCGCATGTTTTAATATATTTAGAACATTGATACATCAAAAATGTGTAAGGGAAAGGGTGCTAGTATGTTCTTTGATGGCAAAAAGCATAAAACCAAGTCCACATTACAAATGCAAGTTTGCTTATGTCCAATCTAACAAACAACAGTTGTTCCCAATTAAAATTATTAAATGTATTAGTGAGGAAGAGAGTAGATAAACTTCTATATACCGTACATTATTACGGCCCAGAATCAATTTAATTCTGCAACAGCTATACGTCAAGGCACCCATGGCAAAAGAAAAATCTTAACTTATGGCAGTTTTTTAAAGAAAGTTCAGTAATACCACTGCATCTTGCAAAAGCGCCATCTCACAATTAAAGTGTGTATTATTTTAGACACTATACTGTTTCCATTCGTTTATTTTATTTTTGACACATCGAGTACTGAATCAAATAGTGATGGCCTGATGCGTTATCGAATCAATTTTTTATAACAAACGATTTTATTTTTGAACAAGTTTTAATCGATTTAATACATATTTTATTTTTTGCTCCATGCATTGTTTTATAAAACTTCAGGGATATTTAAGTTACTTGATTTAATAATTATATTAAAATAAACCATTTACTCATGTTAAGTTAATATTCTTATCACTTCCGTCGGCAATAGGCAATACGTATACCTTTATTCATATTAATTAATTTGCAGCAAATACATTCGATCCTAATATTGGGTACTATATTACGTTTAACTGTTTTCATTAGCATTTTAATGTAATTTTATTTCAAATGATTCCGATTGATTGATTCTATTCAAAATCGTTTTTGTTATCTGTGGTCATTCGTTACGAATGGCACAACTCTAAGTGGGCGTTACCCGTCAAGAAAGTATCTACTTTTATTTCAAAATATTGTTCTACTGTAATGTCGTACTTTATAGGCGTGAACTGTCAAAAATAAAATAAACGAATGGAAACAGTATAGGCTAGCTAATTTTAAAGATTAAAAAGTTTTTACGGCGATAAATTTTGTAACTTGTAAAAGTTCTGGCATTTGTCCATTTTATTAAATATAATTACTGATTTTATATACATACATTCCGTTTGTAGTCCGATTTTTTTCTACCCGCAATGTATTTCCAAGAGTCTGATTGAGAAAAGTCTAATGAAAATATGGTATCTACGCCTTTAATCCGTGAATATTTAAACCTCGAAATGGACCTCATAAATGTATAGAACTTGAGATTTTTACCTTCGAAATTTCTTCATTGCTTTGAGCTTGGTTTTTCTCTGCGTCTTTTCACTTCGTCGTTTGGGGTTGCCAACATACTCTAAACAGTTGAACTTGCATAATTTAGGGGAGATTAAAAAAAATGTCAATGTGATAATTTAATATGCGCATGATAATGTAAAGGTTGCGGGACGTCGCTGGATGCAGGCTGCCTCCAACAGGTCACTGTGGAAATCATTAGGAAAGGCCTATGTTCAGCAGTGGACTTCTTTTGGCTGATGGATGGATGGATGATAATGTAGATGTCTGCATTATTGTCATAATTTATTAAGTTAATTCAATTATTGTGTAAACAGTGCTTGAAAGGATACATATAAGATTGTATATTTTAAAGAGCTGTTGGCAACCTTAAAGCGTACATTTTTCCCTACTTAATATATTTTCGTTTTAGGATTTTATTTATTTACATTACTTCTGAGAGATTTATATAATAAATGTAAATATTTATTGATATTGAATTGGTATTTTAAAAATTGAGTATTGTGTTGTTGTGAATAGATGTATTGAACAAATAAAAAATGATATAAGTTATTTAAAGATATTTCTTAATGCTGTATAGTATATGAGTTTGATGGTGATAATGCGATATACATGTATATTTATATTTTCCACAAATATATTGGCTTTGCTACATTCATCAAACTTTATTTAGAGTTGGCAAAATTTGTTATGATGAACTGCATTTATTTTATTTGTACCTAAAGAATGTCTATGACAATTTATAATATATTTCTTGATTATCTATGTCAATTAATTTAATTTTAAAATTGGGGAAACTTTACATTCGCTATAGATCGTCAAAAGAAGCATGCTAGATTTAAAACTAAGATTTTTATCGTATTCCTTCACCATCGATCGGCTTTGTGATGCAGATAAGCTAGATGTGAAATGATGGACCTACAATACTGTTCAAACATCGACAAAATATGTTTTCATGATTCACAGATGTTCGTTACAAGTTTGAGTGTCAATTGTTAAAATAACTTTAAATTCTTTCTCAGTTTCATATACCCACGATACAAGAGTTGTATCTTAATATGGGATCGGGACTGTTATGTGAAGATATTATTTATTTATTGGCTTATAATTAAGTATATTAATGCTTTACCTACATCGGAGATCAACAATGCCAAATACATATCAAAAAATGATTTTGTTTTAAAGTGCTGGATATTGCAATATTACTTTCAAACTCAATGCAAAGTCAATTTTTATGATTTTGTATATGATTATTTCATTGTTAAATTAAGTGACACGTTTTATAATCAATGCAATTTGTAGTCAGCCCTTTCTATGCGATGATCATTATATTAAAGCTGTTATCACATTTTTTTGGTCAGTTAAACCATTCATAGACAAACAAATTGTCAGAGATAATAATATCCTTTAATACGCCCGGTGGGTGCTTCTATAACTACGCCTTAAATCTTGGTCTGTGTAGTAGTTTCTGCGACCTCCTTTTGTGTATACGCCCTGTGATTAGGCATCAGTCTAACCTAGTTTCGACATTGCCCACAAGTGAGTTGCGTTTTTGGTTAAGCCTGTATCCGTATACAGGCCGTATATAACTATCTCTAGATGTTGGATGTCCTTTTCAGGTTACACTACCGTTAGTTAGCTGTATTGCAGCCATATTGTTGTGCTAGTATGACTAATAGAATGGAATGAAAATTGTTCTACACAATGAACATGAAGGCGGCAATGTTGGTACTGTACTGTATCAGCCCGTATTCATCCCACTGCAGGGCACGAGCCTCCTCTACAATCGAGAGTACGATTGCGTGGGGTTAGGCCACCACGCTGGCCTAGTGCGGGTTAGCACTACTAGTAAATAATATATGATCACACATAGAAAGGGTAAAAATGAATATTATACTTCAACTGTCGGATATAAACTGGATGTTATAGCATAATACCACTTGTCGGGTGTCGGACTCGTCGAAATGCAGGATCTGTAGTAGCGAAACCTTTTATAAGAAGCCTTTCACATTGTACCGATTTTAGCATCGATAGGTTCTGTCAACGTGCACGATAAAAAATCGGCCCTTGCGAATCGGACGGCGCGGCGTTGTTCTCATTTAGCGCCATATAATAAGTCCCGCTTCGGTCGTGTCCGACATCCGATAAGTCTGAATTGATATCGTCCTATTTATAAACAGATCCAATACTCGACAAGTGAGGAGCTTACTCGTAACTGTCGTGTCAACATAGATGTTAGTAATATTAAGTATGCTGTTATTTAGTGTAAGGGTACACGAGGGCTATCGCTAAGCGCCGTGGAGCACAATTCACGAGGAACCTGTCAAATTCTGTGATATTATGTTTTGATGCTTCCGTGGATTTCTACGCTCGTCCGCTTTTGATTTTTGATGCGGAATATTTCGTTTGATAATTGTCGTACATGAAGGAAATAAACGACCAATTTGATTGTGTTTGTTTCATTGGAGTTCCGTGTTAGACACCAAGTAGCGTTGTAGACTAGACCATCCAGAAATTATTTATGTTGGCAACATTTCATAAAATTATTTTAGGTATTCTTATGATTAATGGCGAGACGAGCTTGCCTTTCGCCTGATGGAAAGCGATATAACCGCTCATGGACAGTAGCAAGTGTCATGTGAACTCGTGGTTTTGATATTGATAGAACAAGAAGAACGTCTACGTACATTACGAGTAGACGCAGTGCAGTCATTTTTCAAAGTCTAATGTATAAAGTCCCATCCAAAAGTCCCCGAGGTCTTCAGTGCTTGGTGGAGCATAGAAAACCAATGTATCTTCGGACGTTGTCCATTATCAGGCACAAACGCAATAACAATTATTCTAGAATACATAAAACTAAATAAAATCCAAACAAATCATAACAGATTAAATTATTTTATTTGTGTTGGCCTCAAAATATTCATAGTACATTTTACAACAAATGTTATTATTACATTAAACTTTTTTTTTCAATGCGAGAACTTCAAAAAGTTTAATTAGCTAAACATTTAAAAATTGACAATTTTAGCATTCTATAAGGTAACTATTAATATTTGATGAAAACATTTTGTCACCACTAAGAACTATGGAATACTGACAAGGAGGGTAGAAATTCATTTTTTATTGCTGGCAACTATCACGCAAGCGGAACCAAACAAAACACACCAATCATGCACTATGACGTCATAATACACATTAACACATACGACATTACACACAGACTATCTACAGGTGGTGTTTAAAATGAAAATAATCTGCTAATTTGTATGTAATTTTATTTGGTAACTGAAACAAATAAGCTATTAACATCGAAGCAAAGAAGCCTAAAATTTACAGTTCTGCTGTAGAATATTCTATGGATTTTGATATTGAATTATAGATAATAAATACGGATTGATTCCGCTATATCTACATTTATGGGAAAAATTGCGCTAGCTATGAAATTACCACTACAGGTAAGTACGCGAGGTACTACGAGGGCGAACTAAAAAACATATAAAAAGCCTTACTGATGAGGGTAGCAAAAAAAAAATCTAATTTCTACAAAAAAAAAAAACACTACTGCAAATATATATCACGCTGTATTTGATGTAAAACTTATTACAACATAAGTAAAAAAACTTAAAAACATAAAGTGCATTATAAGCAGTTATAAAACTGTCTCCTTTATGAGTTTCCGGAGAGTTCAATGTATTGTAGGAATATCTGAGTGGTTTCAATCCTCGAGTCCGCTAGAGACTCGCCGAGATTAATACACAAACGTCGCATATAAAAAGGAACATAACTGACTTCAGAACTCGATATTTCACAATAAAAAAAAACTAATTTGATAACATAAATTGTACTGATGAATGCAAAGACGGCGACGCATACTACGCCACCGGAAAAATATAAAGAGAGCTATTTAAATTAATGAAATAATTAAGTAGCAAATCATACTAGAAACAATTTTCATCATGTTACCGTCGGCACAGTTTGGAATGTCACACAAATATATAAAATACTGATTTGTTAAACAACAAAACTTATTTTTAATTATTTAAAAAAGTAATATACATGCAATCACTACAACCGCGGGTGTTGCAACACACCGGAGCGAATTAAAAAAATAATATGATATCCCCATACAAGCACCACAGGTACGACCGAACACCAACGGGAGTTAGTGAGAGAGAGGAGACAGTGAGCATACACCTTGCAACACCCGATTGTTGACGGCAGGACAGCGAAATAGTGCAAGGACAACAATATTTTGTAATGCTATTGTTGCGAATCAATGTCATAATAGACAGCGAGTGAAATTAGGCTGGCCGCACGTACAATACACAAAGTGAGTTAAAATCAACTGGACGCTTGTATGCGTGGATATTATGAATAATTGGGTTACATTCTAACCCAATCCAATTTATCTAACCGTTAATTGGAAAAGGGAAGCCGGTAGGAATCGAGTTTAATACTTCATCACAGTCGTACACAAGTTGCCACTTGAAAAAATTATGCTTTAGCAAGCTGACCACTCTAGTAAGCGGTCACCGCCACTCATACATATCCAGAGTACGAATTGTAGGTGCGTTGCCGGCCCTTGAGGAAGTAAAAAATAGGGGGGGAGAGAGGAATAGGAGGTTCGAACACAGTACTCCACCTGATGGCAAGTGCAAGCCATACAGAGCATCTATACAACTATGCCCGCCTGCTTGGCTGCTTTGTTGGGAAAGGAGGGATTAAAGGAGACAATACAAATATTTACACGCTGTTTAATTTGCCCTTGCACTGTTTCGCTCTAACGCGTCGGTATATACCAAAACACCATAACGCACAAACGGACACCGCAGCACGTTTTAACTAATATATTGCACCAATAAATTTATTTTTCCAAGAGACATCGTGCCAGATATCGATGCTATTGCGCAAAAATCACTTACATGTATATATTTTAATTTATTTATAGTAATTATATAAATACACAACAGCCAAAAAACTTCCGCACTACGCGGCCACCACAACTAAACAGGACATATTAATATTAAACGATTTAATGTTAAAAACACGGAGCTAAATCGCCACCTGATATAAGTTACATCAAATCTCGTTGCTACTGAACATTTGTTACAAGAGTTTGTATTGAATTACATTACTAATAAATAGGTAACGAGAACACTACCTGTTAATCACTGACTACATCCACTTAATTGTTATTTGTTTAAATATTATCTAAAAACCGCAACTCCATTTTGTCTAATGGTGAATCGATGCCCAAGCGTCAATTGAGATCGCCTCAAACTCCCTAGATACATAATACATAAGCAGAGAAATATACGTTTTCTACCGCTACGTGTCAATGTTATCGAACTTTTTATTGGGAAATACTAAAACATTGGACGACAAGAAGTGAAATGGACAGACTCGACATAAAAATATATCTATATTAAATGCTATGTAAGTAATGCGACAACTGCCAGCAGTTGTATCACTGTGCAGTGTTACCGAGCTAACGTACCGCTCAACCTCTAGTCATGTAAACGTGTGTCCGACATACAATAATAATACTCGATGTGTACAGGAACAGTCACACTCGACAACACTACAGTAACGCAATCTCAGACGCTCGAGGCTCGGGTATTGTGAGCGTGAAAATGCCGAGCGCGGATCTTGAGGGCATATTGCTTCAAAGGAAAAAACGCCGACACACCGGGCCGAGTCAAGCAGTTCTCCCGTTAAAATATATAATTACAAGTTAAAATGAGCCAATTAATCTATACAAAACGAAATCGGGGGACGTACAAATCATATTAAACGTCACGCTCGAGAACAACGCGCGTTTGAATTTAAAATTCAAACTCAAGTTTGTCGGCATTTTTATAAGATCTAATCAACGAATATGGGGCTATGGTTATGTCAAGTTGCTTACAGTGAGAGCCGCGCCCGACGCGGTCACGCACGCACGCACGCACACACGCACGTACGCACGCACGCACACACGCACGCACGCACGCACACACGCACGCACGTTCACACGCACGTACGTACGCGTCCAGCTCATTAGTAGAGCTTACTCGTTGTCGGCGCGCATGCCGCGGACCTCGCCCTCGCGACGGAGCTTCTCCAGTTCCTCCTTGGTGCGGTCCTCGATGGCCCGGATGTCCGCCATGGTCATTCCGTACCAGTCGTCCATCGAGCAGAACACTTGCCTGAAACAAGAAAAATACAACATGAGTCGATGGTAGAGACTAGAGCCACGTTGTTTTCTATTGATTTCTGTGACAATGGGTAGCCTCGATAGGGCAGGATCCACTGTTTCACAAAAAAAAAAAAAACAATGTAAGGCAACGATTTCATTCGGGCGAGTGGAATTGCCGAATGCCCAATACCATTTTCCCTCTCTTATACTTTTTCCTTCAATGTTCCTCTTATTTTAAGAGACCGTCAACGCATGTAGATTTTTGTTAACTGTAATCTTTTAGCATACGAGCGATTTGTTTGTTCTCTGGACATATGTAAGAAATTTAAACTCACCTATGGAAAATGGTGAATAACCGCCGTTCTGATTTCTGGATTACATTTTCTACTTTGCTCTGTAACAAAAAAAGAAACAACAAAATATTAATATTATTTAAAATGAGTCCAATGCTAGATTTAATTTTTAAATTATCTATTTCTATGTAAATTAATCTAATTTTAATGTAATATACAAATGGTTATATTTTCGAGTAGTAAACAGGTTTGTGTTTGTATATAAAATAAAATAGTAATAATTTTAGATGTATGCTAACGACCTTCAGATAATAATATACCAGAAATATGAGTCATTGACACTAACACCTATTTTGCTAGATTAAAACGAAATTTATATGATTTTAAAAATATTTCTTTGAGATTTTAATATTGATACAATATAGCCTTTATGGCACAGTTAAGAAATCAATTATGAAACGAGAATGATGGTCGCCCGACCTCATGAGTAAACTTGCATACTATAAACATCTTAACAATATTTTTACAACTTCTAACCCGCACTAGGCCAGCGTGGAGGCCAACTTTTTTGTTGCCATGAATGGCGAGACGGGCATGCCAGTCACCTGACGGTAAGCTATACGCCAACGATATGGCCTAACCCCTCACAACCGCACTCTCGATTGTAGAGGAGTCCCGTGCTCAGCCGTTTCCGGTAATGGCCTGACACATTTATATAGTAAATAATGAAACGCGTGATGGCCTGTTGGTTACAAACCAGAGGCGGCTGCCAACAAGTTCACGATGGTCGCGTGTTCAAACCCCAAATCACACCTCTGATTTTTCAGTCATGTGTGTGTTGATAGCCAATCACCACGCACTATAACGGTGACGGAAAACAACATGCGAAAACCTGCATACCACAGCGATTTGTGAGAATTTCTATGTGTTCGTCAACCTGCACCAGGCTAGCGTGGCGGACTATAGCCTACCCTCTCAATCATACTCTCGATGGTAGATGAGGCCCGTGCCCTGTATATGAGCTGATACAGTAAAGAATTGTCAATACATACCTGCAGTCCAAACCACTTGAACTCAGCGGTGACGAGTTTGTAGCAGGTCATGACTGGCTTGACGTCGTTCTTCCAGTTGGGTCCGGTGAGGGGCCCGCGGCCCGTCTTGGCCGACTTGAACTTGGTGGGGTCCGTCTCCGGCTTGTAGTCGGCGGACGACAGCGGGTCGTTGGCGATGTCGATCTGAACCACCTCGCGGTTCTTCAGCTTCTCCGGCGGGAGCTCGTGTACCTGCAACAAGGAGGCTTATGTTTAAACAATACTCAATAGGGTCTATACTAGTCACATTGGCGTGTTCCTTGTTAGGTCTAGGAGTTTCTCCAAAGTGCCGATGGAGCAATATGGGATTTTTCCTAATGCGGAAATTCAAGAGAATTTTCCCGTTGGGAAAAAAGTTTCAATAGTCATGGTCACTCAAACATTGAGACATGCAAATGTATTTCCTTTAAAATATGCTTGAAAATAGTAACAAATATTATGAAATAAGACTGTAGAAATTTAATAAATCGAATATAAGTACATTCTATTGCATTGTAAATAGAGTTTAAATTATTTTAATAATTTTCAACAACAGTTTTCTAAATTGTCGTTGAATTAAATCAAAATCAAAATTTTTGTTTAACAATTATTCATTTTTCCATTGTTTGCACCAAACGAGACACTAGTCTGACAACCATAAACCCGAAATAATCAAATAAATAATAAAATACTTGTTTTACAAAAAATACAATTTTAAGAGTATTAACTTCATTCGTGCAATGCTAGGAGGGGCTGCTAACAAATTATTATTAATAATTCGATACCATTACCCCGTCGTTTTGTTCATTTATCATGATTCATTAACATAACTTATTGTACGTCAAAAGCAGAAGCTTCCTGTACGTTAATTAAGTAACATTAATCTAGTTTTTTCTATTCATATTACTATTAATTCTCATCTACACATAATACATAATTATATGTCGTTTTAAATAAAATCGTTTCCTGCTCCCTATGAAGATTAGATGTTTTAAACTACCCAGCGGATTGTAATGCAATTGAGTGATTCAAAAGGAATATTTATACGTATAGTTTAATAAATATAAATAATTAAATACACCCAACAGTCACATACATAGTCCTGACCTCACACTAAGATCAAGTCTTGTGTTGTAGATATCAAGAACTACGGAAGACTTTTCGGTCTCACAAACACCCAGACCTGAAACAAATACCTGTGGTTCACACAAATAATTGTTTCGGTGCGGAGATCGAACCCGCAGCCTCTCGTTTTACATCTGGCGTCTAACCAACTATCAAAGGTGTGGAATGGAGTAAAATAATATCGTAATTAAGCGATATTGATGGCCACAAGTTTCGTGGAAACCAGTTTAAAATATTGCAATAATTACAATACATATTATCTTGAGTACAACCGGTTTAGTTGCTAGACAAAATTAAGTCATCAACATTAAATCCATTAAAAAATATTCACAAACACATAAACTGAATAACAATTGAGAACTAGAAGTATACGCTTTGAAACAAAAATAATATTTCCAAATCTCTTCAGGCGTCTTCGAGTAATCGGTGAACATACATAAAAAAGAATGATTCCGATGAATTGAGAACCTCCTACTTTTTTGAAGTCGGTTAAAAAGGGAGTAACCAAATCTTTTAAACCATTTCACGTTTTGTAAGTTTCTTTATTGCATAATTCCCACTAGATGGTCAGACGACCTGGTGAAGGTTACGGGACGTCGCTGGATGCAGGCTGCCTCCAACAAATCACTGTGGAAATCATTGGGAGAGGCCTATCTTCAACAGTGGACTTTCTTTGGCTGATGGATTGGATTGATTGAATAAGTCCGGTTACCGAGTAAACAGCTGTTCATTTGCAAGTGATCCCCGCCGCCCATTAATATATATCACTTTGATTGCGATGAGTGCCTTCACAATATATAGGTATAAGAAACTAAATACAATAATATTTTTCCATATTACATCGCTTAGTATTTCACAGTCCAATTCTTAATAAATTCAATTCATTCATTTGATAATATTTACTGCACAATAAAACGCCAGCGAGTTAAACACTAACCGATATCCATCACTTAATGCGATAACGTTTTATCGTAAAGCAATATGGTCGAGTTCATATATTACATGTACTTCAAAGTAGGTGTGGGCCAAGAATATTGTAGGATAAGCAGACGAGCGTTTGTAGTGCTTGTATCAGAATGCACGAACGCTTATTGGAGCTTACATCAGAATGGGCCAAGAATATTCTAGAATAAGCCGACGAGCGCTCGTAGTGCTTGTAACAGAGTACATGAACGCTTATTGGAGCTTCCATCAGAATGGGCCAAGAATATTCTAGAATAAGCCGACGAGCGCTCGTAGTGGTTGTAACAGAGTACATGAACGCTTATTGGAGCTTCCATCAGAATGGGCCAAGAATATAGTTTTTTTTTTTTTTTTTTAAGCCTTCATAGGCAGACGAGCTAGCGGCCCGCCTGATGGAAAGCGGCTACCGCTGCCCATAGACCTCCGCAGTGCCAGGGGTCCAGCACAACAAAGTCGCTGCCTACCTTAAGGAAAGTACTCTCTTTAAGCCTCGTTTGAAGAAGGACAGGTCATAGCGCTCAGGAAACACCGATGCAGGGAGTTCATTCCAGAGCTTACACGTGCGTGGTAAGAAAGAACGCTGAAAACGTGCCGTTCGGGAACGGTACGCTTCCAGGTGGTAGGAATGAACTCTGCTGCGGTGACGGGTGGTGCGATGGTAAAAAGGTGACGTTGGTACCATCTCAAACAATTCCTCGGAGCACTCCCCATGGAACAGACGATAGAACACACAGAGAGACCCGAAGTCTCTCCGCAGTCCTAACGGCTCCAATTTGTCCGTGAGATTGGGGTCATCGACTATTCGACAAGCACGTCGCTGTAAGGAGTCAAGTGGGTTGAGCTGGTATTTTGGGGCACCTGCCCAGAGGTGAGAGCAGTACTCCACGTGGGGCCGGATTTGTGCTTTGTAGAGCGTCAATCTATGACCCGACGTGAAGTACCGCTTGGCTCTGTTCAGGATACCCAACTTCTTGCTCGCCAGTTTGGCTTTATCCTCCAAATGGCTCCTAAACTCGACGCTGCTCGATATTTCGACGCCGAGGATCCCAATACTTTCGGATCTTTGGAGAGTAACTCCTTGGAATTGTGGCGCCAAGACAAAGGGGTCCTTCTTCGCAGTGAATGCGCAAACTTGTGTCTTTGAGGGGTTAAATTGAACTAGGTTCAATTCACCCCATTCGGAGGCCCGCCCCAAAGAGCTCTCGACTTCAGACACAAGTTGAGACCGTCTTTCCCCAATGGAATCTCGAGAGAGACTCTGATGGCCGATGTATCGCGCGTCACTCGTACTATCATCTGCATAACAATGCATGCTGTCGATAGACAACATGTCATTGATATGCAGGATAAAGAGTGTCGGCGATATCACCGATCCTTGTGGAACACCAGCATTAATGGTTTTGGTCTCGGAGCAACAACCGTCCACCACGACTTTTATGCTCCGACCATCCAAGAAGCTGGCGATCCACTTGCAGAGTGCCTCAGGGATTCCATACGCAGGTAGCTTCGCCAGAAGGGCGCCATGCCACACTCGATCGAACGCCTTTGCGATGTCAAGGCCGACCGCAATCGCCTCACCCCCACTCTCCAAAGCCTCCGCCCAGCGGTGCGTGAGGTACACGAGAAGATCACCAGCCGAACGACCGTGACGGAAACCATACTGGCGGTCACTAATCAGCTGGCGGTCCTCAAGATACCTCAGGAGCTGAGTGTTTATAACTCGCTCCAAGACCTTGGAGAGTAAGGATGTGACAGCAATCGGCCTGTAACACAAAGGGTCCGAACGATCACCCTTTTTGGGGACTGGGTGTACATGGGCGACCTTCCACGAAGCCGGAACCCGGTTGGTTTTATAGGAAAGACGGTACAGGCGCGTGAGCACGGGGGTCAACTCAGGGGCGCACGTCTTAAGAACCACTGCGGGGATACAGTCTGGCCCACTCGACTTATGGATGTCGAGAAGCATGAGCTCCCGTCTGACAGATCGTTGGGTAATTTTGATGTCAGACAGGAGACTTTCACACCGTGGGATGTTCGGCGGTGTGGCTCCCCCGTCATCCAGAGTCGAGTTCGAGGCAAAGTGTTCGGCCAAGAGATCGGCCTTCTCCTTTGCACTATGGGCCAAACTGTTATCGGGTTTACGCAGTGGTGGGAGACTGGATAGGCAGAAATTGCCCTCCACAGCCTTAGCGAGCGCCCAAAAAGCACGGCTCCCAGAGGGATAGCTTTGGAGCCGCTCGCCAATTCTGCGGATGTGCTCCGCCTTGGCCCTAGCTAAGGCTCTTTTGTTGGATCTAGAGGCGGCATTGTACTTCCGTTTCTCCTCCTTCGAATTTGGATCCCGACGCCTCCTGGCGTCTTGCCACGCCGCGTATGCGGACTGCTTGAGGCGCGCAGCAACGGCGCAGGCACGATTGTACCACGGCCGGCCGCGACGCCCAGCGGGTATTTTTGAGCTGGGTATGAAAGTTTCCATACCCAAGCTAATTGCCTCCGCGACGCAGTCCGCACAGGCGTCAGGATCATCAGAGGAGAAGCAAAGCCGCCCCCATGGGTAGGACGCGAAGAATTCTCGGAGTCCGTCCCAATCTGCTGACATATACCGCCAAACTGTGCGAGTTCCAGTTGTTGAAGAACGACTGGAACCCGCCGCAGGGGCCCACGAACGGACCAGGCAGTGGTCAGAAGATCCCAGAGGAGCGTCAACCACTATCCTGTATCCGTCCGGGTGTGTCGTCAGCAGAAGATCCAACATAGAGGGCTCATGGCTCTCAACATCTGGAACACGGGTGGGCTGTGTTACCAGCTGCGAGAGACCATAAGCCAAGGCCATCTCGTAAGCAGCCCGACCGGGGAGATCAGTGGTCCTGGATCCCAACCACTCCTTATGATGGGCGTTGAAGTCACCGAGGACCACCACCTCCGCGGAAGGAAACTGCTCGAGAATCCGGTCAGTCCCCACTTGGACGCTCTCAAATAATTGAGTAGATCCCGTATCACTGCCGTGGGACCTGTACAGGCATGCGTAGATTCGGGACTTACCCTTAGATTCTACCCGTAGCCATAACAACGACAGGTCCCGACGCTCGAGGCCCCGAAGGCGGTGACAACATATATCACCCCTGACGAAGACGCACACCCCGGCTTTACGTAGGAATAGGTGTTCCAACACGTAACCGGGGTAATTTAAGTACGAGACATCGTCAGCGGTGGATATTTGCGTCTCCGTTAAAAAGAGCAGGGCAGGCCGCGCCGTCTCTAGATGGTGGTGGACGGCGTCGAGGTTGCTGTGTAGACCCCTGACATTGCAGAAGTCCACAGAAAATGTGGATGCATTTCCCGCCGTAGAGAGCCTACTTCTTTTCATCCTTGGCATTTTTATTTTAAAGAGAGTGGGATAGGGAAAGGAAAAGCGTGGTTGACCCAAGACGAGACCCGAGAAGGGCGGATATAGTGCGAGACGGGCGCACGGCAAAAGGAGGAGCCAGCGTGAAGCACGGAAGGGCCCCCGGTGCCCCCCCGCGTGCAATCGCCGGGATCCACTCCAGTCTCCCACTCTGGCACGACGACTGCATGTCGGGATTTTCGCCGGTTGGCGGGACAGCTTCCCGGGGAGGGAGTTTGACATAAGTGGTTCCCCGGGTTCAGGTCCCCTACTGACCGGCAGGCGGCCGGCGGTGACCGTTCCCACCGGGTCTCCCTGTACTCCACACCAGCATCTCCCAGCCTAACGCCCACCCCGGCACCCAACCACACCAACGAGAATCGCCTGGACCAACCAACGCCTATCAGAGAGGTGGGAACGGATGAAGGAAGGAACGGCTATCCAGCCCTTCTACCGGATTATTCTAGAATTATCTGACGAGCGCTCGTAGTGCTTGTATCAGAATGCACGAACGCTTATTGGAGCTCCCATCAGAATGGGCCTAGAATATTATAGAATAAGCCGACGAGCGCTCGTAGTGCTTGTATCAGAATGCACGAACGTTTATTGGCGCTTATATCAGAATGGGCGAGCTCTTGTCACTTGTACCAAAATGAATTGCAACGTTTATATTTACAAAAACAAGACGTGTAATGTGCTTAAATAACACTTAATCGGTAAAAGGTAGAGTAACAACTATATAATAAAATAAAATGAAAGTAGATGTAGCAATAACCTGATAAGATTATGAAATTCGGTACTTTTTGAAGAAAGTGTGTCATTCGTTATTTCAATCGGCCATTATGGTTTTATCACCGGCTAGGCCTTATACACGACGTGTAATCGTGAAGTCGAAAGTTTTATTACCAGGACAGGGAGTCTGTGTGTATTATTTATGACAAGGACCTGTCAGGAGTTAAAATCTGCATGGTACGGTTTTAAACATCACGCGCCAGCTTAAAATTGACCCCTAAAATCACTCTCGTCCCTTTCTTAATACTAATCATATAATAGTAGATACCTAATCATCTCTTCACAAAAAGAGAAAATGCAAAGTTTAAGTATTTGTTATTATTGTTTATATCGTAAGGTTATGTTATGCACAATCATAATCCTGAAGAAATTATAAAATCCGTTTAGTAATAAGCAAGTTACAAATATATAAAATTTTAAGGTCGGAGTAATAGAAAAGGATGCAACATGCACGACGCGACATGACGTCATCCTCCGTAAGGTGCATGCGTGCGAAAGAGAAAGCGAGAGTCTCCACGGCACTATTAAAAATATTAATATCCCAGTCCTTTTACAACCAATTTTGATTCTGTTTTCGAATTCATGTTTTTTATAAGCGATATTTTTAGGACAACCCTACTGTCTGTCTACCTTCAGAAGAAACTCTATCTGCATTGCCCTGCACTAACAATCACAAGCATTGTAGTCACTTTGTCATAACAATATAAAGTAATAAATAAACGCGCAGAGTTCGTAGCGTGTCAATGCCAAGACCTGCCGTCTTACACGAGTTGCAATTACGAAACCTATGTCGCGTTGGCGCAATCTGCAATTAATTGTACATAATTAGTGCTCTTCAAGGAAATTAAGGTTACTCAGAATTTTTATTTTGAATGGTTCAGTTGTCATGGGGTTTTTGCAAGATTTTGAATATTCTTTTGTTTATAATTATGTACATAAATGGTACCCCAGTCTCAAAATATTATACCTACACATGATTGTTACAGTTTATTGAGTAATGATGATAATGTCACGCCCGTATCCCATACGGGTCGGCAGGCACTTGCTTCATCTCTTCGTATATTGCCGTCGGTTCAAAGTATTCTCGACTTTCCTTATTTGTTAGTTATCAAAAAAATAAATACTAAAATCGGTTCAAAACTGTCGAAGATATTGAACATTTACATGTATATTAATTATTTCAGCAAGTAAAATCTTTGGCCAGCAATATTTCGTCGGTATTACGTCAAAAAACATTATCTTCAAATTGTTTAACCGTTAACGTAAGATAACATGAAATATAATTATTTTTGTAATTGATGACAACACATATCTAGATTTGATTACTGATTTCCATAAAGACTTGTCAAATGGTCCCAAATCTGTAGTTTCACTCAAGTATAAACATTAGTTATACATTATATGGCCACATTGCTGCCATGGCTTTAGTTGTTAAATCTTGACATTGCAAGTTCATAAAATCAAATTTGGAAAAACGACAATTCACCCTAATTGGATCATTACTTGGTTAAGAATTTTGTGTTTGTATCAAATATCAGCATTATGTTAAAACTGACATATGACATATGTTTTGTATAAAACATAACTATTTTAAGTGGCAATATGAATATTACGCACAACCGTACTGTGAAAACTTCGGTAATATTTACCCTAAATATGTACAACATACATAAAATCACACCTTTTTTCCCAGAGGAGAGAGTTTTGCGTTGTGTCCAGTGTCATATGTGTCTGTCCTACGATATGATAGGGGGTGAGCCGATCGCCATATCGGGCACATATTCCGGACTCCCGGCTTATAACCGATAGAAAAATACAATATCTTTGCCCGACCCGGGATTCGAACCCGAGACCTCAGCTTTGCAATCGAACTGTAGTACAACTACGCCACCGAGACAGTCGCCGTATATGTTTATCGTTAAAATTCCGTACCGGCAACATAGACTGGTTATCTAATAGGTACATCGCACAAGGTTGTTAAACGACAATATTTTCCTTCGCCCTGATAATGGCACATGCTGTATCTAGAGGCAATGCGCTGTTTTACCGCAGTATTAACTAGAATTTAACTCCACTGTTTGTATTGCTATTTGATAATGATTATTCATTTCTATTTATATTTTACATATTTTAATTATGAATGTTGTACTACGGTACGATTGCAAAACCGAGGTCTCGGGTACGAATCCCGAGTCAGGCAAAGCGATATTGGATTTTTCAATTCATTATCGGCCCGGAGTCAGGAGTATGTGCCTGATATGGCGATAGTATCGCCTTCTATCACATCGTGGGACGGAACATACAAGGCGAAATCTGAGTGTCACGATGGCGCCTCTGCCTACCCCTTTCTGGGAAAAAGGCGTGAGTTCATGTACATATGTATTGTATCAGCCCATATACGTCCCACTGCAGGGCACGGGCCTACTCTACAACCGAGAGTACGATTTAGAGTGGTTAGGCCATATAATCCACCACGCTGGCCTAGTGCGGGTTGGCGGACTTTACATACCGTAAGTATTCTTACAAATCACTATGGTATGCAGGTCTCCTTACGATGTTTTCCTTCACCGTTGTAGTGCGTGGTGATTCATCTAAGACTCCCTTGTATATATTTAAATCGTAAAGTTTAAATCAAAGTTTGAAATACACAAATGAAATTTTCTTTTGTACTCCAAAATTCCGAGCCAGGTCAACAACTCAATTAATCCAAAACCAATCATTAAAATACCCCAAAATCTAAATTGCCTCGCATTCGTCGAATAATGGTGGATTATTAACGGCAGTCTCGTTTAGCCCTAAGGTCGTTGAGTGAAGAAATTTAATCTCAGATCTTCAGTTTAATTATGGAGACTAAGGAAATTGTTCGTTAGTGAAATCCTTTGTAACACAACACTAATTGACTGTTTCTTACTGTAACGAGTTTTCATGGATAAGTTCACGCCTTTTCATTTTGAATTTCATGACTTGACAGCCTCCGTGAGTTGGTTAGAAGTCGGCTGCGAAACGAGAGGCCTGGGGTTCGACCCAGACAGACATATATTCACGATCCCCATCTATATATGTATATGTTTCGGGTCTGGATATTTGTGATACCGAAAAGTCTCTCGTAGTTTCTGATACGCACGACACAAAACCCGATCTCAGGGGTCATGACTATGTATGTGACTGTTGGGTGTATTTAATTATTTATATTTTTTAAACTATACGTATAAATATTCCTTTTGAATCACTCAATTGCATTACAATCGCTGGGTAGTTTAAAACATCTAACCTTTTATAGGGAGCGAAAAACGATTTTATTTCAAACGACATATATGTATTGTGTGTAGATGAGAATTAATAGTAATATGAATAGAAAAACTAGATTAATGTTACTTAATTAACGTACAGGAAGCTTCTGCTTTTGACGTACAATAAGTTATGCTAATGAATCATGATAAAAGAACGAAACGACGATGTAAAGGTATCGAACAATTAATCATAATTTGTTAGCAGCCCCTCCTAGCATTGCACGGATGAAGTTAACACTCTTATAATTATATAATGTATTTATTCTTTATTAATTCAGTTTCCCAGGATTGTAATTTGCGTACAGAATGGCGATATGCTCTCTTACCCTGATCACATCTTGGGATGAAATAAGTCTAGCGAAATGTACCCTCAGGCGGGAAATTAATTGATATTAACTCACATTATATTGATCGCCGGCGTCAGGTACGTGCAGTGACTCTATGCAAATCACGAAGTTCTCCTTCATGTATCCAGGGTTCTGAAAAATAATACAATTTTTTCAAAATTCATATTAACTTTAATGAAAGTGGATATATTATGACGAGTGTATGACAAATGACAATATATGTCGAGCTTAGTTAGACGACATAGGTTAATGTGGACATGTGTATATGTTAAAAGTATGTATTTAGATAAAGAATATTATATATTTTGTTAACAAGTATGTTTCTCATGTAAAGGTCGCGGGACATCGCTGCACGCAGGCTGCCTCCAACAGGTCACTGTGGAAATCATTGGGGGAGGCCTATGATCAGCAGTGGACTTCCTTGGGCTGATGGATATATATTTCTCATGTTAAAACTTATTGACCGTGGAGAAAATTAAGAGAAGCATAATATATGTCTTTATATGGAAAGATATTATGTAGTGCGTACCATAATCACCGAAATATCGCATTACATTTTTAATACTACAATATAGTATCCACGCAGTTAAATTACAATATTTGTCAACAATTCAAATCACAATAGACATCTAAAACTACTCCTGTTTATGAAATAAATATACATTTTATAAATCCAATTTTCACCAACACAACGCCTTAATCCTAAACAGTTTTAAAACATATTTTAGTTATCGAATGTTGTGTCTTCTCTCTCTCTCTCTCTCTCTCTCTCTCTCACACACACACACACACACACACACACTCTTCAGCCACAGGAAGTCCACTGCTGAACATAGGCCTCCCTCAAGGATCTCTACATTGACATGTTGGAAGTGGCTTGTATCCAGCATCTTCTTCGCCCGAACTGAATTCAAAAGTCGTTCGAAACGAACAAAACATTCGACAACTAAAATAGTTTATAAAACTGTCTATGAATAAGGCCGTTAAACATCAACGATCTCTAGTAAAAAACCAAACTAGTTTGCCATAACATCGACAATGACCTTCAGTGTAGGGTCAGGTCGGTTGTCAAGACGTTCAAGGCAGAAAAAATGGCAACAATAACTCAAGGACACTAAGACCGCCTTGGCATCGCTGAAGGGCGGTGCCACAAAGCGCCATAATCGGCCGCGAGATTTCGATACAAAGGTTTGATAACAATCTAGTTAGATAGCACCAAGTGGAAATATTATTATTTTTCTTGTGTTCATATTTAATAGGTTGTAAAAATGTTGTTAGAAAAGAGAACGACGGTTTTTTTTTGTTAATATGAATATCATGTTATTTCAATGGATTTTAAAATAATGGTATAAATTAAGCACATTATGATTGTCTTCTGAATCAGTTGGACAATTTGGAATACACAACAGCAGTCAAGTGCAGACTATTATTTTTAGTTTGATTTTACTTTTCTAAACACATCTACTATAATGAGCTGGCATTGTTTCATCGGAAGTTAAAGAGAACAAATAAGTCATGAAATCTAAACAGATGAAGGAAAATTCGGGAAAATGTCGGAAATTTAAAATATGAATACTCAGCTTATAAATTGAAGTACTGTAATCGTTTTGAACCGTTAGGAATTTAATTTAACAAAAGCTTCCAACAACCCATGATGAATTGAATTGTCGGTATATACAGCCCGTCGACTTTCCGACAAGTTCCAGGAGTGCTGTAATTATTTCCAGAAGACTAACGTACAACATTGACACTAGACTTCTTATAAGTAATGATGATGATGATGAATGACACCCCGACATGTCCCTTCCGTCCCCCGACGTATTGGGAGGACGGCCTAAAGCACTTTCCTCTCGTTAACAAAACAGTCTTACCGTGAGCACAGTCCGGCAGTAAGGGTACGCGTTCCACGCCTCCTCGTGCACTTCCAGAGATCCTTTCGGCGCCAGCAGCCTGATGAAGGCGGGCACCTTCGACGCCAAGTGGTAGATCTTGTACGTGTACTGGCCAGACGAGTATTTGCCACCTGATGACCACAAAAATCCAGTTACCCTCACACTCTGAGAAAGTTCGTACGATTTAAACTAGATGGCGCTGTTTCAAAAAACAAACTAGGTGCTTCAAAACAATTTGAAACACAATACTACCCTCATATTTTTAAGATGGCACCGATTTGCGAGTTATATTAAATAGTTCTATTTAACATGAGGTTAGTGATAAAATAGTGTACTAATTACAATACAAATCGATTTCATACTTCGATGTTACGAATACGCTGAGAATGAATGACTACAGATTTATGTTTTGAGGTTAATTCGTTTTTAATTTAAATGGCTTCAAATGTTCTTTGGATGTGTATTATGATAGTAAAAAATGTAGAATAAGCCATTTTAAATATGTAGACAGAAATACCTCTTTATAAGAGTGAAGTATACTTTATAGTTATAATACAAAGTGAATTCTTTTAAACGTAAACTGTGGACTATTCACTTTATAAAATTGCTTTTGCAAATCCTAAATTATCAAATCGCAATGTCTCTATGTATTTTAATCACACATTCATGCAAGGCATAACTGGCATCTCTTCTCTCGGTAATACTGACAAGATTGAGCACATTTCCTTGAATTAAACCGCTTTCATCTAACCAACGTTGGAGCGAATTGGAACGCAGATGCTTGTGAATAGAGATTCTGTGCTGAAAGCTGAAAGGGCTTAAGTGTCAACACGTCAAGATGCATACACGGCCTTTCAGTATTAGCAGTAATTATTTCAGCACATAAAAGCTGAAAGAGCGTATACAGCACATAAATCTATGAAAACAGCGCTTTAAGAAAAAGTACTTACATATTTGAGTAAATTTTTGCTTGGTTTAAAGGTAAAAAGACATTGTGAGAACGCCTGCATATCTGGAAGTTCTACACAAGAATTTTGAAGGTATGTTAAGTGCACTAACCATATTGAGACAGCGTAGTACCTAGACTAAAAATCAGACTATCGAAAGTGTTGATACGTCAGGATTTCATTTGGATGTCGAAAAAATAATTTAGAAACCAGCAATCTTCAGATCCCTAGTCTCTGCCTACCGTTATGGAACACAGGCGTGTCATTAAACATGTCGCTAAACCTGATATTTGTAAGTGAGATATAGGTTCTGAGAATTATTGCAATCGTTGAAACTACACTGCTATACTACTAAATACATACATACATACATAATCGTCACGCCTGTATCCCATAGGGGTAGGCAGAGACTATGGATCACCACTTTGCTCGATCCTGACATACTACTTTCGCTTCATCCATGTTCATCAATCTCTTCATGCATGCTCGTCGGTTCAGGTTACTTTTAACCTGACCCTACTTGAGGGTATCACCGATTTGGATGGTGTAGGTTCGGTGAGGTCGACCCCTATACTACTAAATACAATCCTATATTTGACAGAGCGATAAAATACATGAAAATAATTGTTGCTATTCTGCTAATAACCAATGTTTCCTCGATGCCAAACCTATTAAACCGAAAATATTAGTGGACCACGTCATTAAACTACGAATGACGTCAGAAATGCCAATCCGATTAAGGAAAAACGAAACTGAACTTCACATTCCTTGACAAAACATAATACTACAATTCAAAAATATGCAAAATTATGTTTGAAATTTTTGTAGTTATCACTGATACGATAAAACAATCATGATAGAATACGACTTAGTTTTAGTTCGCCCTAAAGGAAGCGTTTTGATCAAGCAAGGGATCGATAATAGGGAAGATACGAGTATCCGTTATAAATAACGGATACTCGTATTTTATAATAAATACATAATGCACCCAACACAGTCACATGTATAGTTCTGACCCCACATGGAGATCGAGTCTTGTTCGTGGGTCTCAGGAGCTACGAGACTTTTCGGTCTCACAAACACCCAGACCCGAAACAAATATTAGCTGTTCACACAAACATTTATTTCGGTGCGGGAATCGAACCCGCGGCCTCTCGTTCCACAGGCGGCGTCCAACCAACTGCGCCACGGAGGCTGTCAAAATATGCACTCATACAATTTCAGCCAGGGGTAAAAGCTTTACTGTCGACATTTTTGCCATCAAAAACGACCAAACCACTTCAATCTGAACCTCTCATTTTAAAAATTTCAATTTTCTGAAATAAAATCCTATACAACTGAAATGCAAAAGTATGCCAACAATAAGACAACCTGAAACTACGCACAGCCGACTCTACGCGACGACCTTGATAGCTAATTAGACAGTCGAAGCCCAGGAAACGAACGAAAATCTTCAAATCGAAGCAAGCAGGTCACTGGGTGGATCTGTTTGTGAATTGCTTCATTTTAAATGCAAAATCAGTGACGTGGTAGGTCTGTGTCAAAGAGAACTTGTTACTTACGCAAACAACAAGCTTTGATTAAGTAACAGAGGCTGATTGGCCAACAGCTGGTCTTAGTCACCGAACGCTGCATTCACAGTTCAGACAATGACTGCCATTTATATTGAAAGTAAACTGACAAGCTACATATGAGTATTGCAAATTCTTTGTAAAGTCGGATTTGGACTAATAAGGTTTTATGGTTCAAAACATATTTCAATTTCGGATAATCAGAATAAACAATTACGAAATGCATTTGTATTTAATATTGTTTTAGAAAGTTACATATGAGAGGATGATTCGAAGTGTGTTTTTAAAGCAATCTTTTAAAATAGCTTATTGTTTCTTGCATTGTTTTTGCGACATACTTTTAATTGTAGTGGGGAGCTATTGTATTCAGAATTTCTCACATTACAATGTTACAATGACAGTTAGTAGATCTAAAGATTTAATTTCCGTGCCCTTAGGTAGAACATACTTAGCCATCCGAACCTGATAATTTCTAGGCATTTAACATTATTAAAAATAATAATATCAGCTATTACGATTGAAGTCCAAATTTAAAGAACAATTAATTGGCGCGAAAGTATAATAGAGTAAAAACCAACGTGCGCCTAGAAGTTCATGCCGCGGTATTGACAACATATTATTTTCGCGTGTTGATAATATTTATGAACTATTCTTCAGTCCAAGCACAATATTTGTTTTAAATAAATAACTTAAAACGGAACGTTCCATTTCAAATATTTCTCCTCAAAGTAGCACTATTCTAGTTAGTATTTATACACATCATGCGCAAAGTTTGCGTACACCGGAATGTACCGGACACGTGGTATCTGAAAACGCTTTATTTAGATCACATTCAGAAACTTTCGCTAGTCCCATAGGTTGCAAAACAAAGCCTTACAAGAACTAGTAACTGATATTCTGGGTTGTTTGTTATAAGAGAAGTTTTGTTATTGTGTATTAATTCAGAATAAATGGAAGAAAAGGAAGTATTGCCTAAGTAGAAAAAAACTACATATAAGTAGTAAAATGGTAGAGCTCTGCTGTGACGCATTGTGACAAGATAAATGCAGATACAACATACAGTAAATTACTTTGATGTATCAGCTTTGCGTTGCATTTCGTTTTGTCATTAAGAATCATTACTTGATCCATTTTCTCAGAACAGCGAAGTACCTATAATTCCTCAGATGCTATGCACTGTTCGTAGGCAACTATAGACCGTGGTAGCTTTGCAAGCCGCTTGTCCATTTGTCAAAATAATATCACATCTATATTTTTATTATGAGTAAAGCAGCATTGCTTTAATAGGCCGTAGATGCTGCAAATGACTATCTTTCTAGCAACTCGTCAAGAAATTACACAGAGTGCAGTTGGACTCGTAATGAGATCTTTCTTCCTCCGTCCTTGTTGCTAGGCCGGCAGTGGACGGACTACAGTTCCTACATGACATCACCGGTCGTAATTCTCAATAAGTTGGACGAGTACTGGAGCGAGTTACGCTAATTGTATGCAAAGTGCTTGCCTAGGTAAATTTTGATACTTTGAAGTGGTGTGTAATTCTACCTTTAAGAAGTTTTGCTTGGAGTTTTGGTTTTGGAAGGTTAGAAATTACATCCCAATAGCTTGAATAAAAAATAATGCCCGTGTACTCGAAGTTAAGGTTTTTATGTGCATCACAGATGAAGCAATAATTGTGAGGGTTTATCTATTCGATACATCTCGTTGGGTTTTTTTGCAATTAATTTGGTGATGAACTTGCATAAATACATACAATAAAACTAAACAAAACAAAACATGTTGAACAGATTCCACGTAATAGGTAAACAAGGGATGATGGAAGTAAATTCAGTGACGGAGACTCGCCGCCAAGGCTCATGTTTATAGATCAGCTGGCGCGAATCTAGGTCGGAATGGGAAACACAACTGACAGCCTTATCTCCAATGCTACATCAATTTTCAACTCTGTTATACTTTACTTTTGAATAAATAGTTTTGGGCTGTTTTCACGCCCATCAACAAAGTATAAAATGGTGATATTCCTTGCGTAGGGATTGTGTGCAATTGGAATTAAGTCATTTGCGGATATTTTCTTTTCATTTAATCAAATTGGGTACTTATGTAGTTTACAGTGAGGAATTATTCCTGAATATGCAACTTTGTTCATCTTGAAAAATATGATTATTTTCGAAAGGACAGATCCAAATCAATTCAGCACTGGGCTTCCCGTGGCTGAAGAGAGAAAGGAGATCTAAATCTGTAATTGTAAAAAAAATAGTGGGCAAAACCTAGTTTATCATATTAATAAAAAGTATGAATCTGTATAATGTCATACACCAAAGATAACGGACAGATTTCATCAGCCGTGATGATATTGTGTGTAATGAGTCAGTGATATTGACTCAATTATTTTTATCAATAGATTCGCGAACGTGACTAACATGCAGGTGGAGGGGATTATACAAATATTTTGCCGATAACACTTGGCAGACCGCATTGCTTCCGAGTATAACAACTTTTCGGTGAAATGTAAGAAGCGAAATTCATAACAAGCAAGCCAATGAATGTGATTACTGAAAATCAGTAATTTTCATTGCACAAGCATGCACTAGAATATACATCCAATAGTCTCACATATAATCCTGCCCCCACATTGAAATATGTGTCCTGAATCGTATTTACAACAACGAGCGACATACAAAGGTTGGACGAAGAGGGACGATAGAACTTAAAAGTACGACCGAGAAGAAAAGACTCGTTAATGCCTCACAGAGTCATCACTAACAGCTTTTCTTATAGCAAAGTACTCTAACAGTCTTCAAAATGCGTCAAATAGCAACGATTTTCATCTTCTATGGACAACGCTTCTTCTAGATAGCATTGCATTCACCACAGCCACGTCATTTTGCCGCGCCAGGATAAAACACCAACTCATATTGTCTGAGCACCAGCTAATCAAATAAATAAATAAAGGCGGAAACTGTGGTGTTTCGTGGTAATTATTATGCCTTATCAGATACGATACACCGACGCAATCTATTTCGATTGATGCGATAAATGACATAAGTGATAATTTATCATTATATTATATATTTTATTTATGTATCATAAATATAACATAGGTGTATAGTTAGGAACGTATCAAATAAGTAAAAAAAATTAAAAATTAATAAGTTAAAAAAAAAGACACAAGGCATTGGACGGTAAGTCAGTGCAATCCAAGTACAAAACCATTGGCAAGAGATTTACCAATACCCATTTCCCAACTAAATTATCATTTTCGAATCCGGGTATACTGTCTGTGCGCGAAACACTCTACTTGTATTAATCACTATGAAGGGTTTACCAACATTGTATTTATTAATTGTATAGTATAAAAACAAAAAGTTGTAAAAAAATTTTTTTAAGTAGTACGGTTATTTTATCCCACATTAACCCTCAACCAAAATCCACAACGGTACAAAAGACCCTAAGTGATTCGCGCAACGAGAAATATTTAACTACACGGAGTGTTTAATGGCTGCATTAATCATGTAACAGCGAGGTAAGGTCGTAGTGACCCCAGCGCACCTACACAAACAACAGCTGTTCAAACTACAGCTCTGACGTCACGCGACGGGTTACTATTTACCAGGCACGAGTGTCTAGAATCAAATGCATTGGAGGGTTTGAATGCGAAATGAGAAAGAGATTGAAATCAGCTTGTTTGTAAGCCAGGCATATTTGAATACGGCGTGCTCACGAGAATAAATAATTTAATACATTTTAAACTACTACAAATTCGCAATTTACTAATGCCACCATGTTCTTTCTGACTGCTGTTTAATATTTATAATTCTATTTGACATGAATGCAAAATTTAATGACGGTAGATCGAAGAGCGAAAGTTTCAAAACCTAAGAAACACTTTTGGATGTATAGCATCCATAATGATGTGATTTGCTTGAAATAATTCATCAGAAC
This sequence comes from Theretra japonica, assembly GCA_033459515.1. Lineage (NCBI taxonomy): Eukaryota > Metazoa > Arthropoda > Insecta > Lepidoptera > Sphingidae > Theretra > Theretra japonica. Next base: position 2,474,893 of record CM065942.1, read on the forward strand.
AAGAGGGCAAAGGGGAGGGGAGGTGTACTAAGTCGTCAAACTAATTGCCGGCATCATTAACCGTAGCGGTGGTAACTGCTAACTGGGGCCTTGGAGTGCTGGCTAAATATACCTTGCTGCTTAGCTTGAACCGTGCAGAGATGAACTAACAAGATGGCAGATACTAGCTGGTGGGAGATGGCGGTATTAAATATATGGATTCAAGAGTTAAATTTGACGATGATACACGACAGTCAGGCCTGTCGTAAATTAAACAATCTCTTTTGAATTCTTTGAATACAAATTATTGAAGATTATTTTACGAATCGCCAATTCTGGGTTAATGGTATTGTAGGACGTTTTGGACATTAATTTCTAGGAAATATGAAATAACTTGATATTTTTGGATCGAAAAATAATAATATGATAATCTTTTCTATAACAAGGTTAATATTAATCAAGATTGAGTTATAAAAAAATACGACGCTATTAGCACTACGAGGTAATTCACCAGAAAAACATATCCGATTAGTCACAGCGTTGGTTTTCTGAGAAAGTTAAGAAGTTTTCAAAGAAAGGGAAAACAAAACCAAAACAAGATAAAGATTAATAGCACTAGTACAAAAAAACAACATACTACTCGGAATATTTTAAGGCGCTGTGCAGTCAGAGCAACTTTAGTTGAGGGAAACTGACAACATTTTACTAGGTTTCGGTAAAAGTTGCCAGTTGTAGCAACAGTTGTCAGTTGCCGCGATTGTAAATTTCATAGAATTTGACAGGTTTCTTTGAGTAAAGTTCCTCTGTGATCAAGATTCTCAAGATAAGAGATTGGGAAATACTTAATCAGTTGAAACACAAGGCTTTTTTATTGCGATTAATGGCGAGACGAGCATGCCATTCGCCTGACGGTAAGCGATACGACCGCTCATGGGCGGTAGCAAAACCAAACAACATGATGAATTATGTTATGTTAAGTCTCATTATGACCAGTAGTTACTCTGGCTACAATGTCCTTCAAACCGGAACACAACAGTGCATTTAAACTGCTGTGTGGCGGATGAAAAATGTAGGCTAATAATAAAAACAAACGCTAAAACCATGTGAACTGTAAACAACACTGCTGACCTACTACATTATTGAACCTTCGCAAAGGGCGGGAAGCTGACTGAAACGAAGGCCGCGTCCGTAGCGACACAATGTTTTTGTCATCGACTGTTTTTTGTTTCGGGGTTTAAAACTCCCTCGTTGGTTCTGACACACATAACAAGATATACATATTAAAAAGCTGGGGTAAAGACTCAACCACTGCTGAAATATTGACAAGTCTATCAGACTGACACAACTTTTCATATTTCGCGGAGGTACTGGAAGGAAACAACAGTTTGCCTGCTGCTAAAACAAGCAAAACAAACGAAAAAATAGGTTTCGGCATATATGAATATGCGCCGTTATAAACATGCAACTCTAGCAAATCAAATATGAAATAAAACTCACTACACTAACTCAGAGACCCAAAACGAGTCTTGGCCTCGAAAACAAAAAAAATAACATAAATATGTATAAACGAAGTCATGATTATGAAGAATAAATCACATCGCAGTAATACGATTACTAATAAGCCCTATTTACTTTGACGCGATTGTAATTACAGCAAGGGCTTAGTGTCAATGAGTCCCTAAATTAAGACGAGATTTTTTTGTATGGTTAGTAAATAGAGACTAGTAAGTACTAACTAATCGACACACATGTAGCTACCTACAAAACCGAAAGGAAAATTAGATAATCGGAAGATATTAAAATTCGTATATTCTTTCTCATAGTTCCCTCTCTGTTGAGGATCGCGACCACATGTTATGTTCCTCCATCGTGTTCGGTTCTGGATGGCATGGACCGCGTGGTATAAGCTACCACCAACCGCTTTCTTCACGATGTCTGACCATTTGGCTGGTGTTCTGCCTCTAGAGCGCTTGCCTTCTATGCGTCCCAATTTTATGAGCTTGTCTAATTCATGCCTGGGAGACCGTATGGTGTGTCCAAAGAAGCCGAAAACACGTTCCCAAAATTCGTATATACATATTGTCAATTATACCCAGAAATAAAAACAATATTAAACGTTAGGCAATTATATAACTGGTAACACGAGGAAGATTGAAGAAACCGTTAAAAATACAACTACAATAAAAATACTGCTTCAAAGCTTGCTGTCGGTACTTTAAAGATTTTCCTTAAGTATATTTATCTGACCGCTACAGTCGGTGTTGCTATTTGCGCTATTTCATTGATTCTCCAGATTTTTAGGGGCATTGTAGCCAGGCATAAATAATATTTTTAACGGAAATATTATATTGAATCGCTTGCGTTTACCGAGTTAGGATCAGTAAGGTAGAGAAACCATTTGATTACTAAATAAAGTCATCATACTGCATTTTCTAATTATTTTAACTAATTAATTGTGTTTCTATACTCGTCAGTTTCTATAACCTCTCAATAGATTATCGAGTAAATTAGTATAAAGTTAGAAGAAAAAAATACTAACATAGTCTAACAGACATTTTTAATGAATCGGCAATTTGTTTTGTGTGAGCTGGCAACACCGAGTGGAGGGTTTCGCCTCGCTCGTCGGCAGATCCGAACGACCTTCAGCACACAGTATTAACGTAACAGCGTGTTTTTTGCAAACAATTAACTGAACTCGCAACATACATGTTTATGTTCAAGCAGAGTCTAGTAATGTGATATTTAAATAATCCAAGAGTATGTTAGTGTAACGAGTTGTTTCAAAATCGAAAGTGTAACGTTTACTGAAACTGTTAGCTACCATGTAGGCACATTCAGAGTTATCGTATAGCCGAAACTTGTGGCTCAATTAATTGAAAGCTGGCTGTAAAATAACACATCGTGGGCACTATCCGTATTGAGAAATCGAACTCCCGAAAAAACGAGAGAAACTCTTGTAATTTGGGGCACACAAACTGGTAGCTTAATATGAGGTCATGATTATGCTTATGATAACAGATAGCCCTGAAAGAAATACTTATAGCCACACAAACATTTGTCTCGGTGCGGGAACCGAACCCGTAGCCATTTCACAGCATCACGCAACTGAGCCACGGAGGCCGTCATTAATATTTCAGCAACAACATTCACGTCGGGGGATTATCACAGTAAAATCTTCAAGTCGGTCAGTTATATTGCAACTTTAAATAAATTAATTCGGACCACAATCGCCCGGCGAAATTACACAACACTTGGTTGGCGAAAGAGCTACGTCGCGAGGTATAATCGATTTTGGCAAATAAAGTTCTCATTTCATGTAGCAAAAATGTAATATTAAATAAATACTATATGGAGGAAAACATCGTGAGGAAGCCTGTGGCGCTGTTGATTAGATGCCGCCCGTAAAACGTGAGGCCGCGGGTTCGATCCTTGCACCAAGACAAATGCTTCTGTGATCCACAGGTTTTTGTGTCGGGTGTGGGTGTTTGTGAGACAAAAAGTCTCTAGTAGTTCCTGATACCCACAACACAAGATCTTAGGGGCCAGGTCTATGTATGTGACTGTTAAGTGTATTTAATTATTTATATTGTTTATACTATACGTGTAAAAAATTTTTGAATCACTCAATTGCATTACAATCCGCTAGGTAGTTTAAAAGATCTAACATTTTATGTGGGGTCAGGACTATGTATGTGACTGTTGGGTGTATTTATTTATCTTATAAATTTCTTTGCGGTTTCGGTTTTTTATTTAAGATAGCTTACAATTTCATATTACCTAGAATCGAAATATATTAAAAGAAAAAACAAATTTTGAAAAATAACAATCACAACTAAAAAACAACTGTCTGCCTCGGTGGCGTAGTGGTACTACGGTACGATTGCAAAGCTGAGGTGTCGGGTTCGAATCCCGGGTCGGGCAAAGTGATATTGGATTTTTCTATTCATTATCAGCCCGGAGTCAGGAATTTGTGCCCGATATGGCGATAGACTCGCCCGCTATCACATCGTGGGACGGAATAAACAAGGCGAAACGTGGGTGTTCTGGTAGCACCTCTGCCTACCCCTTCTGGGAAAAAGGCGTGTGTTTATGTATGTATGTACTACAAAACAATGACATCATAATCCCGTAGGACGTCTACGGGACTGCGACGTCAAATACAAATCGACAAAAACAAAACTACAATCTACAAGATATTATATTCAGTTTATTTTTATTATTAGGAGTGGTAAATTGAAATGTAACTTTATAACTACAGTATTATGCATGCAAATCACGTCTCATGTTAGAATGTGACGTAGAATTAACTCGTCCATTGTCTTATTTTTCATTATCATTATTTAAAAGAAACGCAGACCCGCAATAACTCATTCGTGTGAAGGTCGATTATGAGAAAGAAGTTAAATAATAAAGAGGTTTCGCTCCGAATCATGGGAAAAAAACATGTGCAATGACGTTTTGAAGGTTTCCATCCACGGTTCAATAAATGTTGAATACGATAACTAGCTTATTCGCGTAGTATTGGCAGTAAAATTTTGGTGAACGATAAATAAATGAATTTGAATTGATTTCTGCGGCTCCCATGGCGTTCCTCCTTTCATGCACTTGAGATGCCGAATCTATGGCGTTGACTATTTCCAGGTTACTTAAGGCAACTGGGCCTAATTTTTCAAAGACAATGACGCGTCTCCATCACTTTATGTCAGTTTCCATGGCTATACAACACCATAATTGTTAAAATTACTTAAAAACTCATCACTCATCAGTAATGTTTGTAGAAAACAAGACTTTAATAGAATAAAATAAAAAAAAAACAACTACGCTAATACCTACATGGTGATTCTACGATATAATATGTGTAATCTACTTGACAATGACATAATTACTGTAATTATAAACATCAGTGTACCAGATTCGACGCAAGCTGGACACATGCCACACGAGTCGGAATCGCTCTTTGAACTTTGAGGACCTAACATCAAGGGATTATTAAAAAAAGTAACAAAAAAGTAAAAAAAAAGTAATGTGCAATGTATCTATCTAATGGATCGGGGAAAACATTAAAAGCAAAAGAAAGAATCGTGGTGCTGAGAGGTTACGCTAGATAGAACAAACGAAGAAATTATTGGAAAAAATATTGATACTTATTAATGATTTTTTTTAAAAACCCGTCCCAAAAATTCCTACACAGTACATTTAAGCATTCCAGTATTCTTAGTATAAGACTAGGAACAATATATTTTTATTGCAGGCCGTAGACAATCTTTCTAAAGCCTTATTTCTATCATTCAAACATCAATCTACATTTTATTTAATCATACAATTTCCAACATCCGGGTCCAAAGTTTTTACACATGGCAACTCTAATAAAATCTCTTAATTTAGCGTCAGACGTCTAGGTAAATATTTGTTTTAAAAATTACATGTACCGAAAAGGCACAATGTACTGACATGGGACATTAACATACAGACATGACCAATAATAACTGATAAAGGTTAATTGGCAAATTGATCTGGCGATACAGGCGTGGGAATTAAATTATAACAATCACGAAGAAGACAATAAGACTCCATTTTTTTATAATATGATGTTGCCCCTCCACTATAGTAAAATATAACTTGGCAAAGAAAGATTTTTATTTATTGATGTTAACAGGATCTTTGTTTATTTTAAATCACAAAACAAACAAAATCCATACAAAAATGTATAGAAATGCCTACGTATAAAATTATTCAACGCACACAATAATATTTTTAATAGTGTTGCCACAATTGGTTTTCTTCACCCATATTCTTGGCCAAATGTCACCGCGTCATACTCTTTTTTGCCAAGTTATAGATATTCTGAATAGAAAAAACCTTCGGTTCCAAACATATTCAGTACAATAGTAAAAACTCAAATTAGTAATCCAATGTCCCCTAACATTTAAAAAACAATTTAAAAATATAAATAGCATGAACTTCGGTTATAAAAGATTCCTCACATAATAAATTTTGAAATGTAATAAATATGATTTAAAAATGTACTTACCAAGCAAGGGGTAGTCTTTGAAGGGCTCATTTTTTATCACTTCAATACCTTCGCCGCCACCCGTTTCGTTTTTGGACACCTCAGCCACGCAATACAGTTGAGCAACTTGGTACTGTCGGAAAAAAAACATAATTTTATACTAATTACCACTTTAATAAAGATTTTGCATTTATTACTTTTTAATTAAGTAACCAATGTAGTTAATTTGAAAAACAAATTTAATTATATTATATTGCGTTACTGGTTCTATTGGTTAAAAAATCAACTGATTGTAAGGAAATCATAAAATGTCTAATTATTGAGACGATGTATTTTTCATTTACATATAATGGACCACCAACAAATAAATGACAATATGCATGTAATACGCAATATTTTTTAAGAATTATGATCGTGGCAAACTATGATAGAAAAAAAAACAAGTTTAGCTGACGTAAACGTGTATTTTTTACTTGGTTTCGGGCTGACACTGTTTAATGTAGGCAACTACGAGGAAGTCAACACAAGTCAATTTTTTTGCTATCGTTACTTTATACCGGAGAGTACCGATGACCTCAATAATCGACTGTCAAGTTTATAGTCAAGGTGTGTATATTTTAAAAGTTAACCGATGATTCATATTTTTATTTTTTCTTGTTTTTTAATTTAAAAAAAGATAAATAGACAACGTTTATTTGCCGGTGTGAATTAGCCAACTAAGTATTAATTATATAACGCACTTATAAAAGCTGCTTATTCCAAACGGAGACAAGCGGGGTGATATTTCAAAATATATGTATATTTAAATTATTACGTGTTATTTTTTTTTCCATTTATCGAAGTTAAATGCTCGTTACAATGGCACATGAAACAATACGGCACACGTACGTATGTGTAAGAAAGGGTCAAGGATCATGGCCTTTATGTAATTATATTTAATACACATGTAAGACGTACATATGTTAAAACAAAATGTTGTAATAACCTTTAAGTTTATTTAACAACAAATGGGAATAATCACTTTACACAAGCGGCCAAGTGCGAGTTGCACTTGGGTACCGAGAGTTCCGTACCATACATCTGCAAGTGAAAAATTGTAATCGTGAAAATTTATAAAAATCCTGTGATCGACCCACGCTAATGTGGCCCGTTAAAGAAACCTTTGACAAGAAGGACGTTAAAGGAGCGATGACCATGTCACTATCAATACACACATGACTGCGAAAAATCAGAGGTGTGCCCTGGGATTTGAACCCACGACCACCGTGAACATGCTGGCAGCCGCGTTTAGTCCGTTACCAACAGGCCCCCATGCACTTTAAGACGCACCACATAGTGTTAATAAGCTATGTATTGGAATTTATCTCAAATATAAATCCCAAGATTTTATTTAGAATAACAGGCATTCCAACAGCGAGCACAGCGCATTCAGAACATGCAGTTATAGTGTAGGCGTCTTGATTTAGCTTTTTTACGTGTTGCCAGGTGTAATGTAAATATTTATACGTTTAGAATCGCTTTAACATCCACTGGCACGAACTTTAAACTATTTCCTTAGCACGTGAGAAACACGACCGTAAACACTGCATTAATGAGTCCAACAATCAATCGATGGCAACCGGTATATTACATTTTTTATGAGCATCACAAGTTCGCATTTTCGTGACGCGCATTTTGCTATAATCTTCGTTTTTATAACACGATTCAATCGTGCTTTCGATTGTAGAAAAGGCCGGTGCCTTGCAATCCGACGTATATGGGCTCCGTCTTGACAGCCTCCGTGGCGCAGTTGGTTAGACGCCGCCTGTGAAACGAGAGGCCGCGGGTTCGATCCCCGCACCGAGACAAATGTTTGTGAGGCTCACAAGTATTTGTCTCGGGTCTGGGTGTTGAGACCGAAAAGTCAAAAAAGTCAAAAGTCAAAAGACTTAATTGATCTTAATGTGGGATAGGACTATGTATGTGACTGTTGGGTGTATTTATTTATATATTTATATGGGCTGGTACACCATGTATTTGGTCGGTGCCTTGGTATAGGCTAGGTTTAGAACTCAATAGAGCTAATTAAGTGCGCCAATGCGCTATGGGCAAAATTGCTGGGAAGCCGGGCGCTCTGAACAAGATTCCTACTGCGTCCTCTATCCGTCAAAATAAAAAAACGGTAGAAAACGACATCTGAAACACTGAAATACGCTGCCTACTAAACCTTTGTTTTGTCGCCTACAAGAACCGGCGTTCTTTGCATGATCTTTCATTAATTGCTTTGAAACAGTCATGGCACGGTCAAAGTGTGATGCTATCTAGTGAACAGTCGTAACGTATACTTTCATGCATAAGTGCGACATAATGTACTCGTCACTTTACAAAACTCTTGATTGTTTCTCAACGTTTTTAAGAAATGGATTCACATGTAACTTATGTTATGAAATTATTAGTGCAAATTCTGATCCAACTAAAGAATTCGTTTCAATTATATTAATATTTTCCTTTTGTAAGATTTTTTTACACAGTCATCAAACCATTGCGATTGAGATTTTTCGCCATTATAAATGTGCAAATTAAGTTTTTTTTAATCGCCATAGTCAATGGTAGCACTTGGTATAGAAATGTAGATTATATTGGAGGCGATCTCTTCCAGGAAGCCTACTATAGGATGGATTTCAGAACGACAATTTGGGTATACTATGAGGTGTACGAATAAGTAAAGAAAATAATAATTATAAAAAAAAGAAAATGTCTTTTTACTTTTATTCTGGCTCGGCAAAGTGCCTTCGATGGTCAACGCAAGTATCTCCTACCATTTAACACAGTTATGCCCCGATAACAGATTTTTCACAGCACTAAATTGTCGGTGTGCGAAATGAAATTCGGCTACAGTGCCGGCAGGTGACAGGTTAGCCGTGGGCGTGGCAGAATACTCTACAACTCCATCAGATAACATCTCTACCACATCCAGTAGCGTCGGCGTGAACTTTGGAACTCCTGTTATTAGTTTGTAGAGTGGTTTGCAAACACTTCAAATAGTTCCTGATTGTATAAAGTACTTAGAGAATAGGTAATGATGCAACGTTTAGATAAATAGGTATTTTACACCCTTCGTGACGCAGTTGGTTAAGAAACCAAATGTGAAACCAGAAGTCCCGGTCATATTCACGGATATTTATTTCGAGTGTATGATGTGACTAAAACGGTGAAGGAAAACATCGTGAGGAAACCAACATACCATAGAGATTTGGAAATTCTATGGTATGTAAAGTCCGCCAACCCGCACTAGGCCAGCGTGGTGAACTATATGCCCTAATGCCTCTCAATCGTACTCTCGATTGTAGAGGAGGCCCGTGCCCTGCAGTGGGACATATATGGGCTGACATAGACAGATACAAACACATAATACTGCAATAATTCAAAGTGGTGGTCTAGTAGGCAGTTTTATCCGCCTTCAGCAGGCAGATTCCAATGTTGCAAATTAAATAAACGTCAAGTTATGAAGAAACAGCTTTGTGTCGAGTTTTTATAGGTTAATGAGATTCCTCATCACGTAACAATTTTTTATCCTACTCTCTCTTGTCCACGTTCATCCATTATTGTCTAAGATAGCTACCGCTCCTGAGATATTTATGTTACAGGTGTTTCTGGTCAGCTGTTAAACTTACAGAAAGACAGTTAAGTAGTTGGTACTGTTTCATTACTTTAGACATGCCAGAACAGGAATTTGTGACTTTACTTGGCTCTTTTATCACCTCTTGAGATGGAAATAAGCTTCGCGAATTATGTATATCTAACTTTATGGCATCTCTGCTTAGCTTTTTTTTATTGTATCGAATGGCGAGACGAGGATGCCTTTCGCCTGATGGTAAGCGATACGATCTTGGACAGTAGCAAAACCAAACAACACCATGAATTACCAAGTAATTTTTGGCATACAACTGCGCTCGCCATCCTGAGACATAAGATGTTAAGTCTCATTCCAGTAGTTACTTTGGCTGCAATGCCCTTCAAACCCGAACGCAACAGAGCATTTACACTGCTGTTTGGCGGGAGAAATAGACATTGCGGTGGTACCTACCCTGACGTCCTCACACATATGAGAGACCTTCTACCAGTAACTTAGTAGGTTCACAAGCATGAGCTTATACGCCAAATATCAGCGAAATTGTCACAATAATAGGAAATAAATCCCCAACCCTCCAAGGAAATGATCACCACATAGACATCATATAACAGTTGAACATAATTGAAATATGAACCTTTTTCAAACGTATTTCCTCCATGGCAATTTTATAATTAACATCGAGGTGTGTACGCTGAATGAATAAACAGAATTGTCTCAACGCGAGGTCGTGTAATAATAGTGCTACGTTAACGTCCAATCATTGTCTTTTATTACGTAAATATAAAATAACCGAGCATCTGTGTTAGTTCCGGTTTAATGCTTGCTGTCTATACAGCTTTGCCTGAAGTATTAACAGAGAAAATGGCGTAGTGGGTGGCAAGCAGAGTGTGATACGAGTGGTTTTGAACGCGGTTCTGAATATGTTTGTCATTGTATAGTATCAGCCCATATACGTCCCACTGCAGGGCACGAGCCTCCTCTACAATCGAGAGCATGATTGAGAGGGGTCAGGCCATATAGTCCACCACGATGGCTTAGTGTTGGTTGGCGGACTTTACATATCATAAAAATTCTTGCAAATAAAGAAAGAAAGAAAGAAAGAAAGAAAGAAAGAAAGAAAGAAAGAAAGAAAGAAAGAAAGAAAGAAAGAAAATACATTTATTATTGCATGGCCACATACAAAAAAAGACAATGTAGCATATAAGGTAATTAACAGTTTGCCATTATATGCGCATGGCCAGACAACAATGACTCCCCATTCAGCTATATGCTGCAGTACAACACAGCTGTACTGCAGCACTGATTTTCAATGGAGGGTCAGTGTGACATCCGGACGCTATGTCCACCAGCAACACATTTGCTTAACATTTTATTACATACAATTTTAATAAAATAATATTAAATAACTCACTAAAATAATACACAACATTAATAAAATAATTATAAAAAATATCGTTATGGTATGCAGTTTTCTAACGATTTTTCCCTTCACCGTTATAGTGCGTGCTGATTGACTATCAATACACACATGACTGCGAAAAGTCAGAGGTGTCCCTGGGATTTTAGATCGCGACCACCGTGAACATCCTGGCAGACGCGTCTGGTCCGTTTACTAACAGGCTACCACGAACTATACAGCTTGGCCTGAAGTATACACAGAGAAAATGGCGCAGTGGGTGGCAAGCAGAATGTGACACGAGTGGTTTTAAACGCTGTTATGTTTATTTTGTGGTTAGGCTCTATGATTGAACTGGATATCCTAAATGCTCTAAATGGCCCAGACATATTTTCAAACATGTTAGTGAAAAAAAAATCCTTTGCTTAATAAAAATTGACTGCCTCGGTGGCGCAGTTGTACTAGTATGATTGCAAAGCGGAGGTCTCGTGTTTGAATCCCGGGTCGGGCAAAGTATTGGATATTGGATTTTTCTATTCATTATCAACACGGAGGTCAGGAATTTGTGCTTGATATGGCGATGGGCTCGTCCCTTATCACGTGGGGCGGAACAGACAGGTCGAAGCGGGGGTGTCTTGATGAACCCCTGCCTACCCCTTCTGGGTGTATGTATGTATGGAATAAAATTTGAAGACAGTATACTTTTCTTGATATCTAAACTATTAACAATGACCGTGCACTATAACAGTTAAGGAAAACACCGTGAGGAAACCTGCATATCCTAGCGATTTTAAAGAATTTCTACAGTATGTAAAGTCCGCCAACCCGCACTAGACCAGTGTGGTCTATATGGCCTAACCCCTCTCAATCGTACCGTCGATTGTACAGAAGGGCCGTGCAGTGGGATATATATGGGCTGGTACATACATATTGATATTTTCTTTTTAACAGTTCTAATTCACTCTCAATTAACTCTCAACATTGTTTGCGGGAGACGAGTAACTTCGTCATACACACAGAAGTTTTTTTAAAGAAAAACACTGAAAGTTTGATTGAATAATGTCAATTAGATAGTAAGATATGAATATTTTACGGAAAGTCTAATTTGGGCGCAAAAATTAAAAAAAACACCCGCTCTGGGCCGCGAATTGGGAAAAAAATGACCCGACTACATAGTGTTAAGAAGGAGACGACCATTGAATGTCATAGACATTAATGTTTTCAACCCATTACACCTCCAAAAAATCTTGATCAATGGTGACTGACTAGGCCTAATTATCGTAGTACTTGTTTATCGTACATCTGTGACAATTGACCTAATATTTAAAACAGAAACCAAACTGGGTCACCTGATAACAAGTACGCCCATCACACCCGTATCTTGGGAAACATATGATGGTAATGGTAATGGTATAAGGTTTTAAGATGGATAAAAGAGGGGTTGCAAGGAAAAATCTTTTTGGGCTATTAATTATCTAAATTACCATACAAACTCCAATAGTAAAAGTGTTACCTAATAGTATACATGCAAACAAAATGCCTTTTAAAAGGGGTGCCTATCCCTCTGCTTAGAAATGCTATCAGGACACCTACATTTTGCCTTGTGTGTTCCGTCACACAATGTGATAGGGGCGAGCCTATCGTCATATTGAGCACAAATTCCTCACTTGGGGCTGAGAATGTGTAGAAAAATCTAATATCAGTTTGCTCAATCCAGGATTCGAACCTGAGACCTCAGTGTTGTAATCATACCATAATACAACTACGCCATTGAGGCGATCTGGTATATAAAACTATGTTAATACAATTTTTGTGTTTGTCTCAGCGATTAATGTTACAAACAATTGTTATTGCAAGTGAACACAGTACATACAAAATCAAATTTATTATTTTGAAATAGAAAAATTATTTATTATTAAATCCTAAGTAGCGCTTACTTAGGATTTTGATAATAAATAATAATTGAAACACTTCAGCTGTATGATAATGGATAATAATTGAAACATGTGCAACTAATTAATCCAACAAAATGCCAATTATTGTAAGGTTGAAGTTGTTGGATTGTTCATAATTGGAGCAAATGTGAACAAATTAAATAAATAAATAATACACCCAACAGTCACATACATAGTCCTGACCCCACACTAAGATTGAGTCTTGTGTCATGGGAATCAGAAGCTACGAGAGACTTTTCGATCTCACAAACACCCAGACCCAACACAAATATTTGTGGGCCACACAAACATTTGTGTTGGTGCGGGGATCGAACCCGGGCCTCTCGTTTCACAGTCGGCGTCTAACCAACTACGCCATGGAGGCTGTCAAAATATAAATGATATTTGGCAAATAATACACAGAAAAGACATAATATGCTACATCTTATATTATAATAATGCAGTATGGAAAGGGTATTCTTTGTTGGCGGTCCATTAACTGCACCTTCTATAGGTCCAAAGAATAAGCAAAATGCTCCGAACTTTTTAGCCACATAAAACTGCTTATATATTTTTAGTGATACTTGACATACACAAACTTCGTTATGTAGGAACCATCAAGCCCACAAACCAGCTAAAACTAATGAATTTACACCAAATCACAAGTTAATTAATATTCTTATATAACAAAGTCTAACAAAGTCTTTTATTAAGACTTTTTCTATCATTCGCAAGAAAAGTTTGTCTCAAAAACATCATTAACTTAAATATATTTCTCAGTAAATCAGTTCATTTCTACCATATTAAAGATACACTTGTCGAAACATTATAAATATGAGGAATGTTTTTTTTATAGCCTTATATTTTTTTAATATTTTGTATTAGCAATGTAACAAGGTTGTCTAACAGCTGGTTTTGTTTACCACCCATAGCCTAATGAGTATTATTTAAAGTTTAAGTAGGTAATAGTTTGCAATTATTATGCTGACACATCAAAATGTGCCACATATGTTATTTCACCTATAAAGCATTACCACAATATATTGCATATTTTTTTAATAAATACTAGGCCAAAAGATCCTTGTTACAGTAACCTAATTTATTAATAATTTGCTTACCTCTTCTACTGTTAGAGGGAGTGTGACTCGGCTGAAAAAAAAATATAAAAAAATTACAAACGTATCAATTGCATGTTTGTAAAAATGAACATCTGTCAGCGATCGCAAACGATCACGAAATTGATGCAAGTTTATGCCGTGACCAAAGGTACTGTCAGTGTCAATACATTTTCCCCCATTTCGACGTACCCATAAATGACTAGGACTTTGATAATTGGTGACAGAGTCACAGTTATATTGGCTGATAAGGCAAAATCACCATCCCGCCCGTAAGAGCCTTTTGGCAGTACATTACCCAAAAATCGATTCACAATCCCCGACACTTATAACCTTTACAATGTATATACTCACTATTCTTTGATAATCATCTTGTATATTTTATTTGTTTCACTTAAATGCACATCAGACAGTCCGCTACCACAGTAAAATAGACTTATCACAGAAAGAGACTTGAGCTATGGCCCGATTATTGGTAGATTATTGTAATTTTAATCTATGACCGACCAATGAAAATGACAAGGCGCATGCTTCGCTATGACGCAACGGATATTACGTCAACACTCCCAGTGTTCTCTCATACACTGTATACTTTTTCCCGTATCAGTGTAATAATTTTTATTTATTGAGTGTTTATATCCCCTTTTTTATTATTATAAAATTATTTAATTAGCTATGAGCACTTTTACAAAATTTATAAATAACTACAATAATAAACAAAGTTATATAACTTTATGCGTAAAGTGAAATGTTTAATACCCCAACGAATTGACCACCACCGGAACCGCAAATAGGAAATAGAAATAGACCTTTCTACAAGTATTCTACTTTTTGAATAGACCTATGAACAACTATTTTTTTAATTTCGTAGATTTTAAAAAATTAATGATATGGAGCCTGCGTTACACTGTATCAGCCCATAATATACGTCTTACTGGAGGGCACGACCCCCTCTACAATCAATAATAAGTTTGAGAGGGATTGGTGCTTAGGTCATATACTTATAATAACTAGTCACTACATTCCAGCCTTAAAGTCCACCACGCTGGCCTAGTGCGGGTTGGCGGATTTTACCTAACATAGATTTTTTTACAAATCGCTTTGGTATGCAGGTTTGCAGGTTGGCTCACGATATGTTCCTCCACTGTTTTAATGCATAGTAATTGACTATCAGCATCACATTTGAATACCCACAGACTTTTAAATCATTTTACAACAAGAATACAAAAAAACGGAATTTTGATAACGGAATTTCCATTCTGAGTTTTTTAATGCCATATGTAAATAATTTAAATGTACAGTACATACTTTAATTAATAGTAGCAGTCCCCATTACTAAAACAACAGTCCGTCTCTGGTTCTTGTTCATTAAACTTATTACGCTTTGTCGACTGGTCGCCATCGACTTGGTCGCCGGCAACTGTTACATTCTATAGTTTCATACATAGATAATGTAATCACTATAATAGTGGTTTCACAAAGGAGCAGAAGCACTTGATCGCCGGCCGCCCGGGTGACTCGCCCTATATTTCGGTCGCCCAGCGTCTTAGTCACTGGCGACTGTTCGACAGTGCGTAATAGTTCTTAGCGGTGCCACCCGCTGCTCGTAAAAATCTTGATTTCTAAACTACTTTGCGCTAATATGCGCTAGGTCTACGCGAGATGGTGTTTTAAATTATGTTCCAATTTACAAAAATTTGCAATTCGAATATTTTGTAAAAATAATATGTCTTTATCTTTCACTGACGCACCATAATATACACCTCATCATCATCATCAGCCTGTTGCAATCTATTACTAGACGTAGGCCTCGCCCAAGATACTGTCTGGCTAACGAAAGTTGATACTGGAAAAACGCGGCAAATTTTAAAAATATAACTGTTGCAACAACAGTATTATAAAGTTATGCCGAAAAAACATTCTAGGTCAAGTTTGGATGATCTTGAACGATTTATAGCTCGTCCATCAGCCGCATCTTATAATTTGATTTCAGCTTCACCTAGATTCTAGAACAACCTTTTTAAAAGCTTTTTTGCGAAGAAGCGACAATCACCTGCAAATCCATCCTTAGAAACTTTCTTAGTTTATGTTATAATTATATTAATATTTTAGATAAAAAAGTTAAAATAACTTTACTATATACAAATTGTATAATGTGTTAAAAAAACAGATATATTAATATAAAATATCATTTATTTTATCCTAATCAGTCAGCATCCAAAACCTATACTTGTAATGATTTAACAGTCACTTGTATTGCTTTCATATCGAAACTGTTATAGTTGAAACACCAAAATGTGGCCCTTATAGTATTTATAATATAAAGGGAGCGCTATCTTACATTGGCATTTTAAAAAACAGATAGTTTTAGTTCGTAATGTTGGTATATTTGTAAAAAAAAATTGATTTAAAACCATAATGTTATAAATTCAGTTGTTATAAATAACATTTTTTCAATTCATGCCAGGATCAACTTTCAGTAGCCAAAATATACGCCACATAAGCCGGTCCGCTCATATTCTTTCTTCTTCTTTCTGGTCGTTCCCTCAATGCTGAGGATTGTGATTGTATTTCAATCTTCTCCACTCGGTCCGTTTCTGTGCCATATGTACCGCTCCCTGTCCCTGGCCTCCAGTCACCCCCTTGAGTTGGTCCAACCATCTAGCGGGCGCTCTTCCTCTAGCGCGCTTCCCCTCTATTTGTGCGAGAATGATGAGTTTCTCCAGGCTGTGCATCTGATGATATATACACCAATTATGTTTTAATTATTAAATTGAATTGTCCAATATAATTTTATTTCATGTTTTCTAATGTTATTTTATTGATTAATTGTAAATGCTCAATAAAAAACATTTTTTCTTCTATCTCCATTTTAATGGAAAGGCAAAGAGCTAGTGACCGTACAGCCTTGTCATAGTACACAACCATTTCTGACTTTAGTTTGTTTTTTCAATTTATCCCATCGGAAAAGCAAAGGTCTGAGCCATACAGCCTAGTCTGACTTGGATTTTGGATCGACATTTAGCAAATAACTGACAGCTTATCGAAGCAATTTTATGGGGGTTTCATGTTGAATGTCGAATGTCGACCGTACTAGCAAAACATATTGTAAATGAATTTCTTGTTCACTTATGACGACTAAAAATCCCTAAAATGTTTTGATATCATTTTTAAATACCTTAATTGTGCCTATATTTTCCCGATAATACATTTTGTGATTAGAGTCGCATTTAAGTGTCCTCGTTTGAAAAATGAGCTTGGTTGGAAAAAAGTCCGAATCAATATCTCTTCATGAAACAAATAAGGACGGCATAATACCATGTCAAATTACGCCTGACGATGTTTTAAGACTGGATAGAATCACAGACACCTATCTCTGCAGCCCCGAAGCTAATGTATACGATATCGATTTTACAAGATTCAAAATACGCGATTTGGAGACGGGCACGGTGTTATTCGAGATTGCAAAGCCCCCTACAGACTTCGGAGTGGACAGCGAAGGCGCGGAAGACGCTTCAGAGGAGCCGCTGGACCCCAACGCTGGGAGATTTGTGCGCTATCAGTTTACACCACAATTTTTGAAGTTAAAAACTGTTGGAGCTACGTAAGTTACTTTTATATTGACCCAGAAAACGAATCGGGCTCATTACAATCGCCAAATTACTACGAAGCTGCATTATATTTTTGCCTTATTCAATTAGAACTATATTTAATTATTATTAATAAATTACTGTTTTTGTATTGGACAATGTAGCTATAAAAAAATAAGATTGACAAAATTTTTGCTACCAATGAACGAGCAGAGAAAAATACTCTTCATTTTTAGAGCGATTGCCACAGTTGCATCACTCTATTTCCATACAACTGTAAATAAATCCACTCAAGAGTCATATTGTGCTAGTCCTGAAGTACAATGAAGTACAAGTCTTGTTTTTATCTTCTGATAAAAAAATATTTCTATTTCTATAGGACACTTTTGCCCCACAATACCTAGGACATGGAACAAATTATTTGGATCACACGTTAATTTACTAGTTTACTTTTATTTTTTTTTAAAGTATTTGAGTTACTGTTTATTGGTGGTAGGTCTCGCATGCGAGAGGCCACTTAGTTAGATACCACCGCAAGGTCTATGTCTTCGGCCACACAGCAGTGTAAATACACTGTTGTGTTCCAGTTTGAAGGATATTGTAGTCAGAGTAACTACTGGACATAATGAGACTTAACATCTTATGTCTCAGAATTGCGATTGCAGTGGAATGCCAAGAATTGTTGAAAAAAAAGTTTCACTACTGTTTATGCATGGTTGTATCTCTTACCACCAGGCAAAAATCATGCTCGTCTCGCCAGTCACTGCAAAAACCTGCATGATATTGGCTGTCTAATAAAATTATTACTCCTGTAAACCTGAATAACAGAGGTCTGCCAAGAATTGGAGCTCAACAGGTTGTAGGGCCACTGTTTGAACCAGCAACGAAATAAGATAGTTAAGATAAGATAATTTGTATTGACACCAATAATATTAGAGTAAATACCTACCTGTGAAGAGCGAGAGAGAGGGAGGGAGATACCTTATATATTATGTTATGTATACAGAGTTTAGTTATTTATGTATTCTTATACAAATGACCATGGTCAACTAAACTAGGCCATGCCTGTGCCTTAGACAACAGCGACTTCCAACGACAACAATCACCATACACAACATAATATGCATATCACCAACATTAATACAAAAATGCTAATAAGCCTAATTTGATCATATTGTAATTAATAAACAAGAACTATTTTCTGAGCGACAACACTATTTGGTGTATAAATGAAATGTTACACTATACAACTACTGCCTTATTATAAATATTACATTTTATGATTTAGTTCCACTAAATAAAAGAAATAATAAAATAATGTATGAGCCCATATATACCAACTGCTGAGCATGGTATAGAGCAGGAGTTTCTCAACTTAATTGGCTACTTGAATATTTTCTGAAAAATGTTTTATAATCTAGATATGATAATTCTATATGTTTCGCAATTATTTATATATTTTAAAAATGTTATTTAAAACAAATAAATATCTTTCTCTTTGTTACAAAAAATTGTTGCAGCAAAAAATTAGGTCATGTGACATCACATATTTAAATCGCAAACATTCTCAGTGGCAGTTATGAATTAAAAAATTGTAAGTTGTGACGTCACAAGATGTGCAATGACAGCCGATCGCGTTTTGTTACAGTAATCAACAGATAAAATAATGTAAGCTTATTTTAGAAAAATAAAATACCTATAAATTTATCTTAATATAAAAAAAATATCTATAGTTATTGCTTGCTTATAGGCTATCAAATCCATTTCATTATATATTTTGTTTCCACAACACTCAAATACCCTACTGTACTGCAACGTCCCTGAGTATTTGCTATTTTTTTGAGACTCCCTCAGACCAGTAGTCCACCATCTTGTAGCATGGTGGGTTTGTAAATTTGACACTTTAAATTCTTCAATAAAATAATGTTAAATTTATTCTATTCCAGAGTGGAGTTTACAGTTGGTGCTCGTCCTGTAAACCATTTTAGAATGATCGAGAAACATTTCTTCAGGAACACTTTGCTCAAAACATTTGATTTTGAGTTTGGATTCTGTATACCATTCTCGAGGAACACTTGTGAACATATATACGAGTTCCCAACACTGCCACCTGATCTTGGTAAGTTTTTTCGTGCCTAATAGTAAAAAAAAAACACAATTTATGTACCTGTCACAACGTAATGTCAGGGTTTGGGTTTCCTATTGGCAAAATCTGAAAAATATAATAATGTAATTGGAATGTGTGATAAACCCTAAAGGCACCGTCACACGTAACACGTAACTAGCGCAGTGTTGTTTTGTACTGAGACTAATATACTGTCAAACACAGTACTGCATGGGTATTGCCAACGCTAGTGTACCATACGAGGCGCTAAGACTTAAGAGTTTCTGTGTGGCAAGAACTTTTAACATTTCTAAAAGAAAATTTATATTATACTTACAGCATTACTTACCCCATGATCTTGATACAATAGGGTGTGTTCTTGTTGTCTAGAATATATGAACAAGTAGCATTAGCTCGTGTCTAAGTTGGCAATCCACATGCTTATGATATTAAAGACCAGAGATATGATATTTTCGTTCAAAATGCCTTAGATTTCTATTTCAGTCCTACAGACATTAAATTGCACTTTATTTATGAGGATAGGTCAAAATTTTATGCCGCAATAAGTCCTTTTTTCAGACGACTGTGTGATTGTTTTTTCCTCTGGAACAGTGCTTGTGTTGAAAAAAATAAGTACTTTATGTAAGTTTTTATTACTCTGAACACGTGTATGTAAAATTTGGTGATGATAGGATAGATGAGGCGTGGAAGTATAACGAACGAACGCATGTTTCTGTTTCCAGTGGAGGAGATGATAGCAGCTCCATTTGAGACATGCTCAGACAGTTTCTACTTCGTGGACAATCATCTGGTGATGCATAACAAGGCAGATTACGCCTACAATGGCGGCGTGAACAATTAAAATTTGGTTTAAAAAAAAATTGAAATTCTGATTGGCACTAATAGGCAAATGGTTGTACATCAAATATAATCAAGAAATATATTTAATTTTGTATCTAAATGTTAGAATTGAATGTAAATTCTGTGTGAAATATAAACATTCCGTTTTGTTTTAAGTTTATTGTTGCTTGGATATGCATGTATTCTACTAATTATGAATCAAAATACATAGAGAAGAAGCTCTAAGTGGTAATCATAAAGTTTAATTTGATTGTGTCATTCTCTTAAACCATTTTTAATTAAACATATGGTAAATATCCTATTTGTTAAAGCAAGTAAACTTCCTTGGATAATAAAGAAGAAAAATGTTTAAATTCTGGTAAAAAAAAAGACAATAATTTATTAAGATTGCTCGGATCTTGTTCTCTTTGGTTAAAATGAGTAGAAATCATGCCATCCTTGTACATGGTAGACAAATAAATATTAAAGCATAGACTAAAGTTAGATAAACATTCCATGACAGTTCCAATATGAAAATCAATATTTTTTTAAAACAATTTTGTGTGGTAAATGTTTTTTGTTTAATTGGTAACACTGTGTTTTAAAAATCTCACTGTTGAGCTTAAAGTTTACACATTGCGGTTGTCACGAAAGCACCTTGTATTTGGATGTATATTCTATTTGGCTAAATCCAAAAGTCGGAAAAATCCGATAATCACTTTTGTCCCTTTCGAATGACTTTAGAATTCAGTTCGAGCGAAGAAGACAAAACATTTTATAACTAAAATAGGTTTTTAAACTGACTATTAATAAGGCCGTATAATACTAATTCCTTTGAAAGAATCTGAGTCAACTGAAAAGGGCGAGTGAATTGGCATTGATGGCGGTTAGATGAATGTTGGAGCAAAATATACTGCCGTATTTAGGAGAAGTGAGTGATTATCGGAATTCGCCGACAGTCGGGATTCAGACGAATAGACCCTATGCAAAAGTTTTTAAATTACGGTGTGTAACACTAAAACGTGGATGTCTAATATTTTTGTATGTGGTGCTGCTGACTGAACCACGCATTCTAGTCATTGTGTAAGATTATATCCCAATAATTGTTGGGAATGAATGAATGACCGTTCAACTTTAAACAAAGTTGAATGAATACCATACAAATATCAAGTAAACTGATTTAGGATGCCTATGCAATGCGTGTGACCCGATTCTGAATGTTTATATAATTTATATAATAGTGGTCTCGCATTGAGTTCGATTTGGATGATGATTACGAAATTACTGAAAAATACGTTAAAAAATTGTTTTTATTCAGAATTGAAAGGATAGTATTGATTAATGATAATAATGTAAACAGTACATGTCCATAGTGCGTGATGGCCTGTTGGTAAACGGACCAGACGCCGGCCAACATGTTCACGGTGGCCGCGGGTTCAATTCCCAGGGCACACATCTGACTTTTCGAGTCATGTGTGTGTTGATAGTCAATCACCAAGCATTATAACGGTGAAGGAAAACATCACGCGGAACCCTGCATGCTATAGCGATTTGCAAGAATTTTTATGGTATGTAAAATCAACCAACCCGCACTAGGCCAGCGTGGTGGACTATATGGCCTAACCACTCTCAATCGTACTCTTGATTGTAGAGGAGGCTCGTGCCCTTCAGTGGGTGTTATCTGGGCTGACTGACACAGTATGTGTTCTTCTACACTGTTCATGTATTGGGATTGAACGCAATGCAAAAAGTTCATCCGTAATCAGTCGGACTTTTCTAGATCTGTATTTATGTATCAAATCGGAGGAGTGAGAAAGTCTTAAAAGAAATGACGACCCCTGCTGACTGTAACATTTGTGCGTAAACTACAGGGTGTTGGATAATAAATTCTAAACGGGTTCTATTGTACTCATGTGTGAATGGAAGGGATGGTTTAAAAGCATTAATGTAATTTATCAGTGTTAAAATGTCGCATAGAGATAGAGCATGGAATAAGTCTCAAGGCTGCTTTCCAAGTTTTGGTGTCCGGCGCGGCTAAATTCAATGTAATATTTATTACTTGACATCATAGTAAGGATGCGCAGATCATACTCTATCCCTATGATTCAGTATGAAGTAGTTTTTTGTGCAGTTGACGCCGTACCTTATGACACGAGGTTACTAATGAGTGGGGTAACAGCTTTTGATTTACAATGGAGAATAGACGGTGTACTATTTTTTTTAATTATTTCTCCATAGAGGATTTAAAAGATGCTGTTAATAAGACAACAGGAAAGTTCAAAGAAAACTGAAAGTTAAATTTACTTTGGTAACATCTAATTTTTAAGTTTTATTATAAAATACCCTCAAGTTACTTAAAAATTTAACAAGTCTCTGAAAATTCAGTAGTACTTTGTAGGGATGAGATATACTTGCATAATTAAGTACCAGGGCTTCTAAGTATGAGTACGTAAAAATACTAGGGTTCAAAACCAGGTTCTAAAATACTTGAAAGTATTTTGTAAGTATGAGTCGGCAACCCTTCGCGTCCCAGC
Organism: Theretra japonica; assembly: GCA_033459515.1. Taxonomy (NCBI): domain Eukaryota; kingdom Metazoa; phylum Arthropoda; class Insecta; order Lepidoptera; family Sphingidae; genus Theretra; species Theretra japonica. Next base: position 2,498,008 of record CM065942.1, read on the forward strand.
CGCGGCGCGGCGTCTATAAAATACTTACATAGGAATCCAATCCGTATTCCGTAACTAATAAGGAGCAAAAAAGCATAAATAAAAAATACTTTGAATTTCAAAGTATTTTCTATTCACAAATACGATTGAGTTTCTTATTTATATGAAGTCAAGGATAGTTTTTCTATGGAAGTATTTTTATATATAGTGTTCCGAGTTCGTCGCGTACCGACTTATAGCGGCGTCTAAATTCGAAAATACTTTCATAGGCATTCAACCCGTATTTTATGACATATTAGGAACAAAATAGTATGAATAAAAAATACTTTGAAGTTTAAGTATTTTTACGTAAAGTGTTCCAAGTTTTTCGCACATCGACGTGCAGCGCCGTCTAAATTTGAAAATACTTGCATAGGATTTCAACCCGTATGTGATGGCTATAAAGAGCAAAATAGTATGAATAAAAAAATACTTTGAAGTTCAAATGTATTTGTTATTGACAGATACGATTATGGTTCTTATTTATATTAGTTTATGGATCGTTTTCCTATGCAAGTATTTTCATGTGTAGTCTCCAGAGCTATCTGCGCATCGACGTATGGAAATACTTTCATACTTGTAAGTATTTTCTGCTCGTACCAGGGCGCCGTACTTCGAAGTGAATACCTGGTTTTAAAACCTGGTATCGTAAATACGTCTCATCTTTAGTACTTTGGCTACCCTCTATAATTATACGTATATTGTGATCAGTTCTGGCAATATTGTTTATCACATAAGTGTCATTTTACTTGTATTTTGAATTTGATTGCTATTTTAAGATATTAGATACTCCTTACTATATTCTCCGTGGTATTTAGAGGCTTTATGTGGGCATAGAAGGGCAAGTGACTAACTTCAGATCCGTCATGAAGTTTGGCGTGAACGACTTATGATTTCAAACTAAATTTAAATTAATTTAAGTTAATTTTAAAACCACGCTATTCATATTTATTTAAGTAATTTTGCGTAAATTATTCTTCGTGTGCAATTCCATCTCAATGTTAATGTTGTGTGCCCATTAATTACAATAATTTTATGGATTTATCTTGTATAATTATTTTTGTCGTTATCACTGTTGTTATTTTTAAAATCGTATCAATATCGTGTTTGATTCAATAAGATTTCGGTGGTGTCGGTTTTGTGTTACGATGAGTTCAGTATTAACATTTCTAGAATATCGGACAAATCTGTAGTAAAACTGTTATCTGGCTATCTTAAAATGTCAGGGGCGTTACACTATGATCCGAAACGAAACTCGAATGTTCGGACGTCGCACGTAAAACTGTACGAATGTGCCTAGGTACTTCACAAAATGTTTGAATCCTCTATCGTACGTCCTAACTGTGTACATAGTTTGGAGTGAATGATAAGTATCATAGAAAAGTGTTGATTTTGAGAAGTGGAAAACTTATAACTTACTTCAGAGGTCGAACGTCGGAACATTCGAGTTTCGTTTCGGATCATAGAGTAAACCATCAAGTACGAATTTGTTTTTTTTATACGAATGAATTATTTATTAGGTAAAATAATTTAAGTATTAGTTTTAATAATTCATACTGACTGAATGGGATAGAGAGATATAAAATATCGTTTATAGTGAGTACTTACGCTTTGTGGAATAGATGGTAGAATAGTACAGACGGCGTCAAAATAATCTTTCCAAAATTGACTTTTCAACTTTTAAGCCGTCCAAATACTGATTCGGTTCATAAAGTGTCCTTGTTTTAAAAATATAAATTATAAGAATACGAACTAAAGTGTGTTCAATATGTAAAATTCGTTTTTTTTTAATCTTATTTATTTGATAGTAATTTGAGCCTATGGTGCTCCCTGTGCTAGAGCTAAAATAAATAATTGGTGGTAATAATGCGAAAAATTAAGTCTATCAATGTTAGTAATAAATGCGGGATATTCGGGCGAAGCAGACGTTTCGCTGCATTGTTTCAATGATTATGTAAATCTGGATCCCAATGGAGAATTTGCACCAAAATTATAATGAAGTTATGATCATAATTTCTTTCGTTAAGTAAGATTTAAATATTTAAGGAAAAAAAAAAACTATCAAGTTCCCTTTTGGAATAACTAGACAGATCAAAAAACGGTTAGTACATCAATGTGTAACAGTGTGTAGAACATTCCAGCAAATATAAATACGTAATTAAATTATTTTTCCCAGTGAATGTTAATTTAAGGTCATTGATATATTTATTAAAATAAAGATGTTTGTGCAAATTAAATGTTTGTAACTGATACTGCGGTCATGTATGTATAGTTAATCACCACGCACTATAAGGGCGAAGGAAAACCATTTTTATACCTTCAATTGTTTTTCAATGGAATAAAATTAAAAATGTAATTTGAGCATAATATTATGCTTCGAATTCGCCACTCTCAATGTTATTGGTATAAAGTAGCAAAATTACAGTTTTGGTAGTTTGCGTAAGAACGATTTACACATTTGGCGAACATTGAAAAAATAAATTTGTCCAGCTATGTATTGTGTGCCGTGGTTATGTGGTCATAATCAGGCACAATCTGTCGGGGATTGACCCATGAGCCCTCCTCACTGTACATGCTTACAATCCATCCATCATCCATCATCCATCCGCCAAAGGAAGTCCACTGTTGAACATAGGCCTCTCCCAATGATTTCCACAATTAATTCCAATTCCACAATCGGATTAGCAAGTTGAAGTGGCAATGGGCGGGGCACATAGCACGGAGAACTGATGGCCGATGGGGCCATGCTTACATTACAGCTTTATAAATACGTAAACTGTAATCGGCACGGGTGATTAGTTCAAAACTCGCGTACCTGAATTGATTGGGATTGTCTGTGTTGTGGAGGGCACCCGAATCTTTGACAACTACCTTACCTGATTGTAAAACAGGCGGGGCTTTCGTCTATACAGGGTATATCAAGACTGCTACTGAAAACTAACTAAAATGCGACGGTTTTTTTTGTAATGTTTTAAATATTGTTTGGGTGTTAAATTCATAGTTTTTGCTAAATTTATAATTTAAAGCCTCGCGTACTATAGCGTCTTTAAAAATAAAAGGGTGTACATTATTTTTTTAGGAAAATGTATGTATTTACCATCCAAATATGATATGAAAAAAATAATTACAAACAATGCTTGCTTTTTTTGCAAAAAAATTAATTGCATTGTGTCTAAGTCACTAAATCTATCACTTGGCTTCGTTTTCGGTAGTAGTCTGCATATACCCTGTATAACAAGAACCAATAGGCAATAGTTGAGCGGATCAGGGCTTGAAAAAAAACCCTACTTAGGTCTTATTTAGGATATAAACATATTGTGTGTCAAACATTACATTTGAGACATTTCCCATTGTACGTTGACTCGTGCAAGATGGCACACATTTCACACTTGATATTTTTCTTTCATTGCAATTGATAATTGTTATGTGTCTATATGTATAATTTCACTGTCACTGATCACACTAGTTTTATGAAATAAAAATATATACAAAATTTTAGTTTTTTATTCCTTTATTAATCAAAATTTAATTGTATTATAAGTTGGCAAACATATTTATGATTAAAAATAATTATTTATACAGGCTGACAAATAGCTCTGTCCGATCGATATGGGTGTTATTGGGCGTCATTAATGTGTTCTATTTAACAGATCCGTTTCGTATATGATAGAAACTCCCTTAATAAAATAAATTAAGAAATTGGGAAATCCACATTACCCTGCTAACAACCAGTTTCGTTTTTTTTATTTTTTTTATAGCATAGGTTCGGCAAACGAGCAAGCAGGTCACCTGATGGTAAGTGATCACTGCCGCCCATGAACATCCACAACACTTGGATCATGGATGTGTTGCCGGCCCATCAGATCAGGAGGGGAGCGGGGAGGATAAAGGATAGGAAGAGAAAAGGGGTATTGGGCATTTCGTAACAAGCAACATGCGGCGCGGCGTTTCAGAATTGTCAGAATGTTTGTTGGCAGAATTAAAATTTTGCTAGATATAAGGGTGATATTGATACTAAAATGTGTTTAATAACTTGCGATAATTATGTTATCCTTTATTATATTTTTCTTTGCGTATTTTTTATACTACGAGTACAATTGATACCCAAATGCGCGTCTTGAATCGGACAGGGTTTTTTGTCAATTGTATAGCACTGACATGTTGTGCGTTACCCTTCTGATTTATGAGAATAAAATACAAGAATTATAGTGAGAGGGAACCGCTAGCAATAGCGCGTCACTTATTTCACTACAAACTTCTATTTAACAAAAAACCTTAAAATTTATGTGGCAATGTGGTTCGCGAGTCACGCGCTAACTCGGCCATTACTCGTAATGAAGACGCATCCTAAATATAATCTTAATTAAAATATGGCATAACATATAGAATGTATTTTTGACTCGTCCTGATAACTCGGAGGGTTTCGTAGTGTGGGTTTTCTTCAATCACACGGGTCACTGCAAGTGAGTATATACCCATCCGCCAAGCCAAGTCGCGAGATCAATTACCGACGACCAGTAAAAATATAAGAACACGAGCCATCACAAAAAATATACATATAATCTTACGCCTTTTTCCCAGAAGGCGCAGCCAGAGTGTAACTAGAACACCCACGTTTCGGCTTGTATTTTCCGTCCCACGATCTGATAAGGGACGAGCCTACCGCCATCTCGGGCACAAATTCCTGACTCCAGGCTGATAATGAAAAGAAAAATCCAATAATACTGCCCGACCTGGGATTCGAACCCAAGACCTCAGCTTTGCAATCATACCGTAGTACAACTGCGCCACCGAGGCAGTCAAAAAATAAACCACTAATTATACATTCATACGGTAAAATATGCAATTATTGGCACTCTCGCTACCTCGGCCTCTAATAATATTCGACAGCTCCGTCTATTTTAAATGATTGTGCAAAAAGGTACCTATTTTTTGTATCTATCAATATAATCAATAATCGGTGAACATACAAAAAAAGATTCCGACGAAATGAGAACCTCCTCGTTTTTTTAAAAGTCGGTTAATTATTTTTAAAATTCCTATGCCAGTGTCCAACTTTCAACGAGTACTAACAATAACATGCATTTACCGTAGTTGATTTAAAACACGAAGATTAAAATCTTATGCAATAGGTAGTCTTAAATGTAAACGTTTAGAATATTTTAATAGGATATATGTTTGTTTTATTTATTTATATATAAAATAAGTACAATAATAACCTAAATATATGCATTAAAACCCACTGAAAGTTATCAACAATTCCAATGGATATAAATCATAAATCCTTATGGTATAATCATATAAAATACAAGCGTTATAATAATATGTAATATTTCTATAGTTCCCGATTATTAATAACAACTTCAAGAGAAATTACCTAAATATGCCCCTAACGGTACATTTCTTCGATTTGTAGATGTCTACAATTACATTTTTAATCCTTTTTGGGAATAAAACATTACGAGACTAGTGTGTCTCTAGTATTTACTTATTCATTAAATGTATAGCCCAAGCCTTAACAAATTAATCTTTAATACCATCTAGGAATTACAAGAATCCACGTATAGTACAAACATACGTAATGAGCCACTGGATAGCCCAAGGATGACTCGCATTTGTTGTACACAAATGCACTTGTGAGCGTAGGGCTATAATCACAATCTTTTTTATACATTCATTAAAAAGATAGCTTATAAAAAGATTAAACAATAATAACAGTATTAAAAAATCATTCTGTCCATTACTGAGATGGTCAAGAAGTAATGACATTAAAGACCTTATTCATAGACAGTTTTAATTCCTATTTTAGTTATCAAATGTTTTGTCTTCTGCGCTCAAAATGAATTCAAAGGTCGTTCGAAAGGGACAAAACTTGCGATAACTAAAATATATTTTAAATCTGTCTATGTTTATAATTATGTCTTGTTACATGTTTCAAACATCTACCCATATGTTAATAAACCCCACTTTAGATATTATTATAATTTCTATATACCTATTTAATGTTTCATATTCAGCAGGGCGTAGAACATCGTGCAAATACCGTTACCTACTCAAATATAAGTAGGTACTTATCGTGGAAAATACCACAATTGGTAATGAATAGTGCTTTAGATTAAATGATTGAAAACAAAACAAAAGTACATTTAATAATAGAATCACTTGATGATAATTATAAATCAGTGGAAGTGATTTAAAATAAACCTTAAAAATAACAATTTTATACGTAAGTTACCTTTATTGTATGTTATTAGATAAATTACTAATTGGCATTATTACGTTTGCCTCCGCCTGACAAAATTATTTTTTCGATTATCGCACTCCAGTTTTTTTATGAAGATTTTGTACGTCAGCATATCATTGTTGGCCAATGTCTTTCCGTATTTGAAAGGCAACACGGCACAGTCAGATCGGCTGAATATATCATCAATTGGACTTTTGGAGCCGAAGCAAGGGCCCGTGTATGTATATTTTCGGCGCGGTTCTGACTTTTTGTAGACGTGCACCTCATAATTCCATTTAGATGCGCTCATAGCAGTTCCCAAGAGTTGAACTGTTATGTAAACGCTTTGGTCACCGTCTACTTTTTCATGTAGAATAAAGCAATACGGGCTCATATCTATAAGGTATAGGTTGTGGCTATCACTAGTGATATCAGGTATCGTGTACTCCGTGTTCACCTTGCCACTTCGTTCGACTGGGTGGAATCTATCAAAGTGTGCCACCATTTCGTTGGGTTTACCTGAAAATTATTTATTAATCATATTATTTATTTGTTTGGATGATTAACAGGGTTTAGAATACAATGTATTCAAAAAAATTTAGTTGCCATGTGTCTAAAGTCACTAAAACTACCACCTGGCTTCGTTTTCGGTAGCAGTCTTGATATACCTTATATTGTGAAATGGAGTAGACATTGCAATTTTATGCACAGATAAATATGTAAGTGTGAAGTGGGAATTGACTTATCACTACCTATATTGCTCATCCGTATTGTAGTCATGGTGACGTCACAACTCATGTGCACCGTTTTCCACTGATATAATTGAGAGTTAGGTGCCCACAATCCGTGGTTGAAATTTTTCTAACTTAATGATTTGACAGCATGCGTGACGCAGTTGCTTAGACGCCGCCTGTGAAACGAGAGGCCGCGAGTTCGATCCCCGCATCGAGACAAATGTTTGTGAAGCCAAGTATTTGTCTCGGGTTTGGGTGTTTGTGAAAGCGACTTAATTGATATTAATGTGGGATCAGGGCTATGTATGTGACTGTTGGGTGTACTTATTATTTATTTATTCGTTTAATTATGATTTCCGGTGAGAAGGCAGGAAGGGGATTAACTATATCTCAATCCTGCAGATCGAACGAATCGCAGCAGAAACGCCGTTAAGTAGGTATTTTATAAGTTGCCCATGCTCCGTCTTTGTGTAATTTATGTGACATTATTTTAAAACTACAGAGATTAGTTTCCTGGTGGAAGTGTACCCGGAAAGCGTCAACAAGTCAAGTCAAGAGAAGCGTCAAGAGTTAGTGCAGTGACGTGCATGTTTATCGCATTCCAAGATCAGACTATCAAGAAGTTCGGAATATTTGTGAGATATTGGCCACAAAATCAGTTACCGCTTGCGCATTATGTTAATATAATTATGTTGTATTCTATGTTGATTGTTAAGTAGTTGTTGCTGTCTTTGTGATAGTTTTCGAATTATCACTACAAGTTATTTCATCATGTGTAATATGTAGGTACTTCAACCACGGATGCCATTGCGATTTGCGCTGAATCAACTGTACTCATGTTGCATGTACTTAATTATAATAATTGTCTTACATGAGGTTTCATCATATCATACAACAACAAAATGACATCCGCAACATTGTCATTACTTTGTAAAACATAAATATAATCCAATATATTGTAGGTATTAGAATTTTACTTTAATTTTATCTTTATGTTTTCGATGGTCCTTTATTAACACGATTTTTAAATGAATGATACCATATATGTGTAGAAACTTTTTGGAGCTTTTCCATCGAAGTATAACTTTTTTTTTATATGTAAGTACACAATAATTGATTGAAAGAAAGTGGAAACAACGGAACATTTTTAAATATGACAAATTTAAATCTTAACGCGGATTTCAAAATATTATAAATAAATAAATACACCCAACAGTCACATACATACACCTGACCCCACACTAAGATCGAGTCTTGTGTCGTGAGTATCAGAAACTACGAGAGACTTTTCGGTCTCACAAACACCCAGACCCGACACAAATATTTGTGGGCCACACAAACATTTGCCTTGGTGGGGGGATCGAACCCGCTGCCTCGTGTTTCACGGCGTCTAACCAACTGCGCCACGGAGGCTGTCATCAAAACGAAACTAACCTCGCCAGCGGCAGTTGCCATACGCATTGTTCACTGGACAATCCATTATACCGAAAGGACACTCAGGAACATGGCTTTCCATATCTGATGATCTTAAATACAAACGGCAACCATCACTTGCATTAGGACAAGCGACTTTCATCTGTAACAAAAAACATCTTTATTCCAATTGTAATTAGAGGTTTTGGCGCGAATTTCTAATAGATCTGCAATTTGATGGCCTTTCAGCTACTAAAGGAACTGTTTTTTTAGCTTCCTTGCGTTCCTGGTACACATATAAAGTCGGGAACAAGAAAAAATAGCAATCCAATTTGAAGATTATCAGCAACCAAAATACTGACGGGTATAGTGATTCAATTCGTTACCACAAAAACCTGCATTGGGCAACATATTCCCCGACTAAACTTGAATACACACTCCAAAAAGGAAAACAAAATTAGTCTACTGCTTCAAATTAGTGGGGAAATAAGTAATTTAATGAAAAAATAATGCAATCAAATGTTATGCACCACTGCCCTGAAGTATAAGGCATTAGTAAAGTACCTGGTTTAAGAAAGTCTCCATGCCGTAGTTCCTGCGGTCTGTGAAGTTGAGGCCGCATAGAGCGCAAAGGGTGGCTGTGTTACGACAGTCCTCGCAGCCACTGTGCCCACTCGGACACTGGTATACGTGCGACCCGTAGCTGTTGCAGCATGATGGGCATTTATATAATTTGTCGATACTGTTTCTGCCATCCCTGAAATATTATTGTCTATGAACATCTTTGAGTAAACAAAGAAATGTCTCTTGCACTAGCAAGACACTAGTCTTTCCTACTCATCACACAAATACAATCTATTCGTGTAGGGCGCGGTACTTTCTGCCTTGTGGCAAGGGGGCGCTAGATTTCCACCACGGTTTCACCTGCCTGTCATCATAGGGGGCGACTTAATGTAGCCTCTGCTATCACTCGGGGGGCTGAGTGCACTCACCGAATGTGATCGCAAGATGAACACCTGAACAAAGCCAATGGGTGCCCCCATACGGTCTCCCTCATGCAATTGGCAAGTAGAAATTATTTAAAGTAAACTTTTAAATTTATTTCTTGTGATTTCGCCTTGACGCTCACAAATATTGAGGGTGCGAGCGAGTGCAGCCACTATCGATAGAACATCAACGTGCGTTATGCATAACCACATGCGTATTACATTGCGTATTAAATGTATATTTTCGACTAGTCGTCGTTAATATTATCGTGCTTTTTTTAACTTATTTATTTAAAATGGTACACCAACAGCATAATACATTAGATCGCTTTTTTTACATATCATAACTGTAAACATTTAAATGCATTTAGCCCATGATAGATAAAATTTTGTACTTAATTATCGTAATTTTCGGGAATAAAGGCGAAAATCAACATGTTGAATTTAACTTGATATCCGACGCCTTACTGTTGGAATAATAATTGCGGGATAAAATAGCACTAGGCATTTTTATTCCATTTCAGTAGGGCACAATGCTTAAACGCAGTCGAGGAACTGTCTACTCGTCGCGTACGACGCTTATATTATTACCTCCTCAGTTCTCACTAGATTCAAAATGTATTGTCGTGGGTATCAGAAACTACGAGAAATTTCTGTACACACACCCGAAACAAATACCCGTGGAGCACACAACCATACTTTGCCTCATTGCTACCTCCTCCATATTCTCGTTGCACAATCGGCGCCTAAACAACTGCGCCACGGAGGCTGATTGTTGTAGAACAGTATGTACCTGGAGGCAGAGCGCCTAGACGAGGGCGCCGGCGAGCCGTCACGGTGGCTCGAAGCTGACCTGACTGTGCGGAACGCGGGAGCCTGATGATTCGTCGGTACTGAGCGAGGCGGCGGAGGGGGTGGATACAGGGGAGCTGGATAAGACGGCGGGGAATCTGTGTTAAGAGGCGCTGAAGGGGGTGGATTAAAAGTTGCTGGAGAAGGCTGAGAAGGAGTTTGTTTAAGGGGCGCTGAATAAGGCGGAGGGGTTGGGTTGACAGGCGCTGGATGAGATTGTGAAATGTTGGGATAAAGGGGCGCTGAATAAGAAGCCGGGGCATTTGTGTTAAAAGGCGCTGAAGGAGGTGGATTAAGGGATGCTGAACAAGGCTGAGAAGGGGTTTGTTTAAGAGGCGCTGGATAAGGCGAAGGGGTTGGGTTGACAGGCGCTGGATGAGGCTGTGTAGGGGCGGGATTAGGTGATGAGCTTGGGTTGACAGGCGCTGGGTAAGGCGTAGAGGGCGTTGGGTTAAGGGGGGCTGGATGAGGCTGAGAGGGCTTTGCCAAATTTACCAATTGTCGTCTAACTTCCTCATCTCGTAACTCAGTTTGAGAATAATTATATGGAGTACGGATTCTCTCGTATCTGAAGCAAATAAACGTAGGTAAGTATTTGTCCCAAATAGTCACTTAAAACAAAATACATCAAAGATATTAGTTTGTTTCTATGTACAACAATACATTATTCGTTGTATAAATAAAATATTAACAATTATAGATCTAATAAATAATAAATAAAATCCAACTACTTAGTATCATAATTGAAAAACAAATAATACATAATTATATTAGTTTCAGTCCGGGGTCGAGAAGGGGAAGATTGTCTTCTTGGGTTCCGGTCGTCGTAGGCTCTAGAACAAATAAAACATATTGATGTAATCTTTCACCATGAATGCTCGTATACTGCGAAATAACAATTTTGAAACTTGGACGCGGTAATGTCACAATGTTAAACTTATAGGTCGTCGTGATATCTTCTATCGCCGAAAGCACTGTTGTTAAAATATGTATTATGAATAGTTTTTCTGACTTCCCGTTTTATGAAATTGTACATGTTAATACCATTAGGCTACGAATGGAAATACTTGTTATTTATAATATAGAAACATATCACAAACAATGCTTGAAATTGATTTTTTTTAAATTTTATTTGTAGTTCTAAATTTCGCCACATGCCAATAGATTTTAAAAGATGTGTAACTCGCCAATGACTACACTATTTTGCTTCCCTCGTCATGTAATTTTTATACTTCAGGCAGTGGCAGATTTAATATTGCCTTAGGTCGAATTGATATCGTTTCGTGAATAAATTCTATGCGCGCCCTAAGCTAATTGTTACCTAGAGCACTTCTATCTCCGATAATAAAAAAACCAAAGTGGTTGTAGACTGTAGTCAGATGCCATCACATAGCATACTGCATAATACATAATACACCCCCAACAGTCACATACATAGCCATGACCCCACATTAAGATCAATTAAGTCTTGTGTCGTGGGTATCAGAAGCTACGAGAGACTTTTCGGTCTCACAAACACTCAGAGACTAACACTTGTGGGCCTCACAAACATTTGTCTCGGTGCGGGGATCGAACTCGCGGCCTCTCATTTCACAGGCGGTGTCTAACCAACTGCGCCACGGAGGCAGTCATACCTACTCTTTACGATGTTTATTTATTTCTTTGTAACAATAGGATAAACTTAAATGTTAATGAAATGTCTTACAAAACTGTGCAAACAGTTTAGACCGCGGGATCAACATTTACGTTTATTTGTACATGAGTGCAAGAAGGCTAAAAATGCTTTTTAAGTATCGACTTAAATATTGTTTTGTATTGTATTGTATCAGCCCATATATGTACTACTGCAGGGCACGGGCCTCTTCTACAATCGAGAGTACGATTGAGAGAGGTTAGGCCATATAGTCCATCACGCTGGCCTAGTGCGGATTGGCGGATTTTAACACACCATAGAAATGTTTTACTTTTTTTTTTATTATAGGGGACAAACGAGCATATGGGTCACTTGATGGTAAGTGATCACCGCCGCCCATGACTATCTGCAACACCATAGGGCGTGGAGATGCGTTGCCAGCCTTTAAGGTGGGAATACGCTCGTTTTTTTAAGGTCGCTAAGTCGTATTATTAACTTATAATCAGTCACATACATATGACAAATTTAAATCTTAACGCGGATTATAAAATATTATAAATAAATACACCCAACAGTCACATACATACACCTGACCCCACACTAACATCGAATCTTGTGTTGTGGGTGTCAGAAGCTACAAGAGACTTTTCGGTCTCACAAACACCCAGACCCGACACAAATATTTGTGGGCCACATAAACGCTTGTGTTGGTGCGGGGATCGAACCCGCGGCCTCTCGTTTCACAGTCGGCGTCTAACCAACTACGCCACGGAGGCTGTCATAATATTTTTATTGTTTTTTTGATACTAAGCCCGATTTCTAAAGTGCTGATATTTGCTGGTGGTAGGATATTACGGGCCATCCGTAACCACTGCTTAAGTGTGTCGCGTTTCGGAATCACCTCTGTAATTAATCAATGTATACAATCAGGCCGGTTTAACAAGCCACGTCTGTCAAGAGGTTACATCAAGACTGCTTTCCGTCAAACCTATTGTAGTCACGTTTCGTACCAGAATAAAATAAAAACTCCTAAAAATAGATAGTGTATTTACAGTAGAAGAAAATTAATATAATCGTGTTTTTTTATGTATGACGAGACGAGCATTCGCCTGATGGCAAGCGATACGACCGCTCGTGAACAGTACATAGCAAAACCAAACACCATTAATTACAAAGCAAGGAGCTCGCGCTCGCCATCCTGAGACATGAGATGTTAAGTCTCATTATGTCCAGTAGTTGCTCTGGCTACAATGCCCTTCAAAACGGAACACAACGTGCATTTATTTGCACTGCTGTTGGGCGAGAGAAATAGACATTGCAGTGGTACCTGGCGGAGACATGAGCGGCCACATATGAACGGTTATATATGAGAGACCTACCACCAGTAAAGTGGTAAATAAGCGTATATTCGTTGCTGGTTCAGGTCTGTGTAATATGTGTACCATTCTGGGATAATCTCTTTAATGCGGTAAGATTGTCTGCCACAGTTAAACTGGCGCCGAAACACGATAAATATCAGATATTTGTAAAGTAAAAACATTAACTAGGCCCTCTTATTTATTAAAATTGTGAAATACTACATAAATGCGTTGTGTGCACATAATGTTATCGCATTGCGTCGGTTTAGTATAGACATCCTAAATTAGACTAAATTAGAAAACTAGAAAAAATTGTTTGCTATAACCGTAGTCCGTAAATCACAAACTATGTACATAGTGAGGCATAAAACATAGTAAAACAAAAATAATAAACAGAACAGCAATTAATGCAACAGTCCTGTGATAGGCTGTGACAAATAGTGACTACTCGTACTAGTACTCAGCGTATGTTGCGTTTCATCGCCATCTTTTATTATGGTTCTTTCGTGTAAACTGTAAAGCATTGTTTATAGAAACTTACATTAAACATTTCCACTAAGAAAGAACCGCGATACACAGTACACATTTTCATACGATTCGTAATGGAATATTTAAATTAACACGCTAGTTCATTGAAGTATTTTACATGTTGCTAATATTCTTTATCGTAGAAACGAAAATATTAAATAACTAACCTGTCATTTTCTCTGCGTTTGTCTTCTCGGTTTCCACTGGTCGTAGACTGATCAGAGCCCATTGTTATTGTTATAAATAATATAATTTGAAAAGCACACGTAAGTTTCACAAGTTTTCTAACAAATTCAATTATATTTTAAAACTTTACGCTGAATTGTTGATTAATTCTTGCGATTTGCGACTTCCAATCAGTGGTAGGTACTTGGATATAAATATCGTGTGAACGATACGAAACTTCTCATAAATACCCTACTCGAGCGACATAACGATCGTGCGTCGATAAGGCACAAAGTACACACTGGACTTCACCATTCAATAGTATAGTGCTGTTGCAATGAACTATCCACATATCGATAGAAAGTTAACATAATATTAACCACTCGGTATATTTATGTAAAAAAGAACACCAAACACATTTTTTATTTTCCATTCATATCCTGTGATACGCACATGGATATTATAATATACTAATATTATTATATTAAACTAAAATGTGTGCGTTACGTCTACTGACACATGTCTTTCTATTACTCGTATACAATTAAAAGAAGCTTACATCTCTGTCAACCAGCTTTGATAAGCGATAGCTTATCATAGAATAGAATGGCAAGACAAGGGTTGCAGGTTTGAACCCCTTGACATACAACCCTGATCTTATTGCATCTCCTTTAATATCTTTTGAAATACAATTGTATTTGTTGTTTTCGCGTTTGGGGCTGAACTGATTACATTTTTTGTTTTTTTGTTTTAATATAAATATCGATATAATATTTTGTGCACAGCACTATTTATGTCCACTTTTATTGTGAGATCATCATGGAAAGTACCGAGCATAGACGTCTCTTAAATATGTTTGAAAGACAACAGAAAACGGTCCATAATGCCTAGTCTAATATTTAAAATAAACTTCTTTATGTTTTTGTTTTCCCTTAGAAGCGTAAACAAAATCCCTTTGTTTATATATGAAATAAACTTTACTTTTAAAATCTCCAATAATTTTTTTCCAACAGTATCCCTTTCCCTGGCCAATTTTTAACGTTATAGTTTGTACTCCGTGCATAATAAAATTCTACGATTATTTCCGCATTTGGACTCACATAATATATGTGTATTAAAACAACACATCATAGTTTTGCAAATAATTTAAAGGACTAATAATGTAAAAATTGTGAATAATCCCAAATAATTAGGTTAGGAATGGGAATCCCCGTATTTCATATTGTCTATGGATGGTCACTCCTATCCAAACTATTTAGATTAGTAATATTAATTATTTATATTGTTTTGTATTGGCTTATAATTATAGATACCTATTTACGTATGTAAATTAATACATTGTAATTTTGTAAACGAGACGAAACATTTTCCGGTCATTTTTAGGAAACAAAAGATGCTAAGTACAAGCTTAAAGTAGGTATGTACATTTCACATACGATAGAAGTACCTTGATACATAATTGTTAATATTATTATTTTACTTCAGTAAAACAAAATTATCTTTTAACAAAATGTGCAGATCAAGATTTATATAATTTTTTTGTCGCTCTGTAGACCTGTAGACTACGCTCTGAGTCTGACCTTAGTTAGTCATTGTCGGATGTCAGTTTCTACTTTCTGTCAGTGAAGTTTCGCATTGCACTGCGTACAGTAAACTGCACATACCGTGTTTAAAACTCCGATATAAAAAATCTGAATATATTAAATCTAGAATGCCGCATTTCAGGATCGAAACCAATGTGCCTAAAAGTAAAATTCCGTCTGACTTCGTTACAAAAGCTGTGCCAGTGCTAGCAAAGGCACTTGGGAAACCGGAACAGGTGAGATAAACTAGACCATAAATAAATAAACATATTGGCGGATAGCTTATTTTTATCTTAATCGAAATTAGTTTCAAGGAAATGAGTAATTACGGTAATAGTATGGTAAAATATACTCTTACCAATATCGAATTACAGAATCGTGTATCTATGTATCAGTTTGATTACTGCCATAGCCGGCAAAATGCAATTAAAAAGGTAGTAAGGAATGAGGTCAGTTGTACTCAAGCACTAATCAGAATATTTTTTTAAATGTCTTGGCACGGACCAAATGGCCACCTTGATAAATGATGCACTTTAGAATAGGGAATATTATATAAACAGGGTTGTGGAAAGATAATTTCTAATGAAACAATTACATACAGGATCTTGCATATGATGTAACATAAATACTAAATAATATTAACTATATTCAATGACATAGCCACTGAAAATTTTGTAATTGATACAATTCCTATGAGACACATTATTTTCGTATTATTTTTTATCAAGATAATAAATTATTGAGACAACACCTAATTTATAATTTTATAGTGCAAATATATGTATAAAAACTTAAGTTTACCAAATAAAATAAATATCTATAAGATATGATATTTAATTTGAACATCTTAAAATAGTACTACTAAAATAGAAGTTGTTAATTTCCAGAGATGTATGTCTTTATTAAAATTTATTTATTCCTATTTATTTTACAGTACTGTGTGGTGTCGGTGATCCCAGAGTTACCAATGAGTTTCGGAGGCACTACAGAACCATGTGCCATAGCCAATCTAATGTCCATTGGCGCACTTGGGGTTGAGCAGAACAAAAAGCATGCTAAGGTGCTGTTTGAGTTGGTTGAAAAAGAACTAGGAGTAAAAAATGACAGGTAAAAGTATGTTAGTTGTAATAAAAAAACAAAACGCATCTGTCAAATAAATAGTCCTTAGTCCCTAGCTCACCATGAGATATGAGTCTTGTGGGTACTAGAAAGTTTGAGAAACTGGTCTTGCAAACACCCAGACCAAAAATAAATGCTTGGGAAACACACAAATATTGGTCATGATAAAGGTATCAAATGTGTAACTTTTTGTTTTAAAGCTGAGGTTTAACCAACTGCTCCACAGATGTTATATGAGAACAGGTTCCTCAAAGTAAGACATGTTTTTAATGTTTAATTTCATTATTTTTAGTTATATTGATGAGATAGGTGAACAAGTTGTTCACTTGATGGTAAGCACCAAACAATTACATAAATAAGTTACAAATTCAATACCTAATTAAGTAAAATAAATTTTATGAGCAAGTTTTGTTAAAAGGAAACAACTGGCAAAGGTCAAATGAAAAACATTTTTAATTTTCTACTTTTTAATAAGATTTTTTATTTTTGCCCCTCTTGAGCCCTATTTACATGGGGAGAGTTTCTCACCTCGAAGATACGATTATCGTAAGGATATAAAAAAAGTCGCATCATGGAAACATTTGTCAGAACACGATAATCTATGGTGGTTATGTCATGGGATAATCGTATACAATACTCGTCGCTAGAAATTCTCCCCATGTAAATAGCACTTTAGGCAAATGCTGCTGTGCTTATGGGTATACCTGATATGTCAACATACATAATATATACCTCTATTATCTGCCAGCAGTCTTAACAGGTCATACTTCTAATACATACATTTGTCTGATATTGATTATGATGGTTTACACAACACTTATTGTTATCAGAGTAGCGCCGCCATTGTTTGCCCATTATGGATAATAGTTGCTTTAATAACAAGAACTGGGCGCATATCTGTTATGATAAACACGTTACACTGCCTCCACTAATCTTATTGGCTCAGCTTATAAACTATGTTCAATGTTGTGCCATGTATCATACATTTATTATGGTAGTTTTTTCCAACAGGTCAATGTGGAGATCCTTGGGGGAGGCTTATGTTCAGCAGTGGACTTCCTGTGGCTTAAGAGAGAGAAAGAGTTTTTTTCTAATTCATCTGACAGATAAATGAGGCATATTGAATGGCGAGAGATATTTTCATTTAGATATACCATCAACAGTTATGCTTGTACAATAAGATACGATTGACTAATAATATTGAACATTGCGTTGTATCATTATAGTTTATCATCTATCTTGTTGGCAGTTGGCACTGTGTGTACCGTTTGGTGCAGAGCTGTAATTTTTCTAACAGTCCCTCTCCATCTATTATTATGTAGGTGTATATTTCCAAGTACTAATTACCACCTTTTTTTTCCAGAATGTACATTACATTCCAAGATGAACCGACAGGAAATGTGGGCTTCAAGGGAACTACTTTCCATGCCATTTTCGGATAAACTTAGTTGTGCCTATGTTTTTTTAAGGGAGTTAAAAACTGACAGTGTGGCTATTCTATCTTTGTTAAGTTTCTGATTGTATTGCAAATATATTGTAAAAATAATGCACAAACAATTTGTTTTATTTACATAAAGAGTATAGATATAGACAGATTAAAAACCTATTTTAGTTGTCCAATATTTTGTCCCTTTCGAACGACTTTGATATTCAGTTTGTGAGACGAAGACAAAACATTCGATAATTAAAGTAGGTTTTAAATCTGTCTATGAATAAGGCGGTAAGAGTATTTATATTAAAGGCTGAGGGAGCACTCATACATTAGCGTTCCCAGTGTAATACTATCACATTACTATACTAGTATACTCTATGCATTTGCGTTTTCAAAATCGTAGATATTTTCTGTTCGTAATGTTGGTAGCACTGCCATAGTAGTGAAAATTGAATGTATCCATTATGTATGTACTAGGTATTGATGTAGGTATTTTGAAACATCCTCCGGAATTCAATGTAATATATCAATAAATTATAATCACTTTATGTACATTTAGACAGCCACCGTGGTGCAGTTGGTTAGACGCCGACTGTGAAACGAGAGACCGCACCGTAGATTCGATCCCCGTACTAACCCAATTGTTTGTGTGGCATTGGCCCACAAATACTTGTTTGGGTCTGGATTTTTGTAAGATCGAAGTCTCTTGAAGTTTCTGGTCTCATGACCCATGACACAAGACATAAATAATCATTATGTGTGCAGTGTTATCAGAAATATGTATTTGACTGTTGGGTGTATTTATTTAATATAGGTCATATAGATAACACGGCTTTGCTTATAACAAAATCAAACAAACACAAGAAAATAAAAGTAAAAATATACGCATAAAAATTATTTAATCGTGTTTTTACATTTATATTTCGATGGCTGTATACTTTCATTTTTTTTGCTTTAGTCTGTGCCAAGATTAAAAAATTGCTTCAACCTCGAACACTGCCATAGAAATTGTCAATTGATGTAACATAGAATTGTGCATAGAATTGTTAATAGTTTTATTTTACATGATTTAGTGAAATAAGTGTGTTGGTGACAAATTGTATCGACAAGTCACAGTCTTAATTTGTATTTGTAGTATTTTAAGTAAATTTTGACAATGGAGGAGCACAGAAGCGTGGAGGACACACCAGCCTCCCAAAGGCTTACCAATGAAGACTTCAGGAAACTGCTGATGACTCCGAGGTCCACCCCGTCTGGGGGAGCGCACCCTCCAGGGTCTATTCGCGAAGCCATGGCCAATGCGGGGTAAATAGATTTATTTACACTGCTATATGATAAATAATGTCAATATTAATCCGACTGCCTCAGTGGCGTAGTTGTACTACTGTATGATTAACACATTTGTTTATAACACTCGCAAAATCGTTACTTTTTATTCTTACAATGTGATATCATGCAGAGTGAAGAACCTTATTATACATTGATTAATCAGTAATAGACCTAAAAGTAGAATGTAATTCTAAAATTATGTACTTACACACCTTACATATGACGATTTAAAGTATCCGTTAGTTGTCATATATGTGTCCAGATTTATAATGAATTGAATGTTGATTGAGGGTTTAAATGCAAGCCGCTTCCAACAGGTCATGTGCTGGGAGGCCTATGTTCAGCAGTGGACTTCCTGTGGCTGAAGAGAGAGAAAGAGAGAGGATGTTCATTGCAGTTGTGTATCCCATTTTCAACAGTATTCTCTTTCTTGTAATACATATTTTTTTCTTCTCTATTTTGGATCCATTATGCCGGCATAACCCATTTCTTTGTTCTCATAAATCCATCCCATGGTTGTCTGGCAGAAATTGACTTAGAGCTATAAGACTGCCACTTGTAGTTTGTGGTTTTGTATTGTCTCTAATGTCTTTAAACTTATTGTTTGTTATTGTTTACAATAAAGAAATGAATAAATCTGTGGAACCAATTGTCAAGAGGGACATTTCTCGACAAATATGACTTGGCAACCTTAAAAAAACAAGTGTATACCCACCTTAAAGGCCATCAATGCATCTCATCATAGACAAGGTTATAGCCTACAAGGAATGTTTATGTAGAAAACAAGTACTTTTCCTGAAGCATAGAAAATTGATACTTAGATGGGGGTCTGAAAGAAAAACAATCTGACAAAATATCTATGCTACATCATCGTAATTATCACCATGTATTGTCTATGATTATCACCGTCACTATCAAGTGACAGTCAGCTATCAAGCTGTCCACTGTTGGACAAAGGTTTCCTCGAATGTGCACTGTTTCTGTCATTGGTTTGTCTCATTCAGCATCTGTGAGCGACATGTAAAATTGTATCTTCTGTCTGATTGTCATATACAGGGTTCTGTGTTATCCTGGTCATATACAGGGTTCTGTGTTATCCTGATCAAAAACCTGATATGACATCAATCTTCCTGAATCACCTTAAACTCAGAAGCCAAACCACAAGTATAATCTAATTGTTTAACTTAGATATAAATAAATTTAAATTTAATTTGTCCCCTATGCGTTGCTAAACCATTGATCATATTGTGATGAACCTTTGGTAGGGTATTTTGGGGAGGGCCGCGAAGGTTCCTGATATAAAAAATATACATTTCTTTATACTTTTCATGCATGCCAGTGTGCATCGATTTTTAAATTAAAATTGAAATACAATTTAAGATCCATGCCGCCTCCAGCCGAGAACAAAAGCGAGCTGCGTCGTAAAAAGAAGTCGTACTACGCAGCGTTGAAGAAACAGGAGGACAACAAGTTGGCGGAACTGGCCGAGAAGTATAGGGACAGGGCGCGGGAGCGTCGCGACGGACTCAACGAGCTCGGCCCTGCGGACCCCACCAGCAACACCAGCAGTGCTTACAGGTATAAATACCCATCTTTTTGTGCTGTATCAGCCCATGTACGTCCTGCTGGAGGCGTGGACCTCTTCTACAATTAAGGCGATTGAGAGGGAATTAGGCCATATAGTCCACGGAGGAGGTCCGTGCCCTGTAGTGGGACGTATATACTGATAAAGCACAATAAAATACGTCAATTATTTATAAACACCGGATGTCCAACATCCTCTTCCCCTCCCCTCCCAAGTGAGCCGCAACACAACCATGATCGAGTCAGCATGAACCCTTAATACATACATGAGAGTTATGTATGTATTAAGGGTGGCGGTGATCACTTACCATCAGGCGACCTGTTTGCTCGTTTGCCGGACCTATGCAATAAAAAAAACACCCAAGACACATTTGGAGATGGGAAATTCTTACCCGCCAGGATATCGACCACCGTAGACAGTAGTTGTATAACTATAGCATTCGCGTGACAGCTCCTCACCCCGTTTGGTACCAACCTGGCGGATATGACTGCCTCCGTGGCGCAGTTAGTTAGACGCTGGCTGTGAAATGAGAGGCCGTGGCTTCGATCCCCGCGCCGAGACAAATATTTTTGAGACCCATAAAAATTTGTCTCGAGTCTGGGTGTTTGTGAGACCGAAAAGTCTCTCGTAGCTTCTGATACCCACGACACAAGACTTAATTGATCTCAATGTGGGGTCGGGACTGTGTATGTGACTGTTGGGTGTATTTATTTATTCATTTCCTACTACCAAAAATACCACCAGGTTGAAGGAATTTTTAAAGTTCAAAGAGTACATTTATTTCAGAGCTGTTGCGCCCGACGTTAAGTCCGGCATGGACGCTAAGGAGCGAAGACGACAGTTAATTCAAGTATGTACTTTGTTAATATTATTGTTTTCTTTATTTTAATACATCGTGTCTTTCTTTTACGTCCACTCCTTGTAAGAGATTGTCTTTAGCGATAAGAGCATCATTTGTACTTGGTTTCCTTTTTATTGCTATGAATGGCGAGACGAGCATGCCATTCGCCTGATGGTAACGATACGACCGCTCATGGACAGTAGCGAAACCAAACAACGCTATGTAACGCTAATTACAAAGCAATGCTTGGCATTCCACTGCGCTCGCCATCCATAGACGGTTTTCTTTTATGTTGTCTACTTTTTGTATATTTGTTGTTCGATAAAATATTACTCGACTACCTCGTTGGTGCAGTTGTACTACGGGACGATTACAACGCTGAGGTCTCGGGTTCAAATCCCCGGTCGGGCAAAGTGATATTGGATTTTTCTATTCATTATCAGTCGGGAGTCAGGAATTTGTGCCCGATATGGCGATAGGCCCGCATTGTCATCATTGGACGAAATACGCAATGGGAAACGTGGATGTACTGGTAGCACTTGTGCCTACCCCTTCCGGGAAAAGGCGTGACTTTATGTATGTTTAAATGTATGATAAATTATTTAATAAATACAAATCTCTTTTTTTATCTTTCTAGGTATGAGTTACAATTTTTTTTGTGTTCCAGGAATCCAAATATCTCGGTGGTGACATGGAACATACTCACTTGGTGAAGGGTCTCGATTATGCTTTATTGCAAAAGGTGAGTTTTAAATGTGGAATATTTTCTCTCTCTCTCTCTCTCTCTCTCTCTCTCACTTCAGCCACAGGAAGTCCACTGCTAAACATAGGCCTCCCCCAAGGACTTCACACCGACCTGTTGAAAGCGGTCCTTAATATCTAATATATATAAATCTCGTGTCACAATGTTTGTCCTCAATGGACTCCTAAACTACTTAACCGATTATAATAAAATTTGCACACCATGTGCAGTTCGATCCAACTTGAGAGATAGGATAGTTTAAATCTCAAATTATAGTCGCAATTTTAATTTATTGCTAATTATTTGTCTGTTATTATTTGACAGTCACAATCATCTGTTAACTCCAAATGATTCTAACAGATGTCGATACCTTTCGACTGGGTTGAGTAAGTAATCAATAGATGGCGCTGCTATGGTAAATCTACGAACGTGTCATATAAGCTACACTTTAACAGTATAATTACCACGTGTTGTTGACGCTAAAAAATTAATTAAATTTAAAATAAGTAGTTCATTATACTTTAAAAAATCAATTTCGTAGTCAGAATTTTGGCTGAGCGGAAAGTTTTAGCAGGAATTTTGCAAAGTATTTGTGTTTGCGTATTTTTTAAATGATATTCGTCGTATTTTCGTGTTTATATAAGGCCTATCTACAAAATAAAAGCAATTACAAAAAATTTACAACTTGCCTATTTAGGCATTAAAGGATGAAATGGGATAAAGTGGGACGAACGCGATGAAACCGGTCGGATCCGGATTGCATTCGATGGGAAATAATGGGACGGGATGTAACAGAAAGAAAAGGAGCCAGATGAGATGGGATGGGATACGATAGGAAAAGGGATAGTAGGTACTTAGGTTGAGTTCAGGAGTACAAAAGTTTGAACGGGAATAAGATATTTCTGGTGTGGAGTGGAGTCTAAACATCTTAGCACCCAGGCGAAGCTGGGCCGGGCCGCTAGTTGAATATAAGATATTATACTATTCCCAACATACGATGATTAATGACAGATACAAGTCAATACGATTCTTATAGAGAAATATAATTTTACTTAGTGTAAATGCGTATTAACACATTTATAAGTTTACAAGTATAAATAACAATTGTATATTGATCAATACTTTTCATGTGGAAGGAAAATTTAGAAAACGTAATTGTTCATCATACAGTGGCCGGAGTATAGCGCTCAGTAAAATAATTTATAATAACTTTATTTATTTTCCTTTATTTATTTATTGGTCTCCAACTAAGATTACACATCCATATGTATCACAGGAGATCGACGTGGAGCGACAGCTTTGCTGTCGCGTTTCGTTCCGTGGGTGACTCTGCCGGATGCCCAATTACCAATACGCCTTTTCTCTTCCAACCCTTTTTCTTCCCGCGCTTCCCGCTCCCCTCCCAATCTGATGGGACGGCATCACATCCATCAGTGATCACTTACCATCAGGTGACCTGCTTGCACGCTTGCCGGACCTATGCTATAAAAAAAACACATGATATCATATTATTCAATCCATAATGTTATAAACATTGGGCATCTTTTAGCATAGGGGGGAGGGTTTGGGGGGGCATTTTTTTGACGAACAAATAAGTCAAACACTCGCATTTCTTTGTGAATATGGAGTATAAAGTTGTTTTTATTCAGGTCCGTTCGGAGATACAGAGCCGCGAGTTGGAAGAGGAGGCGGAAATGGAGAGACTCGTCACCACAGCTGCGGAAGTTGTTAAAGAAAAGAAGGAAGTGCCCGTGGTTGGTGTTTTTTTAATACATAAAAGTATTTTATAGAAATTGTCATAAAATAAATAATTTTTTCCTTTTTTTTTTCAGGAAGAAGAAATGCAGTTTAAAACACCAATGGCCAAAAATATATATGAAATGATCATGGAACAGAAGTAATTATAAGTCATTACGTATTTGATTTTTTTAAAGCACATAATGTGTTCTGTTAGTATTTACGATGATGTAGGTTTGACTCAAACGCCTTTATTCATAGATATTTTTTTAAACCTATTTTAGTTAAAGAATGTTTTGTCTTCGCTCAAACTTAATTCAAAAGTCGTTCGAAAGGGACAAAACATTCCGGAACTAAAATAGGTTTTAAAACTGTCTATGAATGAGGCCGAAATCTTCAGTTATAAAGCTGCCGCCCTGCTGCAGCAGCCGAAAAGGACAGCCTAAAGTGTGAGAGGAGTTTAGATATACTTGTGTATGGAAAAGAGTTCGTGCGTAAGCGTCAAATTAATGGCGCTATGGTGGTAAGAGGTAGGGAGTACGCAGACACCTCTCGCATTCCCTACTTCGGCTCATAGTAAGATGACCGTTCGCATCAGTCATGTGGCCACGCGGGCGTCAGTCTCGCCGTGTGTCCAGCGACCCCGATAACCCTTATCGAAATTTTTAATTGCATTGTATCTGAATTATGAAGTCACTAATACCACCCGGCTTCGTCTTCGGTTGCAGTCTGGATATATCCTGTATGCGTGTATGACTTGGCTAGGCATTGTATCTAGGTGGTCAGACGACCTGGTAAAGGTCGCGGGACGTCGCTGGATGCAGGCTGCCTCCAACAGGTCACTGTGGAAATCATTGGGAGAGGCCTATGTTCAGCAGTGGATTTCCTTTGGCTGATGGACTGGATTGGATTGTATCTGAATTCTGAATTCACTAATACTACCACCTGACTGCCTCGGTGGCGTAGTGGTACTACGGTATGATCGCAAAGCTGAGGTCTCGGGTTCGAATCCCGGGTCGGGTAAAGTGATATTGGATACTTCTATTCATTATCAGCCCGGAGTCAGGAATTTGTGCCCGATATGGCGATAGGCTCGCCCCCTATCACATCGTGGGACGCAATATACAAGGCGAAACGTGGGTGTTCTGGTAGCACCACTGCCTACCCCTTCTGGGAAAAAGGCGTGTGTTTATGTATGTATGTACCACCTGGCTTCGTGTTCGGTCGCAGTCTGTACATACTTGGTATGTTTAATGATTGGGCCAGGAACAAGAAGGTGGTCCGCAACGAGATGTTCGGCGCGGGGCGCATGGCGTACGTGGTGGAGGTGGACGAGGAGGGCGCCATCGACTCGGACATCCCCACGACGCTGACGCGCAGCAAGGCCGACGTGCCGGCGCTGGCCACGCGCGCGCTCGCCGCCGCGCACTCCGACCTGCTGCTCGACAAGCTGGCGCACATCTTCTCCTACCTGCGCCACGGACGACACCGCAAGCTCAAGAAGACCAAGGTACCGCACTAGTCACTACACCTCACTTACCATCAGGTGACCTGGTGGCTCGTTTGCCGGGCCTATTCATTAAAAACAGGTTCTACATTATTAATAAAATAAAAGCCTTTAATTTCATGCCCTTTAGTCCGCCCAACCGGACATGGCCAGCGTGGTGGACTATATGGCCTAATTCGTCAATCGTACTCTGGAGTGTAAAGGAGGCCATCGCTATGCAGTGGGACGTATATGTGTTAATACAGACATAACTTATATGCAAACGCTGTCTTCGATTTGACAATCGATAACTTTTACTATGGGCCCAACTCTTAAAACTTAAAAAAATATATATATCATAAAATATGCAGAATTAAAACATTGTATACGGAGCAGCTGATTTTTTGCAACCTCAGGGTTGGTCTCATAGAAAGAGTTACACATTCTGATGGGATTAGAGTCCTCAATTTGGCTTAGTACCCTTTCAGTTTAACCCTTTATTATGTGATCAGGACAAGCCGGCTGAGAAGGGTCGCGCGGAGGATTCTATCTACGGCGACATCGGCGAGTACCTCGCGGGCGAGCGGCGGGAGCGGCGCGACGAGCGACCCCGCGCCGGGTACTTCGACAAGCCCGCGCACCCCGCCATACCCGATACTGAAGACGGTACGCACATATTTTAATACTTGTATAAACGTGGAAGCACAATAAAACATCCATAGTCTCTGCCTACCCCTATGGGATACAGGCGTGACGATTAGGTATGTATGTACAATAAAACATCCAGTCCGGGAGATGCTAGTTTATTACTGACTTGACAAGACAATGTTCAAAAGCGCGCGCATCGATTTCCCGCCTTTTTGCAAAGCATAGACAATATAAAATACATTTACCAAATACGCTATATACTCTCTGTACTATAAAGGTGAACCCCTACACCATAATACCTTATGTTTAACCTAATGTTAGGATTTTTTTCCGTCTCGTGACCTGAAAAATCTGAATTATTAAAGTGGGCGTGGATGGCGAAATCCGAAAGTATGGGGAATAACGAAGGGTATTAAAAGGAGTCACGAGTCTGATTTTGATGAAATTAACTGCTTGCATTCTTGGAGTTTTAATAAATTAATATTCCTAAGGAGGAATCGAACTCAATGATTTTGGAAAAAAAAAACATGCTGTGTATATACTGTCGTAATATACACAGTATATTGGATAATCTATTTTGGTTATAAGGTTCAAATTGTATAAAGCTGAATAGATTGAACGCACTAAACTCAGTAACTACTGACCAAAATTGAAAAAAAAGTGTTTGATCGTCCATTTATCCAAGAAGGCGATTCGTATTTTTTAACTGAGAAAAATATAGAGACTAATATATCGTTGCTTTTTTCACCCGATCGACGTCCCACGCAATAATTATCATAATGCAATAATTCTTATATTCCCTATACCAAGGGTTCCCAAGTTTCATTCCGCAGCTCACATGTACGAGTACATGATTAATACTAGTAATTAAAATAAAAGTATGTAATGTTGTCAGGTCCGGGTCCGCTGGCGCGGCGCGCGGCTCCGTCGTCGGAGGAGCGCGACAAGCGCTCGGCGGCGCTGCTGTCGCGCCTGGCCGCCGAGCCCGAGGGCTACGCAGAGTGCTACCCCGGCCTGCGCGAGATGGACGACGCCATCGACGACTCCGACGACGAGGTCGACTACACCAAGATGGACGCCGGCAACAAGAAGGGACCTATTGGTGAGCCTTGCACCTCTATTTTTATACCCACGGTCATATCCTTAGTTCCGGAGTCACTAAAGCGCACTACACACACAAACCGGCACTACAAAGCTGCCGACCCGCCAGCCTATGTCGTAAAACTTTGTTGGCGACATGTCGGCGACTCGATATAATCAAGAACATTTTTGTGACATTGAGTTTCGTCGGACAACTGAACTGTCAGTATAGTGCTTGACATGGCACCAACATGTCGACGGGCAACATGTGCGGTCGCTTGCTGCCGACATGATTATTTTCTTATAGGCCCCCGGTCGGTTTATAACCAGCGTCTAACCAACTGCGCCACGGCTGTCTCTCTTTCTTCTGCCACGGGAAGTCCACTGCTGAACATACACCTCCTCCAAGCATCTCCACAATAATATTTCAATGTGTAACATTCACACACAACAAAATATCTTAATGTACTTTCAACACGTCCAGGTCGCTGGGACTTCGACACCCAAGAAGAGTACTCGGCATATATGAGCAGCAAGGAGGCTTTGCCCAAGGCCGCCTTCCAGTACGGAGTCAAGACGCAGGACGGACGCAAGACAAGGAAAACCAAGGACAAGAGCGAGAAGGCCGAACTCGACCGGGAATGGCAGCAGGTACATTGATCTTTAGTCAATAGGTCCGGCAAACGAGCAAACAGATCACCTGATGATAAGTGATTGCTGCCACCCATGAACATCCACAACGCTGGATCATAGATGCGTTCCCAGACCATCAAATCGGGAGGGGAGCGGGAAGGAAAATGGATGGGAAGGGGAAGGGAGTATTGGGCATCCGAAAATCTCACTCGCCGACGAAATGCAACAGCAAAGCTGTCACTGCATGTCGGTCTCCTGTGAGATAGTGGTACCGGCCCGGCCGAGCCTGCCCATTCATGCTGAGTCATGGCTGATAACATCATGGCTCTACCACTTCCAAATGTTCACCTTGAAAGTACGTGGTGGGGTAACGGTCGCGGATTCGAATCCCGGCATAGGCTTTTCAGTTTTCGGAGTCATGTTTTATAGTCAATTGTTACTTTAACTGTGAAGGAAAACATGATGATGTAACCTGCGTACTAAAACGAATTGTACCATAACACGAGACTTACAGCCTTATTCATAGACAATTTAAAAACCTATTTTAATTTCCTAATATTTTGTCCTTTTCGAACGACTTTTGAATTCAGTTTGAGCGAAGACAAAACATTCGTTAACTAAAATAAGCTTTAAAACTGTCTACGGAGAAGGTCGTATGTGTGTGAAGTTAGGATTATAGTGTGTATTTATTTTGTTTTCTAACCAACTACGGTATGGAGGTTTATAATTAATCCTTGTTTTCCAGATTCAAAATATTATACAGAAGCGCAAGGCGCCTCAGACGAGTCACGGCGACGACTCCGGTTTCAAAGTGGCCAAATATTAGCTCGATCAGCTGACAAGTATCTACCCGCAAGAATCCACACCCATACTATGAATAATTCATTACTACGCGTATATGCAAGTGTATACTTGTACATGTTTTCAATAAATATGTATACTTATGTATATTGTGTTTCATTTACTATGGAGAGATTAAAAAGCTGTGAGGTGATGGGTTTATTTTCATGGAAATATGATTCTTGAATTTCTTAGTCACGATTTATGACGTCAATTAGCGATTGACGCCACGCAAATGTTAGATATTAAATCACAAGTTAAATCATCCTTACATAGTATCTAAGACATGTTGCGCAAGCCCTTTAAAAGGCACAAAGGAAGCTAGAAATTTCTTTAACAGCTTGCAAAATAATTGTACAATTAAAATTGTTGGTAAGTAATCGTTTGTAATATCTAACACGTTAATTACAACAATTAAACGATTCGCCGAAGTGTTCATTGCGCTCAAAATAATTGCGTTTGTCCATGAACGGTCACGAATGTTCCCATACCTCAAAAGCCTTAACGAGCCAATAACATATGGTTATAAAAGTCGGAATGCCGTACGAGGCCGGCTAAGTATTGGCACATTAAAAATAACCGTCCGAACGATTAGACATGCATTACTCCCAAGAAACGTGGAGCGGCCAGCCGCCAGCGGCGACCTTCAGATTTCACTGCGCACCGCCGAGTGTGCCGCAACACTGTGACCGAGTGTGACATTCCGTCACGTCGCCGCGCGCGCCGCACTGACGTGGCCGCCGCAGAGAGAAATGCGCCCGAATTTGCGACCATTCGTTTGACACAATGCCGGTTCATCGGCACTCGCCACCTACCTACGCGGCGGCGCGCCCGGCCCGGGAGTCGTCTTCACAGGTGCGTAAGCGCAGGTAAACCCGCCGCGCCCCCGCCCCGCACCGCCGCCGCCCGCCGCGCCCCGCGCCCCGCGCCGCCCCGCCGCGCTCCGGCCATCTTGAATTCCGCTCACTCAGACCCGCGCCCGTCTCGCGGCCGACGCACGTACCGAGCACAGAGCGGCCGCAGTGAACAATAAGTGAATCAGTGTTTTTGTGTGATACAGTGTCATGTTGTGATAGTGCAGTGTCGCAATGGAATCGACGCCGATATGCCGGTGCCGAGTGCTGTATCTCGGCTCCGCGGTCCCGCAGCAGAGCAAGGACGGTCTGCAAGGCATCCAGGAGCCTCTGCGCGAGTTGTATCCGGAAAAGGGAGCGACTAGCGGCGGCATCGACTCGTGGCTGTCGGTGTGGTCCAACGGAATCTTACTGGAGAACGTGGACGAGAGCGGGTCCCGAGTGGCGAGGTTCTTTCCCATCTCGAGCTTGCACTACTGCGCGGCCGTGCGCCGGGTGACGGTGGAGGGCGCGCCGCGGTTCCTGCCGCTCGACTCGCCCTTCGCGCGCGCTCCGGCGCCGCGCCGCCCGCCCCTGTTCGCCGCAGTGCTGCGCCGCACGCAGGGCATCAAGGTGCTGGAGTGCCACGCCTTCATCTGTCGCCGCGAGGCCGCCGCCAACGCGCTTGTGCGCTGCTGCTTCCACGCGTACGCGGACAGTTCCTACGCGAAGCGACTGGAGGCGGAGCGCACGCCGTCGCAGTTGCCTCCGGAACCCGAAGAGGAGCTCGAAGTGTACGACGGCGATGAGAACCACAAAGTGTGGGTAGGAGAGACGGAACGCGATGACGCCAGCGACGACATCCCCCAGCCCGCGCGCGCGCCGCGGCCACGCCAGATCACCCGGCCGGCGTCCGTGCCGCCGCCGCCACCCCCGCCGGAAGAGCCCAAAAAGAAGGCGACCACAAAGAAGTCAAAGAAAAAGTCGTCCGCGTCAGCTGACGAGTTGTACGCGGGCCCCGCGCCGGTGATGAACGGGCGGTCGCTGGGGCGCGCGCCCCCCGCGTGGGCGGGCGGACACCCGATGGTGCTAATGGCTCACCCCGCGGCTACACTGCCTCACGCGCGGCCCGCCACCATGGGCCACCGCGGCCGCGTGCCCGCTGCGCTGGCTCCAGGGCCGTTCCCGGGCGTGAATGGCGGCCGGGGCCGCATACAGTACGCGACAGTGGACCCGCGCCGCTCCAAGCCGCCGCCGCCACCCGCGCTTAAGGCCGCGCAGAGCATGACGGGGCTGGAGGCGGTGGAGGATGCGGGCGGCATCTACCGCAAGAAGGGCCACCTCAACGAGCGCGCGTTCTCGTACAGCATCAGGCAAGAGCACAGGAGTCGCTCGCATGGATCTCTCGCCAACTTAAAGTTCGCTGCTCCACCCGAGGTGAGATTATAAGTTATTACAGATTATAACTCCTTGCCAATGCTTACATTTTCTGTTTCCATCTTTTCAGAGAAGAAATCGACATATCGTTTATCGTAGTCTCATGACCGATAAAGAGCTACGAATTAAAATTTTTAGCAAAATTTCAGACTACACAAATCAAACGCGCACAAACTATGCACTCGGCCACACTTTCTGGCCACTTTCAAATCCTAAAAGGTCCTGCTTCACACGTGACCGCACTACCGTCGTCGATGACCATACTCGTAATTTCCACACAATCGGTTTAAATACGATCATGCCATTATGTTTAAGCTCAAGTGCCATCTTTATTGCACCGGTATAACGACTTTGTGAGGCCACTTTATCAATGAACTGTTTGAATGAAATTGTGTAACGTGAGAAAACAATTTCCGAAGCCAGTGTTCTGATGTAATGGCGAATAAATAAATACATTTACATACATCGTCCTACGTAACACTGATCTTTGATTGATTACGTCACATGAAGATGCATTCGATCGCCGCCACTTGGCTCTTGAGCACATCGCATTTACTTTTTTGGAGTCCTTATGGGGCAGATGTTTAAGCTGGCTGTGAAACGAAAAGCCGTGGGTTTGATCCTCGTATCGAGGAAACTTTTGTGATATATAAAAATATTTGAGTTTGATTGATGTGTTAACAAAGTGTAGTTTTGAAACTCACGACACAAGATTTTTATCTTACTCTGTGCGACATGATACATTCGATCATCACCAATATGACCTTAAATGTTTGCATATCACTATTGCCTTGTAAGTAATTCGGAGGCAGGTTTCGTATTGTTAGTAGATGGGAAATGTGAAATCCTGTGGGATAATACTCCACCTGTTACGTGACATTAACATACCCTAAATGTTCTTAAGAACTTTCAGCTAAACCATATTTCTTACATTTAATTCACTATTGAAGCGAGTGATCATTTTGAGACTCAAATACTTCTAAAAAATGACATGGGTTGTATGATCGTAATAGGATGTTCGTCTTTATTTCTTAATCTCTACGATGTCCATTCATGTTATCTAATTTCGTGGCCGCTTAAAAACAATCATAGACGGAGCATTGGCCTTTCTCAGAGATGCGGAGTTTCTTGGTTTCTTGTTATTTATTGCATGTGACATCGTTCGTCCTATAATTCCTAGATTAAAGTCAATCAGTCAAAAATATCACCATCTTCAGTATGTGCAGTTGCGGTGGTTGATGCTTGTCTAAAGGGAAGCGAATCTAAAATCAAAATTTAATTAAAAATTTATTCGAAGTACGCACAAAAGGGAAGCCGTTCACAGATGCCTCACCACTGGGTACATTCTACGTCTAAACTACTCAGTTCTTGTTTATAAGGCTTTTGCGTTACGACCCTTGATTCTGCCAGTATCAAGTGTATCAAGTCTAAACTACTCACCCGATTTCGATGAAAGATACGTGCATCAACTCTCAATTACACAAACAGCTGTCTAAATAGGAAACACTCGGTGAGTGAGACTGCCGGATGCCCAATACCCCTTTTCTCTTCCTATCCTTTATCCTTACCGCTCCCCTCCCGATCTGATGAGCCGGCAAAACATCTATGATCCAAGTGTTGTGGATGTTCATGGACGGCAGTGATCACTTACCATCAGGTGACCTGCTTGCTCGTTTGCCGGACCTACGCTATATAAAAAAAAAAAAGAAATCGGATTCGAAGATCTTTGTTTTCATTCGATAGTATTAAAATAGGTAACATTTTGGAATGGCCTAAAAGTTTTTTAAATTTTTCTAAAGTTCTAGAGTTCTCAACAGGAGTGACAATGCGATCCTAGTTGAGCGCAGTTATTCAAGACGTACAATGCTGGCCGGCCCGGTTTGCGGTTACGTCGATTAAGGAACAGGCCGTCACATGCCGCTAAACCAGTTAGAAATGTCGTTACTGATGCAACTGTGTACTCAACATTTATATTTTCTAGCTTTGAACGACGCTTCTGCGTTTTACGACCCGAGGAGTCGTATACGCTATTTTTGCCTTTGCTCGTGTGTATAGGTATGGTTATAGACTGTGTAGCAAAGTTGAACAAAACTAATATTGGTATTTGCGAATAAAAAGTATCAATATTTATTTTATTTTATTAATTTAATTTAAGACTGCCTCGGTGGTGTACTTGTACTACGGTATGATTACAAAATTGAGGTCTCGGGTTTGAATCCCGAGTCATATTGATATTGGATTTTGCTATTCATTATCAGCCCGGAGTCAGGAATTTGTGCTCGATATGGCGACAGGCCCGTCCTCTATCACATCATAGGACAGAACACATAAGCCGAAACGTGGGTGTCCTGGTTGCACCTCTGCCTACCCCTTCTGGGAAAAAGGCGTGATGCTTATGTATGTATACAATCCACAAGGCATTTTCGTTGCCGTTAGGTTGAATTTAGCTTCCTCTGTGACGACATTCAATAAATCTCATTCAAATGAGTTAAGCCTCATTTACACGGGGAGAGTTTCTCGCTTCGACGATACGATATATCGTAAGGATATAAAATGTTTTGTCTTCGCTGAAACTGGATTCAAGTGTCATTCGAAAGGGACAAACACAACACTAAAATAGGTTTTAAAACTGTCTATGAATAAGGTTGTTATAATAAGAACAAACCTTATTAAATACAGCAAATATTAATTATAATTATATAAGAGTGTCATTTTGTGAGAGGAGTGTCATTTGTAAGTTAATTAAATAATTAATTCAAGGTCATTTATAAAATTCGTAGGTGTGTGCCGCGTAAAAGAAACATAGTCAACCTCGAAATGATAATAATGTGTATTTTTATGGCATAACTAGTTGTGTTGCACATTTAATTTCTTAGGCCTCATCTACTCATTATGAATGGAATTCTATTATCATAAATAAAACTAAACTTAATATTAAATTCAACTACAATTTCTATGGTTTTTGACAACCACCAACCCGTACTAGGCCAACGTGGTGGACTACATGGCCTAATCTCAATCGTACTCTCGATTGTAGAGCCCTGCCCTGCAGTGGGACATATATGAGCTGAATTGATATACTCGTATTTATAAATTAAATTGACGCATGTGTTTTCTGCTATCGTACATACGCATGGATTTCTGAATTCAAGTCACACAACCACTAATATAGGTATATACATATATGTTTATTTATTTAAAATAGTTACATCAACAGCAAACACATCAATAGCATATCAGATACATTAGACAAAGGAAACAAAATCATTGACATGTATGCCAGTTACAGACTTACACAACATTCATAAAATGAAATAATCAACACTACCTATGTCTTAATACTGTCTAAACAGAACAAGAAACAAACCGTTTACTTATTTTTAACTCAAATCAAATGTTTGTTTCAATAATAATGATTACAGGGCGTATAATAAATATATATTGGAGCATTGGATGTACATATATCATAACTAATAAATAATAAATAAATACACTTAACAGTCACATACATAGTCCTGACCCCACACTAAGATCAAGTCTTGTGTCGTGGGATCAGGAGCTACGAGAGACTTTTCGGTCTCACAAACATCCAGACTCGAAACAAATACTTGTGGTTCACACAAACATTTGTTTCGATGCCCAATACACCTAAAGAGAAGAAATAATAAAACAAGCAAAAATTATTTGTCTGAACAATTATGCATATTACCAGCAAACTAATTATTCTTGGAAATACTCCTATAAAATTACAGGTAATATGTGATAATATATAATTAAGTAATGTCAATAATTAGGAAGTTTAGAATTGAAGTATGAAGTCATAGCGTGAACATTTAAGTCAGCACGATTTATGTACTCGGACGGTTGTAAAAACATTGTTTTTGCAACACGTTTCACGTTCAGACATCCATCACAGTAATGTGAAGGTTACATTGTAACTAACACTTGCAAAAAATACATTATTTCACATTGAAAACTGCGATTTCACTCGGTGTGTTGCGGCAACGTAAGGTCGTAAGCGCCGGCGTTCATATGTTTTTATTATTGCACAATACAGTTGGTGGTCAGTGTTGTGCTGTCCAAATAGACAAGAGGTGATCGTTACTCGCTAGTTGATACAATTTTGCCCGCAATGATCTGCGAATGGACATTTACGTGTCTCACTAACGCGAGATATTCACTATGTGCACGGTGGAAAGGAAAATATAACATTCTTGGAAATTATATTAATGTACATCGTGTAAAGACTGTTTATTCTATGTCCCCGGCTATCGTATATGTATGTTATATAATCCAATATAGGCTACTTAAGTGCGCACATAGACGAGCCGCCATTCAGTCAGAGATTTTCCTTATTGGATCCAATAATCATTATATCTTCGTAGATATTTTATTTAATATCCAAACATTTCAATTATTATTAACTTACATTGTACCACAAAACACATAGTAATTTAATCTACAAAGAAACAATAAAGAAAATACGTAATAATAATAATTATAGTTAAAAATATAAACACAAATTAAAAAAGAAAATAATAAATTAAAGAATTTCATATTAATAATTTCATATTTCAAATTTCTTTTTAATTTCTTCGTAGATTGAAATAGAATATATTGATTATCCTGTACTTTACCTTCATACTGTTGACAGCCTCCGTGGCGCAGTTGGTTAGACCCCGACTGCGGAACGAGAGGCCGCGGGTTCGATCCATGCACTGAGACAAATATGTTTGTGTACTAGTTTTTGTTCCGGGTCTGGGTGTTTGTACGATCGAAAACTCTTTCGTAGTTCCTGATAACTACGTCAAGGTTTGATTGATCTTAACGTATCAAATAAAATATTCCTCAGCTAAGCGTTGGAAGCTTTTAAATCTATTATTTTAGTATAAGTTGATAATTTCAACAAGTCACTGTGGAAATCATTGGGAGAGGCCTATGTTCAGCAGTGAACTTCCTTTGGCTGATGGATGATGATAATTTCACGAACACAAGCAAAATATTTGCAAGCAAAGTATAAATAATTAATTACAACCAACAGTCACATACATAGTCCTGACCCCACACTAACATCGAGTCTTGTGTCGTGAATATTGGAAACTACGAGAGACTTTTTGTCTCACAGACCCAGACCCGAAACAAATATCTGTGTCACACAAATATTTGTTTCGGCGCGGGGATCGAACCCGCGGCCACTAGTTTCAGTGCTGGCGTCCAACCAACTGCGCCACGGAGACTATCAATTATAGGAAGTGCATATCCCCAATGTTCATAAAGATTATGACGTAATTACACTAACATCCATCTCGAGTATTAAAAAAAGATTATAAAACATACGCGAGGTATTTAAGACAGCTCTGCAGCATACGAGTAATTACAGTGAGCTCATCGTGACGTAACACAAGAACTTCACGATGCATATCACAACACGTGAATGTGATCGCTGTTTTGTAACATGAACGTAAAGAAACTACGCTGGGAGGACGTATTTCGTATTCTAGTATCCCGCTTGGGTGGCGTAGTTGTACTCTACTATTATACAGCTTAAGTCCCGAGTTCTAAACCCGGTTCGGGCAAAGTGATATTGAATTTTTCTGTACCGTATTGTATCAGCCCAGATATGTCCCACTGCAGGGCACGGGCCTCCTCTACAATCGAGAGTACGATTGAGAGTGGTTAGGCCATATAGTCGACCACGCTGGCCTAGTGTGGAGTGGCGGACTTTACATGCCATAGAATTATTATTAACTATCAGCCCGGAGTCAGGAATTTGTGCCTTATATGGCGGTAGGCTCGCCCTCTAGCACATTGTGGGCCGGAACAAACCTACCCCTTCCCTTCATCCTATGTATATCATGTAAGTAATAAGTAATTGAGAGTGGTACCGCTCTCAATCGTTCTCTCGATTGTAGATGAGGCCCGTGCCCTGCAGAGGGACGTATAGGGTCTGATACAATACAAAAAAATAAAATAAGTAATTATTCCGAACGACATGAGATATCTACACCTCGATGAGTACTTTATCTGCACTGCAGTCATCATCGCAAAAAAATAAAATAAGTAATTATTCCGAACGACATGAGATATCTACACCTTTATCTGCACTGCAATCATCATCGCATGGGTAGTCATTGTGCCAGTCTGGAAAGATACGCTGGGAGGTTTATCTTTCATAAGTACTAAGGAGTTAAATAGTTATATGTTAGTAATCAAGAAGGATAAATATTTGTGCTTAAATAGTTATTATCGAAGTTATATTACAGCGCTCTTTCAATTCATAAAAAGGAGAATTTTAGGTCGAAGAAAATTTGTATGGAGCGCGTTGATGTCTTTTGTTGATAAGTTAAGCTAATCGAAATTGATGAACGAAATTTGTCAAAAAGCCCGTTTATTTTACAATATTAAAATAATTAACGAGTTTAAATGGTTACATCCGCGTTTTTGATGTTTAGGTCATCCCCGATTCTGATGTCATTCGTGATTCACAATTCCAGTTTAAAAGAACGCATTTTTCATTTGTCTTTTTATTGGTTTACTGTTTTTTTAAGAAGTACATATGTCTAATGGATTTTCCAATCTGCAAAGTCAGTGTAAATGAAATACTCAATTGAATATTTTAAATTACGAAAATGACGAAAGGTTTAGACACTTTTTCACTCGATAAAGGAAGATACATTTTGCAAAAATATACTTTTATTTCTTAATCTGTTAAACTCCTGGTTGCACCTCTGCCTACCCCATCTGGGATAAAGGCGTGATGTTTATGTATGTATGGTAATGGCTACTCTAATATACTTCATATTTTTAATTAATACGCAAAAAAATATATATTATAATATTGTCTGTAAAACGTTGCCAAGAGCTCGACATTTGTACTTTTTAATGTGTATAATTAACTTTGCTTTTTGTGAAGTTTTCAAACTGAATATTTATGTTATATTTGTGCAAAATTTAATCGTCGCAATTTTATGCAGCGCTCTGTCATAAATGTTTATTCATTAAGGAATTTATCTTAATATAATTTGGCATTAATTCGATCAGATCACAATGAAGACAGGGTAACGTTTGTGAGGTTATTTACCTCTTTACGACCGACCTTGATATTACTAATGTTGTGGGTATTCCCATATGGACACAGATACTTCGCTCCGGAATCCGGACATCTTTATGTATGTTTTTTATTTTTTTTATTCAACTGTGATTCAAGTGTATTTATTTGATATAATATAAGACATTGGTAAACAGAAACGATCCAACCTCAATTTTTGTGAAATCGAATTAAATACATTGTCATACTTTTCTAATCAAGCTTCATATGTGGACAAAAGATCACGATATTTTAGTTCAAAATAATGTATGATATGTCATGTTTTAATACCCAACTAAATCCCTAACTTGAGCTTCAAGCCCCCTAATTGTAGAATTATTTTAAAAATAAATCTTTATTTTAAAATCCATAAGAACTATTTTCGAATACACTGTCAAACTTTGAATAGCCTTTACTCAAAAGTACGAAAATGTCAGTTGGATCTTTTCTGCTTAACAGGGTCCTATTGTTTGCTGGCTATATGTGTCATTGGAAAAATAAGTTATAACATTCCTGTGAATTGTAAAATTTAGGATGTCGTCCGTCGGTCGTCATGTTTTCTGGGAAATATTCACTTAAAATTTCTCAAATTTTAAGTGAAACAAGACTTAAACAGAGCCTCGAATTTTAAGCAGGTATTATGCTTGTAGAGCATATATCGTTTCCTTGAAACCTACTTTTTCAAGTTTTTATCTGATTTCCTGTGTGTACAACTCAGGTAAATTTTGCCATGAGTCGACGCGAGAGACGCCCCCGTATTTTTTCCACAAACCCCAAGTCACAGTTACACTGCACTAGTTTACTTAAATGGCATGATTCAACGCGTGAGACCGTCTTCTATTGTCGTATTTGCAAGTTTATTATCCCCCGCACTCATTGGAAAAACGCCTTTATGTCGACGTATCAAGGTGGTACAAACACGCATCAATAACTTTGCGCAGGTGTTGTTTGATTGTTTGGTGTGAAGGAAAGTGATCTTTATGTCAAACATTTTAAGGTTCAATGGTTAAGACGAGGTTTGGTCCCACGCGGCCCGGTCGCTTGCCGACAACGGTCAATGCTTCTTGATACAAAAGTAGTTGAATGAGGCACAATAAAATGATTTGAATGAGAACGCTATTGGACTGTGTGAGTTTTTGCAAGGTAAGTTTGTCGCAGATGGGCACAATAAACCCCGACTTTCATGCGACATTTCCAAGAGTTAAGTGATTGAGAATAGAACCCCATAATGTCGTGGTATTGTACACTCAGGAATACTCACCACATTTATGAGAATTAATGCATTGTTGATTTATATAGAAAAGAGTAAAGGCCGCGGGACGTCTCTCGATGCAGGCTGCCTCCAACAGGTCACTGTGGAAATCATTGGGAGAGGCCTATGTTCAGCAATGGACTTGCTTTGGCTGATGGATGGATAGATGATGGATGATTTATATGGAGGATGGAAGGCAAAAGATCCTAAGTGGTGGGATAGTCCTATTTGCATGGATAACCACTGTAGTATATGATGGTAGGGACACCGACGTATTAACCTTTGCGAGTGTTCCCGTGTAGGGTTTGTGAAGATAGGTTATTTTTGAAAGGATTGAGAGAAAGGAAGAAAGACAACAAAGGCCATGTTACAGCCAGAACGAAACACGACAGCATAATTAAATAAATAAATATTTCCGACAGCAAACGCACATATTCAAGGTTTAAGCCTTGTATTGTGGCTATCAAGGTGGTCAGACGACCCGGTAAAAGTCGCGGGACGTCGCTGCATGCAGGCTGCCTCCAACAGGTCGCTGTGGAAATCATTGGGGGAGGCCTATGTTTAGCATTAAACTTCCTTTGGCTGATGGATCGATGGATGGATGGATGGATTGTGGCTATCAGAAACTATGAGATTTTTCAGTCGCACTATGTAATGCATCGATTTTCTTTGAAGTAATACTACCAATTACCACTTACCACCTAGACAGTAGACAGCATACAAATTTATATTGTAGTCTAAATTGACTTTATAAATACCTATACTTTACCACCTGTCCTCGGTTTTTGGGTAGAATAATTGTTATTCTAACGAAAGGCTTACATGTAATTATCTATTTCGTAAATGCATAAAGTTGAGCAACGAAAGAATTTAGTATGCGCGGTATGTATACTGTTGGTTTGATAACGTGACATCAGAATTAGAGGCTTTATTGCAAGTAAAATGTGTATCAGCCCATATACATACGTCCCACTGCAGGGTACAGGCGTCCTCTGAACGAATGGGAGAATACGATTGAGAGTGGTTAGTCCATAATCCATCACGCTGGCCTAGTGCGGGCTGACGGACTTAACATACCATTGAAATTAATTTTTACATATCGCTATGGTATGCAGGTTTCCTCCTGATGTTTTCCTTCACTATTATAGCGCGTGGTGATTGAATCTCAATGCACACATGACTCCAATAAGTTAGAGGTGTCCTGGATTTGAAATTAGCAGCCGCGTCTGCTTCGTTACCAACAGGCCACTATGAAATAATGATTTGTTGTAGGACCACAAGTAATATGTGTACGCTCTCTCTCTCTCTCTCTCTCTCTCTCTCTCTCTCTCTCTCTCTCTCTCTCTCTCTCTCTCTCTCTCTCTCTCTCTCTCTCTCTCTCTCTCTCTCTCTCTCTCTCTCTCTCTCTACAGCCACAGGAAGTCCACTGCTGAACATAGGCCTCCCCAAGGATCTCCACATCGACCTGTTGGAAGGCCTGCATTCACCGACTTCCTGCAACCTTAATCAGGTCATTATGTGTACACTACTTGATATATTTTGTCATTAATTCGTTTAATCAAAAATTGCGCGGTGGCCTGTTGGCAATTGACCTGACGCAGCTTCTGACGCGGTGGTCGTAGGTTTATATTACAAAAAACATACCAATAGAATGTGATTTCTCTTTCTCTCCAATCGTTGATTCAGTTGAGTATCGTGACTCCTTCATTATGAAGTTATAAGTTTAATCCCCTTGTTCCTAGCTTCGCGGTCTTGTGCCAGCGTAATTAGAATCTGATTTAATATTCTATTCATTTGCATTATTTTAATAAATCGTATCTTGGTTTACCCCAATCGATGATCAAACTCAAGTCTTATAATACATAAGTAACCATGATACGTAAGTCTATTAATATAAATTACACGTGCTTGCCGATCCGTACCATTTCAATGGCTTATGAATTAAAACATTTTTTTAAAATTTGGGTCATTGTTTGTTCTCAGTGGCGCACAATGCCATTATTATCTGCCTCACAAGCCATTGTATTTCGTTTTCATTACGCTTCTGTACGTATACAGATAATTTGTAACATGCTAGTAAAGGTTGTCTGCAACTTATATACGCGGTCTGTATAACCTGTCTATCTGTTATAAGAACTAATATAGCTACTGTAATATTGCTACTATAAGTTTGTGCGGATGCGAAATTAACAATGATATATTTATAGCGTGTATACAGCTACATCAAGACTGCTACTAAAAACGAAGCTAGATGGTAGTTATAGTGACACAATGCAACTAAAATATTTGCAAAAAATGCGACGACTTTATTTGTAATTCTTTTCGTATTATCGTATTTGGGTGGTAAATACATACATTTTCCTAACAAAATAACGTACTCCCTTTTATTTTTAAAGACGCTATAGTCCGCAAGGCTTTAAATAATAATTTTAGCAAAAACGTTGGATTTACCACCCAAACACAATATTTAAAAACATAACAAAAAAAAATTGTCGCTTTTTTTTGCAAAATTTGTAGTTGCATCGTGTCTGTAGTCACTAAAACTGCCACCTGGCTTGGATTTCGGTAGCAGTCTTGATATGCCCTGTATATTGGTAGATAGATAAATACATGTACCTTTTGTTTATTCAAACATGAAATGCATGGTCTTGTAATACTATCTTTACTTCTTGACATAGCCAGGTTATAGAAACCAGGCGTATGAGGTATTTTTCAGTCGTAACAAAAGTATAGGACTAAGGACACAGGCATGAGGATATTTAAACAGGCCGGTTCATTTGTACGCACCATGAGAAGTAATTAATTATTATTTAGTCGCCAATGAGTATAATTTTGGATCCAAGTATCCATCGTAAATTATAGTTGACTAAAATGTCCTTATTCTGAAACCTGACTGAAAATTCGTACAACCTTTAATAAAGCCCAATTTACACGGGGAGAGTTTCTCGCCTCGAAGGTACGATTATCGTAACGATATAAAAAGTTGCATCGTGTAAACATTTGTTAGAGCACGATAATCTATGGCGGTTATGTTATGCGATAATCGTATCGTCGAGGCGAGAATCTCTCCCCGTGTAATTGGGGCTTAAGTGTGGAATACGAGTAAATTAAAACTTACGTCGCAAAAATAACATTGAATGAATAACAGCTAAGCCATTAAGACACGTATCACGAGGCAAAAACGCGTAGATTCCAATATTTATAATGATTGTTTTTGTGAGCGGTTTTCATGGAAATATCTTGTTCGTCCGCTAGTTTTGTGTTCGTAAACACAATGTCCGACTCGACCTTTGGAATGTTTACACATTAAAGTCACTTTCGTTTGTCTGTGGTATTTTTATTACGTTTATTATTGTAGGTACAGTTCGTAATGCATCATGTGTATTATTTAATTGACATACATACATTTTTTACACAATAAATATATTATTTATATATATCAGCCCATATACGTCCCGCTGCTGGGCACGGGCCTACTCTACAATCGAGAGAATTGATTGAGAGTGGTTAGGCCATATAGTCCACCATGCTGGCCTAGTGCGGGTTGGCGGACTTACATACCGTAGAAATTCTTTAAAATCGCTACGGTATGCAGGTTTCCTCACGATATTTTCCTTCACCGTTAAAGTGCGTGGCGATTGACTCTCAATACACACATAACTCCGAAAAGTCAGAGGTGTGCCCTGGGATTTGAACCCTCGACCACCGTGAACATGTAGGCAGCCGAGTCCCGTCCGTTACCAACAGGCCACCACGCACTTTTAAAATAAATATATATAACTCAAAAAACAAAGGACTGGAAACTGTGATAATATTTTTGAAACTGCTGAAATATTTTGACATGATGGTCGTGGAAAACACTTGACATTTTTATTTTTATTGAGAATAAATTGAATTTGATTGTAGATTGGAACGGGTATGCCAATGACTAACAGTCTTTGGACGCAGGGTAGTTAAGAACCATATAGGTCGGCATAGTTGTATCTAAACATATCTCTTGCCGTTTAGCACATTATATAGACTGCAAACTGCATTTACCATTCATACATAACTCATGCCTTTTTCCCAGAAGGGTAGAGCCGTGCTACCAGGACACTCACGTTTCGCCTTGTGTGTTCCGTCCCACGATATGATAAGGGGCGACCCTATCGCCATATGGGGCACAAATTTCTGACTCCGAGTGATAATTAATAGAAAAATCCATTATCACTGCCCAACCCGGGATTCGAACCCGAGACCTCAGCGTTGTAATCGCACCATAGTACAACTGCGCCACCGAGGCAGGCCACTTTTTCAAGCCAGAAAAAATATGGGATTCGAAGGCTGGACGTCACGAGCCGCCTCCGCCGCTGTTTGTAGTGCGTATCCACTGAATTATAGGCTGCGTATGATGGCTCACTTTAATTAGCACAACGGGGCTTTGACAACCGTTTGTCACAATCAATGTAACGGTATTTGGCGTCAGACGCAGCTAACTATGGATTAGCGTTTGACAATTGACCTATTCACATGTGTAACAGCCTGGGTTAAATGGCTGCTTCGAATATGCCGCTATGAAAATCTTCGAGTACGCCTATGTATAAAGAAGTCGACAATTATTTGTTTCCATGTTTTTTATTGCATAGGTCCGGCAAACGAGCAAACAGGTCACCTGATGGTAATTGATCACTGCCGCCCATGAACATCCACAACTCTCGGTTCATTGCTGTTTTGCCGGCCCTTAAAATCAAGAGGGGAGTGGGAAGGAAAAAGGATAGGAAGAGGAAAGGGGTATTGGGCATCAGGAAATCTCACTCAAGGAACGGAACGTGCCAATTCTTTGCGTTCTGTTGGTCCTGGCTAACTAATGTTGCTGTGGTGGGTGTGTGGACTGGAAAGTCAAAGCCTATGTACAAAAATGAACTTCCTGTGGCTAAAGAGAAACAGAGAACGTGAATGTTGTATGATAAAAGTCTATTGTAGCTTCTATTAACCTACAAATCAAACACCCACGTGGTA
This sequence comes from Theretra japonica, assembly GCA_033459515.1. Classification (NCBI taxonomy): domain Eukaryota; kingdom Metazoa; phylum Arthropoda; class Insecta; order Lepidoptera; family Sphingidae; genus Theretra; species Theretra japonica. Next base: position 2,542,580 of record CM065942.1, read on the forward strand.
TTGTGGGTGTTTATTACTATTTGTGAGTATTGTGACGTGCTTCTTCAAATGTAATGTTGGCTGGAAGTAATCGCGAAAAGCGACAAGACCGCTGATTAAATAAGTTTTCCTATTATTAATATTTTTGTCCTTTTATTGTTGTATGTGGTGTGCAATAGAGAATTTATAAAATAAATAAATAAATATAATCGTATCAAAATATTTAATGAAGTTTTTTACAAGATATCTTGAATCGTCAGCTAATACAATCACCGGTTTGGACCATTTTGTACTCATAGCTGTATTTTATAGCGCAAGGCGCGTATTGAGAGAGTCCTCGTCAGCACCGATTATGTATTTTTATGTTCGTTAGATATGAGCTGGATGCAGGCCGCTTCCAACAGGTCTATGTGGCGATCCATGGGGGAGGCCTATGTTCAGCAGTGGACTTCCTGTGGCTGAAGAGAGAGAGAGATGTACTATGTAAAAAAGGACCTGTAAATGAGTAACAAAGCCACGAGAAGTAAAAGAGCTGTGTTTATATTTTTATCTTAGCCTACCCTAACGGGACACAGGCGTGAATTTATGTATGTTTAAAGTTCGCCAATTAACCAGTGTCCATTTTCGAGTTACGGTCAATGTGTAATTGTTAATAATCGCCGTGAAATTGGGCTGTAACTCGTGTGCCAGATTGAAACGAAGGCTGCGTTCGTAATTTGGGTAGATATTTTTAATTTTGTTCCAAAAATAGCAGTGTTAATTGATAATTCTGCTTGCAAAACCCAGTAGTTGTAGACAAATTATTTTTATTCTTGCTTGAGAAATTTTCTTGCAATGTCCATACTGGACATGAAGAGGCTTCACACCTAATGCCTTGGCGTCACGACAAGCGCAATACAGTGTTTAATAATAACTTTTGAATGATTTTGCCCCCGTTTATGGGCATGCGTGACGCTTATTTATTTAAAAACTTTATTGTACACCAATGATAAAAAACAATGTAAACAAAATACAACAAAATAGAAAAGAGTACAGACGCTCTTATCTCTCGAAGCGATCTCTTCCAGACAACCAACCATAGGATGGAAAAAAAAGACGACAAAGGTACCGTGAGCTGTACGAAATATTATAAAATAAACGAGAGAAACACATACATAAATTTTGCATAAAATATAAATACAATAATAAAATAAATATGCATCGACATCAAAACAAAATAAACTAATGTTGTAAGAATATTAATATGACAGCCATCGTGGCGCAGTTGGTTAGACACCGGCTGTGAAACGAGAGGCCGCGTGTTCGATCTTCGCACCGACACAAATGTTTGTAAAAACCACAAGTATTTTGTGTCGGGTCTGGGTGTTTGTAAGACCGAAAAGTCTCGCGTAGTTCCTGATACTCGCGATATGATGACGTGTGGGGTCAGGACTATGTATACTATGTGTGCTCTTGGGTGTATTTATTTATTATTATTTATTTTATAAAAATATTAAAACAAGAGTTATAAGATATCGTCTCGCTTATCATCAGCTATCGGCATAATCGCTAATTAAAAATGCATGAAATAGCTTACTAAATAGGGCGCGATCTCTTGCCATCGACATAACGTCGGTCTACTCAATTTGACATGTAGCCTGAAAATACGACGATATCGTAACATATCATATCTTTAAAGTTTAAATCCATTATTGGTCGTAATATAAGGAAACTAGTTGTATTATAATAGTATTAAGCGCTGTGGATTTTATGTGAATAAATAAATACACATAAATGATTAATAAATCAATCACCTTGTTCACTTCTTCGTTTCACTTTTCTAACACGACATTATCTAAGATTCTGTAAATATTCAGGGTGTTAACAGAAGTTGGTTCTCAGATAATCGATTCCCACGCCTATAAAAAAACGTAAAATCAAACTCTCGATGTTACTGCTCCAGCAATTTAAAAAGTGTTACCCATTTACATTCGGAGTCATGTGTGTATTGATAGTCAATCACAACGCACTACAACGGTGAAGGAAAACATCGTGAAGAAACCTGCATACCATAGCGATTTGTATTTTCTATGGTGTGTAAAAGTTCGCCAACCTGCACTAGGCGAGCGTGGTGGACTATATGGCCTAAACACTCTCAATCGTACTCACGATTGTAGAGGAGGCCCGTGCTCTGCAGTGGGACGTATATGGGCTGATACAGTACAGTACTCATTTACATTAAGTAACCTTGGCAATATTAAACCCTTACATTTACATACATACATAAACACACGCCTTTATCCCAGAAGGGGTAGGCAGAGGTGCTACCAGAACACCCACGTTTCGCCTTGTATATATTCCGTCCCACGATGTGATAGGGGGCGAGCCTATCGCCATATTGGGCACAAATTCCTGACTCCGTGCTGATAATGAATAGAAAAATCGAATATCACTTTGCCCGACCCGGGATTCGAACCCGAGACCTCAGCTTTGCAATCGTACCGTAGTACCACTACGCCACCGAGGCAATTCTTACATTTGGCATGTCAAATAGCGAGGACTTCCAAAGGGACATAGGTACACCTAAGTAGATAGATACCCGCAGTTAAACAGCAGTTAGGAGAACACGATATCAAGCGAGTCTGCACTATCAGCTAAGTTTGTTTTTTATGCAAATTGCAATTTGATATGCGGCAGCATTCCTTCTCAGCATACTTTTATTTCATTAGTTTAATATTCATTTGATTTTGGACTCTATTAGATTGTGCCTGAGTTTAGTTTAGCGTGTGTGTGTGAATGCACCGTGGACTGGTTTGCGCGTGGGTTGCGCAACGGCTCGAGGTATTGCTATGGGCGTTATGTGTGAATTATGACTTTGTATGGGATTTTTGTACGGTTTTCCGTCACTGCGCTTACTTTGTATGGCTTTTCACTTTAAAATGAAGTGAAAATCACAATAAGAGCATTTATGAATGGATTTTTTTAAAATGTGGTATATTGTTTGGCTTTTTCTTTTAAGCAGTAAAAATAACAGATTTAACTGTGAATATGTATATAGTTAGTGTTTAGGTAGATTGACTTACTCCTGTAAAGGTCTGGTATTGATTATTTTTACTTCTATGTGTATTCAATCACCAATATCATAATAAACTATACTTTCTTCTAATGTATATAGATATTACTGTTTTTTGAAGAGTAGTGAATTAATCATCAAGATAACCATGTCTAGTGACACTGGACGTGGGTATTAAGGGTCAGGCCTTGGATTTGGTTCCCAGTTTGATGAACATAGTTGATGAGTATCTGAGCTTCACAATTTTATTTCATTGTTAGCTATGTTCGCTGTAGCCGGAATAATATTAACAATTAAACTTTCATTATAAAATGAATAGGTGGGCCCAATTGATTAAGAGGAAAAAAAATGGACATAGAAAACAGCTTTACATTTCGTAATTTTGTTGAATGAATTTGTAGGACCAATGATTCCCACAATTTTCTGTTTTTCTGTGAAGGAAAACATCGTGAGAAAACCTGTATACCATAGCGATTTGCAATAATTTATATGGTATGTAAAGTCCGCCAACCCGCACTAGGCCAGCGTGGTGGACTATATGGCCATAGCCAAACACCTCTCAATCGTATTCTGGATTGTAGAGGAGGCCTGTGCCCTGCAGTGGGGTATATAGGCTGGTACAGATTCAGAGTTCAACGCATCAAGCTGGAACAATTAACACAGCGCCGGAACTCAAGGATAACTTGTGTACAATGCACTAATGCATTATTCCTTTGAAATTGTCGAAGTGGGCCGGATGGTGCGCGCAATAGGAAAATCGCAATTACTAGCATTATGTTGCATCAACGTCAGATTTCATTTTATGATTTCGATTACCGGTAAACGTTTATTTATAGATTTATTTATTATTCTTTTCGATAAAAACATACGTTTACGTCTGTATCCTTGAAGCGAAGATAGCGTACAGTTCGCCGAACTTAATTTTGGATTGATCATAGTTCTTTTTTAAAATTTTGATTTGTGGTTCACAAAATCAGAAAATACTTTTCACTTGTTGCTAGACACACTCGTACTACATACACATTTATACATGCATGTCCTAAAAAAATGTTATTTACAGACAAAATTTCAGCTAAATTTCAATAGATTTGTTTAATTCTTTTACGTCACAGAATCTTAACCCATGACGTTTAGATAAAAACATTGTTAGAAATAGTATTTGTATTATGCAGAAAAATACTGAAAAAGAGAAAGTTGGAAGAATAAAACAGGTATTAAATACAAAAAATCTGTTATTTCACTTAAATCTTCAGTGAGTTATCCATCCATCATCCATCCATTAGCCAAAGGAAGTCGACTGCTGAACATAGGCCTCTCCCAATGATTTCCGCAGCGACCTGTTTCAGTGAGTTAAGTTGATATTAATATAAATTCAAGGGAGTACAAATAGTATCTGCCGCGGGAGCGCAGTGGTACTATCGTATGATTGCAAAGGTTTTGGGTTTGAAAGTGATATTGGAATTTTCTATTAATTACCAGGCTGGAGTCAGGAATTTGTGCCCGATATGTCGATAGGCTCGCCCTCTATCACATGGATGGAACATACATGGCGAAACGTGGGTGTCCTGGTTAAATCTCTGCCTGCCCCTTCTGGGGAAAAGGCGTGAGTTTATATATGAGTATAAATAGTATTATTAATGGATCACGGGTGACCTCACAAACATAACGCAAAAAATCTGATTATTCTCCTCGGTTTTCAGTTGTCGTATTCCAATAGACTATCGGCCTTATTCATAAACAGTTTTAAAACCGATTTTGTTATCGAGTGTTTTGGCCCTCTCGAACGACTTTTGAATTCAGTTTGAGCGAAGAAGACAAAACATTTTAAAACTGTATGGATAAGGCCGTATCTGTATAAGTTTTCAATATGATATTAGAACCGCTGTATCACTAGCAAGGTCTACAAATCCAGTCTATTATCAAATACGTACAGCGTCGCATACAAAAGCGGGCACGTAAATGCAAATGTCACGTATGGCGCGTCAGGAATGCGGCCCCGCACCGTTCCGAATAGTGCTATAGCTGTTCTAAAGATAACTTGCGAAAGAAACGAGTAGGCTTTCGCATTCAAGACTACTTTTTAATTAGCACATACCTACTTATATGTATGTATTGATAGTCCAACACATGCTATAACTGTGAAGGAAGACATCGTGTGGAAACCTGCGTACCATAGCGATTTGTCAGAATTTCTGTTATGTAAAGTTCGCCAACCTGCGAGGTTAACTGTATGGGTTAACCCTTCTCAATTGAATTATCTATTGTAGAGCAGGCCCGTGCCCTGCAGTGGGATGTATATGGGCTGATACAGACATACCTACACACATACTGATAATGATGTACTGAATATAATGATGATTCGTCCTACACTTTGGAAAAATCACTAAAAAAGAAAAGAAGGGAAAGAAAGCCTAGTTCTTAATTAGTTTTGTTCAGGTTGTTTACAAATGACATACATTTGCCATATAAATGTGGTCAAATAATTAAAAAGCCTGAACAAATCAGTAATTTAAAACAGAGAGAAACAACTACAATATGCGGGCGTCGATTATGCGGGGTTGAAAGATTTATATAATTTCTATTATCAACGAAAACATAAATATGTAGGAATACAACAATTGTAATGAGTATAAGTATGAAGTATTTTGTTTCTAAATGTTTTTACAGAACATTCTTTAATCATTATAAAGAAGTAAAGGCACTCATCGGGGCTTTCAAGAGTCCCCTCTTAATGAGTTAAGTACCTATTTTTCTCAAGAGCAGTGAACTTTACTGTTTATCCACAGATTAGATAATCACAGATGAGGCCATTATCTTAGGTATTCTACAATTTTCTTGTTACTTTGTAATTATTTCTGTAGTGAAAAACACTGAATTGGTGGAATGAAAACAGAGTTCAAATTTTCCCCAAAATGATCCTTAAATTTGATAACATTTCATATTCATTTTCTATTTGTCCCTTACTTAAAGTGTTAGTGTAATAAGTTTAAATTAAACAAATGAACACACATACAGTCGTAAATACAGTGATAACCCGTTAAGATATGTCTTGTGTCGGGGGTATCGAAAAATATGAGTATTTTGATGTCACAATACCCGAAACATATAACAAATATTTGTCTCGGTGAGGTCTGTGGGTATAAACCCAGGGCCTCTCATTTCACAGCTAGATACCAACCAACTGTGCCACAGGCACTTTCGATTCTTCTCTCTTCAGCGACAGGAAGTCTACTGCTGAACAATGGCCTTCTCCTCCCTCCTCAATTTCGATTATGCCATAAAAATCTCTTGTAAAAAATACTGCTGGCTATTCCAAGTATTTAGGTTTCGTTGTTACCAAAATCGCGATTACTGAACAGTAATTGCCTTGTGAAATAATTGTTGCTTAAAAACCAACGTGGAGTAATGCCTTGTGAATACCTTTTGTACGCTTGTCTACGATAATTTGTTATTTTTATTACATAAATTCACGCCTGTATCCTTTAGAGGGTAGGCTAAGTCACTTTATTAGCGTTCAGAGTTTCTCAAACTTATTTCGGTCCAAATATGTCATAGTCATCATGGTTGATGACATCATCCATCAGCCAAAGGAAGTCCACTGCTGAACATAGGCTTCCCCCAGATAGTGCTGGGGACAAATTCCTTCTTCTTTCTTCTTTGAGTGCCTCTTCAGTGTTGAAGGTTGGCCGTCGGCTCCTTGTATTCTTCCTTGTCTTCAGCCAGGTGGAATAGTTGTTCAACGGTGCTGATACCGGTCCACTCCCGGAAGTTTCGCAGCCTTTTCCTTCAACTGGACAATTTTCAGTTTCGGGTAATTCTTAAAAGAACTAATTAACGTTTCATTTACGTTTCAACAGTTGTCTTAATATGTACATTATTGGTTATTGTATCGATTTGTAAGGTTTTGTGTAGTTGGCCAGATTTTGTTTTTTTTTAATTCACAGCGGGCATACGGTCGATGGCATTTGCAAAATCGATATCGAATGTTTAGTGCTCTAAAATAATGCATACATGTAAATCTTCATTACAAATTCCTAACAATTGTCAAATAAAAGCTTGCGCCACATCTTGAGTGACATAGCGAATCTTTGGTCAGTAGTTTCGCGTTATTGACAGCATATTATATAATTGGCTCTTTTTAGAGATTTAGACATTATCACGTAGTAACCTGTTAGGTGATAGTGATTCAATACTTGCGGAGGAGGATCCGAGTTCATATTTGACTTTGATGTTTCTGAAAAGGTCCAATTCTCTTTTTACAGCTGTCAAATGGTAATAGTCATAGTACCTACCTATTTCAGCCCCCGTGGCGCCGTTGGTTAGACGCTGCCTGTAAAACGAGAGGCCGCGGGTTCGATCCTCGCACCGAGATAAATATTTGTGAGGCCCACAAGTATTTATCTCGGTTCTGGGTGTTTGTGAGACCGAAGAGTCTCGTAATTCCTGATACCCACGACACCAGACTCGATCTTAGTGTGGGGTTAGGACTATGTATGTGACTGTTGGATGTGTTAATTATTATTATTACCTAAATATATTTGCGAATCACGTTCGACTACAAGAGCAAGGTGACTTTTCATATTTATAACGCGTGCATAAATAATTTAACGAACATAATACGTATCGATATCAGTTTAATTTAGAATCAATACCATGAAATCGATTGTGGAATCGACAATTCGTAGTAATTTTGTAATAATGAGTATAATGTAAAAACTCATAATACGAGTATACAGCACGTATGTTATTTATGTTTTATGCGTATATTTTATGTTCTTTCCATAGACATCTAGAAACCACTTTTAGCGGAGTGCTCAAATACTTCGTGTCAACTGTGTTTTTAACCATTTTGGTGCCTATATTTTTCTTTCTGATTATAAAAATCTAAGCTAATAGTCATAACCATTGGCCAATGTATATTTTTGATTTATGAATTTGTTCTATAACTTTGTTGTCATAATTAATACTTGTTAATAATTCTTAAACCAACATTTTGATTGGGATTTTAAAATATAAATTTCACTCGACATAAATTATAAGCCTGTTGCAGCTAGTTAAATATTTAAAAAAAGCTATAAATTATGATAAGTGTGTTTTTTGGTCTAGTTTTATTAATACGTAGCACGCATGTTACTGAATATTTTTGGATAATAATTTGTAATAAAATACGAGTTTTACAAGATTTATGAATGATAGCGGTCTGGGATCGTCGGATTAGTTACTTATTGACGGGGACGCTCAAGTTTTTTTTTATTGATGCGCCGCTCCTATTGGTCATAGCGTGATGTTATAAAACCTATAGCCTTCCTCCATTAATAGGTTATGCAACTCCAAAATATTTTTACAATTGGAACCTGTAGTTCCCGTAGTTATATTTCCCGTACTTATAATTAAGTATTATTTGTATTATTCAAACAAACATATTCTTCGGCTTTATATGTAGATTACATAGTTTTCTGGCAGCGCGTATAGAAAGGGTATCGTGAAGTCCCGCGTTTGATTCGTTATATGTTGAATAATTTTGGTTTCCGTAACATTCACCGTGGGAATCAAAAAATCATTAAGATATTAATACACAAACAAAAATAACTCTAAGTATATTAAAGAGTGTTTAATATTTAAAACAGTTTAACGCTGTTTATTTACATAATTCTCACATTTCTCTGTATTTATTTTCTTCAATTTGGCATTCAAAACAGTTTAAGAAGTTATTTTGACAATTCTAACATTTCTCTGCATTTAATTTCACTCATTTATTTGTGTCAATTATTGTATTTTTATTGCATAGGTCCAGCAAACGAGCAATCAACTCAATCCAATCCAATCCATCAGTCAAAGGAAGTCCAGTGCTGAACATAGGCCTCTTCCAATGATTTCCACAGAGACCTGTTGGTGGCAGCCTGCATCCAGCGACTTCCCGTGACCTTTACCAGGTCGTCTGACCACCTAATGGGCGGACGTCCCACGCTGCGTTTTCCGCTACGTGGCCAACTCGCCTGATGTTGAGTGATCACTGCCGGCCATGAACATCTCCAACGCTTGGATCATAGATGTGTTGTCGGCCCTTAAAATCAGGAGGGGAGCGGGAAGGGAAAAGGATGGGAAGAGGACAGGGATATTGCCGGCGTCATAAAATGGGAGCGAAATAGCACAGGAGGAAAAGAGTGTAGGCTCTTTGAACTCACTCACCGAACGAAACACGATAGCAAAGCCGTCTCTTAAGCCCTATTTACACGGGGAGAGTTTCTCGCGGCGAGAATCGTACACGATTATCGCATGACATAACCGTCATAAGACCGTGTTGGACAAATGTTTACACGATGCAACTTTTTTATATCCTTACGATAATCGCATCTTCGAGGCGAGAAACTCTCCCCGTGTAGAGGCATTACATCGGTTTTGTAAGACAGTGGCACCACCCCGATCGAGACATTTCTACTGTAGTTTGGCTACAAAGTAACTGCAGTGTGGCTCTACCAGTTTATACATTAGTCGTGTATTTGTATCAGCCCATATTCGTCCCACTGCAGGACACGGACTTGCTCTACAATCGAGAGGAGAATTGAGAAGAGTTAGGCTATTTAATCCGCTAGCCTAGTGCGGGTTGGCGGACTTAACATACCATAGAAATTCTCACAAATCGCTACGGTGTGCAGGTTTCCTCACTATGTTTTCCTTCACCGTTATAGTGCGTGGTGAATGGTGATTGACTATCAGCTATACACACATGGCTCCGAAAAGTCAGATAAATGCCGTGGGATTTGAAACCCACGACCAACTTGAAACATGTTGTCAACAACCGCGTTTCGTTGGTTACTAACAGGCCACCACGCACTTCTAACGATTCTATTAGCCATTAAAAAAATAAAACCAAAAAATACAACACAGCCTCTTTTACATATTATATATACATTAGGTAATTATAATTATTAATAATTATTTCATTTGTCATATACTTGCATTGCTGTAATATTGATTTAACGTTACTATTCCGCTGTCTACTACGAATTACTTAAACTGCGCATAAATAACATTCTTTACGAGCCGTAAACTATAGAGTAACGGAGTTTGTAGTAAATAACAGTTATTGTCACTTGTTGGGACATAATTTGTGATCTGTTGCGATATTGAATAAGTGTACCTTGAGTTCGGGACTGTGTTTAAACTGAAATTAGGGTGTTTAGAATTTCATACTGTTTTTTTATTATTTTTTATTTTATAAGGTTCACCAACAATTGTTTACATTACTTAAAACTAAAGTATACATGTAAAATAATAAAAAATAAATGCAACAATCACTTAAAGGTAAACACCACATGTGCAATAATACAGTTAACATATTATAATTAGTGTTTTAACAAAAAGCAAAAAAAGAACTTAAAAGATGACATTATACAATAATTAAAAAAAAAAGAACTAAAAAAAAACTGTCATTTTGGATATAGACTATACTCGTAGTATTGATCATTTCATTTGCGAAAAAGAAAAAATCACGTCACAATGTAAACTATCATAATGCTACACCATTGTGTTTATTATAATATAATGCCGTGTATCCTTCGTTGGAGGTCCTTAAATAAATAAAATAAATAAATAGATAAATAAAAGAATCTCACGGGTTTGTTTGAACGCGATAATTTCTTCAATCACCAGTTGGAATTGAAAATGTTTTGTTTGAAATTGCTTTTTGATTAAGTTGTTTTTTAATATCACGCTACAAAACATAGGCAAAAAAATATATTACAAACCAGGTCTAATTATTGTGAAGTTGTGTGATAGTAATCTCCTTTTTTTTAAGTCGATTAAAAATGAATGCCATTGTAAATATCTAATGTGTATACTCGTAATAGGGTCGGGAAATTTAACTTCAATGTTTTGTTATTTTTGCATCATTAGTTTAGTTGTTACTACAGTATTCCGTAGAACGTTTCAAAATATCTAAGATCTTGGTTTCGAAACATACTTCGAACGTTATTTTCCTGGAAATTAATTATTTCTCGTAATACACGCAAGACAGCATGCCAGTAATAAAGTCAAGTCTAATATTCCTAGATTTGCTAAAAAGGCCTCGCTCCCAAGTATTAGTCGAAGAAACAGATCATGGAATGTCTCTGACATTTGCAAATACAGCCTTTTTATTTAAACCAGTAAGTTGAGACTTAAACCTGCCAAGTAACACGAAAAAAACCACTGAGTTATTCAAATCCAACTGGTCGTATGTGGTACGTCCACCTGGCGTTAATATATCATTATAACGCATGGGCTTGGCAAAATGAATACGCATTTCGGTTTCCCGGTATCGACATGGCAGCCATCGAATGTCAATCGGTCAGTGACCTCGGTTTTGGCGGGAGAAACTCGACTGACGTGTTTTTTCGTGTATTTTACTTTCTCGATGGTCCAATGCGGCGACCGCCTGTAGTTTTGGAAATTGACGGAATCGCTCCGGGTACATCGATTGTGATTCAATGGATTTACGTTTTTCGTTTGGTTTTTACGATTAATCAATTTACTGGGCTTGTAGGAAATAGATTTTGAAATTTCTTAGAAAATTGTTACTTAGTATTTGTGATAGTAAATTGAATTTGGTGTATGACCATTGAGTATTTGGTTATATTCAAGGAACACGAAAATTCAGAGATATTGTTGCAAAACTAGTTTAATCATTTACAACGACCTTAGGGGATAAAGGCCAAGGACCAAATATTATAATAATTAGGCACACATTTAACATTCGATTTTTCAGGCTTTCTTTTATGCATTAAGTTCGTAATCAAATACATTGAATGAATGCGTTTCTTTTCACAATTCGAGTAGGGATACTGGTATTCCGAGTGTGCCAGCTGATCGTGTGAAAGCTGTAACCTTGAACGGGCGTAGTGTCGCATTATTCGATGTGAATGGACAGATACCAGTGACCTACAAGCGACTTCACTATCGAAATGTACTCGATTATTTTTGTTAGCGGTATTCGATTATGAATAATCGATTAGTATGCATAAAAAATATTTAACAACCCGTGACAGACAAGGCTGTACGGCTTGAGGTTCCATTGCCTATTTTTGTGAGTGTATCATAAAGATTTTTTCTTTATCAACATCTTTTAAAATAGGAATTGCCTTTTTTACACCGTTTATTTTATGATGGACTAATATAATATAAAACCTTTACATTTTTTCCAAAACAAAACGTTATTAATGTCTTGTCTTCGTCTATGAATATTCCTAACAGCTCTATAATGGAATAAATATGGTTATTCAACTCAAATTGCATGGACGGGCGCGATAACAGCCATTGTTTCAATTCTATCGTGACTGGGGTATCGTTAGTGCGTTATATAACATAACATTTATGTGAAGTATTGTGAGCTATCCCATTCACGACTTTAAACAAGAGTCAGTAAATCAATAGTAAATGAAGTCTATGACTTACTTTTAAAGATAGATTTAGGTGAAGATACTAGGTAGGAAAGCGATTGTTGGCGAGTTGGGCTAATGTCAAATGGAAAGAAAAATTATATTGTTATGCCCAACAATCGAAATCATTTTAACCACACATGAATAAAAATTCAGTTTTGCGGACTTCACACATGAGTACTGTTGTGTGTACTGTATCAGCCTATATACGTCCCACTGCAGGGCACAGGCCTCTTCTATAATCGAGAGTACGATTGAGATGGGTTAGGCGATATAGTCCTGTACGCTACACTAGTGCGGGTTGGCGGACTTTACATACATTAGAAATTGTTGCAAGGTGCTATGGTATGCAGGTTTCCTCACGATTCACCGGTTTTTACGGTTTTCCTTCTCTGTTCAAATGTGTGCTTAGTTTTTACTGACTTAATCGAGTTAAAATATTTGTCTTAATTCAAATGTTTCATTCATCCAATTTATTTCATTCAAAAGTTGTGATTGCGAAACTTGTATAACAAAATTTTCCATAGGCCTTTACTAATCGGTGTTTCAAATCCCAATTGCATTTTATCACACTTTCTTATTACATGGGAATCATATGTGAGAGAACTTTATCACGGCGAAAGAACATCGTTTCGAAACTTGTGGGGTTACTCTATGATTCGAAGAACATGGCACGTAAAACTGTTCCAATGTGCCTAGGTACTCCACAAAATGTTCGAATCGTAACCGTAGACTTAGTTCAAAGTGAATAATAAGTTTCATAGACAATAGTGTTGGTTTTTAGAAGTGGAAAACTTATAACTTGTACTACTTGGATCATAGAGTAATCCCTCCTCCTTAACATACTGTTTAAAACGTATATGAAGATCACCAACTTGCACTAGACCAGCGTGGAGGACTAAAAGTCTACATTCCTTAAATCGTGGTGGAGGCCTATACCCAGCAGTGGGATGTAAATAGGCCGATATTTGCGTAACAATAGTCAATCAAATATTTGTTAAGAAATCTCTGTACGGCGGACTCATACTGCGGTTTCTTTCGTATAAGTGACTCTTACTTTCTACAAACGACGCTTTAATACAAATACTTTTTACTTTGTAAATATTGTCTATTTTATAAAGCTTTTATGTTTGTTCAGATGATGTTTGCTTCTTAGTGATCCTCTTCGGAATTACGTCATCAGTACCGATTTTGTAGCACGAAGGAGTAAATGAGTAGCGTTAATACTCATAAAATTTTACAGGTGAACATTTTTTTACTAAATTTTATCGTATTATTGTGGTACACTTCGATGATTTGGATTGCATTGAACATAATATGGTCAGGTGTATCGGCATCTTTTTTCATCATCATCATCAGCCCGTTGCAGTCCATTGCTGGACATACGCTTTCCCCGCGGTACGCCACAGAGCCCGGTCTGCTGCTTTATGCATCCAGTCGCTACCGGCTCTGTTGTGCAAGTCGTCGCGATATCTTTTTGTAAGCCAGTATATACATGTTTAAGGCTCGATATTGCGTAAAATAGAATTCTACCTAATTCAAATAATGGTGAAAATCCAGTAATTCTTACATGTCTCCTGATTTTCCCATTTTATCTACCCCCTGCAGTGGATACAGAATTGTTTATTCCTTTATTATATTTCATGACGGGAAAGCCAATTGCAAACAATGTCAATTTTTATAAACATTGATTTTGGTTTTTCTATACGGGAAAGTCACATGCTTCTTAATATATCTTGGATATTTATAGTAATGTTGACCATCAGGTGACCCGCTTCTCTTGCGAATGCTAAAAGAACCAACGCAAGAAACGTGCGAACCTCAGTTACAAATCGTGTGTTAAACATTATGAATTCACGGCCGCTGGTTCCGTCGTGAATTTATATCGTCGTGGAATGAGGAAGGTGCATTAAATATTTATCGTTTGTGCATCAGCATTCTTAATTGACAGTAGGCTGGGCGTTGATTAAACTTTAATTTTATACAATGGCTAATATGTGGGACGTCCACCCACTAGGTGGTTAGACGACCTGGTAAAGGTCGCGGGACGTCGCTGGATGCAGGCTGCCTCCAGCAGGTCACTGTGGAAATCATTGGGGAGGCCTATGTTCAGCAGTGGACTTCCTTTGGCTGATGGATGGATGGATATGGATGGATGGAATGGCTAATAATACAGTGGCTACTAGTTCTTTTGTCTTGATGATTGTATCGATGTTGATGTATCATCGGTGCGTTTCTATCCTACGACATTTAGTCTATTTTGTCGCGTGCGTAGTGGCCTGCTAGTAACGGACCAGACGCAATTACCAACATGTTCAGAGCACGCCTCTGACTTTTCCGAGTTATGTGTGTATGGTTCACGAAAATATTTGCTTCGGTGCGGAATCGATCCCGCGGCCTCTCGTTTCACACCCGGCGTCTAACCAACTGCGCCACGAAGGCTTTCGTGTCAATGCTGTATGAGAAATATGGTGACATTTCAACCTGCTAATTATCATTTTTATTGTTTTGCATGATCGTGACATATTTTAAAACGTGATACAAAAGTAAAGCTATTAAGAACAAAAAATGCGAACGAGATTCTTTTCTACGAGTTTCGTGAGTCTTGAAATGTCGAGTCAAAGCGATTGTTGACTAGCTTATCATATTTCCTGTTATATCACGAAGGCCAAGAAATCGAAACGGCAAGGGCAGAGTCGAAAATGAGTTAATAACTACAGCCTCCAAGGCAGGTTACTTTGAATAGCGGTTTAACTGGGTGGTCAAAATGTCTTGCTGAAAACCGAGGCGAAGTTTAATTATGCCGTAGTGTTTCCTTTGTAGACTGGGGTAGCCGGAGTTCATCTGATCCTGAAATTCTTTTTCTTTCCCTCTTTATTCTCACTGATTTTCAAATACCGGCAATAGATGCTTTGCTTTATTTTATTTTTTTTTTAAATATTCAGTGCAGTGCATTAATTTTACAATCTTCGACATTGTGGGTGTTTATGAGTTTGAACAGTTTGCCATCACTTTTCAACTAACTACATTGTATTTGTGTTGGTAACTGAAATACTGTCTAGACTCTCCAGTTGTAACAGAAGATTATCTCTCTCCCTTTGACATATATTACACCAGTCTGATCAATTGCTTCCTTATCCATCACTAGGAGCTAGGAATTTGGAAAACTTATCCATTTTTGTATCTTAGGAACATTCTTTTGATAAGTAGTGAATGTCGACGGGTAAGTCTGCCTACACAATGATATTGTACACAGTTTAAGTAAATAAATTTGAGAAGACTTGTTTGCTTAGCAACTACTCTCTGTCTCTAATAGTGTCGCATGGTAAACAGGCAAATGTCTTGTTTTGGGCGGGAATTGTAGTAAAAATGAGGTTATGGTTACACAACCCAGCAACGTAGTTCTGTTACGAAAAGCAGAGGATAAAACAAGGTTAAGGTTGATCAAAATCGCTTCTCTAAGAATCCAAATTCTGACGTCAACCCATACCTTGGAGGATTAATAGAAACGTCGATGATTTTAAAAGTAAATGCGGCCGTAGAATCAAAATCAGCTGTGGATGCGTTCACGCATGCCAATGGCGCATGCATGCAGTGTTTGCATAGCCTGTAGAAAGTAAGTCGGCTTACAAAACACACATAGTAACTGTGCCCCGAGTATTGTTAAACCAGTTGGTTTACTTCAAATACTAATATTCTAAAGGTGTTTGAGTTTTGGGACGTTTTGACCGCCTGCTTGTAATCCCGAAATGTTTACTATTTCGGTTATCCAATATTTTGTCCCTTTTGAAAGACTTTTGAATTCGGTTTGAGCGAAAAAGACAAAACATTCGATAACTAAAATAGGTTTAAAACTGTCTATGAATAAGACCGTTAAACGATTTTTTAAGGTAATGAGTATTGATGTTATTACTTGATTACTTGATGTTATTACTGTTTCGACCATTATACCTGTTTCAACGCTTTTTCAAGAGTCCTTTATATTGTATCAATTTTATTATTAGGTCTTATATATTAATAGATCGTCATTACCTAAATAAATAAACCGAAATAAAATCGCCTATAGCGATAAGACCGCCATTAGTACTTTTTTCTTAATTTGTATTATCTTTATGTGTTTTTCCTTTTTGTTTACATTTAAGAATAAATTAGTGCTGATTTAGATTGATAGGAGATTTAACTAATTAATACTATCAAATTGCTTCAATGAATTTTGACTGTAGATTTTCTTCATCATTTGTGTTTTTGAAATGAAATTATATTTTCCGTTATTTATTAATACAGTTCTTATAATTATGATTTTATCTTCACTTTATCCTCAATAGTCTCTTGATTAACTTGAAACTTGACAGGCACTATAATTACTAACCAGTATATCTTGAACATTAAGAATTCTGTTTTTCAACTTTTCTGCCTACAAACTTATGTAAATACGTACGTGAGATAAATTTAAAAACTACGGAAGATTTTGCCTCGCCCTTGAATAAACAGTACGCGCCTGTTCAAGAAACCGCCTTTTATTTGCCGACTTGAAATTTACTTTCGAAATAATGCTATTTTCCTCGTTGATGTTTTTTTATTACTTCTATGTCAATAGAGAGTCATTACCAAACACCTTGCTATTTTATGAAATCGCTAATATTAAATTTACTGTACTGTATTAGCCCATAATGTCCCACTGCAGGGCACCAGCCTCCTCTACAATCGAGAGCACGATTGAGAGTGGTTTGGCCATATAGTCCTAGTGCCTGGTGCGGGTTGGTAATATTAAATTTAACTGACTATGTACGGTCTAAGAGCCGGAAAAGATCGATCTTCACCCATCTCATAACCAGATGAGACATATTTTTTATAAAATAATTTATGATAAGTTGCCTATTGAAAGTTGTTCATAGCTGTTAACGGTGAAGGAAAATATGGTGAGCAAATCTGCATACCATAGCGGTTCCCAAGAATTGCTATGGTATGTGTAGTCAGCCGACCTGCACTAAGCCAGCGTGATTGAATATATGGCCTAACTCCTCTCAATCGTTCTCGCTTGTAGAGATCTGTGCGTTGCAGTGGGACGTATATTGGCTGATACATTAATAGGCATAAGATTTAAGTTTAAAATACGTTCAACACGTTCATACCCAATAATACTGATTATTTTATATGATAGGTATTTCTAGACCCAAAGCTGTGCGTTGTCAGTCAATTTGCGTAAGTTTATTGAGTAGAGTCGTACTAACCACGTATTTACCTATTTTTGTGTATGCAGAGCATGTAAGATTGTCAATACATACACATTGACTGTTATTTACATGAATATGTTAGTCTCAAGGATATAGGCTTATATTTAATTTATTTAACGGTTTAATAAATAAATAAATACACCTAACAGTCACATACATAGCCCTGACCCTACATTAAGATCAATTAAGTCTTGTGACGTGGGTAGCAGACACTACGAGAGATTTCCGATCTCACAAACACCCAGACCTGAGATAAATACCTACTTATAGACCTTACAAACATGTATCTTGACATACCATAGAGCAGACCTTCCCAAACTATAGGTCGCGACCCCCTAGTGTGCCCCGAGCGAATATCAAGTGGGTCCTGAACAGATATAGATAAAAGTACTCCTCTCCTTCAGTACCTCATGTGAGGTCGAATTTTCTGTTATTAATTATTTTACAATTTTATTGTACGCAAATGTTGCTTTACCAAAACTTTTGTTCCCTCTTTACGGTCAAGAGGTGAGTCCTGAATTTGGCAGATTTTGTTAGGTGGATTGGAGCCCGGTCAACTTTGGGAACCACAAGTTCGGCGAACTGTGAATAGCAGTAGTAACACGTCTGTCTACCTCTGTGGATTCCGGGCATAAGGTTATGTAACAATTAAAATAAACCCAGTAGACAAAGACGCGAGCATTTTTTTCTCTCTCTCTCTCTCTTCAGCCACAGGAAGTCCACTGTTAAACACATGCTTCCCCTTAGAATTTGCATGGAGAATTGTTGGAAGCACTTTGTATCCATCTGCTTCGCATAGCCATAGCTATTTCGTCTGTCAATTTACTTAATTAATTATAAATTTATTAAATAACAAAGTTCGATGCAAATTCCAATGTTTGAAATGTTAATGTTTGAAACGACTTTTGGGTTCAAGGATAAAGAAATAAGATACATATTAGATTATGTAAAGCTATCGTTTGTGATTTTACAAATACAGCATATTTTATCTAGTATTAACATAGATTTTAAACATAGAGTTATTGCAAATATTATAATATGTGTAGAATATTTAATTTAATTAATATTTACGTCGATTTTTGTATATAATGGCTACAGTCGACAATATATTATAGACTACAGTTGCGTACTAAAGTAATTAATTTAGTTCGCTGTTTTTCGACACAGTAGTACCTTTAATTATACATTTTAATCTACCCATGTTGAATTTTCTTCATTTTCTTTTCGGATCATCATAGAGGTTTGAATAGTTTCCATTAAGGATAAAAATTAAATTACAGTATCACTACTGATATAATGAAAAACGAATCTCATAAGTTATAAAGTGTGTCATTAAAACTCAGTCCCTTTCCGAACTTAATCGAAACTTAAATAAAGCTAATGTTCCAGACATTATTTTATTTCGTACATCCCCTAATTTCAGTAACTAAGCTCCATAATATTAACGTTAAACTATATAAAAGTCAGTAATCTCCAACATACATTTTTAATTACTCCAGCTATGTGTATAGTAATAAATACTTATTGCTCGACTGACGATTTGCGATAGCCTCAGCTTGCCGGGCTGGTTGGTCGAGTTCGTACCGAAGTACCGTAACGATGCTATGAATGTGACACTGCTACACTCTGTAGGAAGTGTGACACCAATGTTATTGTTTATAAGGCACCATGATGGACGAAAGTGGGCGTATTTTAATGATATTCAACCTCCTTGGATGACTGTGAAGGTTTTGTTCCCAAATGTCAATTTTGTGTTCCATTTTCGAACAAACTGGCCGTTGTTATATTTAATTTTAGAATTAATTTTGATTTTTTGATAATGAATTAAATGACGTAACATAAACATGTTTTGTTTCAGCCTTTATTAAAATTCACACACTTTAAAGTATTTTTGGGTTTTGCTCGAGTCACGGCATTAATTAATTAATCAACTTTATGTCTCAAATGAGATACAGGTTTGTAAATTTTGTACAATAAATAATATTTTTTAACTCTAGTCAAAAATTTACTTTAAAAAAAAACCTCAATATTACCTGCACCATCCAAAAACTTAAAGATCATGTTTTCACGATTATTTTTCAATAGAACACGGTTGTAAAAGAACAAAAAGCTTTCCTTGCTAATGTCTTAACATTAGCACATTAGTCTTGACACTTATGTCAGTACTTCTATCGGCCTAGAGACGTTATCACAACTAAATTCCAATATTAATCATAATGAAATATGGCGAAGATACAACTGGAGGAGACAACATGCCATCTATTGTTACACTTTCAGTCACTTGGCTAAAACTAGGCAGTCATGAGCCGAAAGAAAAACTTAAATAGTTCATTAATTTTTTTTATACTTCGTATTGTCAATTAATGTGTAGTGTAGTATACTAGACAATTAATGTAACAAAGTAAAACCTGGTTCCTAGTTTCATTTAAACACAGCAAGAACCGAGCCAAATTTAGCAATATTAGAAAAAAAAAACCGAAATCGCAGTAAATAGAAACCGCTCGTTTGACAAACTGTTATCGTGTTCATGTTAACTGAATTATGCATTGTTGGTTTTTCGCACTTTTTTCTATTCTCGTCTCGCGTCACTTTCACGCCCAGCCAGTTCTGTATTTTAGTTGTTTTTTTTAGTTTTTTTTTTCTAGTTTTTCACCTGTGTTTTATGTTGCTCGCCGACCAGATTTTCCTGTTTGTCATCGAGCTGTCGAAAAGCTGATTTCTTATTGCGAAAGTGGTTTCATTCAGTTGCAGTGGAAATTTTGTTTCATTGATGTGTGATGTCGATTTTTTTGAGAATTTTCAACGAGGTTTTCGTTTTAGTCGCGTGAAATGCTCATTTTACATTCTTAACAAATAAAATGCGCGAACAACAGCTTAATATTGTAGTTACATTTGTTGCAAATAAATACATTCTAATATGAGTCTGGGATGAACTTTCAACAGTACTATCTTAGCGCTCACTTAAGCAAAATTCCATGCTTGAAATCTTTTGAACTCCTTGCTTAAATACTAAGGATGGTGCAGTTTTAAATCCACGTAGGTGCATTATAATAACATCACTAAAATCAATTAGCCCGGAGTCAGGAGTTTATGCCCGATATGGCGATGGGCTCGCCCCCTATCACACACCGTGGGACGAAGTATACAAGGCGAAACATGTGCATACCGGTTCCTCTCTACTCTGCCTATCCTTTCTGAGAAAAAGGCGTGAGTTTATGAGTTACAAAAAACATGATTTCAACAATAATCTATCTGCATTCTGCATTATACTTTCCGTCACCGCGCTCTTTGTGCCAGGATAAAAAATCTCATAACTCATGTTGGAAACTTAGATCCACAATCTAGAATCTAGATCTAGTCTAGACGCGAGATATAATCTGATAATCTGACTCACTCTGTACTCTGTAGGTCACTTCGGTTTAGTCATACGAAACAAACACGAAATAGCGTGGCTGCGTTAGCACGAAACATTCAGTGCAATAACGTTGCGTTTTTAGAACGGTGTTAAATGAAATGAAATGGCAATTAGTCCGAGTAATTGGCGGTTTTGTTACATGTTTTTTTCGTGTTGAAATATGGGCTTTTTGACACTGGCCGTGTGCAACTATGACGCCTAGTGAAAGGTTTGATTAAGAGGTGTGTAGTTAATTGGCGCTATACAAGTTGATTGGGGATACAATTGGGATAATTTGAATGGGCTGGCTTGACTAAGGCGTGATGTTAGCTGTGTTGCATTATTAACCGGCTTCAAAAAAAGAGGAGGTTCTCAATTTGTCGGAATCTCTTTTTTATGTACATCATCAATATTCGAAGACGCCGGAATCGATTTTATCATTTAGATTACTGAATAAATGTACTGAATAAAGGTCTGTTTGTAATTTGGTATGTTCGTTTAGTGTCATTACCAACAAAATTGTACTTTATAGTTGAACGAAAATAACCCACGTATAAAATGATCATAGTTAGTTAGTTACCGTTCGTTTTAAAGTAGGAAAAATTGTGAAAAAACTTGCATACCTGTTTCTCGTCGGTTTTACAAATCCCATCAATCCAATCCATCAGCCAAAGGAAGTCCACTGCTTAACTTCCAGAGTGAGGCCTCTGCCAATGATTTCCACAATGACCTGTTGGTTTTACAAATATAAGCAAGTAATTCTGTAAAATTACCAAAAAGTCATGTTGCTAATCCCGTGTAAGAGTAAAATAAAGATTGTCAGAAGAGAAAACGTTGTAATATAATATTGGAAAAAAAATCATTTATTAATATACGGCCCACACGAAACTACCAGTTCCGTATACAAGGCGACCCACACGTTATGTTGTAATGTCGGCCAACCTTTGATTACCATAACCAATGACAAGTATTAATGTGGCCTAATGTTTTTTGATCTTATAAATAATAAATAAATAAACACCCAACAGTCACATATACATAGTCCTGACCCCACATTAAGATCAATTAAGTCTTGTGTCGTGGGTATCAGAAGCTATGAAAGACTTTTCGGTCTCACAAACACCCAGACCCAAGACAAATATTTGTGGGCCTCACAAACATTTGTCTCGGTGCGGGGATCGAATCCGCGGCCTCTCGTTTCACAGTTGGTGTCTAACCAATTGCGCCACAGAGACTGTCAAATATTATAGTAGGGACTATTACTTTCACATCACGTGTAATAAGTTCCTTAAAATTACTGTTATTTTTTAATGTGCAAAAGGGGTGAAAATTCTGTATGAGTATTTTTAGATGGACGCGAAAAAATTACTACAATTCTAGGTGCATGATAGTTACTTAGGAATTCCAAATAGATTTTTAACATACTTAAATATGTTAGTCTACTCAAAACTAGATTAAAACAGGCAGAACCTGAAACGCGAAACTCTTTCTTGGGCAGGTTCTTGTTTGACTACAGTAGGTTTACAGTAGTGGACCCCTGGTAACCGGGCCCCCGTCTAATCCGGCACTCCTTGTAATCCGACATACCCATAGCTCATAACGCGACTAGAAAAAATATGTTTTATGTCGCCATTATTTATATTTAAGATATAATCTTATAATTTGATATGAAGTAAAATTTGAGTATCTCATTTGTATTAAGATTTTTTTTTTATAAAAGTTATCATAATTATCGTAACTTTTTTGTCACCCTGTAAAACTTGCCGGATTACAAAGTGCTCTATTTAAAAAAAGGTAAAATAGAGGGTATGTATCATCTGACAATTTCGATAGTCCGACACCGCCCTGCATAAGGTTTGTCGGATAACCTAGGGCCCATATATTATTATTGGTTACCCCTGTTGGGTCGTTATGGTGAACTTTTCACCATGAAATAAAATAAAATTCGTTTATTGGTCACGTAGGCAATAACATAGCTCTTATGACAAGTCAATACACATAGGACCATAGTACTTATTGTGTATTTACAACATATTTGTTAAATATTATTTATATTCAATTTATTAATTTACGGTTGTCATAACGTATAATATATAGTATTTTATGGTAATATCTTTTTGTTTCAAGAACATACATTATTTACGTTAATCAGTGTCATACATACGTAATCGTCACGCCTGTATCCCATAGGTGTAGGCAGAGACTATGGATCGCCACTTTGCTCGATCCTGACATACTACTTTCGCTTCATCCACATTCATCAATCTCTTCATGCATGCCCGTCGGTTCAGGGAACTTTTGACCTGGCCCTTGTTGAGGATATCACTGATTTGGATGGTGTCATGGTGCTCCCTATTAATATAACACGGATAAAGCTTTGGAAAGAAGAGCTGTGAAGGTTGCAGGAAGTCGGTGAATGCAGGCCGCTTCCGACGGGTTGCTATAGAAACCTTAGGAGAGGTATTGAGCAGGGAATTCCTGTGGAAGAGTTATGAAATTAACACCGTAAATATTATGGCATCTCTGCTGATTACTCAAGAACTAAGAACGGTTCTGGTAATAAATATATTAAATTATCCCCCTTCCAATCGTACTCTCGATTGTAGAGGAGGCCCGTGCCCTGCAGTGGGACGTATATGGGGCTATACAGATAAAGATTCATAAGGTAAAATCCAATCCATCAGCCAAAGGAAGTCCACTGCTGAACACAGGCCTCTCCTAATGATTTCCACAGTGACCTGTTGGAGGCAGCCTGCATCCAGCGACGTCGCGCGACTTTTACCAAGTTCTCTGACCACCTAGTCCAAGTCCAAAGATGAATAATTCCGTAGCACGTACTAAGATCGTGCGTGGACATATAAATGTGGCATACCAGAAAAGAATCAATAATACATTGGCATTAAGAAACTATTTGTATAAAAAAGCGATTATTAGCACAACACAAGGTTGAATTCCACACAAATAACTATTAAACGCGGATAATTGTACGTATATTGCGGTGGATGTAATAATTATTGTTCATTTGTGGCACAATCGTAAACGTAAGAATTTATTGCGAATGATGGCTCCGTCTGTTACATGTCGAGGCTGTTTACTGACTCAAGGAATATTCTATTGTTTTTTTAAACTTTTTTCTTCTAAGTGTGTAGTAGAAGTTTCATATATTTTAGGTCTGCGTAGCCGATTTTTATATTAATTAAAATTTAAGGGTATATGTCCAACAGTGGACTACAACGGCCTGATGATGGTGATGAAACTTCAAACACATCGATGATCAAATAAATTAATTTCAATCATCTTTACTTTGTCCAAACATTAGTATTATAAGACCATTGGCTGAAGGCTATTGTCAATGTTCCTTAAAATCCAGTGATTTTGTGCTATATTGGGGCTGCTAAGTTGAGAAGCAGAAATCCAACATATCTTCTCAAATTTTCACTCATAGCTATTTAAATAATTTCCTCTGTGTACCATTTTTTTTTAATAATCTTAATATATATAAATCTCGTGTCACAATGTTTGTCCTCAATGGACTCCTAAACTACTTAACCGATTATAATAAAATTTGCACACCATGTGCAGTTCGATCCAACTTGAGAGAGGATAGTTTAAATCTCAAATTATAGTCGCAATTTTAATTTATTGCTAATTATTTGTCTGTTATTATTTGACAGTCACAATCATCTGTTAACTCCAAATGATTCTAACAGATGTCGATACCTTTCGACTGGGTTGAGTAAGTAATCAATAGATGGCGCTGCTATGGTAAATCTACGAACGTGTCATATAAGCTACATTTTAACAGTATAATTACCACGTGTTGTTGACGCTATAAAATTAATTAAATTTATTTTAAAGTTTTAGCAGGAATTTTGCAAAGTATTTGTGTTTGCGTATTTTTTTAATGATATTCGTCGTAGTTTCGTGTTTATATAAGGCCTATCTACAAAATAAAAGCAATTCCAAAAAATTGTCAACATGCCTATTTAGGCATTAAGGGATGAAATGGGATAAAGTGGGACGAACGCGATGAGACCGGTAGATGGGAAATAATGGGACGGGATGTAACAGAAAGAAAAGGAGCCAGATGAGATGGGATGGGATACGATAGGAAAAGGGATAGTAGGTACTTAGGTTGAGTTCAGGAGTACAAAAGTTTGAACGGGAATAAGATATTTCTGGTGTGGAGTGGAGTCTAAACATCTAAGCACCCAGGCGAAGCTGGGCCGGGCCGCTAGTTAAATATATATATAATCAAACGGATATTTGATTCCACGGGACCTAAACGCCTAGCTTATACGACGTCCGAGCAATTTGCGACAATTTCGCGCCTACTGGCAATATTTCGTGCAAAGCGTTGCCGGCCATAAGGAAACAATAATTGGGTTCTATTGCAAGTATTAGCAACAGCTGTTGCGCAACGAGTTACGTGCAAACTCAGACTTAAACGTAATCGAATACGTTTGCACATTACTGTAATACAAATATCTGGGATATGACAAACTGGTCAGATTTACTATTCGAGTAGTTTTCTATGATTTAATTTCTACACTATGAAATATTTTTCGCTACTTCGGTCGTGTTGATGTAGGTTTTTTTAATTCATTTAGGTTTTCGGTTAGAAATGTAAATAAGGTATTTTTCTATCACTCAGGAAAATGATTTTTTTTATAGAAGGACCTTAAGTCTTTTTCTGTACGTCTGAAAACACGTATGCAAAATGTTATGATGCATATGTAGCTAAAGGTGATAAATCGTAACAAATTGATTTACGAGGCAGGGCACAATGTCTGCATAGTTTTAAAATATCTGTAACTAGAAGAAAATACTGTGAAATCAGAACATATGAAAAAAGAAAGGTGCTAAAAAGCCTAATAAGGGACATTGATCTCGCCAAGCCTACAATTTCCCTACCTATTCTTGGAGAAGCGAAAGTTCGTCAACCACTTTTAATTCGATATTGCATCCTTATTGAGTGATGTCATGACGAAATCCGCATGCCATTGCGGTAGAATGGCATGCCTAGTATTATAATACAAATATTTTTTCCGTTACGATGACAAACTTCTGTGTAAATGGTAGAAATACATCGTTAAAAAGCACAGTAAGCTTGAACGTGCCTCTGGCATTTTCAGTCTATGAGCGGCGGTGGCTGCCTAGTGCCTATCCTCAAATGTATTTAATAGTTTACGCAAGCATTAAAAAAATGCAAAATGACCTTCATGTAATAACAGAAACAAGTTAATCTAAGGAAAGTCTTGGAAAAATCATTACATTTATTCCATTTAGGGGTCCTAACACTTCTATCTAAACCTGAAGCTCTAACAAGCAGTGTAAATGCACTGTTGTGTTCCGGCTTGAAGTATATTGTAGTCAGAGTAACTACTAGACATAATGAGGCTTAACATCTTATGTCTCAGGATGGCAAGCGCAGTGTTATGCCAAGTATTGCTTTTTAATTGTTGTTTGGTTTTGCTACTGTCCATAAGCGGTCGTATCGCTTACCACCAGGCGAATGGCATGCTCGTCTCGCCATCCATTGCAATACGAAAAAGAACGTGCAGTCGAATTGAGAACCTCCTCTTTTTTTAAAAGTCGGTTAGAAAAACAAAATGAGATCACAATTAGACCAACTTATCCCTCTTTTTGTTAGTCAACCAAATAGGAAAGATGAAGAAAATTGTACATGAATGTATAGGTTGACCGACATGTATAAAAACTTCGTGAAATAAGTTTTCTAAGACGTCTGAGACAAAAATCCCGCGTTTCCTGGTCTTTGTGCAAAACCTAACTGCTTCCTGTTATTTCTTTCCTCGGTTTTTGTGCACAGTTCCGGCTAATTGAACATCTGGCACTTGCAAGTTTGTTTTGCCCGCTAATAACTCATTTAAACTGTGATTATAGTAGAAAAACATTCATCAATGTAATTGTTAAATATCGCAATTAATTGTATACAAGTTGTAAATGTTTATGAAAAATGCCCAACTTGATACAGTCTCCCGCCAAAAGTGACCACGCTTTTTCAGAAAGGCCAAGGCGCCGTTGATTATACAGCCTTGTCTTTATTTTAAAAGTTTATATTTTTAACAATCACCAATTGTAAGTTTTGCGGTTGGTGCTGCTTTCTATCATGATTTTTGCGGTTTTGGTCTAATAACTTTGTAAGAATTCCTAAGGTCTGTCTAGTTTCCGATCTACATTAAGTTAACGTAGATTATGAGGCGTAATCTTCAAAGGGTTTATTTCAGGCTGGTGGTCGACAATATAATGTCAACCTTAACCTGCACTATGAAATAAGTCGCCTTGACTCCACGTATATATCGTTTCAGAGTTAATACATAATAAGTATATGCCTGTATTCCTGAAGACAGTGATAGTGCCGCTCAGTGTTTCGTCCCTGAAGAAAATATAGTAGGCGGGCCTAACTCTTACTGGATATTAAGCTTAAGGGTAAAGAGTACAATGTTTAATAACCCTGCGTCTCGTTTCCAGGTGGAGTCAGGTCGCGAGGAACTGAAGAAGGAGCGCGAGATCATGCAGCTGGTGGCGGGGCTGCAGCTGGGCACGGACGAGGTGGAGCGGCGGGAGGTGCCTCCGCACCTGCTCAGAAACAGACACGCTCCTAGGTAAATATCTCCTTTATTCTCTCACTTTAGTCCCAGAAAGTCCAGCTGACATGGGTTTCCTCAAGGGTTTAAGTTTAATGTCAACTTTATTATACTTCTATCGTACGCTAAATCCGCTAACTTGCCTATTATGGTGGATAGTAGACTAAACTTTCTCGATCGAATTCCCTATTGTATAGGAGGCCTGTGCCCTGCAGTGGGAGGGATATGGACCTAATTATTATACTTGCACGACAAAGTGACTGCAGTAGAGCCGATAGTAAGCCTAGTGCACTGCACACCTACCAACGAGATGGAGTTAACTATTACTGGTCGACCAGCCTCCGCGGGGCAGTTGGTTAGACGTCGGCTGTGAAACGAGGGGCTGCGGGTTCGATCCCCGCACCGTCACAAATATTTTTGTGAACCGCAGGTATTTGTTTCGGATCTGGGTGTTTGTTAGACCGAAAAGTCTCTCGTGGTTTCTGATACCAACGACACAATACTCGATCTTAGTGTGGGGTCAGGACTATGTATGTGACTGTTAGGTGTATTATATATAGTCCGGCGAGGTCAAAACTGAATAAACACAGGATGAAACCGAAAAGCGAGACATGTGTATTTTTTTAACTTTTAGGGTGGTTATTATCCAGGTGAATAGCAACTACCTCCAGCTTTGTCATGATCGCGTATTATTATTGTCAGTCTATCCAACAATTATATAACGCAATTTAATATTTCCAGATAACACTAAGCCACACCCCATCTGCCAGCTGAGCGCCGCGCCGCGTGCGTCCATCCGTCAACAACTCTCAATTTACCTCCATTCGAGCTCCAACGAACCAAATAACACATTATCAACTCTACTACAACTGTGTAAGGTTTATATTTGTGCTCGCTTGTCTGACCGAGTTATTCCGATTTGTCACGAACATCTACGTTACAGTTACATTTTTAGCTAAGGTATCGATTGCGTGCTGAATATTTGTCCTAAAATAATTTGGAATACGTACGAATTATAAAACAAATGAAAGACTCCAATCCCGTCATACTAGGTGTACGAAATACAAACTCGATGCATTCCATTTTTAAAAAGTGCTGTTTTTTTAAGTGGCAAAGGAAATGTAACACACAGACAAAAAAGTACAGATTAAACAAAATAACAGAATTAAAAATCAATCATGTCATATACGTATTAGTTTTAAAATGAACCTATTATTTCGACTGGTAGAAAACATAGGTGTTTCGGAATACCAGTACACGAATTAACGTCGCTTTGACTACGAAATTGATTGAGAAATTACCGTAAAGGTTAGTAATTAGGTAACTATTAATTATTCTTGTACAACTCGTAACGAATCGATTTATTGTTTCTCTAACTAATATTCTATAAAGCAATTAGGGTAAAATAAACAATTGTTGGCACTCTTACATTTTTTCGGTACCTTAAAATGGAAATAATTTTGGCACTTTCACATAATTGCTACTATTATTCATTGACAAAAAAAGCGAGCAAATTTTTTATCTTTAAAATGTACTGCAGTTTATAGTAGTATAATAAGAAAATTCACACTGAAACAATACGATATTCCCAAGGTCTGAGTGCCAATCATCGTATAGTCTACCCTATGTAAAAACTTTTTTGTAATCACGACTCCTTGGTTGTTTAACGTTCCATTACACGCATTTTTATTAATAAAAAATGGTGGCACAGTTAAAAACATTCCCAAATGAGTTGATTTTAGTGATTAATGGAAGGAATAATCTAAATACCAAACATGATGGCGTAGGATACAAAATGTTCACAACATATTATATCTTACTTCAGTTACTATTCATAAAAGACATCGAAATATAAATAAAATTATTTTCTAAGATATATTTACTCTCGTAATCGTAAAATGCAGATATCGTTGTATTTTTTATGAGTAATTTTAAGTAAATAGTCAAAAGGTATACACAAGATATATTTTTTTGAAAACTTAGGTGTAAAAATTATTTAGTCATTTACTTATTTAATTGTGCCTTAATAATGGATATTTAAGTAAATATTAACGGTTCAATTATCATATGTTTTAATATTGTATATGGAAAGGAATCAATTTTTGATTATTATTTTGTACTTGTAATATTCGCAGTTGTACGTGTTATTAATTATTAATAAAACATATTATATTAAATGGATCTGCGAAAAAAATATGGAATTGCTAAATGGGTATTAAAGATTTTAGTGGAATCATTTAAGTCTGATAAGATTTCTATCAAAACAATTATAAGGGGTAAATTATTCATTCAACATTGAATTTTATAATATAGTATTACTTGGACATACAGCTAATAACATATATAGAACGGGCCAATTACACAAACTAACTTTGACTATAACTTTAATTTTGTAAAGTCATTGCCATACATTTGTGATGTATTTGACATTGCTAATGTATGGGATTGACACTCTCAAAGTCAAAGTTATGGCCAAAGTTAGTTTGTGCCATTACCCCTTAGTATTCATGACTATCCATAGGTGAAAAGAGGTTGTAGTCTGGTTAAAATATGAATTCTAGCTTAACTAAGAAAATGAAACCATAGAGAGCAAAAAAAAAAGAATCAGTTTTTATTTTCTTATTTATGGCTGTTTAATAGATTTTTATCAACATAAATAACAACGAAAGGTGTTTATTGTCTCATCGTATAACGTGGATACAATTTTATGCCAGCACTTGTACCTAAAAGTTACATAGAAAAATTTACATAGAAAAGTTTACTTGTAATAATTCATACAGACTTTTGAACATTACGGCATTTTACCAGAGCGGATATATCGAACAAAATTTGTGCGCAGGTATCAGGCACGGGGAAATCATTAGAGGGAGAGGGAAGAGAGTATAAATGCTCAGGAATGACAGAGATAAAAATAGAGATATTGTACTGTAACTTTTTCTACAAAGGTTTTGTTTGGTGTGTATTGTAAAGCGAGATGGAAGATGGTGTAACTGCTTAGGAGTGAAAGGGTCAGATATAGATATTGCGGTACGGTATTACATTTTTTGCATCAAACGTTTTGTTCACTGTGTCTGCTTTGGTTAATATCTCAATTGTTTTAAACATGTTTTGCAAGTGTAGGCGACAACTTGGCATACAATTTGAATAAAAATAGTCTTCTTAAGCGCTGTGCACATAGAGCAGCTTTAGTTGAAGAAATCTGTCAAATTCAATAAAATTTACAACCGCATCATCTGATAACTGTTGGTGCAATTGGCAAGTCTTATCAAAAACTAGTAAAATGATGACAGCTTCCTGCAACTAAAGTTTATCTGTGTGCACAGCGCCTTAACTGCTGCATGCATAGACATGAATCTAGAAGACGCAAGATCTTTCAAATGTATGAAAATGCGTGTCAAATTACTATGTACTGTGGCATCTCAACAGTGGTTTGGTTAGTAAATTATTTGTTTGTGCGAAATCGATTTAAATTGTATCCATGTAACTTGATAATCGAAACGCAATGGAACAGTGGCTAACGCAGATCAGGACGACATCAATTTAAAACATTGGAATTTATGACGTATTCCTACGGAATAAGTTTGAATATCCTTTGATAAAAATTAAATCCCTTGCCATGCCGTCTCGGTCTGCGCTGGCCCTAAAAATGTCGCAAAACGGCTGAGTGCGACTTAATGAAACATTGTCGACAGTTTCTGTGGCGCAGTGTATTAGACACCAGCTGTGAAATGACAGGCCGCGGGTTCGATCCCTGCGCCGAGACAAATGTTTGAACGAACCACAAGTACCTACTTACCTACCCAGACCCGAAACAAATACCTATTGCTTTCGGGTCTAGGTGTTAGTAAAACCGTAAATCCGAACCGTAGTATCGTAGTTTCTGATACCTACGAGACAAGACTCGATCTTAGTGTGGGTTCAGCATGTATGTGACTGTTGGGTGTATTTATTACATGAAACCGTTGAAGTAAAACTTTGGACACGTGAAGCGTTCATTTGCATCTACTTAGATCATGTCTGTGTCTGCCAGCGATGTGATACACTAACTGATCCTGAATGTAAACGGTGTACAAAACTAGAGCGTTAGTCACATATAACATATATTAGTTGTAAGTACTATGTATTTAGTTCATATCTTTTGCATTTGTTATATGCTACACTGATTCTGAATGCATCGTATAGGTGTGCCGTTTAAATAAGTTCAAACGATTGTAACTGATAATGAAATTTAAACCTTATCACCGTATGTTTAGGTTAAATTTGCAACAGTAGAAAAGTGCCTTGATAGTACGTTATAATTCCATGAGGTGTGAAGTTGCTTTAGGGCCAGCGCAGACCGAGACGAGGTGACAAGGGATTTAACTTTTAAAAAAAGGATATTCCTGCAAGATAAGTTTCAATACATACATAAACTCACGCCTCTTTTCCAGAAGGGGTAGGCGGAGGTGTAACCAGGATACCCACGTTTCGTCTTGCATTTTCCGTCCCACGATGTGATAGGGGGCGGAGCCTATCGCCATATCGGGCGCAAATTCCGGACTCCGGGCTGATAGTGAATTGAAAAATCCAATATCACTTTGCCCGACCCGGCATAACTTTAAATATCTTTTGGTAAAAAAATTAATCTTATTATGCCGTCCCGGTTTGCGCTGGCCCTAAGTATTGTTCTGAGTGAAATCGTAGACATGGTAAATTGACAGACGGCGGGCGCCATAGTGACGCATACGAATATTCTCTCCACGATACGAATAGACAATTGCAAATGAAGTTCGCGCGTTAAAGCCGCGAGTGGTGATTGGCCAAAATATATTTCTGCGATAATAAAATATTCATAATTATGCATATGTATGTGCAAGTACGTTGTAACTTATTTAAACGGTTCTATAATATTTTTGTGTATATTATTGCGTCTATAATATTAATGGAATAATAAAACTAATTGAAAAAATCGGGCATTGGAATGACGAGGAAAAAGGTATGATATGTCAAGGTAATAAGGTGGAATTGACGGTTTAAATGTATCCAAAGTCCTTCGTATTTTTGTATGTTGGATTTATGTTATAAGTATATCAACGTATGTAAAAATGAGAAATATTTTAATCTTTTATGTAAAGTATTACAATGGCATGCGTTAGTTTAATGTATTAGGACAGATGGAGATAAAAACGTACAAATGATTTATCGACCTGTTTTTATTAAAAGTTATTTCAATGTATTGTTATTTGTCTATAAAGAAATTAGAATGAGATTTAAAACGTAAAATTGTGATTTCCATAAACGATACCAAACTTTATCCCCTCAATCGCTATTTTAAGTTTGTACATTTTTATCTGCATCAAAAATGGTTAAGCACTAGTTTTTCGCTCGAGTACCTAAAGTTATGTTACATGTAAGCATATATCAATATGTATTGGAATTGTTTGTAAATAATTAGTTATAAATATGTCATTTATTCTCAAATAAAATATTTTAGGCTATGAGTGCCATTAATATCGTGTGTATAGCGTACCCTATCTACATTCATTTATTTTATCTATATGGGAATATTTCACAACAATACTATTCTACAGCACAATTCACTAACCATTTCACTTTTTGAGAAAATAACTTACACAATTACGTAAAACAATTAAATTCGGAACGGTTGTGAAGCTAGTAGCACATCGAACCACAAAGTGGGTAATCCTATGCTAACTTCATTATAATCTCTCTCATCACGCGACTATATTCTTTATTTTTATCACGATTTATTCCCAGCTCGGGTACTTAAAAGGCACGTATTTTAATAATGTATATTATATTTTAGCCATTTGTAAATTGATATATCGATAAACAACGATCCAGCTCATTTTAATTTTTAATAAAATGTAGTATGTAATATTTTGTAAAATGCATTTTTATTCTTGAGGCCGTTTATATTATACCCACACCCACAGACAGTTCTCACTTGGGAGTGGTCTGTGGCCGGCACCAAACCAAATACACGAACGCAAATCTGTGAGTTTCTAAGGCGGATTTTCTTTATCTACATCTGTATGTACGACAGTACTAATTCGGAAGGAGGAAGCGTGAATTAGACGAGCAGGTCGTTACTCGTTAGCCCGCTGGTAGAATTCACACCCTGATGGCGGGAGCAGCACCCCTGAGAACTTATTAAGTACTGCATGGCACAGAACTGTGCTTCACCTCGTGATATTAGGTGTCTCTTAATACCCGGTTCATAGTGGTTACAATGTTCACTAAACCGGAACACAACAGTGCTTATACACTGCTTGGCAGCAGAAATAGAGAAAACTGTTAATTACCTAGGTGTGTAATGAGAGATGATGATGGCCGATGGGGCCAAAAAGTTCTCGAATGGAGGCCACGAAGCGGAAAGCGCAGCGTGGGACGTCCACCCACTAGGTGGTCAGACGACCTGGTAAAGGTCGCGGGACGTCGCTGGATGCAGGCTGCCTCCAACAGGTCACTGTGGAAATCATTGGGAGAGGCCTATGTTCAGCAGTGGACTTCCTTTGGCTGATGGATGGATGATGATGGATGGATGTAATGAGAGATCCATCTCATAATATCGTCTTTAATTCAAAATCACTTGATATATTTTTACCCTGGATAGAATAAAACATGAGGAATATCGTGTTATTATGGAAAATGAGCCAAGGAGTACCATCTATTAATGCGAAACATGGCAGCCCAAAGATAACTAATTAAAATTACTACTTAAAATTGCTACTGACGCAAGAGGGTAAGTTGTAACGAAAGCACTTAAATCTTGCCCGTTATGGTTATGTTCAAGAAAAACGGCCTTATTCATAGACGGTTTCAAAATATATTTTAGTTATCGGATGTTTTCTCCCTTTCCAATGACTTTTGAATTTAGTTTGAGCGAAGAAGAAAAAACACTCGGTTACTAAAATAGGTATTAAAACTGTTTTTAAATAAGGCCGATACTCTTTAAAATCATTTAAAAAATGTCAAAAAGCCACTAAAACCAGTCTTTTGGTACACTAGCGCCATTTTAGCCAGTTTTTTTTAATATTGTTACATACATACATTCATACATAAAGAAGCCTTCCTGCCAGAAGGGGTAGGCAGAGGTGCTACCAGGACACCCACATTTTGCTTTGTATGCTACGCCCCACGGTGTGATAGGATGCGAGCCTATCGCCATAACGGTCACGAATTCTTGACTCCGGGCTGATAATGAATAGAAAAATCCAATATGCCCGATATGATTCGAACCCGAGACCTCAGCTTTGCAATCATACCGTAGTACAACTACGCCACCGAGGCAGTTTAAATATTGTTTGTCGTTTTTAAGCCACTTTTACTGATTGATCCCCATTTATAATAGTGCTCCTTATACTTTTTCACCAAGCGAAATAATTGTTACAAGTTTATTGCGTTTATGGTCAAATTTTAATATTGCGCAGCAGCGCCCTCTATTTTCAAGATACATTATTACTTGACGCACTTACTGCGAAGGTTGTGTAAAAGTTTAGTCAGATGTAAATCATTCGTGTTGGTCAGTACCAGAATAAAAATATAGATGTCAGTACATTCGCTTTTTAGCAACTTATTAAGTTTATCTATCTTAGTTGAAATATATAATTTTATCAACCTATTCTAATGATAGCCATTTTAACGTCACGTTATAGATAGGTGTAGACTTTGGAGAAATGCCGTTAGTAAACTGTATCTTTGTATTTCTCTCTCTTCAGCCACAGGAAGTTTAACCTTCAAAATAGGCGTTCCTTCAAGGATTTCCACAGTGACCTGCTGGAAGCGGCTTGCATTTAGCGACTCACTGCAACCTTGTGTCATCAGGTAAGCCGTTAAGCAATTAAAAAATAAAACGCAAGTCACGAACAGATCAAAATCTTGGTAACATAAGAAAAATCTATCCATACTAAAATATAGAGCTGAAAAGTTTGTTTGTTTGCACGCCTTAATCTCAGTAACTATTTAATAGTGCGAATTGAAAAAAACATGTTGGATAGGCCATATATCGATGGAGGCATAGTAGGGTCCTTTTAGAATACCTATTTATAATATAGAGAGAGCGTTTGTACTTAGAAATGTAGATAAAAATGGTGGTGCCGGGCCACTTTCTTGTACCCTCCTATTGGCTGAAATTTTACAGGTTATGAAACATACACGAATTATTTAAAAAAAAAAATAGTTTCAAAAATAATTAACATCAAACTCATTTTGCATGGATATTAGATAATTGTATTTAAATTTCGATAATTAACGGAATTTGTTTTTAATTATTTAGTTATTTTTTTACTAATATATAAAATTACGGACAAGAAAATCTACGTGTTTGAAGACGCAAATGTATGACATGGCTCCCTTTATATTATAAATACTCAAAAGGACCTTTTTATCTTGGGCAAATATATAGCGCGACTTTCATTCCTGAAAAACGTTTCCTGAAATACTAGTACTGTACTGTACTGTATCAGCCCATACACGACCCACTGCAGGGCACGAGCCTCCTCTACAATCGAGAGTACGATTGAGAGTGGTTAGGCCATATAGTCCACCACGCTGGCCTAGTGCGGTTTGGCGGACTTACATACCGTAGAAATTCTTTAAAATCGCTACGGTATGCAGGTTTCCTTACGATGTTTTCCTTCACCGTTAATATTGTATAGATTTGGTAAACGAGCCTTTGGTTCATTCGATGACAAGTGAATTCCGTCTGTGAACATCTACAACACTAATAGCGTTGCCGGCCTCAATATGCGAAGGTGAAAGGAAAGAATAAGGGATGGGAGAAGAAAAACTATGTGTACCCACATAATATATCTTCAGTAACCTGATGGAAGCAGCCTACTCGCAGCAACTTCCTCCATGTTTTATCAGACAAGCGTTGTTATTTTTGCAATTTATGGCGAGACGAACATACCTATCGCCTGATGGTAAGCGACACGACCGCTTAAGGACTGTACCAAAACAAAACAACACCATGAAATATGAATTACAAAGCATTTGATTGTACTCGCAATCCTGAGACAAAACACAATAAGTCTCATTATGTCCAGTAGTTACTTTGGCTGCAATATCCTTCATACCGGAACACAACAGTGCATCAACACTGCTGTTTGGCGGAAGATATAGACAATGCGGTGGTACCTATCCAGGCGGCCTCTCACATTCATGGGACCTACCACCAGTAAAGATTGTAAAGAAATACAGTAAAGTTGTGCTAGGGTGTAGGATTTCAGACAAAAAATAGATTTAACTAGGCTCATAGAGTAATTAATATCTGCAGGAAACTACGGTAGTGGCCGAAGTTAAATAAACAAAGAGTAAAATAATGTCTTATAAAATGTTAAGAACCACTGGTACGCGAATCACTGTTCAATCATTTGTATAAGAACCAGCCTGGTATAATTAATAGGCGCATAACGGATCGCCGTGCAGTTGGTAATGGTGATATTATGCACAGAGTATGCAATGGTGCAGATGCGATATGTATAAGGCTACATATGTATATCGATTCTAG
Source organism: Theretra japonica (assembly GCA_033459515.1). NCBI lineage: Eukaryota > Metazoa > Arthropoda > Insecta > Lepidoptera > Sphingidae > Theretra > Theretra japonica. The sequence goes on from CM065942.1 coordinate 2,579,777, forward strand.
ACAATGTTGCTAAATATTTTGTTTTATATGGCGTGATTGTGACTGCCTCGGTGGCGTACAACTACGGTAGGATTACAAAGCAGAGGTCTCCGGTGCGAATTTTGGGTCGGGCAAAGTGATATTGGTTTTTCTGTTCATAATCAGCACGGAGTCAGGAATCCGTGCCCGATTTGGCGATAGGTTCGCCCCCTATCACATTGTGGGACGGAACATACGAGCCGGAATGTGGGTGTCCTCATAGCACCTCTGCCTACCCCTTCTGGGAAAAAGGCGTGAGCTTATGTATCTATGTATGTATGTATGGTAATTACAATGGTGTAATTGTGATTTTGATTTTTTTATTCGGTGTTAATATTCATGATTCCTATCACAATGGGGATTGCCCAGGTACAGTAAATTGATAAATGTAATCGGAAACTATTTGCTTTTAAGATTGTTCAGATAATATTATGTCAACTTTTTTCTCGGTGTTAAACTTCTGCAATAAAAAGTGGCAACATGTTCATTCAGTCAGTGGCTACACTTGTCTCCAATTTCTTAACTATGAGTTCAGTAGATTAGCCATAAGTAGTACTGGTTTATGAAAGTATAGTTTATTTCGATATACCTGATTAGTTAATATAACACAACCGCATATTTTCATAATATTTTTGCTCCATAATATGTTCTTACTTCTTAGTTAAATAATTACGCTTTACAACCTCTTGAGTCATACATAACGGTATTTTTATTACAAAGAGTTTTCACTACACATAAAAACAAATGTCTGGTTTCTATAAGCTCTCTAGTCTATGGTATTCTTGACATCTGTCGAGCGCGCATGGGCAGTCGCGTGTCTACTCACTGCTGTCTGGACATTAGCGGAGATAGCGGGTGCGCTTTCTGTACTGATAGATATCAGTGGCGGGCGCAGGTATGACGAAGTACCCACAGAATTAGAAAACAGTTATTGACATCAAATTAATCGGATGCACGGATAAAGGTCTAACATAAAACATCTGAGAAAAAAAAATGAACTGTAGGGTAGTAACACAGAATAGGGAATAAATATAAAATACATTTAAAAAAATAACGGTTGTTTAATTGTATTGTAATGTGGTGAAGCGAAGAAAAAAAAAAGTTGTTGGTATATTTTGGCATAACTGAGTTAGTTATTATCCGCTCCAGATGCGACTGTGATGCTGACCATGGTCCTCAGACATGAGGGACCGTCCAGAGAGAGAGGGAGAGTTCGCTAGACCGTCGACGTGGTTCAAGATGAATTTTGAAGGCTCTTTGAGTATCTATGGCTTTTGTTAAAATCAATGTGGTGTTTAAGTACTTCTAAATCCTTGCAAACCAGTATAATAGTTGAGAACGAGTAGTAGACCCGATTTTGGTGCTCATTTTAAAGAAAGCTTTTTGCATATTTTCTTTTTGATCCTTCGAACCGCGACGCTGTGGGCTATGGCCCATCTCGCGGACGCCTGACTCCGCATATGTCCACTCCCGTTAGTGCGTATAATCTTGTTAATAAAGTTGATCGGCAAATGGAGCGACAGTAACAGAATATCTAGCGTAAAAGTGAAGTAAGGTCGAATGCTACGACGAAAGCAAATCGAAATAAAGCAGCGCGACGCGGGTACTGTACTAAGTGAGTACTGACTGCTGAGGCCTGCTGTAGCTGAGTTATCTGAGAACTCCATAAGAATGTCAAACAAATACATATGTACACACAACTGTCACATACACAGTCCTGACCAGAGGCGGATTAAATCTTGGGAGCGTCCTGGGCAAGCACCTCAAAGCGCCCCTCTACCAGCCATACTTAAAAAAATAATAACTTCGAAAGAACGAGGAATTGTCTTATTTCAGATTCGGTGATTGTACTATATTGTGAATGAGTGAAATACTCCATGTTATGACGCAAATGATAAGATACAGATGATGTTTCTCATAAGTATAATAATTATAGCATTCGATAGTTTTGCATGAAACGAAGATATCCGAAATCGTGCCCGCCCCTTCGCAACCTCGCACTCCTAGGCACGTGCCTAATTTGCCTTAGGGATAATCCGCCGCTGGTCCTGGCCCTACACTAAAAGGAGTCTTTTGTCGTGGATATCAGAAACTAAGAGACTCTCACAAAAACCCAGGCCTGAAAACCTGTGGTTCACACAAAAATTTGTCTCAGTGTGGGAATCAAACCCGCGGCCTCTCGTTTCACAGCCGGCGTCTAATCAACGGCGGCACGGAGGCTGTCAAATGTTTCTGAAGCTTACCAACCCGCATAATGCTAATGTGGTGCACTACGACCAATTTCGGAAAGGGTACATATTCAATAGGCAGTGTAAAATTATTGTCTTTTCCTTTTTATACCAAATATGCTTGCTTTGACCACACTCCGCCTGATGCAGTCTGAGATGAAGCCTAGTTGTCCATAAGAAATAAATAAACTTGCGACTTAAAAAGCCTCAAATTGTATTTGTATGGAATATACACGACATACTTTCGCACAATAACAGTTGAAACAAAACGCAAATGCAAAATTGCCATAAGTCATAACATTGTGCCGACACGCGCGGAATTATGAGTAGGTCAAAGAAAATATTTTTGGCTCCAATAAAACCTCAAACGACCTTGGTTTCAGACCTAAAGCCAGACACACAAGTCACGCACTTCAGTTCGTATGAACAGTTATCGTTTGGACAAAGGTAAACGCTCTCTCGGACCAGCTTTCACGACTAACGCATTCATGCTGTATCGTAACAGATGACTGGATTAATATTCAAATTAGTTTTTGAACTCGACTGGCGTAAGTCATTCGCATTCAGCCTTGTTGTCTTTATGATGGATTTTATAATGGAATAGACAATTTCATGTTTTCTTTCTAAGGTAGAGAGGAAAAGGTATTGTAAAGTATAATGGAACTGTGTTTGATGCTGTATGGTACCGTATGTGGTCAATAAGCAGTGGGCAAAATTAGAATTAGCGTAGTCATTTTTATTAATGTGGGTAATTGAATTACAATTGTAATAATGAATGAATTTATTTTGTCTGTGTATTTGTACGTATGTACCGTACGCATATCAACGTTAATCTATTTTAAAGTGGCGTTGCGAAATACGCAAAAACAAGAAATACTTATTTATGATATATTTAAATTAATATTTATTGAAATATGCTGAATACATTTTTTTTCTTTTTTCACTTTTGAATTGTTAATTTTAAGTTCCCAGTGAAATTACCATAAATTAAGAAATTATATTTTCATACGAAGCCCTTAAAAGGTGCGGTCATCTTGCAGTTAATTAATGTTATATTCGCTAAATATATTCATGAACGCTTGTTCTGGTAATGAGTACGAAATGTTCATGAATATTATTATCATCATTAGAAACATCACTCAGTGAAAGTCTGTGAGTAACTGGCACATTTTAATACGATAATTATGAAACTTTCAAGATGTGGCCAAAGGGTAAGGAACTGATTACCTGCTATGTCCTGGGCTATAAAAAAAAAACAAAAAATAATAATATGACAGTGCACAATTTTCACTTTAAAATTATGTGTTGAATCTGCTCATACTGCGTGCGCGTGGAGATCTGTCGATCCGAACAGTTGACCACCGTCCGGCGCAATCGGTGCACGCCTCACGCCATACTTCCGAAGCTAGTTCGCAGATTTCCATCGTTCACTCGCACGCGACACAAAAAATTAAAAAATGACTATGATGAGAGCGCGCGTGATTCGAATTTCGAACGTAATTTGACAAGTGATGTGCATTCCGTTCTGTGTTTGAATTTAGAACATCTTCGTTTCAGTTTTTTTTTGTTTTGAGTACGTTTACGTAAATAAATACTTTTTGGATTTTACACTAAAGAGGATGAATTCGGACTTTATTATGGTGAGTTTTGCATGTTTTTTTCTTGATTGTCTATAAGTATGTAGCATTTTTAGTAGGTTATGAAAACAAGTCGTAGCGGTTTCGCAGCATTATTCAAACAAGGCTACATATGAACATATTTATGTTATTACAATATTAAGACTTATTCTCATTACGTTTTTATTATAACTTTTAGTGTGCTGGTGTTTAAAATAATTTGATGCTCAATAACATTATTCTAATTTTGACTTACCAAATTGAACATTGTATGAAGCAAGAACTTAAAAATGCACTTTAACTTTACGATGCAATTATTTAAAAAAAAAAACAATTACAACTGCACTTAAAAATCCGTTAAGTTTTTATACTGGCACTCTGGCCAAATTCCTCTATTAAACATGTATTTTCCTTTATTAGAGTCTTATTTTCCGGGAAGCAAGTGGATCGTATGATTTTAAAGTGTTCGGCGTCCGTTACGCGTACTTAAGTCTCATTAGGTGCAATAATAACACATCACGAGTTTATCGAGGCTAATCGCTTGCACTTACGATGGACGCTAATGCTTGATATTTCGAAACGCGTGCATTTTCACTTCATACAAACCCAGCAATGTATTTCGAAATTCAACGCCCTGGGATTTGATCGTCTCGATGTGTGAAGAATATATAAATTATGCTGGTCTGAACTTCTTTGTATTGTGACAATATATGAGTTTTAATTAGTGTGTTTTACGGAATGATAAGTTACATCGAAATTTATAAAATACTTTATTAGTTCTAGCTATGCCGTCGGCTATGCTAACCCGCATTAGGCCAGCGTGGTGGACTATATGGCCTAACCACTCTCAATCGTACTCTCGATTGTAGAGGAGGCCCGTGCCCTGCAGTGGGTCGTATATGGGCTGATAAAAAAAAAAAAGTTCTAGCTATTGCCAATTACTTATAAATCTTCAGTAGAACCTGACAACCTCGAGGGTACAATTAGTTATGACGCCGTTTTAGAAGCCAGAGGCCGTGGGCTCGATCCTCGCACCGATACAAATATTTGTGTGATCTACAAACATTTGTTTTAGTTATGGGCGTTTGTGAGACAAAACTGTGGTAGTTTTTGATAGCCACGACACAAGACTTGAAGTTTTGTGGCGTCAGAAGTGTCTGAGTGACTTTTTTGTATGTATACATATGTACATAAACTCACGCCTTTCCCAGAAGGGGTAGGCAGAGGTGCTACCATGACACCTACATTTCGCCTTGTACGTTCCGTCTCAGGATGTGATAAGGGGCGAGCCTATCGCCATGTCAGGCACAAATTCTTTGCTCCGGGCTGATAATGAATTGAAAAATCCAATATCACTTTGCCCAACCGGGATTGGAACTCGAGGCCTCAGCTTGGCAATTGGTATTTTATTAAGTCGTTAGGCCGACTGCGACTGGATGCATAAAGCAGCAGACCGAACTCTGTGGCGTACCTTGGGAGAGGCCTATGTCCAGCAGTGGACAGCAACGGGCTGATGATGCTGATGATGTCGTTAGGTTTAATATGTAACCTTTTTGGTTTGATCAGTGGTATTGGTTAACGGTGTTACACCCACGATATGTAACATCATTTTCAACTCAAAAAAAATATTCACTTTGTAATTCGTTACTTCAGGCATATTGTAGTTGAACTGGTTGTAAAAGCATAACTTCAAGCGATGCCTCGGCGGCGTAGTGGTACTACGGTACGATTGCAAAGCTGAGGTCTCGGGTTCGAATACCGGGTCGGGCAAAGTGATATTGGATTTTTCAATCCATTATCAGCCCGGAGTCAGGAATTTGTGCCCGATATGGCGATAGGCTCGCCCCCTATCACATCGTGGGACGGAATATACAAGGCGAAACGTGGGTATTCTGGTAGCACTTCTGCCTACCCCTTCTGGGAAAAAGGCGTGTGTTTATGTATGTAACTTCAAACGATATTGCGATGATATTGTCCACGGGCAAGAGATAGTCTTGTATTGAATTATCTTCCTGAAGTGCACCACCATTAGGGGCCATGTAGATTGACGTCACTTTTCAATGCTGGTATAAACAAAAACTATGTTTTGTTGTTGTCTCGGTGGCGTAGTTGTACTACGGCACGGTTACACCGCTGAGGTCTCGGGTTCGAATCCCGGGTCGGGAAAAGTGATATTGCATTTTTATAATCATTAGCCCGGAGTCAGGAATTTGTGCCCGATATGGCTATAGGCTCGCCCCTATCATATCCTGGGACAGAACATACAAGGCGAAACGTGGGAGTCTTGGTTACAACCAGGAGAACTTCTGCCTACCCCTTCTGGGAAAAAGGCGTTAGTTTATGTATGTATGTATGTATTGTTGGTCCTACAAGATTGTGATAATTAAGTTATGTTGCAGAATAATTCGACTTATCACATTGTGGTCATATTATGTGAATCTTTTGAGAAAATTCCCGGTAAATCATGACGGTCAATTAAAAAATCTTATTCAAAGTGCTTTACCAAGAAATGTACCATTACGAATATATACATATACATTACGAATTACAGAGAGTGGACCATTTGATCTAAACTTCGAACCCAAGACATCACGATTCACAACCCTTATAGCCGCTACGCTTTTGAGGCGACAACCTCTAGCGTTTATATAAAAAAAAACAAATATTATATATACAGACTGCTATTAAAACGAAGAGAGGTGGTAGTTTTAGTGACTTTAGACACAATGTAACTAAAATGATTGAAAAAAAAGCGACGATTTTTTTTGTAATTGTTTTCCTATTACCGTAATTGGGTGGTAAATACATTATACATTTACCTAAAAACAAAATAATGTACACCCTTTTATTTTAAAGACGCGATAGTACGCCAGGCTTTAAATTATAATTTTAGCAAAAACTATACATTTACCACCCAAACACAATGATATTTAAAACATAAAAAAAAATCGTCACGTTTTTTTGCAAAATTTTCAGTTGCATCGTGTCTGTAGTCACTAAAACTACCACCCGGCTTCGTTTTCGGTAGCAGTCTTGATATACCCTGTATAATCAAATTTCCTAACAGTGCATAACACGACTTTAAAACAGTCTTCAATTGCCAGTACAATTTAGAAACCAAATTAACGAGGTGAAATTAAGAAATTCTCATCTCGGAATCTAGATTGGCGCTGGTTTGAAGCTAGGTATGTATAACTGGTTTTTACGTAACGGTCAAGCGGAAGTCATATAATGAAGTTTTTTATTGCTGCAGAATTTGACAGTGTTTTGTATGAGTGCCCAAAAAGGATTGTAGTGTTTTCATACTTCCTGCGTATGTGAGATCCTTTATTCCATGGTTTTCTAAACTAGAGATGTTTTAGGTGTCCTTAGAATCTTTACGTCAATGCTAGTAATCGAGCTTATATTTATTTTTGACAGCCTCGGTGGCATAGTTGGATGGTCGATCCCCGCACCGAGACAAATGTTTGTGAGGCCCACAAGTATTTGTCTCGGGTCTGGGTGTTTGTGAGACCGAAAAGTCGCTCGTAGTATATGATACCCCCCGACATAAGACTTAATTGATCTGAATGTGGGGTCGGGACTATGTATGTGACTGTTGGGTGTATTTATGATTTATATTTATTTGATTAGGGGGAGCTCTTAGAATAAAAAGTGGACCAAGGACGGTTTTCTAGCTACAATTAAGTTTTATTTATTTATTTAGTTATCTCTCCTTGTCTCTTTAACACGTCAAATGAAAAAAATGTGTAGTCAGCGAGTAGAGTAAATTAGTGACTTTTCCTTTTATTGCATAGATTAACTAATGCAACTTGTTTTTTATTAATTCTCGTTTCGCCTCTGCCGTTTTAGTCTCTCAGTGTCTCTATTGTCCCCATGTAAATTCCTCAGAGGAACGTCGACCCAGCAGTGGGCTGTCTGCGGCCGAAGATAATGATGTGAATCATAGTCTAATCTACGAGTATAATATTAATGCAAATTTTGCCTATTATTCCCAGGAGTTGTTATTTAAATAACAAAAAATTATTTATTTAATTCCATAAACTTTATATTAATGGATAAATTATGTTTTATTGAAAGTCGGAAGCGATCGATTTTAGTCGATATTTTACACAAATTTAGTGAATTTATGCGACTGTCATGTCACCAAAAAATAGATTTTGTTGCGCAAATGAAATGCTAATATCCTTGTATAACATTAGTTTTTGGACCAATATTTAATTTATTTATTTGTTTATGTAATTTATATTTATTTTATAGCTTCCGGTTTATCTATGGGTATCATGACCACAGTTGCCTGATGCTTATACAATCAAAGTTAAGACAACTATTATATAATTTCAATTTTATTTTACCTTATTAATTTATTCTACTCAAGTTTTTAGTAAAGTTGTCAAGAATCATTGCCTTGATAGGAGTTTATTGATAAACACATAGATTCTAACAGCTACTTAATATATTTCAATCATGATTCCAAACTGGTATTCTCTGTCAACAACGTAACAAACTTATGATTCCATTTATGGAATGTTTGGTCCAAACATCGCTAACGCCAATATTTGAACAAAACCTAAACACACGATTGGCGAAGGATTTTGGTACTGTAGTGAGACCAAATACTGCTCGGAAACTAGTAACATGCGCATGTGATTCGCGCCCTGGTTTGGCTCAAAACTGGCACACTTTCTTATACCCGTCGCAATATGTCTTCGAGCAGTTCGCCCACGTGTTCCCTAAATTAATTTTTGTTTAATAGGTCCGGCAAACGATTAACAAGCCACTTGATGGTAAGTGATCACTGCCGCCCATGAATATCCAAAAGATTTGGATCATAGATGTGTTGTGTGTTCAAACTAGAAGAGGAGCGGAATGCAAAAATGATGTAAAGAGGAAATGGGTAAATAATATCAGTTTCTTGGCTACAAAGTAAAGTGCAGCCGGTTAAACGTTGGTTGTGAAACGAGAGACCGCGGGTTCGAGACAAATGTTTGAGTGGCCCACATGTATTTGCTTCGAGTCTAGGTATTTGTGAGACAGTCTCTGGTACAACAATACCGAACAAAGCTAAAAAAAATTGAGCTGTTAAACATTGCTCAATGCCCTCTGTATTGTATCATTTATGATTATCCTTTAATTATAAGATGTAATCAGTAGGTTTATGTGTCTGGTCCTGTGCGAAAACATCACGCGAGATAAGAAAAGCCGCGGAGATGAAAGACAGTTCGCCGTTTCAGATGCTTATAAGCAACGCGATGACCTTTCTTCTCAAAGGTTGCTGCTACTAGATGCAGCCCATCTACTCTTTATTCATTTCACGCATGCGTATCACCACACTCAGAGATATTTTATGGAAATTAAATTATTAGTGTAGATTTACGATTATTAATACTAAGGAAGTATTCAGTTGATCTATTAAAAGGCTCTGGCTACGGCAGTTAGACTAAAAGTTAACATATTGGTGGTAGGAAAGTCTTATCGTGTTCTGGATAAAGCTTGTATAATATCCAGTTTGATTCACGTACGTCGCGGGTTCAAATCGCCGGGCACATTCTAACCTTTCGGAGTCATGTGTGTCAATTACCACGCACTGTAACGGTGAAGGAGAAGGTCGTAAGGAACCCTGCATACCGCGATTTTTGTGAGTTTCTATAGTAAGTAAAGTCCGCCAACGCGCACTAGGCCAGCGTGGTGGACAATATGGAATAGCCCCTCTCAATCGTCCTCTCGATTGTAGAGGAGGCCCGTGCCCTGCAGTGGGACGTATATGAGCTGATACAGAGTACAGGTTTAAGCAAATCAGCATAATTTTGGCTATCAACAATAGATAACCGTTTCACTCCGTTAGATATTTGGACTACCCTGGGGGGTAACTCTATGATTCGAAACGAAATTCGAATGTTCGGACGTTCGTCGTCTGAAGTAAGTTATGTTTTACACTTCTAAAAATCAACATTATTCTCTATGATACTTATAATTCACTCCGAACTAAGTGTATAGTTAGGAGATACGATAGAGGATTCGAACATTTTGTGGAGTATCTAGACACGTTCGTACAGATTTACGTGCGACGTCAGAACGTTCGAGTTTCATTTCGGATCGTAGACTAACCCCTTCGCACTATGTGCATTATATTCACTCTTGTTCTAGTAAAAATTACCAAAATTAGGTAATAGCTCTTTTAACAGCTCTGTTTGTGATTACAAAATACCGTTACCATTAACGTATGAAGGATGCTGTACCTCAGGGGACTATTGGCCTTAATTAATTCCGTAATTACACATTGCGAGATTTTAACGCAGTTTCAACATATCCCGTGAAATAAATACATTTTTCATTGCCAGTAAGATTTTTATGTGTCTTTACGAGCCGATAGAATGTGCTAGCACAAGATATTTGTGTTTATATGAAGTATAGTTATATGAAGGGCTTCATAGTTTCACGGGCGTGATAATATAACGTGTGGATAAATAGAAAGACAATTTATTTTGTGTTGTATATACGTTTGGTTACATACATGTATAAAATAATGGTTACGTGAATATGTATATTATGATGACATTTTCACAGAAAATTTTTATGATTTACCAACTTATTTTAGCAAAATATGGAGATTTCTGATTACTTGCTGAAATGCACAAAATACATATTTTGTCTACTTCATGGATAAGGACTGGCGGGGATAAAACAATATTTACATAGGTGAAGGAATAAATATAGAATATAAATATAGTAAATCAAAGAGTAATTATGAGTTAGTAATCATGAGAACGAAAAAAGCCTTTATTAAGATGTGTCTTCTTGTATAGAGAAATAGCAGTAAAAATAAGGAAAACAACGCGTTATATTTAAACTGTAACACTTTATGAACTACCGTATCAAAAGTAGCGGACGTTCTTAGAAGTTCACAAGTACAGCAATGATTCGCTTAACTTAGGCATATTTTAGTATGTGACGGCTTAAAAAGCAAGTCATAGTTGAGACTGTTATAGAAATGGGCCGCCTAGACCAGGATGGTACCACTGTCTCAAATAAAACCTACTTGTAGTGATGGCTTTGCTGTGTTTCGTTCGGTGGATGAGTTTGTGGGAAGCTGTATAACCCTTTCTTCTTCCCTTTCCTTTTCGTTTTACTGAGGTTGGTAATGTATTAACTTTTCACCTATAGTAGGTTTAAGTTTAAATGGGCGGTAATCAATTACCATCGATGGGAGAAGTTTTCTTATTTGCTGGATATATGTGAGAAATAATTAAAATAATAACTGGGTATCTCCAAGTATCAAGTCGTTACGGTGTTCCCCGATCCCAAATCATAAATCACACAAGATTTTATATCGAATTTTGATGCGTCCACTTTCAATTGTGAAATTTAACACACTTTTGTTATTCATTTTTACGCTAGGCAGTGGTAAAAGCGGCGCTCATTGCTTTACTCATATTCGCCTTTATGCAGTTGAACTCAACACACTTTCAGAATGACTCGGGTTTCTCTATGGCACTTCGTAACACACGTTTGCTTAATGGATAAAATTATTGATGTACATTATTTTATTAAGTAAGTCAATATGAAATGCTCTTGCCAAACACGCCAAGACAACGCGCCATTATTTCTCAGCGGTTCGTATTGCAAACTTACATTTGTTTTAATTTTATGTTTTGTGTGCAAAGTTTGTATGCATATTCATTGACTTTCTTAATGCTAATGCTATAGATTTTACGTAATTTTCTCCGTTTGAACATGACAAAATCTTTGTATATTACACGCGGTCATAAACTATAAGATTATGTTGCGACTAAAAGTTACACATAATATGCTTTGGCAGTGTGTCATGGCTGCCGTTGCGTTCCGTGTTTTAAAAATATAATATTTTATTACACCAGCTGGTTTAGATAATAATCGTCATTGTTTACCAGTGTAAGAAGCAAGTAATACACCAGTTTTGTTACTAAGAAGTCCATTGTTCATAAAAGGCGCGAAATTGCTGAGAGCATTAATTTAGACAATGGTCGCCATCTTGTTCCGCGTATGTCATCCATTTGTCAGTCAGCGTTTTTGATGAGAGCTCGGTCAAGGATTGGCAATCATCCGTTCTTTATATTTCAAGTTCATAATGACACAGCGGAAGTTTATTGTCGGGCTTTTGACTCCGGAGAAAGTTATGGTTAGAGGTCGCGTTAAAAAGACCTCTGCGCGTTTGGTAGGCGATGGCGACAGATAAAAAAAAAGAAACGGAACCGCCTTCGCGATTCAACTTGCACTTTCATGGGATGTACGGATAAGGGCCTTCGCTTCTTTAATTTATTTTAATTTAAATTGGCCTTGAAGATTTTATTAAAAATTTACCACTTAATAATAATGACTTATTATTATATTAAGATTTATCATAAACTTTGATGAATATTTTTACTTCAGAACTTCATAGAAATCTAGTTGGCAATTTATATTTATAGGGTATATTATTTAAAAAATATAAACTGTCTCACTTGCATAGCATTTTAGTATTTTCATAGTAAGGTATTCAGTGACTTGCTAAGTTCCTACCACCACATATCATATCGTGCCCACCTTATTGGTAATATTCCAACATGCAGGCCAGTATGAAGCTTCTACTGGGGAACCTGAGAGGCTAAATCTCGATGTGGAGATCTGTAGATAAGATTTATGCTTTACAGTAGACTTCTTATGACTGAAGATAATATAGCATTAATTACCTATAAATTTATTTATAATATAAAAATATTTATTCCGGGTTTGGGTTATAGGATACTAGTATACAGTTTCATATTTTTTATTTGTACATATATACACACATAAACTCACACATTGTTACCAGAAGGGGTAGGCAGAGGCCCTCCTGGAAACAACCAGGGCCACCCACGTTTCACCTGCTGTGTTCCATCCCAAGATGTGATAGGGGGCGAGCCTACCGCCACATCGGGCACAAACACCTGACTTCGGGCTGATAATAAATAGAAAAATCCAATACCACTTTGCCCGATCCGGGATTTGAACACGAGACCTCAGCGTTGTGACCTACCGTAGTACTACGCCTCCAAGGCAGTTTTTTATTTGTGTATTGTGCTTTATCATCATACAATAGTTAACACGTAACGTAAAAACAGTTACTGCTACACTTAGAGGCAATTAATGTGACTTAAATAGCTCTTTAGTAAAGTTAGTAAAGATTTTTTTTTATTTTATTACCTACCTATGTATGTTTGCGCCTTCAATAAAATGTATTTTCTTTCTTTCTTTCTTCTGCGTAAAATATACACTTGTATTGTGTTGTGTCTGCCCGTATACGTCCCATTGCAGGGCACGGGCCTCCTCTACAATCGAGAGTATGATTGAGAGTGAATAGGCCATATAGTCCACCATGCTGGCACATACACTCAGGAAAAAATACTTGTATACAAAAATTTACATTTAACAATACACTTGTTAAAAACAACCAAATATTGTAAATGTTTTCATAGAATAATATATTATAGCAACAACAAAACGAAAGGAAATCCATTTGCGCGAACTTCAGGCCGGCCATAACTCGTCGGCTGTACTGTAAAGTATGATTGGCAGTTTCAATGCAGTCGATTATAGTAACAGATGATCCTAGATCGAGGCTAGACGTCTTTGAATCAATAAAATTAATTTACTATCTGCTTTCATATTTCCATATTCCAATTAAACATACTTCAATGTAGAGATTTTATGATAAATCAAACAGCATACGCGAGTCGGCGCAGTGTCGGTTCGGCACTTTCTATGTGGAAAATACTTTCCAGATCTCTACCGTATCTGAACATTATACACGTAATGCGATCGTAATTCTAGAAATTACGGCAAAAATCAACAGACTCATGACTTTTATGAGGCTATTGATTATATGGGAGTGTTTGTTAAGTATGTTTTTATTTGTTATGAGTATTTATAGAGCGTAAGAATTTTAAAAGTATTTCGAAGTGCCCGTGATAAGTAAGCGTGGTTAAATTAAAAGGTTGTTACGAGGGGATCGATGATATGCAACCTGTCACTGATAAAATCATTAAATGAAACATTCTGCAGAATGCAGAGTGTTTGAAGTAAGTTTATTTTATAAATATGGGAAAAGAAAAGAGTAAAAGTGACAGATTCAACGACTTCCAACAACTTTTATTAAATAATAAATGATAAACTACACGCACACACACTCACACACAAATGTTGAATATAATTTGAACATTGATTAGGATATTACATTGCATTATCTATGTATATTATTAAATGGCAATAAATGACTTATTATGTGAAAAGAATATCTTCCATCATGTGTTAATCTGTATTATTCTCTAGAGTTCAATAAAAAACTGTGAAGTCTTTGAAAAATAACCCTGTATAAAGTTGACACCAATACCATTAAATTAAAAATAGACATTATTGTATAATTGTTTTTAGTAATAATTCGATAATCGCTGTTAATCTATTTGTCTATAGTTTTGTTTCGATTTTAAGATTATGATCAATTATTATTCATACTAATAAAGATTTTTAATATTGTGAATATTTATGTTCGTTCGGGACTTGGTGCAAAAAGTACGTATATTTATACAGGGTATATCAAGATCGCTACCGAAAACGAAGCCGGGTGGTAGTTTTAATGACTTTAGACACAACACAACAAAAAATTTTGCAAAAAAAAAAAGCGACGATATTTCGTTGTATTTTTTTTACCTATCATCGTATTTGGGTGGTAAATACATACATTTTCCTAAAAAAAAGAATGTACTCCATTTGATTTTTAAAACGCGATAGAAAGTAAAGCTTTAAATTATAATTTTAGCAAAAACTATGCATTTAACACCCAAATACAATGATCTTTATAACATTACTTACAAAAAAAATCGTCGCGTTTTTTTGCGAAAATTTTAGGTGAGTCGTGTCTGTAGTCACTAAAAATACTACCTCGCTTTGTTTTTAGTCGCAGTCTGGATATACCTTGTATAATACATAGTTATTAAATTAAACATTACCTATCAAGGTGAATAACAACAGGTCACAACAGGTCCAACAGGTCACTGTGGAAATCATTGGGAGAGGCCTATGTTCAGCAGTGGACTTCCTTTGGCTGATGGATGGATGATATCAAGGTGTGAAATATGTGTCGAGTGTGAGAGAGACACGAGTATGGTGCGGTTAGGAGTCATTTTCTAGTTATATTGTGACAGTATTACCTACTGCTGTGTATAACTTATTTATACAGGGTATATCAAGACTGCTGCCGAAAACGAAGCCGGGTGTTAGTTTTAGTGACTAAAGACACGATGCAACTAAACATTTTGCAAAAAGAAACACGACGATTTTTTTTGTAATGTATTAAGTATCGTATTAAGTCGTTAACACAAAACTAACATTTATTATTTAGTTGCCACTTCCCTTTCCAGTGTTAAATGGATTTTTGAATTCCGAATTTCCAAATTATTGATTTACGATAATTGCGTTCTGCCGAGAAAGTCGCTGTATGCTACTATATTCAAAATGAACTCAAGTTTCTGTAGATCATTATTATGAATCATAAATTCATGTACCAAATTATTCTGATGGGTATTTAAAACTTTCGCAGTCTTATGATTTTTCTATATTGTCATTTTTTTAAACTTTCTTTTCATTTATGAGAACCAAAGATTTTACCATCAACAATACCATGCATTCAGCAAATTGGAGAAGATTGACCAAAAAAAATTTTAATCTTGGCACGGGTTGTAATAATAACTAAGATCTTTATTCAATTTTAATTTTAGTAGCTTTGCTGAAAGTAAAATATCGGTTACCTATATGTAGACTGCAACCGAACACGAAGCCAGGTGTTAGTTAGTAGAAAAAGCGATGATTTTTTTCACATTGTCGTGTTTCGGGGGTAAATACTAAATAGTTTTTACTAAAATGATAATGTACACTCTATTATTTTTGGCACCGTTTTCGGTCGCAATTTGGATACATCGCGTATACTCGTACTCTATTTACAACTCCTATTTAGTATATAACTTATAGCTAACACTACAACATATTGATAATAAACCTGATTAACGAGACTGGAATACATAATACATGTGTAAATACAATTTACGAACCATTCTTACCAGATTTATGTACTTTCATATAGTTTCAGTGACTTACTCTACCGGTGGGAGTTACATAAATTATTTCGTTGTACACATTTGTTTATTTCACTATCTACAATAGAACGCATTATTATCATCCTCTTTATTTTGTTATTATTCCTTTTTTTTATATAATTACATTTATTTATATTAATTTACATTTATAAAAATATTAAATAAAAGAATAATCTTTCGGTGGCGAGGCTCAAGACTCAAGCCACCGATGGTTAGGGAAACAAAGTGAGGAACCTTCTCACTATGCGTGCCGTATCCAGTAATACCGCCTTTTGAATCTGGCTCTTGACCCAATTAACAATTGAGAGCCTCTGGAGATGTTGGTCGAGGATCTTTGGTATCAGTCCATGGAAAGAAACAACAATCGGGACAATAATTGTCGAGTCCACATCCCACATGTGCTCGTGGACCAAATCTATCTTTTTGGATAGTTTGTCTTTTTCAGCTTTAACAAAGTTACCATCATGGGACGCATTATTTATTGTTACGAGTATTTATAATCATTAACGCGAAAGTTTAACGCCAGTAAGCAGTGAAACTATTGTAGGTACGGGCCTTCCTGTCGCGTTCTTTGAAATGATCATGTTGGCAATTAAATAGCTCATATGACAAGTCAATACACATAGTAGTTCAACTCTGTATCAGCCCATATACGTCCCACGGCATGGCACGGGCCTCGTCTACAATCGAGAGTACGGTTGAGAGTGGTTAGGCCATATAGTCCGCCACGCTGGCCTAGTGCGGGTTGGCGGACTATTGCATACCATAGAAATTTATACAAATCGCTATGGTATGCAAGTAATTATGCAATTAAACTCTATTTACAAAATATTTGTTAGAGTATTTCTTTCTCTCTCTGTCTTCAGCCACAGGAAGTCCACTGCCCACCCACGCCTTATGGGTTCGCCCACCTTATGGGTGGGACCGACACTTCGCATAGTATTATTTATATTAAATTTACTTATTTTTCGTTAGTCATAAAGTATAATTTGTATTCGTATTTTATAAATGTTGCACGTTGAAATATATAATCGTATTTTTTTGAATTTATTGTCGGGAAGGTAAAAATTAACCAAAATCGCAATAACCGAAATCGTATACTTCATTTATTTGTTTATTTACCATACAAAACAACTATCTAATTGCACGCTACTGGACTAACATATTTTCTCTCACATCCGCACATCTCCATTGAGTTTGTCGAAGGTCGAAGCGGAAAGTTGGTCCGTTTCGAATGTAGCCGCCTGCCTTGAGCTTCGGGATTTGAACGGCCACCGCGGAGTCGGTGTTGTTACACAATAGTGATGCCACGAACGGAGTGTTATAGATCCAATAATTAGCTGATATTTTGACCTATAAGTACCTATATCTCGTTATTTCGGAATGAAAATAGTATACTTTTATTTATTATTTATAAACTACGAGTATAACGTAGGTAGGAATACATTTCATTAAAGTTTACAAAATTATTTTTTATTGCAAAGGTCTGGCAAACGTGGAAACAGGTCACCTGATGGTAAATGATCACTGCCGCCTGTGAACATCCACTACGCTGGATCATGGATGTGTCGCCGGCCCGATTAGGAGGGGAGCGGGAAGGAAACAGGATTAGAAGAGGAATGGGTTATTGGGCCTCCGGCAATCTCACTCACCAAGAGAAACGCGACAGCGAAGTTTCCTGTGAGACAGTGGTACCGTCTTGGATGAGCCTGCCCATTCATGCTGAGTCATAACTGACAACAGCGTAGCTCTACCACTAATAAATAAAAGTTAAAGCGAAGAGATAATTATAAGGACATACCAAAATGTTGCACTGCCATTGGCAATGCCGGATGCCCATTACCCCTTTCCTCTTCCCATTCTATTTCCTTCCCGTCCTCCTCCTGATATGAAGGGCCGGCAATACATTTATGAAGCCAGCGTTGTGGATGGTCATGGGCGGTAGTGATCACTTACCATCAGGCGACGTGTTTGCTCGTTTGCCGGACCTATGCAATAAAAAAATATATTTGAAAGATTAAGCCTACATTGAGCTAAGTTAATTGTATGGATGATGCTACAAGTCTTTGGGCCAAAGATCATAATTGGGAAAGTTGCAAGTTCATCAATGCAAAATAATTCCTTTCTCCTTTTTTTATTTCGCATTCTTTTTTATCTTACTACAATTGCTATTCTTTAGTTAAAATGACGTTGTTAAATTAAACGATGGTTAACTAAGAACATGGAAAGACATGATGTAGGGTGATCTGCGCGAGCTTCGAGTCAGTAACTGACGATAGGTGACAGAACGGAGAAGACTGGCGAATTCTCGTTTCGGAGGCCAAGACACACTTTGGGTCGCTGAGCCAGCGGAGTGAGTAAGTAACTAACAAAGACTATATGATTGTTGCGCACGTATTTATTTATTATTATTTACCTATTATCGAGAATAGTTGAATAGTGAAACGAAGAGTTTTGCCCAATGGCGCATAACTTTGACTTTGAAAACGTCAATCGCATACATTAGCAATGTCAAATACGTCACTACTGTATGGCGATGACATTGACATAGTCAAAGTTATGGACAAAGTTAGTTTGTGCAATTAAATCTATGTGTACACTAAGGGCCAATTGCACAAACAAATTGCCTAGAACTTTGACTTTGAAAACGTCAATCGCATACATTAGCAATGTCGAATACGTCACTACTGTATGGCGATGACATTGACACAGTCAAAGTTATGGGCAAAGTTAGTTTGTGCAATTAAATCTATGTGTATACTAAGGGCCAATTGCACAAACTAATTGCCCATAACTTTGACTTTGAAAACGTCAATCCCATACATTAGAAATGTCAAATACGTCACAGCTGTATGGCAATGACATTGTCAAAGGCAAAGTTATGGGCAAAGTTAGTTTGTGCAATTAAATCTATGTGTATACTAAGGGCCAATTGCACAAACTAATTGCCCATAACTTTGACTTTGAAAACGTCAATCCCATACATTAGAAATGTCAAATACGTCACAGCTGTATGGCAATGACATTGTCAAAGGCAAAGTTATGGGCAAAGTTAGTTTGTGCAATTAAATCTATGTGTATACTAAGGGCCAATTGCACAAACTAATTGCCCATAACTTTGACTTTGAAAACGTCAATCCCATACATTAGAAATGTCAAATACGTCACAGCTGTATGGCAATGACATTGTCAAAGGCAAAGTTATGGGCAAAGTTAGTTTGTGCAATTAAATCTATGTGTATACTAAGGGCCAATTGCACAAACTAATTGCCCATAACTTTGACTTTGAAAACGTCAATCCCATACATTAGAAATGTCAAATACGTCACAGCTGTATGGCAATGACATTGTCAAAGGCAAAGTTATGGGCAAAGTTAGTTTGTGCAATTAAATCTATGTGTATACTAAGGGCCAATTGCACAAACTAATTGCCCATAACTTTGACTTTGAAAACGTCAATCCCATACATTAGAAATGTCAAATACGTCACAGCTGTATGGCAATGACATTGTCAAAGGCAAAGTTATGGGCAAAGTTAGTTTGTGCAATTAAATCTATGTGTACACTAAGGGCCAATTGCACAAACAAATTGCCTAGAACTTTGACTTTGAAAACGTCAATCGCATACATTAGCAATGTCGAATACGTCACTACTGTATGGCGATGACATTGACACAGTCAAAGTTATGGGCAAAGTTAGTTTGTGCAATTAAATCTATGTGTATACTAAGGGCCAATTGCACAAACTAATTGCCCATAACTTTGACTTTGAACACGTCAATCCCATACATTAGAAATGTCAAATACGTCACAGCTGTATGGCAATGACATTGTCAAAGGCAAAGTTATGGGCAAAGTTAGTTTGTGCAATTAAATCTATGTGTATACTAAGGGCCAATTGCACAAACTAATTGCCCATAACTTTGACTTTGAAAACGTCAATCCCATACATTAGAAATGTCAAATACGTCACAGCTGTATGGCAATGACATTGTCAAAGGCAAAGTTATGGGCAAAGTTAGTTTGTGCAATTAAATCTATGTGTATACTAAGGGCCAATTGCACAAACTAATTGCCCATAACTTTGACTTTGAAAACGTCAATCCCATACATTAGAAATGTCAAATACGTCACAGCTGTATGGCAATGACATTGTCAAAGGCAAAGTTATGGGCAAAGTTAGTTTGTGCAATTAAATCTATGTGTATACTAAGGGCCAATTGCACAAACTAATTGCCCATAACTTTGACTTTGAAAACGTCAATCCCATACATTAGAAATGTCAAATACGTCACAGCTGTATGGCAATGACATTGTCAAAGGCAAAGTTATGGGCAAAGTTAGTTTGTGCAATTAAATCTATGTGTATACTAAGGGCCAATTGCACAAACTAATTGCCCATAACTTTGACTTTGAAAACGTCAATCCCATACATTAGAAATGTCAAATACGTCACAGCTGTATGGCAATGACATTGTCAAAGGCAAAGTTATGGGCAAAGTTAGTTTGTGCAATTAAATCTATGTGTATACTAAGGGCCAATTGCACAAACTAATTGCCCATAACTTTGACTTTGAAAACGTCAATCGCATACATTAGCAATGTCGAATACGTCACAGCTGTATGGCAATGACATTGTCAAAGGCAAAGTTATGGGCAAAGTTAGTTTGTGCAAATGAACCTAAGTGTACCATTAAACGGTCACAGATCCGTTTCCTATTTCACACGGATACTCGCTGCACTGTCGCCTGCAATTTTGTTTAATTTCTCTTACAAATAACTAGTATTTTTGTCTTAAATGTATATCGTTTGCAGTGTGGGTGGACGTTTGTGTGTAGTTGTATCGTAAGTGTTGGTAATTATCTGTTCGAGTATTGTAATAAAGCTTAAGCTCTTGCTAAAGCGAGAATCTCTAACAAATTGTCCTGTACTTTAACAAGTTTTGGAATTTACTAAATTTCAACTTGTTGTAGTTAATTATCGCACGGTTAAAATATGAAACAAAATTTGTCATAGAATGATAATAAAAAATAGTGTTACAATATATAATAGTGTAACTATATACAATATATAATATAATGCGATATACGTTTTGCCAAATATATATCGCAATATTATTGTAGACTAGGTCTAGGTGTATGCGATGGTCTCTACTCTCTGGCCAGTCATATAATAAAATGCTGCCAGCAGTCAGCACTTGCCTTAGATAATTAAATAAATACACCCAACAGTCACATACATAGTGCTGACCCGACATTAAGATCGAGTCTTATATCGTGGGTTTCAGAATCTACTAGAGACGTTTCGGTCTCACCAACACCCAGACCCGAAACAAAACAAATACTTGTAATTCACAAAAACATTTATCTCGGATTGAACCTGCGGCCTTTCGGTTAAACAGCCGGCGTGTAACCAACTGCGCCACGGTAGCTGTCGATAAAAAAAATACCAATAACTTCTATCTGCAGTTAAGATTGAGATTACATCAAGACGGTCCGGTTACCGTAACGTGGCGTGCCGTACTAGACATTCGGACTACCGTTACCACCATCTGGGTCAATGGTGACCATCTGCACCGGAGTTTCACTTCAAGGGTCCGATAGACAATCGATTTGACACCAGTCGCGGTTTCGATTGCACCTTTCTCGACAATTTCATTTTGATAGCGGCGTGGCTAGACGCCGGGTGGGGAATGAGAGGTCGCAGGTTTGGTCTCCAAACTGAGATGAATGTCTGTGTCATCCATAGGTGTTTGTTTCGGGTCTGAATTTTTGAGGCTGAAATGTCTCTCCTTTCTGAAACCCACGACTCATGATATCTTCGTGTAAGGTCACGATTGTGGGATGTGATCACTATGGAACGTGATGATGTGTGGGGCTGTTAGGTGTATTTATTCAACAAAATTGATTTAAGTGTCGTGAAAACGTTTCTATGCTAATGGTGTAGCCCTTCGCTCACTCACAGGTAATTTACTTTCTGTAAGTCATATAAGTTGTCTTAGACTGGAATCTTTGCCAGGTAATGAGATAAGGCATGGCGGTAGGATCGCATATTAAGGCAGGTCCGATGAATTATAATCGAATCGGCGAATGCCACACCAGAGATAGTAACGGTGGAAGGTCTTTCATATGTGAGAGGCCGCCTGGGTAGGTACCAGCGTAATGTTTACTTCTCCCGCCAAACAGCAGTGTAAATCCACTGTCCTGTTCCGGTTTGAAGGACATTGTAGCCAGAGTAACTACTGGACATAATGAGACTTAACATCTTATATCTCAGGATGGCGAGCGCAGTGGTATGCCAAGCATTGCTTTTTTATTAATGGCGTTGTTTGGTTTTGCTACTATCCATGAGCGGTCGTATCGCTTCTCATCAGGCGAATTGCATGCTCGTCTCGCCATTCATCGCAATAAGAAAAAATGTCTATTCCTTCGGAGATGTGTAAGTCTATAATGTTTACAATCTATTATAGAGAAATCAAGAATATTTTACCTACCACATGGGCTATTAACCAATCGGTTAGCCGAAACAAGTTGTATGCAGTATAAGGGACCGCTAATTAAAGATCTCTAACGGATGATTGATTTATGAATGGTTTAAAGCTGTATATTTTATATATTTCTCCTCGTTGTGTAATATGCGGGGTTTTATGATTGTTGTTTTGTGGATTTCGCTCTGGGTCAGTATATTTTTGTTTTTAATTAGCTTGCGAAATGTCGGTCACCCTATAAGGTGGACGGACGGCCTGGTCAATGTTGCAGGAAGTCGCTGGATGCAAGCCGTTTCCAAAAGGTCGGTGTTGAAATCCTTGGGGGAGGCCTATGTTCAGTGGACTTGTGGCTGAAGAAAGAGAGAGAACTTTGTGTTTAATGTGCTTCTTATCAGTAAACTCCTGTCATAAAATCCTCTCTCATATCAAAATCGGATTCCGTAAAAACTTCTTTTGTGAGACTATGTGATAAGGTTTTACTAAATAGAAAATAAGGACAGTTAGTTCATGCTTTTGTAAATTGGAACTAAAGTCTAACGGTCTTATTCATAGACCGTTTTAAAGCTATTTTAGCTATCGAATGTTTTGTCCCTTTCGAACGACTTTTGAATTCAGTTTGAGCGAAAAAGACAAAACATTCATCAACTAAAATGGGTCTTAAAACTGTCTATGAGTAAGGCCGTCAATTGTATGCGTGGTGTTTACATTACTTACTAATTATTAAACCAATGAAATGCAAGAAACGAAACGTCACAGCGAAAGCAGAAATGTAAAACAAAATTAAAATATCAAATAAAGTTTAAAACGTCAAAATTGATATAATAAATGAGCTAATACCGAATTAAGTGAAGAAAGCAAATGAACTTTCGATGAGAGATAAAAATTAACGACTATTAACGTTATGATGCAATTAAAATTAATGTAATATCAAAATATTTCATCTGAATCGGAAATCTGTCTATCACTTTCACTATTAGGGGAATTATCGAATCCAAACACTTTTACCCATTGGTTTATTCGAATTTCGGAATCTGTAATGTGTGACGTAATAATTTGCATAGCATCCGGTTGTTGTGGCCAGGCGTGATACCAAAATGAGAAATGGAAAGTAAAATCTCTATGCTTGTAAAATTATATGTTAGTTTGTTCGTAAAATCGGTTGAGATTAAACATAGGAGATGAACGTTAACTGACATCTGTCCGAAGAAGGTGAGTAAGTTGTAACTGTAACTGTAAATTAACTTACTTTAAAAACTAGGCTTGGCAAACGGTTTAGTACGTGGCAAACATATGCCATCCAAAAAATTAAACTATCTGAGGATGACGACAGCCGCACAGGGCTCATCAAGGTGAAAATTTGTTAGTTACCTACACAAATACATACATCGCGTTTGGAAAGGAAGGGTAAATGGATTTTGAAACTCTGGCAATCTCGCTCACCGAACGAAATATGACAGCAAAACCGCCGTTAGAACCTTAGGTCTCGGCTTTTGGTAAACCTTTGTTACTACCCAGTGGAGTCCACCCATTCCTACTATAGTTCAACGTACAATAAGGCTGTAGCACAACAATAATTAATATAGTCTTTTTTTTATCAGCCCATATACGTCCCACTGCTGGGCACGGGCCTACTCTACAATCGATAGAATCGATTGAGAGTGGTTAGGCCATATAGTCATAATTAATATAGTTACACAAATTAAATTATTGGCTTTTTCTATTCATTATCAGCCCGGATGAGATTGGGCATAGAGAGGATGGATAAAAGGCGATTAACTAAACAGATACATGAGGCGGGTGTGAATGGAAGAGTCGGTAGTGGCCGACCCCATCGGACCTACCTCAACCAGATCGAGGGCACCTTAGGTAAAGGTTGGGTTAAAAGTACCCTTAACCGACGAGAATGCACGAAGAGATTGATGAAAGTAGATGAAGCGATTGTAGTAGTACAGCATCGAGCAAAGTGGATCCATAGTCACTGCCTACCCCTATGGGATACAGGTGTGACGTTTATATATGTATGTTATCAGCCCGGCGTAAGGAATTTGTGCCTGAAATGAAACATGGGTGGTCCTAGTAGTAACCAGGAGAACCTCTGTCTACCCCTTCTGGGATAAAAAATACCTGAGTTTAGGTATGTACAAATTAAAGTAAAACGCCATTTACATGGGGAGAGTTTCTCGCGGCGAGAATCGTATGACATAATCATAGATTTTCGTCATCTGACAAACGTTTACACGATGCAACATTTTTATATCCTTACGATAATCGTATCTCCGAGGCTATAAACTCTCCCCGTGTAAACAGGGCTTAATTGTTAGAGAAATTACGATTTAAAAATGATAATCGGTTAATCACCTCAATAACTACAAGTTGTAAATTAATTCGCCTTACGTAAAACTTCAAGTAAACAAATTGCAAAGGAGTTACGAGCTGGTGAAAGTACAAGGGATTATGAGAATTAGTTGCGTCAGTACCAAGCGAACCATCCCAAATTTACATTTTAATGTGTAATTTAATTACTTAGGATTACTGGGCTTTGACCTCAGTAACTTACGGTAGAAGAGTAAAAGGTGAAATGTGTGTTTTATGTTTATTTAAATTCGAATGATGTTTGGAGAATCATTCATGTAAATATAAAAAAATAAATACACCCAACAGTCACATACATAGTCCTGGACTCCTGACCCGACACTAAGATCGAGTCTTGTGTCGTGGGTATCAGAAACTACGAGAGATTTTTTGGTCTCACAAACACCCAGACTCGATACAAATACTTGTGGGCTACACAAACATTTGTGTTGGTCGGTTGTTTGTCGGGAATCGAACCCGCGGCCTCTCTTTTCACAGTCGGCGTCTAACCAACCACGGAGGCTGTCGAATGTGTATCATATCTTTATATTAATTCTAGTTATCGAAATGTGGGGTCATTAAATGTCTTCTGAGTTTTCGACTGGCTGTTTTCTGCCGTAAAATCTTATAAATAATGTTCTATTTATTGCAAAGAAAGATTCGAGCATAATATTATTCATTTGGCACCCAAAAAACAAGCATTGTACTTAGGTTGGGGCCACAGCTTGTTAAATAACTATTAGTGTTAAATTACATTGTTAATTGTTCTAATTAGTTATTAAGGCAAAACATGTAACGCAGTTTAAATAAAAATATTATTATTGTTTATAATTAATAAAACTTAAACACGTACTCAATATGTTGCGCGGATCTGGAATTAAAGTCAAAATACTCGTATACAGTTCGCAACCTGTACATACATACATACATACATACATAACCACACGCCTTTTTCCCAGAAGGGGTAGGCAGAGGTGCTACTAGAACACCCACGTTTCGCCTTGTATATTCCGTCCCACGATGTGATAGGGGGCGAGCCTATCGCCATATCGGGCACAAATTCCTGACTCCGGTCTAATAAGGAATAGAAAAATCCAATATCACTTTGCCCGACCCGGGATTCGAACCCGAGACCTCAGCTTTGCAATCATACCGTAGTACCACTACGCCACCGAGGCAGTCACAGTCGCAACCTGTACACTGCCACAAAATACAAAAAATATATAATTTTACACTAAATCAAGTTTGTTAATGCGCATCCTTGAACTATCAGCTACGATAGAAAGATCTATAAATAATCATTTAATACAATAATTTTCAGCTTGTTAGCACATTGCAATCGATAATAAACTTTGACTAACACACATTTGGTGAGACGTGTCAGATCCAAAATCATGTTGTGAAACCTATTTTACCTTACTAATTGGAAGTTTAGTAGGTGAGTGTTCTGAGCAAAAAAGCTTGGCACAGTTTGAAGCAAATAAATGTATGAAGCAAAAAGTTTGGAGTCTTAAGAGGAATAATTGAGGTAAAATTGATGTAGTTATTGCAAAAAGTACGTGTAGTTGTTTATTGATTATTTTAAATGAATAATAAGGTATATATTCAAAATATAAGGTTCTTTTGTAGTTCTTAATAGTGCACAGAAAGATTTATTGAACTGTGCGCAGATAGAAATTAATTATTTTTACCTGATACTCGATATCAAGTTCCTTATAAATGATGCTTGAAAATATGACTTCTTTGGACAAGAAGAGACAATGTTAATACATAAGTACCGAAGTACCTAAATCTCGAAACACTAGATTTGTTTCATGATGTCAACTTGTCCTTTATGCCACTTATATTATACTGAATATGCTACTATATTTCCAGTTTATTTTAAATTATAAAATGGAACTAATTCTTAGTTTCATTTATAAATTATGTCAAGCTCAGACTTTACAGTAGACATTTCTCATTGGGATTTTGTTTTATATCGTATCAGCGATACATGTTCTATTTTGTGTGTGTTATGTACTTACGTGATAAATATGTAGTGTATCTACCCCATTATCCTCTATAATTATTTCCTATATTATGATCTAATACCAATCATGTGAAGACGTTAGACGTATATATCATAACATATTATATACTTATTATATATATAATACCGTCACTTATTACAGTCTCCGCAACGCAATAGCCGAGGACGCATCTGCGATGCAAGAAATTCCGAGCTCGATTTATACCTGAGAAAATTATTATTACAAAAAAATACGTTTCTAAAGCTTATTTTATGGCTTTAAGAGTATAAATTACTCACATTAGTCTTGATATTTTGATTGTAACCAGTTTTATAAATCAATATTTTGTGTTACATCAATCGATCACATCACGTGCCGTGATGCACAGTTTCTTTCACCGTTCCTTTCTTAACTTTCAGTAGCGGTGATAGCATGACTTGTCAATTGAAACATCTCACAAAACAATAAAAAAACTAAATAAAAATGCAAACTCCATTCACACAGCAACACTAGACAAAAATCAAACAAAAGTCATAAAATTAAATAAGCATTATTTGACAAATTAATCATACAATTAAATAGACATTATCATGTACAATTAAGCGCTTGCCGCGCTTGACAAATACATCGCTTTAAACCCTGAAGCCGAGTTAAAACCTGTTTAGCACATAAACCTAGATTCATCCAGATGGCTCGCCGTGGACTATTTCATTGTAACGGGACAACAAATTGAATTTGTGAGCATAACGCTACATACAAGGTCATTCATGTACAGTTGGGAACATGCGGTTTGTGTTTCTATCGATGGAGTTCTTTGACGATTTGTAATTTAATAAAGATACATTTTATTTATAAATAACAGAGAAGAAAATATTGTTAATTTATAATTTTTAAATTTAAATATTGCAATGTTGTTAAGTCAGAATATGTAGGCTGTATGGGTCTTTTGTCCTTTGCTTTATTTTTAAATACAATAAAAAATTTGGGCAAAAACGACGGGCACTTAAAAAAGCATGGGATGCTTTTTTTTTTTTTTTCTCTTTATTTAAAAAAAGGGTTTTAAATATAAATATTTATGCCACCCTCATTGGGCTAACCACGTACATTTATCATCTCCTCTTAATGCCTAGTATACTATAATTATATAAGGACTTAGCTTCATCCGATAACGGATGGGACAAAGTTGAATTAAGACAACCTATTGAACATAAATTAATATTAAATTTTTTATAAAAAGAACTTCTTTCAGCTTCGTTCCGAACACATTCCTTTAATACATGTACCACATCCTCAACTATTCCACATTCGTCACAATTTGGCGAATTTCTTTTTCCCATCAAATAACCGAAACTATTTAAAGGAATATGACCAGAACGAAGCCGAAATGCAGTGACTAAATAATCTCTGTTCAAGGAAGAATTTACAAACCAAGGCTTACAGGTGAGACTAGGCTGGATGGTCCTATACCATATTCCTTTATGTAGCGATCTCTCGTCAAAAAACTCTTTCCACATGTTTTTACATTGTTTTCTAACTATGTTATTTAATAGATCACTACTACAAGGTAAACAATTAAAAACATCTCCATCGTTGATTGCCTCCCTTGCGAGACGATCTACCTCTTCATTACCCCATAAACCAATATGAGACGGTATCCACTGTAATACTAAAGTAAAGTCATTTCTACGTAATTTTCTAATGGAATCTAAGATGTTATAGGCTATCGGTACTCCTCGAAAATTCGAGGTGCATCGAACTAAATGTTGTAATGCACTCTTAGAGTCCGTCAGAATTACAAAATTACCGGGATTAAGTGACTCGATGTATGCAAGCGCCTTTGCAATTGCTATTAACTCTACATACATAATGGACACGTTAACATTAATTTTGCACCTTATGACTGAATCCGTCTGAGGATCAAACACAGCCAAACCAGATTTATCACCTTCTTTTGAACCATCTGTGTAAATAACATAAAAACTTGAATAGTTTACAGTTAGGTACTCATCACATAATAATTTTAAACTACCGCGGTCGTAATTACTTTTCGATTTATCTAGAAATGTAATAGAAGGTTTCACTACATTGTATAAATCCACATTGCCAACCCAAGTGTCCAGGGAAAATAGCTCTAATTGAGAAGATGAATGAATTATATTCCCTTTAAGTGACTGGTTAACCAAAACCATCGAGGGTTTTCTTTTAAGCCTCCAGTATGAACTTTGACACGAATCAGATAATTTATCAATAATGTCGATAATACCGTTATCTGTAAAGGATTTAACTTTTAGCCAATATTTACCAGCTAAATATTGCCGCCGGATATGAAGGGGTTGGAGGTATAACTCGCACTCCATTATATGAACAGCAGTGCTTTTAATAAATCCCCCTATGACTCGCATACACTGATTTTGCAATCTATCTAACTTCACTAAACTGCTTTTATGACCATTATCATAAAGGAAGCTGGCATAATCTAATCTGCTACGAATAAGAGAAATGTATAGTCGTCTTAAATGTGAAGGATGCATTCCCCAGCCCGGCCCTGCTAATACCTTAAATTGATTTAACAATTTGGAACATTTAAGTATCAACTCTCCTATATGTTTTGTCCACTTTAAGGAATGATCCAACCAAACCCCCAAATAAATAATGTTATCAACAACTTGTAATGGAACGCCTTCAACACTAAGATTAATTTGCATACTTTTGTTACCTCTTCGAAATACACATACCTTACTTTTTAATGCAGATATTTTTAATCCAATTTCAAAAAGGAGACGAACAAATATATTAAGTATAGTTTGTAACTTTTCTTCACCCTTTTTGATACAATTCGTCATTGTATATATAACGAAGTCATCGGCGTATTGTGATATAAAGATTTCTGGAAACATGCTAACACTCCTACAAATACTAATAGTGGCTATATTAAAAAGTAAAGGCGAAAATGGGTCCCCTTGAGCTAAACCTTGACCAGTACGTCTGCATATGTAACTATTATTGACCAATGTTTTTAAATTTCTGTCTGACAAGAAATTCCAAATATAACGACACATCTTTAATCCTACTCCAATTCTATCCATAGTTTCTATCAACGAATTAATGTTTACATTATTGTAAGCGTTATCTAGATCTAGAAAACATCCTATAGTAAAATAATTATTAGAAAAACTGGACTGAATATGTGATACCAAACTTACAAGATTATCTAATGTAGATCGAAATTTCCTGAAACCAGTCGTGTGGGGGGAAAATAATTTTTCACTCTCTACAAACCACTCCAACCGCCTACATAATATATTATGGAAAACTTTACACAAACACGACATCATTGAAATTGGTCTAAGAGCAGAGGATGACTGTGGGTCACGCCCTGGTTTTGGAATTGGAACTACTGTGATGTCACGCCACTGATTTGGTATTACACCGGATGCAAAGATATTATTGTATAACAAAAGCAGACTTGATTTGGCGTTATCAGGAAGATGTTTGATCATTGAGTATGATATGTTGTCGCAACTAGGGGAAGTGTCTTTATTAGGAATACTTAAATGAAGTTCCTGCATTGTTATAGGTACTTCCAATTTTAAATTAATTGACGTAATACTCGGATCTCTAGTAGCTACGTAATCAGGAGTTAAATTTCGAAGAAAACAATTAATTTTCTCAGCATCTATGTGCTTTCTAGGGCTTCTGTATCCTTTGAACCACTTCATCCTATGCCATAGTTCTTTTTGAGAGGTTGTTTCATCGATAGAAGTACAAAATTTCTGCCAGCCTATGCTTTTAGCTTTTCGAATCATTTTTTGAGACTCAGAAATTTGATTACGAAGAATATCCCAATTATGAGGTGTAGGGTTACGTCTAAATTTTGACAAAGCTAATCTTCGTTTAGCTACGGCATGAGAAAGCTCGACAGTCCAGTAAGGCTTAGGATGAAACGAGTTTTCAGGATTTGAGTTTAATTTAATATATGGAATATAAATATCTGCCGCTTTATTTATATATTCGATAAATGTATTGTACTGAATTTGTATATCAACATTACAGTTATTAAAATTTGAAAAAGAAGACTTTAACAACTGATTATAACTAACCCAATCAGCCTTTTTGAAATTTCTTCTTAAAATTAAACCCGGTAATATAGGAAGACGTGTAGAAATTTTAATCATGAGGTGATCACTTCCCAATGATTCATTTAATACATCCCAGTTAAAATTCAAAGCCACATCAGATGACACTATTGATACGTCTGGAGAGGATTGTTGTAAGACACCATTAACAAGACGAATGCGAGTAGCTTTACCATTATTTAGGGTTATAAAATTATTTTCTAAAATAGCATCAAATAATTGAGTACCTCTACGATCAATTTTATGCGACCAATTTGTATGGTGACAATTGAAGTCACCCAAAATTAAGGTGTTACTTTTGAATTCAGACAGGAGTGAATCCCAATCATTTGTACAAGTGCGAACTGCTGGAGCACAATATAGGACAACAACATTTCTAATCTGATTACAATTTTGAACCTTTATACTTAAAAATTCTATGCCTGTATTTGTAAGGCTCATATCATGAGAATTTGATTGCAGGGATTTGTGAACAAACAAAGCTACCCCTCCATATCCATCAGCCCTATCTTTACGATAAATATTATAATGTGTTACCTTGAGGTTAGTACTAGGATCTAACCACGTTTCAGTAATAGCAGCAATGTGGATTCGTTCCTGATGTAATAAATTTTCAAACTCAAGTACCTTATGCCTAATACTTTGGGCGTTCCATTGTACTATATTTAATTCAATATATTTTTTTATACTAGCCATTGTTTAGAAAAAAGTTCAGAATTTTATTGAGTATAGGCCAATCCGACAAATTATCTGCTACCATTAACACTAACCATTCTAAACAACACTTAAAAATACTTTTCACTTTTGAATTAATGGAAGCGTGTTTCATAAAAAATATCTCCTTTAACCTACTGAAAAGTTCGCCGAAACTTACTTCTTTGTCCGGTTTTGTGTTAGCCGTAATTTCCTCATAATGTATATTTTTTGCTTCTGCTTGTAAATTCAAGTTTAACGGTTGTTCTTTACGACGACTAGATGGTTTTGAAGGCCATGTTGGTTGTTTCACAGGCTCTTCTTGATGAATGACAGCCTGCACCTGACTTCTATTTACATTACATTCCTCGTATTGATTGGACGACTTATTATGTAAAGGTGGAAAATAATCAGATTTCAGCGAATAAGAATGGTCTGTCCTATTATTTGAACGAAGTTCTGATGTTCTAATATTTGGCGAAACATAAAGCGTAAGCGCTTTCCTGTACGTACAGTTAAATTCGGCCATTATTTCTCTAATCTTCTTTTCTCTAATAAAAGCTGGGCAGATCCTGGCCAGAGCCATATGCTTACCATGACAATTGACGCAGTTAAACAATATTGTTTCGCAATTGGAATGGTGTCCACCGCACTTTGGGCATATTATTTTAGCAGAAGGGCACCTCTTGGTTATATGACCGAACTTCCAACAACGGGAACATTGAGATACAGGAAAAACATAAGGTTCTATTTTGATTCTCAGTCCTTCCACATATATATAACTCGGTAAGGAGGAGCTTCTGAAACAAAGACGGATAGACTCACTTCGTACCCAACCATCCGTTTCACTTCGTCTATTTAAACGAAATATTGAAATTAATTCAAAGGGCTCCGGACACGATATTTGCTTCAATATATCTTCATCACTTATATCCAAATCCACATTTTTCATAACACCGTAGGAAAGATTTTTTTCCAATGCTCGTTGAATTCTCCAACCTTTCTCTGAAAATAGTTTACTATTCTCCAGTATCTGCGCACTCTCCTCAGTTTGTAAATCTAGCCGAACTTTGTAAGGGTTAATATACTTCACCCGTTCTATGTCCGTAATCCCATTTTCCTTGAATAGTCTGGCCAGTGCGAACTGTTTCGGCATTGGATCACTACATGAAATGTAAATTTCAATTTTTACAGTCGCTGGTTTTAATTTCTTCCCTTTGCCTTTGACTAAATTCCACTCACTTTCATCGTCTGACCTCGTCCTCTTCTCTGACCTTATAATATCATCATAGGCACCTTCAGATTGTATAGTAACTTCAGTATCCATTACATTGTTAGTCTCCATTTCAAGTTCAATCATCTCTTGCTCACTCAAAGAACTACTTCTCGTAGATATGTAATTCGAACCATTGTTATCGTCACCCATTATTGTAGTTGTTCAAAGGAAAAGTCATATTATTTTAATTATTAGGTCCACTGATAAGTAAATGCCTAATAATAACCAAATTTTAGACTAATAATTGCGTGGGACCAATTAAACGATTTATTATCAACAATAATTATTATTGAAAAATTAATCGACCACACTGTCAAAATTCCCGCCAAAAGTCCCATGGGATGCTTAATACTGTACTAAATTCAAGCACGTTCGACGACCGACGACCTGTCAAATGTCAGCCAGTAGAAGAGCAGAAAAAGGCCCGGCACCGCCATTTTAACTACGTTTTTGAAGTACCCGCGCTCCCTCTGTATTATAAATATGTATAAAATAAATAAATAAATACACTCAACAGTCACATACATAGTTCTGACCCTACATTAAGATCAATTAAGTATTGTGTCGTGGGTATCAGAAATTACGAGAGACTTTTTGGTGTCAGAAACACCCAGACCCGACACAAATATTTGTGGGCCCCACAAACATTTGTGTTGGTGCAGGATTCGAACCCGCGGCCTCCCGTTTCACAGTCGGCGTCTAACCAACTACGCCACGGAGGCTGTCGATAACCTATAACAACTATATAAACAGATTAGTCACTATTACCGAAGTGTTTCAGTCTTGAAGCCTGGTGTAACGGCGCGCCCGAACGACAGTTAACTCTACCCACTTGCCTGGATATGAGAGGTGTTGTAAAGCTTGTGAGTGTCGCCTCTGGCTTAGTAGCAGTATAATGTGTTCTGTTCTCCGGTTGGGAACATGTAATTTGTTTGGTACATACGCTATGTCTGCAGGAATTGAAGTTGGGCGAGTGCGATGTTAGGCGTAATACTATTCGTAATTTTTTTTTTGTATTTTCATAACAACCTTGTTTTTTTCATTTAGCGTTTTTTAATTACACGCATTATATTTGTCTTTCTGCCTACCCTGATCCCGGCAGGTTGCAGGGTCCGCTGTCCAACTGAATCTACGTATTTTACTTATTTGTCATCATGACTGTAAGATTATTGACTGTAATATTATCTTCCTTGACGACATCAAGGCACTAGTCATAATTTAAAGTATCGTAATATTCTATTTAATAAAAATACTCGCAATAAAATTGCCCTTCAACAATGAAGATAGCACAATAATTCATGTAACATTTTCACGCAGAGATCGTGTTCGAATGTTCGGCGATGAGGCGTGAAACTTGGCTGCGAGAATGTCGCGTGGTTAACGGCTTACACTGCGCCGAAACAAGACGCATTGCTTGTGTTCTGTATGAGACAGCGTGATTAGTAGGCCGTGATTTATAGTTTACTAGCGACCTGTCCCAGCTTCGCCTGGGTGCAGATGGATTTTGATCCCTCTCCACACCAGAAACATGTTATTTTTTGTACAAAACGGGACACCCTGTATATGGATTATACATGTAAACTTTCCTCTCATATCGAATCACTCTATCTATTTAAAAAAATCCGCATCAAAGTCCATACATCAAAATTGTGTAGTTTTAAAGATCTAAGCGTACATAGGGACAGACAGACAGTGGGAATTGACTTCGTTTTTATTATGTTATGATACACACTGGTAAATAAGTAAATAATAAATAATTTCATGACAGTTTAAATTTACCCAACAGTCACTCGCGTAGCCCTAATCCCACATTAACATCAAGCGTTGTAGACATCAGTAACTACTAGAGACTGCGGTTGAATAGCAATGGTAACAAATAATATTAGAGTACATGGAACATTTATATCGGTGTTTAAATCGAACCCGTAATCTAATAGCATTAACATTTATTTATTTTATTTAAAAAAAAGAACCAATATAAGCTTACAGTGGAAGTACAAAACGCTTATATGATAATTATATAGAAATAATAATAATACAAAAAAAGAAATAAAGATAATGTTACAAGAAAATAATAAATATATACACATTGTTATACATGGTGTGCACTCTGTCCACAAATATATCGGCATCCAAATAAGTCTCTAAAAATAAATTCAATAAATATATTGCTCTCGCGGTCGGATTAACACTAGTGGTCGTTAAGCGCCACTCTGGGGGGCATGCGAGGAGACGATGTCGCCTGCGCCCAGCAGCACGCATTCACTGATCTGGGACGTACAAATGGCTACTCTCTCGCACCGATGGATTGTCCATGGCATGTATAATACAACATGTTCATATATAATAAAATGAGAAGAGAGAAAAATTGTTTCAAAAATTTTGACAACCGTATTACAAATTGACAACAACGTATTCGGACACCAAAAGATCATAGACAATCTATAATTATTTTGCTACTGGAAAATAAACATAGTCAGGTAAGGTTGCCATCGCATTTACAAATTTACGTCAACATTTTCACTGTACTCTCTGAATTGCATAGAATATTGACAGGCAAGCTCCTAAACTATGCATACAAATGAACACAACGACGGCTCTCAAACAACTTGTGAGGAAACCTGTATTGTTTGTAAAGAATTACATGCTAAGTGTTTTACATAACTAGGTTGTATGAAACAATGACAGATGTATTTCAATGAGACCAGTTTTTTTAATATATTTTTATATTAGCTTAGTATAAAGTATGCAAGGTGGCCTGTTGGTACGGCCCAGATGCGGCTGCTGAGAGGTTGATCGCAGGTTCAAATCCTACGGCAGATGTCTGACTTTTCGGAGTCATGTGTGTATTGACAGTCAATAACCAGCCATTTTAACGGTGCATGCCGCAACGACTTTCAAAAATTTCTATGGTATTGAAGTCCGCCAACCCGTACTAGGTCTGCGTAGTGGACTATAAGCAAAGTCCTCTCAATGGTACTCGTTCGTTGAGGAGTTCCGTGCCCAGTGGGCGATTGTGGGCTGAGACATTGTTCCAACAGAACCACTTTCTACATAATGTAAGTGTCATTCAAGCTAAGAATTGGGTCTATATGTTTCTCTGACAGATGAATATTGACAGCTGTATCGCAGCTTAATCAATTTCTTTGTATAATTCGTCTAAATTCTATTGGTAGTGGTGAAATTTGGAACTACAATAAAACCTTTAAAAAATATATTAAACGCATTGTTTGAGATATATTTTTTTTATAAACAACAAGCATTTATACTCGTAATCTAAAAGTATAAACATGTCCAATATAATAAAATTTGAAGAGAGAAAAACTGTTCCTAATATTTTGACAACAGCATGACAACAACGCATTCGAACGCCAAAAGACCGTAGAGAAACCACAATCGTAATCCAGGGCGGCTCATAGTTTATCAATATATTACGCAATATCACAAATTGTGCAATATTATTGACCATATTGAAGGATTAGTATTAAAAATTGCGCAATTATTTATCGAAGGTTTAAGCAAGTTAATTTATTGCGGCATTTTTTCCCATGATGCCATGGTTTAGGGTCAGTATCAGGCATTTTTTTTTATTCTTTTCGTCTCGATGAGGAACACGCGCGCGTGTAAAATAGCAGAAAAAGAGAATCCAAAAGTTAAGAGACTGCTTCGGTGGCGTAGTTATACTACGGTATGATTACAAAGCTGAAGTCTCAGGTTCGAATCCCGGGTCGGGCAAAGTGATATTGGATTTTCTATTAATTATTAGCCCGGAGTCAGGAATTTGTACCCGGTATGGCAATAGGCTCGCCCCCTATCACATGCTGGGACGATACACACAACGCGAAACGATGTCCTGGTAATGGTTTCATCTCTGCCTACCCCTTCTGGGACAAAGGGGTGATGTTTGTGTAGTTATGTATATAAAAAAAAAGAGATGATGTTATTGAGTGCATTATTGTGCAATAAAATTGGTTGGATTCAAAGCGGTTTGCAATATTATTGTGCAATAAAATGTATTGTACAATGTTATTGTAGATCTAGGGCCGCATATAGCAGTGGTAGTAAATATGGTAATTTATTAAAATATGAAGGTTCTTGAATATATGTCATTTGTAACATTTAGTGGATAGTACGAGGAGAAATAGAGATCAAATATTAGCTTATGATAATATTATCATTCATAGTTTAGTTTATACCGTAAATCGAAAGATATGCTGTATGTTTTAAAGTTTATCTATGCTTCCCATCGATACAAATAATATTTTAAAATAATACATACATTAACATCACGCCTTTTCCCGGGGGTAGGCAGAGGTGCAACTAGGACACCTACGTTTCGCCTTGTGTGTTCCGTCCCATGATGTGTGAGGGAGCAAGCCTATCGCCATATCGATCACAAATTCCTGTCTCCAGGCTGAAAATAAATAGAAAATTCCAATATAACTTTGCCCAACCCGGGATTCGAACCCGAGACTTCAGCTTTGTAATACCGTACAACTACGCCACCGAGGCGTTATTTAAAATAATGCGT
Source organism: Theretra japonica (assembly GCA_033459515.1). Taxonomy (NCBI): domain Eukaryota; kingdom Metazoa; phylum Arthropoda; class Insecta; order Lepidoptera; family Sphingidae; genus Theretra; species Theretra japonica. The sequence continues at coordinate 2,617,269 of CM065942.1, forward strand.
TATATTATATTAAGCAAAGTCGCGGCTGAAAGCTAGTTTAACCTACATAACTCTCATCACCGGGAACCATCAGTAATCTACTACAATTAAGTCCATCTATTTCTTACTGTTACTAAACATTCTCGAAGATCGTTATATCGGAGCAAAAACTCGCCATTACGTGGTCGATAACGTAATATTAATCAACTGCCCTGAAATTGCGTATGCTTCAACTATAAATCACTGAAGTAGGTACAGTACTGTATTATATTGTATCAACTATCAGCCGATAATCGACCGGGACTCTTTTACACTGCCTCGGTCGCGTAGTGGTACTACGGTACGATTGCAAAGCTGAGGTCTCGGGTACGAATCCCGGGTCGGGCAAAGTGATATTGGATTTTTCTATTCATTATCAGCCCGGAGTCAGGAATTTGTGCCCGATATGGCGATAGGCTCGCCCCCTATCACATGGGACGGAATATACAAGGCGAAACGTGGGTGTTCTGGTAGCACCTATGCCCACCCCTTCTGGGAAAAAGGCGTGTGTTTATGTATGTATGACTCTTTTACAACCGAGTTCGATGGAGATGGGTTAGGCCCTAGTCCGTTGGTTGGCAAATTTCACATTTTTTAAACTGTTGTCCCACTGCTGGGTGGAGGTCTCCCGCAAATCCTTCCATTTGTCTCAATTTACTGCTGATGATGTCTATAATTTTTGGTTAAGGGAGTGTATTTCATTTTGTTTGTTTTTTAGTTTTGTTTGTTAAGTAGATACATGTTGTTTAGTTGACGTTTTGTTCGTTATTTTCGTGATACGTGTACACTTAATTTTCTCTAAGTTTAGACCAAGTAAAAATTTTATTATTATTGACAGCCTCCGTGGCGTAGTTCGTTAGACGCCGACTGTGAAACGAGAGGCTGCGGGTCCGATCCCCGCACCAACACAAATGTTTGTGTGGACCACAAATATTTGTGTCGGGTCTGGGTGTTTGTCGAAAAGTCTCTCGTAGTTTCTGATACCCACGACACAAGACTTAATTGATCTTAATGTGGGGTCAGAACTATGTATGTGACTGTTTGGTGTGGGGTGTATTTTATTTATTATTACAAATCATTATGCACGTTCTAGTCTGTCTGTCAGAAAAACAACGTTAAATATGTAGCGACCATCGCGAATGCAATAACATTGTGTATTTTATCATTTATGTATCTTGCGTCCATCACGTGTTGTCATGAACTTTTGTTTTCGCTGTGCTAAATGTTATTACAACGATGTCAAGGAAGGCGTGTTTGAATAAAAATGTTTTATTTATTCATGCATATGAAGATGCTAGTTGTTTTATATTTAGTAGATACCATCAAAGTAACTAGTACTTTCGTAACTGCGTGTGTTATAAGGCCTGCAAAAGTATTGCCTTTGTGTTGCGCGTTTTATAAAAGTTTTTATAATCCGTTTCTATTTTTTCTCGTTTATGAAACCCACACGGTGGCTTGGTCAGCCTTATTCCTGTATTTTTTCAAGGATTGACCGAAGTGCTACTAGGTTAGTAAGCCAGTGTGAGTAACATCCTTCAGATATGACAGCCTCCGTGGCGCAGTTGGTTAGGCGCCGGCTGTAAAACGAGAGGCCGTGGGTTCGATCCCCGCACCGACACATATGTTTGTGAGGCCCACAAGTATTTGTTTTGGGTCTGGGTGTTTGTGAGACCGAAAAGTCTCTCGTAGTCTCTGATACCCACGACACAAGACTTAATTGATCTTAATGTAGTGTCTATGTATGCGACTGTTGGGTGTATTTTTTTTTCTAAAAATTAACTATTAAAAAAGCATTTTTTTTATTCAACCTTACATATTTTTAGCCTATAGTCTCTAGATAGTAAATGACGCTTTCGCGAGCTTTAAATATGCCTATATACTATAATAAACTACCCAGGACCGTTTCTACTTACGATAAGACCAGTCGATTTAGCCGCTGTCAACTTGCCACTTACCATCAGGCGATAAGTCCGATTTGTCTCGTAAATCTACAAAAGAAAGTGCTTAGAATTGCGGAGAAAAGCTGACCTGACAAGTATGCACAAATGTAAGATATACATGCAAATTAGAGTTGTTTGTTTAGTAAATAGCAATTGGGTCTTTTATTTAATACTAGCGGCCCGTCCCAGCTTCTCCTGGGTGCGATTATTTTTCATCCTATGTTCATCTGGTATAATGTAGGATTCTTACTGTGAAAGATAATACCCATTTTCTCTTCCCATCTTTTTTCGTTCCGGCTCCCCTCCCTATCTGAAAGGCAGGCTACACATCGACGATCCAAGCGTAATGATCTCATATCATCAGGTGACCTGCTCGTTTGCTGAAAATGATTTTTTCAAACTGGTCCAGTCATTTCAGAGTCTATTCAATGCAAACAAACAATCAAATGTATCCTCTTCATAATATTAATAATTAAGAAGTAATACGAGTATATTTAAATCAATCTTAATATCCATGATTTGTAGAATTAAAGATAAAAATAGTATTTATAATGAAGCTCTATCTCTCGGTGCGTATTATTGAAAATATCAATATTATTTTTTAGATTATTAAATTTTGGTGAAAAATATCAATTTCAGTACTTATTTATTTATTTATTTATGACAGCCAGTGGTTGTTACAATAGTACTTAGACTAATAAAATACACAATAAATAAATTAAGAGTAACACCCTTTGAAGGCGGTCACAACTTGCACTGTTTGTGATAAAACAATACAACAAATATTTAAACACCATAACACTATTAAAAAAAAAAAAATATATCCAAACACAATTAAAACATAATAATAAAATTATACATAGCAAACAAGGCTACTTACTGACATTGTACAACTGACACATTCGATGCAGGGGATTATAAGATTCAATGTTGTTATACAAAATCTATAGCAACAATATAATATTTCGATATATATAACTGTTAGTGCTGTGACGTGTCAGCTTTCACTGCACGGCGTGCGCGCATTGCGTTTCATCTGCTAACATTCATCCGAGTTATTGAATTTGGATATGTACGGTTAGCTCAGCGGCTTATGAGTATTACTGCGTGAGGTTGCGGGTTTGATTCTGTCTTTTTTATTTTCATTTAACAAAATAGTTACCATATATAACTCTAACGATGTAATATTGCTCGTTCAGTATTAGTGACTGGAATAGAATTGAGGCATATTTAATTGGGATTTAGGTTTATTGTATTTATTGTATTTAATCCTATTTGTGACATTATCATTAGTTCACAATGAATGTTGCGAATTAATGAACGCCTGAAGCAGTCCCAACTTTCGTTGTTTATCGTATATCTATCCCATGGTTGTCTGGCAGAAATTGCTCTGAGCAATAAGACCGACACTTGTCCTTTTTACTGTTATGTTGTCTACATTATTATATTTGGTGTAAAGTGTAAAATAAATAAATAAATGCCACAAATGAATGAAATTAAAATGTAATATTTTGCGTCAGTCTAAATAACTGAAATCGTTATTGCAAAATGTTTTTTGCTACGTTATAGAAAACAATCTTTTGTGGTTTGTAAAAAAAATATATTTTGCGACTTGCAAAATAACAAAAAAATAATTCAATCACTTACGAGCACTAAGAGCTTTAATGCAACAACTAGTGTATTTTTTTCTTCACAGAACCAAAACACTTTAAAGTGACATTTCATGCAGAATTAATTCGTTTCAAAGCGAATGATCAAACCAGATCCGTTAATTAAATAATCGTTTAATCGATGGACGCCGACGTAAATTCACTTTCACTTTGTTAAATATTAATGATATTTATTTATTTAACGGCCTGCAGCTGCGGGTGGTGCATTGTTACCGTTTTATGTTACTTATTAAAATTTAAATTTAAGAAAGAAAAAAAATGTTTTATTGTCAATGTGTACGGCGTACGCACAATAAAATTCAAATAGATGAGACAAAAGCAAAAGACATAATAAAATGAGCATGTTAAATGAATAAATTGCGACAACAAATTATTCTGTAATTATGCCTACGAAATTATGCTGTTTTTTCGACATCAGGAAGTAGGTCGGTCAACTGGTAATTTGTGCCTGATATGGCGATGGGCTCGCCCTCTATGACATCATGGGACGGAACGTTGACTATCAGAAGCAATTAAGGGGACAAGCGATGGACTTTTGGCAGCCTTTAAGTTTTCAAGGACATAGGACTGTTTAATAGTATCTACTGAAATACCTATTTTAGATTAGCTTTGCTGTTGTGTTCTTTGAGTGAGATTGACGGACATAAAGTAGGATGGATATACATACATACCTGAACTGACGCCTTTTTTACAGAAAGGGTAGGCAGAGTTGCTACCAGGACATCCACTTTCGGCCTTGTATGTTCCGTCCCACTGTGTGACAGGAGGCGAGCCTATCGCCATATCGGGCACAAATACCCAACTTTTGGCTGATAATTAATAAAAAAACCATTTTGCTCGACCCGGGGTTCGAACCCGAGACTTTAGCTATGTAATCGCACCGTAGCACAACTACGCCACCTAGGCAATCCTATAATCTGTAAAATAAACAAGAAAACATCATATCTGACAGCCTCCGTGGCGTAGTTGGTTAGACGCCGACTGTGAAACGAGAGGCCGCGGGTTCGAACCCGCACCAACACAAATTTTTATGTGGCCCACAAATATTTGTGTTGGGTCTGGGTGTTTGTGACACCGAGCCTCTTGTAGCTTCTGAGTCCCACGACACAAGACTCGATCTTAGTGTGGGTCAGGACTATTATATATATATCTATATATCACAAATGAAAACTTTAAATACTACAAACATATTGTTGCAAATAGTTTCAAAATCGATCAGACCTTACAACACGCGTTTCACGAGCCATTGTTTAAACCATTACGTTTCTCGTATGGCAACGCAACTTTGTGGTCACTTTCCATTCATTGTGGCCTGCGTCTGTATTCTCTATGGTGATAAGAATTCTTTATAGCCTTTAGTTGCGATTGGTTGGCAATCAACGGGGATTGAACTGTTTTAAGCCCACGCGTAAACAATTATATTCTGGTAACGGCAAGACAAAAGACGTATGTTTTATTTCAACATTTAACCAAAAAAGTTTAAGATTATTTTGTACAGCAAATTCTGTATATTTCTAGTAGCAATAAATTTAGTTGGCAACGTGAAAAAATCCAGTTAATCAGTATCAACAACTACGAGATACGTGAGACTTTTTGGTCCCATGACAAATCCTTGTGAATAACGAAAATGCTTACGTAAGTCCAAGATTGACCCCTGGATCTCTAGTTAAACATCCAGCATCTTTACCATTCACCCCATATGTTGTTAAGAATCTATTGTCAACCATAATCTCCAGTGTTCGATTTGTAAATTAGGTGTCTATGGCCAAACAATTTTTTTTATCAGCCCATATACGTCCCACTGCTGGGCACGGGCCTACTCTACAATCGAGAGAATCGATTGAGAGTGGTTACGCCATATAGTCCAACACGCTGGCCTAGTGCGGGTTGGCGGACTTACATACCGTAGAAATTCTTTAAAATCGCTACGGTATGCAGGTTTCCTCACGATGTTTTCCTTCACCGTTAAAGTGCGTGGTGATTGACTATCAATACACAATGGCCAACCATAAGGTCCTTTATTTTTAAATTGGGCAGTTCATTTTGTGTGATTTTTCGATAGGTCTCATATCAGATGGCAATTTGAATGTTTGCTGTATTAACCATTCATCAGCGCGGACATCTCACAAGGTAGACTACGTAATTAAATTTTCAGGAAGTTGTTGGATGCATGCCACTTCCAACAAGGTGTGGACATCCTTGGAAGAGACCTTTGTTCAGCAGTGGACTTACTGCGGCTAGTTAAGGAAGAAGAAGGCCAATCAAAGTGGTATCGAGCTTGTGGACCCCTAAAGCTATTCGTATAATATTATTTTCAAACAGCCTCCGTGGCGCAGTTGTGGGCCAGCTGTAAACGAGAGGTCGCGGGTTCGATCCCCGCACCGACACAAATGTTTGTGTGGCCCATAAATATTTGTGTTGGGTCTGGGTGTTTGTGACACCGAAACGTGTCACGTGGTTCTTGATACCCACGACACAAGACTCGATCTTAGTGTGCGGTCAGGACTATATGTACTTATATGACTGTTGGGTGTATTTATTTATTACTCGCTATTCAATTATCATAGAAACAAAAACAATGTGATTAATTTTAGTCACCTCACCGGCCTATGAATTAATGTCGTCACTGATTGGTTTCTAGATAATTCCCACGAAGTATCATATTTTAATAAACGTGTCGCTAATGAACCCGGTAGTTGGTGTTTTAAAGTTGAAGGCCGGATTAAATCGACTAATAATATAGAGCAGCTGGAATTATTATTCTTGAAAATGTGATCTTGTGAATTATCTTTATTCAATATAATACTGTTTTTACGTTTGAATGAATATTGGGAATATAATAATATTGTATGGTGTAGATCGACTGCCTCGGTGGCGTAGAGGTACTACGGTACGATTGCAAAGCTGAGGTCTCGAGTTCGAATCCCGGGTCGGGCAAAGGGATATTGGATTTTTCTATTCATTATCAGCCCGGAGTCAGGAATTTGTGCCCGATATGGCGATAGGCTCGCCCCCTATCACATCGTGGGGCGGAATATACAAGGCGAAACGTGGGTGTTCTGGTAGCACCTCTGCCTACCCCTTCTGGGTAAAAGGCGTGTGTTTATGTATGGTGTAGATTCTTATGAGTAGCTTCGTTATAATTATGGTTTACCTTTACTGATTTGTTTATCGGTATTTCATAAACTCAATTTGTTTTAATTTTCATGCAACGGAAAGCCAAGTAACACTTCTATATCTAGGGTCCGAATAATAAAGAATGATTATCTAGTTGTAAGGCAAATAAATTATACTGGGTATCTAAATCAATCAAAACCAATACGTTCTCAATGATTAACGAGGTCTGTGCCAACAATAGGACACACTGGGCATATCAAGACTGCTACCGAAAAGAAGCCAGGTGGTAGTGCTAGTGACTTTAGACACGATGCAACTAAAATTTTTGCTGCGATTATTTTTTGGATTTTTATTTATTCATACATTTAATTGTACTCTCAAGTTATATAATAATTAATAAACTTAAATGTTTTTTCCGATCGTCGTATTTGGGTGGTAAAAACACACATGTTCCTAAAAAAATAATGCACACCCTTTTATTTTTAAAGACGTTATAGTACGCAAGGCTTTAAATATTAATTTTAACAAAAACTATGGATTTAACACTCAAACACAACGATATTTAAAACATTACGAATAAAAATCGCCGCGTTTTTGCAACATTTATACTTGCATCGTCTCTATAGTCACTAAAACTACCACCTGGCTTCGTTTCGGTAGCAGTCTTGATATACCCTGTATAGCATTACACAACTAAAACTAATTATCTTTACAACCAAAACCGAATGATGGAACTACCACAAATCAAACCACGATTTACGTGCCTACAAAAATGACGAAAGCCACAGCCTTGACATATAGAAACACTAAATCCTCACCACATCCTCTCTAAACGTATAAATTTAGATATCACCTTGATATTAAAGATGCTCGGCTTAATGTGCAATGCAAATGGACCTCAAACACTTGATTATATGAATTGTGACATTTAGATTTAATTAAGACGGGTAGGACTAGACGGGAATATGTCTATTCAGTTAATAAATAAGATTGAGATGAGCAGGGCGATTGAAAAGAGACTTTTAAGTCTCACAAACACCCACACGGGAACAAATAACTTTGTTACGCACAAATGTTTATCTTGCGGGGATTGAACCCGCGACCTCTCATTCCACAGTCGATGTTTTACCAACTGCGCCACGGAGGCTGTCAAAAACAGAGATGACAAATTGGAATGCTCTGCCGGGGAATCAAACCCAAGACATCAGTTTAATTAAACTGCTACTGGGCCAATATGACGATGTATTAATTCGTTACATGTTGAATATACAATCTGAGTAACGGTGACTGCAATAAGTTTTCCTTCACCGATGGACCGTGCTATGTAGTTATTAATGATCTGAACGAGTCACTGACACCGAGAGTCGAACCCGCACTTTCATATTTATGGACATTATTTCCGCTCCTTAGATATACCGTTGAAGGTGTAAGAATGCATATTCTAAAATCTGTATGTATAGTAAGGATATATTTCGATGAAGTAAATTGTAGCTTCTAATTAAAAACAAAATGACACTTAAAATTCACCAATCTCCGTGGCGCAGTTGGTTAGAAGCCATCTGTGAAACGAGCCGCCGCGGGTTCGATCCCCGCACCGAGACAAATGTTTGTATATAGACTTTTTATTGTATTTATCAAAAGGTATCCATATCCATATTGTAGCAAAAAAATAATTTTGTAAATCTATTTACAATTAAACGAATTACAAACGTTTTAAATTTTGCAGTGGGAATAAAAGAAAAGAGATGCAAAACAAAACAAGTGACGTCACTAGTCTTGATATGCATTCAAGTGTGCGCGTGTGAAAGAGACGGTAAGATGTCCCAACTACGCTCCCTCTTTTCTTTTAAAATACTGATATTTGCCTCATCTTACAGGCTACTTTAATACTGTTTTCACAGTCATATTATAATGGTATTTGTGTTTGAACGCAAGTTATTAAAAAATCAATCATAGTCAAATGCGAAAGCGATCATAGTCAAATACCCTACTTGGAAGGCGTAACACGTATCTACGATCCAAGAGTTGTGGTATTCATGGGCGGCGGTAGCTGGCAATCACTTATCATCAGGCGAACTGTTTTCTCGCTTGCTGGATTTATGCGATAAAAATTTAATTAACTTGGTGGCAGACTGCCTCGGTGGCGTAGTTTTACTACGGTTCGATAGCAAAGCCGAAGTCTCGGGTTTGAATCCCGGGTCGGGCCAAGTGATTTTTCAATTCATTATTAGCCCGGGGTCTGGAATTTGTGCCCGATATGGCAATATGCTCGCCCCCTGTCACATCGTGGGACGGAACATACAAGGCGAAATGTGGGTGTCACGGCCGCTCTGCCTCCTCCTTCTGGGCAAAAGGCGTGAGTTTATGAAATTTAAATAAGGATTTTTTGAATAGGCTAATAAGTCATTTATGTTCCAAATTGTACTTTATCTGTTTGTCTCTGTTAGATTGATTTATAATATTGTCATCCGCATACCTATATTGAAGATTATCCAGTTGTTAAATATCAAGGTGAAAATTAAAGAGGAATTTATGCGCTTTTTTATGTTTTACTGGTTAATTATTTACATTGTTAATTTATATTAAATCTGATTTTAATATATCTATTTTCAGTCTTTGTGGGGCACGAGGCATAAAGATAGCAGTGTATTTTTTTTATTATTAATAATTCGAAGATATCTTTATGTCATTTAAAGTTTTTTTTTGCCGGCGTAAATGACAACGATTGTATTTATCACAGTAATTATGATGTCTCAATTCAAAAAATGCTGGTTTTGCATATTAAGCAAATAAAAGTATGTTCAGAACTTTGTAACAAATATAATATATATGATTGAAGGTTAAGAATGTAAAATACACAAAGTTGCGGGTGTCAGCAGGTGTCAGTTTATTTTAGTATACACAACAAATTAATAGATACATCGCCCTGATTCCACTATGTTATGCCGAGTATTGTGTTTATATCTAGAACCGGAACAATATGTAGATAAGAATTAATTAAGGATTCACAAAAACATTGCTTCCTTGCCGGGATTGAAACTATGTCCTATAATTTCAAACAGCCTTTTTTTATAGCATAGGTCAGGCCAACTAGCCAGCAGGTCCTCTGTGAGTGATCAATGCCGCCCATGAAAATCCACAACGCTTGGATCATGGATGTGTTTCCGGCCCATCAGATTGATATGGGAGCGGAAATAAAAAAAGGCCTCTTTACCAACATGCATGCTGTCAAATATTGAAAGTATTATTGATTTGATATAAATATGTTCCGTTGAAAGTCATCGGATCTACTTTCTTTCATACGCCATCACAAATCCATCCCCGGAGGCTACATTCAAATGTAAATCCACTTCCTAATAGACATCCTAACAAGACTAAAACAATATGCAACGATTAACATAATTCATTAGATGCACACTTTCGCTTTTTTATAACGTCATTTCCATATATTTTATCTGAATGACGCAGTGCGTCATACCAGTGTTTTGTGTTGCATAAACTAGTTGTTTATGTATTGTAGGTTTGTCATTAATATAAATTAGCGTTTAAAAGCAAAGACTTCGCCAAAAATCATTTTGTCACGACAAATACCCGAAATTATTGAACTAAGATTTAATTAAAAGAAAGAAGTATGTAAACTATTTTTGCCATAATATATATATTTTTTTAATAATTATTTTGTGGAAATAACACAGCTGTAGATCAGAAGAGTGAACAGAAGCATCTAAACTCTTATCAATAAAAGAAGATATTTTTGTTGTTTTTGTTGTTCTTCTCTTTTTCATTTTTTAATTAGTACCTACTCGTATGTTGGTTTAATTGGTTTTTGGGAATTGTTAGACTTGATGAATTGTAGTTTTTGTTTATTTTTTATATTTCTTATTTAGTTATGTAGATTTATATGTAAGGTACGATGGAATGGGCATGTGTTACTTAATTGCATAAAAGTCCCTTAAATTTTGTATAAAAATTTTAAGAATATTATATCGGCTGAGGACGAATCTGATCTGCTGCCGGATTGTTCCGAACGACTTAAGAAAGAAATAGATAGATACCTAATACCCAGTATTCACATACCCACAGGAATTTCTTAATCCCAACAACCGACTTTATAGACCTCAAAGGCTTATTCCTTCTAAGCACGTACGCAATTTGCGGTCGCAATCCTGTGAAGAGGATATGAAAGGAGATTGCTTCGCGCCACAAACCACATCAATTTGAACAAGTAGGATTATTATCGTGTATCCTTTTTGGCTTAGCTTCTGTAGCGCAGTTAGAAGCCCGCTGTGAAAAGAGGAGAGGTTCGATCTGGGTCCAGGTTTGCTTGGCTCTCAAATATTTGTTTCTGGTCTGCCTAATGTGAGATAAAAAGTCTCTCGTAGCCTCTGATAGTCACGACTCAAGGATTGTATGTATGTGGGGAGTCATAGTTATTTATTTGTTTGTTGTGTGTATTTATTTATTTATTACTGTATTGTATTGTATCAGCCCATATACGTCCCACTGCTGGGCACGGGCGAGAGAAACTCTACAGTCGAGAGAATCGATTGAGAGTGGTTAAGCCATATAGTCATCCACGCTGGCTTAGTGCGGGTTGGCGGGCTTACATACCATAGAAATTTATACAAATCGCTATGGTATGCAGGTTTCCTCACGATGTTTTCCTTCACCGTTAAAGTGCGTGGTGATTGACTATCAATACACACATAACTCCGAAAAGTCAGAGGTGTGCCCTGGGATTTGAACCCGCGACCGCCGTGAACATATTTATTTAATAAATATCACGTTATATCAATTTTCTATTATCTGTTATTATGTAAGAGCGAGTAAAAATATTGAATAAAATATAAAAGACGACGAATTAGGACATGATTTGATATCTTTATTGATTTATTTATTTAAACACTCTGTACAAGTTTAAATAGTACAGGCGGACTTAATACCTAAGGAGATTTTCTCCCTGTCAAACTTAGGGTAGTGCAGAGATTTATTCATTTAACTAGTGCTTTATAAATTTAAATTTTATACGTAAAAAAGGGGAGGGTTTAAGTTTTTTTTTGCAAACTATTTAACTTCTCACCTACGACAGCGTAAGTTTGCAAGTACATTGCTAATTTTCGTATATGAATGCAGTAAGAAAAGTAATCAAAATTGTTAACAACCAACAAATAAATTTGTCAATTTTGTTAAAAAAAAATATTGAATTTTAATACTAACTTATAGATAAGGAAAATGTTCTATGTAACCGTGTCGTAATGTTATTTGTTTGTTGCAGGTGTGGATAGAGGGTGTTCACGGTTCAAAATGCTAATAAACATTGGGCCCAGGGCCCATCAACAACAAATGTAAGTATATTTTGTAATATCAATAGAGAAAAATCGGTTTCCTAATTGCAAATGTCGAGTTGCCAGCTGGTTAGGACGCCGGGTACGACATGAGAGGTCGCGGGTTCGGTCTCTGCTCGTAAATGCTTGTGTTATTAACGAGTGTTTCTTTCGAATACGAATGTTATTTAAAACGACGAAAAGGATCTCTTGGTAATTGAAAGCCACGATACGAGACCTGTATATTATTGTGGGGTCAGGAAAAGGGGTAAGGGTATAGCCTGGAACATAGGTGTATAACCTGGTATATGATTATCGGATGTATTTATTTACATACATACATAAACATCACGCCTTTTCCCAGAAGGGGTAGGCAGATGTGTAACCAAACCAAACCCACGTTTCGCTTGATGTGTTCCGTCCCATGATGTGATAGGGGGCGAGCCTGTCGCCATATCGGGCACAAATTCCTGACTCCGGGCTGATAATGAATAGAAAAATCCAATATCATTCGAATCGGGATTCGAACGCGAAACCTCAGCTTTGTAATCATACCGTAGTAAAATTACGCCACGGAAGTACATGCATTTATTTGTCTATTATTCGCGTCGCTATGTTATCAACGTGATATTTGCATAAAATTGATACCCTAAGAAGTGACGTAGACGACTTTTTATTCCGGACAATAATTCGTTTTCATAGGAATAAAGGATAAATGCTAATATCATAAAGAACTACTGGCAATATAAATTAACAAGTGATCTTTCAGTGTAAAGCCACTCATCTTCCATAGACATTGATAGCCATAAACAATAAATTATACGGAGCCATTGCACAGATGTCACTTTACGACCAGCTGTGCGATAAATTTTTAATTAAATTATGTATCTTTACTACAAGAGTTTGTGGCGTGTCTAAATTTATAGTATTTGTAATATTTTATAGGCTTCAACAATATGATTATGAGGCAGGTTGCAAAAGATATTTAGTTAATAATTTTACGAATAGATGTTTTGGTTTCGACTTTATTGATGTCTCAAAAAGTTCATCCGTTTCCATAGGAAGTCTAGTTATAAAAATAAGGTTCCCGTAAAGACTGCCATATATGGCAGAACTAATTAATACATTTGTAGATACGGGTTGATCAAAGGCCTTGGAAAATAAAATCGGGATTATTGAAAAAACTACCAAGCAGTTTTTTTTTTCAATGGTACAATGTTACATGAGTGGCTAGGAACATTTGGTTTAAATTAAATACATTATGTCAATATCACCATGAATACTCAACGACCAGAGAGTCAAATGCAGAAATATATACTTCACCACGTTTTTTTATCTATTCGACCGATAATACCCCTTGGTTTTCTATAACATAATCTATTCACACACGTATTTGAAGACGCGTTTCAACCGAGAATTACAACTTGGTTCTGATTCATACGGTCTTATTCATAGACAGTTTTAAAACCTATTTTAGTTATTGAATCTTTTGCCTTCTTCGCTTATGCTGAATTCAAACGTCGTTCGAAAGGGATAAAGCATTCGATAACTAAAATAGGGTATTTTTCTGGCCGTCCAGACAGAGTATCGAATAGGATCAGACGGCAGCCTCATGCCTCTCTCATTGCATGATGCAAACATGCTGTCCGCTAAGATGCCTCTTCACGCTACGCCGGAAGCACCCAGGGTTATAAGAAGGTTTCAAAACTGCCTATGAATAAGTCCGATAGTCATTAATATCATTTTAATTTCGCATTTCCCAGAGCTCTTATACTCAATTATTTTTATAAAACTTCTATATTTAAAAGCGTTCTAAACTGCTCAAATATCTCACTAGAGATTTGATCTTCTAATATCTGGAACAACGAAACATAATAGTTAAGGATTACGTGTGACATGCTCATATCTAGATAACATTACAAATTAATATATTATGTTTCCAACAAATATTTGAAATGTTTTGCTTGTATAAAGTGACGGCAATGCAACTCATGGTTATCGACTACCTTATGATGATTATCTTTATCGATACACCATAGACAGCCACCAGTTCGATGTGGAGATTCACGGGGCAGGCCTTTGTTGAGCAGTGGACTTCTTGGCTGTAGAAAGGGAGAGAGAGATACACCACAGACTGCTCTTTCTCTCTTTTTTCTTAATTCATCCCATGAGTCTGTAAGACATTGCCAAGTGTCATGGGACCGTAATTTTCGTTTATAAAGTTTGATAGTTTTATGCAAATGTATTTTTGGTGAACAAAATGGAAGTGGAACGGAAGTGGTAGAGCCACGCTGCTGTTATACATGACTCAGCATGAATGGGCAGGCTCTTTTGGCCGGTGCCACTGTCTCACACGAAATAGACGTGAAGCGACAGCTGTCGCGTTTCGTTCGGTGAGTGAAATTGCCGGATGCCCAATACCCCTTTCCTCTTCCCATCCTTCCCCCCCCCCCCCCGCTCGCCTCCCAATTGGGCCGGTAACACATTCATGATCCAGCGCTGTGGATGTTCATGTGCAGGGATCACTTACCATCAGGTGACCTGTTTGCTCGTTTGCCGGACCTATGCAATAAAAAAGAAAAAAAAGACCAAAAATAAATCTTTCCGCAGTTGACAGAAATACATAGGAATCAGGAAGTTCTCACCTGACGTATTCGCTTTCCGGGTGGATGTGAATATCCTGCAGCTGCAGCTACTAATGTAGGTACCTCCTTTTTCACCACCCACGAAGTATCAAAATATTTGTAAAAAAAGAAGTGCTTACATAATGTATTTTCGCTGAATATTTCCAATGGATAGAGAGTTTGTATCGTCATTATAATATGATTTTAATTACGAGTCGGTGAGAAAACAGTTATAAAATGTTTATTGCAAAAATTCATATTAAATAATGTTTCATCGTTCTCTATTATGGAATCGAAATAATTTGCAATCAACAGTTATATTAACAAACATTACTCGAAATTCTCGATTGGATATTGCAATAAAATAACTCTATATTAAACAAGAAACATAATCGAAACAAGAAAATCCAATTTCGAACTGACCGGCAAAATTGTTTTGACCGGCGACCGATATAACTAAAATGCTTTAGATAATTTGTCGATAGGGATCCTAACAGTTATTTTCTTGAGTAGAATAATAAATATTGTTACATTAAATGGGTTTTTTTTGGACAATGAAATGTTAAACCCATATTTATACCAGCAGACTTTCTATGATATATAAAGTCCGCCAACCCTAACTAGGCTTCCATGGTGGACTATGGCCTAAGCCTTGTCAAACGAATTTTGGTTGTAGATGAGTCCCGTGTTCACTGATTATAAGCTCATATAGTGCAACAAAGTTATATCATTGAGAATATAACCGTAGCATATTTCACAGACATTTACATAATAATAATACAAGGCTGAGTGTTAGAAAATTACAAGGAGTAATTTTAACCATTAGTATGCCTAATAGCTGCTTTCAGCAAATTGCAATTGCATTAAGTAACAGACTGCGCGCCCCGGCATAACAGACACGTAACAATAATTAAGAAAACTGCCTCGTTTGTAGCATTACTTCAACTTTAATAAATTATTGTAGTTTATGCTTGTGTAGATTAGATTATGTAAATGCGCCTTAGTCAGTGGCCTTAAAACTTATGGCCAGCGCAGGCTGGGGCGGCATGACAAGGGATTTAATTTTTTACCAAAGGATATTCAATCTTATCTGTTAGAAACAGGACATAAATTCCAACGTTTTATATTAGCGCCGTGGCATCGAGAAATCCCTTTCGATATTATGTTTAAATTGCCGTCTTTTATACTGCTTTAGTCGTCCCGTCGTGTTATATTCCCTTCGATTCCGTCTCAACCTGCTCTTTGACTCAGCCTATGTTAATCCAGCGTATCAGCAACCTTATTACCAAAATTTATGAAATTTGCTATGGAGGTTGCTGAATTTCATAAAATTTGGTCCAGCCGTTTGATCGTGAAGAAGTATAAGTACACAAACTTTCGCATTTATAACAGTAGGAAATAGGATTCGTGATAAAATTAACTTTTATTTTAAAAATAAGTAAACCTTACTTGCGTACATAAGTATACACACAAGTTTTTTATCGAACAGAGCCTTTTAGATTAAGTTTGTTAAGTACAATATTTATTACGATAGGAGGCGTTGGTTAACGAGTAATGTACCGAGAACAGGAATATTCAGTGAAGCGTCTTTTGTTTTTATAGGTTATTCAACCAAGCACGTAAATGAGAGAGCTAAAACGGTGTCGAATCTATGAATTGCATGTTATACAGGGTACATCGAGACTGCGGCCGAAAATGAACCCAGGTGGTAGTTTTAGTGATTACAGACACGATGCAACTAAAAAATTTGCAATAAAACGCGACAGACTACGAAAGACTTTCGGTCTCACAAACACCCAGACCGGAATCAAATACTTGCGGATCACACAAACATTTGTCACGGTGCAGGGATCGAACCCGCGGCCTCACGTTTCGCAGCCGGCGTTCAACGAACTGTGCCACGGAGGCTGTCTAATGTAAGAGACTTAAGTCTACAAGACTCGGACTCAAAGCGATTACATGTCTGTAGCCAGTCGACATTTACGCCAGTTTGCAACCAGATACATGCTGAACCTAAAACGCAACATGTATGAAACAGTGTGAATGCATGTATGGATCCCAGACGGATACGAATCCAACCACAAGGTTCAGAGTCCGGCATTGGATAATCCTAAAACTATTTTATCATCGTTGACACCGATTCTGGTTATCGTTTTACCTGGACTTTCGTTATCAAATAATAATAATCCAATCCATCAGCCAAAGGAAATCCACTGCTGAACATAGGCCTCTCCCAATGATTTCCACTAGGTGGTCAGACGACCTGGTGAAGGTCGCAGGACGTCGCTGGATGCAGGCTGCCTCCAACAGGTCACTGTGGAAATAATAATAAAGTGTTCACTTTCATCCCACGATTTGCGAATCAAATTGCAATAACTTAATTAATTCAATTAAAATGTAAAAAGAAATAAGCGATCGTTTCACACCGATAAATAAGAACTGGATTAGTTTCTCTTTAGGATATTGTGTAACATGTCGTCACTAACTGTTCCTGCATGCATAATAAATATTTCTAGATATTTGAAATGTCTAGAAATAAATAATTTGCATTTTTCTGATAGAATCTGCGTGTGTTGCGCAATTTTTTATTCATTTTTAATTTCATATGCAATATTGAATTTGAAATTCTTATTTTTTGTGCAATAAATAATAATTTAATAAACTCATTTTAATATTGTAAAATGTTTATTTTGTTTGTTTGTTTCGTGTGTATGTATTATCATGTTATGAAAGCTTTCGCTAAAATTACACAATCGAGATTTTTTGTATTATTATTTTTGACAGACTCCGTGGCGCAGTTGGTTAGACGCCGGGTGTGAAACGAGAGGCCGTGGGTTCGATCCCCGTATCGAGACAAATGTTTGTGTGAATCACAAGTATTTGTTTCGAGTCTGGTTGTATGTAAGACCGTATAGTCTCTCGTATCTCTTGATACCCACGACACAAGACTCGATTTAATGTGGGGTCAGGACTACGTATGTATGTGACTGTTGGATCTATTTATTTACTTACTAATCTTATTTTATGTCTCGAATCGTTTAATTGTTGAGGAGGCCCTTGCCTTTGGACGTATAAGGGCTGGCTTCTTATTCCTCTCTCTCTTTCTTCAGCCACAGGAAGTCCACTGCTGAACATAGGCCTCCCCCAACGATCTCCACATTGACCTGTTGGCTTTTATTTATTTCCTCTTTATTCTCCAGATGGTAACGTGCGAGAACCAAGGCGGCGGTGTGGGTGGGTTCCGTCTAGGCGGACGGGATGAGGAGCGGCGGCGAGCTCCCAGCGTGTCCTCCACCTCGCTGTACAAGCAGAAGATCGACGCGCTGTTCGACGACAGCCGCTCCGTCGCCAGCCTGCCGCAGTACCCCGCCGGGTTCGCGCTGGAACGGAGGGATAGTAAGGTAAACTGGCTTTAGAAATTGTAGGGTTGAGGTGGGAAAGAAAACATAGCCAAATTTTATTGACCCCGTGAGTGATACACAGGAATGAAATAGACTTAAAGGGATCAGTAATGACAGATTCGTCAGCAAAGGTTTTTGTTAAATCCTTTAGAAAACAAAATTCTAGAATGTGATTCATGATATTTTTCAAATAACTACAATAAAATACCGAATTTAACTGAGAATAATTACCGGTCGATTTAAATATGAGTTTCCATTTGAGTGCTATTCTTCTATGTATATTGTATTATGTTAACAACATTAATTACTTTTCGCACAGGTCAGTTCATCACACGACAACAAAGTAACAATATACGAAGATGAAGACGGCTACTGTCAGAGCAACAGCAGCAAAGTCAACAACACGGTGCAGGACCGCATCGAGAGGATGTTCGCCGACATGGCGGGAGAGTCCAGGCTGCCCATGGACAGCATAGGCATCCACGTCTTCAGCGTCCACTACCTCGGCTCCACACCTCTACACGATAAGGTCACCAGCTTATCAGGCCTCCAGACCCCACTCAAAAACCTATATTTCTCGTACCGAAGAAATCACCACCACAAAAGCGCTTTAACAGGACGATTAGAAATATCAAAAAGCGGCCTCAAAGTGCGATACAAAGATGAAAAGGGTGATTTGGAACAACTAAACCCTTTCCCAACCATAGCAGTGTGGTCAGCTGTCAAATTCGTCGTCCAGCCTTCGGAGACGAGCGACAACGAATTATGTTACGCGTTCCTGCCACTGATCACCGACCCTGATAATATAGACCGGCAAGCGTTGTTCAAAACATTAGAGCCACCGGACAACCAATACATCCTCTCCCACAACGAAAACTCGCATTCGCCGCTTTTCGCTGTCGTGATGAGGAAGATCGGAGTTGCCAAGCAATTGGAGTGTCATGGGTTTGTATGTCAGACGACTGAGGATGCTATCGTGATAGCAGCCACGTTATACAAATCCCTAATGTCACACATGAGCCGTCAGGGCCACAGTGATAAGAAGAAATTGAAGAATCGAAACGGCGTGAGCTGCATGAGTGTTGGCAGCAGTATGTCGCCGAACGATATTTTATTGCCGGCCAGACCGGTGCGGAATAAGCGGAGTACATCGTCGATGAGTGGCGACAGCGACAAGGCAGACGGGTTTTCAGCTACCGAGTCATACAACGAAAAGCACAAACTGGAGAGGACTAAAAAGATCTCATCTGAGGGCCTGCCTCACCCTCCCCCACCTCCGTCCATCCCTCCCGCCGAAACTAAGAGAATAACAGTGGAAGAAGTTAAAGCTAAACTTGATTCGATAAAACATAACGATACCAGTGGTAGTGACACGCATGACTCTAGAAAATCTGGCACTAAGAGCTGCCCCCACCCTGCCATTAGCAAACTCCAAAATCTGCACAATACGAACAGCGGAAGCGAATCTTCTATACAGAGTAAGGTATCAGAGAAGATAGAGCTGTTTCGAGAGCTGGAAAGAAGAAAGAATATACAGAGACCACCGACTTTACCGCCGCCTATACCATCAAAGCCTTCGGAAGCTCCACCGGAACCCCCCAAGGAGCCTCTAAGAAGAAATCAGAGCGGGCGGAAATCTCTCAGTGAATCGGGTGACATACTGACTAAAGTGGCGATCCCGCGTTCAGGCAGCTTCCTCAACGCGGGCGGTCTGACGAGATACAAGTCGATTGGACACAGGTATGTTGACTGACTCATTAAATCTTAATTGTGATAATGGACTTCCTAGAAATCCAATCGCACGCTTGAAGGCGTCATTTCCTTTTTAATAGCGCATGTCCCACTCGCATCTCGTTCGATGGTGTTCGCACATGATCGGTCGGCTTGATTACGAAAATAGCCTATCGAGAAGCGCATAGCATGCACTTAGTGCGGTGTTTCGACACCTCGCATGCACGTAATTGTGCCAAAGCAACCGCATCCGCTGCATTCCATAGCTCCGATACTTCATAAATGCTATTTTTACTTGCATCGTTACCTAGAAAAATATTTTTAAATAGATATTTATTCTAATGCGTATTTTTTGTTTGCAGAAATAATGGGAAGAAAGGCGGCGGTTCACCGCTAGGGTTCAATGAACTTTTCAATGAATTCAAAGTTCAGGAGAACTTACACTCGATGGATGAGATTCTCAACGCCATAATAGACGCAGAAGGAATGTCGTTTAATGATTTAAAACCGATATACAAAGAGTTCTTACTCAAATTAGCAGTAACATTAACTAAGGACGAGATCTTCCAGCACAGTAAAGCAATTATGAAAAAACAAAAGAAAAAGATTCTCAGAAGGAACAGTACATTCCAAAACAAGAGGAGAAAGATCTTCAAAGGTGCGAACGGGCTTCGGATGGTATTCCGGCTCCCGTTTGGTAAGGAAATTCGGGAAAAAGATAACAAAGTAGGTCTCACAGCACTAGATTTCCAAACATTGGCCAACGGCAAAGAGCAAGCTTCGGAAAGTTCAGTGTCAACATCCAGTTACGACATGCGGCAGTTTCACCCCAAAGAGCCAATGTTGCCTCCACCGAAACGACAGGTGACGAGGCAGAGGAACCCCAAGCGGGACAAAATAGTCCACGTGTCGAAACGAAACGGAAAAATTTCGAGGCCAGGTGAAAGAACGTCCACATCTGAAGATTCGGATTTTCTTACTCTGAGCAATCGTCTTGGCGGTCAAAACCGGAATAGTTCCAGCGGATACGTATCGTGTTCAGAATGCGAATCGGAAAGCTGCATCGATAGATGTTACTGTTCACTTAAAGATGATTGCAAATCGAAATGTTACTGCTCCGCCACTGAACTCAAGAAAGAATCGACGAAAACAAAACTGCTGGTGAAAAGCAAGAGCTGTAAAGATTGTTCGAAGTAAGTTATTTTGTATTATACTTTCCTTATATTCTGCTTTATTTTATTTGTATTATTATTGGACTGTAACTTTCCGTATTAAAACATAAACCTGAATTCGTGGAAATAAAATATGCGACATTTTTTAAGTCGATAAACGCTGCGTAAAAACGAAAAAGTTGACTTTTATCGAAACGTTTGCTATGTCTTATAAATCGGTTAAAATTTACGCAACAAATTAGGCAACCGTTTCAAAATCATTTGAATAATAAAATATTTTTTAAATAATTGAATTCCGTATAAATACATAAATTAGTTCATCACAATGACCACAATGCATTGCGTTCTTGCATTTTCTGTTTGATATCGCAATCAGTGGTCACGATTCATTCTCGACAAGATTAATTAGTGGACGTTACAAAAATTTTAACAGTTTATAGCCAAAAATTTCTCTGCTTTCATATATCTTGAGTGTCGTTTATCTGAAATGGACAAAGTGAGTGTGCGGTTAATTACATTTGCAGTATCGTCGCGACCGGACAGAGGAATTCGCGTCTTGTTTATTATTATTTATGGTCCATTATAAACAATATGTTGGGTGTAGAAATGAAACGTGTGGGGGCAATCAGAGCGTGGCGCGGAGCGTGGTCGCGCCGGCTTGTGAGTAACTGAACCAAATTAAAATTATTTACTGTTCTATTCGTAATTTCACTAGGATCAAGTTTGAGATTTGAAACACTTTAATTGCTGACGTTTTTGGAATAATTCGCGTTGACTAGCTTAATTTATTGTTTGTCAATTAATTAATTATTTATTATGTAGTTTTCACTGCATTTTTGTTGTTTATTTGCTGTGTTGAATTTCATTAATTTGTTCATTAAGGAGGTCTTTGTTCATATTTTATTTTAGTTTACGTCTTGATGCGAATATTTTGATTTGGTTGGATTTATTTTTATTTTTTGCGGGTAGTTATAATATCTTAGTCGTTATTTAAACGTGAATCAGTTTCATATTAATTGCGACGAATTAAGAACCTCCTCCTTTTTTAAAGTCGGTTAATGAAGTGAAGCTCATATAAAAATTATTCAAGTAAAAACTGTTAATAGTTTAATGTTTATGTATGTATATTTTTTACATAGTTAAAATTAAAAGTAAGTAATTTCTTCAAATTAATATTGTATTTAATCGCTCATACCTCATAAATTTGATCAAAATAAATGTCAATTTTACAAAGTTGAATCTGGTTGTTATAATACGAGTATACTTCAAAGTTAAGTTGTTAAGATATACTTTGAAATATTTGATCGAAGGTTGAAATACATATTAACTGATTTAAATAAACATGAGATGCAGCAAATGCGCCTTTCTTCAACCCAAATCGAAGTTTAAGTGGATTATTAATTTGGAACGATAATAAAAATTAACGGCACATCTTTATGAAGTCATGGCGCTTCGTCCTTATCGATATTACTAAATAAATTCATCCATTAATTGTCGCATTAAATAAACCAGTTTACGTAAATTAAAGAGATATTTACACATTTATAAAATAAAGATGCAATCATTTTTGATGCTCCAAAATTACAATGCGTGAAAGTAGGGCGAAAAGACCACTTGTTGAATATTTTTATATTAAAAAAAACATACCTTCTTTAGTAAAAAAAGTGATTGGAAATACCCCACGAATAGTTTAACATTGTTGAAATTGATAAAACCGTTTACGAAATTTAGAAAAAAAAATTCTCAAGCCGTACTAAGCAAAGGTGAAGAAAAGTCTCTCATAGTTCCTGGTAGCCACGATACAAGGCTCGAATGTGGGGTTAGGACTATGTATGTGACTGTTGGCGTATTAATTTAATGTTAGCTGAAGAGTATTGAGATGTGAATAAATTTCTCTAACTGTTCCCCTTTGATTTTCTCAACTTATCTTCCATAGTACGCTGATAAAAACATGTTATGTTCCAGGGAATACTACGAAGGAGATTTCAGCTACTGTTCATGCGATTCTGAGAGCTGTGCTGATAGCAATAAGTGCTATTGTGCCGGTCCGAGGAGGGGGGTGATGCAGAGCTCCCAGAGTCTGGAGTACCTTCGCAGCCCGTCGCAGAGGACCTACTCCGAGAGGCTCAAGCGATATGACGAGTATGATGGAAGGGGTTCTAGGACAAGGTAAGGATTCGGTTTTGAGATTGCTTTGCCTTAACTTACAACCGCTGTTTTACTATATTCCACAAAAGGCATGTGCTTGGTTGGTGACTGCCTCAGTGGCGTAGTTGTACTACAGTACGATTACAAAGCTAAGGTCTCGGGTACGAATCCCGGGTCGAGCAATGTGCTATTGGATTTTTCTATTCATTATCAGCCCGGAGTCAGGAATTTGTGCCCGATATTGCGATAGGCTCGCCACCTATCACATCGTGGGACGGTACATACAAGGCGAAATGTGGGTGTCCTGGTTGCACCTCTGCCTACTCCTTCTGGGATAAAGGCGGGATGTTTATGTATGTATGTATGACATGTTGGTAGCGACCAACTCATACGTCTCAATTAAGAAACTACAGATTACTAATTTCTCGAATTTAAGAGGTGTGTTCTTAGTTTTTATTTCCTTTTGTGGTAAAGAAAGAAATGTTAAGGAAGTGCAATTATATGAGATTTTAGTTAAGTATTAGACTGTTTAAAACGAAAGGGTAGACCTTAATGTTATGAGTCGTAAAAAAGTGCCGTACCCTAAACTGTAGCAGTTTAATTATAATAGTAATCCAGCTCACTATACGTTCTACAGCAGGGCACGAGCCCAACAATCGAGCGTTGATTTGATTTTATCTAATTACCGAGCAAATATATATTTGGTGTTGTTGACGACGCTGTGCGTGGTGGCCTGTTGGTAACGGACCAGACGCGGCTGCCTACATGTTCACGGCGGTCGCGGGTTCAAATCCCAGGGCACACCTCTGACTTTTCGGAGTTATGTGTGTATTGATAGTCAATCACCACGCATTATAACGGTGAAGGAAAACATCGTGAGGAAACCTGCTTACTATAGCGATTTGTATAAATTTCTATGGTATGTAAAAGTCCACCAACCCGCACTAGGCCAGCGTGGTGGAGTATATGGCCTAACCACTCTCAATTGCACTCTCGATTGTAGAGGAGGCTCGTGCCCTGCAGTGGGACGTTTATGGGCTGATACAGATACAGACGTCCATTGGTACGGTAACTGCTTACCATCAGGCCGTTTGCTCGTTAGCCTCCTTGTAGGTATAGAAAAATATTTCTTATGGTCAACGTTGGAACTTCCAGGTCAAGTGCGACAGGCCACCGCAGGCGCGAGGACCGCACCAGGCGCGCTCGGAGCTCCGACAGCCTCGCGCTGGACTACGAGCTGCTGCTGCAGAACAAGGCCAGGGACACCAGGAGCCGCAACATGCAGAGACTCACCGGTCAGTACTATTATATTAGTATAATCAGCGCAAATTCTCGAATGGAGGCCACGAAGCGGAAAGCGCAGCGTGGAACGTCCACCCACTAGGTGGTCAGACGACCTGGTAAAGGTCGCGGGTCGTCGCTGGATGCAGGGTGCCTCCAACAGGTCACTGTGGAAATCATTGGGAGAGGCCTATGTTCAGCAGTGGACTTCCTTTGGCTGATGGATTAGCTTGCATTGAAATCAGCACAATTCTCTGAACTCTTTAGATAGTGATAGAGGATGTTCAGGAGAAGGTTCTAAAGACTTTCGTAAATTGATTGATCGACACGTTAATGACTATTTTTTGTTCTGTTTTTAAATTAAAGTTAACTCAGTCTTTACTTAATGCTACCACATTTCCTTTGAAGATTGCATAATTTAATGTTGAGTTGTCGGTATTTATTTCATATTAGAATTTTCAATATATTTATACATATTCTTTTTTTATCTTATTTGTCGTTGCTTTTTAAGTAATGTCTTATTACTGACAAGAATGTCTCCTTTTCACATTTCAGTACGAAGCACCGGGGCTGGCTCCCACGACGCGCTTAGTGTGAAGAAGTCAGCAGAGATGGCAGCACTGTTCGCTGACGTGCGTCTCTCTCAGCGGACTGACGTGAGGTCCCTCGCCGGGGGGCGCAGGCCTAGACCTCCGCCCCTCCCACCCACGCCGCCGAGGGCTGCCCCCCCACTCGCGAGGATGTTCGACCACCGCCCTTTAAGTAGGAACGCCAGCCTTGAAGACACGCTAGGGTATCTTCCTTGAGTGTGGGGTGATTACGGAAATTAAAAACCTTT